>CM076989.1:12263777-13513777 GCA_039090855.1 Macrothele yani
CCAGTGCTTTCCCTAGATTCTTTTCTCCGATACCTAGCTGAAGCGAAGGCGGATATACCGGTAGGTCCGCTTTCTCTTCATAAAATATATGAAGTATTATGCTCTCATAAACATCCTAGATTCTTTAATCAGTTTGTTGCACGTCATTTGCTTGATCTTCCTACTGTTCTAACCCAAGTTTCTAGTGTGATATCTGTGTATCGAAATCTTGTGCTTTCCTATCCCGATCTCAAATTTAGTGTTGACAGATTGAAGAAGCAAGCGAAGAAAATAACAGATTCCAGCGCACGTGCGTGTCGACCTGGGAAGGACCTACCGATTCAAGGTGATCACACTTAACTGCAGAGGGTTCTCTGCTTCTCCTAGAAATGCTCTAGTGTATGAGGACTTGGCGCCTCTACACGCAGATCTTCTCTTGCTCCAAGAGACCAATTGCTCTGCTACCACTTTGTTCTCTCGTTGGCGGGCTTGGCCCTACGATTTTCACCATGCTTATCGAGTTGGACGGAATGGTGGCCTTGCACTTGGGATCCATCACCGCCTACTCCCTCTGATTTCGACGCCAGTGATTCGTGCCTTACATGTGGACAACCTCCAGGTCGTTGTCTTTTGCATTGAAAACGTGACCTATCATGTTTTTAACATATATGTCCCCTGTGATGAACGTCTGTTACCTGATCTTCTCTCCACACTCCGTACAGAGCTGTCATGCATCCCACCGTCTGAATATATTCTCATCGGCGGAGATTTCAATTGTACGTTGTTGCCGGCCCTTGACCGCAATTCAACCGTTGGAGAATACCGCAGACAACGTGTATTACAGATTTCCCAGCTAGTTGATGATTTTCAATTGGTTGATGCGTTCCGGCATCTACACCCGTCGGAAATCTCTTTTAGCTGGCGCTCTTCCATCCATGGCAGCACTACGGCAGCACGGTTGGATAAATTTTATGTTTCGACTGCTCTTCTCCCGTCGATCGCAGCTGCTGCCCATCATCCTTCCGCCGCTTCAGACCACAGTATTGTCAGTCTGTCGGTGTGTGTTTCGCCTTCACCTTCAAGGACTCAACGAGTATGGACTTTTCCGGACTCGCTCCTGGATGATCAACAATTTTGTGTTGCTGTGCGTGAGTTCCTCCGAAGTCGTCAGCTCCTTCTTGATACTACGTCCGACGCGATGCAACTGTGGCTCAGTGTCAAACATGACTTGGTCCTTTTTGTACGGCGCTACTCCCATGCCTCTCGGAATGAGAGCGATATGAAAATTGCGAATCTACGTGCTCTATTGTCGATGCTCTCTCTTGATGATCCGCAATACCCCGGCTATCTGGCAGATCTCCACGCTTTGCTTCTTCCTCGCGCATCCGATGCAGCCTGCAGGATGCATTTCTTGCATCTCTCCCCTACAGCTGATTCTCACGATTACTTAACCGCCTTGGAATCTCAACATCGTTCTGCTACATCTTTGCGTCATCTTCGCCTCCAGGATGGTTCCATCACTTCGAACCCATCGAAGCTATGCACTTTCACCAGACAGTATTTCATCGCCAAGTACAGTGCGGTAACGCAGTCTTCATCCTCATTAGCTTCTCCTCTTCTCTCCTCTCTTCCTCAGGTCCCCTCTACTTTATCCACTTCTTTACTCTCTCCTTTTTCTCTTCGCGAACTCCGCGAGGCGTTCGCTACTCTCAATCCTCATGCCGCTCCTGGACCTGACGGCCTTCCTCTGTCCTTTTATCGTGCTTTTCTACCGTGCCTTCTGCCTTTTCTGTCTGCGTGTTTCTCGTCTGCTTTTTCCTCTCCTGCGTTACCGCCCGACTTTACTTTGGCAAACATCATCCTCCTTCCTAAGAAGGGTGACCTCTTGGATCTTGGAAACTGGCGCCCTATCTCCATCCTAAACACTGACTATAAGTTCTATACAAAACTCTTATCCCGTCGTCTTAATTCTGTTCTCTCTTTCGTTATTTCTCCTGACCAGACATACACTGTGCCTGGTCGGACTATTTCCACTAACGTTTCTCTTCTCCTTCATCTTCACTTCCTCGCTCGCTCTTTTTCTGAACCTCTTGCCTTTCTCAATCTGGATCAAAAGTCCGCTTTTGATAACGTTTCTCATTTTTATCTCTCTGCTGTCCTTTCACAATTTGGCTTTCCTCCTACCTTTTCTTCCGCACTCTTGGCCCTTTATCAGGGCGCCAGTTTCCATGTTCGAGCGGCCACATTTCTAACCGCTCCAATTCCGTTTAAGCGAGGCATCCGGCAAGGATGTCCGCTCTCCGGCCAGCTATTCGCTCTCGCTTTTGAGCCTTTCCTGTTAGCAGCCCGAAGATCACTCCTGGATGTCCTACCGCCGACAGTGGCTAGTACTCGTCATCATCGAATAATTTTCACCGCCTATGCTGATGATGTGACCTTTTGCGTCCGGGATGAATCTCAATTTGATCGCCTGTATTCTGTATATCAACAGTATGTTGCATTATCTGGAGCAGCGCTGAATGCCACTAAAAGTACTGGCTTATGGTGCGGGGCATGGGCTGCCCGCACCGATGCTCCTTGGAGTGCGCAGTGGACAGCCACTACACAGAAGATCCTCGGTGCGTATGTCGGATTGCCCTTGGCTTCTGCATCTGCCACCTGGACTGCTCTTCTTCCCCGGATACAACGGACTGCTGCCTACTGGAGTAAGGCCCGCCCTTTCACATCGTTCCGTCAACGAGCAGCCGTTGTTCGTCGTCAACTTATCTCTCTATGCGAATACTCTTGGATGTCGACGGTTGTGCCCGTGTCACAAATGATGACCATCACTCGCCTCTCAACTTCCGTCATCTGGTCTTCACATCACTGGGTTAAACCTGCCACGCTTCATCTGCCAGCCTCTTTGGGTGGCATCCAGCTTCCTGATCCAGCTTTCCTTTATAAAACACATCGCATTATTCATTTCATTCGCCTTGCCACTTCAACTGTTCCGTCCCTTACCACTACCTTGAATGTTCTAGCTTCTTCCCGTGACCCATCTTTCACCTTCCTACTGTTTCTGAAGATGGATGCATACTCTCTTCTCCCGTCCCACCTCCCTCCTGTCCTGCGAGAGGGCCTTTCTCTCTTTCGTTCGCTTCCTCTTCTCCGTTCATTTCCTTCTTCAACTCTTGATCTCCTAGATGAACCTCTCTTCTTCTCTTCTCTTATTCACCCTCCTAACCTCCCTTACTTTTACTTTCCTCATTGGATCCGCTCTGGTGTGATAACTGTCCGTTCTCTCGTAACTTCTGATCTAACCTGGAGACCTCTTTCTTCCCTGTTTCTATCTCCAACCATTACTCTTGCTAACGAATATCTTCTTCTTCGCACAGCGCTTTGGAGCCTCTTTCCACTCCTCGCTTCACCTGATGGTCTCTTCTCGGTCCCCTCTGCTCCTCTTTCCCTACCGTTCTTTCTCCTCATTCGTAGCTCCCCGGTTCTAGTTACTTCTCTCTCCTCCTCTTCTCTTTATTGGCTTCTTCTTTCCCCTCCCGCACTTCCACTTTCTGTTCATTCTGCTCCTCCTTCTCTTCTCCCCGCCATCTGGACAGCATCTACCTCTGCCCTTTCCTCCCCTCTTGAACTCAATGTCCATTGGCAATTTCTTCACCTTCGTCTCCCCGCCCCATCAGTACTGTTTCGCATGACCCTTCTCACCTCTCCGCAGTGCTCCTTTTGCCCTGAAGTCAGCGACGTCCAACATCAATACCTATTCTGCCCCGTTCTCCTGCCAGTCCTAAACACAGCATTTCGTCTTGCTGATCGAATTTGTGCTCGATCGTTACCATTTCTTGCATATGCTTGGCTACTCCAAACAAAGCATCCACCTACTCACTTGCCTCCTGTGTGCCGTTACATTTTTCTTCTTGTGAAGTTCACTGTCTATGCTTTCCATCTTCAACAACGCTTCCCTGCTCTTATTCCACCTCCTCAGGAGGCAAGTGCTATCATTCGGAGACGCTTCCTAGCACGGTTAACCACTCGCCTCCAAATGGAGCACTCTCGTGCTGCCTCAACAAACACCGATAGCGTTTTTCAATCCACTTGGGCCCAATCGGCTGGGTGGTTCCATATCCACAATTTGCAGTTACATCTCAACCTATAAGTGGGATTTTTGTTGTCGCCCACGTTCACTGTAACAAATCATGTTTTTACGTATTAATTTTGGTGCTTCGCTATTTGTGATTTTTCTGTTTTAATGTGCCATTGAAGATAGCTCACCATGTTTCCCATGTTCTCTTCGATAATGTTGGGTTTTATGTTGTTGTATATAATTCATCCTTCTGCACAGTTTACTGCCCACGCAATGTCCCCTTCATTTTGTTGAATATTTTTTTAAATTTTAGTCACTGTGTGTATAATTTAATGTAACAAGATGCCCTTCTGAGTACATTTAGCGTTATTTCCCCTTGTCACTGAATACTTCTGTATATATGTTGTAAATTTTGAATGTAGCATCACTGTTGCATTTCTGTGAATTAGTACCTAATGTTTAATCTTTAGTATGGTAGTAATGCTTAATTGGAATTTGTGCATAGTATAGAATCATGTCTTGCCCTGTCTACAATACTGTAGGTAAACATTTTCGTTTGTATCGCTCGTGCTTTATTGTCTGCCTCTCCTTCGCCCTACGTGGCGAAATAAGTTTTTTTTATGATTTTAACAATATTTTGTTTTACGTTTCACTGGAACTTTCCAGCTGATGTATATACCGCTGTATTTATTGGCAGAATTCCATTGTCATGTACATAGAAATGTTATTTTACAGAAGAATAAAGGCAATTTTGAAATGTAGATTTTACGAAAATTTTGTATATGGGGGCTCTGACCAACCGGGCCCTGCCCCGTTCCAAAAACCGTTTACCGCCTAATATATTTAGTGCCAAAGAAAAACGTAATATTCCTATCCTGTCTGCGTGTCCAAACTTTATAAATTTGATCAGGGAGGAAGACGTTCGAAATCGTACGTTTTCCTGCATTCGTTTTGTTTGACGTAGTCGACGAATTGACGTAGTCGACGAATTTGTCCGCGACGAATTGACGTAGTCGACGAATTTGTCCGCGACGAATCGTCGTGGTCGACGAATTGACGCGTGACGAATTGACGCAGTCGACGAATTGACGCGCGACGAATTGACGCGTGACGAATCGTCGCAGTCGACGAATTGACGTAGACGACGAATTGACGCACGCGACGAATTGCGTAGAACCAATCTGTTTTCTTCCCTTACTGAGATGTCCCTTTGCTATCTTTAGGCTTTGGTTGTTTTCAATTGCTTTCCTTACTAGTTCAAAGTTGAATTTCCTTACGTCTTCAGCGACACTTTTTCGTACTGTCTTGCATAGCTCTATATATTCCACTTTGGAAGTCCCATCTTCTTTAGTGTCCTCATCTCTCTTCTCTTTTGCATCAACATTTTGGTTTTTCCTGATAGTTTGTTCACATGCAACTTGTTCTTAGACCCAGCTAATTTTGTTGCTGTTTCCATAAGAGCTTTCGTTACTTTTCTGTTAACTTCAGAAATATCCTCTTCTTCCTATGTTAGGCCTTCTAAAGCAGAGAATATGTTCTTCAGTTCCAATTTGAAGGTATTATGGTGCTTTTTAAGGTTGGTTATGTCAATACATTTTGTTTGTCTTATGAGCTTGCTACGTTCGAGTTTAGTGTTGAGGTGCATCTTACATCTCACCAATCTATGGTCACTACCTTTGTTGAACTTGTTTAGCACACTGCAGTCTTCTATGACGAATTTTTTGTTACACATAATAAAATCAATTTCACTTGTCGTCCCATTTGGATGTCTCCATGTCCATTTCCTGTGTGGCTTTTTCTTGAAGAAGGAGTTCAAGATGAAAAACCCTTCTGCCTCTGCAAACTCTACGAGAGTATTTCCACGCTGGTTTCTGTTGCCGTGACCGAATTTACCTACTGAAGTTTCATTCTGTTGCCGTTGCCCTATTTTTGCATTGAAATCTCCCATAATTATCTTTAACTGCTGCTTACCTTTATTATTTAGATGACTAATTTCCTCATAAAATTCTTCAATTTCTTCTTCAGGATGACTTGTGGTGGGTGCATAAGTTTGAATAATCTGAGCCTGGTATCTTCTCGAGAGTTGGATAACAAGTCGTGCTGCTCTGTCAGAGGAACTTTCAACTTCTACAACTTTATCCTTCAGTTTCTTGTTTATTATAAATGCAATACCACTAGTTCTGCCAGTATCAGTCCCACGATAGTAGAAGAGATGTCCACTTTTCAGTTCAATTAGTTCAATTTTTCTCCTTACCTCACATACAACGACCGACGATGTCCCACTTGATCCTTTGTCGTTCCTCTTCCAATTCAAGAAGCCTTTTTTTTTTTTTTTTGATTGGAGGTTTAACGACCACCGTGAGCAACTCAATGGGCTATAAGCAGTCGCCCGTCCCTAATTTAGGGTCACTGGTTCCAGGGAAGGGAGAGAGCCAGTGCCGTAAGACAAACACAACATCCATGCCTCACCGGGATTCGAACCCAGACCCCTTTCGGACGAATGATCAGAGGCCATTGCCTTAGACCACTGCGCCACCGGGGCGGCCCAGAAGCCTTGAATCAGAAGATATGAAGACGTACATAAACACTGGTTGTAATTACATAAACACTGGTTGTAATTGCTGGTTGTAACAGCTTGCATGCTATTTCAATTGGAGAGATTTGGTATAAAGGTTGGCAGACTGAAATCAAAATGTCCTAAAATCTGATTTAGAATAATAAATTTCCTCATATACACATGGAAAGTTTGTTAGAAACACATATTTTGATTATGATTTTTGATTTTGTTAAGTGTTTGAAGCTCTTTAATTAGCAGCATAAACAAATATTTATACGGGAAGCACATCAAGAGTTGCAGGCAAATTATATGCTTCTCTCCCATTGAAATAGCATGCTCGTGTTCCTGATGCCAACCAGTGTATCTGCATATTACAAACAAACCGTAGCCAATTCAACTTTTTTATGGTCATATTCTGTTTCAGCACATCGAACTCATTAAAAAAATGGCTATTTTTATCTCGGAAGCATGAACATCATCAAAAATTGTTGACCAGTGAAATCGACCTAATCATTTTGTTAAATGAACAAAATGTTTTGTCGTGATAACAATAAATTTTGCTAAATCAACAGTAATTTTCAACAAAATAATTCTGCAAATTCAACAACCATTTTTGTTGACTGTATATCGACAAATATTTCTGTTGAATTAACAAAACGTTTTTCTCAGTGTGTATGCTTGACTAGTCAGCAGATATATTCCTTTTAATTTGATTCTCAGTGTGTAGTTAGTTTGCGATCTGCTCTCATTATCTTACAATTATATAATTGAATTTTTGGAATTAAACGGATATACAAGTGTATTGCTCTCTTCTGGTAACTCTGTATCGCTGTTATCATTCTTAATTTCTCTGAGTGTACAACAGGTACATTTCGCCAGCCCCCCACCCCGGCAAATTCAAAATTCAACAGTGCCATTCGTTTGTGCTACGTTTGTGCTGGTTTGTGCCGCAAACCGTGTCGTTTGTGCTAGCATAGTTTTTGAGATATTCAAAATATAAATTTGGAGGGCTGGGGAAATGGTCAGCCCCCCACCCCGGCAAATTCAAAATTCAACAATGCCATTCGTTTGTGCTACGTTTGTGCTGGTTTGTGCCGCAAACCGTGTCGTTTGTGCTAGTATAGTTTTTGAGATATTCAAAATACAAATTGGGGGGGGGAATGGCCAGTCCCCTACCCAGGAAAATTCAAAATTCAACAATGTCATTCGTTTGTGCTACGTTTGAGCTGGTTTGTGCCCGTGTCGTTTGTGCTAGCTTAATTTTTGAGATATTCAAAATATAAATTGAGGGGGGTCCTCAGCCCCCACGCCGGTAAATTCAAAATTCAACAGTGCCATTCGTTTGTCTTACGTTTGTGCAGATTTGTGCCGCAAACCGTGTCGTTTGTGCTAGCTTAGTTTTTGAGATATTCAAAATATAAATTAGTCGGGCTGGGGAAATGGTCAGGCCCCCACCCCAACAAATTCAAAATTCAAAAATGCCATTCGTTCGTGCTACGTTTGTGTTGGTTTGTGCCGCAAACCGTGTCGTTTTTGCTAGCATAGTTTTTGAGATATTCAAAATATAAATTGGGGGGGATTTGTGAGGCCCTCACCCCAGCAAATTCAAAAATCCAACAGTGCCATTCGTTTGTGCTACGTTTGTGCTGGTTTGTGCCGCAAACCGTGTGTTTGTGCTAGTATAGTTTTTAAGATATTCAAAACATAAATTGGGGGTGGGGGGATGGTCAGGCCCCCTCCCCGGCAAATTGAAAATTCAACAATGCCATTCGTTTGTGCTGGTTTGTGCAAGCTTAGTTTTTGAGATATTAAAAATATAAAATTTGGGGGCGTGCTCAGCCCCCACGCCGGCAAATTCAAAATTCAACAGTGCCATTCGTTTGTCTTACGTTTGTGCTGGTTTGTGCCGCAAACCGTGTCGTTTGTGCTAGCTTAGTTTTTGAGATATTCAAAATATAAATTGGGGGGGCTGGGGAAATGGTCAGCCCCCACGCTGGCAAATTCAAAATTCAACAGTGCCATTCGTTTGTGCCACAAACCGTGTCGTTTGTGCTAGCTTAGTTTTTGAGATATTAAAAATATATATTGGTGGAGCTGGGGAAATGGTCAGCCCCCACGCCGGCAAATTCAAAATTCAACATTGCCATTCGTTTGCGCTTCGTTTATGCTGGTTTGTGTCGCAAACCGTGTCGTTTGTGCTAGCTTATTTTTCGAGATATTTAATATCCAAATTTCAGGGTGGACCATTTGCCCAGCCCCCACCCCTGCACGCTCAAAATTCAACAGTGCCATTCGCTTGTGCCAGGTTTGTGCTAGCATAGCTTTGGAGATACTTAAAATTTAATTTTGTAGGGATGGGGAAACGCTCAGCCCCCCACTCCCGCAAATTCAAAATTCAACAGTGTCATTCGTTTGTGCTACGTTTGTGCCACAAACCGTGACGTTTATACTAGCTTAGTTTTCGAGATATTAAACACCCAAATTTGGGGGTGAACCATTTGCCTACCCCCTCCCCGGAAATTCAAAATTCAACAGTGCAGTACGTTTGTGCTACGTTTGTGCTGTTTTGTGCCGCAAACCGTGTCGTTTGTGCTAACATAGTTTTTGAGATATTCAAAATATAATTTTGGGAAGTTGGGGAAACGCCCAGCCCCCACCCCCGCATATTTAAAATCAACAGCGCCATTCGTTTTTGCTACGTTTGTGTTGTTTTGTGAGGCAAACCGTGTCGTTTGTGATGGCTTAGTTTTTGAGATATTCAAAATATAATTTGAAGGGCTAGGGATTATTTTGCGAATTGGGTAAAATGGAGCACAAAGTTGTATAGATGTTCATGGAGATTATTTTGAAAAGTTGTAAGTATGTTTTCGTAAATATGTAAATGTACAGATACTTCTTTAAGCAGCTAAACTTTCGTCCTGCCCCTGGAAAAACCTTCAACTACTGCTGAATGGCCGTTTTAAATCTTTTAATTTGGGTAAGCTCAGAAATGTTAATTTAATCCTTTTTCAGTGGTGTGAAAAGTATTGCATCACCTGCAAAGGCAGTGAACTTTTAAGTTTGACTTTTTTCTAACTGTCTAATTTTTATTGCAATTTCTTCATTTATATGTCATTAGGTGCAAAATTTAGCGGAGATTTCCAAAAAAATGCTTTTGCTTTTCCTGTAGCTACTTCTGTTTTTAAGATACATTTCAAAAAACATGACCGAGTCGAAATTATTTAAAAAATTGAATCGTTTATCCAATACTTAGGTATACAGCAAAATATTGTTTTTGTAATTCATAAGGAAGGAAATGACATTTAAATACAGAAATACATATAATGCAGCAAAATGATAAAGTGTACCTAATATTTTGTTGCCCAAACTTTAGCTTTAATCACAGGTTTGCATCTTGACTGCATACTGTGAACAAGGTTTTGTAAAAGATTGGGTTGAACAATACGATTCCATATTTGAATTACATATTCAATGAATTTTGGTTGTTGACTTCTTTTTGATAGTTCATACGGCACTTTGAACCAAACATTTTCGATCGGGTTTAAGCCCGGTTAGTGTGGTGGCCAATCAAGATGCTGAGCATTTTTTTCCTGAAACCAGTTTTTCACTAGTTTTGCACGATGGCAGGGTGCATTGTCCTCTTGAAAAATAAAATTACTATCATAAAGTCTTCTAGGTGATGACAGCATCTTCTTTTCTAATATCCAGATGTATTTCTGGGCATTTGGTGTACCATCGACAATATGGAGGTTCGCATCGCAATGTTCTCACATGCAGCTCCAAACCATGACCTTCACCGGATGCTTAACACTGGCCTCACTAAGCAACTTGGATGGAATTCTTCCTGCTTGAATCTCCTTACACAGGCACTACTCGGATTCCTATTAAGGCAAAATTCTGATTCATCATTGAAAAGGACATTTTCATATGGCTTAGTTGTTCATGATACATGCTATTTTGCACACTGAAGTCTATGTTGTCTTTGATTTGCAGTTAACAGTGGTTTACGCCTGCCTTCACAACCATGTAAGCGATAATGAAGCAGACTCCACCTACCAGTAGATGTACTATCAGTAACATCAGTCCCTTCATAACATCTTTTTTTTTTCTTTTGATTGGAGGTTTAACGACCACCGTGAGCAACTCAATGGGCTATAAGCAGTCGCCCGTCGCTAACTTAGGGCCACTGGTTCCAGGGAAGGGAGACAGCCAGCGCCGTAAGACAAACACAACATCCATGCCTCACGGGATTTGAACCCGGACACATCAGGGATGAATGATTATAAGCCAGCGCTTAGACCACTGCGCTACCGTGGCGGCTGTTTTACAGTTGTCACAAACAGTATTTTTTTCGTCGACCACCGTGAGCAACCCAATGGAGCAGTTGTGTGTTCCTAATTTAGGGCAACTTTTTCCAGGTAAGAGAGAGAACCACTGTTGTAAGACAAACACAGCTTTCATGCTTCACCATGATTCGAACCCTCGCATGTCTTAGGCAAAAGATCCCAAGCCAATGCATAGACCACTGCACCACTGGGGCGGTGAAGTTGTTTCTACTTATGCTAATGTTTTTTTGTTACTATGCGCAGAATAGTAGGGCTTCTAGCAACTGGATTCCGTACTGATAGTTTGTTTAGAAAATAAAATAAAATTGCCATAACCGTCTTCATGCGAATTTTTCTGTTTGATCAATGATAGCAAAGTAATGTATCATGCAGTCAGGGTCGCGCAAAGGGCATTTGCCGTCCGAGTGCAAGCCCAGATTTGCCGCCCCTTGTACGAGATATTTTTTTTATTTTTAGCGAGTCTTTTGTCAAACAGATCGTGCTTACGTTATCGGTTTGTCCGTCCGTCCGTCTGTTGACACCATATCTCTTCAACTTCTACTCAGATTTCAAAAATTATTTTTGCATTGGGAAGCCTGAAATGTGCGAATGATGATTCTTCATTTCGTTTTCTCATAGGATACACAATTTAGCCGCTAGAGGGCGTAAACGCAGATGATGCCGAAATCGAAATACATTTTATTCAATTTATTTTCTTCTAAACATCCGATTGAAAAATTTCTTTTATCTTTCGATTCCATTTATGTCTAGTACTATTTTAGGTATAGTCATTTTTTCAAGTTGTTCATAGATTTACAAAGGAAGGCGTAAAGGTAAATTGCATTTTTCCCGATATCTTTGCTCCTGAAATTCGGATTTGAAAAATTCTTTCTGCAGCGGGTATGATAGAACATCGTTTGCATATATTTCTGATTTTTTTTTTTTTTTTTTTTTTTGGATTGAAGGCTTAACGACCACCGTGAGCAACTCAATGGGCTATAAGTAGTCGCCCGTCCCTAATTTAAGGCCACTGTTTCCAGGAAAGGGAGAGAGCCAGTGCCGAAAGACAAACACAACATCCATTCCTGACGGGATTCAAACCCTGACCCCTTTCGGACGAATGATCAGAAGCCATCGCTTAGACCACTGCGCCACCGACGGCTGTACATCATTTTAAAAATAATTTCGTAAGGAATTCAAAATGTTTTACAGATCTAACATATCTGCATTGTTGTACATGAAGTGGATGAGAAGACAGAAAGAAATTGTAAAGCTAACATAAACTTCTTTTTTTCTGGTTAAGTACAAACTGTTTAAGTTACGAGATATAAAAAAAATAGAACTCGTTAAACTTGTTCATTTAGTCAATGAATGTCAAATATGTTTCAAGACATACTTCTCTGTATGTACACATACATAATGTATCCGTAATTTTTATGCATAATTATTATAAGTCAATTGTTTGTATGTACACATACATAAAATTGTCTAATAATTATTGGGGTTGCCTTTATTTTTAATTGCTAAGACACATCTCCTGGGCATATTACTCAAAAGGTGTTCAAGTTCATCTTTGATGTTAGATGATACCAACATGAAATCATAGCTTCAAGTAACTTTACTTAATTTGTAGGATTTCTCACACTCACCTGTTTCAGCTTCATCCAAAGTATTCGATCGGATTAAGATTCGGCTATTGTGTAGGACATTGCAACCTCCCGACAGTTTTAGAAACCAACCACCTGTCCACTACTCGTGTCCGATGGCAGGGCAAGTTGTCGTCCTGAAAGATGATATCACTATTTGGAAACGTGTTAACAGATAAAGGAAGCATTGTCCCTCTCCAGGACTTGTATATAATGGGCAGCATTCATGTTACCTTCAATGTTGCGCAGTCTACCCACTCCATGAGCTGAGATGCAACCCCACATCATAACGGCAGTAGCATGCTTTACTGTTTGAATGTAGGTACAGTAACGTTCGGATCATGTTGTCAGCGTCATACGTACAAATGTCCTCCTTTTGTTATGAATCAAATTCTTTCGTCACTCCAGATGATCTAATGCCATTGATCTACAGTGCATCATTTATGACCTCGTGCTCACTGTAGAATCATGATCTGTTTATTATTAAAGAAAGGCTTGTTCGCAGAAATATCTCGAAGACTAAGCTACCTTAAACGACACGTTTTGTGGCACAAACCAGCACAAACGAATGGCTGTGTTGAATTTTGAACTTCTGGGATGAGGGAGGGGCATTCCCCCAACCGCCAAATTTATGTTATATTCAAAACAGGCTGGGGATATGGTCCACACCGAAATTTGGGTATTTAATAACTCGGAAGCTAAGCTAGCACAAACGACAGGGTTTCCGGCACAAACCAGCACAAACGAATGGCTATGCTAAATTTTGAATTTGCGAGTGGGGTGGGGGGAGGGCGGGGCTGAGGAAATGGTTGACAACAAAATTTAGGTACTTAATATCTCGAAAACTAAGCTAGCACAAACGACACGGTTTGTGTCACAAACCAGCACAAACGTAGCACAAACGAATGGCACTGTTGAATTTTGAATTTGCCGGGGTGGGGGTTGACCATCCCCCCCCATTTATATTTTGAATATCTCAAAAACTATGCTAGCACAAACCAGCACAAACGTAGCACAAACGAATGGCACTGTTGAATTTTGAATTTGCCGGGGTGGGGGGTTGACCATTAACCCAGCCCCCCCCCCCAATTTATATTTTGAATATCTCAAAAACTATGCTAGCACAAACGACACGGTTTGCGGCACAAACCAGCACAAACGTAGCACAAACGAATGGCACTGTTAAATTTTGAATTTGCCGGGGTGGGGGGTTGACCATTAACCCAGCCCCCCCCCCATTTATATTTTGAATATCTCAAAAACTATGCTAGCACAAACGACACGGTTTGCGGCACAAACCAGCACAAACGTAGCACAAACGAATGCCACTGTTGAATTTTGAATTTGCCGGGGTGGGGGTTGACCATTAACCCACCCCCCACCCCAATTTATATTTTGAATATCTCAAAAACTATGCTAGCACAAACCAGCACAAACGTAGCACAAACGAATGCCACTGTTGAATTTTGAATTTGCCGGAGAGGGGTGGGGGCTGGCGAAATGTACCTTGTACAACCCAAACCGCCCAGTCTCATCCCGTGCGTGGCGTGGCAAAGTAAGTTCCTACTTGTGTTGGTCACGAGTGAGGAAATGATATCATAGGAGGAAATGACATCATAGCTATGGAAATGAACTTTCGTAAATGCTGCAATGGCTGAAATACGAGTGCATATAACAAGGACTTCACCTAAGGAAAGCTGAAGTTAACAAATTCATTTCAGTTGGTTTCACTGGTTTATCCGATTTCATGAATATAGCAATTAAATTATATCCTTAACGAGTTATACAGATTCAGTTTCTAAATTTCATTAAATAAAGAAAAAGCAGCGAAGTAATGGTGTGGATTCAGCTCAAGTGAAGTTATGGCGAGCCTCCCCAGTGGCCCAGTTGGTCAACAGCTGGCTATTAACCGTTCGTCCCAGCGGGCCCCGGTTCGAGTCCCAGATGAGGCATGGGCGTTTTTTTCGTCATGTGGCACTGGCTCTCTCTCTCTCCCTTGGAAACCAAATTGGAGGAAGGTGACTACTTACGCCCGTAGAGTATTTTTGGTGGATGCTAAACCTCGAGGTAAGGTATACTGCACAACGCTTAAGTTGTACCCAGAATTAAAGAGAAAGTTCAGAACAAATGAACGACGGGATATATAGGAAGTAGATAAGTTCCATTTTAATCAGACCAGCTTACAATTTGTACATCGTGTTACCCAGCTTCCCAAGGCAAGTGAGGGGAACTGTACTCTCAATGAATGAATTGCATTCGAAACTGAAGGGGAACTCTTCAGCAAAGTCAAGTTCATGAAATAAATACGGGATTACACCATATAATACAAATTTTGAAGATTACAATCCGATTTTTGGTGTAAACGTGACAAGGATGGTAAGTCAGATAATATCCGAAAACTTGAAAATTTCATCGTCCTGGAGCGGGACTCGAATCCGCGTCTCCCAGGTAGCGCCCGGGTATGCTAACCAATACGCCACCCAGAACGACCAAGTCTCAAGTTTCTGAATTTACACCAAAAATCGGATTGTCATCTTCAAAATTTGTAAAGTCAAGTTCATTTGATTACTGCTTTTGCAACAATTCAGTTGCTTCCATCACATCACTTAGGTCATTCTTGTAGACAAATCCAAATCTAGAGTCCAATTCCTCATATAACTTCTTTCTGGTTTGCAACTGTGAAACAAGATTGTCACATATTAAATAAAACGTTTGAGTGATGAAGGAATCTCGATTATTAAAAACACCATCTGCAGTTGACGAATCATCTAGAAGTCGGCTCTTTGGTCCTCCTTGAGGATTCATAATCCATTTCTTTCCCTAATAAATGGTTAGATTCTTTTTCAAACAGTTCGAAATATTTTTTCACCAAATTCAGGATGAAGTCAATAATTGACTTATATAATGGTAGAACTAGTGACAAATTTCCCATGGAAGATTGCACGGAAGTGCTCACTTTGTTGATTCGTTGCAATCTCGTCCCTGATAACCATTAACAAAGCAGTCTCTTTTTTCATTAATTTGGCATGAAGAGACTTAAAATTCTATTTGGTTTTTGGAGGTAGTTTGGAAGTCCCCCAAATTCTGAGGCCCTGTGCACGTGCAGAAATCATTCCCTGGTGTTACCCAAGAGCCGAAACCATCCTTAGGAAAGCTCGCTTTCTGTCTACTGAAAAGAGTTTTCCACGTTTCTCTGTAGTTCTACATCATTATTAGCATTTAGGAAAGTCTTCGGGCGTAGAAATAAAACAAAAGAGCAAAGCTACAGCTGAGGCAAGAATGTCCGCCCAAAGGAAGAATTTATCCCTAAGATGTGATTCCATAATATCATTAGCTTTAGGAAGCTTTTCAAGCATTCAAATGGTTTAAAAAATCAAAAAGGGGAAGCTCCGGACTGTATGAAAGCCAAATCAATGTTTTACGCATGGAAACAGCAATTTTCCTCGATAGTGAGAAGTGCGGCATGAGATCTTGCATTTACATTGACACATTTCACAAATATAAATCCACTTCCTTTTTTTTTTTAATAATTTTTCAAAAAGTAGCTTTCTGTTGTTATTGTTGTCTTCCATAAGGCAGAAGATCGAACAGAAGAATTTCCTTATAGTCAAAGATTGTGGCGAAATTTTTTTCGTTTGATTTGATCAATCTCGGTTTTCGTCAGAAGGTGAAACCGTTTGCTGTCATTATAAATAATTTTATGTTGTTCTGATAGACCGGAGTCTCGTCATCGGTTATGACTCCATTGAAAGGATCCTGACGACTGTTTCGCTAGCATTTGCGGAAGTCCCGCAGATGTCAAGCTGCTGTTCTTTCATATCCTATTTGGAATACGCCATTTCCGGAATAACGTCGCATTGCGGAATAACATCAACCAACCGGATAGGTACGATGGGCACAAATTACTACACACTTCAACGTAGACGGTGCCAAAAATGTCTCTACTAAGATCATCAGGCGACCATTAGCTGTAATAGGTTATGGGAGCAGTTGACCTACCAGAGTCCCGTTAGTAACGCCACATCACCGGGCTGTACACGTCAACTGAGAAAAAGAACATCCGCCCTAGACCTTGGATGACTGGAGGCAGATCTCCTAGTCCGATGAGTCTCGTTCCCAGTTATTTTGCGCAGACGGAAGGGTGCAAATCTGGTGGGAACCGCACTAAGCGATGGACCCGGAATGTCAACAAGAAACTTTTTAGGCTGGTGGAGGCTTGGTTATGGTCTCAGGAGTGCTCAAATGGCACATGCTGAAACATCTGGATCTGGTACATCTACATACATTTATGAACGGCCTATGCTACGTGTCCATTCCTTGCAGACCATCTGCATCCGTTCATGGTCATCATGCAACTACAGGGTAATGGACTCTTCCAGCAAGGCAATTCGCCTTCCACAAAGCCGTAGGGACTGGAATACGGTTAGAAGAGCATTCTGTAAAAGTTACCACACTGGAATGGCCTTTCGTTCACTGGACATGAACCCTGTGGAAAGTCTTTGGGATGCTGTGGAAAGGGCTGTTCGAGCTTTGGATCCTCCACATAGGAATGCGACGGAATTATTAACACCGTTGCAGAAAGCATAGGTGGAGACTGGTTCGTTCTGCAGCAGTGTGCCGCTTTCTTGGCCTAGTGCCGACTTTCTTGGTCTCGCCGTGTGACTGCCCTTATCCAGGGGAAATGTGGGCCTACCCGTTACTAGACAGGTATTCCATTATTTCTGACCACTCAGTGGATACCACACACACTGATCACGTGACGCCTTACGTGTTGGAGGTCTGCACGTGCCTGTCTTTTCTTAGATAAGAGAACAAAGCAACGGTCCGGGCTGGACTTTTTTCCAGGCACTAACGACCGGGACAGGCTGGGCCAAATCGACCCATTCTTTTTATCGCAATGGTAAAGAAAGAAAAAAGTCGTGTTTCCCAATTTCCTGATCTGTTTAACTCTTTCTCTGACTTTACATACTTCCATGACATAGCCCAGGGCGTAATCACAGAAGCGAGTAGAGGCACTCACAGTGTATTTACCATCTGTAGGTATAAAGATGGTAAAACCACTCTGGGGGGCTTGTTGGCCACAAAAACATTCGACCCCGGGCGAGTGTGTGAGTTGTGTGGAGTTGGGGACTAGGGGTGTCAGCAGTGGGGTGGGGGTGTGTGTGTGTGTGTGAGAGAGAGAGAGAGAGAGAGAGAGAGAGCATTGATTGTTTGTCCTATTCCTAATTCGTATAGGAATTGATTTTTGTAGTGTTACCCCTCGCTACTTCGGAGAAAGAGAGATTTTGAGCGCGTTTAGTCTCTCTCTCTCTCTCTCTCTCTCTCTCTCTCTCTCTCTCTCTCTTTAAAGGGTTATATTCTTCAATAATTGCCAAAGTTTAGTCAATATTTTTAGGCTTGCATTCAACAAAATATTTTCAATAATATATCGTTTCATTATTTAATTTTCACAATTTAATAATATACAGTAGAAAAACAAAATAATACAAAATGACACATCACGGGCGGGCCCGGTCCGGATCTTAACCGCACGGGCTTGAGCCGGGCCGATCTCACCAATTAAGGCCCGTGCTGACCTCTAGTTGGAGTTGTCCATTTATGTGACGAGGGACAGTGTACTAATAAATCAGCATCTCATTGAATTATTTTTATCCTACCTTAGTAAAATGCTGTAATGGCTGAGATAATTCTTTTCAAAGGGTTACCACCTGTTAGTAATTATAATAAAATATGGAATCGGTGCACGTACGCACACATTTTGTCATTACCATCCAATTATTAAAGTTTAAATGCGGATTTTACCATTGTTGAAACGCTTGTTTTGTGATACGAACATCTGGAACGAAAGAAGCAGGAAGTACACGTTAACTAAAGGCGATGAAAATTCCCAGCTTTTGCGTATAACAGCGCATGACATCCCGATTTAAGCAAGAAAGTGTTGAAGTGCATGTGAAATCCGAATGTCTCGCAAACTGATTAGGGGCTCCATATGGTCTGGCTGAAGTATTATCTTAAGTGCATTTTCCTACTGAGTTGTAATCATTTGCATAAAGGATTCTGAACAAATTCCATCAGGTGAAGCTATTAACTGTCAGATGTTTCCGACAGATCCCTTCTTGCTTGCTTCCGACAGCACAAATTCAATGATTTCTTGGAAGTTCGGTAGCTCAAAAGAAGGGAATTATTTTCATGGGTGGAAAAAATGAATTGAAATGATTTTGAAATGATTTCACACAGGACTGAAAGCCCTTTGTTTAAATTACACGCGAGAGCCAAATTTATTATTTCCGAATAAACATAGCATCATCTAAACGTCAAAAACTATGCTCCTCCATGCTGTAATTCGTCGTTCAGTTCAACCAGCCGGAGGAAAATGGTGAAAATCGCTCACGAAGATTAAAAAGTGATACGGAATTTTAGCTTGTGTTTGGGAATTAAATTGCCCAATTATTTTCCTTTTCAGTGAGACAGTTGAATGCACTTCTAAACTCTTTTATTCCTTGGACTGACTGGAATAAACAGCGCTTCATTCACGATTCATGTACTAAAAAGGTTTGAGCCTCAATGACACCGCAAAAGAAAAACAACTAAGTGAGAGAAAGTTCACGCACGATTGCACGATTATCGAGTGTAATTAACATATTTTTTGAGCCAAAAGAGTATACAAAAATACATACACTGGCTAAAATCATAACGATTTAATATATAGTATGATCATCTTTGTTGCGAATGAGAACAAGTATGCAACGCAGCACGAATTCTGTGAGGTCCTAGAGTTCGTTTTGCTTTTTTAGCACGTCTTTTTACGTTTTCCAACCGTAGGTTGAAAAAGCGTACATGCTCCAGCTTTGTCCGTCTGTCTGTCCGTCCGTCCGTTCGCACAATAACTCATGTAAAATTGGTTCGATTTCGATGAAATTTTAGTATGTGGTAGGGGACCACCCGGGGACGCACCCTATTGAAAATGGGAGAAATGGGATCAAAGCTCAGGACATAGGAGCAGTATCCATTACATTGCCCTTATGCGTCATAACCCGCATAAAAAGGGTTCGATTCCGATGAAATTTTAGTATGTGGTAGGGGACCAACTGGGGACGCATCCTATTGAAAACGGGTAAAATGGGGTAAAGGTCAGACATAGGAGCAGGATCCATTCCATTGCACTTATGCGTCATAACTTGCGTAAAAATGCTTCGATTGCGACAAAAATGTACTGAACCGGTTCTGTTGAATATCATCGAATTGGGGTCGAAGCTCAAAACACAGGAGCGAGATTTATTCCACCGCCATTATCCTCATAACTTAACTTAAAATGCTTCTATTGCGACAAAACTTTAGTATATAGATTAAGATAAGACAACGCCATTCGTCCTGATGAAAATACCCAGCGAAACCATGGTCGGCTTGAAAAAACAAAACATTTGTGAAAACTACTTTGTATTATCTTAATCTATTTATAATCGTTACAAGACTGTAGTCTTTGAGATAAAAAACAAAACAAAAAAACTTTAGTATGTTCTTCCGGAGGTATACTGATCCAGTTCTGTTGAACATCATCGAAATAAGGTCAAAGGCCAGGGCACAGGAGCGAGATTTATTCCACAGCCATTATCCTCATAACTTGAGTAATAACTTGAGTACTGATTTCTGGTATGTTGGAAACCGTATCATAATCAATGAATTGCATAATTTTACTAACTTGTTTAAAAAGATCGTGCTTATGTTTTCGGTTTGTCCGTCCGTCCTTCCGTCTGTTCATGCGTTTGTCTGTGGATACTATATCTCTGTAACTATTAGTCCGATTTGAAACATTCTTTTTGCATTGGGAAGCTTGAAAGGTGCGAATGGTTATCAATCTTTTTTTTTTTTTTTTTTTTTTTTTGTCGATGCACAATTTCGCTTTTAGTCGTAAACGCAGATGATATCGAATTCAAAATGCATTCTATTCCATATATTTGTTTCTAAACATCCGATTGAACAAAGTTTTCTACCTTTCGATTCCATTTATGTTGAAGACTATTTTAGGTATAGTCACTTTTTTCAAGTTACTCATAGATTTCCCGCTAAGGTCCGTAAAAGTAAATTCCGTTTTTCCAGACATCTCTGCTTTTAAAACTTCGATTTCAAAAATTCTTTCTGCAACGGATACAGCTTCTAATGGGATATCCTTTGAAAAAAATGGTTTGGCCACCAATGGGCATAAGTGTTAATTTCTGCTTCTGATATATTTCCAGCAAAATATGAGTTGCTAAAATCTCGATTAAAAAAATCTACTCACGTCGATAAACATTTTCGGAATATTTTCTTCTTAAAATAATGCATGGTTTTTCTGCCAGTGTCGTAAATGCATTTCTTATTTTTTTCAATACCTCTACTTCTAAGAGATCAATTTGAAAAATTCCTTCTTTGTCGGAAAGCGTTTCCGGAGCGAAATGTTTTTTATATAATTTCAAAATGTTCAACTAATTCATAGACTTTCTGCTAGGGAACGTTAAGGTAAATTGCATTTTTCCCGATATATCTGAAGAATTTTTCAAAACTCGGATTCGAAAAATTCTTTCTATATCTCATACAGCTCCTGATAGAAAATGTTTTGCATATAATTTCTAATATTTGGTAAAGAATTGTTTGTCCAGCAGGAGACGTAAGTGTTAATTTCTGCTTCTGATTTATACTAAGCTCCTGAAAACTCGATTGAAAAATTCTTTAGTGGACCAATACCGCTCGCATAAAAAAAACCTTTGGAGAATATTTTCTTCTTAAAACATGGTTTTCCCACCAGGGGGCGTACATACATTTTTTTTTGTCGATATATCTGCTTTTAAGAGTCCAATTTTAAAAATATTTCTTTGTTGGAGAGCGTTTCTGCTGCGAAATGCTTCTCATATAATTTTAAATTTTGCTTACCGCACAAGTCTGCCACAAGTGGGTTGAATGTCACGTTTCCATTTACAGCAATATCTGCGGGATTTAAAACCCGATTGAAAAATTTCTTTCTTTGGTTAGATACTACTGTTTTCCATACCGGATCCATTGACTTTGAATAGCTTTGTTAAATTTAATTCGCGTTAGAACGGTGTCAAAGGACGTGCTCATTACAACCGAAAATTCGGTGTCATGTTTCTTGTTTTATTTGGAGGTAAAAACACAGTGGGGAACTCAATGTGCTGTAAGCAATCACCTGAACCCAAATTATGCCTACACATTCAACGGAAGTCTGGGCCGTAAGACAAGCACTTCGGCAATGCTTCACACGGGATTCCAACCTCGGACTTACCTCGGATGAATAATTAGCAACCAATGCTTAATGCCATGGGTTCAATGGAAGCGGGAGAGTCAATGCCATAAGACAAGTACTGCATCCATGCGTTACTCGGGATTCTAACCCAGACTTACCTTGGACGGTAGAAGCCAACGTATCATACACTTGGCCACTGTTTCAATGAGATAGAGGAAGCCGGGGCCCTAAGACAAGCATTACATCAATGCATCACTTGGGATTCGAACCCGGACCTTGGGCGAAAAATTAGAAGCAAACGCTTCGCATCACTCTGCCACTGGTTCAATAGATGAGAGGTGTCTACTGCCATAAGACAAGCACTGGATCCATGCCTTACTCGGGATTCGCACCCGGACTAACCTAGGAGGAATACTTAGAAGCCAGCGTTTCGTACCACACGGCCACTGGTTCAAAGGAAGAGAGGACGCCAGTGCTGTAAGACAAGCACTGAATCTATGTTGTACTCTGGATTCGAACCCAGACTCACCCTGGACTAATAATTAGAAATCAATTCTTCGTACCACTTGACCACAGGAACGACAAAAAGTCAGTTTTGGCCCAACGATTGCTACAGCAAAATGTTGCACAACTGTCAGTGTTGAAGAAAGAGGATATCAAACCTAACTGCTCTTCTCGGCATGCCCCACACATTTTCAAAAGGACTGAGATAGGAAAGTGTGGAGGCAATGGGCTCATCAAACCTCTTCGTGCTAACCAAATCATTCTTGCATGACTCTGGCACGATGCGTTGTTGCATTGTCATCCATAAGATACCACAACATGCAGGAAAATAACATTTCAGAGTGCATTTGGTCAGCCACAACAACACTCAGGTATTCCCTGGATGTCATCATATCATCCACTGGTATCATCGGATCGAGACTACACCGACAGAATATTCCCCCATAGCATGGAGCCACCTCCACATAATTGGCTTGTGTGTTCACAAGGCATGCCGGGTCCATCGTTTCATGAAGTTCTGGCCACACTCTCTGCTCATCTTTAATGCCAAACTATGTATAGCGTCATTCGTCTGACCACATCACTTTCTTCATTGCTGAAACAGACGGCCTTTGAATGGCCAAATGACTTACTTAATTCCTTGAGCATGATTCGGGTCGAAATGGCGTGCTTCTCGCTCTGGTCAAATTTAGCAATCAGTTACTGCCTACTAGGAGACCTGTTCTTACGTATAATCCCCCTCTTAGTGAGATAGTTACACTTTTTAAATCTAGGTTTTCGACCACATTTTAGTCTTTAGGATATGAAAGATCTGCTTGTCTTCCTGTCACGTTATTTGCAGTAGCGAATAGTATACAGTACAAAAAGTTTTTCAATTTGATATTTACGTAAATGAAGTTGCAAACAGAAATACGCACTAGCACTATTTAGCATGAAAACTGTGAACTGCGAAAAATTCAGAAATATATATATGCAAAATGTTTCGCTCACTGAATGTCATCAGATGCAAAAATAATTATTTAAAGTAGAATTTTATCAGGAAAGATATAGATGAAAATTAGAGGTGAGACGAATCCTAAATTTTCTCGAATCCTAAAAGGTTATCGAATACCTCGAATCTCTCGAATCCTTTATATAAGACTAATTATAAGAAAAAATGGAAAGAAAAGACTTCTACTTAAAATTAAAAGTTTTTAATTGGAGCAAAATTTGAACTCTGTGTTTAATGAAAAACAAATTCAAGAATACAGTTTTCAAAACATATACCCATACTTAATAAAAAGATAATTAATACAGACACTCGGCATGGACCAGGAACATCAAACAGAGGTCATCGCTCTCTCCACGTTTATAATTGAGTCACGGAAAAATTCTCATTGGCCGCCACCGGGAATCGAACACCGCACCAGGAATCGTGACCTCTGTTTGATGTTCCTGGTCCACGTCAAATGTCTGTATTAATTATTCATTCGCCTTCTAATTATTTGTTCAGTTGCTGCTTAGCATCCTTGGTGAATCCCCAGCATTGTGCGGGGCTCCAAGAAGCAACCTGCCAAACTGGCTTGGCAGTTAGTGTGTATGAATCTGGAGGAATTTGAGGTCGCTGTGGTGCAGTGGAAGCATATCCGGCGCGTTACTGGAAGACCCTGGGTTCGATTCCCGGTGGCGGTCAATGCTAAGTTTTCCGTGTCTCACTTATAAACGTGGAAAGAGCGATGACCTTTGTTTGATATTAAAAAGATAAAAATGAAATTTATAATTTACATTTACTATATGAAGTACTTGAGCTTCATTTCAATTTTCTGAGCACAATTTGACAAAAAAAATATTGGAGTAACAATTCACATTTTTGACATTTTTCTTTAATAACAAAAGTTCTAAAGCTTTTTTAAATCAAAGCAAGTGTAGAGGTGGGGAGGATTATTTCAAGAGTTAATGTAGATAAACACTAAACATGGAACATTAAATTGAGTAAATTCTTTCCAGGAAATTAAGAAAAATCAAAAACATGTTTGTTTTAAGAGTTAATAAAAACACTAAGCACTGAACTCTTTCAGGGCAATGTAAAAAAATCAGAAATCTTTAATGGAGATTTCATGCTGACAAAAATTCTTCATGCTGACGAAAATTCAAGCAAATATCGCTCTACAACAAGCACCAAACGCCAAGCTTTTTTAGGTTAAGATTCGAAAGATTCGAATGACGAAAAAAAGCGCAGAGATTCGAGTTTTCGAATCTCGAATCTTTTCAAGATTCGCGGGATTCGAAAATGTATGAGATAAAATGTGTTTGAATTCAATATCATCAGCAGTTACAGCCTCTAGTGGTGAAATTGTGCATCGGAAAAAGACCAAAAGACGTGAATCATCATTTTCAACTTTTGTACAGCCCCATAAGAGTTTTGTGGCCAGCCGACATGGAAGTGGGCACGAAGAAATCAAAAATTCGATTTCTGTTCGGCCTCCTAAAGCTTTTATGGCCACCTTCCATGGAAGTGAGCATGTTGAAATCCAAAATGTAAATTTAATACGGCCCCCGAATGCTTTGTGCCCAGTTCATCATGTGGCCACTTGTCAAAACCCCAAAGAACACACCTATAAACTAAAATAAAAATTAAAGTGAAAAACCAATTTTCAAAAAAAAAAAAAAAAAAAAAAAAAAAGAAATGTAAGTACTTACCACATTGTAATTGTCGACATTTGGACCCTGTCGATATTATGACTGTGTCAACATGCTCTTCTTCTTCATCTTAGTCTGTTGACACCCACTGCAAGGTATAGGCTTCCTCCAGTCTTTTCCAACTTCCTCGATCCTTAGCTTCAGTTCGCCATTTATCACCTCATTTGGGGGGTAAGTTTTGCCTGGTCAACATTTTCAAAATTTTGCCCGTCGCCATTTTGACCCTGTCGACATTTTAAGCTAGTCGACATTATGGTGACGATATTTTGACATTCGACATTTCGTATCACACCTTTTTCGCAGTTCAAGCTTCCACTACAAAAATTTTTTTAAATCTGGTTAATTGGTGCAGAGATATGGTATGCATATAACATATTTCTGCAACTATAATCCCTATAGTCACACTACGAGCACGCTCAGTTTGACGCTCCTTTGGCATTTTGACATGACGATACTACGCGCACGTTCATTTTGTTTCAAAGGGCCTGCAAAATATGTACATCCACTTTTTTTGTAACATGCATTTCTACAAACGATGACTTCGCAATGTTGATGTTTACTTTTAGGAAGGCTTTTAATGTAAGAAGTACGTAAAAATTTGTGCTGCGAGTACGGTCCTCTCCTCCCGTTCTATCCGTGATATAAGAATAATTAATTTGTGCTTCGGGCTTCAATACATTTTTTTGTTATATATGCACCTCTACAATTCCAAGTGAAAAATTCCTTTTGCACATGATAACTGTTGATATGACCCGTTCATTTTCTACTACCGACAACATATAATTTGCCCTCTTAGGAAGTGCAAACGTGGATTAGTTTCAACTCGCTTTCCCCTTCTAAAAGGCAGACTGAGGAAATTGTTTTTGCTCAGATAGTTTTCCTTATCATAAACATTTTGCGCTCAATTTCTGTCATACTGCACAAGGGCATGTTTCTATTTGTTGCCATATATCCGCTTATAAAAAACAAACTAAAAAAATCATATTATGACAGGCTTCCATTCCTTATGACGAATATGATAAATACCTTTTCTACTTCTAACAATGCACAGTTTTCTCGCTAGGTGGTTTAAATACACTGACGGAAAAAATCCCAACACCAAGAAGGGGTTGTGTTAGATAAACGACAGTTGGTAGGCGGTGAGAGTACATCTGTAAGATGACGTCTATGCAAATTTCGCGCTCGGTGCATACGTGTGGCGCTAGTAGCGCCCCTCTGAACATGCAAAGCAGGTTTGCTGTAAATACGCGCTGTAACGTTCGTGAGCGTTAGTTATCGTTGAGATTCGACGTAATGTGTTGATGTTAGTCAAGAATGCCTTTAAGAAGACGAAGAAGCCATTGTCAACAGCTCACGGAGTTTGAACAAGGTCGTGTAATAGGGCTACGAGAAGGTGGATTTTCTTTCCGCAATATTGCAGAACGACTTGGCAGGAATGTAGCCACTGTGCATGATTGTTGGCAGCGGTGGTCAAGGGAAGGTACTGCCTCAAGAAGACCGGGTTCCGGCCTGCCACGTGGCACTACTGAGAGGGAAGACCGCCGAGTGCGGCGTATGGCCGTGGCGCATCGTACTGCGTCTGCGGCAGCAATTCGAGCTGCAGTTGCCACCACAGTGACACAACGAACTGTTACGAATCGGTTACTTGAAGGACAGCTCCGAGCCAGACGCCCTGTAGCGTGCATTCCACTTAGTCCAAACCACTGCCGTTTGCGACGTCAATGGTGTCAAGCTAGAGCTCATTGGAGGACGGAGTGGAGATCTGTTGTGTTTTCTGATGAACGCCGGTTCTCCTTGGGTGCCAGTGATGGCCGTGTGTTGGTTAGAAGGAGGCCAGGTGAGCGCCTGCAACCAACCTGTCTGCGGCCGAGACACACTGGACCTACACCTGGAGTTATGGTCTGGGGAGCAATTTCCTATGACAGCAGGAGCACTCTCGTGGTTATCTCACGCACCCTGACGGCATAGTTGTACGTCGGTCTGGCTATTCAACCTGTTGTGCTGCCATTCATGAACAGCATTCCAGGGGGTGTTTTCCAACAGGATAACGCTCGCCCGCATACCGCTGTTGTAACCCAACATGCTCTACAGAGTGTCGACATGTTGCCGTGGCCTGCTAGATCACCAGATCTTTCACCAATCGAGCACGTATTGGATATCATTGGACGGCAACTCCAGCGTCACCCCCAACCAGCATTAACCGTCCCTGTATTGTCCGACCAAGTGCAACAGGCATGGAACTCCATCCCACTAACTGACATCCAGCACCTGTACGACACAATGCATGAACGTTTGCGTGCTTGCATTCAACATTCTGGCGGTTACACCGGTTATTAATGTACCAGCATTTCACATTTAAAATGGCTCTTCTCGCGCTTACAATAAGCTGTGATCTTGAAACCTTAATCGATTAAATATATTACCTATACAAATGTATTGCCGCCATTTCATTCCTCTACAACTATTTTTTCGTGGTGTTGGGATTTTTTTCCCGTCAGTGTATGTGTCCTATTTGCCTCACTGTCTTCGCTTCCAAACGTCCAGTTGAAAAGTTTGATTTCGCCTCAGGTGACTTCCACTATGAAGAATATTTTGCATACATTTGCATGTTTTCCGTCGTTCACAGTTCTAGTGACAGAGGGCGCTGCAGAATGTTTGCATTTGCGACACCTTAGTCTCATACTGGTATGATTTAAAAAGCAACTCGGTCGAATACTTTTTAGTAAGGTAAACATTTTGTCTGCACTCTTTGCCTTCATGTTGTAAAATGTTTTCAATAGCTGCAGTGTGCCTATATTTTAGATTGTGCCTCCTATTGAGAAGATCTGCTTTTTTACTTTTGCATCCGATAGCTTTCACTACATTCAGCATTTTCAATGCATTCTCCATTTCTCATATTCAGCCCGCCGCCCCGGTGGCGCAGTGGTCTAAGGCGCTGGCCTCTGATCATTCGTCCGTAAAGGGTCCGGGTTCGAATCCCGGTCAGGCATGGATGTTGTGTTTGTCCAACGGCACTGGCTCTCTCCCTTCCCTGGAACCAGTGACCCTAAATTAGGGACGGGCGACTGCTTATAGCCTATTGAGTTGCTCACGGCGGTCGTTAAACTTCCAATCCAATCCAATCATATTCAGCCCTAGAGGTTCTTAACATTCTTTTTCTTACGGTTTGTGCCACACCGGTGGCCGAGGGGTCAGAGGCGCTAGCTTTCAATCATTCGTCCGAGAGGGGCAAGGGCTTGACTCCTGGGTGCAACACACGTGATGGGTGCGTTTGTTTGATGGCGCTGTCCCTTTCCTGGAACTAGGGTCCCTAAATTAGGGTTGTGCCACTACTCATAGCCCTTAGAGGTGCTCATCACGGCCGTTAAACCCGCCGCCCCCCGAAAAAATAGCTACCCATTGTTACAACCGCTGTTGCATTTTCCAGCTTTTTCCAATGCTAAATTTTCCAACTGGAGGGCATAAAATTCGATTTAGTGCCGTCCCGGTTGCGTAGTGGTTTAAGCGCCGGCTTCTGACTATTCGTCCGCGAAGGCCCAGGCCCGAATCCCGGTTGCAGCATGGACAGGGTTCTTGCTTTACGGCACTCGTTCTCTCCCCTCCCTGGAGCCGGTGGCCTCAAATCAAGAACGTGAGACTGCCTATGATTTTTTGAGTTGCTCACGATGGTTGTTTAACCCCGTCCCCAAAATCCTCCAATCAAACAAGAAAGGTTGAAATGTAATGCAATAAAGATATTTCTAGATGGATTGTGAAAATTTAAATTGTGCTATCAGTAGTTTTGCCGCCCAGGGGGCGCAGTGGTCTAGGCGATGGCTTCTGGTCATTCGCCCACAGAGGGGTACGGGTTCGAATCCCAGTAAAGGAATGGATGTTGTGTTTCGCTTTCGGCGCTGGCTCTTTCTGTTATTTGATAAACTGGCATTCTGTATCACACGTTCGCTATGTAATTTGTTGTATCCTGTGTCACAATTACTGTATCTTTATGAACTCAAGAGCAAACTGTATGTGTTAACCAGGACAAATAAATAACTTTTTAAACACCGAAACAAAACGAAACAAAATTCCATTTGAAAAAAAAAACTACTAATGACACAGTTTAAATTTTCACAATCTACCTAGAAATGCCTTTATTGTATTACATTTCAGCCTGTCTTGTTCTTCTTTTATTGGAGGTTTAACGACCACCGTGAGCAACTCAATGAGCTATAAGCAGTCGCCTGTCCCTAATTTAGGGTCACTGGTTCCAGGGAAGGGAGAGAGCCAGTGCCGTAAGACAAGCGCAACACCCATGCCTCAACGGGATTCGAACCAGGACTCCTATCGGACGAATGATCAGAGGCAATCGCTTAGACCACTGCGCCACTGGGGCGGCTGTCTTGTTTTGGAGGAGGGGTTTGGGGAGGGGCGGGGTCTAACGACCACCGTGAGTAACGCGATGGGCTATTAGCAGTCGTCCGACCCTAATTTGGGGCCACTGGTTCGAGGGAAAGAGCCGGTGGGTCTTAAGACAAACACAACATCCATGCCTCACCGGGATTCGAACCCGCACCCCTTTCGGACGAATGATCAGAGACCATCGCTTAGACCACTGTGCTACTGGGGCTGCTGTCTTCTTTTGGAGGAGGGATTTTGGGGTGGGGCCGGGTTTAACAACCACCGTGAGCAACTCGATCGGCCATTAGCAGTCGTCCGACCCTAATTTGGGGGCACTGATTCCAGGGAAAGAGCCGGTGTGTCTTAAGACAAACACAACATCCATGCCTCACCGGGATATAAACCCGGACGAATGGTCAGAAGCCGACACTTAGACCATTGGCCTAACGGGGCGTCGTATCGGGGCTTAAAGACCACCATGAGGTCCTCTATGCAGTCGCTCATTCCTAATTTAGGGCTACTGGTTCCAGAGTGAAGACAAAACCAATGCCATCAGACAAGTACATCACGCATGCCTCATCCGGAACTCGAACCAGGGGCCCATCTTGGACGAATGATCAAAACCCAACCCCTCAGACTACTCGTCTATCGGGAGGCCTTTTTTTTTTTTTTTTTTTTATGAAAAGCATATCATTCATTATACCATGATTCAGTGTAGTCCTTCTTGTCATCAAATGTAGGAATGGCATCTGTGAAGCAGAGAAGGTCGGATTAAAAGGAGGATTATTGATCTGCCAAGTAATGAATTAAGAAATAGTTATGAAAAACAACTTTCCAAAAACTTAATTTGCTCTACTGTCTGTTATGTGCATCGATCGCCAGAAGTTTCTCATTCTAATTTAGAGTTACCTCTTTACAGGAGAAGAACGCTAAAACAAAACTCGGACTCAGGCCAAAATCAATCGATGCCCGGGTGACCTAAATCTTTGCAAAGCTTGGGTATGTATGGCTAAAAGCTTTGTGACATCGCAAGGTCACATGAAAATGATTTATGTACCACATGATTTCAACATGGCAGACAAGAATATAGTCTGCAAGCTCAGAAAGGTTACCATAGAAGACTTTCCTGAGTGAATAACCAGCAGTTAAATATCCGTACGTTCACGTATGTGTATCTAAGATCAAAAACAAAATTTTTAAAACTCACAAATGTCAGTTGAGGATGTCCTATTAATTTTTTTTTCTTCTATGAATTTCAAACAGGATATTCTTATGGAATGCTATGCAGACGCCAATTTGCCCACAAACAAATATTTGTTAATTAATTGTGTTTTAAAAATTTAAGCGACATGCACACCATAACGCAGTTTTGTATCTAACAGAATTACCCTACTACATCCGTTACACATCACAAAGAACTACACATCAGTAGATTCTTACTCAAACGCACTTTGCGATGTATAAAGTCTCACTACTGAATTACTGTAGTGTCGCACTTAGGGATACAGTAATTCTTCGGCCTACTAGATCAGCTGCTATTTCTAGAAAAATATGACCTTGTGTGTGTTGTGAAAACACGACTTTGTCCGTAACGGGGATCAAACCTGCGCTCCCTCACTGCGGAGTAAGTTGCTATCCAAACTAAGCTACACAGACGGAATGTCCGCTTCAGATTTGTTCGTCTTCACACGTGAGAGTACGTCGCATTATCTCCCTCTTAACTTTTTTTTTAAGCGAAGTGGGAATTGTTCATTAATTCCAGACGATGTGTGGAACAAACATCACGCATTTTTAGAATAACACAAATGACAGTAGATCCATTTTTACGTTTGGGCGCCAATGTGAAAACACAAGTTTGCCTGTGACGTCATCGAAAGCCACGCCCCCTCACTCCGGAGTAAGTTGCTCTCCCAACTAAGCTACACGAACGGAATGTACCGCTGAAGATTTGTCGTCTTGACAAGTGATTCACCTCTGTAGTATCTCACAGTGTGTGTGTGTGTGTGTGTGTGTGTGTGTGTGTGTGTGTGTGTGTGCTGAGACGGGCCGAGCCCGAAGTCGAGTCAGGACACGAACTGGGCTCGGGCTGCACAATATTTACTGGAGTTCGGGCTTGGGCTGTACAATACTTACTGGAGTTCGGGCTCGGGCTGCACAATACTTACTGGAGTTCGGGCTCCGGCTGCACAATACTTACTGGAGTTCAAGCTCGGGCTGCACAATACTTGCTAGAGTTCGGGCTCGGGCTGCACAATACTTACTGGAGTTCGGGCTCGGGCTGCACAATACTTACTGGAATTCGGGCTCGGGCTGCACAATACTTACTGGAGTTCGGGCTCGGGCTGCACAATACTTATTGGAGTTTGGGCTCCGGCTGCACAATATTTACTGGAGTTCGGGCTCGGGCTGCACAATATTTACTGGAGTTCGGGCTCGGGCGGGCTCGGGCTCTGAAAGAGGGAGAAAGTTATCTTTCTTTTTCTTTTAATGGGATTTGTATGATTTAGCACACGAGACTTTGTTCCACTTTCTAGTTATTAAAGTGAATTCTTGGGCAACTGGGTCTAGATGAGGAGTAGAAATTCCGGGCTTGGGTAACAAATACCATAGGTCATGAATTACTGGATTTCTACGAAGGAAAAGTTCCTTTAAGAACTATAAATAGCAGATAGCAAGCTGACAAAAGTTTGCTCCCTACCTTAACGGAGCAGCTCCCTGTGCTGATTCTATTGAGCAACATACGACGTAGATTATTGTGTCACCCGATATTTCCTGAATCCCGACCGCCCAAAACATTTCAGGAAGAAATAAATGATAAACAAAAAACTGTAGAAATAGATAGACATCACTTCCCCACTCCGCAGTTGAGAAAGACATAGGTTAATTGCACAGGGAAGAAAGAGTAGAAGTATGGAAGAAAATATTTTTTTCAATGCCTAAACTGGTTAATCATAGTTTTCGGGCTCGGACGGGCTCGGGCTCTTAAAACTGATCCCGAACTCATCTCTCGTGTGTGTGTGTGTGTGTGTGTGTGTGTGTGTGTGTGTGTGTGAGGGGGGGGCGTTAATTACCACCGTGAGCAACTCTAAGGCTTGTAAGAAGTATCTCGTCCCTAATTTTTCATCTAATCCTTCTTTTATTACCTTGTGAAGGGCAGGGGAGAAATTCTGAAACGAGCAACAGACAGTTTCGGGTTTTATGGTATTTTGCGATACAAAAGATTTCAGGGCACTGGTCGTTAAAGGGTTAAAGTTGGCTTGGTATCTTGGCGAGAGGCTGCGGATGGCCTAATGGTAAACGTTCATCACTGCCACGGAAAGTCTCAGGATTGATGACAGGCAGGTGCGAAAGCTCGAATCACTAACCACTGTGCGCCATATAGGCACATTAAACCGTTGGATCCTGGGTATCTCTCCTCTATTTATAAATAAGGGCGTCTTCCTCCCTCTTTCTAACTCGTTTCCGTGTGACTTTGCTGTCGGACACTCTAGCCCGAATTTTCTAGCTTTCTACTTCTAAGGGTTGTTTAAGACCTAGGGTAAGACACTCCCTTCCTAAAATCCTCTACATAAACTTCTCTGTAAACGATATCTTGGCGACACATCGAGGAACAAATGCGCATAGACTGTCAGAAAAACAAGATGACACAGAGTTTTACGTTGTAATGAGCACGTCTTTTTAATCCTTTTCGACGCGAAGAAATTTTTTCAAAGTTATTCGCAGTTAATGAACTGGTTAGAAGAAATCATTCACATTTCTACAATCGACAAAACAACCAGAAATAGGAACAGATACTAATAGGAAAGAGCGGTTGAAAAGTGTGTCACCAAAATTAAGAAACGGCACGCAAAAAGTTTCACACGGCAGAATAAAAATATCGGAGACAAAAATATTTTCAAATCGAACAATGAAGACTAGATATATAGAAGAAAATATTATATACACTGAAGAGCAATTCAATTAGAGATACTTGCTTAGTAACGTGTAGCACCACCTTTCACCCTGATGACGGTGGCGAATCGTCTCTGCATGGACTCGACAAGACACCAGAAGCGTTCGGAAGCCATACGGATCCACGACCCCTGAACAAGCTCCCACAGTTCACGAAGATTTGATTGAGGAGGGTCAGAGCCTCAAACATTTCTCTCGATGGCATCCCAGATGTGCTCGGTGGGATTGAGGTCAGGTTACCTAGCTGGCCAAGGAAGCGAGGTCACGTCAGTGGAGTGTTCATCCAACCATTCGGATACAATTCCGGAGCGATGGCACGGTGCGTTGTCTTGTTGCAGGATAAGATCCCTAGTGGGATGTTGCAGACGTACAAACGGAAGCAAATGGTCTTCCAGGATATCCCGGTAACGTTGACCTGTGAGGGACGATGTCACACGTACCAGGGATCCAATTTCAGTCCACGTAAACAGTCCCCAGACGAGAATGCCACCCCCACCAGCTTGAAGAGTATCCTGCTGGCAAGAATGATCCATCGCTTCATGTGGTTTGCGCCGTACTCGTATCCTTCCATCCGCATGTACCAACGTGAATCTCGACTCACCATTCCAGGCAACATTTTTCCACATGTCTAGGGTCCAGTGGCAATGTTCCCGCGCCCAAGAAAATCTGTGCACCCTGTGATATGCGGTCAGCAGCAGTACCCTCGTGTGACGATGGCTTCTTCACCCCATAGCGAGGACAGGGTTCTGGATGGTGTGGCTGCTTACACGTTTTTGTACACCAGCGTTAAATTGCCGAGTGATTTCTTGCACTGTGGCACGTGTATCCGCTGCTACAATGTGAGCTAGCCGACGATGACCCCGCTCATCCACACGCTGTTGTCCACGGCAGTTGGCCCTTGCAGGGATGGTTTTACCGGATTCGATGTACTAACGGCGCACCCGTGACACAGTGCCTCGTGAAAATGCCAGTGCCTGCCCGACTTCCGAGATGGAGTGACCCATTCGTCGGGTCCCGACAATTTGCCACGATCAAATGCGCTTAGATCATTCGTCTTACCCATACTGCGTCCGACTCTTACTGATTCCCGTCGCATCACTCCTTATATTGTCGGATCGCTGAATACGTCATGTCGTTTCCATTTACAGGGCCGCCCACAGCGCCACATTTGCATAACGCCAGCTGTCTCTAATTCAATTGCTCTTCAGTGTAGTTCTACGGCCTTTAGCGAAAGAATTTTGCGTAATGGAAAAGTCGAAAATATGCGAAAAGTATTCTTTCCAACAAAAGCTCTTCTAAGGAAAAGGAATTTTCCAGATATGTCTCCTGAAAGCAGAGATAGCGAGAAGGTTTCTACGTTTACGCCCTCTAGTGGAAAGCTGTGCATTATATGAAGAGGTTGTTTCCCATCTCTTTATTGTAGCGAATGGCATACAGTAAAAAAAATAATTTTAATAGGGTTTTCAAAACGGAGATCAGCTGCAAGCAGAAGTACACAACACCACATAAAGAAAGAGCTGTGAACTACAAAATATTCCACAAGAACAAGCCTAATGTATTCATCAAAGTAAATAGTATCCGGTATTAAGAGAATGTTTGTTAAATCGGACATTTAAAAGCAGAGATATGGAGAAAAACAGAATAAAAATTTGCGCTTTCTAGTGGGGAGATTGTGCATTATTTTGCGAAGAAAATCCACACAAAATGTTTTCATAGTACTGCAGGGTGTCCGTAAATGAAGTATACAACTTCAGTATGCTATTGAAAAAAAAACTACAATACATAACAGCTTACTTTTAATGTCAAGCCACATGGCAACTGTGGTAGTTTTTTTTAATGTCAGTAGGTCTCAAGTGAGGTCCGTTGTTTGTCCGCAGGATGTCTGAAAGATAGTCCAGTTCCACACACGTACGCTGCAGAATGTCAGGTGTAACAAGGAGGAAGGCTGCAATAATGCGTTCTTTGAGCTTAGTGGTAGATGTAACCTATTTTTTGTACACAGTGTCCTTAATAAAGCCCCAAAGAAAATAATCGCATGAGGTAATTTCAGGATAACGGGCTGGCCATTCCGTCGGACTCCCACGTGCAATTGCCCTGGAAAATGTTGGTCTAAAGATCTGCGTACATCCAAATACTAGAGCGGAGAAGCTCCATCTTGATGGTAAATTATGTCCTAAATATCCTTGAGTTGTGGAATTGCGAATTGTTCTAACATGTTCAAGTACGTTTGCCAATAACGGTTGGTTTAGTGAAGAAAAAGGTCCCTATGGCTCTTGGACCAGAGGCGGTTTTTCCACATAAACACAGAGAATTTTGCAATATTGTTTCAGGCACGCGACCAACATATACATAGAATTAAACACTTTTTGATTTAAAAGGAAATACATTTTTACGAGGATATAAAGATCAAATGAAGCTAACGATTGTTATTCGTAAGTACCAAAATAATTATTCGTTCGTTTCAAAAAATCCTTACTAAAAGAATACGAGAAAGTGGATCATTTCTCAATTGGTCCACCGAGAAATGTCCCAGTGTCCCAATAGGCTGTTCTGCCTCTGTCCCGGAAAATAAAATGCCTTCTCGACCACTTACAGAAAAAAAAAAAATATGGTTGTGCTCTGTGTGTAAAGATAAATTAGAAAAAAAGGCTTCATTAATTTCAGAAATTATGAAAAAGCAGTGCGTAAGGACGCCTAAATGTGTCTGTTTTCCGGCTGTTAATTAACTTTGACATGCATAGTGTATCAATAAAGTTGGTTGAATGTTGCCATAATGTGTAAGAGGAAAGGTTGTGAAAGGTTCGGTGACGCGCATGACGCAGTGAAATGCATGTATGAACATGTACGTAACCGTCACGAAGGTGTGAGAAGGATATATCGCGGCAGCTGATGTAGGTACGCCATGTTAATGAGCGAGAATGGAGCATAGAACCAATATCAAATTCTGCTTCAAATTGGGAAAGGCATCGGAAACGTATGCAATACTGAAAAAAGTTTACAGGGATGAACAGTAAACTTGAAATATGTTTTCGACGAGTTCAGGAGCTCAGCGCAGGAAGGTGCACCGTTGAAGACGCCTCGGCCGCACCGGTAGCGCAGTGGTCTAAGCGATTGCTTTTGATCATTCGTCCAAGATGGGTCCGGGTTCGTATCCCGGTGAGGCATGGATGTTGTGTTTGCCATACGGTGCTGGCTCTTTCCCTTCCCTTGAACCAGTGACGCTAAATTGACGAGCGACTGCTTATAGCCCACTGAGTTCCTCACGGTGGTCGTTAAACTTCCAATAAAAAAAAAAAGAAGACGCCTACCGGCGTTCAAGGCCGCCGTCCACAAAAATCTTGAAAACACTGAAAAAGTGTATGAGCTCATAGCGAATAATGATCGGCTGACTGCGTGAATGTTATTGAAAAACTAGGTAGTAATCAGGAAGCAGACAGCGCGATTTTTAAAGAGGAGTTGGAGAAGGGTGAGATTTGTTCAAGATTTATGTCTCAGATATAACCAAGAGCCTTTGCTACGTTGAATCGTTCGCCGCATTCGCCTCAGCTGGCATCGGCTGACCGCTTTTTTGGTTCCGCGCCTGAAATTAACGCTGAAAGAGAAGAGATTTATTGACATTTCGAACATTCAAGAGCACGTGACGACCCCACCTCACAGAACAAAAAAAAGGACGTTTTCCACAGGTTCCATCGGTGGGGGGGGGGATGTTAATTTGAAATTTAGTAAGGAAAGTTTTCTTAAATATTACCTGTTATTAATTTTTTCCGTGCATTCATCGAAATTTATTGACACACCATGTGTGTATTCAGTATACATATTCGAATTAGCCTCTGTCGTCATCTTCAGGAGAATAAATGTAAAGGTAAAGAAAGAAAAATGTTATACACTGCTGACCACCCAAAATGCAACACCAAGAAGGACACGAGATAGCAAAGCCAGATTTACTGGACACATAACAACAGATACAAAGATGAAACGATTGAGATTACTTCATGTCTGCGTGTTCCGTGCGACTTGCGGAACACGCAGACATCAATAGTTCGTGTGGCCCCCATGGCTGGCAATAACGGCCGCTACACGCCGCGGCATCGAACGAAAGAGGCTTTGGATGTGGGATTGGGTATGTCGGTCCAGGCTGCTTCCACACGTTGGCACAGTTCATCAGGCGCAGCCGCGGGTGGTGCTTGCCGGGCCACTCGGTTGCCGCTCAGCTACCAGACGTGATCGATGGGCGACATATCGGGACAACAGGCAGGCCACGGCAGCAGTGACACCTTGTGGGCCCTGTAGAATTGTTGCACGATGCGTGCCACGTGCGGGCGCGCATTGTCCTGTTGAAGCGTGGCCGCTGGCAGGTCCTGCAGGTAAGGGAGGACTACAGGCTCCAAAACGTCGGAGATGTAGCTGTGGCTATTGAGTGTACCGGCGATGCGTACCAGAGAGGTGCGGGTGTCATATCCAATTTCTCCCCAAACCATAACGCCAGGCGACGAACCGGTATCGGGATGCATAATGCAGACGTCATACAGTCTCTCGCCCAGGTGCCGCCACACGCGGATTCGACCGCCGTGGTGTTGCAGGCAGAAGCGGGATTCGTCGGAGAAGACAATGTCGTGCCATTCCGTAGTCCAGGTGCCGCGTTAAACGGCCCACTGCCACCGCACTCGCCGGTGGTGTAACGTCAATGGTAATTGGAGCAATGGGTGCCATGCGACAAGTCCCCGCTCCTGCAGACGAAGTCGAACGGTACGTGCTGGCACAGGTAATTGCTCAACACACCCTAATTCCTGCGCTAAAGTTCGTGATGTGGCGGTGCGAGCCGTCAATGCCCGTCGCACAACATGCCGGTCCTCTCGTTCGGTGGTGTGCCGCGGCTGCATCAATCACTCATGTCGGTCCGTCCGTCCCTCCTGCACCCACCGAATCCATACTCGCCTCACTGTGGCTGGATGTCGTCCCACACGGGCGCCGATGTCTCGGTTCGATAAACCGCTGTCGCGATAAGCCACTGTTCGTTCTCTGTCGAACTCCGAAACGAGCTGGAATGACTGCCGTATTCTGCGACGAGGCATCAGGAAGCTTCCTATGCACAGGTATGGCAGCACAACACACTTTCACTACTTACACCCCGCCTTCCGTGCACCCTTTTTATAGGTGGCGTGCTGGGCGCACATGATTTGGATATGCCCTGCAATGCTAATCGTTTGCATGTCCTCTCGCGGGTGACGCGTGCTGCGAATTTCAGGCCAATCGGATGCTTCCTTCTTGGTGTTGCATTTTGGGTGGCCATCAGTGTATTTTCCAAGGCACAGTCTATTCTCAAAAATATCAAAAATGAATTAACACAAGATCAACCAGTTAGCAAAATTTCGCCACAATTTCGAAAAAAAATTCGCCATATCAAAGAAATTTGTTTTCATGTTGTTTACTCGAACTCAGGGAAGAGCATTTCAAAGCGCAGCCCAGACGTGCTTTCTTTCTGTTTAGAGTTTTCCAGCAGCAGTGTTTGAGAAATAAGTTTTGTATCAGATAAAAATACAGGTTTCGTAAATGTAAGTTTAGTATCAGACGGGTCTGTATCAGATTGAGCAACACTTCACAACATATGCGTGTATTTTCCCACATTTTTATGGAATCTGGGGTTAAAACAACCACTCGCATATCAAGAGCGAAAGTTATTTTATTGCCGCTTTCAATGATTGTCCAGATTTTCAAAGTCCTGTTCAGATATCAAAGATCATTTCTGAGACGCAGAAATGTCGACTTGTTCAAAAGATAAAGCTGTCGATATCAGTTTATCTCAAAACAAGGAAAAGAATATTTTTTTCTGAAAAAATAGTGTCTGAAAAGGGTTATCACAGATGTCCGTCTGATTCACACTTACTGTAACTGAACGTGGTGAACGGAAACTGTATAATTACTGTGACTTATTTTCTTGTGAGAGCAGTACAAAATAATTTTTATTTTATTTTATTTCTGTGGGATGAGACAACCGGCACCCACGAGCCCCCCCCCCGGCTGACAGAGCAGAAAATTATTACGTCGAAGTTCAAAACAAAAATCACGACACGCGATTTACATATACTTCTTAATCATGTACTGTATAATCATAACATACAATATTTATAAGGAAGTAGTTCGGTTAAATAAATTTAGAAAAATCTGACCAGAAAAAGAATTTCATCTACTATTTCTTCTGATCATTTAACTTTCTTGTACTGTAACTGAATAAGAATAAATGTACAGAAGTCAACCTCCTTCTTAATTGTTATGGCACCTGACTAGTTTACCCGGTAAATTAAGGTAGGTCACCCCCACCTTGAGAAAATTCAGTGCCCCCTCCCGGGAAATTTCTGGGTGCGCTACTGTGAGATAGTGAGACAAATCATATATTTTTCTGCAAAGCACAACGATACTTTTGCAGAAAAATTCCAAATTGCATAGTTTCAAGCCCTATTTAATACGAAAGACGAAAATAAAATACACTGCCTGACAGAGAAAACGCCACACCACGAAGACGTGAACGCAGCTCCGTGAAAATTGCAGGTTGGGTGCACACGTGCAAGTTATGCAAATGATTGCATTTGCAGGCCAATAGCACGAACGCCGCGCGGGATATAAGCGGACAACCACCCCGTGAGGCCATCAGTCGAGACGTCGTCACGGCCGTGAGAAGTGAGTGGTTCTAATGTAACCATGTCTGGAAAACGAACTAGTGGTGCCAATGCCGTTAAGACGCCGTCGCACGCGATATCATGAGTTCCCGAGAGGTGTCATCGTGGGCCTTCGTACCGCCGGATGGTCCTTACGTCGTGTTGCGGATGAAATGCAACGTGATGCCACAACCGTCGGTCGCATTTCGAAAAAATGGTCCCAGGAAGGATCTGTGCAACTTCGTAGGTGTACTGGATCACGGAGACGGACGCCCGAGGGCACCGATTGTCGCATTCTACGTCATGCCGTAGCGGACCCCCAGGCCACAACGAGCGACATTTTGCGGAGAGTACGGGAAAGCTTGGATCCTGCGATATCGACGCGGACAGTGTCTTGCCGATTGGCTGCGTCTTGTTTGCTGTCCAGCAGTCTTTTGCGAATACTACGCTTAACAGCCAGACATCGTCGTCACCGCTTGGCGTAGTGTCGCCCCAGAGCTGCGTGGGGTGCCGATTGGAATAATGGGGTGTTCAGCGACGAATCGCAGTTCTTTCTCACCACAGTTGATCGCCGTGTGAGAGTCTGGAGGCGACGTGACCGACGAGCGGATTTCTCTGCCATTGTGAAGCGCCACACGGCCCGGCAACGTGGAATCATGGTGTGGGGTCCTATCAGCGCCAACAAAAGCTCACCGCTGGTACGCATCACTGGAACATTGACGACACGCCGCTATGTTGATGAGGTGCTGCGGACCTTGGCGCTACCGTATCTTCAGGGCATATCAAACGACGTTTTTCAATTGGATAACGCCCGGCCGCATACCGCTCGGATCAGCCTGAATGCTTTGCACAGTGTGCGGATGCTTCCGTGGCCAGCACGATCACCCGATCTTTCGCCCATAGAGCATCCGTGGGACACGATTGAACGCCGGTTGAGTAACCTCCCACCCCCGCAAAATGAAGATGAACTGTGGACTTGGATCAACACCACATGGCCCATGATACCCCAGGACTCATCGGATTCTCAATGCCACGTCGGATTCAACGCTGCATAGCCCAAAATGGAGGCCACACTCATTGATCATCCTGCATATTCGACCACTGGAGTCTAGTCTGTATGTGACAATTAAATAATTTGTTCAGAATCTACTTGGGTATCTGTATGTGCAGTTTGGTCTGTTTTCCAGCATTTCTTCATGGTGTGGCATTTTCTATGCCAGGCAGTGTATATTACAGCATTCCTTCATGGTGTGGCATTTTCTCTGCCGGGCGGTGTTAACGGCCACCGTGAGCAACTCAGTGGGCTATAAGCAGTCTGCCGTCCCTAATTTAGGGACACTGGTTCCAGGGAAGGGAGAGACCCAGTACGTCATCCATGCCTCACAAGGATTCGAACCCGTGCCCATCTCGGACGAATGGTCACAAGCCAGCGTTTAGACCGTTGCGCTACCGGGCGACGTTGGTGTTCTTTATTTGCCGAATGTTTGCTGGAGGAGGATCTCTGTTACGAATGGCTCTCTCAATCTCATGCCACAGGTGTTCAATTGGTTTAAGCTCATGGGACTGTGGTGGTCATTTTATTTCTTTGCAATCACACGTCGAACTCCTAGAACCAATGTGTGATGATCCAAGCCTTCTGGCATCGCGCAGTATCCTGCTGAATGTATCCCTCTCCATCAAGATACTCTATGAACATATACAGTTGTGCCTTGTCCGCAGTGATGCTAAGATACCCCGTGGAATCCAAATGCTGTCCCAGAAGTATTAAGAAAACGAATTCCAGCCATAAAAACAGACCCCACAGCAGTGCACCGCCTCCACCATCTTGCATAGTTAGGGCTAAGCATTTAGGATCCATCGATTCGTATTGTTGACGCCACATTCTGCTAGCCCATCGGCTTGTACTAATTGGAAACGTGGTCCATCGGACCACAAAGCAGTTTCCCAATCCTCAAGGTCCAGTTTTGGTGCTTCACTACCCAATGTAGACGAATTTGGCGGGTTTTAGTTGAGACATGTAGTGCATGAAGGGGGACGTCTTCTGATGTAGCTCATTCACGCCAATGTGCGGCTAACTGTGTACGCTAAAACTCTTGTCCCGATACCACTATTGTGCTACTTGGTTATTTGACACAATGGAGCTCGTCTTCAACCGCCGTTACCCTTGAACACCGACCAGTCGTTTCCGCCCAGAGGAAGACCGCTAACTGTTTGTTTTGTTGTTTGAGCATACTTATTGTACACCCTCGAAAACGTTGTTCTTGCATAGCTGAGAAGGTTTGCCGTTTCTGAGATTCTTGCACCTGCCTGCGATGTACGCTCCGTACACGTCTGTAACCTTGGCAGTGAGTTGTTTATGAAGCCTTCGCAACATCTTATATGCGTACGTAAGTGATGATGGCACGCGTCTGATTGCCACTGGGTGTTCCTAATAATATGTACTTCAGTGTACATATATACAAGACAGAGCAGGGTATAAGCTCGCCAGTTCGAAGCCTATGCGTGGGAGAAAGGGAAGGATTTGTCAGAGTTTCAACTGGTAGTAATTAGTGGCGCGAGGAAGGCGGAGTCCTTTTCGAGCTCACAATCTAACGGACGCGGATGCGGATGGACTTAAGAAGTCGGTGTCCTTTCATGTGCGCATGTTGACCAACCGCCATCCCCATCTCTGCTGCCGTGGGCAAGGGAGCACCGTACCTTGACATTAGGCACCTGGAAAAAAACGTCGCTTGGTCCGATGAGTCCAGGTTCCACCTCCAAAATCCTCGTCCGTATTTGATCTGGCGTGGGTAAATAACGCGAACCAGACCGCACTTATGGGTGACAGCGGTATCATGGTACAGAATTGTTTACATAAACATCACTGGACCCCTCATTTCGTTGAACGCGTCCGCATCGCCAGATCCTACCTACATATGGTTTCTGAGCCAAATATTGTTCTACATGGTGACAGTATATCCGGTGTCACTGGACTCTTTCAACAAGGCAACGTATCGTGTCAGTATGCTCGTGTTTAGGAATGGCGCCAGGAACATTTCCAATTATTTCGTGTTCTCCCATGGCCGCCAAATTCCCCTCCAACTTGAATCCCGTCGAATATTTCTGGGATACAGAGGAAGGCGTCATTCACCAGTCCACTCCTGTGCCTTACTCTATCGCCTAACCACAGGGCGTCAATAGGTCCAGCTAATAGAGAATACATTAGGACACCTTCGGCGATTGTTCCCAGTGGTCGTTAACCCCTCCCCCCCCCATACACCTTCCGCGATCTAGTCAAGTCGGTGCCACGTTGTTTAACGAAGTTACCAGCCAGGACGAAAGTCCACCCAACAATCTATTCGATAGATGAACGTAATGCCACGACTCATTAATGTGTGTAAGTATGAGAAATTTAATACACGGAACTGAATTTAGCCAATTATATACACTATATTGACAAAAGTCACCGGACACCCAGAAAAGAAACACAACATAACATCTATTGACGTCCATTAGCACGGTGTCGGTCCACCTTTGGCCTTAATGCATGCACTGACCCTTCGAGACATGCTTTCGACAAGGTTTTGGAACACAGCGATAGGTATGCGATTCCATTCAGTACATAATGCTGCCGCTAACTGTTGCTTAGTATTAGGCTTGGTTCCAAACTTCTTATGCGGCACTCTAATTCATCTCATAGGTGCTCTATGGTATTAAGATCAGGGCTCTGTGCTGGCCAGTCCACACACGATACGGAATTATCGTCAAACCACGCAGTAACAGTCCTTGCTTTATGGCTTGGTACATTATCCTGCTGGTACCAACAAGGCTCGGTTCCATAGTATTGCCACAGAGTTGGTGGGGCATAGTTGTCCGGAATATCGAGGTAGACGTGATGGCTAATAGGTTTGTCCACGACAGCCAATGGACCTGGACCATACCACGAAAAACACCCCCACACAAGTACACTGCCAGCTCCAAACTTGACCGTAGGAGCAGTACACTGTGGTAAATAGCGTTCCTCCGGCTACCGCCATACCTACACACGACCATCAGACCAATGGATCATCTATATGGATTTATCAGTCCATAGGACCCGTTTCCATTGATCTACGATCTACGATAAATGTTCTTTACACCATGCTAAACGACGAGTAGCATTCCGAGTGGAGATGAAAGGCTTATGAACAGCCGCACAACCACGATAACCCATGGAATGAAGTTCTCTGCGAATGGTACGTGTACATACCGAGGTCCCAGCAATTTTACTCACCTGTACAGTGAGGTCTTGCGCAGTACTCCGCCGATTAGCTGTAACGACTATCCTGAGGCTTCGACGTCCTCTATCACTGATTTTCTTTGGTCTGCCGGTACGTTTTGCAGCTTCAGGCATGCTATATGTCTTCCGCTTATTCAGTATATCCAAAACAGTTAACTTGGGTATGTTTAAACGCCTCTCAGTTTCTCTTATGGACAACCCAGTAATATAACACCCAATAATCTTTCCTTTCTCAAAGCCAGTTCTCTCTCGCCGCGACATTTTCACTCGACCTCATAGTGCGATATGACCGCGGTCAGTTGCATGCTTGTTTTTATATCGTTTCCAGCTGTACCGCGCATCTTAACAACGCAGCGGATCCGTTTATTTTCTTTTGAAGGGTGTACGGTGACTTTTGTCAATATAGTGTATGTTCTTGTTGTTTTTTCACTTTCTTTTAATACGCTTGATAATTCCGTATATAATACAGAAGGAAATAACTCCTTGAGAATGATATTAACGCAATTTTCATTACGTTGAAAGCGTTTTGTTCAACTGCACTCCCCTTTCGCATAGTATTACAGCTGAATGGTAAAGATTTTGGGTAAGATTTGATTGTCAGTTTGCACGCTTTTCTGTGCTTCTCTCTCTAGGGAGACTTTCCAAGGAAGGTCTTTGATTTTTCACTGGGCAGCTGAATTGGCAAGGAGACAATTCTGCTCGTAACGCCTTCTTCCTCCAAATCTAGAAAATTCTCTGCTCCTGCGTTCCTTGATAGTAATTAAATTCCTCGTGGCCTCATTCGTGTGTACATCGTTATGCATCCTAGAATCATCAATCGCAGCTGTGCCGTTGTTTCATAACTCCTCCCGAGTAGCTTATCGCAGCTCCATTTCCTTCCCTAACACGTGGAAGGCACGATCTCACTTAACACATTCACTACCAGCTATTCTGTGAGTGATTTCAATTCCGTGTTCAGGGTGGAAAAGAAAGTTCCTTTATCTACCATCTGTGCCTTGGAAGACTGATTATGGGATAATAATCGATCAGCGCTCAATATAAATTGCCTTTGTCTGCGCACCATCTTATAAGACCTAAGTGATAAACATGTAAGATACCCTATTCAACCTATGCCGGGCGTGGGAGGTGATATGTGAGTTGAGGCAAAGAAAACATGGGATGAAAAAATAAAACATCGCAAAAAGTTTCACAATGAGTAAATTTTACCCCAACATTTATTTGCATCACTACTGAAGTATAGGTTCGAATCTTTGAAATACTACTGAAGTATAGGTTCGAATCTTCGAAATACTACTGAAGTATAGGTTCGAATCTTCGAAATACTACTGAAGTATAGGTTCGAATCTTCGAAATTTTTTTTTTTTTTTTTTTTTTTTGGTTGGAGGTTTAACGACCACCGTGAGCAACTCAATGGGCTATAAGCAGTCGCCCGTCCCTAATTTAGGGTCACTGGTTCCAGGGAAGGGAGAGAGCCAGCGCCGTAAGACAAACACAACATCCATGCCCGACCGGGATTCGAACCCGGACCCCTTACGGACGAATGATCAGAGGCCAGTGCCTTAGACCACTGCGCCACCGGGGCGGCAATCTTCGAAATACTACTGAAGTATAGGTTCGAATCTTCGAAATACTACTGAAGTATAGGTTCGAATCTTTGAAATACTACTGAAGTATAGGTTCGAATCTTTTTTCAACAGAACCGGTAAATAATATTTCCGGAACAAAATGATAAAGTTTTGTCTCAATCGTAGCATTTTTACGTAAGTTATAACGCATAAGGGCGATGGAATGGATCCTGATCTTATGTCCTGAACTTTGACCACACTTAACACATTTTCAATAGGGTTCTTCCCCATGTAGTCTCCTAAGACATACTAAAATTTCATTGAAATCAAACTATATTTATGCAAGTTATGACGCATAAGGGCAATAGAATAGACCTCGCTCCTATGTCGTGACCTTTGACTCCATTTCGTCCATTTTCAATAGCATTCGTCCCCAAGTGGTCCCCTACTACATATTAAAATTTCATCGAAATCGAACCATTTTTACGCAAGTTATGGCGCATAAGTGCAATGGAATGCATCCCGCTCCTATGTCCTGGCCTTTGACCCCACTTCACCCATTTTCAATAGGGTTCGTCACCAGTGGCCCCTACCACATACTAAAATTTCACTGATATCGAACTATATTTACGCAAGTTATGAGGCATAAGCGCAATGGAATGGATCTCGCTCCTATGTCGTGACCTTTGACCCCATTTCGTCCATTTTCAATAGGGATCGTCCCCAGTGGTCCCCTACCACATACTAAAATTTCATCGAAATCAAACCATTTTTACGCGAGTTATCGTGCGGACGGACGGAAAAACGGACAAAACTGGAACATATACGCTTCTTCAACCTACGGTTGGAAAACGTAAACAAACTACGAAACGAGTCAAATCCGTAGGTTTACTGAAAAAGAGTAGCCCTACGATTGTGACGTCACGGGCAAGTCATGTGACCTTGTTGCAGGCCTGGTGAGGTATAAAGATGGCCTTGTCACAACTCACTTTTTGTTCTAGAAGAAAATAGAAGTAAAGCGTAACACGCACACAACGCGTGACGCAATGAGGCAGATGGTCGCAAGAGTGTGACGTCATAAAACTTTTTTTTTTGATTGGAGGTTTAACGACCACCGTGAGCAACTCAATGGGCTATAAGCAGTCGCCCGTCCCTAATTTAGGGTCACTGATTCCAGGGAAGGGAGAGAGCCAGTGCCGTAAGACAAACACAACATCCATGCCTCACCGGGATTCGAACCCAGACCCCTTACGGACGAATGATCAGAGGCCAGCGCCTTAGACCACTGCGCCACCGGGGCGGCCATAAAACTTTAATAGGATCCAAACATAACGTGTGACGTAATGAGGCAGATGGCGTGACACGCGCCAACATCTGAATCGCGAGAGTGTGACGTCATAAGATTTATAAGCATAGGAAACATTAATAGGACGACGCCATGACACGAAAAACGTGGTAACTCGGGGTGGTTATTTAACCCACTAAACGAATTTTCCCAAAGTCGAGATCAAGCTAAATCGATTTCTAGTACAATGAAATGGTAAGTTAACGACTTTCATCAAAATCCTTAGAGCCGTTTTCAAAATAAAATTTACATAGATACAAGAATTGCTCCTTTAAGGTGGACGTCAAATAATTTTGCTTCCTATATTTCTGATGGAAAAACTTCTGCACACAGCATTTTCTTCACAATTATTGCGTTCTAAAGGATGAAAATTTGAACATCTTGGAATACTTAATGTTCTCTAAAACATGACCATAATTATGCAATCCAACATTTATTTGTTTACTGACGTCATCAAAGTAAAGATCGCGCCATCTTTTTTCTGGTTTCAATACTCCTAAAGGAAACGTTATTGTCCTTTACGCTTTCCAACCGTAGGTTGAAGAAGCGTATATGCTCCAGCTTTGTCGGTCCATCCGTCTGTCCGTCTGTCTGCACGATAACTCGCGTAAAAGTGGATCGATTTCGATGAAATTTTAGTATGTAGTAGGGGACCACCTGGGGATGAACCCTATTGAAAATGGACGAAATGGGGTCAAAGGTCACGGTATAGGAGCGGAATCCATTCCATTGCCCTTATGAGTCATAACTTGCGTAAATATAGTTCGATGTCGATGAAATTTTAGTATATTGTAGGGGACCACCTGGGAATGAACCCTATTGAAAATGGGTGCAGTGGGGTTTAAGGTCAGGACATAGGAGCGGAAAGCATTCCATTGCCCTTATGCGTCATAGCGTGCGTAAAAATGGTTCGATTTCGATGAAATTTTAGTATGTGGTAGGGGACCACTGGGGACAAACTCTATTGAAAATGGACGAAATGGGGTCAAAGGTCAGGACATAGGATCGGGATCCATTCCATCGCCCTTATCCCATACTATTAAAGGAGCAATTATTGTATGTATGTAAATTTTATTTTGAAAACCGCTCTAAGGATTTTGATGAAAGTCGTTAACCTACCGTTTTCTGGTACTAGAAATCGATTTAGCTTGATCTCGACTTTAGGAAAATTCGTTTAGTGCGTTAAATAACCACCCCGAATTACCACGTTTTAGTGTCATGGCGTCCTATTAATGTTACCCATGCTTAGAAATCTTATGACGTCACAATCTCGCGATTGAAATGCTAGCGCGCAGTCACACCATTTGTCTCATTGCGTCACACGGTGTGTGTGGATGATTACGTCACGCGTAATCATCCACGCACAACGTGTGCCTCATTACGTCACGCGTTGTGTGCGTATATCTGTCCGCAAGATGACTCGCGTAAAAATCGTTCGATTTCGATGAACTTTCAGTATGTAGAAGGGGAACACCAGGGAAGGAACCCTATTGAAAGTGAACGAAATCGGGTCAAAGGTCAGGACATAGGAGCAATATCCATTCCACTGCTCTTATGCGTCATAACTAACGTAAAAAAGATTCGATTTCGATGAAGTTTTAGTATGTTGTAGGGAAACACCTGGGGGACAAACCCTACTGAAAATGGGCGAAATGGGGTCAAAGGTCAGGACGAGCAGAATTACTTCCATCGCCATTATGCGTCATAACTTACGTAAAAATTCCTCGATTTGGATAAAATGTTAGTATTCCTCGATTTGGATGAAATGTTAGTAACGAATCCTGTTGAAAATGGGCGAAATGGGGTCAAAGGTTAGTACACAGGAGCGGGATCTTTTCCATAGGCCTTATGCATCATAACTTACGTAAAAATGCTTCCATTGCGACAAAACTTTATCATGTTATTTCGGAAGTATACTGAACCGGTTCTGTTGAATATCATCGAAATGAGATCAAAGGTCAGGGCACAGAACCGAAAATTATTCCACAGCCATTATCCTCATAACTTGAGTAATGATTTCTGGTACGTTGGAAAGCGTATTATAATCAATGCATTGCATGATTTTACTAACTTGTTTAAATTATGAAAAGAATTCGGCCGGTCATTGAAACGAGCGTCTATTATGCCTGTGCCGAAATGCAATCCTTCAGTACCACCTTAATAGCTCGAACTAGTGCTGAAAATTTAGTGCAATTTAATCAGATTAACTTGGAATTTGTTACGATGTGGTTAAACTGGTGGTGATATATCAAATTCTAATATCTAAAAGACATCGAATTTTCGAAATAGTTATTATAAACAATTTCTGGAAACTGGGTCAGTACTATTGACAACTTTATTGCTCACAGATCTAGACATACACACATAAACAGACGCACGGACACAAAATATACCCACAGGACAGGAATCATGGGACACCTGGATCCTGAGCAACGCAACGCTGTCACCCCTATCGATAGTGGACGAACCCACCGATTTTTGTTTTCTTTTTTGTCTTTTATTTTATTTATTTTTCACAATTTCATTTCATTTATTTCGTTATGGGGTTACATTTGACTATGTTACATTTCAAAATTAATTTTATAACATATAGTATTAAGAAAAACAACATATATAATGTGAATACCTATGCACAGGGTGACCACAGAACAGGAAATTGAGTAAAAGGCTATATATATAGCCTGAGTTAATCCCAATTCCCCTAAAGTACGAAGTCAAGTTAAACGTCCTGTACATATAAAATTTACTCATATGTGGTCTGATTAATAAATTTTACCATAGAACTTTATATCTTAATTTGTTAGGAAATATTTTTTTAGTTGCTTTCGAAAATAATTATAATTATTAATATGTATTAATTTACAAGGTAGGTTATTCCATAACATCAATCCCTAGTAATCAATAAATCTTTTTTGGGTTAAAGTGTTAGGCATTGGTAACAAAAATGCATTTCTATCCCTTGTTTGGTAGTCGTGACCTACAGTGTTCAGTTGAATTAAATGTTGATGATGCCTATTCTCTTTTATTCTTTTATACATGAATCCTAATAATCTAATTTGCCATAATTTCTCAATATCTAAAAATCCATAAGAATTTATCCGTACCGCCATATTTAAGTTAATTCCCCTAAAATTATTTCAAAATTCTGACCATCCTATTTTTTTTTATTGGAGGTTTAACGACCACCGTGAGCAACTCAATGGGCTATAAGCAGTCGCCCGTCCCTAATTTAGGGTCACTGGTTCCAGGGAAGGGAGAGAGCCAGTGCCGTGAGACAAACACAACACCCATGCCTCACCGGGATTCGAACCCGGACTCCAGACGAACGAATGATCAGAGGCCAGCGCCTTAGACCACTGCGCCACCGGGGCGGCCCATCCTATTTTGCAATGATTGTAATTTATATAAATTAGTCTTAGTTGTTTGCCCCCATACTAATAAACAATAAGTCAAACATGGATAAATCAGACTGTAATACAACATTTTTAATGTTTTAATTGTTTATTCGCAGATATATAGGTAGGATAACATCACTGCATTCACGAAGACGGTAATTCGATGTTGTATGGACAAACATTGTGAGTTAACAGATTTTGAGAGAGGGATGATAGTGAGTGTCCGACGCATGACTCACTCTATCGCAGAGGTGGTACAAGAATTGCAATATCCCAGTGATATAGCATCAAGAATGTATCGGGAATACGTCATTTCCGGAATAACATCGCATAGTGGACACCACTGTGGGCGGAGAAGTTGGTTGACGAACATGACCGTCGACATGTGTCTCGCATAGCTGCAACCAACCAGAGAGCGATAGTGGCACAAATCACTGCCAACTTCAAAGAAGGAGGGACCAGAAACGACGTGTGTCTCGCATAGCTGCAACCAACCAGAGAGCGATAGTGGCACAAATCACTGCCAACTTCAAAGAAGGAGGAGCCTGAAACGACATGTGTCTCGCATAGCTGCAGTCAACCAGAGAGCGATAGTGGCACAAATCACTGCCAACTTCAACGAAGGAGGGGCCTGAAACGACATGTGTCTCGCATAGCTGCAGTCAACCAGAGAGCGATAGTGGCACAAATCACTGCCAACTTCAAAGAAGGAGGGGCCAGAAACGACATGTGTCTCACATAACTGCAACCAACGAGAGAGCGACAGTGGCACAAATTACTGGCAATTTCAACGAAGAAGGAGCCAGAAAAGTCTCCGCAAGACCATCAGGCGCTTATTAGTCGCAATAGGTTATGGGAGCCGCCGACCCACCAGAGTCCCATTGCTAACGCTACATCGCCTGACTGTGCGCCTCAGCTGAGCAAAAGAACATCGGCACTGGTCCTTAGATGACTGGAGACGGATATCTTGTTCCAAGGAATCCCATTTCTAGTTATTTCGCGTAGACGGAAAGGTGCGCATCTCACGGAAATCGCACGAGGCGATAGACCCAGCATGTCAAAGCCGTTGAGGCTGGTGGAGACTCGGGGTTGTGGCCCTGGGGAGGGTTCATATGGCACACGATGGAACCTCCGGTACGTCTAGATACATCTCTAAACGGTTCACGTAACGCGTCCACCCTTGCAGCCCATTTGCATCCATTCATGGTCATCATACCTCCACAGAGCAATGGACTCTTGCAGCAAAACAATGCGCCGCCCACAGTCATAGTGACTAGAACATGGTTAGATAATATTCAAAGCAAACCGAATTTTCATGTACCGCTTACTGGTCATCCATGTAACACTTCTCAGAAAACTTTAAGCTTTCTGAGAAGTGTTACATGGACGACCAGTAATTGGTAGGCAAATTCAGTTTGCTTCGAATATTCTGGAGATTTTCCGTGTATTATAAAGAATTTTTCTTCCTTCATTGATTTGTGGTTAGATCAGATTTCGCAGAAGTTTCCACAATGGAATGGTCTTGTCATTCATTCATGAACCCTCTGGAAAAACTTTGGGATTCTGTGGAAAGGTCCGTTCGAGTTTAAGATCATGGAGCCAGAAATACGAGGGAATTATGGACAGCGGTGCACCAAGTCTGGATGGAGATACTTGTGGAACGCTTTCGTGACCTAGTGGACTCAATGCTTTGCAGTATGACTGCCCTTATCCAAACGAAAGGTGGGCTTACCCATTACGACGTAGTTATCTCATGAATTCTACCCACCGTGCATATTGTTCGTTGCTCTGTTACAGGGCTATTACACTGAGTTTCATTTTGTACCCTGTGTCCAGATTCAAAAATTCGTGTTTTATCGCCAACCTTCAGACAAGAATTACAAAAAAAAGGTAAATCAGTATCTTGTGTACGCTGTTCTGATATTTCAAACACTCATCTCAAGGATTATGGGTGGAGAAATGTCGTTTTTAGAAGACTGAGGCAACTGATAGCACATGCAATGAGTGCTCCGCGCGTGCATGCCACGTGAAGAATTCGATGATGCGACAACCCCCAAGAGTGCGCACAAAGGAAAACGACAACAAAACTTAAGTAGATAAAGATTTTTTCTCAGTATCAAGGTGGACTTACTTTATCATTCGTATGATAATAACACTTCCTTATTTATTCATGAAAATAGCATTTATCGTATCAGAAAAGAACCACCGACTACCGCGTAGCACAGCCAGAGCTAAAATATTTATTCTTTCCCTTTTCTTCGCAGAAACGACCCTATCCGTACCTTTTTTCTTTTTGTTCCCATGGATCTGCACACACCCTTGTTTTCCAACACATGGAAAGCCGCCCCGGTGGCGCAGTGGTCTAAGGCGTTGGCCTCTGATCATTCGTCCGTAAGGGGTCCGGGTTCGAATCCCGGTGAGGCATGGATGTTGTGTTTGTCTTATGGCACTGGCTCTCTCCCTTCCCTGGAACCAGTGACCCTAAATTAGGGACGGGCGACTGCTTATAGCCCATTGAGTTGCTCACGGTGGTCGTTAAACCTCCAATCAAAAAAAAAAAAAACCACATGGAAGATACCATCCTCCGATTAAACCAGTCGGTTGTGGGAAAGACAGCTAGATCTCCAGGCATCCTTGCCTGAGATTAGGATTCAAGTTCAGCTGTACGAAAGTCACATTTTCCAATTTTAATTTGTGTTTTTAGTCATGAATGAAATACGGTTTTTTTTTATTTTTTTTTATTTGAGGTTTAACGACCACCGTGAGCAACTCAATGGGCTATAAGCAGTCGCCCGTCCCTAATTTAGGGCCACTGGTTCCAAGGAAGAGAGAGAGCCAGTGCCGTAAGACAAACACAACAACCATGCCTCATCGGGATTCGAACCCGGACCCTTTCGGGCGAATGATCAGAAACCATCGCCTAGACCACTGCGCCACCGGGGCGGCCAAATACGGGATTACACCATACAATACAAATGTTTGAAGATGACAGTCCGCTTATTGATGTAAATATGGCAAAGATGGTAAGTCAGATAATATTCGAAAACTTGAAAATTTCGTCGTCCTGGAGCGGGAATCGAATCCGCGTCTCCCAGATAGCGCCCGGCTATGCTACGCACTAAACCACCCAGAACGACCATGTCCTAAGTTTCCGATTAATTTGAATACAACCATCACAGGATTTGCAAGTCGAAGCAACGGGCATTCATGTTTAGCGAATATGGAGGTTAAGAATCTTATCCCGTGATTTCCCGGAGGAGCAGATAAAACATGAATGGAATACGGGATTACACCATACAATACAAATTTTTGAAGATGACAATCCGTTTTTTCGTGTAAATATGACAAGGATGGTTAGTCAGATAATATATAGTTTTCGGATATTATCTGACTTACCATCCTTGTCATATTTACACCGAAAAACGGATTGTCGTCTTCAAAAATTTGTGTTTTTAGTGTTGGGGGAGGAATAGGGACAACCAAACCAGGCCGAGAATTTTAGTTCTGGGGTCCACTATAAAAACACACGCAGCTGCAAAGGAACACCTCCTAAATTCCCTCATGAAAAAAAAAATGTTAGATCCTGGAAGATAGAGAACTCTTGTAATACGCATTTAAAACTTCCATTCTCCAACTATGTATTATGAAAATTTGTAACTTTTGCGTAAACACTGATTAAAATGTAATTTGCGTGTGATTTATAAATAATTTTTTGTCTTTTCATGTGTTCGTATGCTGGCAATATAATTATTTTCCCATTTCGCTGCGGTCATATATTACAATATATTTCTCATACAGGTGAAAATGTAGTCCGTCCTTAGGTTTTGGACACCAGGGTACTTTGAATTTCAGCTTGGATTCTTCCGAGGTTCCGGGTAAGTAAAACTGTCGTATAAGAAATGCCTTTTTTTTCAGGACGTCCCAGTAATAGGTTAATCGCCGGTGAGGCCATCCGGAATGTTCAGAGAGGTGGGCTTCTCTCTGGTCGTCCGAGATTGGCCCGGGCCTGAGTGAGAATGGGGCATGTGCTTCGATTTTTTTCTAAGAAGTCAGTAACATTTTATCTAATGGGCGAACCCAGCATTTTTCGGGGCGCCTCCTTCAAATACCGTTTTGATGGTTCGTCCAGGATAACGTGCTACGTCCTATTTCCCATGCCGAGTTACAGCAGAGGGTGTGTCTTCAATTTCTTCTTTAATATTAGCCCAGTCATTGAGTCAATCATTTTTTTAATTCACAAAGGGTCTGAGTTATGGGCTTATGGGCAATTTAGACAGACTGTTAAAGATTTGAATCGGTCTCCTTCTTCACTTTGTTTTCCCAGAAGGTACACAGCTTTGACACCCTTATTTAAAACTACCCAACGACGTTTAAGGCAGTAAATTTAGACTTTGGGGTGAGGCTGTATCGGACATCCTACCTTCAAGCACGCAGTGTTTTCGCCTGCTTGAAATTCTTGAAGATAAACCGGGTATCTTCAAGCAGACAATGTTTTCACCTGCTTGAAGATCTTGAAGATAAACCGGGTATCTTCAAGCACACAATGATTTCGCCTGCTTGAAGATCTTGAAGATAAACCAGGTATCTTCAAGCGGACAATGATTTCGCCTGCTTGAAGATATTGAAAACAAACCGGGTATCTTCAAGCAGACAAAGTTTTCGCCTGCTTGAAGATATTGAAAATGAACCGGGTATCTTCAAGCAGACAATGATTTAGCATGCTTGAAGATGTTGAAGATAAACCGGGTAACTTTAAGCAGACAATGATTTCGACTGCTTGAAGATATTGAAAATAAACCGGGTATCTTCAAGCAGACAAAGTTTTCGCCTGCTTGAAGATATTGAAAACAAACCGGGTATCTTCAAGCAGACAATGATTTCGCCTGCTTGAAGATATTGAAAATGAACCGGGTATCTTCAAGCAGACAATGATTTAGCATGCTTGAAGATCTTGAAGATAAACCGGGTAACTTTAAGCAGACAATGATTTCGCCTGCTTGAAGATATTGAAAATAAACCGGGTATCTTCAAGCAGACAAAGTTTTCGCTTGCTTGAAGATCTTGAAGATAAACCGGGTATCTTCAAGCAGAGAATGATTTAGCCTGCTTGAAAATCCTGAAGATAAACCGGGTATCTTCAATAGGCAATGTTTTTGCCTGTTGAAGGTCTTGAAGATAAACCGGGTATCTTCAAGCAGGCAATGTTTTCCCTGCTTGAAGATAAACCAGGTTGGGGAAGGGTTGTATTGTGGATTGTAAAAGGTGGTCGCTCCTGTGCTTCCCTGTGAACAGCAGTACATCGCTTCAATGAGAGTCAAATAGATGTTACAGGCAGATGGATACAAAATTTTCAAGTTTTCTGAGGCATGTCTATTAGCATGATTAATTTGGCATCCATCTGCCTGTAGCATTTACACTGCTGGCCACCCAAAATGCAACACCAAGAAGAACACGAGATAGCAAAGCCAGATTTACTGGACACATAACAACAGATACAAAGATGAAATGACTGAGCTTACAGGCCCATGCGACTTACGGAACACGCAGACATCAGTAGTTCGTGTGGCCCCCATGGCTGGCAACAACGGTCGCTACACGCCGCGGCATTGAACGAAAGAGGCTTTGGATGTGGGCTTGGGGTATGTCGGTCCAGGCTGCTTCCACATGTTGCCACAGTTTATCAGGCGTAGCCACGGGTGGTGCTTGCCGGGCCACTCGGTTGCCGATCAGCGACCAGACGTGTTCGATGGGCGACATATCGGAAGAACAGGCGGGCCACGGCAGCAGTGACACCTGGTGGGCCGTGAAGAATTGTTGCACGATGCGTGCCACGCGTGGGCACGCATTGTCCTGTTGAAACGTTGCCGCTGGCAAGTCCTGCAGGTAAAAGAGGACTACAGGCTTCAAAACGTCGGAGATGGTGCGGTGGCTGTTGAGTGTACCGGCGATGCGTACCAGAAGGGTGCGGGTGTAATATCCAATTGCGCCCCAAACCATAACGCCAGGCAACGGAACGGTATAGCGATGCATAATGCAGGCATCATACAGTCTCTCGCCACGGTGCAGCCACACGCGGATCCGACCATCGTGGTGTTGCAGGCAGAAGCGGGATTTGTCGAAGAAGACAATGTCGTGCCATTCCGTAGTCCAGGTGTGGTGTTCAACGGCCCACTGCCGCCGCACTCGCCGGTGGTGCAATGTCAATGGTAATCGGAGCAATGGGCGCCGTGCGACAAGTCCCCGTTCCTACTGACGACGTCGAACGGTGCGTGCTGACACAGGTTGTTGCGCAACACACCCTAATTCCTGCGCTAACGTTCATGATGTGGCGGTACGAGACGTCAATGCCCGCAGCACAACATGCCGGTCCTCTCGTTCGGTGGTGTGCCGCGGCTGCGGCAATCGCTCACGTCTGTCCGTCCGTCCCTCCTGCACCCACCGAATCTCTACTCGGTTCACTGTGGCTGGATGTCGTCTCACATGGTCACCGATGTCTCGGTACGATAAACTGTTGTCGCGATAAGCCACTATTCGTCCTATGTCGAACTCCGAAACGTGCTGGAATGACTGCCGTATTCTGCGACTAGGCATCAGAAGCTTCCCACGCAGGGGTCCGGCAGCACAACACACTTTCACTACTTACACCCCGCCTTCTGTGCACCCTTCTTATAGTGCTTCTCTGTGGCGTGCCGGGCGCACATGATTTGCATATGCCCTGCAATGCTAATCGTTTGCATGTCCTCCAGCGGGCGACGCATGCTGCGAATTTCAGACCAATCGGATGCTTCCTTCTTGGTGTTGCATTTTGGGTGGTCAGCAGTGTATTTGACTATCACTTACATATTTCTTAAGTGTTATTTCTTCAGGGGATTCGCTTTCTTCTCGAGTGTCACTAAGATGCTTCAATTATATGCTTCGATTCGCGCACTGCTGAGCGTTACGTCTGAGTACCAAAACACATCATCAGTTGGTTGGCGGTTACTTATTCTGAGTGGTGTAACGGTAACATACTCGAATGTAAATCGGGAGATATGGGTTCGGTTCCCACTCCAGAACGGTGTAATTTTCAAATTTCCTGAGGCATATCTACTCGCATCTTCTCTACCATGTTGTGTGACGCTTCTCTTTAAAAAAACAAAACTTTATTTTTTACGACGAATCCATATTTTCCGCTCACATCCACTTATTCCGGAAGGCAGAAATTCATATTTGTACAGAATTACATACACGGGAGCGTCGCTGGATTAAGAACATTGGGGGCTGCACAGGGCTTAATTTTTTTCACTTTCTTGCATGGGCGTCCGTAGCTTGATTTTCAGGAGGGGGCAAACAGAAATTGTTACTACGAATAACATATACAAACACCATACGCAAATTTCCACTGTGCCTTTTTGGTATCTAACAGTTTTTACCGCACTCTCAACACATACATTTAACTGAAAACCAGAAGCCCCAAAAACTACACACACTCATTGCATTAAAAATCCGTGCACCAAGAAAAAACCATGCGATTAACGCGAAACTCGGCTAATAGTTACGGGGAGGGAAGACATGCAAATGATTAAAGTTTCGTGCGGTTCCTCATGCCCCCGCGTCCACGACTGGCGCTGCAATCGCAATCCTTGGGACTTATAATGCGCCGTGCAGGGGACACCACATTCGTGCCGAAGTGCAGGGTAAGAGTCAGGTGAGATCCCTGAGCGATAGACATGCCGAGGAGCCCCCGTAGATGTACGTACAGGCAACTGACGGAGTTTGAACAAGGCCATATCGTCGGGATGAGAGAGGCAGGATGGCCAGCGCACCGAATCTGCCGCCATTTGGGCCGGTGAGAAGTACGGTGCGATCGTGTTGGGAGCAATGGACACGGGAAGGCATCCAGACTCGGCGGACTGGCTCTGAACGACCCAGACACACCACCAACAGAGAGGACCATGGGATCCTGAAAGCGACACGCACAGATGCAACGACATCCTTGTCCAATATCCAATGACATGTGACGGTTGTACACGGGACAGCTGTGTCCCCCAGAACCATTTCCAGACGCCTGGCAGAGGTGAATCTGCACTCTCGACGGCCCTTACGTTTTCTTCCATTAGCACCAGACCACTGTCGGCCTCGATTGCAGTGGTGTCAGCAGCGAGCAAAGTGGAAAGCTACGGACTGGCGACGTATAGTGTTCAGCGATGAATCCCGCTTCTTTATGGGAACGGACGACCACCGTGTCAGAGTGTGGAGGACAGCAGGTGAGCGCTACAATCCCAACCTCAGTGTACAGCGACACACGTCCCGAAATGCAAGCGTGACGGTCTGTGGAGCCATCGCGTATGACAGCCGGAACGTGTGATCCGAGGAGCGTTGACTGCCCAGTGCTACGTACAGGAGATCCTGCGGCCCCATGTGCTGCCTTTCTTGGCGGGGCTGCCCGGAGCCGTTTTCCAACAAGATAACGCCCATAGGCACACGGCTTGGGTTTCTCAGGATTGTTTACGCTATGCTTCCGTGGCCTGCCAGATTGCCTGAGCTCTCGCCCATCGAGCACGTGTGGGACCAGATACGACGCCAGCTTTCTCCATTTCCCAGTATTCGTGATTTAGAGCGTCAGTTGCAAGTAGTGAGGGCCAATCTGTCCCAGGATAACATACGGCGTCTCATTGACTCCATGCTGGACCGTATCACCGCATGTATCCGAGCACGAGGCGGTCCGACGCGGTACTAACGCTGACCGGATTATGTACCATGTGTCCGCGGGAAATCGTCCTGCTGCTGTAATATTGTAATTACTTCCGTTCTTGGTATGTACCATCTCACTACTGAAATCTCATTTCAATCCGACGTCTCCTTCTTGGGTGCGCGGATTTTTATGATAATGAGTGTAAAAAGATGGATAAACGAAATTGGGTAGAATGTTAGGATAATACGAAACATTCTTTGTCGTTCTTTTGATCTTTTTTCTCACGTGCGCCAAGAAACCCCAGAGATTCATCTATTGGTCATCAAAAAAAAAAAACGAAAAAAAAAAACATCAAGACAAATTTCTGAGGAAAATTTCGAGAGATGCTTTGTCCAGCAATGCATAGCTATGGCAAAGGATGATATATTTTTCGCTTTTGATACCTTTCCTAATTATTGTGCATATGAATGTTGTTCTTCTACTGTAAAATTCTACTTTTTCTTAACTGGAAAATCTCAACGTTTTTCCTTTTTTTACTAAATTCACATGCATTCAAAAGTGCTACAGAAAAATTAGCAAGTACAATTAGTACCATAAAAAATCTCTGTAGTACCTACCGACGACAGAAAGCACATAATCCGATTTCCATGGGAGGGCAAATGCCCCCTCTTTCCCCCCTTTATGGGCGCCCATGCCTCTTTGTACTCACCACTTCACTCCTCTTCCTTAATGAAAAAAATAAACTGCAGAATTTTTAAAACTGATAGCTGCCGCTTTCAATTTAACTGCGTTTTAAATTAAAGATCTTCAACTTTGGAGTAAATTTCAACGCAGGATTAATGTATTTAAAATTTATTTTGATCCATAGAAATCACATAGAACATTCTAGGTAGGACACCCAATCCGTGAGAAGTGAATTCTAAAATTGACAGCTGCCGCTTTCAATTTAACTGCGTTTTAAATTAAAGATCTTCAACTTTGGAGTAAATTTCAGCGCAGGATTAATATATTTAAAATTTATTTTGATCCATAGAAATCACATAGAACATTCTAGGTAGGACACTCAATCTGTGAAAAGTGACAATGTAGGCGCCCTTTTCAGCAGGCCACGTCGCCTTTTCTTAAGCAAGACCATCTTGCTGCAAGTCAACCATTAGTGCAGTTGAATTCTGGTGGCGACAGGCTACTTTTTACCTAACTGAATCGGGCTTTTTAAACTTATCTATTCAATCGGCACTCATCAAAATCGACATTAGAAAACGAAGAAGTCACATTGGAAATTTAATGTAATTTGATGTATTTTTGTAATGACCTTCGTAGGTCTTGTGCTTAAAAAAAATGCACAAAATCTGTGTGACGTACTACAGAGGTGAAAACATGTGATGGCGACAAATCTGCAGCGACAGATTCTGTCTGCGTAGTTCAGTTGGGAGAGCGACTTACTCCGGAGTGAGGGGACACGGACAAACTTGCATTTTCACATTGGCTCTAGTAGAATCTTAATAGAAGAAGACCAGTTTATCCTGATCATATATGCAAGAGGAGCAAAAATTTTTGCTCTATGGGAATGCTTTTGTAAATTGTTTATTTCATGGAACAATTATCAATGTTAAAAATCTATGATGAAGTCCTACCAAAATTACTAAATACTTTCTCTGGATAAAAAATATGGAGGGCAGAAGACCAGTTCATCCTGATCATATATGCAAGAGGGGCAAACCAGAAAACCAAGTATTGTTTCACAATTCTGTAAACTTTTTAAAGCCTTTTTTATTTGATAGTTAAGTTTACTGTGGATTTGTAATCACCAACGGCATGCTGTTTACACTGCAATACATCATCATATCTTGGAAGATGGCATTCAGCTTTATTTCAATCTTCAGGATGCCGAGTTCCCGTACATATGGTTAAGCCTCAGTGTAGCTAACGTAAGTTAGGACTTCCAATACAACAAAATATTTGCGCTACCAAATTTTTGACGATAGCAAATTATTAAAAATTATCCCATAAAAAGTTGTTGCTTTTTCCTGGCGGTATGTGGTTTTCACTCTATGACAAAAAGAAGATCCAGGTATTTCAAACGATTAATTAGTTGGTATTTTTTTACGATGTGCTAATCTAGAAAATTATCTTGGTTTCAGCCCCTTTAGATTATAATCTAAAGGGACTGAAACCAAGTGGCAGGGGAATGGTTTACAGCTCACGTTTTTAGGTAACACCCTTATGATTCCTTAATAATCAGAAACACGTTTGTATTGGGTTGTCGGAAAAGTCATGACGTATTTTAGCCATGTTTTGCAAAGGTCATTTATTGATAGAAAGGACAAAGATCAATCAATGATATAATGCCCGTTTTGTTCGATAACCTTTTGACATCTTTCAGTGAGCTGCAGAATGCCTCGTTCATAGAAGGATCTGTCTTTCGTGGCGAAAAACTGTACAAGGTGCTGATTTATAGCCTCATCTGAATTGAACGTTATACCACGCAAGGACTGTTGAAGAGAGCGAAACAAGTGGAAGTCTGACGGCACAAGGTCAGGCGAGTATGCTGGGTGTGGCAACACATCCCACCCAAGCTCCAATAATTTTTTGGCGAGTGATCAAACTTGTGTGTGGTCTCGCGTTGTCGTGATGGAACACAACACCTTTACGATGAACGAGCTTTGGACGTTTCTGGATGACGGATTCATTCAAACTGTCCAATTGCCGACAGTACACATTCGAATTGATTGTTTGATTCCGTTGTAGGAGCTCGAAAAACAAGACAACTTTAAAATCCCACCACACTGAGACCAGAACCTTCTGCTGATGAATGTCTGCTTTGGATGTCGTTTGAGGCGAAGCAGCACGTTGGGACCAAGACCGTTTGCGCAGCACATTGTTGTACACAATCCACTTTTCGTCACCAGTTATCAGTCGCTTCAAAATAGGATCGTTTTCCTCACGTTTAATGAGCATATCGCAGATGTTTATACGCGCCGTCAATTGAGCTTCTTTGAGTTCATGAGGAACCCACACCTCGAGCTTGCTTACGTATCCTAGCTTCTTCAGGTGGTCGTGAACGCTTGAATGTTGAATTGCAATGTGTCTGGAATCTCTCGTGTCATGCAACGTGGGTTTGACACGATCAATGCCTTGATTTGGTCGTCATCAACCTCGGTTGGCTTCCCGGACCGAGGAGCATCGTTGAGGTCAAAATCTCACGGAAATTCGAAAATTTCCGTGCTGGTGATTTTGACCTCAACGATGCTATTGAAGATAAACCAATTGCGTTTTAAAATATTCGTCGAAGAATCTCGTCCTTCATCTTTTTGCCCTTTTTTTTAATTTTCCTCTTGATAATGAAACAGAAAGTACCCCAGCCCCACGCGTCTGATCTCTTTACGCCTGCCTCCCCCCCCAATAATTTGGTGAAGTCGGCGCCCCTGTTTGCAGCATAACTTCTTTTTGCAGTGTAAATATTTGAATTCTGTTTTTTGTTTTTTTTTGTTTTTTTTTGTATTGAATTCAGCATTAAATTCTTTTTCAATTGAAATGTAAACATTTGCATTTAGTGAAACATAATATTTTCTATAAGCCTACAAATTTGCAAATCATGAATAATTGAAAAAGTGTACATAATTTTGGCTACCACTGTAGCTTCAGTTGCTTGCAACTTCCTTGTCCTGGGTTGTGTAACGGATAGCATGCTCGGACCGAAATCGGGAAATGCGGGTTCGACTCTCGCTCCAGGCCCTTGTAATTTTCAAGTTTTCTGAAGAAATTGCTGAATGGAAACAGTGAAAATACGACACATTTGTGCCAACAATCGCATTTGTATTTCGGGTGGAGTTTGAGATAAAGACATGAAATCCTCTGGATAGCCTTTGAAGACCAAAAGTAACTCACATAAGAGTTTTGCCGGTAAGTCCTGCTGTATGTCTGTGCGCTTGAGTGACGTATCTTGGGTCCGAGACCTGGGCTATCTCACCCTCCCCCCAGTACTATTTTTTTTTAAGTACGAAGTTTAATTATTAATTGTTAACTCTTTAAGCGGCCGATGTATTTGAACCTAATGGTGGCAAAAATTTTCTGCCCTCCTCAATCAGAACTGTTGACGTAGTGGCTAGGTTATACGAAAGCTATAACAAAATGGTTCCTTTTCCTCTCTCATCTCAGTAGAATCGCCTATGTATCCGTCGCTGGTAGTAAATGCTCCCTTATGGACCGTAGTCTTTTAGTCTGTAGTCTGATTCCCTTATAGTGCTTTCTTTATTCTCTGCTCCATGACCCAAGAAATGATTGGGAAGGACCAGTACCCCTGACACGGACATCATGCTACTGGGTAGAAACCAGTTACGCAAACATCTTGTGACGCACCTGCCAACAGGACGCACGCGACGTAAAGGCAGATAGCAGTCAGAACGAACGTCCGCGTAGCTCAATTGGTAGAGTGACTTACTCCGGAATGAGGGGACCCGGGTTCGAGCCCCGGCGTGGATAAAAATGACGGTGGAATTTATTTCGTTATAATCTTTTTTCTCCTTTCTTAGGTTCTTCCCCATTTTTGTAGTATTTTCAGGAGAAAAGGTAATATGATAGGAAAAATTAAGGAAAATCATTCCTCGTAAATGACCACTTTGAATGACAAATCTAAAGGAAAAGCAACGCTTTCTGATGAGCAGGTTCACTCGTTACTGTCGAGTTCAGCCAACGTCTTAGACAACGAATATGTTTATTCATTCGAGCTGATTTCAAACAATTTTGCTAACCCCGAGTAATAGAAGTAACTTTTTTTTCTAAATTTTAGGTACATAACATGATACCAAATAATTATGAGCATTAGGATTATTTGTACATGAACTCCATTCTTCTTCTGAATACTTTATTGGTACATGAAATCCATTCTGCCACCCCGGTGGCGCAGTGGTCTAAACGATGGCCTCTGATCATTAGTCCGTAAGGGGCCCGGGTTCGAATCCCGGTGAGGCATGGATGTTGTGTTTGTCTTACAGCACTGGCTCTCTCCCTTCCCTGGAACCAGTGATCCTAAATTACTAAATTAGAGACGGGCGACTGCTTATAGCCCATTGAGTTGCTCACGGTGGTCGTTAAACCTCCAATTAAAAAAAAAAAAGAAATCCATTCTTCTTTCCTTTTGTGTGAACTTGAGTGTTACGTTTTCATAAAAAGTTTCTTCCTAGTACTTTTCCATATTTAAAAAGAATGTGCCGCCCCGGTGGCGCAGTGGTCTAAGGTGTTGGCCTCTGATCATTCGTCTGTAAGGGGTCCGGGTTTGAATCTTGGTCAGGCATGGATGTTGTGTTTGTCTTACGGCACTGGCTCTCTCCCTTCCCTGGAACCAGTGACCCTAAATTAGGGACGGGCGACTGCTTATTGCCCATTGAGTTGCTCACAGTGGTCGTTAAACCTCCAATCTAAAAAAAAAAATTAAAAGAATGTTTTTCTCTATTGTCAAAACAACCAAGTTGTTCGAATGCACATCTCCTTGTGTAGCTCTAAGATATATCTTGATTCTTTTTAATGCAGAAAAACTATTAGGTCTGCTAATTTGTACACCTCCCTAAATACTATATCTAATTTATTCAACTTTATGTAACAAGTAATGTCTTACTGATTTGTTTTTTGTATTCATGAAGGGAATAAAACACCTTCAGCTCATTTCTTAGCCGAGCTGTATCAAAATTTGAAGCATAGCGTTCTTTAAGTTCTGACACTAGATATTCAGGGAAGCTTTCACAAAATTTATCAAAACAGTTCGAATCCAACAAAGCCATGAATTTAAGATATAATATCACTGATTTTAATTCATTGACACTTCACACAAACTGAAACAACTCTCGCGAAACACGTGCTGTTACTTACGGGCGGGAGCATACGAATGACCGAGGTAGTCTAAGTCTTCTCTTTTCTGAACGAAAAGACAAAAAAAAAAAAAAAAAAAAGAAATTGCCGAAAGCAATGGCCCATTCCCCTCCACCTGCTCGTTCATGTTGTCATGGAAACGCAGGTACATTTCGCCAGCTCCCCCACCCCGGCAAATTCAAAATTCAACAGTGCCATTCGTTTGTGCTACGTTTGTGCTACGTTTGTGCTGGTTTGTGCCGCAAACCGTGTCGTTTGTGCTAGCATAGTTTTTGAGATATTCAAAATATAAATTGGGGGGGCTGGGGAAATGGTCAGCCCCTACCCCGGCAAATTCAAAATTCAACAATGTCATTCGTTTGTGCTACGTTTGTGCCGCAAACCGTATCGTTTGTGCTAGTATAGTTTTCGAGATATTCAACACATAAATGGGGTGGGGGGCTGGGAAAATGGTCAGACCCCACCCTGGCAAATTCAAAATTCAACAATGCCATTCGTTTGTGCTACGTTTGTGCTGGTTTGTGCCGCAAACAGTGTCGTTTGTGCTTGTATAGTTTTCAAGATATTCAAAATATAAATTGGGGGGGCTGGGGAAAAGGTCAGACCCCACCCTGGCAAATTCAAAATTCAACAATGCCATTCGTTTGTGCTACGTTTGTGCTGGTTTGTGCCGCAAACAGTGTCGTTTGTGCTAGTATAGTTTTCGAGATATTGTAAATGTAAATTGGGGGGCTGGGGAAATGGTCAGCCCCCCACCCCGGCAAATTCAAAATTCAACAATGCCATTCGTTTGTGCTACGTTTGGGCTGGTTTGTGCCGCAAACCGTGTCGTTTGTGCTGGTATAGTTTCTGAGATATTAAAAATATAAATTGGGGGGTGGGGTGGGGGTGGAGAATGCTCAGCCCCCACGCCGGCAAATTCAAAATTCAACAGTGCCATTCGTTTGTCTTACGTTTGTGCTGGTTTGTGCCGCAAACCGTGTCGTTTGTGCTAGCTTAGTTTTTGAGATATTCAAAATATAAATTGGGGGTCAGCCCCCCACGCCGGCAAATTCAAAAACCAACAGTGCCATTCGTTTGTGCTACGTTTGTGCTGGTTTGTGACGCAAACCGTGTCGTTTGTGCTAGCTTAGTTAGAAAAAATTCGTGCTACTTAAATTTGTGCTAGCTTAAATTAGAAAAAAAAAAAAATGTTAGTCTTTGCTCGCGCTATCCGTTACTGAACAAAACAAAAATTATTCTGATTTCAAGTTGTTTTCCAATGAATTATATAGTGAATTATTTTTACTAAAAAAATGAACGTGCCACACGTAGCAGTACGATTTCGCAGAGCAAGACGTTTTCTTAACTTTGCTCATGTGATTGATATTAATTTTTCAACCATAAAATTGGATTGGGGGGTTATGCCGCTCCCGGAACTTTGCTCGTCCCTGCTTGCAGTAGCTTAAATCGATATTATGAATTACTTAGTATCCTAAGATTTTGTGTTGCTCTGGATCAGTCCTCCACTTGTGTCAGGCATTTCATTGTTTTCAGTATGGATCAAAATTGCTGGAAGCTGCTCTTTGAAACGAGAAATGCTTTTTTGGTGGAAATAAAAATATCTGTCTCATAAATACAAAACATTAGGACAAAATTCTAATGCTCAATTTTCTTTTAATACATAAGAAATGACACTTTAATATCAAGACATCAAACTTTCGATGTGATAGTGAGATATAGAACACCCAGATTTCTGCACAACACTACAAATTGTGATGATCTATATGACATTTTGAACGCCAACACAAAAGACATGCATTGCGATATACACGAAAAGATAAAAAAAGAAATTTGTATTGAACTATTAAAGTTTTATTTTCAATGTTGACGACCGTACCAAACAACACTATTACTTAAAAGAAACTTCAATGCTCTCCTAATCAGCGGAAAATGTAACACTATAAAAACACAAAACATTTTGGAGAAGTTGAAATGCTCAGTTTGCTTTAATAATAAGGGATGGGTTCCAGTTGCTCTGTGCATTATTTTTAGTGACTATATATCGTGTCCTAAGCAACGGTAATATGTCTTTTTACTCGTTCTATAAATCATTGCACTGCAATTGCACATTTTGATACAGTATTAAGGAATGACACTTTAATACAATATGTTTAAAAAACGTACGGAACAAAACTTCATTGAGAACATTAAACTTTTGAATGTGAAAACAAGAGATTAAAATCACACATTCCATCGCAACACTGAAATGTGATATTTTTTTATAAATTTTGTTACGACGCAAACGGCATACTTTGCAGATGTGATGAAAAATATGGAAATTCTATTTAACTATTTAAATTTCATTTACAGTCTGGCTGTCAATATCAAATAACACATATATTTAAAATGAACTTAAATTTCTTATTCTTAGCAGAAAACATAATGCAAAAAATACAAAACGTAAGAAAATTTAAATGCTCTATCTGTTTTATTATAAATTGAATTAAACTTTAATATCAAGAAATCAAAATTTAATAGTGAGATAAAAAAAAACAGATTTCATCACAACACTGTAAGTGTGGTAATTTATATGATATTTTTACTTGTAATACAAATGACATACGTTGCAAATTACATGAAAAATAGGAAAATCATATTCAATTTCAAAAAAATTATTTACAGTTTGGGTGATTGTACCAAACAAAAGATATGTATAAATAAACATCTACTTTCAAACTGCAATGTGCAACGATTTGTACAATATTTTCAATTACAACGCAAAAGGCATACATTAGAAATGACATGAAAAAGAAAAAAATCGCTTTTAATTAATAAAATTTTATTTACAGTGCATCTAACTGCATTCACATAATATGTTCTCAGCAGAAAATGGGTAGTATAAAAATATAAATTCAATGGTTTGTATAAAATATAATTCCAAATTTTCTGTGAAAATTTGGAATGCTCATTTTTTTCATTCTTATTAATTTTAATGCTTATGAAACTATGTAGTTTGGTGTCTTGACCAAAAAGATATAGCCAAGACACCAAATTAGGAACCATGGTAATGTGATGCCAAATATGAGTTACTAAATTCACGAAATAAAGGGTAACTTCTTCAAGGCCACACATTTTCTGTGTAGGCCTTCTCTATCTAATCAACTGTTCTGAGATTCAACATTGACATGAAACTGACTGCTTTCAAGGGTTAGTGCTGATATAATGCTGTGTTTGGAAGACCATTTGGCACAGCCTGTTAGTGTTGATGCTTCGGTAGTTCTTCTTTCCTAGTAGCTTTTACGACTACCGTGAGCAACTCATTGGGCTATAAAGCAGTCGCCCGTTCCCAATTTTGGGACACTGACTCCAGAAAAAAGAAAGCGACAGTACCGTAAGACAAACACGACATCCATGTCTCACCGGGATTCGAATCCGGACCCGTAACGGGCGAACCGTCAGAAGCCAGCGCTGCGCCATCCGGGCGGCTATGCTTCAGTGAAAGCTCCCAAGGTATACCGAGAATCCTAAGGAGGATGAAATAGGTATGGCATAAACTTTATGGGTGTTTCGCTAAAAGATCTTTGTCTTTTAGCGGACACTTTATTATAGGAAAGTTAGGTCTGACAGTGAGGGTGTAGCCCATAGTTCTGAAGAGTTTAAAAATCTTATAAGAAAAGGAACCAAGTTAAGGGGCTGGACCAATGAATTGGGTTTCTATGTAAGTGTAGGTGTAAGAGTTGTCAGTTTTTCATATGGAAATCCCGGATAATTTTGTTTATTGTAGATGAGGGGAACTGATAGATTTCAGCAATTTTCTTCATTGCAGCACTTTTTGTTCGAAGGATGATTCACTATTGCAAATAATTCTGGCACAATTATTAAAAAAATTTTAAGCAGCACATTTTGAGTAATGGGGCAGTAGGATACACCACAGGCACATACCAAAACATCAGCACAAAACTGTGTGAATACAAACTCGATGTGTCAGGATATCTTTCAGAAACAGCATTATCAGCATTAAGTCGTGGACACTTTTGCAGTCTCTTTAAGAAAGAAACAAAAAGCCTTTTCTCCTTTGTACACAAAGCAACTCCACTTTTTCAAGAAAGTGTGAAATATTTCTAACCTAGAACTGCAATTCAGATATTCCTTACCAAATACCATTTATTCAGATCTCTCTAATGAAATTTGGTAAATACCGTATATATTACACATACGTACATATATTACAAAACTGACCACCGATAGGCAACTGAATTATTGGACTGTACGTCAAAAGACAGAAATCCATATGGAAGATGGGTGGATGAATGACCGGAGTGACATGGAGGCTGATCCAAGACGGATAAATGTGGAAGAGACTTAGAGAGAAGAAAAAGGGTAAAATATATAGAGGAACAATTCCACACCGATTCATTCAACATCATAAAAATGGTGGCAAACAGTGCCGGCCACCATCTGTGGTTCAGCCAGCTGGAAACTCACCAGCGAGAACATACGTATATATATTGACATGTTAATATTTGATCCAATATAATAATTTTTCTCACATAATGTTTCACACATTTTATATAAATCAGTATTAAGAAAAAATCTTTTTTCAGTACCACATATGAAGATATAAAATTGTACAACATTCTGTACTATGAAATTAAAAGTTGCTGTCTTTAGCACGATATATTAAAACAATTTACCAAACCATAAACAAATTTTACATTTTATTCACGATCCAAAACCGTTCAATGAAAGTGACAAGTACTTTCGAAGCCACAATGGCTTCATCCTCAGGCCGACTATGGCACGGTACAAGAAACAAACCAGTCAATTTGTACTGTAATACGAGGCGCATCTGTTCATGAGTTTGATTGAACACGAGGCGCATCTGTTCATGAGTTTGATTGAACACGAGGCGCATCTGTTCATGAGTTTGATTGAACACGAGGCGCATCTGTTCATGAGTTTGATTGAACACGAGGCGCATCTGTTCATGAGTTTGATTGAACACGAGGCGCATCTGTTCATGAAATGCGCCTCGTATTACAGTACAAATTGACTGGTTTGTTTCTTGTACCGTGTCATAGTCGGCCTGAGGATGAAGCCATTGTGGCTTCGAAAGTATTTGTCACTTTCATTGAACGGTTTTGGATTGTGAATAAAATGTAAAATTTGTTTATGGTTTGGTAAATTGTTTTAATATATCGTGCTAAAGACAGCAACTTTTAATTTCATACTTCATCAGCAAGAAAGAAACTGATATCATTCTGTACTAGTTCAACAATTGAAACAAATAGACACCAAATCAATTCTGCTAAAAAAATCTGAAATACCAAAATTATTATTCTCACATACATAACACCCTCTTGAGCCTTTTCAGTAGCTTACAACCACTAAATTAATTAGATGTAATAAATATACAATACTAAGAGGTAAGTCATCTGACAAAACATCATCTGACTTTCATCAATCTATACATAAACAGTGTTGCCATTTTAAGATTTGCTATCAGGGTTGTATAATTTATACGTAGAAGAAATATTATAATATATATATCATCACACACAAGAGCAAACCCATAAATTCCAAGTGAGCATACATTTGCCTACACAGGACATGATTCTTAAATACATTACTTAAATATAGCTGTTATGTCTTCACCAGTTAAAATAAAATATAAATATGAAAATACTATAACCATAATTTCTGCATTAAAGAAAGCTAAAGCAAATAATCATCATTACGAAAATTTTCTGTAATTGTGATACACTGTTATTAATATTTAAACCAGTGTGTTCACGTTCCTGCCATCATAAATTTTCCCACATTTGAAGCAAGCCAGTAATTAGTAATTTACCATCTACACATGTGTATATGCCATGGCTTATATGATATTTCTAGAAATTACAAATATTCGTATTTTCGCGACGTCATTGTCACTTGTGTCTTGCTCCAGACAGGCTATACCGTATACACGGAGGATATTTACCGAGTGCGCGGGAGGTGAGAATTGAGCCGGAGGGTAAAAGGGGAGATAATGGGTCGTGGCGGTCCCTAAGCTTGTCCCTTTGTTCCTGGTTGCTATCTCAAAATACTCGTTCTGTCTTGGACTTGGTGTTTATCAGCACATCTGGAAACATAGCGCAGTCCAATGTATTTCTAATTAAACAAAATGCGTACTGCATATACGTTTAATATGTAACTAAAATAAAATATCTTTGGAACACTTTAGGAACACCGAAAGTTTACGAATAACTTAAGAAATAGAATAATAAGGAATACGTTTAACGAAGATGTTTATCTTTTCCATACCCAGATGCGTGTTTGAAAAGAAAGAAATCGTTTGTCTGGTGAGTGGCAGTTGAAGGAGACATCCTGATGGAAGCATGAGCGGGAAGATTCCTTTTCTCTTTCCTCCCATCCCCTTAGGGTCTCAGGAGGAAGGGTCAGTGACACTTGTCACCACATTAGTGTGCGGAGAAATACAGATAAACAAGAGACACGGACTTGTCGGCGAATAGATTTCACAGCGTTAACAGTGTACTCAGTTTAGTTTTGGCCCGAGTATAGGTGACTGACTGACTGTTTCCCCACATCCTCCATGGGGAATCCCCATGTGGTTTTGTGGTTTTTTTTTCAACAGCGCAGGGAGAGGGCGATTGGAGAGCGATCGTATGACAACCTGGAGCCAAAAGGCAGAAGAGTTTCAATCTGTAGGACTCCAGTGCTTTAAAGGTGAAACTTGGCATTTATTTAGGCAAAGCTAAATGTACCTTAAAAGAAAATATGAAACTTTGGGTTAATTATTTGTTTGTTTGTCTTTGTGCGTGTTGAATTTTTTCAAAAAAATATAACTACTAGAAGCTGCAGTACGCCCCTTGCCCCCTCCAGCTGCGGAGGTGGTAGTTACGCCACTGGTCAGGGGATTGAGCTGGCCACGGCAGATGCTGTAGTTCATCTTGGTGCTTCTCAAGCCAAAAGTGAACTGTTCTAGCTGTGTGTGGCAGCCCTTTATAATCTTGAAAAATGACATCATTGTTGGGAAACATCATTTGGACAGTAGGATGCACCTGATGACCTAGAAGGTCCAAATAGTCGCTGCTGACAGTAATACTACCATGTAGGTTAATAATGGGGCCAACCAAATACCAGGATGTTGCTTTCCAATTCATCACAGATCTACCCCCACGTTTGACAGTTGGAATCAGACGTTCCGAACTGTACGCTTGGCTGAGGTGGGCTTAGCACACCCAACTTTTCTTTGAGCTCGCCCGTTAGCCCCTCCAAAATGTTCAGGAAGCTGAAACATATGGTGGGTAAAACCATCTAAGTTTCTAGGGAACTTGGGTAACTGTATGTGAATTTCTCGAATTCACTGAAATTTTGTTAGATAAAACGAATTCTTTTTTTAAATTTAGTGTTTGTATTTGGGAAATCGAGGGAGTCCCCTAGAACGAAAGTAGAAACACACAATTTTTACGCTTTCCAACCGTAGGTTGAAGAAACGTATATGCTTCAGCTCTGTCCGTCTATCTGTCCGTCCGTCCGCACGATAACTCGCGTAAAAATGGTTCGATTTCGATGAAAATTTAGTATGTGGTAGAAGACAACATGCGGACGAACCCTTTTTAAAATGGACGAAAGGGGTTAAAGGTCAGGACACAGGAGCCGGATCCATTCCATCGCACTTATGCGTCATAACTTAGGTAAAAATGCTTCGATTGCGACAAAACTTCAGTATGCTGTTCCGGAGGTATACTGAACCAATTCTGTTTAATATCATCGAAATGGGGTTAAAGGTCAGATCACAGGAGCGAGATTTATTCTACAGCCATTATCCTCATAACCTGAGTAATAGCTTGAGTAATGATATCTGGTACGTTGGAAAGCGTATCATAATCAATGCATTGCATGATTTTACTAACTTGTTGTAATTATGGCTTAAAACGACAAGAGAAAGAGAAATGGATATTCCTTGTCAGGTTGTACAGTATATTAACTAAAATTCATGAACAGCCTTATGAAAGAAAACAAAAACGACCTAAGCAAGCTAAAATTGCGAGGAAATAGTAACTTGCCATAGAGATTCGTATTAATGGTTCCCATACTACATACATTGAATAGATACATACTGTACTACGTAGAGTATACTCACTTAAAAAAATGTATTAGGAAAAACATTAGCAGCGTCGGGTAAAATGCACATGAATGGAATTTTTTTCTGCCAAACATTTCTAAATTTGTTCCCCCTCCAACCCCTCATACTTAGTCACCCCCCCCCTAATAGCCCACCTAGTTCTGAGTGGCTGGCATCGCTACTGGTTGGGAATATGGAAGAACCGTAGCAGGTTTTCCTTATATCGGAGGGCGACAATTGAAATTACGCTCCTTCCCGTTTCACTCAAATAATACGTAGTTTTTACTTTCTCACACACCGCCGTTATAGGAAAGTACACTGCTGGCCACCCAAAATGCAACACCAAGAAGGACACGAGATAGCAAAGCCAGATTTACCGGACACATAACAACAGATACAAAGATGAAACGATTGAGCTTACAGGCCCGTGCGACATGCGGAACACGCAGACATCAATAGTTCGTGTGCCCCCATGGCTGGCAATAACGGCCGCTACCGCCGCGGCATCGAACGAAAGAGGCTTTGGATGTGGGCTTGGGGTATGTCGGTCCTGGCTGCTTCCACACGTTGCCACAGTTCATCAGGCGCAGCCGCGGGTGGTGCTTGCCGGGCCACTCGGTTGCTGATCAGCGACCAGACGTGTCCGATGGGAGACATATCTGGAGAACAGGTGGACCACGGCAGCAGTGACCCCTGGTGGGACATGAAGAATTGTTGTACGATGCGTGCCACGTGCGGGCGCGCATTGTCCTGTTGAAAAGTGGCCGCTGACAGGTCTTACAGGTAAGGAGCTGACAGCGGCCGCTGCAGGTCCTACAGGCTCCAAAACGTCGGAGATGTAGCGGTGGCTGTTGAGTGTACCGGCGATGCGTACCAGAGGGGTGCGGGTGTCATATTCAATTGCGCTCCAAACACTAACGCCAGGCGACGGACTGCTATGGCGATGCATAATGCAGGCGTCATACAGTCTCTCCCCGCGGTGCCTCCACACGCGGATCCGACCGTCGTGGCGTTGCAGGCAGAAGCGAGATTCGTCGGAGACGACAATGTCGTGCCATTCCGTAGTCCAGCTGCGGCGTTCAACGTCTCACTGCTGCCGCACTCGCCGGTGGTGTAACGTCAATGGTAAACGGAGCAATGGGCGCCGTGCGACAAGTCCCCGCTCCTGCAGACGACGTCGAGCGGTGCGTGCTGACACAGGTTGTTGCGCAACACACCCTAATTCCTGCGCTAACGTTCGTGATGTGGCGGTGCGAGACCGGCATGTTGTGTCCGCTGCACAGCATGCCGGTCCCATCGTTCGGTGGTGTGCCGCGGCTGCGGTAATCACTCACGTCGGTCCGTCCGTCCCTCCTGCACCCACCGAATTCATATTCGCCTCACTGTGGCTGGATGTCGTCCCACATGGGCACCGATGTCTCGGTACGATAAACCGCTGTCGCGATAAGCCACTATTCGTCCTCTGTCGAACTCCGAAACGTGCTGGAATGACTGCCGTATTCTGCGACGAGGCATCAGGAAGCTTCCCACGCACAGGTCCTGCAGAACAACACACTTCCACTACTTACACCCCGCCTTCTGTGCACCCTTCTTATACTGCTTCTCGGTGGCGTGCCGGGCGCACATGATTTGCATATGCCCTGCAATGCTAATCGTTTGCATGTCCACTCGCGGGCAACGCATGCTGCGAATTTCAGGCAAATCGGATGCTTCCTTCTTGGTGTTGTATTTTAGGTGGCCAGCAGTGTATTATGATCGTTGTTCAAAAATCGCATTTCAGGTTTTTGACGTAATTTTATTAAAATTGCAAAAACTAAATAAATACCCAAGAACCACAGGTTGTAAATAGCAAGTAAAGCGTGAACATTATGTGAACGCCAACAACACAACACTCCACAGAAATGCAGAAGGAAAAAAAACCAGCGCAGAATGAATGAGTATCGAATAGTGAACGTAACAATAGAAAAAGCTTTAGGTGTAGGGTTTAGAAAAAATTCGTTCAAGGTAAAACGCTCAGAGAACTTTCTGCGGCTGAGCATAGTTGATTAATTAACTCTTCATCCCAACGACATGTTCGGAAAGGTCATGGATGTTAGACATATCAGCATATTGTTTTCTATGCCTTCATTCATTGTCTTGGAAAATTCCCTTCATGGATATAAGATGTTCACACTTCATAGTGTATGTTACTCTGTAGCCTGGTTAGCTGCATGGAATATTGTATGAGGCTAACTAAAGTCTTTAAAAAGAAAGTACTGAAGGGTGTAAATATCTTGTTTAGTTACAATTTCTATTTTGTTCATCCTCCAGAGCATGAAGTTACGCCTCTGGAATGATCATTCTGGGAGCGCAACAGCCCTTCCTGCCCTTCCGGTAGCAACGGCTGTGGGAATTATGAAAATGAGGACTCATCGTACCATATTACACGCTCCCAGTCATCAATTGTTCAGATTCTATGCTCATGACACCATCTTTATCGCATTGTACCGTTGGTTTCTGTCAAAGGTTTAGCAACCCATCTATGGATGTTGGCTTTGCGAAGTTCTCTGCGGATTGTTTTTGTATGTATGTATGTATGTATGTATGTATGCATGCGTGTATGTATGTATATATGCATGCATGTATGTATGTATGTATGTATGTATGTATGTATGTATGTGTATGCGTGTGTGTGCCATCATCATCATCAACAACAACAACCGTAATCAATCCACTGCTGGATGAAGGTCTCCCCAAGTTTCTTCCACAACGGTCTATCTAACGCCAGTCTCCTCCATGTCAGTCCCGCATGTTCCCTAATTTCATTCACCCATCTCCCATGTGGTCTTCTTGTATGTACAAGTTCCTAAGTAATATATACGTATATTCGCATGCATTTCATGTTTTATTCTGTAATTATAATTTGGAAACTTTTCATCACTATTAATGTATTTTATTGGAGAGAGAAATGAAGACAGTACTTCCATTTTCAGTATTTCCATCTGATGATGGTCTTTAGGAAGACCGAAAGTTCTTATGGCTTTATTTTTAATCTTTTAACTTATACATTAAATAAGTTCTTCACTTCATCGGAAGCCTGCGTAGTGTTTTAATTATCGTGCTTTTAATATTGCTACCTTAAGTTTTTATGATTGACTCATTCCACACGAGAACCTGATATGAAGACACCTTGACCGGAGAGTCATTTCATTCAAGACTTCGTTTACACTAAGAAGAGCATCTGAAAGCACCGAAAGAAGAATCAGCTATTGCTGTCCACTCGTGTTCTTTATAACGGATTTAACGAACGTCGGAAAAGATCGTTTATTTGCTGTTGAGATTGGAAGCTAAACCAGAACGCTTGATAATCTCCGAATACTTTGCTTCCAAATTCATAAGCATTAAGAACGGACGTAACGTGGGTGGGTAGGTACTAATTTTGTTTATGACCGTTTCTAGTTTTCAAACCACATAAAATATGACTTTACTATTGTACGAATTTCCAAATTACGGCCCTAAGAGATGCTGTAAGTTAACTTTTTCCAACGATGCTTTAAAATTTCTGCTGCACATTGCATGAGTCGAGAGCGGGTTCGAGCAGATGAGAAATCAATGCACATAAGAACTGCAGGATGATCAGAGAAAAAATATTTGAATGTGTAACATAATGTGCCTTAAAACTCAGTAAAGTGGATTTGGATTATTTCACACGTTCAGTATCGTTTCTCTGTAAGATGTACATTGTACACCTAAGCTGGTTAATTTTACAAACTTAAGGGGAAAAAATGCGCAAACTGTACATAATAATTAAGACGTAAACTACGTAACCATGAAACTTGTATTGGCGGCCACTTGCATTCCGCGGTCACAAGCCAGAGCGGCCAGTTTTGCTCGGCACTGACATTACAGCCAATAGAAACAATGAATAAAAGACCTTTATTTGGCGGCCTTCTCGATAGTCCGCCAAATAAAGGTCTTTTATTCATTGTTTCTATTGGCTGTAATGTCAGTGCCGAGCAAAAACTGGCCGCTCTGGCTTGTGACCGCGGAATGCAAGTGGCCGCCAATACAAGTTTCATGGTTACGTAGTTTACGTCTTAATTATTATGTACAGTTTGCGCATTTTTTCCCTTAAGATACCAGGCTCAGATTATTCAAACTTATGCACCCACCACAAGTCATCCTGAAGAAGAAATTGAAGAATTTTATGAGGAAATTCGTCATCTAAATAATAAAGGTAAGCAGCACTTGAAGATAATTATGGGAGATTTCAATGCAAAAATAGGGCACCGGCAACAGAATGAAACTTCAGTAGGTAAATTCGGTCATGGCAACAGAAACCAGCGTGGAAATACTCTCGTTGAGTTTGCAGAGGCAGAAGGATTTTTCATCTTGAATTCCTTTTTCAAGAAAAAGCCACACAGGAAATGGACATGGAGACATCCAATTGGGACGACAAGTGAAATTGATTTTATTATGTGTAACAAAAAATTCGTCATCGAAGACTGCAGTGTGCTAAACAAGTTCAACACAGGTAGTGACCATAGATTGGTGAGATGTAAGATGCACCTCAACACTAAACTGGAACGTGGCAAGCTCATAAGACAAACAAAATGTATTGACATAACCAACCTTAAAAAACACCATAATACTTTCAAGTTGGAACTGAAGAACAGATTCTCTGCTTTAGAAGGCCTAACATCGGAAGAAGTGGATATTTCTGAAGTTAACAGAAAAGTAACCAAAGCTCTTATGGAAACAGCAACAAAATTAGCTGGGTCTAAGAACAAGTTGCATGTAAACAAATTATCAGGAAAAACCAAAATGTTGATGCAAAAAAGAAGAGAGATGAGGACAACTAAAGAAGATGTGACTTCCAAAGTGGAATATATAGAGCTATGCAAGACAGCACGAAAAAGTATCACTGAAGACGTAAGGAAATTCAACTGTGAGCTAGTGAGGAAAGCAATTGAAAACAACCAAAGCCTAAAGATAGCAAAGGGACATCTCAGTAAGGGAAGAAAACAGATTATGGCTCTGAGAAAAGAAGATGGTTCTATAACAAGAAATAGAGGCGAAATTTTGACAAGAGTGAAAGATTTCTACTCCAAACTATATGAAAGGGATGATACATGTACTCCAGACATCATGAAAGGTACCAGAGTTCTTCCAGTCCTCCCAGCAGAAGTTGCTCATGCAATCAAGAACATGAAGCGGGGAAAGCTCCAGGAGAAGATGGAATTACTATAGACATCATACAAGAAGCAAGTGGAGAAATTGAAACAGTACTCGCCCAAATTTTCACTCGATGCCTTAATGAAGGGAAGATTCCTGAGGATTGGAACAATGCTACAATGATCCTGCTACATAAAAAAGGTGACATTGAGGATCTCAGGAACTACAGACCTATCAGCCTCCTATCAGTGGTTTATAAAATCTTCACTAAAGTTCTTTCACACCGCTTGAAGGTAACACTGGACATGGCTCAACCGAGAGAACAAGCTGGATTCAGGAGTGGCTACAGCACAATAGATCATATCCACGTACTGAGAGAACTAATTGAAAGAGCGAGGGAATATGAACTTCCATTGTGCATGGCTTTTATCGATTATGAAAAAGCCTTTGATTCGGTGAAACCATCAGCAGTTACCACGGCTCTGAAATCCTGCGGTATTGAAGATGCATACATTAATATTATTAATAACATCTATGAAAATGCAAGTGCAAAGATTCGGCTGTTTGAAAATACAACACACATAAAAATTGGAAAGGGAGTGAGACAAGGTGACACCATATCTCCGAAGCTCTTTAATGCCACATTGGAAAATGTCTTTCAATCACTGAACTGGGAAAACAAAGGGATAAAGATTAATGGAGATTATCTAACCCACCTTCGTTTTGCTGATGACGTAGTCATTTTTGCAACTACCCCATCAGAGCTGCAGAGTATGATCCAGGAACTTGCTGACAAGAGTAAAGAAGTGGGATTAAAAATGAACTTTCAGAAGACAAAAGTGATGTTCAATGCTTTTACAAGAAATGAAGATTTATCGATTGATGGAGAAAAACTGGAGATAACAGATACGTATGTTTATCTTGGACAGCAGATATCAAGTGAGGGTCACATTGATGAAGAAATTAATCGGCGTACAAAACTTGCCTGGAGAGCTTTTGGAAGAAACAGCATAATTTTCAAGAGCAATATGCCATTATGTCTTAAAAGAAAAGTGTTTGATCAATGCATCCTTCCAGTGCTTACGTATGGTGCAGAGACGTGGACCTTAACTAAACGAGACATACAAAGGCTGCAGACAACTCAAAGCAGCATGGAGAGGTGCATGCTTGGTGTAACCAGGAGAGATAAGAAGAGGAACTCGTGGATCCGAAAAATGACGAGAGTGGAAGACATCATGATCAGAGTTAAATCCCTGAAATGGCAATGGGCTGGACATACTGCCAGAAGGACAGACCATAGATGGACAGCCGAAATTTTAGATTGGATTCCAAGGGACAGGAAAAGACCCAGAAAAAGACCACATGGGAGATGGGTGGATGAAATTCGTAAATATGCGGGAGTGACATGGAGGAGACTGGCACAAGACAGACCGTTGTGGAGGAAACTTGGGGAGACCTTCGTCCAGCAGTGGATTGATAATGGTTGACAATGATGATGATGATGATTTGGCGGCCACCGGCAGGACATAAAATACCATGGGCTGCCATTTTTGAAACGCAAGAGAATATACTTGCATTTCGGGGTTAATGTTTGTTTAGGAATTTCTAGAAAGATAACGAAAAGGCTGTGTGTTTAGAAATATGAAACATCTGTTTCTTTTTCTCTCTCCGTCACCACTCTTCAAGAGATTGCAAGTAGTGGGTGGTCCATGAGGTCTGTAAAGTTCTTAAAATTTTGTTTCAGGGCGGTATGGTTATCTGTTAATTAGGGTGCACATGTTCGATCTTTAATTGTCCTAAATAAGAGTATGAAGCCCACACCCTCATATCAATGAGCCTAGCCTTTTCACATAGCGGCCCTATTGTTTGAGCAGATTTGATGGTCCACTCCAGAGGGCAAAAGAACACATCGTTAACTTTAAGGAAGAGAATTGAGCAGAAGAATGGAAGTGGCTTCAAAGCTCAACCGCAATAGTGCTTCTATTGCGTTCGGCATCTCCTTTCCTTCCATTTCCTGAGGGAGAAGATATGGCAAGACGGCGCTATTAGCTGCAAAGCAACTATTGTTCCGAACTCCTTATCGAGCTCCTTAGTCTTCCTTTTGGTTCTTTGTGAGCTATTTAGTGAAACACATTCGTAAATAACAAAATGGCAGAGAAGAAAGAAAAAACGAGCAGTTCAGAGCGCTGTGCATTAAAAAACGGTAAATCTCTTTTATTTTAATTTAAGTGGGCATTTGTCAAGACGGCCAGTTTTTCACGGAATCATGGATGACCTGGTTAGACAGGTTTCACTGTATTTTAAAACGACTGTGTGAAAACAATAAAAAAAATATTGTAGGAGAGAAATTTCGGGAGGGAGCCCAAACTTCCTCTTGGCTACGTCCCAGGCTCTGGAAGCCACAGAAAGGGTTCACACTGATATTTAGTAACACATCGAATGAAAAATTAATGCCGTTCCGATGGCGCAGTAGTCTAAGCGATGGCTTCTGATCATTCGTCCGAAATGGGTCTGGTAGAGGTGTGCACGAGCCTGGCTGGCGCTCCAAGCCCGAACCCGGTCCGGGTCGGGCCTCTTTTTAGTTTAGAGGACAAAGCAACGGGCTGGGCTGGGCCGGGCCGGGCCGGGCCGGGCCAAGTTGACCAATTCGTTTTATCGCAATGGTAAAAAAAGAAAAAAGTCGTGTTCCCCGATTTCCTGGTGTGTTTAACTGTTCTTATTAACTGTTTATCTATATGTCCCTATTAGCTGTTAATATAATTGTTCCTATTAACGGTTTATCTAACTGTTCCTATTAACTGTTTATCTAACTGTTCCTATTAACTGTTTATATAACTGCTCCTATTAACTGTTTATCTAACTGTTCCTATTAAATGTTTATCTAACTGTTCCTATTAACTGTTTGTATAACTGTTCCTATTAATTTATTATCTAACTGTTCCTATTAACTGTTTATCTATCTGTTCCTATTAAATGTTTATCTAACTGTTCCTATTAACTGTTTGTATAACTGTTCCTATTAATTTATTATCTAACTGTTCCTATTAACTGTTTATCTATCTGTTCCTATTAAATGTTTATCTAACTGTTCCTATTAACTGTTTGTATAACTGTTCCTATTAATTTATTATCTAACTGTTCCTATTAACTGTTTATCTATCTGTTCCTATTAAATGTTTATCTAACTGTTCCTATTAACTGTTTATCTAACTGTTCCTATTAACTGTTTGTATAACTGTTCCTATTAATTTATTATCTAACTGTTCCTATTAACTGTTTATCTATCTGTTCCTATTAAATGTTTATCTAACTGTTCCTATTAACTGTTTATCTAACTGTTCCTATTAACTGTTTATATAACTGTTCCTATTAACTGTTTGTATAACTGTTCCTATTAATTTATTATCTAACTGTTCCTATTAACTGTTTATCTATCTGTTCCTATTAAATGTTTATCTAACTGTTCCTATTAACTGTTTATCTAACTGTTCCTATTAACTGTTTGTATAACTGTTCCTATTAATTTATTATCTAACTGTTCCTATTAACTGTTTATCTATCTGTTCCTATTAAATGTTTATCTAACTGTTCCTATTAACTGTTTGTATAACTGTTCCTATTAATTTATTATCTAACTGTTCCTATTAACTGTTTATATAACTGTTCCTATTAACTATTTATATAACTGTTCCTAGAGGGACTCACAGTGTTTTTACCAATCTGTAGGTATTAAGATGATAAAACTATTTTGGGGCTTGTTGACAGCAAAAAAGATTCGACCTCGAGCAAGTGTGTGTGTGTTGTGTAGAGTGGGGGACGGAGGATGTCTGTAGTGGTGTGTGTGTTTGTTTGTATGAGAAAGTGGGACGACATGGCTCTTTTCTTCTACCCGTAATCTGTATGGAGATTGACTTCTGTAGTGTTACCTCTTACTAGTTCAGAGAAAGGGAGATTCTTAACGCGCTTAGTCTTCTTTTTTCTGTCTTTCTAAAGGTTATATTTTTCGATAATTTTCAAAGTTTAGTTAATACTTTTAGGCTTACATTCAACTAAATATTTTCAATAATATCTCATTTCATTATTTAATTTTCGCATTTTAATAAAATACAATAGAAAGACAAAATAATACCAAATGGCACATCACGGGCCGGGCAGGGCCTAAATAAGAGCTGCAATTGACGGGCCCGTGCCGGGCAAGGCTAGGCCTTAAACGCACTGGCTTGGGCCACGCCGGGCTCACCAAATTAGGCCCGTGCAGACCTCCAGGGTCTGGGTTCGAATCCCGGTGAAGTACGGATGCTGTGTTTGTCTTGCGGCACTGGCTCTCTCCTTTCTGTGGAACCAGTGGCCTTAAATTAGGAACGGGCGACTGCTTACAGCTCATGGAGTTCAAGCGGTGGTCGTTAAACCTCCAACAAAAAAAAAAAAAAAAAGAATCCATTTTCCCGTTATGTAGCCTTGAAAACAAATCCATAAGTGATACTTTTGCTTTTTTAACAAATTTTTCAGTTACTGTTAATTCTGGAATACCTAGTATAAGAATATTACAGCATCCGAATGACAGAGCGCGAAACTGAATAAAAAAATTTAGTTTTATACTTTCCGCAAGGGAACAAGAAAGAATTCAAGCACAATCTTCATTCAAGAAAATTAAACTTCATGCGTGAAATAGAATTCAAGCATGAAGTTTAATCTTCGAAAATAAACTTCATGTTTTCCCGTCACCTAACTTCGTCGCTTACAAGGTGACACAGAAAACTCGGCGGGTTTTTAAATTCTTGAATTTTTCAGAAATGAGCAAAATTTCAAGACTACAGAGAACATTAACTGCTGCAGTCAGATTTCAAAATTCTATCAATTTTATAAATTGATATCGTTTTTAGTCAAAGTCCAATTTCGCTCCAAGTTCCAGCCACCTAAAAATTCGGATAAAATTTTTACTGTCACTTGCGCCCTCTGTCTAATCACGTAACAAAATTTCTGGGATAAAACCAATAACGGAACTACAGATTTTCGGCCCTTAAGCCAAATTATGAAAAAGCCCCTCCCTCCTTCTTACAGGGCCGGATTAAGGGGAGGTCTATAGGGCCTTGGGGCCCACCATGACCAGGAGCCCAATAGGCATGTCTGCCCAAGTAAGAGAGATAGAGAGAGAGATTTAAAATATACACTGCAGGCCACCTAAAATCCAACACTAAGAAGGAAGCATCCGATTGGCCCGAAATTCGCAGCATGAGTCGCCCGCAAGAGGACATGCAAACGATTAGCATTGCAGGGCATATGCAAATCATGTGCGCCCGGCACGCCACCGAGAAGCAGTATAAGAAGGGTGCACAGAAGGCGGGGTGTAAGTAGTGGAAGTGTGTTGTTCTGCAGGACCTGTGCTTGGGAAGCTTCCTGATGCCTCGTCGCAGAATACGGCAGTCATTCCAGCACGTTTCGGAGTTCGACAGAGGACGAATAGTGGCTTATCGCGACAGCGGTTTATCGTACCGAGACATCGGTGCCCATGTGGGACGACATCCAGCCACAGTGAGGCGAATATGGATTCGGTGGGTGCAGGAGGGACGGACGGACCGACGTGAGTGATTACCGCAGCCGCGGCACACCACCGAACGATGGGACCGGCATGCTGTGCAGCGGACACAACATGCCGGTCTCGCACCGCCACATCACGAACGTTAGCGCAGGAATTAGGGTGTGTGGCGCAACAACCTGTATCAGCACGTACCGTTCGACGTCGTCTGCAGGAGCGGGGACTTGTCGCACGGCGCCCGTTGCTCCGATTACCATTGACGTTGCACCACCGGCGAGTGCGGCGGCAGTGGGCCGTTGAACGTCTCACCTGGACTACGGAATGGCACGACATTGTCTTCTCCGGCGAATCCCGCTTCTGCCTGCAACACCACGATGGTCGGATCCGCGTGAGGCGGCACCGCGGCGAGAGACTGTATGACGCCTGCATTATGTATCGCCATACCGGTCCGTCGCCTGGCGTTATGGTTTGGGGCGCAATTGGTTATTATACCCACACCCCTCTGGTACGCATCGCCGGTACACTCAACAGCCACCGCTACATCTCTGACTTTAGGAGTCTGTAGTCCTCCCTTACCTGCAGGGCCTGCCAGCGGCCACGTTTCAACAAGATAATGCGCGCCCGCACGTGACACGCATCGTGCAACAATTCTTCACTGCCCACCAGGTGTCACTGCTGCCGTGGCCCGCCTGTTCTCCCGATATGTTGCCCATCAAACACGTCTGGTCGCTGATCGGCAATCGAGTGGCCCGGCAAGCACCACCTGCGGTTACGCCTGATGAACTGTGGCAACGTGTGGAAGCAGCCTGGACCGACATACCCAATCCCACATCCAAAGCCTCTTTCGTTCGATGCCGCGGCGTGTAGCGGCCGTTATTGCCAGCCATGGGGCCACACAAACTGTTGATGTCTGCGTGTTCCGCAAGTCTCACGGGCCTGTCAGCTCAATCGTTTCATCTTTGTATCTGTTGTTATGGGTCCAGTAAATATGACTTTGCTATCTCGTGTCCTTCTTAATGTTGCATTTTGGGTGGCCAACAGTGTAGTTTTACTTTTGTCTCGTATAATTTCCACTTGGTAAGAAACAGAGGCTAGAAGACGAACAGATTTCGAGACAGTGGTTCACCAAGGGTAAATTATTCATGTCGCTGTGGTCGGCGGTGAGAGCGCGACAGTTTCAGCTTTCTTACTACCATCCACCCACACCTCTCAATTTGTACTTGGAACCGTGAATTCTCGAAGTCCCCTTTGGATTCATATTGCGTTTAACAAAAAGATGAACTAAGAAAGGTATACAATGGTAAATCAGTAGAAAATCCATGACAAAATCTAGGAATCTTAAGTTTTTAACTCATGTTCTTCTGAGAACAATGAAAAATACAGTGACTTATTCTGAAAACTCTGCAGATAATTTAGTAGTTACAGTTTTGTGTTTTAACGGACTTCATAATAGTTCTCCGTCATAAGTTCTTTGGCGACCCATTCAGATGTCTTAGCCTTGGGGCCTACTCAAATGTCTTAGCCTAGGGGCCCACTAAGGCCTTAATCCGGCCCTGCCTTCTTCTGTTGTTTTCAAAAGTAAGAAAAAAATGAAAATAAAAATCACATATTTTAACTTGCAAAATATTTATTTCATTAAAAGAAATTCTTATATTTTTATAGATAGATACATTGTAGATATTCAAATAAAAAATATTTCGTACTTTTGCATTCGCAGTGTCTCTAATTAAACTTTCAGTATTTAATTTATCTGCCTCTTGAGCCTCAGGGGTAATTGGCGCAAAAATGCTTCAGTCATTCCTGACGCATTTTATTTCGCAAATAAGTTTTGACAATTTTCAGCTTGCGGAATGATCTTTCATAAGTAGCTACTGCGACAGGTAGAGTTAGATATAAAACAAGCGTTGTAGGGACGTCCTGGGAACTTCCCGACAAATTGTGAAACCTCATTATTAAAAATTCCATGACTTTTTTTACTGAATTTATTGACTTAATTTCTTTTTTTATGAAGCTATTTCAAAGTATCTACAAAAGTTGAATAGAGAACTTGGACCTTTCCTGTTATCTGCCCGCGACTATTCGCTGTTGTTGATTGGTATATGAAATACTACTTTACATAGCAAACACCTACTTATTCACTTTTTAATACAACTGAAACTGTTTAAGAAATATATGAAAGAAAAAAATATATAAGAAAACAAATACGAACAAATCAGGTAAGAATGTCAATCTGGAGGACCAATATGCTACGATCTATTTAGAATTTTTTAAAATGGATTGTCATCACTATTGAACCTCTTCCGCCACATAAATTCACATAGGTACGAATCCAACATGCTCCTATGTGGGCCCCAACGGAGTTTGTTGTATATCCCCACTTATAGATTCTACTCAGGGAAGCGCCAAGGAAGGGTTCAATGGGTGCGAAGCACCCGGGCGCCAGCTTCCGGGAGCGGTAGGACGCCTCAATTAAATTTAACAGTTGGCAAATTAATGTTAGTAGTGACTTGGAAGAAGCCAAGAAAACGTTTTACTGTGAGAAATCGTAATGCTATGTGGCACGCTTACTTTTCTAGTAAAAATATTCATTATATAATTCAATAGAAAACGTCTGGAAATCAGAGAATAATTTTTATTGTTTTGTTCAGTAACGGATACCGCGGGCAAAGAACTAATAATTCTTTTTCTAAGATTTTTTTTTTTAATCCTTGAAGATTTCAGCATTCATGATATGCGTGGCCAGCGCTATGACAATGGGCCAATATGAAGAAAAAACACAGTGGACTTCAAGAAACATAATATTTCGGTTTAAAACCCTGATGCATTTTACGTACTTTGAGCGGCTCATGCTTTAAATCTGGTCATACATAACGGCGAAAATATGTCTCTGGAAATTTTCAGCATTATTCAAGAAATATATGCTTTCTTTTCTGAATCACCTTACCTTTGACAAATTTTAAAGAAAGAGTTGACCGTAAAAACAGTGCTCCGAAACAAGGTGGGAAATCGATGCAATAAGGGTTTCGAGGTTTAGAAGGGAAAGAAATTAATATGAAAACCATTATTTGTACATGTACCCATATGAGGGATTGTTTGGTTAATTACTCTTACTTTACGGGAAATAGAAAAGGACGTTGCTAAAGATATTTGTTTCATGTAAAAATGAATAAAAATTGTAAAATATTTTCGTTCAAAGGGAGGCAAATGCCCTTGATTCTACTGACTGAGTGTGGACACCTGTGTTGGGATTTACAAAGTTCAGTGAATGATTTACTTGCGAGTGTAAATAATCTTCATCAGATAGACGGTTGTGCGCTTGTCATTCGTCAGATATAATCGTAGTCCCAAGCAAATTGCGTACCCAGGAATCCCTGTTGGAGGGGGCTATATATATATATATACACTATCTACCAACAAGTAATTGGACACTTGTGATAGCAAAGGAAAACGAAGTTTATTCACCTTCAATAGTTGGTGGAGCCTCACGAGCGGCAATTACAGCTGCGACCCTCCGGGCATACTCTCAACCTGGCGTTGTACGACGACTAGCGGTATTTTCTTCCACTCGGCTTGGAGAAGATATGTCAGTTCCTTCACCGATTTCGGACGGTGGGGGCACCCCTTAAGTCGACGCTCCAACTCGTCCCAGAGGTGCTCGATAGGGTTAAGGTCCGGGCTCTGGGCAGGCCAGTTCATTCGATTAACCCCATTGTCACTATACCAAGCCAGGGTGGACCTCGCAACATGACAGGTGGCATTGTCATCCTGAAAGTAACATGGGTCCACCGCGTAAAACTGCCACAACGTAGGAAGCGCGTGGTCATCCAAAATGGTGCAGTAGGACACGGCGTTGAGTCTACCAGGAATTGCGACCAAGGATCCCGTGCCATACCAGGAGAAACACCCCCATAGCATAATTCCACCGCCGCCGAACTTTACAGTTGGCACAATACATTCCGGCAGGAGGCGTTCTCCAGGCAGACGCCAAACCCAGACCCTGCCATCCGAACGGTACAGGGTGAACCTTGATTCGTCGCTCCAGAGAACCTGTTTCCACTGTTCAACGGTCCACTGTCGACGTTCTTTACACCACGTTAGCCGAGCAGCGCTATTGGACTTGGTGATCACAGGCTTGTGGGTGGCAGCACGTCCATGATAACTGAACAGATGGGCTTCCTTACGGATGGTATTCATCGAAAGAACACTCCCGGATGCCTGTTGAAACTCTTCGCGGATATGGCCCATCGATTTGGTGCGGTACTTCCGAATTTCTCTGGTCAGCACCCGTCGGTCTCTAACTCCCAGTTTTGTGGGTCTGCCGGGTCGGGGCACATTCCGACAGTCACCTCTCATCTTCCACTTGCCAATCACGTAGGCTACTGTCAATTTTGGGTACTTCCACTCGCTGGATATGTCACGTATGGATCGGCCATTTCTGTGATACCCGACGATTACACCTTTCTCGAAATCAGAGAGCTTCGAACTGCGTGGCATCTTGCATGCGACTGTTTGCGTTGTTGTTTCCCACACGATATTTAACGGCAGCGGCCGTGACGTGTATCATGACCGCAGATATCGTCGATTGCAGGGGTGTCCAATTACTTGTTGGTAGATAGTGTATATATATATATATATAGTGTACGCCTATAGTTTATATACAGTTGTGACGTACGTCGCTCTTAAGTTGTTTGAGGCTTTGGGAAGAAGACACCATGTAATAGAAGACACTATGTAATTTTTTGAACATGTAAAATAATATTTTTTAATGTTTAATTTGGGACGTGCGTCGCTCTTAACCTCCTTGGAGGGGGCTTAAGACCCCAAAGCCCCATCCGTGGGTGCGCCAATGGTCCCAGGATGTATATCATCATCATCATTGTCAACCATTATCAATCCACTGCTGGACGAAGGTCTCCCCAAGTTTCCTCCACAACGGTCTGTCTTGTGCCAGTCTCCTCCATGTCACTCCCGCATACTTTCGAATTTCATCCACCCATCTTCCATGTGGTCTTCTTCTGGGTCTTTTCCTGTCCCTTGGAATCCAATCTAAAATTTCGGCTGTCCATCGATGGTCTGTCCTTCTGGCAGTATGTCCAGCCCATTGCCATTTCAGGGATTTAACTCTGATCATGATGTCTTCCACTCTTGTCATTTTTCGGATCCACGTGTTCCTCTTCTTATCTCTCCTGGTTACACCAAGCATGCACCTCTCCATGCTGCTTTGAGTTGTCTGCAGCCTTTGTATGTCTCTTTTAGTTAAGGTCCACGTCTCTGCACCATACGTAAGCACTGAAAGGATGCATTGATCAAACATTTTTCTTTTAAGACATAATGGCATATTGCTCTTGAAAATTATGCTGTTTCTTCCAAAAGCTCTCCAGGCAAGTTTTGTACGCCGATTAATTTCTTCATCAATGTGACCCTCACTTGATATCTGCTGTCCAAGATAAACGTACGTGTCTGTTATCTCCAGCTTTTCTCCATCAATCGATAAATCTTCATTTCTTGTAAAAGCATTGTACATCACTTTTGTCTTCTGAAAATTCATTTTTAATCCCACTTCTTTACTCTTGTCAGCAAGTTCCTGGATCATACTCTGTAGCTCTGATGGGGTAGTTGCAAAAATGACTATGTCATCAGCAAAACGAAGGTGGGTTAGATAATCTCCATTAATCTTTATCCCTTTGTTTTCCCAGTTCAGTGATTGAAAGGCATTTTCCAATGTGGCATTAAAGAGCTTCGGAGATATGGTGTCACCTTGTCTCACTCCTTTTCCAATTTTTATGTGTGTTGTGTTTTCAAACAGCCGAATCTTTGCACTTGCATTTTCATAGATGTTATTAATAATATTAATGTATGCATCTTCAATACCGCAGGATTTCAGAGCCATTGCAACTGCTGATGGTTTCACCGAATCAAAGGCTTTTTCATAATCGATAAAAGCCATGCACAATGGAAGTTCATATTCCCTCGCTCTTTCAATTAGTTCTCTCAGTACGTTGATATGATCTATTGTGCTGTAGCCACTCCTGAATCCAGCTTGTTCTCTCGGTTGAGCCATGTCCAGTGTCACCTTCAAGCGGTGTGAAAGAACTTTAGTGAAGATTTTATAAACCACTGATAGGAGGCTGATAGGTCTGTAGTTCCTGAGATCCTCAATGTCACCTTTTTTATGTAGCAAGATCATTGTAGCGTTGTTCCAATCCTCAGGAATTTTCCCTTCATTAAGGCATCGAGTGAAAATTTGGGCGAGTACTGTTTCGATTTCTCCACTTGCTTCTTGTATGATGTCTATAGTAATTCCATCTTCTCCTGGAGCTTTTCCCCGCTTCATGTTCTTGATTGCATGTGCAACTTCTGCTGGAAGGACTGGAAGAACTCTGGTACTGGTACCTTTCATGATGTCTGGAGTACATGTATCATCCCTTTCATATAATTTGGAGTAGAAATCTTTCACTCTTGTCAAAATTTCTCCTCTATTTCTTGTTACAGAACCATCTTCTTTTCTCAGTGCCATAATCTGTTTTTTCCCCTTACTGAGATGTCCCTTTGCTATCTTTAGGCTTTGGTTGTTTTCAATTGCTTTCCTTACTAGTTCACAGTTGAATTTCCTCCCTATCTTCTGATTCAAGGCTTTTTGAATTGGAAGAGGAACTACAAAGGATCAAGTGGGACATCGTCGGGCTAAGTGAGGTAAGGAGAAAAGGAGAAGATCTCATTGAACTGAAAAGTGGACATCTCTTCTACTATCGTGGGACAGATACTGGCAGAACTAGTGGTGTTGGATTTATAATAAACTAGAAACTGAAGGATAAAGTTGTAGAAGTTGAAAGTTCCTCTGACAAAGCTGCACGACTCGTTATCCAACTCTCGAGAAGATACCAGGCTCAGATTATTCAAACTTATGCACCCACCACAAGTCATGCTGAAGAAGAAATTGAAGAATTTTATGAGGAAATTCGTGATCTAAATAATAAAGGTAAGCAGCACTTGAAGATAATTATGGGAGATTTCAATGCAAAAATAGGGCAACGGCAACAGAATGAAACTTCAGTAGGTAAATTCGGTCACGGCAACAGAAACCAGCGTGGAAATACTCTCGTTGAGTTTGCAGAGGCAGAAGGGTTTTTCATCTTGAATTCCTTCTTCAAGAAAAAGCCACACAGGAAATGGACATGGAGACATCCAAATGGGACGACAAGTGAAATTGATTTTATTATGTGTAACAAAAAATTCATCATAGAAGACTGCAGTGTGCTAAACAAGTTCAACACAGGCAGTGACCATAGATTGGTGAGATGTAAGATGCACCTCAACACTAAACTGGAACGTGGCAAGCTCATAAGACAAACAGAATGTATTGACATAACCAACCTTAAAAAACACCATAATACCTTCAAATTGGAACTGAAGAACAAATTCCAGGATGTATATACTGCCTATTAATAAGCATTAAAACACGACTACTTCGCTCTGAAAGGGTGCGATAGGGAGGCACTCACGAGTTTCTCTGCAAATTCCTCTGAAAACCCGTTGCTGTGGCTATACACGGCCAACGTTCTTTTTACTTTTAGAAAATAAACTTTCATCTATTTCTACTGTCAGTCCTGGCCACCTATTAACGAAGGATTCCTTGGAAAACTAGCTGCACAAACCTCTCTCATGTAACTATTCCAGTCCACACAAGTTTTCTTATTTATACACAGTCCATGCTCACAAAACAAAATTGTATACCCGTAACTCCAAGGATACACGAAAAATATATTCGTTTTGAAGTCTAATTTATAAGTTGTGAACCACGTATCAGAACATAAAGGTATTTCTTCTCTCCTCTACCCAGGGACGTATTGATAGCCCCCGCAACCACCGCAGTGCAGCCCCCCCCCCTTCCTGGTTAAAAGGAAAACCATGAGCCCCCTATGGTTAAAAGGAACCTCTAGCCTGAGCTAAAAGATTTTACAAAATGTTTTTCGGAAACTTCGTGTGAAACTGGTTAAATAAATAGCCAGGAATTAAGGCAGCTTTGAAGTTTTAAGAAGAAAAGCATTTTTTCTCGGTAAATACGTAAAATCTATAGAAATCCTTTTCGCTGCCTTTGTTCGTAAAAACTGGATAGTCTTTTCCATAACTTTCTGCATTGAGCATATCTCTTCCAAGTCACTCCAGCACACTTAAGCAGACCACCCATCATCCAGGTGGTCTGCTTCTGGGTCTTCTTGTCACGTTACAGTTTAATTGATAGGCACAAGAAGAAATCTAAAGGCCTCGAGATGCTTTCTTGGAGTTTTAATTTTTCGGTCACTGTCCGTTCATGGTCATTTGCATATTCTGGAATGCGTAACTTCCGGTTCTTTTGTTCTAAAGGAAGATAAAAGAACATGCGCGATGGATTCGTCTCTCTCTCTCTCACACCTTTTATGAGAGGTAGCTTGTTGTGCACTATTGAAGGGCGCTATCGAATATTGCTATGAGAGCTTGTGACGTGCCTGTCATGCAGGACGCACACGACATAAAGGCAGATAGCAGCGATAAGAACGTCCGCGTAGCTCAATTGGTAGAGTGACTTATTCCGAAATGAGGGGATCCGGGTTCGAATCCTGGCGTGGACAGAAATGACGGAGAAATTTACTTCGTTATAATGGCGCCCGAACTTCCCAGATGACCCGGCCGTTCAAGATCTCGCAATGGTGTGATGTTCTTTCTACACCGCGAGATAGGAAAATTAAGAGAATCCCTTCTTCAGCGCTTCGAAAAACAAAATGTGTGTGACGTTGCATTCCACACACCAGATCGAGTGGGAGTTCTCAAGTGCACGTTCTACAGCGGATGGCTGCCTGCAACGATTCATGGTCACGGCTGACCCGTGGGCCATGCCCCGGCCCTCTTTCGGGGGGGAGAGATGTGACGTGCCTGCCACGCAGGACGCACACGACATAAAGGCAGATAGCAGCGATAACGAACGTCCGCGTAGCTCAGTTGGTAGAGCGACTTCTTCCGGAATAAGTGGACTCGGGTTCGATTCCCGACGTAGACCAAAAAGGACGGAGAAATTTACTTCGTTATAAGCTATTTGTTATCTTTAGTATTCCTACGAAGATGGATTCGTCGCTCGCTCTTTATCTCTCACCCCTCTATAAGAGGCTGGCTGCACAACTGATTATTACTATGCAAACTTCCCGCTAGTGTGCTACGGACCTCCATGCATCTCCAACTTCATTCGTGGATGGTCAAATGTTGGCTGGACGTCCCTCGTTAGTTCTTCTGCCTGCTAGGAAGACTGCGCCGGGGTGTCTATGCGGAGTTCCTATCAGTGATGCTACGGACCGGTGGACTTCTGGGTTATCCTCATCTATTGTGCTTCCTGGCCTCCTTTGTGACGTTCCTGTTGTGTTCATGTTGGGGAAGGACTTTTCTTTTGCTCAAGGACTGGTATGTGTAGTCATGATTACGTTGGAGTTCGTGAGCGTTTTCTCTGTTGACTGGCCATTCCAAGGTAAAAGCATTCTTGGCCTTTTATAGAAGTTGTAAAAATTTGTAGCTAATGATTTGGAATTCTATTAAACAGTTAAAACTTAAATTTGTGTTGTAAAATATGCGCACTGTCGCTATTTACTTAATTTAAGAATGTCAACACAGTTTTAAGACAGTCCTCCCTCCAGGGGGTTTAGCTAGCTTGGGTCGGGCAAAAAGATAGTGCAGGTTGGATCGTCGCGTTCTCCAGCTCCATGGTCAAATCCAAGCAAATATCTGTTACTTAACGGTAGTCAGTTCTAGCAATAATTCCAGCCCATTACCATTTGATAATTCTTTAACAAACGTCTTTAAAGTGAAAAACACAACAACGGAGAGTTAATTTTTCAACTTATTTGTGCAAACTCAAATTTAAAAGTTCTGCTTAAGCATTTTCTAGAAAACTGCGAAACGTGGTGACGGTCTCCAGAGATTTTCATAAAGAACAAAAAAAAAAAAAAAAAACCGTTCCTACTTTCCGCCACCCGTGATCGACTAAAACACTACGAAAAATACGGCAGTTCAGATCAATGAGAAGGGATATGGAAGTCAAAGACGTGAGGCCTTAAAACAAAAAAACACCGACTCCCACACAAGACTTACGCTTGTGCTAAGCATTTTGTTTTTCTCTTAAACAGGATATATTTAATAAGTTAAATATACCTAAACAGTTAGTTAAATATTCCCGTTTAAGGCAAAAATGTTTAATTCCGACAGAATTACGTGCGACAGTTTCTTCTATTAGGAAGAAATTATCACAAGGCGTCATTTATGGCGGAATACAACTTCACAGAAAAAGAACCGTACTGTGTGTGCTAGAAATCCACTTTATCCAAATCTGTTACTGAAAAAAAAAGTAACGAACATTATTGTAATACTTTATTGAGTACTGAAATGCTTCAACGTAAAATCACACCATTATAACTGTATCTACAATTTCTCAAATATTGAAAATTTATATAAATACGTAGAAATGTACGTCATAAATCTTTCATGATATTACGCATTATTGGTGCGAAAATTCTTAGGTCTCTTTTGAAAATTGTCCAAGAATATATATCCGCTTCTTCGTCATCAAAATTAAATCTGTTTTGCGAAATTGTACTCCAAGAAACGAACATTTTTTAGATTTGTCAAAGTAATAAAACAAAGTGATCTGTAAGTCCGCGTGGCCTAATGGATAAGGCGTCTGACTTCGGATCAGAAGATTGCAGGTTCGAGTCCTGTCGCGGACGTTTTGAAAGTTTTGCTTTCGCATGTTATTTTGCAAGTATTACTACAATAGTGCTATTAAAACATTATTATTGCTGAAATATAACATTTCAATTTGAGAATTTAATACGAAATCACACTGCATCCCAAGCAAATATTAAAGCGATATTTCATAAACAGTGTGTTCTAATATGATGTATCATGCTCAACTTTAATGATTTTTTTGCTAACATTTATTGGACATTGCTTAAAAGAAAGCACTGAAAATTAACTGCTGAAGTTTAATAGAATAATAATGGGAGAATCATGATATAGAACTCTGTTTCTCATGTAACTGTCAGACGTTTTTTTTTTTTTTTTTTTATGTGAAACTCATTTCCATCACATCTGAAAATAATAATAATAATTATTATTATTATTATTATTATCATTATTAAGACTATATACACTGTACGGAGAACAGTTTTTTTCCTGTTCTCCCCCTGCCCCTCTTAGCGATCATACAATATTACTAATGTTCAAAACAAACACATGTTCTTCGCTATCATTCCCATTCGGAAGAGTTAGCCATAATATTAGAAATTTAAAGAGTGTTAATAAGAAAAACTTAAGTTCCATAGGGAATAAAAAATATGTTAGTATCATATATAAATTTCAATAATCAGTGCCCTATATATATATATTTTTTTCTATTCTTTTCTGTTCTTTGAGAAAAGCACATTTAAATATTTATTTCTCTTCGCAAATAACGAATATCCTTTTCAACACATAAAAAAAATAGGACACTACTGTCCTTGATTTTTTAATATATATACTTATAGGTTTGAATTTGACAATTAGGGAGAGCATATCTAAATTATATATATATATATCACGCTGAAAGTAATATCTAGTAAATATCCATATTATGATACCCTAGGTAATGCTACAAATATACCATATTAAAGTGCAAGTTTAGTAAAACCTGTCAATAAAAGGCATCTGTAACTATATATCTCTGTCTCCTTCTTTTCTGTGCAAGCTTTTTTCTTATTTTAAAAAAATAATGTCATCTTCCTCGCTAGCTGTCATCTTCCTCGCTAGCGACTACATGCAACCCATATAAATTCAACACATGGTTCACAAAAGTCACAGACGAAAATTTGTATTCTCAAGTATTCTGTTTTTACTATAGATGTTAGTTTTCATAAGGTTTTACTTCCTAAAGTTGTTAAAAGCCAATACGTCTGTTGTGTGGTTCTTCACTTCGCTTTACTATTCTAAAATACACAACGAATAATTGTTATGTGGTGCTGCCATCTGTTGTTAAAAGGTGTTACTAAAAATGTCAAGTCTGCAATGTTTTACTGAACTGTTCCCTTGTGGGCAAGGCCGTAGCCAGAAAAAAGAATGTTTTATTTTTTATTTTTCCGTTGGTGTTTTTCTTGTTTTTCTTTTTTTCGTGTGGTGAAAATTAATTTTCACCAATTAATTTTCACCACACGTTATACATATGTTGGGTGTTTTCTCTGACACATTTTATTCGCACACGAAATTCTTCTATTTAATAGTCCCCATTTGTCAAATACTGACTTATATACTATACTACTCACAAAAATTTATGAAATTTATAAGACAATAATTTTGTTTTTGAGACATTTATTTTAAATATTTCGGGAAGATTTAAACCGTCAAAACCACTCCTTATATATGGCCCTGCTTGTGGGTGATTAATTATTGCCAGTAACGTATGCATATCCATCATATAAGAAGAATTCAACCGCAAATTTACCATTTGTTGAATACATTGGTTGATGATTAAAACAGAAGTGGGATTGCATGGAACGATAATAAAAGAGATCGTGAATGAAGGGCAACAGTAAATATTGTAAAACGAACTAGTGGTTGTGGCGCTATCTACCGCTTGTATTTGTTATTAAAAGCTACGGAGATATCGTCGAATTTCTTTTAACACTATTAATTCGGAAAAAGATAAATAGTGTGACATTCTCGAATTTGTTTAGGCTGGTTTAGGGGATTAGGGCTGAAGAAGAACTTAAGCAGCAAACACTCCCGATCAGGGGCGGCGGAAAGTGAAGTTCGTTGACCGGGACCGAAATTTCGAATCGTGGTGCACCCCCTTCCCTTCCCGCTTTCTAGAACAAACAGAAGAAAAACAATTCCTAAGGAGATTTTTTAAGGATTAAAACCCCCTGACTACTTACCTAGAGCAATTTTCTAAGGCACATCACATCAAAAAATCGCACATATGCCAAATAAAAATCTTGGCTAAAATTATTGACCGGGCCCGGGAGGTTCCGCCGCCACTGCCCCCGATCATCAAGATAGTTTCGACAAGCACTCCTCATCGAAACTCAGTGGGGAAGAAGGTTCAAACAAAGATGTTTTCCTTTGGCTGGAAGTAGCTCAAAAGTAATTTATGTAACAGCAGGCCAGTTAAGTATTCGCCTTAACAGGCCAGTTAAGTATTCGCCTTGACGAGCTGCTCTGCTTGATTTATTCAGCATAAGTGATGACGCAACAATGCAGGCGTTACTATGACGTCAAGCGTTCCAGACAGACAGACGGATCTGGGTGTTTGTTATAAGTAATAAACGGATTCACATCTTCTAAATCTGCATTGCACAAATAACTGTCTACACTAATTGCACTTCGCCTTAGAGGTGGGGGTCGCAAGTCCTCTGGCCCTGGGCTGGGGTCGTCTTCTGCTTCATCTCCATCTTATGTCTCTGATCCTGTCTCTCTTGTTGGTCTCCTTACTAGTTCGACAAGTGAGGATGGCACGTGTTTGATTGCTATTAGGTGTTCCAATAATTTGCTACTTCGGTTTGCACAGCTCTATTGGTCTTGGCAGTCTCAGCGCAGATCTCATCTTCAGAAACATTTTTGTCAGTCACTGTGGAATTCTGATATGTAAATCTACAGTATCTTCCTTCGCAATGGCCAAGTCGCCAACCCTCATACTTGTAATGCTTGACTCAGTTTCCCTACTAAATATCAAGTATTTCGTTTTGTCTTCACTTGCCAACAGCTAAATTCAAGTAGCACTTTGAAGTATTCCTCTTGAAAATGTTTATGTCAAGCTCTGGGACAACTCCGGATACCACATTGTCGTCTGCGAAGGCTAACAACACTTACAAAAAAAATTAAAACTGGACATTTCTGAAAACATCACATTTTTATTGATGTTGCAAATATACCATTCTACGCTTCAATAGTTAACAACTGTCGACATGGTTGTTGACTCCATTAGCCCATTTACAACATGGTCGTTGACTCCAGTAGCCCATTTGCGACTGATCGTTGACTTCAGTAGCCCATTTGCGACATGGTCGTTGACTCCAGCAGCCCATTTGCGACACGATCGTTAACCAGTAGTCCATTTGCGATATGATCGTTCATTCTAGTTGTCCATTTGCGATATGGACGTTTACTCCAGTAGCACATTTGCGACATGATCGTTGACTCCAGTAGCCCATTTGCGACATGATCGTTGACTCCAGTAGCCCATTTGCGACACGGTCGTTGACACCAGTAGTCCATTTGCGATATGGTCGTTCATTCCAATTGTCAATTTGCGACTGATCGTTGACTTCAGTAGCCCATTTGCGACATGGTCGTTGACTCCAGCAGCCCATTTGCGACACGATCGTTAACCAGTAGTCCATTTGCGATATGATCGTTCATTCTAGTTGTCCATTTGCGATATGGACGTTTACTCCAGTAGCACATTTGCGACATGATCGTTGACTCTAGTAGCCCATTTGCGACATGATCGTTGACTCCAGTAGCCCATTTGCGACATGATCATTGACTCCAGTAGCCCATTTGCGACACGGTCGTTGACACCAGTAGTCCATTTGCGATATGGTCGTTCATTCCAATTGTCAATTTGCGACATGGACGTTTACTCCAGTAGCACATTTGCGACATGGACGTTGACTCCAGTAGTTCATTTGCGACATGGTCGTTGACTCCAGTAGCCCATTTGCGACATGGACGTTGACTCCAGTAGCCCATTTGCGACATGGACGTTGACTCCAGTAGCCCATTTGCGACATGGTCGTTGATTCCAGCAGCCCATTTGCGACATGGTCGTTGACGCCAGTAGCCCATTCGGGAGTTTAGAGTTGGGGGAGGAGACTATTTGAGAGCTAAGTATCGTATCAAATGAGCACAATATATTGAAGTGCTTAGGATAAATTTTGCCAAAAAATTCTATTTCATACAGATTTAATCCGACGCTGATGATGTTATATTGCACTGTAAGTAGTATTTATTCAATGTACATATGTAGCACTGGAAAAAATGGATATCTATCTACCTGGCTTTTAACAAGTTAATATTTCTTCGCAATTTTAAGTTACGTTATGTATTTTTTATTTTTCCTCCTTTTTTTTTTCGTTTGCTGTGATTACGCTGTTTATGAATTTATTTTGTAGCCCAATATCAACTTTTTAAACTATAATTACGAGATTTGTGTTTCTCTACTACTTTCCCACACACCCGCTTTAAGGACTCCTGCATTTCACAGAATTGCACAATACTAAATTTAACAAAAAAACAATTCTTTTTGAATAACAAAATTTTTTTTTTAATCTCAAAACTTCACATAAGAAGTTCACTAAAATCTTTGGTTCACCATATGTTCTAATTGCTTAAATATTTTGTGGGGATAAAGGGTGGACTCAAAGAAAAGTTAGGTTAGCCAAGGTCCATTTTAGCCCAGCCGATTCGTCACACCGGGTTGTAGACTTTATAGGAGACTGAGAAGACGTGGGCGAGCAGCCCACGTCTTCTCAGTCTCCTTCGATCCTTCTGATCTACCAATCACATTCGTCCACAGGATCGCCGATTGCTAGAAGTTTTCGCGTGTGGCACCATTCACGCTTAGCTCTTGCCACGGTTGTGAGCGAAAAATACTGGAGGATGGATGTTTGAGATATGCGCAAACCATTACTCCTGGCGCCAAATAACATGCCACGTTCAAAGTCGCTCAGACCTCTCCTTTTGTCCATTCCGATCATCAGTCGAACGCTAAGTGGTAACAGACGAGCTGCTCTGCTTGATTTATTCAGCATGTCGCACTCACTTGTCACTTTACATGTTGGAGTCAGGGCCTGACTAAGATACCCAGGGGCCCATGGCCAGGAAAATGGCGAGCCCTCCATCAGAATAAAATCTCTCACTAATGCTGGAGATGTCACATGATATACATGAGAAGCACTGAGCACCGACGATCGACAATTGAGAGTCTAGAGACGACGTGGTCACCGAACTGATCCTGCTATATGTGTATACACGGTCGTATCAGAATAATATTACCACCCCCGGAATCACAGTGTACCCGCCCAGGCGCGTCACATAGTGCACGTGACAAGGTAGATCGCATAGAGATATAAGCGGCTGGCCAGGACATATGAGCCATAGTGCGCTACGTGAGCAAAATGAGCAGAGGTAGTGATCTGACGGAAGTTCAAAAAGGAGTGATCATCGTCTACAGCGCCACTGGCGGAAACATCTCAAAAACAGCCGACTTCGTGGGCTGCTCGCCAGGTGCTGTAGTAAGGATGTACCAAGAATGGACCGCTGGCACACCGAGTAACTCCGGGCGTCATACCTGTGAAGCCCCAAAGGTCATTTACCCCAGAGAAGAACGTCGCCTCTGTCGACTGGTACAGGGCAATCGACGCGCCACAGTGCAGCAATTGACCACCAAATGAGCGTTGGGACATCCAGGTACGTGTCCCCGATAACAGTGCAGCAAACCCTATTAAGCATGGGTCTCCGGAGTTGACGCTGCGTCGAGACACCCATGTTAACCCAGGTTCTTCGGCAACTACGCCTGCAGTTCTCATGGGACTACCGTCATTGGACAGCGGAAGAGTGGGGAAGCGTTGCCTTCTCCGACGAATCGAGGTTTCTACTCTGCAGAAGTGACAGGCGGTGGCGGATACGCCGTCAGACACACGAAAATGAACGGACACGCTTGTCGGTCAAGTACAAGCCACCGGAAGTAGTGTGCATGTCTGGGGTATGTTTTTCTGGAATGACCTGAGATGCCTGGTACCACTAGATGGGTCTCGGAACGCCAATGTCTCCCTGTTCATCCTCGCTGACCACATGCCTTCTTTCACGTTGGACGTTTACCCTGGTGGTGATGGTGTCTACCAAGAGTACAATCCGCCGTGCCACGTCGCTAAAGGGGTGCGTGACTGTTTCCAGGAACACGACAGCTATGTTTCCGTTCTCCCTTGACCAGCGAAATCACTCGACCTCAATCAAATAGAGCATTTGCGGGATTATTTAGATCGACAGATTCGACGGGCCGACCCACAACCACGTGATCTCAGGGACTTCCGTGCTTTGCTGCAGTCCGAGTGGACACCTGTGCCTCGGGCAACTTTCCAGGGCCCCATTGCGTCCATTCCACGCAGTCTCGCCACTGTCATCCGGGCCAAGGGTGGTTATTCCCATTATTACATAGGTGGTCATGTTATTCTGACACGACCGTGTATACATTTACTCGTACCTTCTATTTAGCTCATGAAAGAAATACGGGATTACACCATATAATACAAATTTTGAAGATGACAATCCGATTTTTGGTGTAAATGTGATTTACCATCCTTATCACATTTACACCAAAAATCGGATTGTCATTTTCAAAACTTCTATTAAACTTTTGCTTCAAACGAAGGAGCTATACTGTATATAATCCTATTCAGCAAACTTGGTTGTGTAATAGTTAAAAAGTCGTCGAATTTGATTAGTAATATACGAATTTGTAATATGAATAATTTTTAATCTTAGAGCTTGTAAGAAATTCAAAAATAAAATTGATTGTGATCTGGAAGTGAGGCAGTACTTTCAGAGAAGAGTAACAAAGGGTTTTGTTTTGTTTCTTAGGGCTTTCTTACGTTTTCGGAAATCTTACCATTAGACCGACACTTTAACCAGACGTTTCATCATAGTGATACGTACGGCTGGTTGTTCCTGCATCGCATCTCAGTGGAAACACATCGGAATGCAACAACTGGCAGCTGAAAGTAGTGGTTGGACGATGGTAACATGCGTCCTCGTAGTGGTTGGACGATGGTAACATGCGTCCTCGTAGTGGTTGGACGATGGTAACATGCGTCCTCGTACTGGGACTGATGCAATGAACGTCCGAATCCTTTGATCGTTACATTGGACGGCAAGCCGTTGTGGCCCCACAAACCACAGCGGATGAAATTCGACGAGATGTATTGTCATCTATGGACGTCCTCGGGTCGACACGGTTTGTGAATCGCATATTGGCTGAGGATGGTTTGCGATCTCGCTAGTCATTACGACGAGTGCCAGCCACCACAATACATCGTTGCGCAAGGACACAGTGGTACCGTACCAGACATGCGCAGTGGGACGAATGCAAACATCTCGTATTCAGCGACGAGTATCTCTTCTGTCTCTACGCCGACGCTTGCCGATTGAGAGTATAGAGACCACGTGATAACCGAAGTTATCTTGCCACCCTCCGTAAGCTTCATACGGCTCCTCAGTCTATTGTCATGGTTTTTGGTGTTATCAATTTAAACAACCGTTCGCCGCTCGTACGCCTAGTGGCTACAATGGCCCTACGAGGATACGTCGATGAAACACTGCAGCAGGTTTTGTTGCGGTATCTGTGTTGTATCCCTGATACCCACTTTCATCACGGTAATTCCCGGCCGAACACTAACAATATCAGGACACATGAATATGTGCGGTCTAGATGCCGCCCTAGTCAGTGCAACCATCAGACTTCACCCCAATAGATAACTTGTGGCATGTCATTCACAGACGACCTAACGACTTTACCAGATCCCTTGCAATGTTGATCAATTGTGAACACAAGTCAACGGCAGATGGTCGTAACTCAAGACACCACCTGGGGATTTTCCCACTGTGCTGTACTGTAAGACGTATGACCCAGAACTGCGGTCATTTAACGTCCTCCACGAGCAACTCACAGCGGTACAAGTAGTCGTCCGTCTCTAATTTAAGGCCACTGGTTCCAGGGAAGGAAGAGAGCCAGTGCCGTAACACAAACACATCACCCATGATCAGAGCCGTAGCTACTTGGAGGGCGGGGAGTGATGTTGCCCTCCCAAAATGGACATTCGAGGGATGCAAATGCATGCTCTGAGGGATGAAAAAAATAGAAATTTTAACTAAAAAAGTTACACCATTCAGTATTTTCTTTTTAAAGCTTATACAATATTCCATACAGCTAACCGGGATACAGAGTAACATACACTTCTTCTTCTTGGTTACGCAGTCCAAGGACTGGTTGTTCAGTAGATGTACTCTGTCTCTCCATTCCTCTCTATTCTCCGCCGTTCTCTTCAAGTCATAGTATGTCCTAGTATTAGTGTCTTGGAGTTACTGTGCCACAAATCTATTCCTTGGCCGTCCTCTTCCTCTCTTGCCTTGAATTTTCCCTTCCAAAACTTTCAAAATCGGAGTGCGGAATGTGTGTCCTATCCATAACATTCTTCTTTGCTTTAATATGTTGATCAGATTCCTGGGTTTTCCCACTCTCTAGGACCTCCTCATTAGTCTTTCTATCGAATCAACTTATTCTTTCCATTCTTCTATAGCTCCACATCTCAAATGCCTCCAGCCTTTTCGCTTCCCTCTTGGTCAATTTCCATGTCTCAGAACCGTAGAGAGATACTAGCCAAACATATGCCTTTAAAATTATCTTCCTCAGTTTTAGATCTATATCTTCGGCTTTCGTAGTCTTTGATTCTCTCTAAAAGCCGTTTTTGCCATCCCAATCTCATTCTAATTTCCTTTTATCTGGCATCTTCAGTAATAATTTGACCCAAACAGCGAAATGATTTAACTTGTTCGATGTGTTATTTTTCAATTTTAAGGAAAGCTTGTTTTGGATCCTTCCCTGTTGCCATTAGTTTTGTCTTATTTTTATTTATCTTCATTCCATAGGTATCCGCATTTTTAATTAAATAACAAGGAACTATACACCAACTGTACTTGAATAATAAAACTATACTAGATATCCGAAATTTCTTGGTGTAAAATACAAATCAAAATTTCCAAGATTTCGCACATCAACCAGATGGCTTTTTCAAGGAAGGTTGACAGAAAACTGCAGTTTGCTGTCTACAAAAAATTTGATTTCTATTATACACCAAGGAATTTCGAATATCTAGTATAGTTATACTATTTAAATCCGCATTTTTGTGTATTTTGGATATCATGCACTGTAATAATGAACTTCTGACATACATGAATTGAATTTCCCGAAATAGTGAATGGAAACATAGAAAACAATATTCTGATATGCCTAACTTCTATGACCTTTCCGAACATGATCAAATTATCATATGTAGAGGATTTTAGGAAGGAAACGTCTGACCCCAGGTCTTAAACAACCCTTAGAAATAGGAAACTGGGAGATTTGGTCTAGAGCGCCCGATAGGAAAGTGACACGGAAGCGAATTAGAAAGAGGCCCTTATTTATTACCGGGGGCCAGTACCCGGGGTCCGACGGCTTAACGTGCCCATCCGACGCACGGCGGATATTTAGTGGATCGAGCGTTCGTACCTGCCTGGGATCGAACCTGAGGCCCTTTCCGTGGCAGTCACGAACGTTGCCCTCTAGGCCATCCGCGGCTCTTTCCGAACATGTTGGGACGAAGACCTAATTAATCATTTGTGCTGTGTCGCAGATAGTTCTCTGAGCGTTTAACCTTGAACGGAATTATTCTAAGCCCTACCCCTAAAGCTCCTTCCTATTGTTACATTCACTATCCGATACTCATTCGTTCTAGGCTGGTTTGTTTTCCTTCTGCATTTCTGTGGAGTGTTGTGTTGTTGGCGTTCACATAACGTTTAAGCTTTACTTGGTATTTACAACCTGTGGTTCTTGGGCATTTATTTCGTTTTCGCATTTTTAATAAAATTACGTCAAAAATCTGAAATGCGATTTTTGAACGACGATGAACAACGATCATAAATATAAGTCGGAGGGACGTAATTTCAAATCTCACCCTGCCAGATAAAAAAAAAACTTGTTACTGTCCTGCCTTGGTTCTGCCTATGACTTATCCGGGACCAGAACCTGAGCCCTTCTAGCTCGAACGAGTGGCCAGAGGAAGCCAGCAAGCCGGCTCATACCTTTCCTCACTCCTTGAGTTTCTTCGTAGGGTTAGGAGAAACACTGTCACCTAGTATGCATTTTGTATCGAACGAAAGAATTTTTCCCTTAATCGACATCTCTTTAACTTTTTCTCATACATCGATTATTTCATACTCAGCTACCACTTTCTAAAGTTAACCGTTTTCAGCTGTCAATGTCAAGGACTTAGAACGTACAGTTGAGCTGTCCCACATTTGAAGTAAGAAAGCAAAACTCATAATGGAAGTGTGTTATTCATCATGATTATTTGTCGGTGAAAGGAAGAAAAACAAAATGGACGCAAGAAATCAAACACAGAAGAAAACAAGAAAGATGACACCGAATTTTCGGGAATAATGAGCACGTCTTTTGAATCCGTTCTGATGAGAATTAAATCTATCAAAGCTATTCAAAGTCAATGGAACCGGTATGAAAAACAACAGTATCTGACCGAAGAAAGAAGTTTTTCAATCGGGTTTTTAATCCCGCAGATATTGCTGTAAGCGGAATCGTGAACTTACACCCTCTGGTTACAGACTTATAAAAATTGAATTTATACACTGACGGAAAAAAATCCCAACACCACGAAAAAATAGTTGTAGAGGAATGAAATGGCGGCAACACATTTGGATAGGTAACATATTTAGTCCATTAAGGTTTCAAGATCACAGCTTATTGTAAATGCGAGAATAGCCATTTTAACTGTGAAATGCTGGTACATTAATAACCGGTGTCACCGTCAGAATGTTGAATGCAAGCACGCAAACGTTCATGCATTGTGTCGTACAGGTGCTGGATGTCAGTTTGTGGGATGGAGTTCCATGCCTGTTGCACTTGGTCGGTCAATACAGGGACGGTTAATGCTGGTTGGGGGTGACGCTGGAGTTGTCGTCCAATGATGTCCCCTACGTGCTCTATTGGTGAAAGATCTGGTGATCTAGCAGGCCACGGCAACATGTCGACACTCTGTAGAGCATGTTGGGTTACAACAGCGGTATGCGGGCGAGCGTTATCCTGTTGGAAAACACCCCCTGGAATGCTGTTCATGAATGGCAGCACAACAGGTTGAATCACCAGACCGACGTACAACTGTGCCGTCAGGGTGCGTAGGATAACCACGAGAGTGCTCTTGCTGTCATTGGAAATTGCTCCCCAGACCATAACTCCAGGTGTAGGTCCAGTGTGTCTCGGCCGCAGACAGGTTGGTTGCAGGCGCTCACTTGGCCTCCTTCTAACCAACACACGGCCATCACTGGCACACCGGCAGAACCGGCTTTCATCAGAAAACACAACAGATCTCCACTCCGTCCTCCAATGAGCTCTAGCTTGACACCACTGACGTTGCAAACGGCAGTGGTTTGGAGTAAGTGGAATGCACGCTACAGGGCGTCTGGCTCGGAGCTGTCCTTCAAGTAACCGATTTGCAACAGTTCGTTGTGTCACTGTGGTGGCAACTGCAGCTCGAATTGCTGCCGCAGACGCGGTACGATGCGCCACGGCCATACGCCGTACACGGCGGTCTTCCCTCTCAGTAGTGCCACGTGGCCGGCCGGAACCCGGTCTTCTTGAGGCAGTACCTTCCCTTGACCACCGCTGCCAACAATCATGCACAGTGGCTACATTCCTGCCAAGTCGTTCTGCAATATTGCGGAAAGAAAATCCACCTTCTCGTAGCCCTATTACACGACCTTGTTCAAACTCCGTGAGCTGTTGATAATGGCTTCTTCGTCTTCTTAAAGGCATTCTTGACTAACATCAGCACACTACGTCTAATCTCAACGATAACTAACGCCCACGAACGTTACAGCACGTATTTACAGCAAACCTGCTTTGCATGTTCCGAGGGGCGCTACTAGCGCCACACGTATGCGCCGAGCGCGAAATTGGCATAGACGTCATCTTACAGATGTACTCTCACCGCCTACCAACTGTCGTTTATCTAACACAACCCCTTCTTGGTGTTGGGATATTTTTTTCCGTCAGTGTATGAGAAACATTTCACAGCAGAAACGCTCTCTAACTATGAAAGAATTTTTCGAATGGGACTCTTCGAAGCAGAGATATAGACAAATATAAGTAAGAGATGCATCTACGCCCCCTAGCGGGGAAACCATTATTTTAGGAAGAAAGTATTATCAAAAGGTTTTTCGATGCAAGAGGTATCGGTCCAAGAAAAAAAATTTTAGTCGAGTTTTCAGAAGCTCAGATTTTGCTGCAAGTACACCAGAAACAGAAATTAACACTTACGCCTCCTGGTGACCAAACCATTCTTTACAAAATATTAGGAATTATATGGAAAATATTTCCCATCAGGAGCTGTATGCGATACAGGAAGAATTTTTCAAATAGGAATTTTAGAAGCAGAAATATCGGATAAAACACACTTTGCCTTAACGCCCCTAGCGCAAATCGATGAGTTACTTGAAAATTTTGAAATTATATGAAAAACATTTCGGACGGGAAATGCTATCCAACGAAGAGGAATTTTTCAAATTGGACATTTAGAAGTAGAGATATTGACAAAAATAAGATATACATCTATGCCCCCTGGCGGGGAAAATATGCATTATTTTAAGAAGAAATTATTCCTAAAAGGTTTGTCGACGTGAGTAGTATCGGTCCACAAACGGATTGTTTTCAAACGAGATTTTAGACGCTCAGATTTTGCCACAAATACATCAGAAGAGGAAATTAAGGCTTACTCCCCCTGGTGGCCAAATCATTTTTTACCAAAAATTAGAAATTATATGCAAAGGATTTCACATCAAGAGCTGTGTTCGGTGCAGAAAGAATTTTTCAAATCGGAGTTCTAGGAGCACAGATATCGGGTAAAACGCAATTTACCTTTGAGCCCACTAGCGGAAAGTCTATGATTAACTTGAAATTTTTGAAATTATATGGAAAACATGTCACACCGGGAACTCTGTCCAATAAAGAAAGAATTTTTCAAATTCGACCAATAGAAGCAGAGATACTAACAAAAATAAGATATACATCTACGCCTCCTGGCGGAGAAACCACGCAAAATTTGAAGAAGAAAATATTCCGAAAAGGTTTGTTGACGTGAGTGGTATCAGTCCACGAACGAATTATAGAAGCCCAGACTTTATGGCAAATACAAATAAAAATTAACACTTACGCCCCTTGGTGGCCAAAGTATTCTTCACCAAAGATTAGAAATTATACGCAAAAGATTTTCCATCAAGAGCTGTATCCTCTGAAGAAATTTTTTTTTCAAATCGGAGTTTTAGAAGAAGAGATATCGGGGAAGATGTAATTTATTTTTATGCCCTCCAACAGAAAATCTGCGCTTAACTTGAGAGAGTAACTATACCTAAAGTACTCTTCGAGATAAATAGAATCGAAAGATAAAATAATTTTTTTAATCGGATGTTTAGAAGAAAATATATGGAATAAAATGTATTTTAAATTCGACATCTTCTGCATTTACGCCCTCTATCGGCGAAATTATACATCGTAAAAAAACGAAATAAAGGACATTTCAAGCTTCCTAACGCCAAAAGAGTTTTTTATTTCAAAATATACTTTATTGGCAAAAAATAGGGAATACAGGCGTACCACATATGGCAAAATAAACAACAAAACAATGAGCGATACCGATGAAATATTACAGGTGAACGTGATACGGCAGTCAACTAAGGATGACAAAATGTTAAAATCGTTAATAAGGAACAATATATGCTTGAGGAAGATGATGCACAAGCAAAAGTAATGATTAATTAATAAAGCATGTGATGACGTGACGAGTGAAAGCAGAGCACAAAACAACAGGTAAATATATTTACAAGAACATGGCTGTACAACGCAGTGCACAAAAAGAAGGGAACATGTAAAACACAACAAAAGCATATACTACGATAAAGATACAGAAGTTCCCACAATCCAGGAAACCACACGATATGTGACAAAAACATGATAAGTATTACAGAACATAGTGGAAACTTGGGCGAACTCCCCAAGTGAAACACAAGGATACACAAAATACAAACAGCAAGCCGTGCAGTATTGCATCGGTCCAAAAAACACCGACATGGGACGAGCAAAAAATACATGACGTCAAAGAATGTGAAAATGCAAGACAGAAATAAGGTATAAATTAAAAGATGCAACACAATACAGCAAGAAAAAACAGAAAGAACAAAGTATCGCAGGGCAATACCTCTCGTATTGCTCCTAGAGAACAAATACACGGTGCGCAACTCAATGAAGGTACAGGCAGCAAAAGCAGACACATGAGTGAAGAATAAGTATTAAGGACAGGTGCAACGAAGAAACAAATACAACACGGTACATGCAAACGAATTACACAAAAATTGCAGAAAACCCCTACAATACAAATCATAAGCAGTTACATGGCAAACACTTAGTAGACGCTGTGACGAAGCACCAGGAAGAGAGAACACAAAATCTCGACTGATGCATTCAGATCTTCGAAGCTGGAAAAAAACAAAAAATCAGAAAGAAAGATGAATGGAAGATCCAGTGATTTCGAACCAACTGGTCTCCTGCGCCCAGGTAGACCGGAAAGAGGCTTGAGATTGAGGGGTGGAAGCAGCGAAGTTCTCCAGGCGTAGTCGAGACACGATGCGATTCCTAAAAATCGACCGTAAGGCCGCGCCAGCAGAGAGGATACTAGGTGTGGTAGCAGGAGAGCGGAGAGATTGATGATAAAGAAAAACGACATATTTCACAAGTACGAAGAGATAGGCACAGGCATCCGGCAAAATAGCCGGGGGATGTTTGGTAAGCAATAGCCACTCGTACGCTTGAAAAGGGATGTCTCTGGAACAAATGGTACCTACAAGACGAAAGGCAGTATTGAGAAGTGGAAGGAGAACGTGACAGTAGACATGAGGAACATCACCTTCAACACCACAAAAGCAGCAGAGAGAAGTAGAAGAAATAGACATGTGAAAGAGAGGAGAAGGAACAGGAAGGCGGCGGTGAAGAAACCGCCAGTGGATGGTTCGCTCTAACGGGGTAGAAAGGGGAGAGAAAGAGGCAGACCAGATAGGCAGCAGAAGAGAAGGAGAATTTTTTTAAATCGGACTAATAGTTGCAGAGATATGGTGTCTACATACGGGCGGACAGACGGACAAACCAATAACATAAGCATGATCTTTTTTTTACAAAAGACGTGCTAATCATATAGTGAGGTAATCAACACTTGTTTAAATACATATTTTTTTTTTTGAAAATCTCATCGTACGTATATTTCTATCTTCATCAAGTTAATTTTTCATAGAAACTTTGCGCAAGAGTTACAGAATTTTTCCTTTACTGTTCGATAAATTTAGTCGCGGAGGAAATGCTCTTAGGATTTTGTTTGAGCATTAAACAGTACATATATATCTTTATGGCACATATCTCTTCTTTATGAAAACAGCCGGTTTGACGGCAATCATAATCAGTAAAGAGTACCGTCTATTCTTCTATTTGTTTCATGTCAGCGGTTTTTCTTTCTTTTTTTTTTTTTTTTTTTTTTCAGATGTTCTCAGAAACGTGCTTTCTTTTGTCCATTTCTCGAGCACTGCTCGTATCGATTTGATGACTTTTGCAATAGCGTGAGTTCATAACTGAACATAGTAGCTGCATCCATACAGTTTATTGAAATGCTTAAGCGCTTCGATCGGTTACACAGTACCATTTGGGGATAGCCGCTACTGTGTCAGTTACAGCACTTCAGCTTAAGTACTTTTATCATCTGTAAAAGTAGAAATTTTATATTTATGTTAATCAAAAACTAACAAACAACTTGGAACATGCGGAATTTGTAAACAAAGCAAATGCAATCAGTATGCTGTGTCTTTACCGTGGAAACCAGGGAAACACTTTAAATAAAACATGTACATATGGTGTGTGTGTGTGGGGGGGTAGCTTCATTTCCAGTTGCATGTTTTCCGCGACAGAGATTATCGACTTCCCCAGAAACCACTGCCAATTCATTTCGTTAATTGTGAACGGAAAAGAAATATTCATCTAAAGGAGAAAAATCAGGTCTTTTAATTATTCAATAGAATTTGCGGCCTTGTTTAAATCGAACTTTCATGAGCGCAGTAATAATTATTAATGAGAGCAATAACTAACATACTCATACTCTTTGTAATAATTATTATCAAGGACATACTTGAACCACTTGACAGCGATATCTAGGAAACCAGCAGATTCTACTAGAAAGTTAGATGATATGAATTCAAAAGAACCGAAAATAATGTAACGTGGTTAAAAAAATCGTATTTACTTTCAATTCATTATAGAGGGCGTCTATAAATGAAGTATACAACTTCAATATGCTATTAAAAAAATACGATAAAAAAAAAACTTACTTTAAACGGCAAAAAACGTGGCAAGTGTTAAAGTTTTTTAATTCAGATGATAGATGGCGCCAGGTATCTCACGTAATGAAAAATATTGATCTTTAGACTACCATTTCCCAGGGTGTTGGATTGGACGTGGGGCTTCAACGGTATAGCCACCCCGTTCTCCTGATATTACACCATGCGATTTTTTGCTTTCGGGTTTTATTAAGGACATTATGTACAAGAACAAGGTTATATCTATCACTGAACTCAAAAAAGGCATTACTGTAGCTTTCCTCCTTGTTACACCTGACATTCTGCGAGCAACCAACGGAGAACACGTGGAGACCTACTGACATGTAAAAAAAACGAAAAATACTTTCACAGTTACTGTGTGTTTTGGCATTAAAAGTAAGTTGTTATTTATTATAGTTTTTTTTTTCAACAGCATACTGAAGTTGTATACTTCATCACCCTGTATTGCGGGGTGTTCTTTATTATATTTTTAGAGGTTTAACGATCCCTGTGAGCAACTCGATGGACTATAAGCAGTCGCCTGACTCCAGGTAAGGAGAGAGCCATCCGTAATACAGGCACAACATCCATGCCTCACGGGATTCGAGCCCGAACCTATCTCAGACGAATGGTCAGAAGCCAGCGTTTACAGTATTGCACTACCGGGAGGGGATTTCGGGTTTTGGGGGGGGGGTGGAGGTTTAACGACCACCGTGAGCAACTCAATGGGCTATAAGCAGTCGCCCGTCCCTAATTTAGGGTCACTGGTTCCAGGGAAGGGAAAGAGCCAGTGCCGTAAGACAAACACAACATCCATGCCTCACAGGGATTCGAACCCGGACCCCGTTCGGACGAATGATCAGAGGCCATCGCTTAGACCACTGCGCCACCGGGGCGGCCTTTCGGGTTTGGTACCCATCTCTATCAATACCGAATTCAGTTTTTGAAGTTGATTCTTAAAATTCCTTTCGACGGTGTCATGACATTGCTCCAAATGTATCAAGTGAAGGAAGATAACGGCCTTTCAAAAATCTTCGCATTGGTGGGTTAGTCAAATCACAAGGAACAAGCTCAGGCGAATAAGGTCGGCGAAAACTTGCAGCATTAAAACAGTTGAGTTGCAAGGCTCTTTCTCGAATTTTTAGTAATGTCTTTGCAACGACTGATTTCTTATTCAATATTCAACCAAATAATTTCACTCACTACTTTTTGATTAAGTTATGTTACTGAATTTTCTTGAATATCACAGAAACTTATTCTGTACATGTTTCTATACCTTTACATAATGGTTACCGCAAGTTTTGAACACTTAGGCCACGTTTTCTTAGTTTTATTAAAACTTCAATGTTCATTTTCTGTACTCTCAGGTTATTACCCATTTGGGGGGGGGGGGGGGGGGGGGCAGAGAGTTGAAGTGTTAGTAAAATCTTATGGATACTACAAAACAGGATGAAACTAAGCGATTTTACTAGCATTTCAAAGATAAGTTCAGGGTCACTGGTTGCAGGGAAGGAAGAGAGCCAGCGTTTTAAGACAATCACAACACCCAGGCCTCACCCGGGTCAAGAACACATCTCGGACGAATCGTCAGAAGCCAGTGCCTCAGATCAGCCAGAGTCAGGAGTAGCTGACCTGATTGTTCAAATCTCATAAGAAACGAATGCTGTGTCTTATTCCTACAGCGTTGAGTCTTCTTTTACCACCAACCAATGTGCCTAAATTAGGAATGAATGACGTCATTTAGCTCAGACGAACCTGGAAGTTGTTAAATCCCGAAAGATGAAATGAAAAAGAAGTTGAAATCCTTTCTACTGTGGTATTTTTCAGAAAGTGAACAGGTTGAGAGCACTGCTAAAAGCTTGTTTCCATATACACGATCGTATCAGAATAATATGACCTCCTACCTAATAATGGGAATAACCACCCTTGGCCCTGATGACAGCCGCGAGACGGCGTGGCATGAACGCAATAAGGCCCTGAAAGGTTGCCAAAAACACACGTGCCCATTTGGACTGCAGAAGGTCCGGAGGTCCGGGAGATGACATGGTTATGGGTCGGCACGCAGAACCTGATCCAAGTAGTCCCACAAGTGCTCTATGGCATTGAGGTCGGAAGATTTCAACTGTCAAGGGCGAACGGAGACATCGCTGTCGTCTTCTTGGAATCAGTCCCACATCCCTTTAGCAACGTGGAACGACGCATTGTCCTTCTGGTTGACACCACCACCACCAGGGTAAACGTCCAACATGAAGGGATGAATGTGGTCAGCGAGGATGGACAGGTAGTCATTGGCGTTCAGAGACCCATCCAGCGATCCCAGGTCGTACCAGAAAAACATCCCCCCGAACATGCATACTGCCACCATTGGCCTATACTTGACTGACAAGTGTGTCTGGGTGTTGGTTCTCGTGTGTCTGACGTCGTATCCACTGCCGCTCGTCAGTTCTGTTGAGTAGAAACCCGGATTCGTCGGAGAAGGCAACCTTTTCCCACTCTTCCACTGTCCAATGACGGTAGCCCCATGCGAACTGCAGGCATTGCCGATAGACCTGGATCAACATGGGCACCTTGGCTCAGTGCTGACTCCGGAAACCCATGCGTAACAGAATTCGCTCTGCTATTATATTGGACACGTACTTGGGTGCTCCAGCGTTAATTTGCGTTGTCAACTGCTGCACCGTTGCGCGTCAATTGTTCTTTACCAGTCGACGAATGCGACGTTCTCCTCTGCGGACGATGGCCTTTGGGACTTCACAGTTGTGACGTCGGGAGGAACTCTGTGTGCCAGCGGTCAGTTCTTGGTACATCCTTACTACGGCACCTCACAAATGGCCCACGGAGTCTGCTGTTTCTGAGATGCTTCCACCCTCGGCGCAGTAGTTGATGATCATTCCTTTTTGAGCGTCCGTCAAATCACTGCCCCTTCCCATTGTGCTCACCTAACGCACTATGGCTCATCTGTCATCGTTGTCCGCTTGTATCTCCGTGTGTTCGACCTTGTCACGTATACTCTGTGACCCTCCAGGACGGGTATACTGTGATACCGGGGGTGGTCATATGACTCTGGTACGACTGTACACACACACACACACACACACACACACACACACACAACTGCTACGTCTCCTGCGCCGGAAAGAAGAAAGCAATATTGTTTGCAATAGTGGCGCGCTGAGCTCTCTCAATATTCTCAATCAAAGGTTTGTCTTACCATCCGTTGTCATTATCAGTTTTAACATGTTGCGTTGTAAAATGTTTCGCTGGATAAGTACCAGTCTTTTCCACCTGTTTTTGAGCAAGATAGTTAGTATTACGTTAGAAATGATTTCCGTGGTGATTTGTGATCTCTGGTTTGACATACAGTCTGCATGGCATACTCATTTTTCCATAGTGGACAGCTGTGCTTCTTGTCTGGAGATGTGCCTGCCTTCGCTCTGTTGTTGTGTAAGCGTCAGAACATGGGATAATGTCGATCTTGAACTATTTATGACGTTGGTTTCTTGTAATGTATAGCTGTATGCTGATGATAAAAATTTCGAGGGCAGACTTTACTGTTAAAGAGGATGTGACGGTTAACCCAAATATGAAATTCTGTTGAAGACTGCAATTCGCGATATCCTCGCCTATGTTGCAGCAGAAGAAGCTTTTCCGCGCATGCTCAGTATACATCATTTTTGTTAGCACCTTCGAATAGCAATGGGAAATCGTTACTAAGCAACGAACCACGTTACGTCGCATAGGCTGTGTGTCTTTTCCTAAGAGAAATTGCATTTATTCTTATGGACAATCACGCTTTGCTTTGATTTCACTGTCTGTAACTGCATACTGTTGAACAGAAGATAATTCAGTTACGAGCCCGAAATTTCTTACATGTAGGGCGCAGCATTGTGCGAGTAGTGCTCTATGTATGAATACTGTTTGTTTGTCATGTGTCTGGCGCTCATTGGCCAAACATGGCCCTTGCGCGATAAAAATTAATCAACCAAACAACCAACCATGTATGAATTACAAAGAGTGACGCCTATGCAGTTGCCACTTGGGTTTGTCTATAATTTAGACAGTGTCTTACATAACGCTCGAGCTGATACCATCGAACTCCGTGGCCTGTCATCGTGTCAACATAGAAATGTAATAAATCAAATAACAATTACTGTTCTTGTAGGACCGAGCCTGCTTTAAGATAGCACTGCGGAAGGGAGTGGGAAACGATGATCGCGGGACAGTAATGCAGAAGATCGATGCAACAGGCTAATACTTACATTTTTGAGAACTACTGCACCCTTCGCCACTTTTCTTGAAAATACTGTATTATTGAAACAGGTCATGCATTACAACGGTGTTCTCGTAAATGTGAATCCTTGTGCGCGGGCAACCAAAATGTTCTTGGACATATCATTCTGGACATTGTAAATATAGTAGCGTACGACAATCCCACTGGAACCAAAAACCAGCTGTCTGAGCTACGCCGTACTGGGACGCCTTAAAATCCCAGCAACGTCAGAACACACCTACAAGGAGAGCATAGTCTAATTCTGGTTCCAAGATTCCAGATGGCAACGAGAGAGTCTAATTATTATTATTAACAGACCATTCCAACGGACTTGGAAGTAATAGGGTATACCAAAACGCTCGGTCCAGAGTCTGAACATTCAAACAAGCTAGGATACAACCTAATTCTAAATAGAATATTCAAACAGGCTCTAACGTAACTAGGCAGAACACTTCAACTCTTGTGATACAACATAATTCTAAGTAAAGAATTGCGACATCTAGTTAAAAAAACCGACTGATCCAGGTATAATTACTTACTTAGAGCATTCCAACAGGACTGCACATAACCAGTTGGAACATATCAATAAAGTTTCGACACAGCTATTTTGAAAATTCCAACAGGCTCTAACACAACGGCCCAGAACATTCCAGCAGGTTATAATATAAGCTTGTTCCAACCAAAACATTCGAACATACTCGGATATAACTAGTTAGAGCATCCAACTGCGTTGGATACAGCTAAACAGAACATTCCAATAGGTTCGGACACAACTAGCTGCAACATTCCATCAAGCATAGACAAAACCAAATTTTATTCGAAACATTCCAACAGGTTCGGCACTACCTTTAAATACAACTACATTGCAACGTGTCCTAATATGAACAAGTTGAAACATTCCGACAAGTTCGGATATATCTACTTAAAACATTTCAAATGGATGGACACAACAAGCTAGAACATTCCTACAGAATAGGTCAGAAACAGCTCGAACATTCCAACAGGCTCGGGTTCAACCTGACTGTAGTAAGAATACTCCAACAGATTGGTGCTCTGTCTAACTATATAATAAGAGCGTTCCAACTAGTTGGTGTACAACAAAATTCTAAGTAAGGCATGAGATGGAACAGGAAATTTTGCGCACTTTCTTATAGTTAAAACTATCGACAAATATTACTAACAAAAAAAAAATAGAGAGACAAACTCTGAAAATCGGCTTTCTTTGAAAAATTAACTGGTAGCCATTCTGTTATTGAACGAAAAGAAAACCGAAAATAGAAGGAAAATGCCTTCCTTGAATTGATATGCCATACTTTCATTATTACAAATTTGAAGGCCACGGTAGAGTAAGGCGAACGCACTCTGCTAGATATCGAGATATCTGGGGTACGATCCCAGCGGTGACCGGGTAACAATTTTTCAGTTACTATGTGTTGATTAACGTGGATGGAGCGATGCCTTTGTTTATTCACTTTGTTCATTACAAATTTCTGTTAACATCTTTTTGATGCTATGCATTTCTCCCGAAAGTAGTAGAATAAATCCCAAGTAAAAATTTTCGATGTAACGGAAATGGGTAACGGAAGTAGTCAAAACCATTATTAAAATCCGATTTTTAATGCTGCCCCATGAAGTGCCGCAACAATGGTTAATTTCATTGTTACTCAACAGTGTATTTTACTAAACTATCGCCGAACATTATTTTATCACGTTTTGCATAAACGTAAGAATATCTCATTACAATCTGCGTAAATTAGGAGACGCTCATGCTAAACGTAATAAAAGCCATTACAAAAATGTACTTTGATGTACATCTTTCCCGACAGTAGGAAAGAATGCTTCGTAGTGAAAGTTGGCTTCCTCTCAAACCCCCGTTCCTGGAGATGGTGTTACCTACTATTGGCGAGAGCTTTAAAATGATGTATAACACGATGGGGTGTAGCCTGTAGATATCCTAGACCAAAGGTTATCAATACCGCTCATTAACGCACTTGCGATTCAGCTTTTCTCTAGATTTCTTTCTATCTAGAGATCAGATTTTAGCTTGCCCATGCGTAGATGAACTTTCGCAGCTACATCCCATTTCATCGGCGTAAGGGTCGTTTCTTACTTTCGTCTAAGGCTGAATAATATATGTATAATAATATAAATAAAATACTTTGTTTTTAAAAAACTAAACAGTCGAAATACTTACTATTGCCGCCGCTATAGTTTAACAATACTTACTTTCATGGGTTTTATGAAAATAACATTCATTTATCCACTAACGTAAGTGACGCTCAATGTCAAGATGCCATATTGTTTGTTGTTATGATTTAATTACACTTAGTATGTACCGGACTGTGGCTTGGTGTGGTCGTGAGTGAGACGAATGTGTTGTCATTGTTTGTTGTTAGGATTTAATTCCACTTAGTATGAATCGGACTGTGGCTTGATGAGGTCGTGAGTGTGGCGAATCAATGCAATGTGTTGTACGTAAATAAATGTATACTCTCGAACCACTCGCTTCATTTCACACCAACAAAGATCTTGACATGCAAAAGATGCATAGCATCTACAAAGAGTACCAGGGTACTTTCTCGATTTTTTTTCGCTCATAAAGAAAAAAGAGAGAGAGAGAGAGAGAGAGAGAGAGAGAGAGAGAGAGAGAGAGAGAGAGAGAGAAAGAAGGAAAGAAAGAAAGAAAGAAAGAGAGAGAGAAAGAGAGAAAGAGAAAGAGAATGTGAGAGAGAGAGAGAGAGAGAGAGAGAGAGAGAGAAAGAAAGAAGGAAAGAAAGAAAGAAAGAAAGAGAGAGAGAAAGAGAGAAAGAGAAAGAGAATGTGAGAGAGAGAGAGAGAGGGAGATAGAGAGAGAGAGAAAGAAAGAGAATGTGAGAAAGAGAGTGTGAGAGAAAGAGAAAGAGGGAGAGAGAAAGAAAAAAAGGGAGCGAGAAAGAGAGAGAGAGAATGTGAGAAAGAGAGTGTGTGTGTGAGAGAGAGAAAGAGTGAGAATGTGAGAAAGAGAGTGTGAGAGAGAGAGAAAGAAAGAAAGAGAGAGAGAAAGAGAAAGAGAATGTGAGAAAGAGAGTGAGAGAGAAAGAGAAAGAGAGAGAAAGAAAGAGAATGTGAGAAAGAGAGTGTGAGAGAAAGAGAGAGAGAGAGCGAGAAAGAGAGAGAGAGAATGTGAGAAAGAGAGTGTGAGAGAGAGAGAAAGACAGAGGGAATGTGAGAAAGAGAGAGAGAGAGAGAGAGAGAGAGAGAGAGAGAGAGAGAGAGAGAAAGAGAGAGAGAAAGAGAGAGAAACTTAAGCAAATGTACAGATCGATTTTTTCTTTTCTGCAGTAATTCCCCTTTTCCAAAGGTAGAAAGTAAGTGGTTCAAAATGTAAGATATTTAATTTTATTTTAAATATTCATATTTAGTAATAAATTTGAAAATAACTTTTAGATTTTGAATTAAACAGTTAGTTACGCGTATACGCATTTAGGAGTTCAAAAAAATCATGCGAGTTTGTTATTATAGATATTCCCATTAAGTGAAATCATGTGTTCTATAATTTATTACTTACTGATCGTAACATGAAATCATGAAGAACATGTATGTACACTGCTCGACACCGAAAGTGACTCACCAAGAAGTATTTGTTGGAGCGCCATGTAAATTGATGGGTATATATCGACAGTTGGATTATGTACAGTTGCAAACTAATCACATAATAAGTGAGGCAGATGAAAGTGAAATCATCTTGACATAGCTAAGTTTCCTCGTTCTCACTTGGGCTGGTGAAACACTGCATCAGAGTGATCTCGGTGGCGAAAGCACGTGTAAGAAGAAAGGTTGTCTTGGCGATGTAAACGGAAATCTTACCATCATTTGAACACCTTTACCACAGGCTTCATCGTAGGGTTACTTGCAGTTAGTTAGTCCTCGTGTCGCATCGCGGTGGAAACACATCGGGATGCAATAACTGTCAGCCGAATGCGTTGACAGTGGTTAGAGGAAGATAACGTGCTTCACCGTGGGACTGGTACAGATAGGTAAACTTCCAAACGCCTCGATTGCCGCATTCGACGGCAAGTCATAACAGTCCCACAATCTACAGCGGACGACAGTTGACGAGGAGTATTGGCATCTGTGGACATCCGCGAATCAACACGAACTGTGAATCGTAGATCTGCTAAGACAGGTGCGCGCTCTCGCCAGACATTAGGACGGCAGCCATTCACAGCAGCACATCGTCGCGCAAGGTTGCAGTGGTGCCGTACCAGACATGCGTGGTTTTGTCTCAGTGTTGACGATCGTCGATTGAAAGACGATGTGGTCACCGGGATGATCATTCCGCCATCCGTGACCGTGTTAGTCTCCTCAACCTAGCATCATGATGTGGCGCGCTATCAGTTTCAACACCTGTTTACCGCTCGTATACATAGTGAGTGCAATGACTTCACGACGATATGTTAACAGGTTCTTCAGCGCGTTTTCTTGCAGGACATCGATGCTATTCCTGGTGCTCAGTTTCAACAAGATAACGCCCGCCATCACACTACCAATATCAGCAGACAGTGCGTATGAAATTGCCCAGATGCTGCCCTCGCCAGCGCGATCCCCAAACTTCTTCCCAATATAGAGCCTGTGGGGCGTTATTTACTGACAATTTAACAAACCCCTAGCATTGTCCCAGAATTGCGAGCACAGAGGTCAACAAAGTAGGGTCATAGATACCTCAGCATTGTCCCAGAATTGTGAGCACACAGGTCAACGAAGTAGGGTCATAGATACCTCAGGATAGCATCCAGGAACTTTCCACTTGATTTCAGGCAGTGTAACCGCATGGAAAGTTCAGCATGGCGGTCATACAACTTACTAACTCATTGGTTGTCATGGATACGTTGTAAAGTCTAAGTTGCAAAAGCAACAGGACATGGGCGGTCTTCTGTCTGCAAGGCTTGAAGAATTTTGCACTTTGAACGCATGCAAACAAAGCCTTTTGTGTAAAATTTTCTTCAGTGTGGTGCAGGGGATTCCGAGATCAGACGAAGCTCGGTGGGTGGACTTCGAGGGACTGCGTACGAAAGCTGACCACATTCAGGGCCAGATTAAGGAGGGGTCGAACGGGGCTATAGCCTAGAGGCCCACCATTACCAAGGGCCCAGGAGACAAGCTGCTACACCTCAAATAATACATAGCATATTTATGTACAATATATAGAAAGGAAGTAAAGCAGTTTTAGTTTTGCACCGTATGATTTCTACCCAATCACAGACAGGGGATGGAAGACGAACAGATTTCAAGGAAAGGACTCACTAAGGGTAAACGTCTCATATCGCCGTGTACAGCCAGGCCAGCGAAGCAGCTTCAGCTATTTTCACTATCATCCACCAACACCTCCGTACTTGCTCTTGGAAAAGTTAATGCGCTAAATCCACTGTGACTTTACATTGCATAACGAAAAAGACGCACCAAGGAAAGTATACAATGCTAAATTATTAAAAATTCAAAGACATAATTTAGGAATCTTAAGCTTTTGCGAAAACATTGAAAATTACAGACTTTTTATGAAAACTCTGCAGGTAATTTATTAGTTTGAAGAATGGACTATGTATTAATTATCACAAGTATATTGCTACAGTTTCGTATTTTAACTGACTTCAACAATGTGTGACGTACCTGCCAGCAGGACGCACATGACATAAAGGCAGATAGGAATCAGAATACATGTCTGCGTAGCTCAGTTGGTAGAGCAACTTGTTCCGGAATAAGCGTACTCGGGTTCGAATCCCGGCGTAGACCAAAAATGACGGAGAAATTCACTTCGTTATAATGGCGCCCGAACTACCCGGATGACCCGACCGTTCAAAATCTCGCATTGGTGTGATGTTATTTCCACACCGCGAGATAGGAAAAATCAGAGAATCCCTTCTCCAGTGCTTCGAAAAATAAATGTGTGTGACGTTGCATTCCACACACCAGATTGACTGGGAGTTCTCAAGTGCACGTTCTACAGTGGTTGTCTGCCTGCAGCGATTCATGGTCACGGCTGATCCGTGGGCCATGCCCCCGGCCCTCTTTCGGGGGGGGAGATGTGACGTACCTGCCAGCAGGACGCACATGACATAAAGGCAGATAGGAATCAGAATACATGTCTGCGTAGCTCAGTTGGTAGAGCTGCTTGTTCCGGAATAAGCGTACTCGGGTTCGAATCCCGGCGTAGACCAAAAATGACGGAGAAATTCACTTCGTTATAATGGCGCCCGAACTACCCGGATGACCCGACCGTTCAAAATCTCGCATTGGTGTGATGTTATTTCCACACCGCGAGATAGGAAAAATCAGAGAATCCCTTCTCCAGTGCTTCGAAAAATAAATGTGTGTGACGTTGAATTCCACACACCAGATTGACTGGGAGTTCTCAAGTGCACGTTCTACAGTGGTTGTCTGCCTGCAGCGATTCATGGTCACGGCTGATCCGTGGGCCATGCCCCCGGCCCTCTTTCGGTGGGGGAGATGTGACGTACCTGCCAGCAGGACGCACATGACATAAAGGCAGATAGGAATGAGAATACATGTCTGCGTAGCTCAGTTGGTAGAGCTGCTTGTTCCGGAATAAGCGTACTCGGGTTCGAATCCCGGCGTAGACCAAAAATGACGGAGAAATTCACTTCCTTATAAATGATTCACCGTCATATATTCTTTGGGGGACCACTCAGATGTTTTAGCCTTGGTAGAGCCAACTCTGAGGTAACCTAGGGGTCCACTAACGCCTTAATCCTGCCCTGTCCACACTGCATCAACAGTTTCTTTACTAACACTCGGCCGGCCCGTTTGTTTTCGGTCATCAACACTTCCTGTCTCCTTAAACTTTTCATGCCAAGTTGTTATACTTTTATGATCAGGTGATAGACGTCCGTGCTCTGTTCTAAAGTGACGCTGAAAAGTTATCGGTGATTTGGTCTCGTGGTACAACAGAACACATTGCGCCCTTTCCTGCAAAGACGCCATTTTCACTTTTTGCGGTGGCAGCGCCACCTAGTTATTACTCAGCATGCATCTACAAATAAAATCTATTAGTTTACATGCATCATGCCATAAACCGCTTGTTTCTTACTATCATAGTTGTTTAAATAAAATTTTTCTTAATTCAGGAAGGATTTTATCTCCATCCTGTACTGTCTCCTTGCCCTTCGCATTCATGCAATCCTTTAGAAATAAAATCACTTCTTTCCCATCTCTACTTGTCTACATATGTGAAAAGCTTTGCCTCATTTAGTGAATTTCTTGATGATGTGGCATTTTCTATGCCTAGCAATTTATAATTAGTTTTAAATTTTCCTGTATTTAGAGGCTTGTAACTATAATCCCAAAGTTTGCCATATAATAAAATGTAAGGATGGGACATTCGAATCCTCGAATCCCGCAAATCTTGAAAAAGATTCGAGATTCGAAAACTCGAATCTTTGCGCTTTTTTCCTCATTCGAATCTTTCGAATCTTAACCTGAAAAACTTGGCGTTTGGAGCTTGTTATAGACTACAGCGATATCTGTTCGAATTTTTGTCAGCATGACGAGTTCTGACATTAGAAAACAATCGAAGAAGATCATCTACAGCTATTTGAAATAGCTCGTTACTTCCAAAATTTGAGGAAACTCTCTAAAAAGTTCTTAATCACACCACCGTCGACAGCAATGTGAGAAAGACTATTCAGCACACCAGGTGCCATAGCTGATAAAAACGAAATAGGCTATACCCAACGCGAGTTCGAATGCTAGTGTTTTTAAATAAAAATCTCCATTAAAGTTTTCTTATCTTTTTACATTGCCGTGAAAGAGTTCAGTGTTTAGTGTTTCTATTAACTCTTAAAACAAACATGTTTTTGATTTTTCTTAATTTTCTGGAAAGGATTTACTCAATTCAGTGTTCCATGTTTAGTGTTTATTTACATTAACTCTTGAAATTATCTTTCCCACCTCTACGCTTGCTTTGATTTAAAAAGGTTTTGGAACTTTTGTTATTAAAGAAAAATGTCAAAAGTGTGAATTGTTACTCAAATAGTTTTTTGTCAAATTATGTTCAGAAAACGGAAATGAAATTCAAGACCCAAGATTTTTGTACTTCATTTAGTAAATGTAAATTATAAATTTCATTTCTATTTTCTTAATAAGTATGGGTAAATTTTTTGAAAACTGTATTCATTAATTTGTTTTTCATTAAACACAGATTTCAAATTTTGCTTCAATCAAAAACTTTTAATTTTTATTTTTTATTTCCCTTTTTTTCTCATAATTATTCTTATATGAAGGATTCGAGAAATTCGAGATTCGGGAGATTCGAGGGATTCGAGAACCTTTTAGGATTCGGATTCGGATTCTAGAAAATTTAGGATTCATCCCACCTCTAATAAAAACCCATTTATTGTTCAACGATTATGAGCACTTAATGTAAGCGTTTCGTTTAAAGACTAACATGCTAGGTATCTTCTCGTGACGTAAACGCTTTCTGTTTGGCACGAGTAGGTACAGGATAATTTGGGCATAGACGAACTGCGCGTAATGGTACAAAATTCGTAGGCGTTTCTAACTTCTGAAAATACCGAACGCGGGAAAAGGTAAATACCTCATTTGTTCTCGATTAGCAAAAGTCATGAATATTTCTACAGCCGTAACTATGCACGAATGGAATCAGATCTGCTAAATTCTTATTCCGTGAATAAAGGCCGAACTGTTTATATGAGTCCACATCCATTCTATAGCACACACAGAAAGAATTGCGTGATGAATGATTCCTGATGAGAATTGGAGCACCTGTTATTGGAATCGATGGTAAGACTTCGGTGTTGAGACTAGAGTCACTTATTCAGATCACAGGCCTTTGTTTCCGATATCTGAAGTTGGCTTTGAACGAAACTGTAATTCTTTCCAAAGTATTGGAAAACTTAGTACGAAAGGGAACCGTGTGTTTTACCTCCTGCATAAAATACAAACCAAATGTGTTGCTATCCAGAGGTTCAAACAAGGCCTTGTCTTGAGCAAAAACTACCACTAGATGATGTGGCTTTTATCGAATTTGCACACAAAAGCACCTCAAATTCAAATTTCGGAAGTTATAGTCTTGATAATTTGAAAAATTGCTGACACAAGAGTCATGTTGTTCACAGCGTAATGTTAAGGTTGTTGAATTATCTGAAATAGAATTTATTTTTTTGATTGGAGGTTTAACGACCACCGTGAGCAACTCAATGGGCTATAAGCAGTCGCTCGTCCCTAATTTAGGGTCACTGGTTCCAGGGAAGGAGAGAACCAGTGCCGTAAGACAAGCACAACATCCATGCCTCACCGGGATTCGAACCCGGACCCCGTGCGGACGAATGATCAGAGGCCATCGCTTAGACCACTGCGCCACCGGGGCGGCAAATAGAAATTGTGACGTGCCTGCCCAGCAGGACGCACACGACATAAAGGCAGATAGCAGCTACAACGAGAGTCTGCGTAGCTCAGTTGGTAGAGCGACTTGTTCCGGAATAAGTGGACTCGAGTTCGATCGCCGGCGTGGACCAAAAATGACGGAGAAATTTACTTCGTTATAAAATTTTTGGGATGCAAATTCATCGTATTTTAATTTCTGCACTTAGAACACCGAGGATGACAAAGAATTCTAGATGTAATACGCGCTATTTTGAGAAAGCATTTTTTCAAAGATTGTTTTTTAAAAATGCTATCATTGCAAATTTTGAAGATGTGAATTCGTTTATTGGTGTAAATATAACTTGAAAATTTTGTCGTCTTGGAGCGGGAGTCTCGTTCTGGGTGGTGTAGTGGGTAGCATTCTCGAGCGCTATCTGGGAGACGCGGACGACCCACTACACCACCTAGAACGACCAAGTTTCAAGTTTCGATTAATTTGAATATAACCATCACAGGATTCGCTAGTCGAAGCAACCGGCATTCATATAGTGAACCTGGAGGTTTAGAATTCATTCCCATGATTGCCCCGAGGCGCAGAATATCAATGAATGAAATACGGGATTACGCCATTGTACAAAACAAATTTGGAAGATGTGAATCCGTTTATTGGTGTAAATATGACATGGATGTTAAGTCAGATAATATCCGAAAACGGGAAAATTTTGTCGTCTTGGAGCGGGAGTCTCGTTCTGGGTGGTGTAGTGGGTAGCATACTCGAGCGCTACCGGGAGACGCGGATTCGATTTCCGCTCCAGGATAACGAAATTTTCAAGTTTTCGGATATTATCTGACTTAACATCCATGACGTATTTTAACCAATAAACGGATTCACATCTTCCAAATTTGTATTGTATTATGTTGAAGCATAAGTTCATGCTGTTTTTTTCACCGCACTACAGGAATGTATTACATCAGAAGAGAAAACGGAATCAATCAACTATGTATCCCCCACCCCATCCCATTGTTTACGTCAGTGTATCAACGTCTGCATAGGTCTACAATGCCATTTTTGGAAAAAAAGTGATGGTTTTGCTGCGAAGAAATCGTCAAGGAAATTCTGAAGATCAACATCATTGTTGAACGTTCTGCCACGGAGTGCATTCGACAGAGATCAGAACAGGTCATAGTCTGAAGGGGCGCCATCTGTAGAATAGGCTGGGTGTGGAAGCATCCACCATTTCATGTTCTGAATGGCCGTTTTGGTCATGTTTGCACTGTCAGAGTGCGCGTTATCATGTTGTAGAAGGACACCATGGCACTGATGTCGCCGTTTCTGCTGAATTGCTCCCTCCACACGGCGGAGTTGCTCACAATAGAATGCAGCGTTAATAGTCCGATTCCTTGGTAGCATTTCCCAGTGAATAATGCCTTCCGTGTCCCGGCAGACACACAATATGATCTTTGCAGGATGAAGGTCATGTTTTGGACATGGTGTGGACGTCTTGTTTGGGCTTAACCATTCCCTCCGATGCGTGAAATTCACGTGTAGGCACCAATTTTCATCTCCAGTAACAATACGTGACAGAAAGGGGTTGTGTTGCTAAGAACATTCGCGATAACGGGCTATCCAGGAATCACATATGGCAACACTCTGATTCTTGTTGTCCTCGGTGAAAGTGTGAGGCACCCAAGACCCAAAATTTCTGGACCTTTCCCATACCGTACGTTCCAGGTGTCGCACCACTGTGGCCTGATCACAGTCCATCTCAGTGGCCAATTCGCGTGTGGTTTGACGCAGATTCAAGTAGGTGAGATGGTTCAAGCGATCCTCATTAAGGTGAGATAGACGACCTGAGCGTGGAGAGTCGTTGAGGTCAAAATTGCCACCTCGGAACCGCTGAAACCATTTGCGGGCTGTCCTCGGAGCAATAGCATCCTCTCATACACAGCACAAATTTGTCGAATAGCCTCGGCGGCTATGGATCCCTTGTTAAACTCGTAGAAGAGCAGATGTCGGAAATGTTCATTCCTCTCTACTTGACACTCCGTACTTCCGGACCTGGAAACCAAAAAAAACATTCGCCACAATCACACAACGAAATATGAGTTAGATACACGATATTAGTGGCTACATTTTGATATACAACTGGCCATCTGCACCGGTCACTACTGACCTGGGAAACACCCGTGAAATAAAACGGCATGAACTTATATGCATTAATCCAATACAATGGTGTAGTACCGTATTTAACTCATTCACAATCATTGTTTTTCTAAGAATAAAATTTTTAATAGGGCGTCACTTGGTTTACAAAATTTTAGAAAAGCCAGAAAACACATTTACAGCAATTTCGAACATTAAAAGTGCAGATATGTACTACAGAGGTGATACATATGTTAAGACGGCAAGTAACAGTGATAAGTCATGCCGACGTTTCTAAATTGTTAATGACTTTCATAAAAGTTCAGAAATTTTGCAAAATCGAAGACCCTGAATTCTTTAGCTCTTGCACCACACATTCCGTTCCGTGGTGGGATTCGATTTGAGGTTGTTGCAGCGGAAAGTGCGTGTCATAGCCACTGAGCCATAGACGCATCTGTCACATTTCACGTTCAAGGTAAAAACTCTAATTACGCGACGATGAATTTCTTTTTGTCATTAATGCGGGTTAATTAGTCATTTTGTTTTCTGTTTGAGCTCATTATTTTTTTGGATAGATTTGTAATAATTTTATTTTCTCTGTTGGAGGACTTATCACAAATTACCGTATTTTGCGGAATCAAGGACGGATCCCAATTTTAAAATGCCAAATTTTGAAAAAAAAGATAAACGTAAAAAATAAGGTCTCAGCACTTTCATAAAGATTAAAAGCAATGCAAATTTTACCCCTACATACGATCCAAAAGTTCAGGGACAGAGCCTACCCATGACAGCTCAAGCATGTAGTTAAAGTTACGGCGTCTGTGCTTTCCCATCCCGCCTATTCACCCGACATAGTCCCCTGCGATTTTTACCTCTTTCCACTGATGAAACAAAACCTACAGGGACGTCGTTTTGTGTCAACAAATGAGTTATAAAACAGCAACGCAGGAGGCATTACGAAATGTTTCAAAACATGGCTTTCAGCAATACTTCCAGAAGCTTTACGAGCACTGTCAGAAGTGTTCATTGCCCAATAGGATAATTTTGAAGGTGGTTGTGCATCGGTGTTTTAAAGTATTCAAGGTAAGGAGCTACACGCCAAGTCCCCGAACTTTTGGATCCTAACTCGCATAAGGAAAACGTCCCATGAGTCAAAGATGGCATCCTGAAAGGAATGAAGAAGGAACTGAGAGAGAAACAAGGAGAAAGAATAAATTTTACTACGGTAACATTGTAACGACGGCTAACTAATGCCTTGTTTTTGTTAAATGTGAAAACTCTTTTTTACGCTTTCCAACCGTAGGTTGAAGAAGCGTATATGCTCCAGCTTTGTCCGTCTGTCTGTCTGTCTGTGAGTCCGTCCGCACGATAACTCGCGTAAAAATGGTTCGATTTCGATAAAATTTTAGTATGTGGTAGGGGACAACCTGGGAAAGAATCCTCTTAAAAATGGGCGAAATGGGGTCAAAGGTCAGGACATAGGAGGGGATCCATTCCATCGCACTTATGCGGCATAACTTACGTAAAAATGCTTCTATTGCGACAAAACTTTAGTATGTTGCTCCGGAGGTATACTGAACCAATTCTGTTTAATATAATCGAAATGGGTCAAAGGTCAGGGCACAGGAGCGAGATTTATTCCACACCAGTAGTCCTCATAACTTGACTCAAAATGCTTCTATTGCAACAAAACTTTAGTATGTTGTTCCGGAGACATACTGAACCGGTTCCGTTTAGTATCCTGGAAGTGGGGTCAAAGGTCAGAACACCGGAGTGAGATTTATTCCACAGCCATTATCCTCATAACTTGAGTAAATATTTCTGGTATGTTGGAAAGCGTATCATAACCAATGCATTGCATGATTTTACTAACTTGTTTTTTTTTAAGTCATGTTTCGTACGCCCCTTGAAAACTTTGAAAAGTCCTTGAAAACAAAAGGTTTATTTTCAAGTCCTTTAAAGTACTTGAAAAAGTTTTAGACTCTGTATATAGTACTTGAAATTCTTTTTTTTAATAATGTGAAACAGTATGTGTAAAATAATTATTTGTGCTAAAAAGTTGTACAAGAGATTTCTGTGTAGTTCTGATAAAGACATCAAGCTGATTAAATAGCACAGAGCTTGCGTTCAACACAGAGGAGGACGCGCACAGCTGGTATCTTGGCTATGACATCACTACACAGTAAAACGTCCATCATGGGAGAAAAATAAGTGGAATGATGTATTCGCAAATCCTGATGGGCTTCTGCTTACTTGGCTCAGGGACGCGTTGTTGCTGGAGGGTGGAACTTCCAGGAATTGCTTGTTCTTTATGCATGGACTCTTCGTCTCCTGGCTGCATTAAAAATGCACCAAAGTCATGTATAAAAAATAAACAGTTAAAGCAAACACAAAGTGTCATACCAGCGGATGAATACGAAAATAATTTACCCTTTCAAAATCTTCCACAAAATAAAATGATTTCGAGAAACACCACAACAATGGCGCCGTTCAAAGTTAATAAAATAAACCAGCTGGGGCAAGGGGTAACCGGCAGGTCATTGAAGGTGTGCCCGCCCCAGCTAAGATTAATGGTCTGAACTTACTAAGATACCTACCTACTGACCGACCGACAGTACACACATATCCTCATTTGGGTTTAAAAAGTCCTTGAAAAGTGCTTGAATTTATTTCGCTTGGAAGAACACAAACCTTGTAAGTGGTTTGCGGGCGAATTGACCACCTGTTTTTCAGCTACGACTGTGGGAAAAGCTTTTCAAACGGGCGAGCTAAGATTGTTTACACGTTTTAGCAACAACTCATTAGAGCGGCTCTTTTGATCTAGAACTCCATAAGTGTGTGTCGGTCTCGTAGTATAGACCACGTGGTTTATCGTAAGTGCATCCCCGCAAAAGCGATGCGAAGAAAAAGACATTAGTCTTCCCATGGCGTTTCACGACGAAGGCAGTCTTGTCTTCACTTATATATATAAAACAGACTGTGTGTGTGTCTGTCGGTCGGATTTCACATAAAATTAGACGACCTAGAGCGACGAAATTTGTTATGAAGGTACCTGCAGACATCTTCTGGTGCACTTCGAAGCGATTTTTTTTATTTGAATTTGATTTTTAGTTATTTAATGTTACGCGTTTCTACCCGATCTGAGTGTGTCTTTCCGCTTTGTTGACATCAACCTGATCACATCGAACGTTAAGGCGTGCAGAAAAGTAGTTCAAAATAAATTTTAGGCGTTTCTTTTTTAGAATTCCGTTACGACTATTTTCATTCGTAAATACATTTATTACGCCCTTTTTTGTAAGCGTTGTTTGCCGATTGTATTATGACCTTGAGTGCGGAGTAGAAAAAAAAAAGAGAAGAAAATGTAGTTTTCAATTTTCTTTATTAATTCAAAGGTGCCATACGTCAGAAGGTCATCATACTGTGACGACGTTGTGAGCTAGAAAATAGAACTTTGTTTTAACGTAATTATAAAAAGAAATGGCTCAAATTTATTGTAAACTACTTATCTTCGCGTTGGGTGTGATCAGGTTGCATGTAAAGAAAGCGGTAAAGAAAGCGGAAAGGCACATGTTTTTTGTTAAGCGTTGTTTGCCAATTGTATTATGACCTTGAGGGCAGAGAAGAAAAAACAAATAGAAAGCTGTTTTTCAATCTCCGTTTGTAACGTACCAGAAGATGTGACGTACCTGCCAGAAGGACGCAGACGACATAAAGGCAGATAGGAATCAGAATAAAACGTCCGCGTAGCTCAATTGGTAGAGTGACTTATTCCGGAATGAGGGGATCCGGGTTCGAATCCCGGCGTAGACCAAAAAATTGACAGAGAAATTTACTTCGTTATAATGGCGCCCGAACTATCCGGATGACCCGACCGTTCAAAATCTCGCATTGGTGTGATGTTATTTCCACACCGCGAGATAGGAAAAATAGGAGAATCCCTTCTCCAGCACTTCAAAAAAAAAAAAATGAAAAAAAATAAGGGGGAGATGATGTAACGTACCAGGAGATGTGAAGTACCTGCCAGAAGGACGCACACGACATAAAGGCAGATAGGAATCAGAATAAAACGTCCGCGTAGCTCAATTGGTAGAGTGACTTATTCCGGAATGAGGGGATCCGGGTTCGAATCCTGGCGTGGACAGAAATGAAGGAGAGATTTACTTCGTTATACGTTATTAATTCAAAAGTGTCATACGTCAGAAGGTCATCATACTATGCCTCAACCTCCCAGAAAGAAACGATGTGTAAGAAGAACAGAAAGAATTGTTAGAGAAAATCAAAGAAGGAGAAGAGAGCAAGAAACAGCAGAAGAACGAGAAAGAAGGCTGGAACAAGATAGGATTTCCAGAGCACAATCAAGGGCACAGAAATCATACCAGCAGCGAGAAAGAAGACTGGAACACAATAGGACTACCACGGCGCAATCGAGGGCACAGGAAACACTCCAGCAATGAGACACACGACTTCAGCATAATCGACTCACTATGCAAAACGTTTTTATTCCAAGGATCCCGATCATCCCATCGGATGTCCCGTTTCAATTTAAACGTCTTCAATTCCCGATTCGTTTGAGTTTCGCCATAAGCATCAATAAGGCACAAGGGCAGTCTCTAAAGTTGTAGGACTGGATCTACAAAGTCCATGTTTTTCCCATGGTGAACTGTACGTTGGTTGTTCCAGAGTCGGAAATGGGGAAAATCTTTACATCTTTGCTCCGAATGGAAGGACTGTTAATATTGTTTATCCCGGGGCTCTACAAGAATAAGATACTTTTCATCTCAATCAATTTCATTGTATGAGCCTTCAGCTTTCAAACTTTTTGAATTATTTACATTGGACGTGACAACTACTAAATAATTCAAATACATTTTTTTATCATAATATTCTATTCCGGGAAGTTGTACTACCAAGTTGTATAAACCTTGATTTACCAGTCTTAATTTAATTGCAGATATAGCTTTTATTTTATACTATCACTAGCCCATCAACGACGGGTACAACAGGCTAGTTATTAATAATGTTTACTGGTAAATATTTTACCACAGATAGCCTTCCTCTGGGATTGGCATATGCCTACGAAAAACGTAATGTTCAGTCTCCAGGACACACGGTAATTTTTTGAGACACATTTTAGAAAAAAAATAAAAATAAAATAGCGTCCACGACGCAAAGAAATTCGGTAAATATTTTTTTCCGTCGTGATGTTTCGAAGCAACAGAATGTTTTGGAACTTGAGATCTTTTTAAACTTATAATGACTTTCAATTACGTTTAAAAAAAGGTGAAATGTGCTGTTTTATAATTATTTCACAAAACTTCTAAATATGAAATTTGCTCTTGATAGCTGTTATAACTTTTGTGTTATAGACTCCATAAACTGATACATAGACATCGTACAATCACTTGCACAATAATTTAAGTACTCGGTTTCTTACGGTAACACACAGTATACAATACTGGTGCACGAAATGGGGAAGAAGAGAAGAAATATCCGGTGCCACAATAACCAAAATTTCATGTGATATGTTATCCACAATATCCTATCACCCTACAGAACTTCAAAATCAGATCCATTAATGGACGATTGAAATTTAACACTTAACCGAATGTCAATTATTCTCGCGAATGGCTTCTATTACCGGAATTTTTTTGTCGTTTGCCTGAGGAAAAAGTAAGGACTGAGCTTTTCTGTTAATTTACTAAAGGAACTGACGAAATGTTTCTCAAACTTCAGAAATTATTGTTAACACATCTTAAAAATGATAATTTACACTCAGTATAGGAAAAGAATTGCGGAAAAGTCTGAAAATTAAGATTTTTCCTGGCGAACGAAAAATCCTTGAAATTCAGGTTTCTTTCCGTCATTTTGCGGAAAAGGTTGTATCAGAAATACACTCACTGACAAGGAAATTTGCGCACCAAGAAAGAAGCATCGGATTGAACTGAAATTTTATGGACATAATGATATAGATGAATGATGCACATGATGACAAAAACAGAGCTGCATGACAATTACAGTGGGATCTACCGCACGCAGTCCGGTCATCTTCAATAGCGTGTCGCACCGCCTCGTGCGGTAATACATGCTGCAATACGGTTCGGCATGGAGGTGAACAGACGCCTGATGTTGTCCTGGGGAAGACTAGCCCACACGTGTTGGACGGTTTGCTCCAAATCCCGGATACTGCGGCACGGTATCAGCCGGCGTTTCAACTGGTCTTACACATGCTCGATGGGGGACATGTCCGGGGAGCGAGCAAGCCATGGAAGTGTCTGGTCATGACGTAGGAAGTCCTGGGCAACCCGAGCCGTGTGCGTGCGGGCATTATCCTGCTTGTATAGCGCCCCTGGAATCCCGGCCAGGAATGGGAGCACATGGGGCCGTAGAATCTCATTCACATACCGCTGGCCCGTCAATGATCCACGTACCACTACTAGAGCTGCTCGCCTATCGTTGGCAATGGCTCCCCAAACCATTATGCCTGCAGTGGGGGAAGTGTGGCGCTCGATAGCGAGGGTGGGATTGTGCAGTTGACCCGGAGACCTCCACTCCCGGACACGATAATCATCTGTCGCCAAAACGACGCGGCACTCATCGCTAAACACCACACTTCGCCAGTCTGCTGCCTTTAACGTCGCTCCGGCCTGGCACCACTGCACACGGAGCCAGCGATGTTCCGGTGTTAATGGCAGCACACGTAAGAGGCGCTGGGTTCGCAGATTTGCTTCCGCGAGGCGTCGGATAATGGTTCGTGGGCACACAGAAGCCGTTACATCGCCTGTATAGTGGACCGTGTGCCCGTGAGATTCTTTCGTGCCTGGAGCACGATTCGTCGATTCTCTCTACCGGTGGTCCTTCTGGTCCGTCCGAAGTCGATCCGCCGTGCGGAAGTGTCATCACGTGCCCACTGCTTCCAACACAGTCGGACGGTATGGTCAGAACGATCCACGTGGCGGGATATACGGCGCGCCGACCACCCTGAGGTTTTTATCCCGATGATCAGGACTCTCTCAAAATCCGTAAGTTGCGTAAATCGACGTCTCTGGCACCCGAAATTCTTGTCACTCTACACTCTTGCTTGCGTCGGCCGGTGCTTTTGGCATTAATGGGGCATCGACTGCACGCCAGTTTATAAGGCTGCCGGTTCGTGCTTGCAGCTCTCCCACAGGGTTTGCGGCCATGCGCACTCGCACCAAACGTGGATCATTTGCATACCAGTACACAGTCTAGCTATATGCAAAGTTTCGCGGTTGTAGCATGTTATCTCCTAGGAGCGCAAATTTCATTGTCCGTGATGGTATGTTACGTTAATTCACGAGATGAATCACGGGAAGTGGCTTGTGAATTTGAGAAAACCTTTTACAGTGTGGGCGGCAGTCACAAGTTGTTCCATGTGCACCAGGGGTCCAAGTTCTTTCTAGGTAAACATACCTCACACCTTACAACTTTCTCCACAGGCTTGCATTGTGGAGACCAATGAAGATGGACCGAGTGACTCATGTTGTTTGAGCCAAATACGTACACGACCATCCACGGAGAGGAGTGAAAACGCCACTGGTCAGACCAGTACTTGTTTCCAGTCATCCAACGTCCAATTTACATGATCTTTGCACCAGGCGAGACTTTTGCGCCGACGAATCGTGCTTAGGAGAGCATTTCGTCGGGGTCGTCTGATGTTATGGCCCATATGTACGAGCGTGCGACGTATGGTCATGACAGGTACTGTTCCTAGTTGTTCTCTATTGAATCAACTGTTGGACAGTGCTGCGTCTGTTGACCTGTACGAGTCCTCGGACCCGGCGCTCACCTCTCACAACAACCGTTTTCTGTCCATTGTAATTTTGTCTTCGGGTCGTTTTTTGACCATTTTTGTACCAGCCCTGTTACACTTTTACTAAACTGGCGGCTTGCGAACCCACCAGTTTAGCCGTTTGGGAAATCGAGACACCCACTCTCGTGGCTCCCACATGGTCTAAATCACTAGGAAATTTTCGGATGTGCTATTTTTAACTTAGCTCACTTTCGGATGTGCTATTTTTAACTTAGCTCACTTTCGGATGTGCTATTTTTAACTTAGCTCACTTTCGGATGTGCTATTTTTAACTTAGCTCACTTTCGGATGTGCTATTTTTAACTTAGCTCACTTTCGGATGTGCTATTTTTAACTTACCTCACTTTCGGATGTGCTATTTTTTCCTAAGCTAATTTTCGGATGTGCTATTTTTTCCTGAGCTCATATTTGGATGTGCTATTTTTTCCTAAGCTCATTTTTGGATGCGCTATTTTTTCCTAAGCTCATTTTTTGGATGCGCTATTTTTTCCTAAGCTCATTTTTGGATGCGCTATTTTTTCCTAAGCTCATTTTGGATGTGCTATATTTTCCTTTGCAAACCTTTACCATCATACTCCTACAACTCTAATACACTGGCGGAAAGTGAAAAAAGAACACCAAGAAGGAGATGTCTGATACCAAAGAAATTTATACAGCATAATAACGGAATACAGAGGATAACGTGATCAAAACATTATGGCAAAATACAGCTGTATTTGCTGGTAAACTGAAAAATAGCATTTCCATGTAACATGGTTAGTACGAGGTTGAACCGCCATGAACTGCTTCCTACTGTGCAATACTGGCATAGAGTCTGTCGTACAGATGTTGGATGTAAGTTTGGGGTATTGGGTTCCAAGCATCCTCAACCTGGACGCGTAAATCGGGGATGGTCGTGGCTGGCCGTGGAGACCGGATAAGTCGTTGTCCCATAAAATCCCACAAGTGCTCAATGGGGTCAAATCCGGTGAACGTGCAGGCCATGGAAGTTGTCTCAGACCCTGAAGTGCATATTGCGTTGCACGTGCCGTATGTGGGCGTGCGTTATCTTGCTGGAAAGCACCACGATGGACCGACCTTACAAATGGCACAACAACGGGCTGAATGATGTTGTTGATGTAGGAGGTGTTGTTTAACGTACCCGGTACAAGCACTAGTTGTGTACGGGAGTGATTGCTGATCGCTCCCCACACCAGGAGACCAGGTGTCGACCCTGTGTCTCGCTGGCGGATGCAAGAAGGGTGGAGACGCTCCCCTGTGCGTCTGCGAACACGCATACGGCCATCGGAGGCTCCCAAGCAGAATCTGCTTTCATCGCTGAACACGACAGATCGCCATTGCGTTCTCCAGTGCAGACGTTGGCGACACCACTGCAGCCGTTCCTGACGGTGGGCTGGAGTCAGAGGTACACATGCCAGAGGCACACGTAGTCCTGCATCCAGTAGACGATTGCGGATTGAGGGAGCACAGTCACCTCAGGTGCAACGGCAGCTCGGATTTGCGTCGCAGTGGATGCTCTGCTTGACAACGCCGCTCTTCTTATGCGTCGATCGGTCCGCTCCTTAGTCCGTCTGTGACTCCCGGTTCCACGTCTTCTCGTGTGGGAATGTTCCTCGGACCATCTACGCCACCATCGTACCACCACCGATACTTCCCGTCCAATTCGCTTCGCAATACGACGATACGACCACCTGGCCTCGCGGAGTCCGACTAGACGACCTCGCTAAAAGTCCGATAATCGGTGAAATCCTACACGTCTTCCATGTCCAGGCATTGCAACTCCTTCAGGGTCTTTGCACGTGTCCGTACGCCGACGACTGATTACATTCACTTCGCCGTACTCCTTAAATACCACCAACGATAATTTGCATATTATGCCGTGCTGTGACGTAAGCGCTCACCGGTTGGTCCCGAAATTAACATCACACCTACGTAATCTCGACCCCATTAACATATGTAAATTTCATGATCGTCCGCCAAATCCTTCTTGGTGTTCTTTTTCACTTTCCGCCAGTGTACAGTATATATACATTTAAATGTTGAAACCTCACTAAGGTTATATCCAGTGAGACATTAAAAACAGCAATGAAGCATATGGAGCAACACATATTGCGCTCACCTTATCCCGGTTTCAGTCCCTCTGGCTTGCAATCAATCACAACTGCTTTATCCTTCTAGTTATTTGTTCAGTTGCTGCTTACCATCTTTGGTGAATCCCCAGCATTGTGCGGGGATCCAAGAAGCAACCTGCCATGTGGCTTGGCAGTTAGTCGTATATGGGTGTGAGGAAATTCAAGGCCGCTGTGGTACGGGGGAAGCATGTCCGGCGCGTAACTGGAAGACCCTGGGTTCGATCCCCGTTGGCGGCCAATGCGAATGGGAATTTTTCCGTGACTCCGTTATAAAACGTGGAAAGGGCGATGACTTCTGTTTGATGATAGTGTCCACGTCAAATGTCACTATTAACTGAGATAACTTTACCAACAAAACATATGCATAACAAATTCTCTGCGTCACCACGGCAGCAGGTCACGAGACCAGAACGCTCCTCTGTGGTTATCGTGAAGACAGACAAGCCGTTCGTTTCTTTCCTTTGCGTCTGTAAAAAAAATGTTTTTTTCCTGTGAATTTATCGTCTGCATTAGTGGTTCGTGTTGACTGCGTTGTGGTTTCACCGTTTTGCCTCACTTGAAGTGAGTGTGAGTGCCTTCTGTTACGTTATTTTGTGTTTCTTCTGTGTGACGCAGTTGCAGCAGACAGTGTTGTGTTGTTCGGCTTAGCGGCCATGATGGCTGCTTCCCAAGTTTCGTCTGCTGATTTTTTCTCTGCTGGATTTTCTTTAGCTACATCGACCGCTTGTGAGACAACTATGACCTCTTCAAGTGTGGATTTGTCTACTTCTAATTGTGTTTCTGCTTCTAATGTGCTTCGTCCTAATGTTTCTGCATCGAATGTTCTTCGTCCTAATTTGCATATCCTGGGTGCCGAGTCACGTTCTGCTGCCATGGCTGCTACTCCTCCACGTTCGTATGCTGCGACTGCTCGCCCAAACCAATCTCATGCACCTCTTTCTATGCAACCAGAATTTTCTAGAGAAGATAAAGTTCTCAAGATTCGGATTTCTGACGACTCACCAGCAGGTAAAGAACTTTCTTCAGCTTTGTTATTAAGTGTGTATTTTCCGTCTCTTCGTGACACCCCCCTCCCCCTCTATTTGGAGGCCTTGGTTAAAGTTGTTCCCAAGGAAAGCATCGTTTCAATTATTCGCATTGGAGGGGGTGTTGTCGTTCATTTTGTTCACCAAAAAGCCACCGACACCGTTCTTGCTACAGGCATTGATATTGGCTCCTTTCACTTGCAACCTGTTGCTTCTGCACAGCGCCCGGTCACAGTGACATTATCTCCTGTGCCTACTGCTATTCCTGACAACTTACTTGTTGCTGCACTCGGCACTCTTGGTCGAGTAGTGGGAGAGACAAAATTTCTTCCAGCTGCTGCCAGAGACTCTCCTTTCAACTTTGTGCAAGGGGGTCGTCGCCAATATCGTGTTATTTTCCCCACTGACCAAGCCATTTCTTACCGCCCCACAACTCTGCAACTTGTTACGGACACACGAACATACGTTTTCAACTTATTTGCTGGGGTCCAGTGCTTCCGGTGCCGAGCTGAGGGACACCTGGTTTCTGAGTGCCCTCACCGCACACCTGCACCTGGTGCTGTCCCTTCGATGAAGGTTCACGATGCACCTCTATCTTCCACTTCTTCCTCCCTTACTACTGAACAAACTGTTGCTCCTATGTCAACCACGTCACCATCTCTGCTGATTGCTCCTTCCATGACTGCAGATATTTCGTTGTCTTTACCTGTTTCAGAACTGCCATTACCATACAACTCCGAGAAGGCGCTATCTTTCAAAAACAACTACGCAGTTATTGCCAAACACTGATCCGTCTTTACCATTCAATTCCGAACAGCTGCTTTCTTTCAAAACTTCTGGGTCTTCATTGCCCAGCACTCAAGCGCCACCATCGTGCAACAAATTGGCACCAGTTTTACAGCCTGTTTCGCAAATTCAAACGCCTGCTTCTGAACTGTTCAAATCTGCTGTCATTGATGACATCTCATTTCCACCTCTTCCTTCTTCTGAGGGCTCCTCTGGACCCAAAACTTCCGGGAAACGACCAAATTCTGCGGAGTCTTCTCCAAAGCGTTCGCGACGCTCAAGGCGTTCTCGGACCAAATCTTCTGCCACTTCCTCTGGACCCTCACCTGGCGTGGAGAATTTTTCTTCTCCACTTCGTACAACAAACAGATTCGCATGCCTCCCTACTGAAGATGATATGGATGTTGCTGCTGATTTAAGTGAATCAGCATCGGTTGCTTCGGATGTTGAAGATGATTCTTCATTTCCCACCATAACCAAACTTTCAACTCTTTTCAAAGACTGTTCTGTTCCAGTGCAACCGCTCACATACACCGAACTTCTTGAACTTATTCAACACCCTAAAAAACGTAAAAAATTGCTAACAATCCCGTGTATTCAATCCAAGTTAAATAGGTTACCTGAAATGCTTCAACAACTTCAATTACTTGATGAATTTTTGAGAAATATAACTCTTCCTCCTGATGCTGCCCAGTTTCAGCGGCGTCTTTCATACCTGTTGAAGAAACTCTCAGCTGAACTCGAAAACCATCTACAGCCTGTTCATGATATCCCAACTGAGTTGTGTTAGTTTCAACTGCCGAAGCTTTGCTGCGTCGGCAACTAATGCTCTTGTCTTCGAAGATATTCGTTATCTTAAAGCTAACATCATTCTCCTGCAGGAAACAAACTGTTCTCCTTTGACAGACATTTCCCGCTGGCGACGCTGGCCTTTTGTCTTTTTTCACAATTTCCGTGCCCATTTGGGGTCCGGCACCGCAATTGGCATTCATAATCGTTTTCTTCCGTTTCTGTCTGACGTTGTTGAGTCACAGAGCCTGCTTGGGATTTTTCAATACCTTTCTTTTCGCTTCCTTTCTACCCGTTTTCATTTGTTAAATTTGCACGTTCCTCGTAGTGATTCAGAAGCTACATCCCTCTTTCTTCATGTTACTACAATTCTCACTGAGATTCCGTCTTCTGAAATTGTGATCATGGCTGGTGACTTTAACTGTACGCTGCAACCTCTTTACGATCGTGATGGGTCTCAAGATTTCCGCTCTTCTCTGGTTTCGCAACTCACTCAACTGGTCTTTAATTTTGATCTCCAAGATGCATTTCGCCTTCTCCATCCTGTGACCCGTGATTTCACTTGGTTTCCTCCTGCAGGATCCTCCAACGCTGCTGCACGATTGGACCGATTTTATGTTTCCAGTTTTTTGCGTTCTTCCCTTGTTTCTGTTTCACATGCTCCAGCTGTTTCCTCCGACCATCGTCCAGTCGTTCTACAATTTCATCTTCCCTCCACTGGTGTCCCTCACCCATTGGTTTGGACCCTTGATGATTTCTGCCTGCAAGATCCAACTTTTATTTCTCAGGTCAATTCCATTATTGCGCAATCAGTCAATCAACTTTCCTCCACTGTTGACCCGGCAGCTCTGTGGCTCTCCACCAAGCATTCCATTACTGCGTTTGCTAAACGCTTTTGTTTTTCTGTTCGCACCAATCGTCTTATGGACATAGATTCAATCCGCCGTTCTCTTCAGTCTACCTCGCACACCGATCCTAACTTTGAAATCCTGCAAGCCCGGCTTCATCATCGCCTCCAATCATCAGCTAAATCTGCTCTGACTCGCTTGAAGTTCACCCTTATTCACTTTCAAGATGATCCCCTTCAGAGTCTACGTCATCTTGAAGAACATCGAACTAAATACAATACCATCGCTTATCTTTCCCTTCCGGATGGATCTACCACGGCAGACCCCTCCCTCATCTGCCAACATACTCATTCATATTTTTCTGGTCGTTTCCAACCTTCCCAGATGCCTCCAGCTGATTCCTCTCCACTTCTTCACGGTCTTCCTCAAGTCCCTCAATGTTTCTTTTCTTCGCTCAGTGCTCCAATCTCACCAGCCGAAATTCGTTCTTCTGTTTTCAGTCTTAATGATCGTTCCTCACCAGGTGAAGACGGTCTTCCTCTTTCCTTTTATAAGGCTTTTCTTCCAACTCTTCTTCCTCTTCTTGTTGCCTGTTTTAACTTCGTTTTTTCTTCGTCTTCCTTTTCTTCATCAGCTTTTTCCTTTGCTCTACTTCGCCTTATTCCAAAATCTGGCAACCTTGGACTCTTGACAAACTGGCGGCCTATTTCCATTCTAAATACCGATTACAAAATCTTTGCCAAAGTTCTTGCTCTTCGCCTTAATCCAGTTCTTTCACACATCATCCATCCTGATCAGACCTACACTGTTCCTTCTCGCTCAATCGCTTCTAACATCACTGTCATTCGTAACTTATACTCTCTTGCTTCTCGACTCTCTGAACCTCTCGCAATTTTCAATATCGACCAGCGTCAAGCTTTTGATTCAATTAACCACTCATATCTCTTCACTGTTCTTCGCCAGTTTGGTTTTCCTTCCTCCTTCCGTTTGGCGCTTTCCAATCTTTACTCTCACTCCTTCTTTCGTGTTCGTACTTCAGCATTTCTCACCTCTGCTATTCCTTTCGCCAGTGGGATCCGGCAGGGCTGCCCCCTGTCGGGTCAACTCTTTGCTCTCTCTTTTGAACCGCTTTTGATTTGTCTCCGTTCTCGTTTGTTTTCCTCAGTTCCGCGAGGAGTTGCGTGCACACGTCACCACCACACAGTTCTTTTCGGCTTACGCAGATGACCTAACAGTCTTCATCCGTTCTGAGGGAGCATTCGGAACTCTTCGAAATACCTATCTTGAATATGCTGCGATTTCTGGTTCTTCACTCAACATGGATAAATGCTCTGGATTATGGGCTGGGTCGTGGACGATCCGCGCTGACCGCCCATGGGGTGCCCGCTGGTCTTCAAGTGTTGCCAAATTTCTCGGAGTCTACATTGGAGACCCCTCTGCGGTCGCCGCTGCTACCTGGTCTCCCCTGGTTCAGCGGGTCAATCGCCGCCTAGCACCTTTTTACCGTCTCAAGCCTTTTCTGTCGTTCCTCAGCCGTGCCTACCTCCTCAACACCTTTCTCCAACCATCTTTTTTTTCATGCTTGGATTGGCGCACCTTCCTCCGCCGTTTTTGCTTCGCGAACTTCAACGTACCTTCACTAATTTCGTCTGGAATGTCATTCATTGGGTGCAGCACTCCACTCTCGTTCTTCCTATTTCTTTTGGTGGTCTCTCTCTCCGACATCTCTCTGAAGTTCAAAGCTTTCCACCTTCAAAATTTCCTTCGGAATTTCTCTCTCCAACCTTCTTCTTCTCAAACCATTGTCGACACGCTTCTCTTTCCCCGAAGTCCCCACCTCACTGTCTCAACTTTTCTCCGCATGGACTCCTCTTTCCTCTCGTTCCGAGCCATTTCCCTGAGTTTTACAGATCCACTCTTACCCTCTGGCGTTCCTTATATCCTATTCGCCTTCCCCCAGCCTCTACTGAACGATCTTCCTTGCGGAACCTCTCTTCTTTTTCTTCTGCTATCCGTTCCTCTGCTTCTTCATATTTGCACTTCTCCACCTGGTTCACCAGTGGCGTGGTGCGAGTCTCTCAACTCGTGGATTCCAACCTTCGCTGGAAATCGCTCTCCCAGATCACTCCCTCCTCTTTCGGATTCGCCCATTCATCGTTCTCAGCTTCGATTACTTCAAGTCAGTATTCGTCGACTCTATCCTCTCCTCGCAGATCAACATGGACTTATCTCGCAACCCTCCAGCGCCTCATAGCCTTCCTTTTCTTGTGTATCTCAATGATATTCCTTTCCTTCCACATCAGGTTACTGTCAAGCTTCTTTATCAGCATTTTTTAACACATTTTCTTGAACCAATGCCTATTCCCAATGTACCATCTTCAGATTTGCCAGCCACCTGGACAGACTCTCATACTTCTTACGCCTCTCCAAAAGCTTGTGACATTCATTGGTTACATCTTCATCGCCGCCTACTGACTCCTCGAACTCTTCACCGTTTCCGTCATCTGACTTCACCTCTTTGTTTTTTTTGTTCAACCCTCGGAGATATTCATCATGCATACTTCTTGTGTCTGATGTTACAGTGATGTTCTCTCTCCTTCAAAAAAGTTTGTGCTCACCTTCACACCATGTCACATTATCTTGTGTTACGTCACCACTTTCCGTCGGCTCCCACGCATAATCATGTATGCTCCTTCCTAATTCTACAAGCGAAGTATACAATCTATCTGTACTATCATCGCTGCGTCGATCAACCTTCCCTCCGCCGTTATCACACAGCTCGTCGTTTCCTCTGCCGCAGATATCGTCACTCCGTTACAGCCAGACTACAACTCGAATTTGACATTGCACAAGCCAATAACACTGTTCCAAACTTCATGTCTATTTGGTCACCACATCAGCCTTGGTTCCAAGTCGTCGAAAATGTCGTGGAACTGCTGGCTTAACTTTCGGCTCTCCACTACTGTGTTTTATTCCATCATCAGTGTTCTTCATTAGTGTTCTGTGTCTACTTTTCTGCCCAAGTGCGAGACTTACTTTTACTACTGAATTCGCGTTTTGTTTTGAAATTGTTTACCTTTGAACTCTTACTGCTTTACCGTCTGTTTTTTTTTTTTTTTTTTTTTTGGTGGACTCACAGACACATTTTATTTCTATTGTCACCAGTGGACTCATTGACTTATATTTTTTACTACTGTTAAACTGGGCAGCCTGCGAGCGCCCGCTTTTTCACACCTTTTATATTGTATTTATTTGTTTTTTTAATGCTGGCGATCACCTTGTTCTCTCCCATTTCTTGTTACTATATTTATTTTGTACTTGTATATATTTTGTTCGGGGTTCTTTTCCCAACATTTTGAGCAATAAAGACCTTATGAAGACAAGCCGTTCGTTTCTTTCCTTTGCGTCTGTAAAAAAAAATGTTTTTTTTTTCCTGTGAATTTATCGTCTGCGTTAGTGGTTCGTGTTGACTGTGTTGTGTATTCACTGTTTTGCCTCACTTGCAGTGAGTGTGTGTGCCTTCTGTTTCGTTATTTTGTGTTTCTTCTGTGTGACGCAGTTGCAGCACACAGTGTTGTGTTGTTCGGCTTAGCGGCCATGATGGCTGCTTCCCAAGTACAAATGCAAGTTCCGTCTGGTGATTTTATCTCCGCTGGATTTTCTTTGGCTACATCGACCGCTTGTGAGACAACTATGACCTCTTCAAATGTGGATTTGTCTACTTCTAATTGTGTTTCTGCTTCTAATGTGCTTCGTCCTAATGTTTCTGCATCGAATGTTCTTCGTCCTAATTTGCATATCCTGGATGCCGAGTCACGTTCTGCTGCCACGGCTGCTACTCCTCCACGCTCGTATGCTGCGACTGCTCGTCCAAACCAATCTCATGCACCTCTTTCTATGCAACCAGAATTTTCTAGAGAAGATAAAGTTCTCAAGATTCGGATTTCTGACGACTCACCAGCAGGTAAAGAACTTTCCTCAGCTTTGTTATTAAGTGTGTATTTTCCGTCTCTTCGTGACACCCCTCCCCCTCTATTTGGAGGCCTTGGTTAAAGTTGTTCCCAAGGAAAGCATCGTTTCAATTTTTCGCATTGGAGGGGGTGTTGTCGTTCATTTTGTTCAACAAAAAGCCACCGACACCGTTCTTGCTACAGGCATTGATATTGGCTCTTTTCACTTGCAACCTGTTGCTTCTGCACAGCGCCCGGTCACAGTGACATTATCTCCTGTGCCTACTGCTATTCCTGACAACTTACTTGTTGCTGCACTCGGCACTCTTTGGTCGAGTAGTGGGAGAGACTAAATTTCTCCCAGCTGCTGCCAGAGACTCTCCATTCAAATTTGTGCAAGGAGGACGTCGCCAATATCGTGTTATTTTCCCCACTAACCAAGCCATTTCTAACCGCCCCACATCTCTGCAACTTGTTACGGACACACGAACATACGTTTTCAACTTATTTGCTGGTGTCCAGTGTTTCCGGTGTAGAGCTGAGGGACACCTGGCTTATGAGTGCCCTCAGCGCATACTTGCGCAAGGTGCTGTCCCTTCGTTGAAGGTTCGTGACACACCTCCATCATACACTTCCTCCGCCCTTACTACTGAACAAACTGTTTCCCCAATGTCAACCACGTCACCATCTCTGCTACTTGCTCCTTCAATGACTGCAGATATTTCGTTGTCTTCACCTGTTTCAGTTCCGCCACTGCCATTCAACTCCGAGCAGCCGCTGTCTTTCAAAACTCCTACACAGTTATTGCCAAGCACTAAACAGCCATTACCATACAACTCCGAGCAGGCGCTTTCTTTCAAAACAACTACGCAGTTATTGCCAAACACTGAACTGCCATTTCCATTCAACTCCGAGCAGCCGCTTTCTTCCGAAACTACTGCGTCATCATTGCCCAGCTCTCACGCGCCACCACCAAGCAACAAATTGCCTCCCGTTTCACAGCCTGTTTCGCAAGTGCAAACACCTGCTTCTGAACTGTTCAAATCTGCTCTCATTGTTGACATGTCATTTCCACCTCTTCCTACTTCGGTGGGCTCCTCTGGACCCAAAACTGCCGGGAAACGTCCAAATTCTGCCGAGTCTTCTCCTAGGCCTTCGCGTCGCACTAGGCGTTTTCGGACCAAATCTTCTGCCACTTCCTCTGGAACCTCACCTGGCGTAGAAAATTTTTCTTCTCAACTTCGTACAACAAACAGTTTCGCTTGCCTCCCTACTGATGATGATATGGATGTTGCTGCTAATTTAAGTGAATCAGCATCGATTGCTTCGGATGTTGTTGGAGATGATTCTTCTCTTCCCACCATTCCCAAACTTTCCGCTCTGTTCAAAGACTGTTCTGTTCCAATGCAACCGCTCACATTTACTGAACTTCTTGAACTAATTCAACGCCCTAGGATTGACAAATTTCTAACAATCCCGTGTATTCAATCTAAGTTAAATTGGTTACCTGAAATGCTTCAACAACTGCAATTGCTTGATGAATTTTTGATTAACGTTTCCGTTCCCCCTGAAGATGCCCAGCTTCAGCATCGTCTGTGGTACATGCTGAAGTTGCTCACAGCTGAACTCGAAAACAATCAACAGCCTGTTCATGATTTCCCAACTGACTGAGTTTTTTTTTTCTTCTGAATAAACGTTTTGTTTTGAAATTGCTTACCTTTGAACTTGTACTGCTTTACCGTCTGTTTTTGTTTAGTTTTCGGCGAACTCTTAGACACAGTTCAATACTATTGTTATCAACGGACTAATAGACTTTTATTTTTACTACTGTTCAACTGGGCAGCCTCTCAGCGCCCTCTTTTTCACACCCTTTACATTGTTGTTATTGTTTTTTTAAATGCGTGCGTATACCTTGTTCTCTCCCACATCTTGTTACTGTTTTGTATTCTGTACTTGTTCATATTTTGTGGAGGCGTTTTTTATAACTAACATTTTGAGCAATAAATACCTTATGAAGACAAGCCGTTCGTTTCTTTCCTTTGCGTCTGTAAAAAAATGTTTTTTTCCTGTGAATTTATCGTCTGCGTTAGTGGTTCGTGTTGACTGTGTTGTGTTTTCACCGTTTTGGCTCACTTGAAGTGAGTGTGTGTACCTCCTGTTACGTTATTTTGTGTTTCTTCTGTGTGGACGCAGTTGTAGCACACAGTGTTGTGTTGTTCGGCTTAGCGGCCATGATGGCTGCTTCCCAAGTGCAAATGCAAGTTCCGTCTGCTGATTTTATCTCCGCTGGATTTTCTTTGGCTACATCGACCGCTTGTGAGACAACTATGACCTCTTCAAGTGTGGATTTGACTACTTCTAATTGTGTTTCTGCTTCTAATGTGCTTCGTCCTAATGTTTCTGCATCGAATGTTCTTCTTCCTAATTTGAATATCCTGGGTGTCGAGTCACGTTCTGCTGCCATGGCTGCTACTCCTCCACGCTCGTATGCTGCGACTGCTCGTCCAAACCAATCTCATGCACCTCTTTCAATGCAACCAGAATTTTCTAGAGAAGATAAAGTTCTTAAGATTCGGATTTCTGACGACTCACCAGCAGGTAAAGAACTTTCCTCAGCTTTGTTATTAAGTGTGTATTTTCCGTCTCTTCGTGACACCCCCCTCCCCCTCTATTTCGAGGCCTTGGTTAAAGTTGTTCCCAAGGAAAGCATTGTTTCAATTATTCGCATTGGAGGGGGTGTTGTCGTTCATTTTGTTCACCAAAAAGCCACCGACACCGTTCTTGCTACAGGCATTGATATTGGCTCCTTTCACTTGCAACCTGTTGCTTCTGCACAGCGCCCGGTCACAGTGACATTATCTCCTGTGCCTACTGCTATTCCTGACAACTTACTTGTTGCTGCACTCGGCACTCTTGGTCGAGTAGTGGGAGAGACTAAATTTCTCCCAGCTGCTGCCAGAGACTCTCCATTCAAATTTGTGCAAGGTTGACGTCGCCAATATCGTGTTATTTCCCCCACTAACCAAGCCATTTCTAACCACCCCACATCTCTGCAACTTGTTACGGACACACGAACATACGTTTTCAACTTATTTGCTGGTGTCCAGTGTTTCCGGTGTAGAGCTGAGGGACACCTGGGTTTTGAGTGCCCTCAGCGCACACTTGCGCAAGGTGCTGTCCCTTCGTTGAAGGTATACACTTCCTCCTCCCTTACTACTGAACAAACTGTTGCCCCAATGTCAACCACGTCACCATCTCTGCTACTTGCTCCTTCAATGACTGCAGATATTTCGTTGTCTTCACCTGTTTCAGTTCCGCCACTGCCATTCAACTCCGAGCAGCCGCTGTTTTTCAAAACTCCTACGCAGTTATTGCCAAGCACTAAACAGCCATTACCATACAACTCCGAGCAGGCGCTTTCTTTCAAAACAACTACGCAGTTATTGCCAAGCACTGAACTGCCATTTCCATTCAACTCCGAGCTACAGCTTTCTTCCGAAACTACTGCGTCATCATTGCCCAGCTCTCAAGCGCCACCACCAAGCAACAAATTGCCTCCCGTTTCACAGAATGTTTTGCAAGTGCAAACACCTACTTCTGAACTGTTCAAATCTGCTCTCATTGTTGACATGTCATTTCCACCATTTCCTACTTCGGTGGGCTCCTCTGGACCCAAAACTGCCGGGAAACGCCCAAATTCTGCCGAGTCTTCTCCTAGGCGTTCGCGTTGCACTAGGCGTTTTCGGACCAAATCTTCTGCCACTTCCTCTGGAACCTCACCTGACGTAGAAAATTTTTCTTCTCAACTTCTTTTTTTTTTTTTTTTTTTTTTTGATTGGAGGTTTAACGACCACCGTGAGCAACTCAATGGGCTATAAGCAGTCGCCCGTCCCTAATTTAGGGTCACTGGTTCCAGGGAAGGGAGAGAGCCAGTGCCGCAAGACAAACACAACATCCATGCCTGAACGGGATTCAAACCCGGACCCCTTACGGGCGAATGATCAGAGGCCAGCGCCTTAGACCACTGCGCCACCGGGGCGGCCTTCTCAACTTCGTACAACAAACAGATTCGCTTGCCTCCCTACTGATGATGAAATGGATGTTGCTGCTAATTTAAGTGAATCAGCATTGATTGCTTCGGATGTTGTTGGAGATAATTCTTCTCTTCCCACCATTCCCAAACTTTCCGATCTGTTCAAAGACTGTTATGTTCCAATGCAACCGCTCACATTTACTGAACTTCTTGAACTAATTCAACGCCCTAGGATTGACAAATTTCTAACAATCCCGTGTATTCAATCTAAGTTAAATTGGTTACCTGAAATGCTTCAACAACAGCAATTGCTTGATGAATTTTTGATTAACGTTTCCGTTTCCCCTGAAGATGCCCAGCTTCAGCATCGTCTGTGGTACATACTGAAGTTGCTCACAGCTGAACTCGAAAACAATCAACAGCCTGTTCATGATTTCCCAACCGACTGAGGTTTTTCTTCTTCTGAATAAACGTTTTGTTTTGAAATTGGTTTACCTTTGAACTTGTACTGCTTTACCGTCTGTTTCTTTTTTTTTTTTTTTCGTTTTCGGTGAACTCACAGACACAGTTTAATACTATTGTCATCAATGGACTCATTGACTTATATTTTTTACTACTGTTAAACTGGGTAGCCTGTGAGCGCCCGCTTTTTCACATCTTTTATATTGTATTTATTTGTTCTTTTTAATGCTTGCGTATCACCTTGTTCTCTCTAACATCTTGTTACTATATTTGCATTTAGTACTTGTATATATTTTGTAAAGGCGTTCTTTTATACCCAACATTTTGAGCAATAAAGACCTTATGAAGACAAGCCGTTCGTTTCTTTCCTTTGCGTCTTTAAAAAATGCTTAAAAATCAGATAATGACTTTTTCTTAATTTTTTTTTATAAAAAAGGATGATAGTTGTAAGTTTATGCTATAAAAATTGCAATGCGTTATGATTTACAGTTTGCCATATATCCGTTTTTCTAAATTGATCCCATCGCGAAATAGAGAATTTTGTAAAACTTAAAAATTTAATTTCTCGTAATCTAAATCGAAATTCAAAAAAAGAGCGACGAGGTGCAAAAATTCGATCATGGCACTACATTCCTACAAAGTTTCGTGGTTCTGTTGCTGTTAGTGTGTCCGGAACACGACCTGATAGCACTTTTTTGCTTACCTTAAATTTAAAATACAATAGCTCTTGAATTATCGCCAGAATCGAAAAACGTTTTTTTTCAGCGTATTTCCCAAACAATTCTCTACAAATGATGTAAATTTCATATTTTTGTGTTCAATACGATTTGCGCTGCGAGCTAGGAAAGCAAGAGTGTCGCGAAATTTCTAAAATAGCGGCAGCAGCTACGGCAGTTACTTTTTTTAGAATAGAGAGAAATAGATTTAGATTAAACACGACCGTACAGGACTGTTTGATTAGCAGGACCGTCAAGCAGATTTGGTTTAAACATGACCGTTGGATTAGCAAGACTGTCAAGCAAATTTGGATTAAACAAGACATTACTGTTATCAAGGTATGCTTAGTGAGAGAGTAATCACCGCGATATCAAAGCGATCAACGAGATAAGTTAATCTTATTCTTGCTACTATTTTTGTTTCTTTCAGAAAGATTTGAATTAAACAGGACCGTACAGGGCCGTTGAATTGACAGGACCGTCGAGCAGATTTGCATTAAACAAGACCGTGCTGTTTTCAAGGTATATGCTTAGTGAGAGAGTTATCAGCGAGATATCATAGCGATCAACGAGATAGGTTAATGCTATTTTTACTACTATTTTTTCTTTCAAAAAGATTTGTATTAAACAGGACCGTTGAATTAGAAGGGCAGTCAAGCAGATTTGGATTAAACAAGACTATACTGTTATCAAGGTATGCTTAGTGAGAGAGTTATCAGCGATAAATCATAGCGATCAACGAGATAGGTTAATCTTATTTTTGCTATTATTTTTCTTTCAAAAAGATTTGTATTAAACAGGACCGTTGGATTAGAAGGACCGTCAAGCAGATTTGGATTAAACAAGACTATACTGTTATCAAGCTATGCTTAGTGAGAGAGTTATCAGCGAGATTGATATCTAAGATCAACGAGATAGGTTAATGCTATTTTTGCTACTATTTTTTCTTTCAAAAAGATTTGTATTAAACAGGACCGTTGGATTACAAGGACCGTCAAGCAGATTTGGATTAAATAAGACCATACTGTTATCAAGGTATGCTTAGTGACAGAGGTATCATCGAGACATCAAAGGGATCGACGAGATAGGCTAATTTTATGTTTGCTACTATTTTTTCTTTCAAAAAGATTTGGATTAAACAAGATCATCAAGCTGATTTGGATTTGCAGGACCATACTGTTTTATCAAGGTATATTTAATGAGAGAGTTATGAGTAAGATATCATAGCGATCGACGAGATAGGTTAATGTTGTGTTTGATACTTTGTTTTTTCTTTGTTTGTTTGGGGATTTATCTACTACCGTGAGCAACTCAATTTAGGGCCACGGATTCCAGGGAAGGAAGACAGACAGTGTCGTAAGAAAACCACACCATCCATGACTCAACCGAAATTTTAGTAGAGCCCCATCTTGGGTGAAAAATTAGAAACCATGGCTTCTTACCTCTAGGCCACTGGAGCGGCAGTTTGTTATCAGGTTCGTAAGCTATTAACTTTTGCTGAATTTGAAGTTATCTACGCCTGCCATTTACTGTTGATTGATCTACGAAGAACTTTTGAAATTGTTTTCAGTTTCTTCTGGTGGAGTACAATGTTGGATCATCAAATAAACGCCTCATTTAGGATATTACCCGTAAACCTTCAAATTTATGACCATTCTTAGTTTTTCGAGAGTTGTGACGTACTACAGAGGTAAAGCACGTGTCAAGACGACAAATGTGTAGCTATACTTTCTGTCAGTGTAGCTTAGTTGGTTAGAGAAACTCACTCCGGGGAGAGGAGACGCGGTTTCGATCTCCGTCACTGAGAAATTCCTGTTTTCACATTGGCAACCGAAAGTAAAAAGGGATCTTTTGGCTGTTGGGTTCTTCGAAAGGTGTGTGATGTTTGTTCCACACATCGTCCTAGGTTGGTGGGGGTTCGTTCTCCGCTTTAAAAAAAATTAGGAGAGAGATGATGTGATCTACTACAGAGATAAAGCAAGTGTCAAGACGACAAATGTACAGCTATACGTTCCGTCAGTGTAGCTTAGTCGGTTAGAGTAACTCACTCCGGGGAGAGGAGACGCGGTTTCGATCTCAGTCACTGACAAATTCCTGTTTTCACATTGGCACCCGAACCTAAAAATGGATCTATTGGCTGTTGGGTTCTTTGAAAGGTGTCTGATGTTTGCTCCTCATATCGTATGGGGTTAGTGGAGATTCGTTCTTCGCTTAAAAAAAAAAGTAATAATAATTAAGAGGGAGGTGATTGAGGTACTACAGAGGTAAAGCACGTGTCAAGACGACAAATGTGCAGCTATACGTTCTGTCAGTGTAGCCTAGTCGGTTAGAGCAACTCACTCCGGGTTGAGGAGACGTGGACAAATTCCTGTTTAGGGTGGCTCTAAAACTTTATATCTTACATTCAAACTGTAACTGCTGAAGCTTATTAACTTTCCTCAGCGTCCACTTAATTATTTGACACATTTTGCGAACTGTTCCCTTGGAAGTTAAAATAACTGAGTATTTAGATATTTAAACAGCCTTTTCGGGCCTTTAATTTTTGGGTGAAAGTGCACTTATGCAGTACATTTGCGGGGAGACAAATATTCTTTGCACTTTCATTCTGTTTAAAATTCGAACGAGATTAGTCAACGTAAGAGAAATTAGTTTATCAGAAAAACCTTCCATTGGCATATCGGTGCACGAGTTGCTGAAGTAGATATAAACAGCACAGATTGATTTAAACCCACCCGCTCGAACTTGGACGCCTAATTTGCTTTCGGGACTGACATTAGCCTTCACTTTAATTTACCTTCCGATATGTTAGTGGTTGTTGCCACAGCGACAATCCGATATCGTTTGTGGCCTCCGTTGCTACTAGGAGGCGCGACTGTTGCTCGTAAGTGACCAGATGATTTGTCCGCACAACCGTGACCATTCAAAAAAGAGCATTATTAGAATATTTTTTTTTATTTCCATTCGATGCCAATTTCATTAGCTCCGTTTGCGATGGGGCATGGAATATTTGTCCACTTCCAGAGACACATACAGTTTGACAATTTATGTACTGTCTCGCTAATCTTTAATTTCTGATAACCACTAATGCCTTTTCAGTTCAGAGAATGATTTCAAAGACAGTGTCGCACTTTCAGTTCATTTTTTTCTTCAGTTCGATTTCGTGGTGCTCATCTGTAAATATCTTAGTTGGTAAGTTGAAGTTCGATTCCATCTTAAGAAATTATTGTAGCAGGCTCACAAATACGGTTTTCCTTTTTTTTTTTTACGTTCACGTATTTGGATTTGAAATGGTCCATTAATGTATACGTACCTGTGTTAAAAATCAAGTTTGATTCTCTCACTCTAAACATTTACAAAACTGGTTCACACAAAATAAAATTAATTACAATATTTTCGTGCATTACTCTCTAAGAATTTGACGAGCAAGAATCGGTAATTAACACAATTAGAAGTATTTCCTTTTCAATTTTCTTGTATATTTAGATACGAGAAGAAAAAAACCCTAGAACTTTCCGAAGAACCACGAGTTAATATTGTAAAAAATCCTATAATTTAATTTCCCATTATTCCTGAAGAAACACTGTTAATATTGCATGTTAAAAAAAACTGCCAAAATCTCAAAGAGAGAGAGATAAGCGGCATTTTAGTTAGTTTTTGTTTTCTTAAAACAGAGAAAAGGCTATTTCTGTTTTTTTTAACAAAAACAGAGAAAAGATGGGTCCAGTGTTCTTTTAAAGAAAAAAAAAGGTATAGCCAGTTTTTGTTAGAAAAAAAAAATCACAAATCACCCTTTGTACTTTTTTCTAACAAAAAAATAAAAAATAAAAGATCTGTTCAGTAGTCTCATAACTAATAACAATATATCATCAGAAGAAGAAAATGCTGTTTCTTTTAAAGCAGTTCTGCAGATATTAATAATGAAACCTTTTTTTATTGTGCCAACTCAGCATAAAAGTAGCACTTCTCTGTACGAGGACGCTGTCTGATCATATATTTAACAGATCACCTGAGCCCGTCAGTGACTTTTTTTAGTTTTTTGCACTTTTTATGCACGAGGTTTCCGTTAGCTTGCACAAGGTCTCCGTTAAGTGCGATATTTATTACAACAATACCAGCAAACTATCCTGTCAAATCTCAAATTTTGTGGTATTACGCCATTTGTATTGATATTATTTGGTTCTCCTGTATTACTATGGATGATGTAAAACCGCTAGCTAAATATTTTCGAAAAACTTAATAAACCAGGTGAAACACCCATTTATAAGCGTAAACTTAACTGAAAAAAATGTCAAGGAAGACCAAAACTCAGCAAAGCCTCTGTAACTAAAAAAAATTACCGGAATTATTCAAATTCATTACAGTTATCGTACTCACTACAATATTATTAGCATTAATAGCAATCCATCTATGGAAAACCAGATGCAAAACTGGATGGGGTGTTACTTCTTTTTTTTACACTTGGCCTAGTAGTTTTAGGAATTAAATAGGAAGCCCGGGCATTGCAGAGAATACCGCATCATACACGTTGCCGCTAACACATATAATTTATTGTACATCTGCTGTACATAGCTGTACCCTCTAAGAGACGCATTAGCATGATTTATGGTCTAAATAATAGCGTTATGAAATCTTGTTAAAGATGCACTAATTGTGACCGTGTAAATAAATCCGATTTGAAAAATTCTTCCTCATTAGAATGCTGTATCAGCACCATAATTTCCCGTACCTTCTCCAGCTTTTTGAAATTAATACTGCTAGTTCTAATGCTATCAGTGCTGGTCAAATGCTTTATTTTCTCATGCAAACTTCTGCCACTAATACGCTGTATTTAGTGTATCCCAATAATACTTATATTAATCATTGATATAATAACATTTGTTATTATCATTTTAATACTAGATATTACGAGAGTTGTACGGAAAATAATGCAAAAGTGGACATACCTTTTTTATTAACTGACAGAGGTTGTTCAAATTGCACATGTTGATAGAGTAACCCTTTCTCTATACCACTAGTGGCTTGTGGTAAGTTGAGATGGGGGAGAGGCTGCATCTCAGTTTTGTGGATATTACGATATCACTTAGAAAGCTAAGTTACTGAGCCTGTGCTGATGCTGTCCGTTTAATAATAATAATAATATATATATATATATATATATATATATATATATATTCTATAAAGATACCTAAGCAAAAAAATACATATATAATTTTGACTCACACCTAGTACAACATAGAAAAGGTTATGTATCTACCTGTGTGAGTAAAAGGAGAAAAGAAAAAAAAAATAAAATAAAACAACTGAATGTAGAAGGTGTCGAGAATACTGAGCCTTGGCTTTATCAAGGACCAGCAAAAACTCTGCATTTTCTCACTTCCACAAAGACCTAGTTGGAAATGGGTTTCTGCAAGGCCATAGATGCAAGTAACATTCCCACCTAAAATAGTTTAAAAAATATATATATAAGTCATGTCCTCCGTAGAGTAGCATGACCTAGCACTAGTTAACAATTTCGCTTGCATCCATATATATATGCGTACATATCGAAGGTGCTTTTTTTACAAGAAATGAATATTTATATTACACATTTAGCGATTGATGCGGGAAATGTAGAGGTACCGATACCTAAATTAAGCAACAGATATTAAGCGATGGCCACATTTATGAATGAAATAATCGGCCTATAAAACTTGGTCGGATGCATTATTTCTTAAAAGAAAACTGTTTAATCAGTGCATCCTTCTAGTTCTTACGCATGGAGCACAGACATGGACCTCAACTAAAATAGACATACTTGCAGCAACTGAAAGAAGCATGTAGAGATGCATGTTTGATGTTACCAGAAAAGATTCAAATAGGAACTCGTGGATCGAGAAAATGAGTGGAAGACATTATGGTCAGAACTCCTGAAATTGCAACGAGATGGATATATTGCTAGAAGAAAGCCACCGACGGAGAGTTGAAATATTAAACTGGATAGCAAGGGGAAAAACAATACCCAGAAGATGACAAGTGGGAGATGGGTGGATGAAATTCGAAAGCATGAAAGAAACTGCCTCAAGGCAGACTGTTGTGGAAGAAGAAACTTGGAGACTCTTTTCCAGCAGTGGATTGATCGTGGTTGTAAATTATATGTATATGCATACATACATACATACATACATACATACATACATACATACATACATACATACATACATACATACATCATTATCATTGTCAACCATTTTCAATCCACTGCTGGACGAAGGTCTCTCCAAGCCTCTTCCACAACGGTCTGTCTTGTGCCAGTCTCCTCCATGTTACTCCCACATACTTTCGAATTTCATCCACCCATCTCCCATATGGTCTTCTTCTGGGTCTTTTTCCTGTTATGTATAAGGACAAAAAATAAAAAAAAAAAATTAATGTGTGTGCCAGTGGCAGCGGAGATACACTCAAGGTCATGTACGCGTTCTCAAGTGTCTCATTGTGACCCCTAGAAATATGACAATAAATATTTTTCTTCTGATACAATCGCTTTGGAACTTCGACTTGATACCAACCACTGCAACTTGGACGGCAATGAAAAACATTTTCTGGAATTTTGAAGGGTCTGCCAGAATTTCGCGATGAATTGTTATTGCGATACTCACACACCGGCATTCTCTTTAATAAACACGGATTGCAAACATATTCAGTCCAGTTTTAATTTTGAAGCAATGATAACAATTAAGTGTAGAAAAATGTGTTTTCCAAAATTTTCCAACTTCGTAATTTTCTAAACAATGATATCTGATTAGATGTCCTTTTCAAAGTAATTAAGTATAATGCACTACCTCAATTGAAATGCGCATCTTATTTTTTATGGGGAGGGGGGACGTAGCAGAAAAATAAAATGTACCCAGTGGAGTGACTTCAATGATTTTTGGTGCATAAAAATTTACATGAGTTTAAAAGCGAAAATTTCGCTGTGCTTGGTCAGTGAAGAAATCAATTTTGTGCAAGTATTCACTGCAGAAATTAGTATCTCTCTCTTTTGTTTTGCTTTCAATTTATCCAATACTGAACTCTGTTCTTAATCGCAATTTGTTCACATACCCATTTTGACCAGAAGAGAAAATATAAGTAAAACGTTTTTGCAAAAATCCCGGCAAATGATTATTTGTTATTAGCAAACACGAATAAACTCCAGTTCGATGGGAGTAACATTGTTGTTCGAATTACTACGTTGAATAAAAGCAGGAACAAACCAAAAATTGGAACAAAAAATAAAAATAAAACATGTTGAGTAATAAAGTTAAACATACTTTATTTAATACTTTATTTCAACATTCGTCATTATGTTTAATTCATTCCCCTACTTTATTTCTTATTCGAACGCACAAGAACCGTCTTAATCAACAAAGCTCACAGGTGAGGCAATGCATTCCCTCCCAACGAGAGACTGCATTCCCGAGCAACCCTGCAAGCGAGAGCTGCCATCAATGCAGCCCCCAGGGAAGTTTTATTAAAAGAAACGAACTGATGTGGGAATAGGCAGAGTTTCCCACATGTGTTGGTTTCAATAGCCGTCAGAACTGCAAGCAGAGCAGCCCGCCAACGTTCCTTCCGCTTCCAGCGGTGTTATGCAGTAAAAACTTCCAGTTGAGTTCAGAAAACTTCAGTCGTGGCATTATGCTGGGAAAACTTACAGCGGAGTTCACAAAACTTCTCTCTCTTTGTACGGCATGAAAAAAAACCAGCTTTGTGTAGGGGTGAGGGGTCTGCAGCCCTACAGCTGAGCCACCCCTGCTCTATACAAAGGTACTACTCAACATAGTCTCCATCAAAAACGATGCGTCTGCGCCATCGTTGAATCCAACTCTCGAATCCTCTTTGAAAAAAGTTAGGTGTGGACTGTTGTATCCACTTCTTCACAGCCACTTTCCCCTTGTCTGTGTCATCAAATCGTTGTCCCCGGAGACTGTTCTTCTTTGAACAGAACAGGTGGAAGTCTGTGGGCACCAGAACTGGACTGTACCGTGGATGGGGCACCATAGACCACCCTAATTTACTGATCGCCTGATTTGTTGTCAAAGATTGTGGTCTCGCATTGTCATGGTGAATGTGGATCCTTTTCAGATTCTTGTTCAGTCTCTTTCTCCTTGTGGCTTCTCTGAGCTTCTTGAGTGTCACATTGTACCGTTTTCTAGTCACGATACTGCCACGTTTCAGAAAATCAAGGAGAATGACACTCCTGTCATCCCAAAAAACAGTCACCATACTTTCTGTACTGATCGCTGGCTCTTGAACTTCTTAGACCCTTGTTGAAGAGATGTGACGTCATTCCATGGTATGATTCTTTGTTTCCGGATCGCTATGACACCCTACGTTTCGTCCCCTGACACCAGATCAGAAAAAAGGTGTCTTTATTGGCTTTAAACACTTCAGAGCAGACTTCCACCTTTCTTTCTTTCAAATTCTCTCCTTTTTTCTTTCCTTTCTCTTCTTCTTTCTCTCCTTCAAAACGGGTGTCAACTGCCGAGGCACCCTCTTTGCACACATTTTCCGATACCCAAGTCTTCCACCATCTTCTGCATGGCATTATGACGACAGTCCAGTTGTGCAACAAGTGCACGGATTATGACTAGTCTCTCCGCGCGAATCAATTCATCCACTCGCTGACGATTCCTTTCAGTGGTCGCAGATGATGGTCTCCCACTGCGTGGTTAGTCTTCACTGCTGGTTTCCTCTTACTTAAACTTCTTCATCCATCTGTATACATTGCTCTTGGCTATGGTGTTATCTCCGTAAACATTCTGTAGCCTTCTGTGGATGTCGGACAGCCTGCACCCTTCCTTCGTCAAGAACTCAATGACGACACATTACTTCTGCTTGGAATTCATTATTTACCTGCAATGAAGAAGAAGGGTTACTATAGTGGAAGAGTTACTCTACCAACATGTGCAATTTGAACGACCTCTGTCAGTTAATAAAAACGTTATGCCCACTTTTGCATTACTTTCGGTACAACCCTCATATTATGTAATAATACGAGTATGTCATCATTTATCCTTCAAGAAGTCCTATTTTGAAAAATCTGTTTCTGTTCAGTTGCTGTAGCACCTCAAGACTTTGAATGCATTTATTAAAATTTTAATCCGAATTTTCCCACTAGGTGAAGTAAAATCATTTTCTTTTGTAGAAACGCGATGGTTGTGGAGCTTCAAATAAAGAAACGTATGTGGAAACTGGCGCGATAATGTTGTGACTTTTGTTGAGAGACGTACTCAACACATCGAGAGGTCGGTGCCATTGTTCTTGTTTTTCTGCTTCGAAACCCATTCTACACCCTTTAAAAAAATTCTGAAATTCACGAGCCACTTTCCGTAATTCCTTCCGTGAATGTATTAACGAAGTATGTTTCCGATAAAAACTTTTCCGTGAAATGATGGAAACAAACTTGAATTTTACGAAATTTTCGTACCCCATGAAATTTCCGAATTTTTAGAAACCTTTCCGCCATTCCTTTCTTATATTGACAATAAAGTGTCTTCTTTAAGCTTTCCAACGGTAGGTTGAAGAAGGGTATGTGCTCCAGCTTTGTCAGTCTGTCTGTCCGTCCGTCTGTCGGCACGATAACTCGCGTAAAAAAGGTTCAATTTCGATGAAATTTTAGTATGTGGTAAGGGGGCAGCTGAGGACGAACCCTATTGAAATTGGGAGAATTGGGGTCAAAAGTCAGGACATAGCAGTGGGATCCATTCCATTGCCCTTATGCGTCATAACTTCCGTAAAAACGGTTCGATTTCGATGAAAGTTTAGTATATGGTAAGGGACAAACCCTATTTTTAAAATTTTGGTATATACTACGGACAAACTCTATTGAAAATGGGAGAAATGAGGTCAACGGTCAGGACATAGGAGCGGGATTCATTACATTGCCATTAAGCGTCATAACTTACGTAAAAATGCTTCGATTGCGACAAAACTTTATCATGTTGCTCCAGAGGTACACTAAACCCGTTCTGTTGAATATCATCGAAATGGAGTCAAAGGTCAGGGCACAGGAGTGAGATTTATTCCACAGCCATTATCCTCATAACTTGACTAAAATGCTTCTATTGCGACAAAACTTTAGTATGTTGTTCTGGAGATACACTGAACCAGTTGTGTTGAATATAATCGAAATGGAGTCAAAAGGTAAAACTTTAGTATGTTGTTCCGGAGACATAATGAATCGGTTGTGTTGAATATCATCGAAATAGTGTCAAAGGTCAGGGCACAGGAGCGAGATTTATTCCACAGCCATTAATTTCATAACTTAACTCAAAATGCTTCTATTGTGACAAAACTTTATCATGTTGTTCCGGAGGTACTCTGAACCCGTTCTGTTGAATATCATCGAAATGTAGTCAAAGTTCAGGGCACAGGAGCGAGATTTATTCCACAGCCATTAATTTCATAACTTAACTCAAAATGCTTCTATTGTGACAAAACTTTATCATGTTGTTCCGGAGGTACTCTGAACCCGTTCTGTTGAATATCATCGAAATGTAGTCAAAGGTCAGGGCACAGGAGCGAGATTTATTCCATAGCCATTATCCTCATAACTTGACTAAAAATTCTTCTATTGCGACAAAACTTCAGGTTGTTATCCCGGGGGTATACTGAACCAATTCTGTTTAATATAATCGAAATGGGGTCAAAGGTCAGAACACAGGAGAAAGATTCATTCCACAACCATTGTCCTCATAATTTGAGTAATGATTTCTAGTATGTTGGAAAGCGTATCATAATCAATGCATTGCATGAGTTTACTAACTTGTTTAAGATGTGTTAACGGAAAATTCTGAATTTTCATAAACCTTTCCGCAATCTTTTTTGTGTACTAACGGAAAAACTCTGTTTCCACGTTTTCCGTATCCATATGCCGAAAGTTTTCCGACAATACGAGCTTTTTCGCGGGAATACTTCAGGTTTGATTAATTGTTAAACCTCAGTTGTCTGTCGAAAGATCTGATTTTGAAGTCCTGTACCGAGATGGGATCTTGTGGATTGTATATCGCATGAATTTTGGTTGTTGTCGCGGAGGATATTTCTCCCCCTCCCCCTCTCATTTTGTGCACCAGCTATTGTATATTGTGTAATCGTAAGGTAGCGGGTACTTAAATTATTGTACAGATTATTGTAGGATATTTAAGCATCAGTCTATGGAGTGCATAAGACAAAAGCTATTATAGCTATCAAGAGTAAATTTTATATTTACAAATTTTGTGAAACAGTACATTTCACCTTTTCTTAAATATAATTGAAAGTCATTGTCATCTTAAAAGGATCTCGAGTTCCGAAGCATTCTGTTGCTTCGAAAAATCACGATGAGAAAAAAATACTTGATTTGTGATAAGTCCTTGTACAGAAAAAAAAAAAGTATTGCAAACGTATTAAAAAAATATTCAACTCAAACGTAAAATGTAATGACTAAATCACTGACATTATTGACAAAATAATTTCATCACCGCGCAGTTAAAATTTAACCTTGAACGTGTGTACGATTTTTTGAGTCTTTCTGGCTCTGTCGCGCGCTTTCTGTTGAGGCAACACACACGACGTCGGTTCGAGAAGACTCTCTGACGCAAGGACTGAAAAATTCAGCATTTTCGATTTTGCGAAACATACGAAAGTGATTATGAAAAGGTAGCTGAGCTTGTGAAAACACCACGATGTCCCCCTCACCCCTGAGTTAGTCGTTCTCCCAACTGAGCTACGAGGACAGAATGTCTCTCTGCAGATTTGTCGTCTTGACACTTGTTTTCACCTCTGTAGTATGTCACAAGCTCATGAACAAAAAACTAAATCACAATCTTTCTCTGAAGTGCTTCATATCTTGACCATTTTACCCATCGTTTTAGAGCTGTGAATTTTTCCTCAGAAACCAAGAATGACGTCAGAATTTTTAGAATACCATCATCAATCACTGCTGTATGAAGCTCTTCCCCCGTCTTCCTCACAGCTCTTTGTTTTGAGCATTTCTCCTGCATGTCACTCCCGCATGCTTGTTATCTACCCATATCCCACGTGGTATTTTCTTCTGGGCCATTTCCTGTCCCTTGATATCCGGTCAATTCAGTTATCGAACCCTGCTTAGTACTTCAAACAACACATCTTGTTTTTGTTTTTTGTTTTTTATTAAGGTTTAACGACCACCGTGAGCAACTCAACGGGCTATAAGCAGTCGCCCGTCCCTAATTTAGGGTCACTGGTTCCAGGGGGAAGGGAGAGAGCCAGTGCCGTAAGACAAACACAACATCCATGCCTCACCGGGATTCGAACCCGGACCCCTTACGGACGAATGATTTTTTTTTTTGATTGGAGGTTTTTTTTTTTTTTTTGATTGGAGGTTTAACGACCACCGTGAGCAACTCAATGGGCTATAAGCAGTCGCCCGTCCCTAATTTAGGGTCACTGGTTCCAGGGAAGGGAGAGAGCCAGTGCCGTAAGACAAACACAACATCCATGCCTCACCGGGATTCGAACCCGGACCCCGTTCGGACGAGTGATCAGAGGCCATCGCTTAGACCACTGCGCCACCGGGGCGGCACACATCTTGTTTATTACCACTTGACGGTTTTTAAGTTGATCATGATTTTATTCACTCTTGCCATTTCCATTATTCATGAACTCCGTTTCCTACCTTTCTTGGTTACACAAAGAATGAATCTTTCCAAGCTTCTTTGAGTGGGCTGCGGCAGTGCTGAGATGGGCCGAGCCCGAGCCCGAAAGCCCGAAGTCGAGCCCGGGCCCGAACCGGGCTTGGTCTGCATAATACTTATTGCAGTTCCGGATCGGGCGGGCTCGTTCTCTGAGAGAGTGAGAGGAATTTTCTTCCTTTTTTTTTACGCTTTCCAACCGTAGGTTGAAGAAGCGTATATGCTCCAGCTTTGTCCGTCCGTCCGCACGATAACTCACGTGAAAATAGTTCGATGTCGACGAAATTTTAGTATGTAGTAGGGGACCAACTGGGAACGAACCCTATTGAAAATGGGCGAAACAGGGTCAAAGGTCAGGACATAGGAGCGGGATCCATTCCATTGCTCTTATGCGTCATAATTTGCGTAAATATTGTTCGATTTGGATGAAATTTTAGTACGTGGTGGGGAACCACCTGGGGACGATCCCAATTGAAAATGGGTGAAATAGGGTCAAACGTCAGGACATAGGAGCTGGATTCATTCCATTGCCTTTATGCGTCATAACTTGCGTAAAAATGGTTCGATTTCGATGAAATTTTAGTATGTGGTAGGGAACCACCTGGGCACGAGCCCAATTGAAAATGGGCGGAATGAGGTCAAAGGTAAGGACTTAAAAGCGGGATCCATTCCATTGCCTTTATGCGTCATAACATGCGTAAATATGGTTCGATTTCGATGAAATTTTAGTATGTGGTAGGGAATCACCTGGACACGAACCCTATTGAAAATGGGAGAAATGGGGTCAAAGGTCAGGCAGGACATAAGAGCTAGATGTATTCCATTGCCCTTATGCGTCATAACTTACGTAAAAATAGATCGATTTCGATGAAAGTTTAGTAGCCACCCCGGTGGCACAGTGGTCTAAGGGGGCCGGCCTATGATCATTCGTCCGTAAGGGGTCCGGGTTCGAATCCTGGTCAGGCATGGATGTTGTGTTTGTCTTACGGCATTGGCTCTCTCCCTTCCCTGGAACCAGTGACCCTAAATTAGGGACGAGCGACTGCTTATAGCCCGTTGAGTTGCTCACGGTGGTCGTTAAACCTCCAACCAAAAAAAAAAAAAAAAAAAGTTTAGTATGTGGTAAGGAACCACCTAGGGACGAACCCTATCGAAAATGGGCGGAATGGAGTCAGAGGTAAGGAAACAAAAGCGGTATCCATTCCATTGCCTTTATGCGTCATAACATGCGTAAATATGGTTCGATTTCGATGAAATTTTAGTATGTGGTAGGGAACCACATAGGCACAAACCTTATTGAAAATGGGCGAAATGGGGTCAAAGGTCAGGCAGGGCATAAGAGCGGGATTTATTCCATTGCCCTTATGCGTCATAACTTGCGTAAAAATGGTTCGATTTCGATGAATTTTTAGTATGTGGTAGGGAGCCACTGGGGACGAACCCTATTAAAAATGGGCGAAATGAAGTCAAAGGTCAGGACACTGGAGTGGGATCAATTCCATTGCCCTTGTGTATCATAACTTACCTAAAATGCTTGGATTGCGACAAATCTTTATCATGTTGTTCCGGAGGTATAGTGAACCGATTCTGTTGAATATCAACGGAATGGGGTCAAAGGTCATTGCACAAAAGCAAGATTTATTCCACAGCCATTATTCTCATAACTTGCGTAAACCTGCTTCTATTGCGACAAAACTTTAGTATGTTATTCCTGAGGTATAGTGAACCGGTTCTGTTGAATATAATCGAAATGGGGTCAAAGGTCAGGACACAGGAGCGAGATTTATTCCACAGTCATTATCCACATAACTTGAATAATAATTTGTGGTGTGTTGGTAAGCGTATCATAATCAATGCATTGCATGATTTTACTAACTTGTTTTAAAGTGGTTTTGTATGATTTAGCATACGATACTTTTTTACACATTCTAGTTGTTAAATAGGGTTTAGGTACGGCAATTTGGTTTAGATGGGGAGTGGGAACTCGGCAAGGCTACTCTTTTCGGACTTGTGTGACAAACACCATAGACCATGAATTACTGAATTTCTGCGAAGGAAAACTTTCTTTAAGAACTACTCGTATAGATGGTAGATAACAAGCTGACGAAATTTTGCTGCCTATCTCAACGGTGTAGTTCCTTGCTAATTCTATTGAGCAACTTACGACGTAGATTGTTGTGCCTCCCGAAGTTTCCCTTTGCCCGGCAACTCGAAACATTTCAAGAAGAAATACATGGTCAAAGAAACTATAGAAATAGACAGACATCTCTTCTCCACTTCGTAGATAAGAAAAATATTGGTTAAATTGCACGGGGAGGAAAGAATCGAAGTCTGGAGCAGAATTTTTTTTAATGCCTGAACAAGTTAATTATAGTTTCCGGGCTCGTTCGGGCCCGGGTTCTATCTTGCAATATAAAATTCGGGCTCGAGCTGACACACTTCGTGCTCAGGCTCGGGCTCTTAAAATTGAGCCCGAACCCAGCTCTAGTCTACATCCTTCGGAAGTCCTTTTTACTTAGGGGCCATGTCTCTATTCCATAAGTAAGAACTAGAAGGATGCATCGACTAAACCCTTTTATTTTAAAACACAATGATGAATCGCTCTTAGAAATTGTACTATTTCTTCCAAATGCATTCTAGCCAAGTCTTACACACCGACTGATTTTTTCTTCGATGTGGCTCTCCCTTGGCATCTATTGTTGAAGGTGTTTGCATCAGGTACTTCTGAATTTCTCCCATGAGCTTCCGTATCTTCAGCTTTTGAAAAGCTTGTGCATAAGTTTAGTTTTCTGTAAATTCAGATAGCGTATTAGCCAGTTTATTTGAATGCTCTCCACTTAAGGGAAGAAGTATGCTTCATCGGTTTTGAAAAGTACATCGCTGCGCGACTGCTAGAGATTTTCACAGGCTCTCTCACTACTGCCATGTCTGTCGTCTAGTCCATAAATTCTGGTGAGCTGACTGGTCACATCCTCCTGTTTGTCAGAAAGGTGGGAAACGCAGCAGTAAACTATATGGATGTTAACTTGCTGATAGGTGCCCATATGGTACTTCATCGATTCTTTCCGGTCTTTATCGATTCTTTTCGGTCTTCATCGATTTCACTTTCACAAACGAAACATTTTGGATTTTTTTCTCCATTTTGGGAGATCTCTCTTCAGCTACCAAAATACAGTGTTGACTATCTATCTACCTTTATTACTATTATGTATCGTGATCTGTTTTTTTTATATAAACTATAAATTACATATGTATATTGTACTGTACATGTTGTAATGTTCGTGTATATATGGCACAGTGATTGAAGTGGTACAGAGCTACTGCCGGTATGGTGTCGACCATAGATCCACATAGCATAAGTACAGTATTTGCCATTTTCTTGTAGGACTTCCGTCCACAGTGAGTAAAATTTAGGTCCCAGCCACCTACAGCGAGATCGCCTTTTGGGCAGGACACAGAAACGGAAGGAATGAGAGCAAGTCCAGCGACTTTGACAGAACAGTTTGTAGTGAGATTAGAGTTCAGCAGATGGCGCCACCGTACAAGTACGATATTGCACATAGATGGGTGAGAGAATTTCAGGGGGGACATAGGAAAGGATACCCATTTTGTTACCCGTATGTCCTCCGGAATATCGTGTAACATTGGAGGACCATGATTTCGTAGGTATGAATTTCGGAAAGGGGGCCTACAAATTAGTAAGTGTGGGAAAGCAATATATTCACCAAATAATTCCTACGGTATCGCATAGTACGAGGAAATAGTTAAACGAGGAAGAGTAGTTACCAAGTAAACAATTTAGAGAGCGCGGGAATTGGGAAAGAAAATCCGAGAAGCATAATGTGGACAGGCGTTCTAAGAGGATAATTATAATACCTATTTCATAATTTTTCTAAGACCTGGCTGAGCAGATTTCTTTCTTGAGGAGGAAATTCCTTATTTTTTTCATCATTCTTTTGAATTGTTTTTTTTATTTTATTTTGTGTTCCCCGAGCTCTCCGGAAATTCCAGTAAGAATACGCACGAAACACACCCCTAGGTTAGTAAAGAGAAAACTCGGAGGTTTTAGCAAGCAACGCTACGAGAATGAAATGCTCGCAATCACAGGTGGGGGCCAATTTACTGGACCTTTCGCTATTAACGAAGTCACGTTTTACGCACGCTAGCGGGCAACGAACAGGGCATATTTCTCGTAGTGGGCGTAACTGGTTGACACCAACAGAAAGAGTCATACAGGAAGCGTACGTGAAAATTCTAAGGCAGCGCGGACATCCCGCGGAGCAGTTGACAAGATAAAGGAATATTCATCTTCAAGAAAACTCGATGTTCTCAAGCCTTTGCCAACGAATCGGAGGGATTCCCATACAGGGATGTAAACCAATGCCGAAGCGAGGAAAAGCGGCCCAACCAATAAGGGAGAACCATTTGGGTAGGACAGGAACACCCCCGAACCCCTTAAACATAGACGAGAGAAAAAGTTTTTTTAAGCAGAGATGATTTGGAGAGAACACGGAATGGAATGATGACTGGAGATTCGGGGTGAACGCATGCAAAAGGTTTGACAGTCTAATCGAGGATAAGATATCAGTTCTATATTCCGGGCGATCGAGAGGAGAGAGAGATGCGGTCCACTGGCATAGCTGAGAAGGACGTTTTCGCAGTTCGAGGATGTTGACACGATAGAACAATCTTTCAAGAGGCGTAAAGGGACTCACGATTATGGCAGCGAGGGCAAGATATACAATTTTATAGCTGAGCGAAAGAGAGACACGATAGAACTTGCTATCATAGAAGTTTTAGCGACAACAGAGGTACTCGTACAAAAACCAAACGACAGGAGGAGAGGAGAAGCAGTGTGCATCCAGCAGGACCGGATGAGGTCCCAACCATAGACTTTATACCTATAAGTAATACCGGACGACAACGAAATAGATGAAAAGAAAAGAATTTGGTGAGAAAAATTTCATAATTCCCAATATCTCGTTAGCATGATCATGATTTTGTCTCCTATACATCCTCGGTAGAAAAGATAATTTTAATCTCTTGCAAGTGCTGAATAACATAATGTGTCTTATATTTTGCGGAAGGTGAACTTTAAAATATGATTGCGAATATCAAAAAGCATAATGAACTTAAAATATATTTTGGTTTAAATTAATAGAAATCTCCACCGATCAGTGTAATAGATTTTAAGGAAACACAAATGAAAATAAATTCTGTATTTTATAATGAAATTTACCCGAGTTTCTCAAATCTTAGAAAATTCAAAATAAGTGAATCTTTGTTTATTTTAACCTGAATAATTAAGTAGAACAATCGTAAAGTTTTGGTAGAGTAACAACTCCAAGATTTTAAGAAGAAAATAACTTTTAACATTTAGCAAACCCAGTCGCAGGAAAATAAAAGGTCCAAATCTGACATGAGTTTATTAAATTTCAAGCGGCATATGGAGGAATATGGGTTTCCCATGTTCTCCCATATGAAACACAACGCAATGCACCCGTCAACCCTGAACTTGGAGACCCTCCATTAGGGAACCCAACTTCACGGTAGACACCCATAGGCGGAAGATAATAGAGAGTAAAGAGTTACGAAAATTAACGGCCTTCTTAATAATTAATCCCACTGCAGCGAATAGGACGCAGCAGATGGTTCGCCCTCACATCGAGTAGGGGGTGGTAATATAAAACTGGTGCCGTGTGACCAGGATTTTTCAGTTCTTTGGTTAATTAATATAAAATTTGTGCCAGGACCAGGATTTCTTTGATCCTGTGGTTTAAAAAAAAAAGAATATTTGTTTTCGGTGGTCAGGATAATTAATCAAGTATACAGAATTAGCAGAATAATGCGATGTGTTTCTATTATCTCCCCTTCAATTCTGAGTAACAAGATGCAGGTTTTATAGAAAAATTAAGGAAATTGTAGCAAGATTTAACTTCAAAAAAAAAAAATTTAGCGTAGGTGAAATGCAAGTAAGAATAAGTTGCAGGAAATCAGATTATGCTGAAATAAATTTAAATTTCTAAGGAAATAGGCAGAAAAACAAATAAGAGTTATACTGCTAATTTAGCAATTGAATAGATGAAATCTTACAGAAAATTCATGAAAATTAATAGTACGGAGAAAATAAATTTATACAAGTGTAATTCATGAATAATTTTGATTTATCGTTGAAAATCAAGGGAAAATTCCTTGCAAATCAAAGTGAAATTTTTTTTGATGTGTTGTTTATTTGTGCATTTGAGTGTTGTGATTTTAAATCGGTAACTAAGAAGAATAATAGGTTCATTGATAACTTGGGGATTGTATAATTTAACGGTGAGGCACTGATAGAAGAGTAGTGATGAGAAGTTGTGGTGATATATATTTTAAAATCAAAAGTGCATTATTATTGAAGTGTGATTTTATTATGTGTGTTGATGCATTGATCAGAAACTGATAATTTAAGAAGGAATAGGCAGGTTAATTATTGATAAGAGAAATTAATTTTTTTTCTGCAAGATATAGGAACTAATAGAAGGTTAAGCAGTAATCTTGATTTGTTTTGGAAGACTAAAAGGGAATGTAATATCTAAGTATGTGTTTTATTGTGCATTTAAATGTGTAGAGGTACTTGGGAGTGTAGACAGAGAGTAGTTAAGTGGATTAATATTTGGGAAAGAGTAATAAAAAGGACTAGTGCAAGAAGAATTGGTAGGAGTAATAATTGGATAATGCTGGAACAAATTTTTGAAATGAAAATAGTGTTTATTGAAGTGTGATTTATTGTGCTTTAAAGGTGTGATTTATATGCATCCAGCAAGGGAAGTAGACAGAGGTTATTGCTAGTATACTAAAATTTAATGAATTTAGGAAGTCAGCATAAGTATTTAAGGTGTGGTTCTAATTTCTTGGAAAAGTGGTTATCGTATATAATTTTGTTGCAAGTGCATAATTTGATCTCAAGTGTTTCTAGTGTATTTATATATATATATTTAAGACGTTCAAATTTATTTCATATCTTAGTGTGAAGTGCTGGTTATATATGTGCATATTTTGTTTAGTGTGTCGCGAGTTAGGTACAGTTAAGTTGAAAGCCGAATGCAATTTATGAGTAAGCTAGGAACGTTAATCATTTTATTCGTAGACAATTGTTTTCTGATCATAAGTCAAGTGGGTTAGCAAAATCGAAGCAGCGAGTTACGTTAGAGTGAATTTTTTTTTTTTATTTTTACGTGGTAGCTTCACCGGAATTTTTCTAATTTTATGTGACTTTACGAGATTACGAAGCATATAGTAGGAGCCGTGGGAATTTAATTTAGTAAGGTTAAAGAATAAATATATGGCTAACCAACAGAACGGAGAACAGAGCAACGGTGAACAGAATTTTGTTTCGGAAAATTGCATAGTTGATCAACAGAACCAGGAGAACGATCTTCAGGGCACTCTAGAAGGGGAAGCCGTGTCAGAAAATTGTGTAGTAGCCCCGCAGAACGTACCAATAATGGCGGGAATGTTGGCGTATATCCCCACATTCAGCGGATCGGATGAAAATCTGACCGCACGTCAATTTTTCGAAACGTTGGAGAGCACCGCCGAACTGTCAGGATGGAACGACGCTGTTAAAATTTTGTCAGCTAAAGCAAAATTCAAAGGAGCTGCCAGTCACTTTCTTTCGGAGGCCGTCGATATTAGGAGGAGACCGAGTACGAACGATTTAAGCAGGCGATAGTACAAAGATTCGACGCATTGCAACCGGTTACCGTGAGAATGCAGAAATTTACGACTTGCCGACAAAAACCAGGAGAACGGGTGGCCGAGTATGTAGCTCGTCTTAACGGCTTAGCTTATTCCTACATGGAGACGATGGATTTAGAAAATGAGCAAGTACGAGGACTGGTAGACAGCACTAAAATGTCGCAGTTTTTGAATGGATTAAACCCCAAATTGAGGCGCACGGTTTTATCCTTCGCCCCGGAAAATTTTCAGGCAGCAGTTCAGAGAGCGCTGGCCGAAGAGTCTCACAATCTCTTATTAGACCGGGACGTTAACGCTTACGATGCCCAGCAGGAATCGAGTTCGATCCCAGGGACTTCACTAGGGCAACAGACCAATTCAACGGACCAGATAGCCGATTTGTGTTCTATGATGGCGAAGCAGCTAGCAACTCATGAGATGCAGGTGAACGCTCTGAAAAGTGAGGCAGATAATTTGAGGGAAAGGCTAAGGCAAGCAGAGAATTCGCACCGGACGCACGTAAATCGCATTAGAAATTTCCAGAGCGCTAATTATCAATCTAGGGGAAATTTACCCGACGTAGGCATTACTTCGGCCATCTGCTATAACTGCGGCGATTTTGGCCATATCAAGCGATTTTGTTATCTAAATAATCGGGAAGGAGCAGTTTATACGCAACCATCGCAGCAAGCTCAAAGAGGTTCATGGGACAGGGCACCCAACCCTTCGTACCCGCGACAGCAGAATAACTTCTCCCCTGGCGACAGCCGCGGTAATCAGTATCGCTCCTACAGGAACTACAGCGCCACTTACCGACAGGACGCTCCCGTCCCACAGAATCCAAGGAATTTAGGAAACAGAAGAGAAAACCGCGTTCGTTTCGAAGAGGATGCACCAGGAAGAGATTGCAATAGGTATTCCAGGCAAAATTCGCGTCCTTTAAACTAATTTCGGGTCAAGATAAGGGGACCGCCCTTGGCCGGAAGTATAATAAGGTCCGTGGAGTTACTTTAACAAATTGTTACGTCCGAGGTGATGGAGCACTCCCGTTGGTGAAAGTTAGGATAGGAGATACTCACGCGTTTGCACTCATCGACAGCGGAGCTTGTATCTCAATCTTTTGTGCTTCACTATTAGAGGAGATAAAGGGAAAGATTCGTATACGTGACTTAGGATCAGCAGTTTTAGTGAAAGGCATTACTGGAAACACTTTACCTACATCTCAGTGCTATGAGATACCGGTAGAAATCGGAGGAGAAACCATTTTACATCCCTATCACGTTACTCAGCGGAAGTTGCATCAAGATTATTCTCTAATCTTAGGCTGGGATCTATTGAAGGAGCACGGATACATATTCGACGCAGGAAAAGGAATTTTGAAACGGGAAAGCAGAGCAAATTTAGCTAGAGCAGAGTACGGTAGAGGAAGGAATAACCGAAAAAGAAATTTTAAAGGAAAAGCACGTCAGTCGAAAATTCGAACCCAGGTCTTGTCCGTGCCTTCAGCGGAAATGGCCAATCCCATTAACCCCGACGTAACCAAGATAGGAAGGACCGTCCATAAGGAACTCATCCCACCGTATTCGGAAAGGGTTATTCGGATCCGATGTGGGAAATTTTCGGGATGTCAGGTTAACCAGGTGCTAGTACAGCCGTTAGAAAGATACGCCCAGGGAAAAGTACGCTTGGGTCGTTCAGTAAACACGCTGGACAAATCAGGCACCATACCCGTATTGATAGCTAACCTCACAAATCGTCCCATTCACTTCAATAAGAAGACCAGATTAGCGAAAATTCAACCAAGTGTGTACGGAAATTTGCAAGAAGCTGCGGCGAAACAAGAGAAGTATGCAGACAGGCACGCTGCGGAAAAGAATCTACATTTAGGCGACAGAGTATTTTTGCACACCCCTTTTTCACAGCCACATTTATCGCGTAAGCTAGCTCGAACTAACTGCGGAGATTGGGAGATAGTTTCGTTCCCCACCCCAGTAAATGTTCAGTTGAGGTCAGTCGAAAATCCGAACAAATATCAGACCGTGCATAAAAATCGAGTCTTTAAGCGGACTGAACGCCTACCCCAGCTTATAGCAGAGTCACCGGTACAGGACAATATAGAGGTACAAGTACCCAGACAATCGCAGGATTTCTCTGACGACGGATCGGAAAGCACACAGGACTACGACTATCTGGATTGGGTCGATTTTCCCAGAGTAGTCATGCCGCAACCGACAAGCAGTAGAGCAATGCCGCCCGTAAGTCAACCGCCCAACATCGGAGTACCGATAAATTCGCCGCCCGCTACGTCGAGTTCAGCGCGAAGGGAGACAAGCAGGAAAGTACCGCCGCCCTCGCAACATGTTGAAGAGCCGAGACGCACACAGGCAATAGCGGAACCAACGGAGGAGACCATACCGTCACAAGATTCCTATCAGGAAAGTAGCAGCCGACAAACACAAGAAGCAACGCGCCAAAGGGTTATTAGAGATCCATATCTACTACGTTCGCAGGACAGAATTCAGCAAACAGCAGCAATACACCCCACAGCAAATTCACAAGGGCCCAACACTTTGGAAATAGGCCCGAATCGCACGTACCCAAAGGAAATTGTGGTCAGCGACTCGACCGAAAGACTTGAGCAGCCGGAAGATACTAGCTTTGTAAATAGAATGTTGAAAAGTCTCAGTCAACCCAGTAATCCAGAGGGAACCTCTTGGTTCGATTTAGCCGACCGCTATTTGTCGCAGCGCATTCAAGAAAACCTAAGCGCAGGAACACCAGAAGGAGCACCCGTCAATAATCTTTATCCACAGTGGAGGAAAATCGTGGCGAAACCTCAGGAATCATTGGTTTAAGCCGAGGAAGTAGGAAGAACGCTGGGCGAAGATAAAAAAAAAAAAAAAAAATGTGTGTGTGTTGTGAAAAAAAAAACAGCGATGCGGAATAAGTGGGAAGATCCCTGAATTTTCACGGTAAACGTTTAGCAGAAAATAAATTTGATAGGTGAAAAAAAAAAAAAAAAAAAACAATTTTTGCGATCTGATCAGTAATCGAAAATAATTCGTAAAGAGAGCCTAGCTAGAAAATGGTGTATAAACATGGAAGAATATGCAGGAAGTAATTAATAATATTCATAGGAGGACCGCAGCCTAGTACGTGCATCGCAATCTTTCCAGTTTTGAGTTCACGAACCACGGAAAACTAGAAAAAAAATTTTTGTTTTGCTACGATAAGGGGAAAATTAATATTAAGTAAGGAAAATACATTACGTAAGTAAAAAGAGAAAGAATGGGTCAGGGATTAAGCACCCAGCAAAGAACCTGCGGAGGAAGCAATGTTTTTATTTCATGGAAAGACTGAACGGTACTGGTAGCAATCATTCCTTTCACAAAAAAATATTTTTTTTTGTTGGAAAAAAAAAAAAAAAAAATATATTTTTCCGCTCGAATTTTATTAATGATAGGCAGTAGGAGCATAAGCGAAGGTAATCGTAGGCAGAATGATGTCGCTCATGCACGGGGCTTGCAAGAGTAGAGGAACGGACGGACCGTGTTTCCAGTTTGAGAAACCCCGTACTCAAACTGGCTGGCAAGGAGCAAAAGGAAGAATGGGAAGACGCCATCTTGGGCCGCCATCTTGAAGCAAGAATGCAAAGAAGGAAAATTTATCGGTAAAAGAACGGGAACGCTCAGTAAAATAATTTGTACAGCAAAGGCCGAGCATTTCAAAGGATGGAAACTATAAACGGGAGCACAGCACGACGAAAAAAAAAATATTTTTTTCTCTCAAAACTTTCTGTAGCAGAAGCATAGGCCGGAGTAATATATCACTAGAAAAAAAAACGTAAGCACCTTCTGCGGAGAAATAGCCGTGCGGAAACACCGACGGAATGCAATGAGATTAACAGCGTATCGGATAATGCAGTGGTTCAAAATTAGTATCCATGGCAGGTATTCAAAGCAATTAAAATACGCGAACCTGAAACAAAACATGGTATAAGAAAGTAGCAACAAACATGATCGACGCGTAGCCTAAACGTCACCTAACATAGCCTAACCATAACCTATCGAAATGACAGTAAAAAGCACTTACCTTGAAGTGAAATATCCAAAGGTACTATATTTTTTTTGTTTTGTTTTGTGGATAGTAGGAAAATTCAGTTTTAATTGATAAGGAAGGCAAGTATAACGGAAGGAAAAGTATAGAAATGAAATCGAGGTAGAAATGCACTAGGTACATCGTGAGGTTAGAGGTTGAGTAAAGCAGAAGAGGAAATGTGAATGACAAATTCACCAGGCCCAGCTCCCCATCCTCTACCACCGCAGCACACGAGGAGCAGTTGCAGATTCTCCCAAACCACAACTGGCGTCGAGCATGCGAAAAATGCGACGAGGTGAGATGAGGATTAATACGTGCAGACATGGTGCAACGATACCAAAAAAAAAAAAAAAAAAAAAAAAGAGATAAAGCAGAAGAGGAAATTTGAATGACAAGTTCACCAGACCAAAAGAAGCGTGTTGTTTCAATGAAATCCGTCAGCGAACTGAGCACTGACCTGCAGAAATTAGAGGGGTAGTTTTAGCCCCAGGTAACAGAATACTAAGTGGATGCTTCTACATAGGCTAAACAAGAAGCCTCCGATGTAAGCAAAACATGCAAGAGGCTACGCTATTGTGCGCTCACTTACACCCACAGGCATCATCAGCGCAGGTGTTTCAGATTTCGAGCCGTGAGAGACGGTCAACACAGGAACGACCCAAAATTTTTGGAGCGACGAATTTGCAGGGGTGACATCGCCCAAAGGGGACCCTCGCAAGCATTTTCGAGGAAATCCCCTATTTTCCGAAATCATCGGCGTTCCTTAAATGGTCGCCGCACACCTGCGAATACACGAGAAAAGCATCTGGTCGTGAAATCAGAAATAGCCAGGAATGAGAATACAATGGTAATACGCGAGAAAAAAAAGAGAGAGAAGAAAAAAAAAGAGTAAAGCACTAAAGATAAAATGGCAAGAAATAGTTCAGCAAAGAACTAACGATTAAGTTAAACAACGTAAAAGGGAAATAAGCGACTATACGCGGGTAATATCTGGTAGACAATACGACAAACACGAAAAGGGAAATTAATAATTTTTCTTTTAGAAGTAGTAGACGCACCAGCGAATGGAAATAATAGCTGCAGAAGAGATAAATGGGAAGTAAACAACCGTTATTTAATTATAATTTAGTAAGCTTAAGAAACACGAGTGATGAGATTTTTATTTTTGTTGTTTTGTTGGAGAAAACCTACAAGTAGGAAGAAAAAAAATACAATTAGAGAAAAGGGAAGCCTGGGATGGAATGCGCTTCGGAATTTCGAAAAATATATATGTATATATAAATAAATATGCACATAAAAACCCCTCACTTCTCGTAGGTCAGAGTGAAACGAGCTTTTCGAAGGAAAATAACTAGTTCTTAATGTAAAGTGTATATAATGCATGTGCAAGAGAAATACCGAGGTGATAAGGAGTGATTTCATGTGTATGCTTGTTTTGAGATAATTATGGCCGACAGGTGTTGACAGAACCATTACCACTTTTAAGATATTTGAAGAGAGTGACATTCGTCAATAAAATGGACAAGATGAACGTGATTGCGTTCGCCGTGGTAATCTGGACAGTTAGCGGAGTAGCTGCTAATCACGAACTCTGCCATTTCAAGGGAGATAAGTATCAGTGCACTGTAGCATCTCGTGCCGAACTTTTGAAACTAGGAATGCCGCGGAGTGCTTGTCATGCACATTCATGTGACGAGTGCGTGAAAGCCTGGAGGACATTTATTACGCACAACCATGAGCTTATCGAACCGAGAAATTTCTTCGTTCAGCAGGAACCGAACCCACAAGGAGCCCTTTCACTAATGGAGTGCACAAGAGACGGTTTACACTGTGCCTGCACAGCCGATGCACCGTGCAGTGGAACGAGCGAATATTGTGTACTGGCGAGCTGTGTGAATAAATCCGTCACTACGTGCAACTGCCGCCTAACGCCAGCAGTATCTACACTGATACATGAAGCGGAAGGACTACGGATTTCGAACCCAGCGCTGATCTCTTTCACAGAGTGCGTTGGAAAACCGCGCACTAATATTTTACCTCGGCGCCGTCACCAGAGACATTTGCTGTCTGACGAAGAGGCAGTATTTCAAAGGGAAAATATCAAAGTATCATACAACGACCCAATCATCACCAGCTCACTTCCAGGAACCCTGGTGATTCGAGTTCGAGGTATGGAGCGGGTTATCACTTTAAGGAACGCTCCGTATCAGACATCATTGCCACCGGAACTACTAGAGCTTTCTGCGGAACTAACTTTGATTTTCGTTACCACGGATGGAAAAACCCTAAGGGGTGCTTTGCAAATCGTAGGTAGAACAACGTGTAGACCCCTACAGTGCATACTGTGTCGTGAGATGCTACGACAGCTAAAGTGTTTACCCCACGCAGTCACTTATGTAGTGTATATTGTGCTAGTTTTAATTTCAGCGGTAACCTTTCTATATGCCAGGAAAGTAGTAATTAGCATCTGGAAGCTGTTGTGTGGAGTCGGAATAATTCTTTGGAAGTCATATAGATTCCTCAGAGGAACAACGTTTGTGGCAGTAAAGACAGGAGCCCTAACAGGAAATGTTTTACGTAACGGAGTAAATCAGATGCACGAATATTTGGAGAGGCAAGTTGCCCGTCCAGCGGCGCAACCGCCTTTACACGGACTGGTACTTTTGAGCTTATTTCTGTTGGTAAACGGAACTTCCGCGGAATGTAACGCACATTCGATTGTTGCATCAAAGGTGAAGGAGTGCACGGACTCAGAGGTAGAGCACAACTGCCGTCTAACTACTAATGCGCAGGTAACCCTAATGAATTTGGGGCATGAACAATGCATATGGTTTACGGACCAGGAAAATGACCATACACTTTTTTCCTTGAAAGTAACCTACCAGCAGGCAAACTGTATCTGGCACACGACGAGAGACTATTTTACGCACGTGACTACAATGCGTTATCTCAGCCAATTGGTTTGTGCAAATCACGAGACTTGCAATTGGGGAAAAGGATGTGTGCGATCAAAACAATTTGACGCACTGACAAAACAATCGCTAGACTGGCCCGGCATCACAGGCTGTCAGCCGTCCGACAGTGGGTCCACGTCATGCTGGATCATTGACTCGCAACATTGCCATTTCTTTCGAATATGGCTGGAAGCAGATTTCCTGCGAGCATACGACGTACGCAGAATAGTATCGATGCAGTGTAGTTATCAGCTACTAATTCAACAGCACAACAACGACACCGTAGAGACTCTGACGGTTAAGAACCAAGCCACGACCTCTACGGGCATCACAGTGCAAGTAGTCGGATCACTGGACCAGCCTACACAAATCGTGAACACACATCTGATCTCTCGAGTGGGAAACCCTCAAGAGAGTTATATTGAAAAGGGCAAGCTTACCTTCACGACCGATGAAAGGACATATCGGCGATACGCAGAGCAGCGAATCGATGTCGAAAAATTTTATCTTCGACGAAAGCATGTTTTCTTGTAGCTATTATGAGGACTCTATGAAATGCCACCGACAACAGTCGTATTTACTGAGTATGATAGAACAAAAAAAGAGCGCCTTACCAATGGCATCAGCATGGCATCAACTGAAGGTTGACGGAAATGGCCAACTTGTTTCGGAACTGTTACACTCAGCCCCTATAGTGGTAAATCTTCAATTCCAGAAGTACAAGTACTCGATCGAAACCAGAACTGTCTGCCCAAAATTCACGAAGGCAGAAATCAAGGTAACAGGCTGTTTTGCATGCGAGCCCTTGGCTACGGTAGAGATCGAAGCTTTCTCATCGTGCGCAGCCGGGATTGTGGACGTTCACTTCGAAAAACTCACGGTGCACACTCGATCGGTAAAACTACAGACGGAAAGACGAACGATCAAGATGAATGTTACCAGGAACTATTCCTCGGCGCAATGGCACGGCACCCATATGAACTGAACGTGGAGATGGTGTTAGCCTACATCACTCCCGTCGGTTAGGCTGATCTCCAAAGGAACTCTGAGAAACTAGCTGAGTGCTTAAGAGATGGGAACGCCCAAAACCGAAACCATATCGCCGAACGGAGGCGCGTACCCGAGCAAATATTGTGTGTCGCCGAGAAGACGGCGGCTGAAGAAATCTGTCACTATCGGAAAGAATTCATATATATATATATATATATACAGTGCATATGTTATCTGTCAATGTCAAACTTAGAATTAGATTCGGTGGAGGAATTTAATATTTATTGAACATTATTATAATAATCTTACTCGTAGTTTTATGTTTATTGTATGTGCTTATAATTACATTATGTGTCATATGTGTGCATAAGTTTTCGCAAATAATTGTAATTCATCGCATGTTGAAATGAGCGAAAACGAGCAGCCTTGCAAGAGAGGAAGGAATCCACAGCACCTAACTTTGGGGGACAAAGCTCTTCAACCCTATGGGAGAGGGAGATAATGTTACCCGTATGTCCTCCGGAATATCGTGTAACATTGGAGGACCATGATTTCGTAGGTATGAATTTCGGAAAGGGGGCCTACAAATTAGTAAGTGTGGGAAAGCAATATATTCACCAAATAATTCCTACGGTATCGCATAGTACGAGGAAATAGTTAAACGAGGAAGAGTAGTTACCAAGTAAACAATTTAGAGAGCGCGGGAATTGGGAAAGAAAATCCGAGAAGCATAATGTGGACAGGCGTTCTAAGAGGATAATTATAATACCTATTTCATAATTTTTCTAAGACCTGGCTGAGCAGATTTCTTTCTTGAGGAGGAAATTCCTTATTTTTTTTTCATCATTCTTTTGAATTGTTTTTTTTATTTTATTTTGTGTTCCCCGAGCTCTCCGGAAATTCCAGTAAGAATACGCACGAAACACACCCCTAGGTTAGTAAAGAGAAAACTCGGAGGTTTTAGCAAGCAACGCTACGAGAATGAAATGCTCGCAATCACAGGTGGGGGCCAATTTACTGGACCTTTCGCTATTAACGAAGTCACGTTTTACGCACGCTAGCGGGCAACGAACAGGGCATATTTCTCGTAGTGGGCGTAACTGGTTGACACCAACAGAAAGAGTCATACAGGAAGCGTACGTGAAAATTCTAAGGCAGCGCGGACATCCCGCGGAGCAGTTGACAAGATAAAGGAATATTCATCTTCAAGAAAACTCGATGTTCTCAAGCCTTTGCCAACGAATCGGAGGGATTCCCATACAGGGATGTAAACCAATGCCGAAGCGAGGAAAAGCGGCCCAACCAATAAGGGAGAACCATTTGGGTAGGACAGGAACACCCCCGAACCCCTTAAACATAGACGAGAGAAAAAGTTTTTTTTTAAGCAGAGATGATTTGGAGAGAACACGGAATGGAATGATGACTGGAGATTCGGGGTGAACGCATGCAAAAGGTTTGACAGTCTAATCGAGGATAAGATATCAGTTCTATATTCCGGGCGATCGAGAGGAGAGAGAGATGCGGTCCACTGGCATAGCTGAGAAGGACGTTTTCGCAGTTCGAGGATGTTGACACGATAGAACAATCTTTCAAGAGGCGTAAAGGGACTCACGATTATGGCAGCGAGGGCAAGATATACAATTTTATAGCTGAGCGAAAGAGAGACACGATAGAACTTGCTATCATAGAAGTTTTAGCGACAACAGAGGTACTCGTACAAAAAACCAAACGACAGGAGGAGAGGAGAAGCAGTGTGCATCCAGCAGGACCGGATGAGGTCCCAACCATAGACTTTATACCTATAAGTAATACCGGACGACAACGAAATAGATGAAAAGAAAAGAATTTGGTGAGAAAAATTTCATAATTCCCAATATCTCGTTAGCATGATCATGATTTTGTCTCCTATACATCCTCGGTAGAAAAGATAATTTTAATCTCTTGCAAGTGCTGAATAACATAATGTGTCTTATATTTTGCGGAAGGTGAACTTTAAAATATGATTGCGAATATCAAAAAGCATAATGAACTTAAAATATATTTTGGTTTAAATTAATAGAAATCTCCACCGATCAGTGTAATAGATTTTAAGGAAACACAAATGAAAATAAATTCTGTATTTTATAATGAAATTTACCCGAGTTTCTCAAATCTTAGAAAATTCAAAATAAGTGAATCTTTGTTTATTTTAACCTGAATAATTAAGTAGAACAATCGTAAAGTTTTGGTAGAGTAACAACTCCAAGATTTTAAGAAGAAAATAACTTTTAACATTTAGCAAACCCAGTCGCAGGAAAATAAAAGGTCCAAATCTGACATGAGTTTATTAAATTTCAAGCGGCATATGGAGGAATATGGGTTTCCCATGTTCTCCCATATGAAACACAACGCAATGCACCCGTCAACCCTGAACTTGGAGACCCTCCATTAGGGAACCCAACTTCACGGTAGACACCCATAGGCGGAAGATAATAGAGAGTAAAGAGTTACGAAAATTAACGGCCTTCTTAATAATTAATCCCACTGCAGCGAATAGGACGCAGCAGATGGTTCGCCCTCACATCGAGTAGGGGTGGTAATAATTTAACCAGTGGGTCCAGCCTGGGGGCCGTCACTTAACGTGCTCGTCCGATGCACGGCGGATATTCAGCGATTGTTAGCAAATCACACCATCTCTGAAAGATCTGCCCAGGTTCGAACCTGAGGACCTTGCATCGATAGTTTGAACTGCTAACCACTAAGCCATCCGCGGCTCTTACATAGCATAAATAGGAGGTTTCGAAAGAAATACATACCATTCCACATATTTTAGTGGTTTTTTTTTTGTATTAAAAATTAATGTATATAATATAAAAAAAATAATGTAATAATTAAGAAACCTTTCATTGGAGGGTTTGTGGTCTCTTTCAGTTACAGCTTAATTTCCAAAATTAATTAATTTGCAGTTTCTGGATTATTGGACCACTGCACAAATAAATCAATAAAAAAATTCTGACCATATTTTTACCTTTTTGTTGATAGATATGCGCTCATTCAAAGGATGATCATCAGCTTTGAATCCTGCAACTAATCTAGCAGCAGGTCAAACAAAGGACAAATTCCTTGCAAATGCCTTTTTCAGTCAGCAAACTAAGCAACAGGCGGATTAAGCTGGGCCCATTTAAGGAGGGACTGGGGAGAAAAGAGAAGTGTTGTTGCGGAGAGAGAAAATTAGATTAGCAATTTAGATCAGATTAGATGATTTTAGGAAGGGAGTGTCTGACCCCAAGTCTTAAACAACCCTTAGAAATATTAGGAAGCTAGGAGATTTGGGCTAGAATGCCCAATAGGAAAGTGACACGGAAGCGAAGTAGAAAGGGGGGAGACGCCCTTATTTATTACCGGGGGCCAGTACCCGGGGTCCGATGGCTTAACGTGCCCATCCAACGCACGGCGGATATTTAGGGGATCGAGCGTTCGTACCTGCCTAGGATCGAACCTGAGGTCCTTTACGTGGCAGTCACGAACGTTGCCCACTAGGCCACCCGCGGCCCAGATTAGCACTTTAATCCCCTTATTACACTTTTATATCACCCCACGCGGCGCCCCACCCTTAACGATGAGCAATCCAGAGATTCCTGTCCTGTGCTGAAAATGGGTTTTCACTGGGGCTTAGAAAATATCTGAAAAGTCAGGATTCCGGGAAGTCCCTCAGGTGAGATACTCTCCTTGCCACGTCTGAGATTATCTTCACGCCGAATAAGCCTTGCATGTTTCCCTTCTCCGCAAATGAAAAACTAAATGAAGTGTTTTTCCTGAGAGATGTAGTGTTTCACTCTTCAGGAAGCAAAAGCATGGTGCCAGAATTCTTGTTAATACGAAACGGGAGGGGGCTTTTCGTATTAACAAGAATTCTGACACCATACTTCTGCTTCCTAACTTTTTTACGCTTTCCAACCGTAGGTTGAAGAAGCGTATATGCTCCCGCTTTTTCCGTCCGTCCGTCTGTCTGTCGGCACGATAACTCACGTAAAAATGATTCGATTTAAGTGAAATTTTAGTATGTGGTAGGGGACCACCAGGGGACGAACCCTATTGAAAATGTGTGAAGTGGAGTCAAAGATCACGCCAAAAGAGCGGGATCCATTTCATTGCCTTTATGCGTCATAACATGCGTAAATATGGTTCAATTTCGATGAAATTTCAGTATGTGGTAGGAAACTACCTGGACACGAACCCTATTGAAAATTGGCAAATTTGGGTCAAAGGTCAGGCAGGGCATAAGAGCGGGATTTATTCCATTGCCCTTATGTGTCATAACTTGCGTAAAAATGATTCGATTTCGATGAAATTTTGGTATGTGGTAAGGAACCACCTGGGAACGAAACCTATTGAAAATGGGTGGAATGGAGTCAAAGGTCAGGACATAAAAGCGGGATCAATTTCATTGCCTTTATGCGTCATAACATGCGTAAATATGGTTCGATTTCGATGAAATTTTAGTATTTGGTAAGGAACCACCTGGGAACGAACCCTATTGAAAATGGGCGAAATGGGGTCAAAGGTCAGGGCATAAAGGTGGAATCCATTTCCATTGCCTTTATACGTCATAACATGCGTAAATATGGTTCGATTTCGATGAAATTTTAGTATGTGGTAGGGAACCACCTGGGCACGAACCCTATTGAAAATGGACGAAATGGGGTCAAAGGTCAGGACACTGGAGTGGGATCCATTCCATTGCCCTTGTGCATCATACCTTACCAAAAAATGTTTCGATTGCGACAAAACGTTATCATGTTGTTCCGGAGGTATAGTGAACCGGTTCTGTTGAATATCAACGAAATGGGGTCAAAGGTCATTGCACAAAAGCAAGATTTATGCTCATAACTTGCGTAAAACTGCTTCTATTGCGACAAAACTTCAGTATGTTATTCTTGAGGTGTACTGAACCGGTTCTGTTGAATATCATCGAAATGGGGTCAAAGGTCAGGACACAGGAGCGAGATTTATTCCACAGCCATTATCCTCATAACTTGAGTAATAATTTCTGGTATGTTGGAAAGCGTATCATAATCAATGCATTGCATGATTTCACGAACTTGTTTTCAGTTCCAGCTGCTAAGCATTTATCAATTTTATCCGTTAAAAAAGGTCCTTTGTCAATTTTTGCGTTAAAATTTGTGCTTTCATTCTAATTTCTTTGTGATGGGTTTATAATTTATTATATACCGGGATGGTAAATAATGTTTTTTTAACTGCCGGTATGCTCACTTCCATTTTTGTTAACTACCGGTATGCCATACCGGCCCTTTCTGACCCTCTTGGAACACTGATACGGCAGACTGAACACTACAGAAATCAGTTCTTAAATACTTCAGCTACAGCGAAACAGGAGTCACCCAAGAAACTTCAAGAAGAGATTACTTACGGTTAGTCTTTATTCAGCCAACACACCTTTGGCAATTTCAACAAGTCGCAACTGCAACACAATTAACTAAATCCAACTACTGTGAGTTAACGATCAGAACGCTTGATTAAGGGGAAAAACACTAAAGATATGTAACACACAGCCTTCAAATACATCAAACTTCTATTAAACAATGCCTCTTCCACAATTAACATTATAACTTCCACCATCTCCACGCTTTTGCTGCAACTCAAATATTATAAAACGTTCAGTTCTCATCGCACACATTCACACGTCATACGATTCGACCTCAAGGTGTTGCCAACCATACTCTTGCGAGAGAGAAGATATCACGTTAAGTTTGAAAAACACTAAAGCAGAATGAACTCAAATTTACATAGAGAAAGTAACTAAAAAGGAAAGTTAAATTAGAATATACGTCACCATGTGCTTTATTTCAAATTAATACCACTTTATTATTGAAAATGTAATAGATTTAGAAATAACGCTTAAATATTAAAAATCTATTGGGCCACGGGTGGCCTAGTGGGCAACGTTCGTGACTGCCATGCATGGAAAGTGCCTCAGGTTCGATCGCAGGCAGGTACGAACGCTCGATCCACTAAATATCCGCCGTGCGTCGGATGGGCACTTTAAGCCGTTGGACCCCGGGTACTGCTCCCCCCCCCCCGGTAATAAATAAGGGCGCCTTCCTCCACCTTTCTACTTCGCTTCCGTGTCACTTTCCTACTGGGCACTCTAGCCCAAATCTCCTAGCTTCCTATTTCTAAGGGTTGTTTAAGACCTGGGGTCGGACACTCCCTTCCTAAAATCCTCTACAAATGATCTGATCTGATTAAAAATCTATTAAAATAACAGTAAGTAGAATTTAGAACATGCAATTTTCGTTCGTGTGGTATAGTGGTCTAAGCGCTGGCTTCTGACCATTCGTCAGAGTTCGATCCAAGTCCGAATCCCGGTGAGGTATGGATACTGTGTTTGTCTTACGGCACAGGCTCTCTCTCTTCCCTGAAACCATAAATTACGGACGGGCGCTGCTCATAGCCCATTGAGTTGCTCATGGTGTTCGTTAAAACCCCCATCCCTAAAAAACAAAACGTTATACTAAAGAGCAAAATTTCCACCTTTTGGTATTCACTTCACTAACTATATTTTTTCCACTGATCACATAAAGCCACCAGCATTTTCCTTTCACCCAGTCTAAATGCTTACAAAGCAACGGTATATATATAAAACCAAGCTCGCCTACAGGCTGAATTTTATCTTTATACTTGTTTCACAACTCTTTCTCGTGCGTTTGAGGTTACAGTGCCGACTTATGTCGAAACTAAAATCTTTACTTTCAACCACTAATTGTTGATGAATAGAACGATGATACGCAGTTAATCGAAATGTAAGATAAGATATGTTGGGGGAAATGTAAGAAGTTACGCTATGCTGTGATTTTGAAGAAAAACAAATAATTGTCATGTCTTATTCATTTTTCTTTATCTCTTTCATTAAGCACCTATTGTTGATAATGAAGTTGGACAAGCTGGAAACGACGACGTTGCGGAAAAAATTATTCGCATGCGTGACGAAATTCAGAAAAAAGGAACATCTGACATCCAATTTAGGTTCGTAGATCATCTTAAGAATCGAAAAATCGGTGCAGTCTATGCCGCTGTTAATAATGGTAAGTTGTCTACCCGTATTGTTATTATTATATCAACTATTTACTTGAAGAAATCCCCTATAGAGAAAAGAAATCTCACTTCACCATTGTAATGCACAGTTGTTGATACCAGTGCTCTTAAATATTAAAAATCTGTGAAAGAGAATTGCTTTTATTTAACTCGTAAGTACAAGATATCTGCATTTGTAACTTACAGCCTGGCATGCCATAGAAGAAGTACTACTGCGGCGACGTATGAGTCAAATCGGCATTTACTTTGTATTTTTTTCGTGAACATTCTTCTGTGAGAAATGGCTATTTAATATTTCTCACTTCATTTTCATTCAGGTATTTTCTCATAGTACAAACCAGTTTTTCAGCTAAATATTGGGTGATCACAATTAAAGTACCCCTATTTAACGCTCCCTGGAGAGATATCTAGCTGTCCAAACGCAACTAAATTAGGTATGCTGACGATTCAAGACATGTGGAAGAGATTTCCTCACAAAAAAAAAAAAAAAAATCGAAAAGTCACCACCAGGGGATTTCAGGCGCTGCAAGCTGCGATAATATAGACAATTTTTGGCTCTTCGAGTGACAAGAAAGCTTATCGTTTGCATAAGGCACACACGCTGCGGGCGACTCCAGGGTATAAAACTGTCCTAAGCATGGTGAATGCCATTCGTATTCCATCAATCGCAATAGGTGGTCTAAGCAATGGCCTCTGATCATTCGTCCGAAAGGGGTCCGGGTTCGAATCCCGGTGAGGCATGGATGTTGTGTTTGTCTTACGGCATTGGCTCTCTCCCTTCCCTGGAGCCAGTGGCCCTAAATAGGGACGGGCGACTACTTATAGCCCATTGAATTGCTCACGGTGGTCGTTAAACCTCCAATAAAAAAAAAAAATCGCAATAGGTATCACCTTGCCAGAACGCGCTCTTCTTCTGAAGCTGTTTTATGAAAACGCGAGCAAAGCTGCCGCTGCGCTTCGAGAATTCCGACGTCGTAAGAATTTGCCCCGAGGTCCATCGACTCCATATACTCTCAGAAGAATGATTGTCTACGTGTTCAACCAGGGCGAGGGCGCAATAAAACGTCTTGACCGCAACACGTGTGTTGATTTCTGCTTCGATTCTTGTGTCGTTTCCCACGTAGAGCCGAAAATTGTCTATATTATCGCAGCTTGCAATGCCAGAAGTCTCCTAGTGGCGACTTTTGGAACTCTTTTTCATTTTTATTTTTTTCGGAAATCTCTTCCGCATGTCCTCAATTGTCAGCCAACCAAATGTGGTTGCGTTTGGACTGTTAGATATCTCTCCACAGAGTGCGCCGCCCCGGTGGCGCAGTGGTCTAAGCGATGGCTTTTGATCATTCGTCCGAAGGGGTCCGGGTTCGAATCCCGGTGAGGCATGGATGTTGTGTTTGTCTTACGGCACTGGCTCTCTCCCTTCCCTGGAACCAGTGACCCTAAATTAGGGACGGGCGACTGCTTATAGCCCTTTGAGTTGCTCATGGTGGTCGTTAAACCTCCAATCAAAAAAAAAATCAATCACAGAGTGTTGACTAGGGATACTTTAATTATGATCACCCTGTATATCACCGGTAATTCATGCCGAGAAAACTGTATTTATACTCTGGAATTCATAATCATTCATTATCTCTTTTTAAGAACGACTCTTGACCGCAATAAATGGAAGAAATAATATATCGGGATTTTCAATGCCATCACCCATTTCATTTTTATGTTAGCTCATCATCGAAAGTAACTTAAAAGATCTAAATGTGATCTAAATGTGTTATAATGTTGTTTGTGGAAACTCTTACATCAAGGACTAAGATTACAAAATTTTGGGGTGCGGCGCTTAAGCTGTGGCGTATATTCTAATTCGGCCTTACCTTTTTTTTTTAATTAACCTCCTTTTTTAGTTATTTAACCTAATTTAACCATTAGTTTTTTAAATAACCTTCCATTTTAGTTATTAACCTAATTTAACCTATTTTGAAAAATTAACCTCCGTTTTTAATTATTTAACTTAATTTAACCTTTCCTTTTTAGTTATTTTACCTGATTTCACTTTTCTTTTTCAAATTCACCTTCCTTTTTAGTAATTTAACCTTCCTGTTTTTTAAATTAACCGTTCTTTTTAGTTATTTAACCTTCTTTTAATTAACCGTTCTTTTTATTTATTTAACCTTTCTTTTTTTTAAATTAACCTTCCTTTTTTACGCTTTCCAACCGCAGGTTGAAGAAGCGTATATGCTCCAGCTTTGTCTGTCCGTCTGTCGGCACGATAACTGGCGTAAAAATGGTTCGATTTCGATGAAATTTTAGTGTGTGGTAGGGGACGAAAATGGGATCAAAGGTCACGGCATAGGAGCGGGATCGATTCCATTGCCCGTATGCGTCATAACTTGTGCAAATATGGTTCGATGTCGATGAAATTTTAGCATATTGTAGGGGACCACCTAGGAATGATTCCTATTGAAAATGGTGAAGTGAGGTCAAAGGTCACGGCATAGGAGCGGGATCCATTCCATTGCCCTTATGCGTCATAACTTGCGTAAATATGGTTCGATGTCGATGAAATTTTAGTATATTGTAGGGGTCCACCTGGGAATGAACCCTATTGAAAATGGGTTAAGTGGGGTCAAAGGTCAGGATATAGGAGCGGGATGCATTCCATCGCCTTTATGCGTCATAACGTGCATAAAAATGGTTCGATTTCGAAGAAATTTTATTATGTGGTAGGGGTAGTATTGGACAACCTGGGGACGATCTTATGACGTCACAATCTCGCGCTTGAGATGTCGGCGCGCGGTCACGCTATCTGTCTCATTACGTCACGCGTTGTGTGTGGATCCTATTAAAGTTTTATGGCGTCACACCCTTGCGAGCAGATGGTCGCGATTCCCATCTGCCTCATTACGTCACGCTTTGTGTGCATATGTTCGTCCGCACGATAACTCGCGTAAAAACAGTTCGATTTCGATGAACTTTCAGTATGTGTAAGGGGATCACCTGGGAAGGAACCCTATTGAACGTGGACGAAATGGGGTCAAAGGTTAGGACATAGGAGCGGGATCCATTCCACTGCTCTTATGCGTCATAACTAACATAAAAAAGGTTCGATTTCGAATAAATTTTAGTATATGGTAGGGGACCACCTGGGGATAAACCCTATTGAAAATGGGCGAAATGGAGTCAAAGGTCAGGACATAGGAGCGAAATCACTTCCATCGCCATTATGCGTCATAACTTACGTAAAAGTTCTTCAATTTGGATGAAATGTTAGTATGCTGTAAGGGCCTGCCTATGAAATGGGCGAAATGGGGTCAACGAATCCTATTGAAAATGGGCGAAATGGGGTCAAAGGTTAGGGCACAGGAGCGGAATCTATTTCATAGCCCTTATGCATCATAACTTACGTAAAAATGCTTCCATTCCGACAAAACTTTATTATGTTATTTCGGAGGTATACTGAACCGGTTCTGTAGAAATCATCGAAATGGGATCAAAGGTCAAGGCACAGGACCGAGATTTATTCCACAGCCATTATCCTCATAACTTGAGGGGTAACTTGAGTAAAGATTTCTGGTATGTTGTAAAGCGTATTATAATCAATGCATTGCATTATTTTACTAACTTGTTAGTTATTTAACTTAATTTAACCTTTCTTTTTTTCCTTCCTCCAATATACATACATAAGAAGAAGTTCCTGTTTTCTTACGCATATTTTGATTTATTCTCATTAAGCGTTTTGCAGTCTGAACACCACATATTTCTCTCCCGAAGATTTTGTTTTGGGCAACCTGGGAACAAGTGAAAGAGTAATGACGTGTATTAAAGCTGATGACTGGAGTTGCTGTTTTGAAATCTATCGGAGGATGCGTTTTGGAACGATTCAATTTAATTTGAAGGTATTCACGAATTCACGCTAACATAAGTAGTCACTCATGCTCTCATTAAATATTTACGCTTCGTTATTTTAAAGCCTGACTTATTTGTCCGATGTTGGCGATATTTTACGATTATGCTGTTTTGAGCATGATGTTATGAAGTGTGCATATTTTTAATTACGAATGTATCGAAGCAAGATCGGTAATGTACTCGTATATACAGTATCTGAGAGAGGATTGTATCTAAGGTAATGTGTTCTGTTACCATGTTATCTAATTAAACAAAGTGTTTGTCATGTTACCTATTCTTTACGAACGTGAATAAAAGAGTGAACTCTGTAAGTACAATTTATTTTACTTTCATATGGACATTATTATTCCCAGTGCTAAATTATTTAATTCATGTTTAAGTATACAGTTGCAACGAAGTGAAACTACCCGGAATTCATCCAAAATACGCGTAATGCAGTAAGCTTTACGATGAAGCATGTTTACTTCGGCAAGTTGAGCTTTAGTCTGTGATCGGTGAAGACCTTTGCAGTGAAATTTCATGTTAGGGCAATACAGTAAAACCTCCTTAACTGACGCTCCCGAGTAGCGGAAACCGCTATTTAGCGGACAGTTTTGTGATCCCAGTCCCGATGTGTACCAGGTGTCTAAAAAAAGACTGAAACAAGCTTGTACCTCTTCAACAGCTGATCATAGATACATACTTTCAATTAGAAAAATACTCGAAATGACGTGGAGACTTACGACGTGGCAGTTGCACCCTTGTGGATGGCATTTGCATAAAAATAAAAAAATAATTTTTTGTACAGCCTTCGCAGAAAAAAGAGTTGAATAAAAAAAGTTGCGCAATGTCCTACAAGTAAAAAAAAAAACAAAAAAAAATGATACTTCCCCTTGGAGTGGATGGGGAGATTATCTTGCACAATTCGTTACTTGAGCATTTGATGAACTCTTTTCCCATTGTTTTTCTATCAACATTCTTTCACTAACCCACCAAGTTTCCACTGCTTTTTTTTTAATTTCCTCCAGTAAGCCACAACTTTCGTTCCTCTATTCCAGGACAGAGTGCAGCAGGTTTTCTCTGCCTTGTTAAATATGGAATTTCATTAAATTTTTTTACTTCTTTTGTTAAAATTCCATTTAGCTGTTCTCTTTCTCGTTAAAATCGAGGATTTCATTAAATTTTATTTGTTAAAACCGACCACATTAGCTTTAAATTAACATTATATACACAACAAAAGTTCCCGTTTTGCTCGTTAAATTCGGAATCTTGCTAAGTACGAGCTCGTTATAAGCGGATTCTGTAGTATTCTGATTTTTACTTTAGTGAATGATTATATTGTTATTCATCATCATCATCATCATCCATTCTCAGTTTACTGCTGGATGATGGTCTTCCCACTACTTTTCTCTTTCGAGTCAGTCTCGTACGTTTAAAGTAATAGTATATCAAACAAAAGTTCCCGTTTTGCTCGTTAAATCCGGAATCTTGCTTAGTACGAGCTCGTTATAAGCGGGTTCTACAGTATTCTGATTTTTACTTTAGTGAACGATTACAATATGACTCATCATCACCCATTTTTCAATCCACTGCTGGATGAAGGTCTCCCCAAGTCTCCTTACTGCTATCTGATTTCAGCCAGTCTCGTAGGTTTCTGACAGAGTTGGGCCCAGCTTCGGTTCCCGGATGAGGTACAAGTTGTTGTTGTTTTTAATATATAGAGCTGGCTTACTCCCTTCAATAGCGTTTTAGGGTTCACTCTTAGAGCAGAATGATATCGAAAACAAAGACGACTTGCAAATTATGTCCTAAGGGAGTTATTTATTTCCGAGATCCTACAACGGTGCACTATCCGATAAATCGCAAGAGAGTTCGCCACTTCCTATAGTCCAAGCGGTCTGATGCGCTGGCTTTTGGCCATTCGTTTAAGATGGGCCCGAGTTAGAGTCCCGGATGAGGCATGGGTGGTGTATTTGTCCAATGGTGATGGTTCTGTCCCTTCCCAGGAACAAGCTGCCCAAAAAGGGACAGGCAACTGCTTATATCCCAATAGGTTGCTTACGGTGGTCGCAAAACTCTGAAACTAGGTCAGAACATAATTCACTGTGTTCATCGCAGATCGATCTCCTGTGGTAATGGACTGTATTAGCCACAAACTTAACGATAATAACTTTTGAACATAATATTGCGACATTATTATCCTATCTTATCGATAACGTTGGTATCTCGCAGATCTCTGACAACTAATACACCTGTTTAGCTACATGGTTATGCTTTCATCCAAGTCTGCTTGACTTAACTGACTGGCAGTGTGACCTACAGTAATAAATACTTGGAAGTTCCGACGCCATGTTCAGTGCAGAAAGCATAAGTAGAGACAACCAAATTTTACGTAAGAGGAAAGAAACAAAAACGAACGGTTAAATTTGCAACATATTTCAGACTTCCTTGAAATTAGTTACCCTAAATTAGGGATAGTCGGTTGGATAGGGTCCATAGAGTTGTTCATGGTGGTCATTAATCCACGAAGCAAAAATGATGAATTGAAATGCCTACAAGGATATCTCAATGAGTTATGTCTGCCACACCTATACACCCAAACACACACCCACAGAATTTTATTATTATTACAGATGATTCTAGGAGTCGCCTTTGATTTTAGAAATCCAATATATCTTTCCCTGTGTATTATGAAATAATTTTAGTGCATTGAAGAATCTGTGTGTAGAAAAAGTGCGGTGTATCTGTGAAATTTGAGTGATCTTGTGTTTGTTGCAGCATCTGAAGTTTCAGCCATTTTAACAGTATCAAAATGTTCGGAGGTTGAGAATGAAGCAATGGTGATGGAGAGAGATTTTCCTCAAGCTGTGTTCATGACTGTATTAGACAGAGGATGCCCGCGCCCAGCACCAGAAATCGGAATTGGGCTACCGTTTGTCCAAAGTATGACCGACATTGTGCCTTTCCTAGTTGACCTGCGAAACGATCCCAGACTACTTTATGTTTGGGATGACATAATAATTCTGCATGACGATATTTTGGGTAAGTTCATATTGTCTTATGCCTGTGCTATAACTGATAAATGCTGTTTGTTATAACTGTCTACTTGATTACTAACAACAAACCTCGTTGATGTCTGGTCGTGTTAATGAAAATGCCCTTTTTCTTCAATGAAATTTTATCAATGGCACTCCTTTTAGCAGCGTTTACTATGATCCTCTAAATTAGGATTTTTCCTGTAAAAGGTGTGACGGTACTACAGGAGAAAAGCACGTGTCAAGACGACAAATCTGCAGCGATACATTCCGTTCGTGCAGTTTACCTGGGAGAGTAATTCATTCCGGAGCGATCAATGCCTGTCACGGACAAATATGTGTTTTCACATTGGCGTCCGAACATAAAAATGGATCTACAGGTCATTGGATTTTTCGAAAAACGTGTGTGTTTGTTCCACACATCGTTTAGAATTAATTAAAATTCGTTCCTCTCTTCAAAAAAAAAGCTATTATGAGAGGGATGATGTGACATACTACAGAGGTAAAGCACGTGCTAAGACAACAAATCTTCAGTGATACATTCCGTCCGTGTAGCTTAATTGGGAGAGCAACTCACTCCGGAGCGGATTCGATTTCTGTCAAGGACAAATTCATGTTTTCAGAAAGGCCCAAAAAATGAACTAAAATCTATTGAAATAAAAGTTCTCATATAATTTACATTGTTAGATGTAATAAAGAAAGATAAAGAACCGAACGTGATATTTTTCAAAGAAACGATTCAATCCAAGCTATTTTTCGTACCAAGAGCCTACCCTTTTCTCAGTTCCTCTTTGGATTTTTCTGAATCTTGTCAGTTAAAAATTTCACTCTGTGCATTAACGTAGCCATCGCGTCTTTCTTCTATAGAAATTTGGTTGTGATCGAGACACATACTGCAAAACTAGTGGCACAATTCTTTTTTTATCTGGACTGCGTTAAAATTTGTGCCACGCATCTCATTAAACCAAAGAACAAAATAAAGAAACGATGAACTGCTGAACAGAACAGTCACATGCTGAACGGAAGAAAGGAAGCACGGGCGGTCAATAATGAAGTGGCACACACTCGCAGTTATAAAATTTTTAAGTACTATATCCTCATTTAAAATGCAGGGTGGCGCATTAGTACGTACGCAGAACTAACACGCATTTTTCCTGTAAGTATATATAATTACAGATTTGTCTTTGAAATCATTCGGGATGATGAGGAAAGACCGAGAATATGGAACTGGTTTGGTCGTAAGGAATTCAATATCATTCCTTCAAGCGGGATATCAATTTAGAGACTGCGTGACAGATTTGACAAAACAGGGTCAACCACTGTAGAAATTATATTCATGGGATATTCACAGCAATCAACATTCTGTACTTAATTACTTGTAGTTTACTGGTCTTCATGTAACATTTCCTCTGAAAAGTTTACTGTCTTCATGTAACATTTCCTCAGAAAAGTTTACTGTTTTCATGTAACATTTCCTCAGAAAAGTTTACTGTCTTCATGTAACATTTCCTCAGAAAAGTTTACTGTCTTCATGTAACATTTCCTCAGAAAAGTTTACTGTCTTCATGTAACATTTCCTCAGAAAAGTTTACTGTCTTCATGTCACATTTCCTCAGCTGGAATCAAGCTAGCATCTCCTGATTTCCGTTTGAGCATGCTGTCCGTTACACCACACAGGACGACGAAGTTCCAAACAACAGAAACTAAGCAATTATAGCTTAAAAATCTGAACAACCTCAAATTTCTTTAGCCGAAGCAATCCTGTTCTTCTTAGTAACTGATGCACTAGTGATTCATGACATATATCCATTCTTGGATTTGAACGGGTCAAATACGCTAATGGATATAGGTCATAAATCACCAGTATCTCGTAGCTGAGATGCTGGTGATTTATGTCCTGTATCCATTCTGGATTTGAAAGGGTCGAGTTCGATACAAGGAAGCATACGAGATTGCTTATAAATGCTTATGCTTCAGTTAGTTGGCGTTTCGTTGTTTTGGACAGTGTAATGGATAGCATGCGAGTTCGATTCCTGCTCCAAAGCAATGTAATTTTCAAGTTTGCCACGATAGCAGTGAAAGCACATGTCCGTGTAGCTTAGTTGAGAGAGCGACTTACTTCGGAGTGAGGATGCCCGGCACGGACAAACTTGTACGTTATATTGGCGCCCGAACTTCCAGGATGAACCGGCTGTTAAGTTTCTCGCAATGATGTGATGTTCTTTCCACACGGCGAGACAGGAAAATGAGAATCCTTTTTTCAGTGCTTCGAAAAAATAAATCAGTGTGATGTTACGTTTCACACACCAAACTGTCTGGGATTTCTCAAATGCTCGTTCTTCATCGGATGACTGCCTACAGCAACACATGGTCCCGGCTGAGCCATGGGCCACGTCCCCGGCCCTCTTTTGGGGAGGCAGGTGTGACGTGCCTGTCCCGCAGGACGCACATGAGATAAAGGCAGATAGCAGCGAGAGCATATGTCCGTGTAGTTCAGTTGGGAGAGCGACTTACTCCGGTGCGAGGGAGACCCGGATTCGATGCCGGCGCGGACAAACTAGTACGTTATAAGTTTTCCGAGGAGATGCTACATAATGACCAGTAAACTACAGGCAATCCGATACACAATTCTGATAACTGTAAGTAATCGGGTCAATCACTGATCCAACATAAGTTTTACCAGCCCCGAAAACAAAATGTTATGGGCACAAACGTTAGCACGAAGCTGCCAGAAATTAAAAAAGGCAGCGGCTAAAAGGTTGGGCCTTTCAGGCAGATCTTTGCATCGATTGGTGCAGCGTTTACGTTTAAAGATCTGTCTACAGATGCCAGTCATGGTTTGTCACCTAAGGAAGTAACATTTACATGTTTGTGAGTGTACAAGTGACTATCATTTCCATGTGTCCTATGTGCTGAATATAAAAACTTTTACAAATTAAAATGCTATGTGCTTAATTTTGAGCCCAACTATACATTTCGATTAAGACAGAAACATTAAAAGCTGGTAAATTATAAAAGTGGTCTTTTTTGTTTTGTTTTCACACAGTTTGTGAAGAGTTGTACTGAATTCCATCATAAAACAGTTATTAAGGTTGATATTAAACTTCCTCTGGGAGTGTTGTTTACTGAAGCTCTTATTCAAACTTTTCCTTTCATTTTATTATAATTTCATGTTTGCTTGACTTCAACTAAATTTTCTTCAAATGTATTTTTTATCTCACTTACAAGATATGTGCTATTTACTTTCTATTTAACGATTAAATAAAATAAAATAGTTTTCCATATAGGAAACACCAAAATATATATAATAATTCTTTTGGTAGAACATATGAAGAAACAGTAGAGATAAATAAGAAAACCGAAAGTTACACCAAAGTGAGAAAATACAGAGCACATTTGTGCATACTACAGGCACTCAGAAATATGTGCAGCAGAAGATATAATTAAAAGTATTCATAAAATAAATAGCATCAATCAAAGTTCGCACGAGTAAATTTAAATAAAGAAGAACAAAATATTCAAAAGAATCTTAAACATCATAACCCAAGCATAATTTCAAATCAAACAAAAGCAATAGGTGGGGCACAAGGCAGATCATGTATGAAAATTAAAAAAAACAACAGCAAAGTGAGCATAGCATTTCTTCCAGTACAGATATAAACAGTTCGCTCCAACAGAGAAACAACAGAAAACAAATAGAGAAACAAGCATATCCTCAGCTGACAGAAGGTGCAGAACAGAATACTCCGGATGATCAGTGGGGCTCCCCCGTGGGCCCCAACTCGAAATTCGAGGGACCGACTCGGTGTCGATACCTTACGAGGGTTTACTCTCAGACTCACCAAGAAGTCCTTCAAGAAAGGGGCTGCTCATCCGAATGAACGTTTTAGGGTTGCTGTCGACTGTGACCCTAGTGTGGGCGTCCACGACCTAAGCGGGGTCACAGTTCCCCCTGACAGGAGCATAAGGAAAGTGGTACTGGTAAGCACTGTTATTTAGTCAGAGACCGGTTTGGCTCAGATGGTTTATTGAATTGAAAGGTAAGTCCTTGTGAGGTAACAAGGCAGGTGATGGGTCACCAGTCAAGTGATTTTAACAAGATGGCTTGTGACGCACTACAGAAATAAAAACATGTGTCAAAACGGCAAATGTCCGCGTAGCTCAGTTGGGAGAGCGACTTACTCCAGAGTGAGGGAACACGGTTTCGATGTCCGTCGCGGACAAATTTGGGTTTTCACAGGCTGGTCTGTTATTTTCAAGTTGACGTGAGACGGAGAATACTTGATGCTGCTACAGCACCTGTGGATTTTCAGGGGTTTAACACCCCCTCTCTGCGGGAATGGCAGCTGTAGTTCCTGGGTTTTGATTCAGTGGTTCCTAGTGGAGGTCTTCAGTACTGTGTGCCTTTTCCTGTCTTTAAAAATCCCCATTTTTCTTTCCTAGAGTTCCCTTAACATTCCTAGCTTTCTTTTTCAAAATGAACAGTTTTAGGCCTCGAGCCAGACACTCCCTTACTAAAACTTCTTCATGCATTGCGCATTAAAACTATCACATTGAGACACACGGAGACACGTAAATGAACCGCCGGCAATTGCGGCGGAAGGACACATGTAACACTTCGGGAATCCAGCCTCTTTCAGTGTTATCCAATGCAAAGGGGAGACAGACTTTTCCGCTGTCATAACGTGAATGGGACGCCGCATCGTGCGTTGGAATGCCGTTTATCATCGTCTCTGATTCAAATCCTCTGTTATCTAGCTCACTTTTGTGAGTTTGTTGGCACGTACAACTTTGGCTGTCCTCAGTTCATTTCGGGAGTCTACTAGCCGATTATGATCACAGGTCATGCGTTCAGTATCGGTTTTACGTTACACCAATCCCTCTCTGTATATTCTTACTACTGTTGCTCCTTAACATTCCGCAAGTGTAATATCTTTGTTGATACTCGCTTCAGACATCCGAGAAAACCCTCTATCATCCTACTCTAAAGAGGCAGTTACATCCCATAGCTTTCCTATTGGCTCTCCAGTAGCACATGTCCAACTACTTCTTCGAGTGTTTCTTTTCCCTTGGTAATGTTGTCGTAGTAGTTGGAGATAACGGATAACGTATCAACCTATTTGAATGAAACAGTTCTAATACTAAATTAGCCATTCAGTATTTTACGCCCTTCATTTTTTTGACAAACGTAAATACGTTGCTTATATTTTAGAACCATGAGCTGGAAACTTATTTTTCTAATCAAATGCGTTAATATTTACAGGTTATGCTTCGTAGAGAATTGATTCAGCAGCAGGTAATTACAGCAGCATCCCGAAATGAAATAATTCTACAACCTACTGGTTTAATAACGTTGGAGTTTCATCCAGTGTTTACCATTTTTGTTTTCTTTTCACGGCGGTAGATGTCTCTATGAAGATTTCGATAGCTGAGCACGCGCGTGGCGTCGGACCGTGGCTGTGGAAGCCATGTTGGCGGCCGCCCCGGTGGTGAAGTGGTCTAAGCATTGGCTTCTGATCATTCGTCCCAGTTGGGACCGGGTCCGAATCCAGGTGAGGCATAGATATCGTTTTTGTCTTACTGCACTGGCTCTCTCCCTTCCCTGGAACCAGTGGCCCTGAATCGGGGACGAGCGACCGCTTAGAGCTCATTGGGCTGCCCGCGGTGGCCGTTAAACCCCCAAGAGAAACAAATAAGAAAGAAAAAAGACGCTATGTTGACATTTTTAAAACGATTTTGTCGCCTATAGAACTCGTTGAATTCGCGCTTGGAATAAATTAATCAGCAGTTAATCTTTACTTTTCTAAACGTCTAGTTGTACCTTCTTTCTGATAATTTTGTTTAGTTATTAGGGGTTTGCAAAAGTTTGCGCAGCCCCCGCTAGCGGGCGCTGTAGGAATCTAACGTGCCGGCGACCCGTGCTGTCAGTTCGTGCATGAAGCCAAGCATAGCGGCCGATAAAGTTTATTTGTGGCACTGTTTGTTATTCATGTTTAATTTAGGGAAAAGTGCGAGTGAAACGTATGGTTCAATATGTCAGGCGTATGGCGAAACGGTTATGGGTGAGCGGACGTGTCGAGAATGGATTGCCAGGTTTAAGAAAGGTGATCTAAGCTTGGAAGACAAGCCACGTGCAAGTAGACCGCAGGAACTCGCAGACAAAGAGCTGGAACCGCTGTTGCAGGAGGATGCCACACAATCGACCCCGCTACTGGCGAAATGGTTGAAAGTGGCTCAATCGACGGTGGTACACGGCGTCTACAGGAATTGGGGAAGATCCAGAAGATTGGTAAGTGGGTTCCACGTACTTTCACGGAGCGTAATATTGGTCAACGATTGGACATCTGCATGTCGTTGCTGAAGAGGTTTCAAGGGAAGAATTTTTTGTGGAAGGTTGTCACCGGGGATGAAAAATGGGTCTATTGAGACAGCCCCGTAGGCAAGCGATCCTGGGTCAACCCAGGCCAGCCATCAACATCCACTTCAAAACAGGATATCCACGGGGCTGTTGGGTGTGTGGTGGGATATGCATGGAGTGATGTACTTAGAACTGTTGAAACCGGGCGAAACAACCACTGCACAACGATATAGTGATCAGTTGATAAAACTGAACACGCAATCGAGCATTAACGCCCATGGACAGGTAAAGGACGCAGCCCAGTCATTCTGTTACACGATAATACCAGACCACATGTCGGCGCCACCGAAATCAACCCTTGAACAGTTACAGTGGGAGATTTTACCGCACCCGGCTAGCTCCCCGGACATTGCACCCTCAGACTTTCATCTGTTTCGTTCTGTGCAACATGCCCTAGCCCAACAGCGGTTCACCACAGTTTCAGATGTGGAAAATTTCGTCACTGCGTTCTTCAGCTCAAAACCCGAGTCCTTCTATCACAGGGGCATTCATTTGTTGCCTGAAAAAGGGCAAGAGGTCACTGATGCTAACGTCCAGTATTTCGTTGAATAAATGTGCACTGGTTTCCTGATTGTTTTTGTCTCCTTTCTCCTTAAAACGGCGGAAACTTCTGCATACCCCTAACAGTATGGTACAGTTTTATTTAAAGAGAGCTTGTGTATTTGTGCACATCGAATCTCAAGCCGGCATACTCTTTTACTTTCATAGTGTGTTATTTTTTCGTAACAAATGATGTTTACAGTTTGATTTCTCCTTTCAACGTCGTTTTTTACATGAAACGTGAGTCATGGTTTTGAAGAATTTAGTAAATAATCGACATATTCAACTGAAAAATAACAAATGTTACTGTATCCTTTTTTGTGCTATCACTTCTTTTCCTAAAAACCAATCTTTTCACTTCGTTTTGTGGGTCTCGAAATCCTTCAGAAGGATCAATCCATTTATCCGAGAGACATAGCAAAGGGTTCTTAGATAGCTTTCAAGTCTTAATTAAATATATCTCGATCGGAAACTGCTGAAGGTAGTATATATTTAATCGCAGCTGCTATGTTGACTATTTCGTCGAAGACATTCATCTTGTCTGCATCTAATCACCTCATATTTAACATCACATCATTTAATGTCTTAGATCCGCTTTCACGTTGCGAAATTGAAGAGTTTCAGATCTTTCGAGAAGGCATGGGATTCTCCCTCTGGTTAATTAATTTTGACGTTGAAATGTCATACATTTAGCTTTGATAATGTGAGTTCTTATCAGAGATATCAATCCCAAAACGGTTAAGAAACTTAGCACGCATTAATACGCCATTACTCGTAAGATTTTCATCTCTCTTAAATTGACAGCTGAAACGGCCAGTTTCTTTCATGTTTAATTACCTGTTGATTTACTGCTGAACTGCAATTCATTGAGCTAGACTTAGTTACACGTTTCGAGTATTATCATGCTAATTTTTCACTACACCCAATGACTCCATAAATCAGAAGAATATAATTCTGCGGTCGGTTAAATAAGGCGAGGCCTCTTGCTTTCTTTTTGTATAGCAAATGAGATAAATGAGAAAATTCGAATTGAAAGACATGAGTTTTAAAATACTATAACTACACTAGGAATCCGAATTTCTTAGCGTAAAGCAGATGTCAAAGTTTCCAAGCTTCCGCACATCAACCAGATGGCTTTTTCAAGGAAGGTAGATAGCTAACTGCAAACTGGATAATAGAACACTTCAACAATTTTAACGCGGTGACTTGACTAGACAATAAATGAATAGGCGCAAATATGATAATTCATTCAAAGAAACAAGTTACCGTTAGTTGGGTATACGGTACAGTGGTAAAAAACGCAGCATTGTTTAAAGAATTGTTTCCAAATGCGTGGCAACTCTAGAGAGACGCTATCATTACAAGCCTTGCTGCTGGTCAATATTTCCAAGGTTTCGCCAATGGCAGTAGATTTGGGTGTGGAGTATGAAGCTAATTTCTTTATATCATTCCGCATAATATCAGCGGACTTGAACTTGACTTCTCTTGATATTTTACTGTCTTTTGTATCCCCTTTTATGTTCGTTGATTCTAATTCCAAACGAACGTTGGGTCATTCCGATGAAGTATGGCCTGGAGCCGTCCGGAAGAGTGCGATGGCATAAACACCTTCCTCATTGAAAAGAGGGGGCTTGTCAATATTTCTCTTAAGCATTGTATATAAAGATGCCGGACACCTTATGCCGACACGGAAGTTCATCCTCCTTAACGCGTTTTTGAGTTGATAGGAAACTTTTGGTGTGTAGGGAACAGAGTCCAGGTAGCGAAGTTGCGTCATAGAAATATTAGCACGGCAGGTTCTGGCTTTTCCGATAAAGTTGTGCATCTGGTTCGATGTATATTCTGCCTCAGTGGGTGATTCGACGATGTTCTTTAGTTCGGATTGTCTAGGACGAACATCAGAGCAGACGGCGAAGGCTCTTCTAATCCGAGAACGGAAGAAGGCCGTCCTCTAATCATCAGGGCAGAATGAACTGCGGAGCATCGGGTTGAAAACGGAGGTGGGTTTATAATAGACTTCCGTACGAAGACGGTTTTCATGCGATTTGCTCACTAAGACGTCGATATAAGGCAAGGTACCCCCGTGTTCAAGCTCCATAGGGAAATTAATCGTAGGGTGTATATAATTGACTTTACAGTTTTACTTGTAAAATAAAATAAAATGAAAGTAACATACTGAGTGGTAAATTATTATGACCACCCGACCATTTTATACAAAGTAGATTCTGACGCGAAATATATGAATCGGTGAGAAAATGGAACGCTGAAGGTATGCAGATACTAATGAAGAGTATTGTGCAATAAATAATGGGTAAATGACTATCTGATGGACTTTGGAAGTGAAACGATCATTGGTGCAAGCATTAGACAAAAGGCTGCACTTATGAAATGCTCGAGGGCAGCAGTTGTTAAAGGTTACAGAGAGTGGACCACCAGTCAAGAATTCGGGTCTGAGCGCAAGGCGTTTGGCTGTTAAAAGCTACTGGATGCTCGAGCTGAGAGGAGAGTAGGAAGACTTCTTCACTCCAACAGACGGGTAACACTTCACCATATTACAAATAACCTGAATCAGAGACAAAGTGCCATGGCCTCTCAACGTACATTTCGCCGCACATTACATCGTATGGGATACAGAAGTAGATGGCCCGTCCGTAAGGCATTGTTGTTTACAGTGAACAAGAAGAAACGTCCCCAGTTTGCGTAGGTACACCAGAACAGGAGAGTAAAGAAGTGGAAAAGGCAATGTGGTCCGACGAATGACCTTTTTAACTACACCATGCAGATGGAAATGTGAGAATATGGAGGCAGCAACACGAAAGCATCGATCCAGCTTGCATCGTCACTACTCTTCAAGCTGCCGGAGGCAACCTGGGACACGTTTTTGTGGGATTGCTTGGGCCCTTTGATTCGTGTGAAGTAGCGCCTCACCGCCCAAAGGTATTTAAATGTCGTTGCCAACCAAATCCACCCAGTTTTGTTAATGTTTTATAAAAATGGAGATGGATATTTCCAGAAGTACAATGCTCCATGTCGTAGTGCTCACATTGTACGCGAATATTTTGCGGAGCATTACGGAGATTTTTCCGTGCTACATCGGCCTCCTCAGTCACCGGATCTCAATTCAATAAAGCATTTGTGGGATGAAGTCGAAAGGGGCATCAGACAGCTGAATCCGCTACCATCAAATCTTGAAGAGCTGGAGGGTGCAATTCATCACATTTGGGCTAATATATCCCAAGCCACTTACCGACATTTGATAAAGTCCATACCAAGACGAATTCAAGCAGTAGTAAGGGCAAAAGTGGGCCCAACCTCGTACTAACCAGGTGGTCATAATCAATTGGCCACTCAGTGTATATGCTAATCCGAATGTTGCATCAACAAATGGAATATATTTTTGCATCTCTATTGTTCCTAAAAATCATGGAGCCAATATCTCATTATCCAGAAATAAAGTGAGAATTATCGTACAAATCAGGGAAAGCTAATTTTCGGTTCACATGGCAGGATAATTCAAAATTTCAGGGATGAGAATGTTTGCTTGTTACATGTTCTGAAGATCAATTCTTTATTCTGCTGGATTTTGACATTCAGATAATTCTCTTCAATGTCAGAAATCATCATGAGGTGTTTCTACTTCAAGGATGATGGATTTTGGCACGACTGCATGTTACCTGAATGTAAAATATAGCTACTGGAGAGTGCAGGAGAAATCTTAACAAGCGAAATCTGTGTGTGTGTTCTGGTTCGTTAATTTTATTTACTTGGAGATGCAATTTTTGGTGGAGTTTTTAAAGACCCTCGTATACATTTTGTGTTACCCAATTTGTGTCAACTCATTCCACAGCAGACACAGAACCATCGTCGTACGAGTTCATCATCCATTCTGTCATCCGAGGATTAACCAGAAGTCAGTGTATAACGAAGTAAATTTCTCCGTCATTTTTGGTTTACGCCGGGATTCGAACCCGAGGCCGCTTATTCCGGAACAAGTCGCTCTACCAACTGAGCTACGCAGACGATTATTCTGATTCCTATCTGCCTTTATGTCGTGTGCGTCCTGCTGGCAGGTACGTCACATCTCCCCCCCCCCGAAAGAGGGCCGGGGCATGGCCCACGGGTCAGCCGTGACCATGAATCGTCGCAGGCAGCCATCCACTGTAGAACGTGCACTTGAGAACTCCCAGTCAATCTGCTGTGTGGAATGCAACATCACACATTTTTATTTTTCGAAGCGCTGGAGAAGGGATTCTCTGATTTTTCCTGTCTCGCGGTGTGGAAATAACATCACACCAATGCGAGATTTTGAACGGCCGGGTCATCCGGATAGCTCGGGCGCCATTATAACGAAGTAAATTTCTCCGTCATTTTTGGTCTACGCCGGGATTCGAACCCGAGGCCGCTTATTCCGGAACAAGTCGCTCTACCAACTGAGCTACGCAGACGATTATTCTGATTCCTATCTGCCTTTATGTCGTGTGCGTCTTGCTGGCAGGTACGTCACAAGTGCCTCTGACCACTAGACGTCCGCGGCGACATAATTATATCGTCCTGAGTGGAGTAACGGTAACACACTCGGTCTCCCATTGATGTAGTCGTCTAGGGAGTGGGATGCTGACTTCTCGTACTGATGTTTCTGGTCTCAGCGAAAGCCATGGATATTGTTTATGTACTCTTGGTGCTGGCTTTCTTCCCTACCTGGAACCAATGTCTGAAAGCTTTGGATGCGGAACTCCATATATAAACATAAGCATTCATAAGCAGGGTCGGATTGGCACACAAAGGCACCAGGACATTTCTAGTGGATCACTGGAAAGATGAACCGCCTTCTATTAGACTGGGATTTTTGGAACAAACGAATAATTATTTTTGTGCTTATAAACAATAATCGTTAACTTCATTGCTCTTTATTTCAGTCTAAACAAATTATTTCCTTAAAAAAATCTTCTATTTATATTTTGGGCATTTGCTGTGAAATGGTATAGGAAAAGTTTTTGTGCGTATGTGAGAAAAGCGCAATCGGACCAAACACACTGTTATGAATTAATTAAAACAGTTAGGATTTCGATGCCAAGGTTATTCATTGGTATGCCCTATCCATCTTTTGTACCCGTTGTGTGATGGTCCATGAATTTCACCCCATGTCTACAGACTGGCACAATGCACAAAGAGATTCTTCGGCAGAGATCTTCCGAAATCAGTGTCCCAGCCTCATTTGTCTTAAAACGGACAACGATTTACCAGCAGTGATTCATGAGTCAAAACAATGAGTAGACTTTAAAACAGCCTCTGCTTAAAAAGGAGGTAGTAATACCATTGCATAGTAGGCAATAAGTGATCGAATAAATATAAAATTAATTGGTAAGGAAAATTGCTATGCGCAGTTTCAATTTTCAAAATGATCTTCACGTGATTTAGTTGGAAATAGTGCGCTCAAGATACCAGTTTTTCTTTTAACTTTTTTGTCAGAAACCAAACATTTTAAAGAAAAATAATTATTTAATACAACATCCAGTTTTCAACGTGGTTTGATGATACAGTCAATCAAAAAGAGATTCTAAAATTCTTTATATTGTGAAATTGTTGTTATAATTGGTTCACAACCCCATTCATCTTACAATCAGAGATGGACACGGGTCAACGGGTCGACAATTTCTTGCGGGTCAAACGGGTCAGGTCAAGGTACTCCTGAACCGATTTCGACTCAGTTTTATTTCCTTTTAATTTTTTAAAAGGAAAAAATATTTCAAAGAAAAATGCGTACTGTGGAATTTTGTGCTCGACACTGGTGGCAGCGGAGTGAAGAATGGTTTGTCATTCAAAAATATTGCCGTCTCTTTCTTAAAGCAAAAAGATTTTCACCAACCGACGATACCATATCGTAAAACGATATTTCCTTTGCATTTGTTTTGAGTGCGATTGTCCGGAGCAAGATACAGGCACACGCCTGTCACCTGCTTCTCTGGCGATTCACTCTCTCACACCCCACGTGTCACATTGTAAGATTGAGAGTTACTTTTCACATCGCATCTTTCGCATTGAGCATTCAGAGGTTTTCGTTTGACATGCTGACATCAATTTCCATTGTATGTCGTATTGGAATTAATATCTTATTTGTTAATATGAATGCATTTGATATTAAAAAAAAATAAAAAACGCGTAGGACCAACAAATACGGCCTTGTTGAAAACTAAAACGGATAGAGTAAATATTGGAAGTTGTTTCGTCTCATTAAGGAACTAGAATATGGTTCACACCAACACCAATTTTCACAAGCTTCTGATGAGTTCAAAGTTTTCAAAATGTGAATGTTGATTTTATGAGTGCTTCTTCCTTCTGAGGAACAATGATACAATCAAAATTCACATTTTGGAAACTTTCAACTCATCAGAAGCTGGTGAGAATTGGTGCTGTTGTGAAACATATTCTGAAGCTTATCAAGAAAACAGCAAACACTGAAATTAAACATGCAACAAGTTACTTAATTTAAAAATGTTGACTGTAGTATCATCAAAATTAAGTGAAACAGCCCTAAACATTACTGTGGAGGGACGTTTTGACCCTCGAAGATGTGTTTGAAATCACGTGTAAAACATTTAGGTTATGGGAAGGACGACAGTTTTTTTTTTTTTTTTTTTTTTTTTTTTTTTTTTGATTTTAGGTTTAACGACCACCGTGAGCAACTCAATGGGCTATAAGCAGTCGCCCGTCCCTAATTTAGGGTCACTGGTTCCAGGGAAGGGAGAGAGCCAGTGCCGTAAGACAAACACAGCATCCATGCCTCACCGGGATTCGAACCCGGACCCCGTTCGGACGAATGACCAGAGGCCATCGCTTAGACCACTGCGCCACCGTGGTGGCAGACGACAGTTTTAACACATGTTCTGTAAGTATACAAGTAAATTATACGTTCACGTAATACGCCCACTGTTGCCACCGAAGAAAGATTTTCTTAGCTGCCGTCCACGGTAAGCGCCTCTGTGACGCCACTTCCGGAAGCTGACAACGCCCCCACCTGTGACGTCACGTCCGGCTGTATAGTACACCGGCGGACGTGACGTCCCATATGGGCGTCGTCAACTTCCGGAGGCGACGTCACAGATGCACTTCCCGTGGACGTCGTCGAAGAAACTTTTCTTCCGGTGGCAACAGCAGGCGCGGCCCTCTGTGGCCACCATTTTTTTCACTGCATGACGTCATCTTCACGTGTTGTCGTCGATGTTGACGAAGCCACTTTTAATGACGCCATCTTCACATGTTGTCGTCGATGTTGACGAAGCCACTTTTAATTCTGGGAAATTTCTCAGCCATTTTTATTTTGTAATTCCTCAATCTGTTTTTCGGGTGGTGAGAAATTTAATTGTAAGTGGACTCGGGAATTTTTTTTTACATTTGTATGATATCTATATGACCTACGATATCTACTGCGGAGAAACTTTTTGAACGTCCTGTGTATATACACTATCTACCAACAAGTAATTGGACACCCCTGCAATCGACGATATCTGCGGTCCTGAATACACGTCAGGGCCGCCGCCGTTAAATATCGTGTGGGAAACAACAACGCAACCAGTCGCATGCAAGATGCCATGCAGTTCGGAGCTCTCTGATTTCGAGAAAGGTGTAATCGTCGGATATCACAGAAATGGCCGATCCATACGTGACATATCCAGCGAGTTGAAGTACCCAAAATCGACAGTGGTCTACGTAATTGGCAAATGGAAAGTGAGAGGTGACTGTCGGAATGTACCCCGACCCAGCAGACCCACAAAACTGGGAGTTAGAGACGGACGGGTGCTGGCCAGAGAAATTCCGAAGAACCGAACCAAATCGATGGGCCACGTCCGCGAGGAGTATCAACAGATATCCAGGAGTGTTCTCTCGATGAATACCATCCGTAAGGAAGCCCATCTGCTCGGTTATCATAGACGTGCTGCCACCCACAAGCCTTTGATCACCAAGTCCAATAGCGCTGATCGGCTAACGTGGTGCAAAGAACGTCGACAGTGGACCTTTGAACATTTTGCCAACTGTGAAGTTCGGCGGCGGTATAATTATGCTATGGGGGTGTTTCTCCTGGTATGGCACGGGATCCTTGGTCGTAATTCCTGGTAGACTCAACGCCGAGACCTACTGCACCATTTTGGATTACCATGCGCTTCCTACGTTGTGGAAGTTTTACGGGGTAGACCCATGTTACTTTCAGGATGATAATGCCACCTGTCATGTTGCGAGGTCCCCCTGGCTTGGTATGGTTACAATGGGGTTAATCGAATGGACTGGCCTGCGCAGATCCCGGACGTTAACCCTATCGAGCACCTCTGGGACGAGTTGGAGCGTCGACTTAAGGGGTGCCCCCACCGTCCGAAATCGGTGAAGGAACTGACCTGTTTTCTCCAAACCGAGTGGAAGAAAATACCGCTAGCCGTCGTACAACGCCTGGTTGAGAGTATGCCCCGGAGGGTCGCAGCTGTAATCGCCGCTCGTGGAGGCTCCACCAACTATTGAAGGTGAATAAACTTCGTTTTCCTCTGCTATCACAGGTGTCCAATTACTTGTTGGTAGATAGTGTATATGATTATGTATAATTGTAAATTGAGTTTCGATTGTACAGTTCAAAGCAGATTTTTCTGGATCAGGTCTGGGGTCGGGTCCGGGTCCAAAATTTTTGACCGGTTTCCAACTTTACTTACAATGCATATTCCAGCAGTTCTCTTTCATCTGGGATCTAACAGACTTTTTTCCATCAGGGAGTTTATGATACGTTCACGTGCTTTTATAGTGATCGCAAGGCTAAAATTCCCCGCCACACGTTGTTTGGTAGTCCCAATCTGTACCTGTTTATGAATGCCATTAAACTCTTGAAGAAAGGAAACTTAATGAGCCAAAACGGAACTAAAGAGAGAAGAGTTCGAACCGATACGAGTTTTCTACGTGGATGACAGTTAATGATGTATTTCTTACGCCCCCAAAAACAATCTCACACGAGAATCATTTTTTTTTTCTGAATTATGTGTACATCTTTTACAAGGAAATACGGAAAGGCAAAATTCATAGAGGAATTCTGATAAATGCTAGTTTGACTGAAATGAAAAGGTGATGATTACGAATAAGGAGTTCTTTCTTATCACCAAATCTTATTTCCAGACAAGGTGCTTTAATTCGGGTATTTACAAATGGGTTATTAGTTAGTTCCAAAGTCACGACGTAGTTCTAGTCAGTCTGTCAGTAAATGCAATTAAATAATCCATGATAATCGAATCAGCTGATATTGGAAAACGCAAATTGAGCAATACCCTTCACACGAGATCGATATTAATGTTCCGAAAATAAAGACTCTGAAACAGACGGGAGAAATATTCTGCATAACAAAGTAATCAAGGGCATACATTAAACGTATTAGCGCAACCATCGTCACAGCCGGAGAACTGACGAGCGGTTAATTGAATCCAAAATGGATTTTTTTGAAGGTGAAGCAAAGGAGATTTCCATTCTCCCTCTAGTGCCTGCCGAACAGAATTAGGTTTTCAAGACTACAGTTCTCCAGAAACTAATATTGCGCATTCTTTTGTTTTTTAAATTACATTTCTTCACATCACTGCATTTTGCTAACACATCACTTGCAGACCAAATTGAAAATTGTTTTTTAAAGAAAAAATATTCAAATTCAGATTCGAAAAATGTTTAATGACTTATGACAGTAAAAAACATGTCATTCGTTAGATATTTCGGAACTTTTTTGACAAATACAGCAAAATAGCAAACCGAAAAAATAAATTTAGAAATTACATTCAATATTTTTGCAGTTTTGGGCACAGAAAGGGCTTATAGAAACGAGCTACACGAACAATTTAGATGAAGAGAAACCTTTGCAAACGGGTGCCCAAAAAGGGAATGTCTCCACCAATTTTCTTCAGTATTCTACAGAATACCTTTTGCTTTGCAATTTCTATTTTTCTTTTGCTTTCTTTTTTTTTTTTTTTTTTTTTTGCCAGAAATTCGCGCTGTCTGAAGTGTAAGTAGTCAGGAAAAATTATTATTCATATCATTAATTTTGCATATTGATCTGATTCGGAAGCAAACAGAAACGAAGGATTTACATGGACTTTACTTCTTACTTGTTCGTAACATCTGAATACTTGGAGATCTTTTTAAAAGAAAATGTTGATCAGAAGCACGACAGAATAGTACTTTAATGTTCCGTTTTCACTTATGATAAACAGGGAGATGTCTGCATTACCAAACAAGGAGAGATATCTGCTTTACCCATATCACTCTAAATACTGCAGACGCGTCTTCATCATTGCTTCATCTACGAAAGAACTTAATTTTCTCCCAGATCAACATTCGCGCTGAGGAGAGAAGCCAGACGTTCGAACAGTTTCTATATCAGTCAGAAATAAAGTTTGTCCGTCCGTCCGTCCATCTGTACCCACGGAATCTCTGCAACTATTGGTCCGATTTGGAAAATTCTTTTTGTATTCGAAAGCTTGGAATATGCGAATGATGATCCCTTATTTCGTTTTTTTTTTTTTACGATGTACAATTTTGCCGCTAGAGGGCGTAAATGCAGATGATGTCGAATTCAAAAATACGTTTTATTCCACATATTTGCTTCTAAACATCCGATTGAAAAAAATATTTTATCTTTCGATTATAGTTTCTTTTTCAAATTACGCATAGATTTTCCGCTAGGGGGCGTAAAATTAAATTGCATTTTTTCCGATAACACTTCTTCTAAAACTCCGATTTGAAAAATGTTTTGTTCAGCGGATACATCTCCTGATGCACAATCTTTTGTATATAATTTTGAATTTTCGGTAAAGAATGCTTTGCCCACCAGGAGGCGTAAGTGTTAATTTTTGTTTCTGATGTATTTGTCGTAAAATCTGAGCTTCTAAAATATCGATTGAAAAAATTCTTTCGTGGACTGATGCCACTCACATCGATAAACCTTTTCGGAATATTTTCTTCCTAAAATATTGCACAGTTTCTCCGCCATGGGGCGTAGACGGATATCTTATTTTTCTCAATATCTCGACTTCTAGGAGTCCGATTTGAAAAATTCCTTCTTTGTTGGATAGTGTTTTCCGTGTGACATGTTTTTCATATAGTTTCAAAAATTTTCAAGTAATTAATAGACTTTCCGCTAGGGGGCGTAAAGGTAAATTGCGTTTTCCCCTATATCATCATCATCATCATCATTGTCAACCATTATCAATCCACTGCTGGACGAAGGTCTCCCCAAGTTTCCTCCACAACGGTCTGTCTTGTGCCAGTCTCCTCCATGTCACCCCTGCATACTTTCGAATTTCATCCACCCATCTCCCATGTGGTCTTCTTCTGGGTCTTTTCCTGTCCCTTGGAATCCAATCTAAAATTTCGGCTGTCCATCGATGATCTGTCCTTCTGGCAGTATGTCCAGCCATTGCCATTTCAGGGATTTAACTCTGATCATGATGTCTTCCACTCTTGTCATTTTTCGGATCCACGAGTTCCTCTTCTTATCTCTCCTGGTTACACCAAGTATGCACCTCTCCATGCTTCTTTGAGTTGTCTGCAGCCTTTGTATGTCTCTTTTAGTTAAGGTCCACGTCTCTGCACCATACGTAAGCACTGGAAGGATGCATTGATCAAAAACTTTTCTTTTAAGACATAATGGCATATTGCTCTTGAAAATTATGCTGTTTCTTCCAAAAGCTCTCCAGGCAAGTTTTGTACGCCGATTAATTTCTTCATCAATGTGACCCTCACTAGATATCTGCTGTCCAAGATAAACGTACGTGTCTGTTATCTCCAGCTTTTCTCCATCAATCGATAAGTCTTCATTTCTTGTAAAAGCATTGAACATCACTTTTGTCTTCTGAAAGTTCATTTTTAATCCCACTTCTTTACTCTTGTCAGCAAGTTCCTGGATCATACTCTGCAGCTCTGATGGGGTAGTTGCAAAATGACTACGTCATCAGCAAAACGAAGGTGGGTTAGATAATCTCCATTAATCTTTATCCCCTTGTTTTCCCAGCTCAGCGACTGAAAAACACCCTCCAATGTGGCATTAAAGAGCTTCGGAGATATGGTGTCACCTTGTCTCACTCCCTTTCCAATTTTTACTTGTGTTGTATTTTCAAACAGCCTAATCTTTGCACTTGCATTTTCATAGATGTTATTAATAATATTAATGTATGCATCTTCAATACCGCAGGTTTTCAGAGCCATTGTATCTGCTGATGGTTTCACTGAATCAAAGTCTTTTTCATAATCGATAAAAGCCATGCACAATGGAAGTTCATATTCCCTCGCTCTTTCAATTAGTTCTCTCAGCACATGGATATGATCTATTGTGCTGTAGCCACTCCTGAATCCAGCTTGTTCTCTCGGTTGAGCCATGTCCAGTGTTACCTTCAAGCGGTGTGAAAGAACTTTAGTGAAGATTTTATAAACTACTGATAGGAGGCTGATAGGTCTGTAGTTTCCAAGATCCTCAATGTCACCTTTCTTATGTAGCAGGATCATTGTAGCGGTGTTCCAATCCTCAGGAATCTTTCCTTCATTAAGGCATCGAGTGAAAATTTGGGCGAGTACTGTTTCGATTTCTCCACTTGCTTCTTGTATGATGTCTACAGTAATTCCATCTTCTGGAGCTTTTCCCGCTTCATGTTCTTGATTGCATGTGCAACTTCTGCTGGAAGGACTGGAGGAACTCTGGTACTGGTATCTTTCATGATGTCTGGAGTGCATGTATCATCCCTTTCCTATAATTTGGAGTAGAAATCTTTCACTCTTGTCAAAATTTCGCCTCTATTTCTTGTTACAGAACCATCTTCTTTTCTCAGTGCCATAATCTGTTTTCTTCCTTTACTGAGATGTCCCTTTGCTATCTTTAGGCTTTGGTTGTTTTCAATTGCTTTCCTCACTAGTTCACAGTTGAATTTTCTTACGTCTTCAGTGATACTTTTCCTTACTGTCTTGCATAGCTCTATATATTCCACTTTGGAAGTTACATCTTCTTTAGTTGTCCTCATCTCTCTTCTTTTTTGCATCAACATTTTCGTTTTTCCTGATAATTTATTTACATGCAACTTGTTCTTAGACCCAGCTAATTTTGTTGCTGTTTCCATAAGAGCTTTGGTTACTTTTCTGTTAACTTCAGAGATGTCCACTTCTTCCGATGTTAGGCCTTCTAAAGCAGAGAATCTGTTCTTCAGTTCCAACTTGAAGGTATTATGGTGTTTTTAAGGTTGGTTATGTCAATACATTTTGTTTGTCTTATGAGCTTGCCACGTTCAAGTTTAGTGTTGAGGTGCATCTTACATCTCACCAATCTATGGTCACTACCTGTGTTGAACTTGTTTAGCACACTGCAGTCTTCTATGACGAATTTTTTGTTACACATAATAAAATCAATTTCACTTGTCGTCCCATTTGGATGTCTCCATGTCCATTTCCTGTGTGGCACCGGATACAGCTCCTGATCGGAAATCGTTTGCTCATAATTTCTAACTTTTGAAAAAAATGGTTTGGCCACCAGGGGGCGTAAACTTTAATTTCCACTTCTGATGTATTTGCAACAAAATATGAGCTTCTAAATTCTCGATTGAAAATAACGTCCTTTGTAGACCGATACTACTCATGCCGACAGACGTTTTAGAAACATTTTCTTCTTGTAATAGTGCATGGTTTCTACGCCAGGGGGCGTACATGTATATCTTATTTTTGTCAATATCTCGACTTCTAGGAGTCCGATTTGAAAAATTCTTTCTTTGTTGGATAGTGTTTTCCGTGTCGCATGTTTTTCATATAATTTCAAAAATTTTCACGTAATTCTTAGACTTTCCTCTAGGGGGCGTAAAGGTGAATTGCGTTTTCCCCTATATCTCTGCTTCTAAATCTCCGATCTGAAAAATTCTTTCTGCACCGGATACATCTCCTGATGGGAAATTGTTTGCACATAATTTCTAATTTTTGAAAAAAAATGGTTTGGCCACCAGGGGCGTAAACCTTAATTTCCGCTTCTCATGCATTTGCAGCAAAATATGAGCTTCTAAATTCTCGATTGAAAATAACATCGTTTGTAGACCGATACTACTCATGTCGACAAACCTTTTAGAAACACTTTCTTCTTAAAATAGTGCACGGTTTCTACGCCAGGGGGTGTAGATGTATATCTTATTTTCGTCAATATCTCGACTTCTAAGAGACCGATTTAAAAAACTCTTTCTTTGTTGGATAGTGTTTCTAGTGTGAGATGTTTTTCCTATAAATTCAAAATTTTCAAGTAATTCATAGACTTTCCGCTAGGGGCGTAAAGGTAAATTGAGTTTCCCCCTATATCTCTGCTTCTAAATCTCCGATCTGAAAAATTCTTTCTGCACCGGATACAGCTCCTGATGGGAAATCGTTTGCACGTAATTTCAAATTTTTGTAAAAAATTGTTTGGCCACCAGGTGGCGTAAGTCTTAATTTCCGCTTCCGATGTATTTGCAGCAAAATATGAGATCCTAAAATCTCGATTGAAAAAAGGTCTTTTGTGGACCGATACTACTCCTGTCGACAAACATTTTAGGAACATTTTCTTCTTGAAATAATGCATGGCCAGCGGCGTAGATGTATATCTTATTTTTGTCAACATCTCTATTTCTAAAAGTCCGATTTGAAAAATTCTTTCTGTGTTGGATAGTGTTTGCGATGCGAAATGTTTTTCCTATGAATTCAAAATTTTCAAGTAAATCATAGACTTTCCGCTAGGACGCACAATGGTAAATTGCGTTTTCTGCTCCTAAAACTTGGATTTGCATAATTCTTCCTGTATCGCATACAAGACCTGACGGAAAATATTTTTCACGTAATTTCTAATGTTTGGTAAAGAATGGTTTCGCCACCAGGGGGCATAAGTGTTAATTTCTGCTTCTGATGTATTAGTAGCAACATCTGGGCTCCTGAAAACTCCACTAAATTTTTTTTCTTGGTCCGATACCGCTCATATGGATAAACCTTTTGCGAATACTTTCTTCCTAAAATAATGCATGGTTTTCCCACCAAGGGACGTAAAGTGACATCTTATTTTTGTCGATAACTCTGTTTCTAAGAGTTCGTAAGCTCAGGATTCCGTTTACAGCAATATCTGAGGGATTAAAGCCCCGATTGAAAAATTTTTTCTTCAGTCAGATACTATTGTTTTCCATACCGGTTCCATTGACTTTGAATAGCTTTGATAAATTTAATTTGCGTCAGAACGGATTCAAATGACGTGCTCATAACACCCGAAAATTCGGTGTCATCTTTCTTGTTTCTGTTACAGTTTGATAAGTTAGCACGATTTCGAAGATATCAGGTGTACTAATGAACTGTCAAAGAAAAGCGTAGTTTCAACAATGTCAGGTAGCACGAAGTGTCGCAATGGAGCACCAATATGATAATTCATAAACACTGTTTTACATCCACAATGCTTCATATAATATAAATGAATATACTGCCAATTTTGAATATATGGCGTAATCCTGTATTTCTTTCGTGATTCTTTCATGAATATACTGCCCTTAATCTTTTGAAATTGCTTCTTTTGTTCTTTATCCTGTTACCTTTGTACAAGAGGAACTATGAATCTGTAATCACGGATTGTCCGGTATGAATATAAAATATGAAATTAATGCTTGTGCAAGCTTATTAAAAGTACGAGTATTATTTTCGATTTAGAGTTTATGGGGAAATCTTGCCATTCTAGAAATGAAATTTCTTTTAACATATATTTTTTTCTGTTTCGCACTCTCTCAAAAGGAAAGTGGGGAAATCTTGTGTTTTGTTTTGGTGTTTACAGAATTTTTCACTTTTACATATATATATATATATATATATGTGTGTGTGCGCGTGTATATATACTTCTAAATTTGTTTCAGATTTGAATTCTCTTGAATCCATTGTATCAATGCTTCAGAAAACTGGCACTTATAAGAGATCAACTGCGGTAACGACGTACAACTTGTGCATAAGTGGTTCATGTGAAGATCTGGGCACATCTGCTCGAGAAGCGCTCGCGCCTATCGCTGTTTCTGAATTCGAAAATAATTTTTTAGTCCTTTCTAGTCCGAAATCAGCTGCTAAAATAATCGACCAGGTAAGTGATTTTTTAGAGCACAATGTTATTTTGTTATATTTGAACCTGAAAGTTGTACCTCATAATTTCGTGAAAAATCCCTTGCTTCAAATCAGGATATTTTTTTTGTCTTTTGATTTCTGTTAAGTATTCTTTTCTTTCATCTATTGTATTTAATTAAACTAATAATTTATTTCTCAGTTATAGTAATCTTCAACATTATGATTACTTCCTGAATAACATTTCTATCTTAATTTCTGTCTTTTGCATGGAGTTTCTTTCATGCGTCTTTCCTCGGAATAGTTTATCTTTTTAGATTATGAAAAGTTCAGTCCTTTTATTTTTACCACAAAATGCTATAAAAAACAATTCCTATTTTCAACAATTTCTGCGTGATTTCTTCTTTGCAGGAAACGTAGCATCCTACTGAATTAGAAGAAAAGCTCGCTGCAGATTGATAGATTTGTATTGTATACATTTTCATCAAAATAGTATAACTATACTAGTAATCCAAATTTCTTGGCGTAGAATAGAAAATCAAAGTTTCGAAGCTTTCGCACATCAACCAGATGGCTTTCTCAAGGAAGGCAGACAGTTTGCTGTCTATCTTCCTTGAGAAAGCCATCTGTCTATCTTCCTTGAGAAAGCCATCTGTCTATCTTCCTTGAGAAAGCCATCTGTCTATCTTAATTGAAAGCCATCTGGTTCTTGGCGTAGAATAGAAAATGAAAGTTTCCAAGCTTTTGCACATCAAGTTTTAAAACTTTGATTTTTTATTCTACGCCAAGAAATTCGGATCACTAGTATAGTTATGCTATTTTGTGTATAGATGGTGTACGATTTCTGTTTATTACATGCATTTTCATGTTAAAAATAAATATCAGGAAATGTTCGTCAGCATTTTAGTTCGTTACCGCTATTCATTGCCTGATTTTTGATTTTAATAATCTATTTGCACTATCGACGTCATTAAACTCAGACGTCGATAGAACAAATAAAACATTGAGTCTGTCTTACGTCACAAGCTTCATACGCGAAGAGCGGAAAGTAGAAATTCTTGTTTTATATTGCCATTAAATCTTTTCACTTCGCATTGACTTGTCTCAGAGTTCAGCATTAATAGACTCAAGAGCTGACGGTAATTCATTCCCGGGTCTCAAAATTATAATGCTTTATGAGGTGTGCAATAGGAGGATCCTTTGGAGTTGTAAATGTTTCTTTTAGAAGAACTTAAAAATCGTAACTGTCCCCCTCTTTAACCCTGATACTATCCCCACGTTACGGGTCTTCACGCTATGGAAGTCTACTTTTAGGATCTAGTAATACTCCCCAATAATTGCATGACTTTTGCTATTCCACAAAATATACAGCTATTTATTACAGGACGTTTCGTTTACAGGATATTCACTACACACAGCTCTAAACAGTTGTTTCGCTATAGTGCTTTCCTTGAGGCTTTTGAGCAGGTGCCAGCAGTCTTGAAACACCTTGGACTGAGGCTTGCCTATACTATATCATCATCATCATAATAATAATCATGAACCATTATCAATCCACTGCTGGATGAAGGTCTCCCCAAATTTCTTCCACAATTGTCAGTCTTGAGTCTGTCTTCTCCATGCCACTCCAGCATACTTTCGAATTTCATCCTTCCATCTCCCATGGGGTCTTCTTCTGGGTAAAAATTCGGTTGTCCATCGGCGGTCCGTTCTTCTGGCAACATGTGCAGCCCATTACCATTTCAGTGATTTCACTCTGGTCATGATGTCGTCCACTCTTGTCATTTTCCTCATCCACAAGTTCCTCTTCTTATCTCTCCTGGTTACACCAAGCATGCATCTCTCCATGCTTCTTTCAGTTGTCTGCAGTCTTTGTATGTCTTTTTTAGTTAAGGTCCATGTCTCTGCTCCATACGTAAGCACTGTCAGGATGCACTGATTAAACACTTTTCTTTTGAGACATAATGGCATACTGCTCTTAAAATTGTACTGTTTCTTCCAAAAGTTCCCCATCCAAGTTTTATACGCCGATTAATTTCTTCATCAATGTGACTCTCACTCGATATCTGCTGCCAAAGATAAAAATTTAGGAATCGGTTGTCTCAAGCTTTTCTCCATCAATCGATAAATTTTCGTTTCTTGTAAAGGCATTGTTCATCACGTTTTTCTTCTGAGTGTTCATTTTTAATCCCACTTCTTTACTCTTGTCAGCAAGTTCTTGGATCATACTCTGCAGCTCTGAAGGGGTAGTTGCAAAGATGACTACGTCATCAGCGAAACGAAGGTGAGTTAAATAATCTCCATTAAACTTTATCCCTTTGTTTTCCCAGTTCAATGATCGAAAGACATTTTGCAATGTGGCGTTAAAGAGCATGGGAGATATAGTGTCACCTTGTCTCACTCCCTTTCCAATTCTTATTTGTGCTGTATCCTCAAATATCTGAACCTTTGCACTTGCATTTTCATAGATGTTATTAATAATGCTAATGTATGCATCTTCAATACCGCAGGAGTTCAAAGCCATTGTTACTGCTGATGGTTTCACGGAATCGAAGGCCTTTTCATAGTCAATAAAGGTCATGCATAATGGGAGTTCATATTCTCCTGTTCTTTCAATTAGTTCTCTCAGTACATGGATATGATCTATAGTGCTGTAGCCACTCCTGAATCCAGCCTTTCTCTTGGTTGGGCCATGTCTAGTGTTACCTTCAAGCGATGTGAAAGAACCTTAGTGAAGATATCATAAACCACTGAAAGGAGGCTGATGGGCCTGTAGTTCCTGAGATCCTCAACGTTACCTTTTTTATAAAGCAAGATCACTGTACCATTGTTCCAATCCTCAGGAATCTTCCCTTCACTAAGACATCTGGTAAAAACTTGGGCGAGTGTAGTTTCAATTTCTCCACTTGTTTCTTGTGTAATGTCCACGGTAATTCCATCTTCTCCTGGAGCTTTTCCCGTTTCATGTTCTTAATTGCATATGTAACTTCTGCAGATAGGATTGTAGGGACTTTGGAACTGGTACCTGTTGTAATGTCTGGAATAGATGTATTATCCCTTTCATATAGTTTTGAATAGAAATCTTTCACCATTGTCGAAATTTTGCTTCTTTTTCTTGTTACAGTACCATCTTCTTTTCTCACAGTCATAATCTGTTTTCTTCCCTTACTGAGCTGTCCTTTTGCTCTCTTTGCTCTCTTTTGCTCTCTATATACACTATATTGACCAAAGTCACCGGACACCTAGAAGAGAAACACAACATAGCATTCATTGACGGTGTCGGTCCACCTTTGGCCTTAATGCATGCACTGACCCTTCGAGACATGCTTTCGACAAGGTTTTGGAATACAGCGATAGGTATGCGCTTTCATTCGGTACATAATGCTGCCGCTAACTGTTGCTTTTTCGTAAACAATAAGAAGCTTGGTTCCAAACGTCTTATGCGGCGCTCTCCATAGGTGCTCTATGGGATTAAATCAGGGCTCTGTGCTGGCCAGTCCACACACGATACGGAATTATCGTCACACCACGCCGTAACAGTCCTTGCTTTATGGCTTGGGGCATTATCCTGCTGGTACCAACCAATCTCGGTTCCATAGTATTACCACAGAGTTGGTAGGGCATAATTGTCCAGAATATGGAGGTAGATGTGCTGGTTCACAGGTTTGTCCATGATGACCAATGGGCCGAGACCATACTACGAATAACACCCCCACACGAGTACAATGCCAGCTAAAAACTTGAGTGTAGGAACAGTAAACTGTGGTAAATAACGTTCCCCCGGCTGCCGCCATACCCACACGTCGCCATCAGACTGATGGATCGTGTATCTGTATTCATCAGTCCTATGGAATGATGAATCCAGATACGTCTCAGTAGCTGAGCCCATCTTACGGATTTATGATGTCAGAAGATGACTTAAAAATACACATAGCACCGTGGATTGTGGGCCACCGTGGTGTAAAGCTAACGCGCTCGGCTAGATATCGAGAGATGCGTGGATTCAATTCCCCGGCGGCGGCTGAAAACAATTTTTCGGTTGCTATGTGTTTCTGGAACGTGGAAAGAGCGATGCATATATTTATTTACTAACGCCACGTATTTGGAGAATTTTCACCTTGGATCTCGCTCTTTGGATTTAACTGCTGTAATATATGCAGTATAGCCAGTGCCGTAAATGCCCACCAAATGGAGACGTCTCAGTAGCTGAGCCCATCTTACGGATTTATGATGTCAGAAGCTGACTTAAAAATACACATAGCACCGTGGATTGTTGGCCACCGTGGTGTAAAGCTAACGCACTCGGCTAGAAATCGAGAGATCCGTGGATCCAATTCCCCGGAGGCGGCTGAAAACAATTTTTCGGTTGCTATGTGTTTCTGGAACGTGGAAAGAACGATGCATATATTTATTTACTAACGCCACGTATTTGGAGAATTTTCACCATAGGACCCGTTTTCATTGATCTACGGTCTACGATAAATGTTCTTACACCATGCTAAACGACGAGCAGCATCCCGAGTGGAGAGCAAGGGCTTATGAGCAGCCGCATGACCACGGTAACCCATGGAATGAAGTTCTCTGCGAATGGTGCGTGTACATACCGAGGTTCCAGCACTGTTATTCACCTGTACACTGAGGTCTTGTGCAGTCCTCCGTCGATTAGCTGTAACGACTCTGCTGAGGCTTCGACGTCCTCTATCACTGATTTTCTTTGGTCTGCCGGTACGTTTTGCTACATCAGGAATGCCATGTGTCTTCCACTTATTCAGTACATCCAAAACAGTTGACTTGAATGTGTTTAAACGCCTCTCGGTTTCTCTTATGGTCAAACCACTAATATAACACCCAACAATCTTTCCTTTCTCAAAGTCAGTTCTCTCCCGTCGCGACATTTTCGCTCAACCTCACAGTGTGATATGATCGCGGTCAGCTGCAGTTGTTTTTATGTCGTTTGCAGTTGTACCGAGCATCTTAACAACGCAGCTGATCCGTTCATTTGATTTTGAATGGGTGTCCAGTGACTTTTGTCCAAATAGTGTATATATATACCTTTGGTTAATACCTTCTTTAGTGCATTATGGCTTTCACCGTCTCACGTCTGTTAGAAAGAAGCTGTAATTTGGGTCTTTTCGTGTCCGAGGTAGCGTCAATGGCTGACTCATGTATGCCTTAAAATCGGATTTTTGGCTGTATTAGGAGTGCATCCACATTTGAAATGTCTTTTTTACAGAATCATATGCATACAGTGGACTCCTAAATGAAACGGGAGCACCGGTGTATAACGAAGTAAATTTCTCCGTCATTTTTATCCGCGCCAGGATTCGAACCCGGGTCCCCTCATTCCGGAATAAGTTGCTCTACCAATTGAGCTACGCGGACGATTATTCTGATTCCTATCTGCCTTTATGTCGTGTGCGTCCTGCTGGCAGGTACGTCACATCTCCTGGTACGTTACAGGTGGTGTGGCGCAGTGGTATAAGCACTGGCTCATGACCATTCGTCTGAGATTGACCCGGGTTCGAATCTCGGTGAGGCATGGATGTTGAGTTTGTCCTACGGCACTGGCTCTCTTCCTTCCCTGGAGTCAGTGGCCCTAAATCAGGGACGGGCGACTGCTTATAGGCCATTAAGTTGTTCACGGTGGTCGTTAAACCCAAAAATAAATAAATAAAACAGATTTTATTTCTTCATGAAGCTTTTTATCAGGTAAGTAAAGGAACCTCGCGGGCACGTATTGAGATCTCTCCAACATGCTGTCATGTGCTACTATTTCCTTTTCTACCTTTCTTTCGCCGGCAGTGGAGTTCGAACTCATATTTTCCTACTCCGGAGCGGCTATTCTCCCAATTAAACGCCGCCGGTAGGCTTACCGCGGCATCATTGTCCATGTAACTTGTACATCTCACTCTTCAATGTCGTCCCGATGGCTCAGTGGTCTAAGCGCTGGTTTATGATCATTCGTCCGAGATGGGTCCGGATTCGAATACCGATATGGCATGGATTTTGTGTTTATCTTACGGCACTGGCTTTTTCCTTTCCCTGAAGCCAGTGGCCTGAAATAGAGACGGGCGATTGCTTATATCACATTTAGTTGCTCACCGTGGTCGGTAATCCCCCCTTAAAAAACCTCCAATACAGAAACTGTATCACCTATGAAATGAAGATAATGTACATTAGCAAGCGATATGATAAACTAGAAGGGTGCACTGTTGCAATTCTATGACCACCGTTTTCATTTGCAGGAGCGAACATAGACTAGCACTCTCAGAATCAAAAAGATCACACTTTGAATTGAATCGCAGAGATAAAAAATATTATCGTTTTCGCTGCAAAATTACTGTGATTTATTTATCAAAGGCCTTTCAAACTTTAATTCAAAATACAGGATGATCGTAATTAAAGTACTTCTACTCAACGCTATCTAGAGAGATATTTAGTATAGTCCAAATGCAGCCAATTTGATACGGCAACATTTCAGGACGTGCGGAAGGCATTTCGTTAAAAATAGTACCAAATCTCACCACTATGGCACTTGTGACGCTACAAGCAACAAATATTTATTTGTACAAGACACTTATGCTATACAGAGATACTGACCCCAGCGATGCAAGGGATATTACTCAATATGGTCCCCATTACGAAGTTGTAAAACCTGAAGGCGATGAACACTGTTCAACGGCTGACCGTAAGTGATCCTTGTGATGCTTCTTACAAGCAACGTGATACCTATACTAAATATATTCGTGCAACAAATGTATAAGCAAAGTCCAAGGTAGTCGTCTTGATGCACGAAATCAAATAAAACATGACCGTAGTCTAGATTAACTCGTGAACCATGAAGCACAGTAGGTTTATTAATGTACTACACAAGTTTTAAACTAGATGATATATTAAAAACAGGTAAAGCACATGTGTTTTAGCTGTTTTAATATATCATCTGATTTTAAGTTGTATATATTAATTTTTTTAACTTGTGTATATTAAATAATATATTAAAAACAGATAAAACACATATATTTTGTTTGTTTTAATATATCATCTAGTTTTAACTTGTGTAGTACATTAATAAACCTACTGTGCTTTATGGTTCACGGGTTAAACTAGACTACGGTCATCTTTTATTTGATATCGTGCATCAAGGACGACTACCTTGGGCTTTGCTTTTACAATGTGGTACAGTCTTTCAGGACTGCCAAATTAGCAACATGTCCTTGATAAAGCACACGTTTTTAGTGCCTCCACAACCAGAAATCACAAGGATTAAAATCTGGAGAACGAGGTGGTCACACTGTGGCATAGAATAAATTCAACTGCCGTGACACTGCTCGTGCACTACTGGAGTCTGCAACATTATTCAGTGACTCTGCAACAACAGCTGTGGCAACATCTTCAATGACTCGTGAAGTGATAGGTTTGCGCCCTCGGCCGGGTTTAATTGTTAGACGTCCGGTTTCCTCAAATCGAGTGATCATACTCCTGAGAGCTTGAGGAGTCAATGGTTCTCGGCGTAATTTCTTAATACGGCAAAATTTCCGGAGTGCAGCAGCAGCATTGCCGTTTTCATTAAACAGCGGCACAAAAATGCGCGTTCCGGCATGGTGATGATCATCGTAGCCGATAAGAATGACATTCCGATCAGATTCTATGTAGATGATTTCAGGAAAGGCGTGTCTGACCCCAGGTCTAAAACAACCCTTGAAAGTAGGAAGCTAAGAGATTTGGGCTAGAGTGCCCGACAGGAAAGTCAACCTAAGCGAGGTAGAAAGGGGGAGGAAGGCGCTCTTATTTGTAACTGGAGGACCAGTACCCGGGGTCCGACGCCTAACATTTCCATCCGACTCACGGCTGATATTTAGTGGTTCGAGCATTCGTACCTGCTTGGGATGGAACCTGAGACTTTTCCATAGCAGTCACGAACGTTGACCACTAAGAAGGACATTCAGCTGTTGCGGCCACTTCTGTACCCAGAACTGGGCTGCAACCCAGCAAAAACAGTCTTTCTGGGCCGGTACTGGGCCACTGCTGGCTGCCAGCCCTATGTTGCTGCCGCCCAATCGTCAACAAAATGTCCGGGCGGCCACCACATGGGCCAGCAGTACGGGCCAACAGTGGCACCCCCGTCAGTTGTCATATGCCATAACGGGGCCATTAGTTATCCATCACAGGCAGTAGCTGCCACAAGTGGCCCTTCAGCGGTCCTGAAAGCACGTGCCATAAATGATGGGTAGCCTAATGTGGTCCGCTGGTTTCTCGGCGGTGACAGCCGGTTATCACGTGACGTAACTGATGGCTTGCCGAATCTTGTCCGCCAATTTCCCAGTTGTGGCCATAAAAAGAGAATAATAAAATAAATGATAACCGCAGTTTCTCAAAGCTACAACTACTTTTTGTTTCGTCTTACGAAACTTATGCATTACATCACTGCGAGGGGGAAATTTTCTCAACAGGTCCTGAAAAACGCCCGTTTGGATCTGGGTGGGAACAAACCAAGGACTGTCGGTGAGGTAAGCGGGCGCTCTACCAACGGGACTGATGTTCCACACACGAGCGTTTGCTTGAAGCTGAGCCTCTTTCCTGCGGAATGTGTAACGATGGTTCTCTTTTTAATTTTACAATACTGCGAGGTATTTTTCATAAATGTCAGTTCCATATAATTCATAAATTTACTTTTTCAACGTAACGATTGTTTTTGTATTTTTTACCTTAAAGGAACTTCACTCATTTTCAACGAGTGTACCAACTTAAAGGCGCTTTCCAAAGTTTCTTGCTGTCCTTGTCGTCTTGAAAGGCGATTGTTGAATTAATATATTTACCCGTTCATGTCACATTCTGTTACATTTTTAACTTTGTATCTTTCCTTTCCGCTGTCCGAAGCTACATTTGTTTTAAAGAGGAAAGATATTATATTTTACTTCTCGTTATTTTTAGAAGTGAATTCCTCCAGTCTTGTGTATTCAACCCATGGATGAGTTCATTATATCCACATAGCGTTGCTTTTTTTTTCAAATAATTGATAAATTTTGTACGCGTATAATTCTTCTTCTTTTTTTTCCAACATAACGTTTTTTTAATGTTTTTCCAGGACTTTTGTTTCAAGCGGTGTAGTTAGTGTATGTTAAAAAGAAAGATTACACAGAAATTATTTCTTGTTATTCATGGGAAGGGAGTGGGTGTATTTCATGGTTTAATCTGATATATTCGTCGACGTGGCATTTCATTATAGGAAATTAATTCGCCTCTCTACATATGTTTTCTTTTTCTTAACATCAACTAAAATAACACAATGGCGATAGAGTCTTCTTCAACTAACTGGCACCACGAGAGCCACAGCACGTGTTGTTTCTCGCCTGCGCAATTCCGTTGCTTCCATCCGGTGTTGGGATTGCATCGGTTACCAGCTACGGGCCACTAGTGGCACTTGGTTGGAGGCCTGCAATTCACGGCGATGCTGCAGGTCCATCAATGGCTGCCAACTGATGGCGCTGCCACCAACGGACCGCTACCGAGCCGTGAGAGGCATATTTTAGCCATCAGTGACTCATCACTGCCAGCTGGTTGCCAGCAGTTTCCCAACACTTGTGTTTTTGCTTGGAACATGTGTGTTTATGCAAATGAACTGGATTTTTTTTTCGCAGCTTGCAAACGCCACAAGTGTCATAGTGGTGAGCTTTAGTACTATTTTGTTTTTCACGGAAATGTCTTTCGCATGTCCTGAAGTGTCACCATACCAAATTTGGTCGCATTTGGTCTGTTAAATATCTCTCTAGACAACGTTGAGTAGTTGTACTTTAATTACGATCACCCGGTGCAACAGACTATGCACACCCAAGAAGAACTTATAAAACTGTTTATTCACTGATATAATACGCAAAAAGATTCGACAAGTTTTTGCTCTCCACTGGGAGGCTTTTTCAAGGAAATGGTAGACATAAAATGCCTACAATTTTATTTCTACCATTGCCTTGAAAAAGCCCCCAGTGGAGAAAGAAAGCTTGGGAAATCTTTATGTGTATTACACCAGTGAATAAACAGATTTACTGCTCTGTTAGCACTTCTTATAAGCGTAAATAATCGTCATAAAGCTCCATTCCCTTAATTAGGATACGTTTCTCACGGTTAGGAACTTTATCAATGTGGTTAAAACCTTTTGTGTGAAGAAAACCTGCTTTGGGAACAATTTGCCGCGAATCGATGTATTTATTTATCCACCTTCTGCTTTCTTAAGTATTTCCTTTTTCTTCTGGGTAGTCAGTGTCATACGTCTTAATTTCACATTCTGCTAGGTTATCATTCATAGAGACTGTTTACATCGATACTGCTTATTATTGAAATAAGCCTGAGTGTTTACGGAAAGGAAATTTAATAAAAGACATCGCATTTTCCACCAACCTAAAGGAAAGTGGTACTAAATAGGAATTTTCGCGTAATCTCCTAAAAACTTCCAACAACTCCGATTGGATCTTTGCGTGATGAAAGTGGTGCACTTGGGAATGCCGTCGTTTGACCAACTTTCAAAATCGTTTAATGTCAAAAGAGACGCGGAAAAAAAGAATATTCGTTATGTGATCAATGAAACATTTCATTTTGAGACACGGCATTTTCCTTACAACAGAATACAGGAGACAGAAGGAAGCTGGTCACTCCCACAGATATTATGAAACACAACTTACTTGGAAAGTATCAAAAAATTCCTTTTCTTACTCTATCATGCAACCCTAACCAAACATATCGATCGCCTTTGAGTAAATAAATACGAAAATGGTTATCGCTGAAGTAATGATACGTTTTATATGCCATACGCCAACGGTTTTTCATGATAGCTTTGTGAAACTTGTCTTTCGCGTAATCGTTTGTATTTCTTTCATGAGATATTTGTCGGACGTTACAGGAAACGGATTGCGGTGTTAAAATTCTTCTTGTTTTGTTATAAGGATAAAAACAATGAAATATAAGTTGACCTAAGTAAATTTTTCTGAGTTTTTTTCTTACGCATGCAAATTGCATTTCGGGAAGTACTGCGGTACAGAAACCCCCCACCAATAAAAAAAATAAAGTGAAACCAGTCTGACACTAATGAACTTTCTTCCCCATTATAATTTTTTTTCACACGTGCATCTATCGTCTCTTTGCTGATGTAAATTTGTTTTCGGGATAGTTTTCCAAGTTCTCGTTCTTGGCATTTATAAGTATACAGGTGATGTCCACCACTTTGCATGAAGTCACAACAAAACTTTCTTTAAATTCCGACTTATCAATGTAAACTTGAGCTAATGTGCTAGCAAGTACGCGTAAAACAAAATAAAACATGAAAAAAAAGCTGTTCTTAGAAATGTTTTTCAAAACCTTTTTATTTTATTTTGAATTGTGAATATGCTTCAGTTTAATATTTACATAACTAAATTACACTGAACAATTCCATCTCGCTTATTCTTTTTCACCACACGTTCTGAATTTTCGCTTGGATAAAAAGTGCAGATTTTTTATTTTTCTCTTCGGTAGTCTCGTTTATTATGCGAATATCATATTTCACACAGTAGGGGCAAGTATGGAGTTGTCCACTGATTTTTCAAAGTAATGAGTAATATTACATAATAATATCACTCATTACTTTGAAATACAAACAAATATCCATGTAGCAGAGAAACGTAAAGAAATTGCTTCCTTGTTGGCTCAAAAACATTTTGAAACGTTGATATATGGTTAATGGATGTACTTTGAAACAACAGACGTTTTGCAACGTTTATAAAATGTTCAAATTAAGCTGATATATTATATGTATTGAAATCGTGGAATTTTTAAAACGATATTAAACCGTTGATTATCAGACTCAGCTTTCAACGCCACTATCAGCAAAAATTCAAAACTAATGATAAACGCACCTATTGTTAAAAGAAAGTGGCAACTTTTTAAAATAAATACTAAATTTTTAGAAGAATGTAAAATATTTGTTTAAAAACCCTCAATTTTGGGGCAGACATATTATATTTCTTGAGTCCATTTCCAGTTCCTCTCACAAAGCATAATCCAGCGCCATCTTTTGGACTGCACGAAAAGTTGCAAGTGGAAACCACGTTGAAGTTCAAATTTGCCCTTGTATATTGTCAAACTTGCTGTTTGATTGGTTTGGGCTGTGTTCGTTTTTGTGTTTACTATCAAGATTTTCTTCCTTCTTTTGTATTGTTTTAAAGGATGGTGAGTCTTATTTAAATAGTCTTCCACCTGATTTTTCCCAGGGATGAAAGGACAGTTCGAAATTGTTTTCGGTTACTTGAAAACTTGGTCTTCAAGTAACGGAAAACTATTAAACGAGACTAACGCAGAAAGCTTGAAATTTCTCCAGAATGAGTGTTGGCATACTTAAAGGATAGAACATAGTATAGTGAGTTACTTTATTAGCGATCTGCCACGCTTATACGTATATACAGGTGCATGCAATGATAAGTTAAATTTCAGGTAGCTTGCTTTGTTTAATGCTATATGAATGCAGAAATCGTAAGGTGCCATGAAAATGCTTTTTAACCGAATATCTACCTTTCCTGGTTACTTTAAAAACATTAGAATATGGTTTTCAACGTTTTATAAAAGTTATAAAATGCGTTTTTTGAACCGTTTTTTTTTTTTTTTTGAGGTTTAACGGCGACCACCGTGAGCAACTCAATGGGCTATAAGCAGTCGCCCGTCCCTAATTTAGGGTCACTGGTTCCAGGGAAGGGAGAGAGCCAGTGCCGTAAGACAAACACAACATCCATGCCTCACCGGGATTCGAACCCGGACCCCTTCCGACGAATGATCAGAGGCCAACGCCTTAGACCACTGCGCCACCGGGGCGGCTTTGAACCGTTGCTATAACTGTTTATCAACTGCACATCCTGGCGTTTTTAAACGTATATTTTAACGTTTTTATAACCGATTCGTTAACCAGTTTTGAAAGTTGAAACAACCAATTCGTGCTACGTAGGTAATATGCTAAGAAACGAAATCACATGCATTTTCTATATGAAACACGGCACTTATTTCCTGATGGGAGTGCAACAGTTCCTTTACTTAGTTGCTTGAATTCTCGTATTACAATCAACACGTACAGTGACAAGTTATTAGTTACACATGAAGATTAATTCGTTCCTACACTGGTGTGCACAAATTAAGGATGAAGAGGAGAAATTAGCATAACAGCGGAACGAGCAGGCAGAACGGACCGAAAGACCACTCAGGAGATAGACTAGTGTCCGGTACGGTAGGGCATGCGCATATATGCAGCATGACGTAGAGGGAAGGGAGGGGGAAGGATTCGGAAAGGTATAAAGCACACGGGCGGTGTACGCTCAGCAATTCGGTGAAAGCTATTGCACGGTGTACATCGATTTGAACGACGTCCAGTTGCTGCCACCGTGTGATATGGCCAACAGGCAATCCAGTAGACGACATCTGGATGATTTTACCCGAGACCGCGTCGTTGGAAAGTTGGAAGAAGGTCGAAGTGTGATTAGTGTGCCGAGGAGTACGGGATCGCTCACAGCATCATTTCACGAGCTTGGAGAGCATTTCAAATGACAGGAACAGCTGTCCGAGAGTTTAGCAGTGGTCGTCCACGAGCAACCACGGCAGCGGACGACCGGAATATTGTCCTACAGGCGAGAAGAGACAGACGGCAGACAGCTGGAGAAATCACAAGGCACATGCAACAGACAACTGGACGTCCGTTATCGCGTTTTACCGTGGCCAGGAAGCTGCACAAAGGTGGTCTATTTGCACGACGACCGTTACGGTGTGTGCCATTAACGCCTGCTCATCGGAGACGGCGGTTTCTGTGGTGCCAGGAACACAAGAACTGGACACATCAGCAATGGGGTAGAGTTCTCTTTACGGATGAAAGCCGATTTAGTCTGACGAGCAATTCTGGAAGTATACACATCTAGAGAGAGCAGGGAACACGCAATCACACCTCCAACATCATCGAAAGGGACCGGTTTGGAGGTGGCGGAGTTCTCGTTTAAGGCGGTATCATGGTTGGTAGCCGTAGTGACCTCCACATCTTCCAAGGAGGTTCAGTCACTGGTGTCCGCTGTTGCACCGAGGTTCTCCTGCCTCACGTGCGTCTGTTTTAGAGGTGCTGTGGGTCCTGAGTTCCTCTTCATGGACAACAACACTACACTTCATCGTACAGTGGCTGTCACAGAGCTGTTGGAGAGTGAAGATATTCAACGCATGGATTGACCCGCAAGGTTCCCGGACCTACATCCAATCGAACACGTGTGGGACCTTCTCGGGAGATGCTTGGCAGCACGTCACCAGCTTCCAGCAACGATTCCGCAGCTGCGATTGGCGCTACAAGAGGAATGGACCGCGATGCCTCAACAGCTCCTTGACAACCTCGTCCTCAGCATGGACAGACGTTGTAAATCCTGCAACGCAGTCAGGGATGACATATCCCTTACTAAAGACTGGATTTTTCTTGGCAGCCGCCTGACACATGGACGTTTCTGTCTTCTGTCCAGTTGTACTCGAAGCTACCTTTTCAATAAAGTGCCTTTGTATCCTTTGGATTCCTTGTTCAGACGGTTTAGCTCACTTGTCCCATATTCTTACATCTTGGGGATCTTATGGTATGATTTGAGTCGATGTGGAGCAGTTCTGCACGACGTTACATTCGAAAAACTGTCTCGTCCTTAATGTTTGCACGCCAGTGTACATGACATGTGCGCTCTGAGACTCCAGGCAAATCACGTTGCGTTCACTGCAGCATTCGCGCGGTGAGATTCCTTGTATTCAGACTGAAGTTATTGTACCGCGCCGGTGGCGCAGTTGTCTAAACGATAGCTTCTGATCATTCGTCCGAGATGGGTCCAGGTTCAAAACCTAGTGAGGCATGGATGTTGTGTTTGTCTTACGGCACTGGCTCTCTCCCTTCCCTGGAACCAGTGGCCCTAAATTAGGGACGGGCGACTGCTTATAGCACACTGAGTTGCTCACGGTGGTCGTTAAACCCCTCGGTGTGTGCCATTATCTATCATCAGAATTTCGTACGATCTGCACACTACTACATTCCATGTTTTCGTTTTATCCTGCTGTGACTCATTGTCAGCTTTGCCAAATAGAAAAAGCTGTTCAAGAGGATAATGTATCGTTCAGTAAGAAAACGTTTAATGAAGAAGTAACCAAATTTACACAAGAAAACAGAAACTCAAAAGAACAGTTATTTGGAGGTATGTGTCACAACTAAATTCTTCTGCATGTTAAATTGAGAACTGAAATGCGTTTAAAAAATGTAAAAAGTGTAAAATTTCGTGCGAAACCGAAAATTTCAGCTGTTCCATCAAGTTCAATAAACAAAAATAGGATCCAAATTTCCGCTTTGCTGATCGTGTATATACTTATGTGACATCAGATCTTCAGATAATTTCCTCCGTTTTTGTTTAACAGCAAACGTACACAGCCGGTGATTCCGGCAAGTTCCGTGGGCGGTCGTTGGCGTTTATTTTTCCCACACTGTTTGACTCTCTGACATGAGTGCGTCTAGTTAAAAGCATTGCAGCTGAATCCATTTATTTAATTTTGCCTGACTTTCTCAATTAATGTTATGTACTGCAAAATCTTACTCTTATCTTTTTGAATTTTAGGCGAAGAAACTAAGGTTGCTTAATTCTGACCGCAGATGGCTACTCGTTTCAACAGTTTCCGGGGAAGAGGATTTTCTTCTTGCAGCTGCAAACAGTGTTCCAGCAGACGCAAACGTCGCCTTCGCCTATAGAACGAAGCCCACAGGAACTGAAAGTTGCTTGGTAAGCCCTGATTATCAAAGAAAAATCATAAGCCCGTTATCATCAACTATTGATAATTTCTTCAAAACAAAAACTACGGAATTAGATGATCCAATATCTATTTATCTCCAGCAAAGACTTTTACAAAATCGTTTAAAAGCAATATTAAGAATTATATTGGATAGGCAGTGATGCTATCTGTGTACGCTTACATTTTAGGAGGCTACACATAAATACATAATAATTTTTTTGCGTGTGGTGCTGAAAATATCACTGTGAGGAATAACAAGGACAGCCGTATTACTTCAGAGTTAAGTACAAACCCACCACATTATTTTGCACAAAAAACGCGGACACAGGAATAGCTCGAAAACTTGTACCGAATGTAAGCATTTAAAATATTCTTAGCCACCACTGTAGCCAAGTGATCTGAGGCGCTGGCATCTGATCATTCGTCTGAGATGGACTCGAGCTGGAATCCCGGATGGGACAGGAGTAGTGTGCTTTCTTTAGCGATGTTGTGCTCGTAGAAAAGGCAGAACCAGTGAATGAAAAAAAAATACACACCATCCATTTCTCATTCGGAATATAAGCCAGGCCCAATAACAAAATGAGTCGGCACTTCTTGCTTTCTTTTCGAGGGGAGGTGGGTTAATGACCACTGTGACGTATATTCTAAATAACCTTTCCTTTTCAGTTTCTTTCCCTATGTAAATCTTGAGTTTATTCTCAGTTATACTTCGCTCTTAACGTGACATCTTTTCTCTCAAACGAATACTGTTGGCAACATAATTGAGGTTGAATGAACGTAACGTATGGCTGGTTTGATAAGAACGAGTGATATAAACTACTAGTAAACTGTTGCTCGGAAGCGTTGTGAAAAGGGCGTTGTGTTGGAAAGCGATTAATGTGGAACGTAGCGTTGTTGGTGTGTTGTGTGTTTAATGTTGATATCGATTTGTTATGGAAGTGCTACATCCTGAATAGCCGCCCCGGTGGCGCAGTGGTCTAAGGCGCTGGCCTCTGATCATTCGTCCGTAAGGGGTCCGGGTTCGAATCCCGGTCAGGCATGGATGTTGTGTTTGTCTTACGGCACTGGCTCTCTCCCTTCCCTGGAACCAGTGACTCTAAATTAGGGACGGGCGACTGCTTATAGCCCATTGAGTTGCTCACGGTGGTCGTTAAATCTCCAATCAAAAAAAAACATCCTGAATAAAGCATCTTTTCCGTAAGATTAACTTCTGTTGTTTACATGTTTCGTCTGGCCGTTAAGGTTTAATTTAGGATCTATTTCATCTTATGGTTACGTTTTTAAAATAACGTAGAAGTGCGACAAGACTTCTACGTCATACCACCTTGAGCAACACTAAGGGCTATAAGCAGCCGCCTGTCTCTAATTTAAAGCCACTGATTCCAGAGAAGGGAGAAATCCAGTGCCGTAAGACAAGATCACCACCCATACCTCACCTAGAACCTGAACCTGGGTCCACTCTGGCAAACGGTCTGAAGCCAGAGCTCAGATCAATGCACCAGCGGTTCCGCCAGAACTTCTTATCCTAGAGTACTGGAGACGCTTAATTTATTCCGTTGTTTTAGCTGTGCTGTGTACTCCTAGCGAACGATCGGTTGCCCGTTCATTCTCCTAGGAAATAACGTTTTGCCCACTTGTCACATGGTCAATGACTTGACTACGATGAACTCCTACTTAATCAACCGATTCTGAGTTTCTAGGGCAAATTTTAACACAAATGACGGAAACGTTATTTGAGGCATTTGTCGTCTTATGGTGTTTCATTTACAAACGGTATACCGTATGTTTCACTCTATCGGAAGAAGTAACAAACCGTCATATGTAGATTTGACTATTATTTGACTCATATTTGATCCTGCGAATATAATTACCCCTGCGTGTGTTGGGCTGACTTCTCTTCAGCGTCATCGCTTTGCGGATGGAAGCCAGCGTGTTTGAAGGAGCGGGATAAGGGTGTCGTCTAATCAGACAGCCGGCCGTGTTGTAGTGTTTAGCCATGTACCAGCAGTGTTCGAAAAGTTGTGCTTGCCCGTTTGCAGCCACTCTTATAGCAGCATTGATGGGTTACGCTATTGTAGGGGCAAACATGTACCTTTATGCGGCGATGGATAGATTATTTATTCGCTCCATTCGGAAGCCACAATCCATCTTCTAAGTCACTGAGCTCTTCATACCGCTGTTGCTGCAGGAATCGGTAACTAGAAGCTGGAAGTGCACCTCGATAAAACATTTTGGTACGTCTAATTGAGATATTCAACGCATTAAAGTTAATGTTCGACGTTATTGCTTAGAAACTCGTTAGCTATTGAAATCGTTTTCAAATTTCGACATGACCTATCCGGTAATTCGCACACGAAAAGGACAGCCACTTGAACGGCTATCTCTTCTCTGAGTATTGTGATTTTATTGTAAGGGAGTGAATTTATGGAAAGAAAATACGTGAGCATGATCCAGAAGATGTCGATTCAAACCTTTAAGAAATAATTTAAGCGGTATTAAAGCTGCAATGTATATAAAAATTTAGGAAATTGCACCTCTTCTCGGAAATGGGAGTCACAGAGTGCAAGATTGAAAGGGTGTACTTTCTCTGAAGGATAGAGAACGGCTATCTCTTCTCTGAGCTTCATTAAAGATTATGATTGTTCCCAAGTCTAGCAAGACTTGGAAACAAACAATCTTGACTAATACAATCATCGCTCCTGAAAACATGTCGCGTTCCTTAACAACTCAATCAATAACCATCCACCTAGTCCTGGGTTATGTCCCCTACCCGCAAGATCATAACAACAAACGTGAGTATGCGGATATTTGACTTTGTCATCCGCTACTCTGCTCGCGGCTTCCCTCCTGACGACTTGGTCAATAACAGAAAGTACTAGTAGCGATTACCTGTTACTCATTGTTGCGCATTCACCAAATTATCTGAGACTTCCGAAAGCACGCTTTTGTCTTACGATCGGCTCACTCTTACTTCGGCTGCCTGTAGGTTATCAATTGTACGTGTGCTTGAAAGTGTTTTTGTCGTGTGCTTGAAAGTGTTTTTGTATGTGTGCTTGAAAGTGTTTTTGTACGTGTGCTTGAAAGTTGTTTGGAGGTATAGATTTGTGAATTGGGGTCGAGTGGGGAAGTGAATTGGTGAGAACAATCATGAGTAAACACAGGCGTAATATTTAATCCCTTTCAAGAAGCAGTCAAAGAAAACAAATAGTGCCACTTACACTGAGGGGGAAACCATTTCACGAGAAAGCACTGAAAACATTGGGAATGAAAGAGAGAAACCTGCAGAAGTGTTAAGGCTCTTGCTGTTGGCTGTAGTAAATCATAAATTCCAATGCTACGAAATCCCTTGGACATAGGATCTTTTCTCGAGAAACGTTTTAAAGCTGATGAAAAGCCTAATTTGTTACGATATGCATGAGAACCTGATGACGCTTACAGATTTCCACCAGGGGAGCAAAATTTGAAATTCTAGAAGTGGTTTACGGAATTTTTTTGGACCTCAAGATCTGAAATCTAAAAAAGCGTTCTGCATATATATACTAATTTCTGTCCTCGAAAAATTGAGGTGTTGAAAACGAATATCTCGTTAAGTTAGCAATTTGGGATTCTCCTTTTAAGCACACGAAAGACGAAAGGGAGGAATTTAGAATTCATGAAGGAAACCAATATTACAAAGATAGCTATGAAAGTAAAAAAAAAATATATGGCACTGGGCAGAATACACCAAGAACAGTATGTGCAATCGTACGAAAAAACTCCGTTTATTTGGTGTAAATTAATATAAAAGCATAAACATGCAAGCTTTCACCACCCGACGGGTGGCTTCATCATGCAAGTAGCTCAGTGTGAAGAATGAGAAGTTCTTAAAATTTAAAAACATAAAGAATAATGAAAGCGTGCTAGGTGCTAAGGGTAAAGCCTCGCGCAAGTTACTTCACTCTCAGAATCAAACGTGCGGAACACCCAGAAGCGCGTGCCAAATAGAAGGTAAGTCAGAAGAAACGTCCTCCTTGCAGTACCCTATCGCTTCATACTCTAGCGCGAGAGCCACTTCATATAGGGAGACTATAGAACTCCTGTCCGACCCGAATGTTTGCAACGAAGACGTTTCTACCGATTTACCTGCTATTTGGCTCGCGTTTCTGGGTGTTCTGCCCATTGGATTCTGAGAGTTATGTAATCTGCGCGAGGCTTTACCCTTACTTAGCACCTAGCGTGTTTTCATTATTGTTTATGTTTTTAAATTTTAAGTAGAACCTCTCATTCTTCACAGTGAAATACACTGACGGAAAAAAAATCCCAACACCAAGAAGGGGTTGTGTTAGATAAACGACAGTTGGTAGGCGGTGAGAGTACATCTGTAATATGACGTCTATGCAAATTTCGCGCTCGGCGCATACGTGTGGCGCTAGTGGCGCCCCTCTGAACATGCAAAGCAGGTTTGCTGTAAATACGCGCTGTAACGTTCGTGAGCGTTAGTTATCGTTGAGATTCGACGTAGGGTGTTGATGTTAGTCAAGAATGCCTTTAAAAAGACGAAGAAGCCATTATCAACAGCTCACGGAGTTTGAACGAGGTCGTGTAATAGGGCTACGAGAAGGTGGATTTTCTTTCCGCAATATTGCAGAACGACTTGGCAGGAATGTAGCCACTGTGCATGATTTTTGGCAGCGGTGGTCAAGGGAAGGTACTGCCTCAAGAAGACCGGATTCCGGCCGGAAACGTGACACTATCGAGAGGAAAGACCGCCGTGTACGGCGTATGGCCGTGGCGCATCGTACCGCGTCTGCGGCAGCAATTCGAGCTGCAGTTGCCACCACAGTGACACAACGAACTGTTACAAATCTGTTACTTGAAGGACAGCTCCGAGCCAGACGCCCTGTAGCGTGCATTCCACTTACTCCAAACCACTACCGTTTGCGACGTCAATGGTGTCAAGCTAGAGCTCATTGGAGGACGGATTGGAGATATGTTGTGTTTCCTGATGAAAGCCGGTTCTGCCTGGGTGCCAGTGATGGCCGTGTGTTGGTTAGAAGGAGGCCAGGTGAGCGTCTGCAACCAACCTGTCTGCGGCAGAGACACACTGGACCTACACCTGGAGTTATGGTCTGGGGAGCAACTTCCTATGACAGCAGGAGCACTCTCGTAGTTATCCCACGCACTCTGACGGCACATTTGTATGTCGGTCTGGTGATTCAACCTGTTGTGCTGCCATTCATGAACAGCAATCCAGGGGGTGTTTTTCAACAGGATAACGCTCGCCCGCATACCGCTGTTGTAACCCAACATGCTCTACAGAGTGTCGACATGTTGCCGTGGCCTGATAGATCACCAGATCTTTCACCAATCGAGCACGTATGGGACATCATTGGACGACAACTCCAGCGTCACCCCCAACCAGCATTAACCGTCCCTGTATTGACCGACCAAGTGCAACAGGCATGGAACTCCATCCCACAAACTGACATCCAGCACCTGTACGACACAATGCATGAACGTTTGCGTGCTTGCATTCAACATTCTGGCGGTTACATCGGTTATTAATGTACCAGCATTTCACATTAAAATGGCTCTTCTCGCGCTTACAATAAGCTGTGATCTTGAAACCTTAATCGATTAAATATGTTACCTATACAAATGTATTGCCGCCATTTCATTCCTCTACAACTATTTTTTCGTGGTGTTGGGATTTTTTTTTTCCGTCAGTGTATTTGCCTGGTGAAGCCATCCGTCTGGTGGTGAAAGCTCGCATGCTTATGCTTGTACATTAATTTACGTCGAATAAACGGAGTTTTTTCGTGTGATTGCACAAAGATAGCTATGTACAGTATGTTTATATGTAGGAGCTCCTCTTTGTCCCTGAAGAATGACGAACGACATTCGCTCAGCTCTTGTCAGTTCGATCAAGAAACAAATTTCGGAGATCAGAAAGAAAGTTTCACCAGTTATAAAAACTTTGATCTCGTGTCGACGACAAGAGAGCATTACGTAGACAAAATAACATTGCGTGGTCAAAAAAGCATTGAGTAGAAAAATAGCGTTGCTTGGTCATGAAGATTCTAAATCTTTGAAAAATGACAATCCAGGTCAGAATGATGGGTGCTTCAGAGCTCTTTTAAAATTTCGAATTTACAGTAGAAACAATTGAAAAATCAATCATTCATTGACTTGTAGTCAGCGTTTTTCTTATACGTGCTCCACATTCAGACCAAAGTGAGAGAACTTACTTCTATCTTGCATGTTGGACAAATAAACGTAAGTGTTTTAGTCTCCTTGCAGATGAAACTTCAGATATTCGTGGGAGTAGAACAATTTGCGCCTGCGCTTTATACACTGCCACGTCTGGCAACAGTCTTACTACTGTACGGACAGCAGAGCTTGAAGAGTTCGGAATGTCTCAAGCACATGACGGACTAGATTTACAACGGCGCAGCCTGAATAGTTCGGCAATTTAACGAAAGTTCTGCCGCGTAAAAGGAAAGTATTTTTTAACTCTATATGCTCGCGCGCGTAGCTGCAATCATGCTTTAAACCTTACACTTGCTCACGCTTGTTTTGTGCCGTTTGTAAGGAACTGTTTAACGATAATCAAAGCAGTTGCGTCTTCTATTGACTATACCCGTAGAAAAGTGAAATATTGGAGAAATCCGTATTACATGTGTACCTCAATGACCTCAAAGTGTACCCAATGTCCATTCCTAGCTTGTAACCCAATGCCCATTCCTCACTTGTAACCCAATGCCCATTCCTCGCTTGTAACCCAATGCCCATTCCTCGCTTGTAACCCAATGCCCATTCCTCACTTTGTGTGAGGCTCTTCCGATGAAACATGTGGATTCATTTTTTACGCTTTCCAACCGTAGGTTGAAGAAGCGTATATGCTCCAGCTTTGTCCGTCCGTCTGCCTGTCCGCACGAGAACTCGCGTAAAAATTGCTCGATTTCGATGAAATTTTAGTATGTGGTAGGGGACCACCTGGGGACGAACCCTATTGAAAATGGGTGAAGTGGAGTCAAAGGTCAGGACATAGGAGCTGGATGCATTCCATTGCCCTTATGCGTCATAACTTGCGTAAATATGATTCGATTTCGATGAAATTTTAGTATGTGGTAGAGGACCACTGGGAACAAACCCTATTGGAAATGAGCGAAATGGGGTCAAAGGTCTGGACATAGGATCAAGATCCATTCCATCGCCCTTATCCCATACTATTAAAGGAGCAATTCTTGTATGTATGTAAATTTTATATTGAAAACGGCTCTAAGGATTTTGATGAAAGTCGTTAACCTACCGTTTTCTTTTACTAGAAATCGGTTTAGCTTGATCTCTACTTTAGGAAAATTTGTTTAGTGGGTTAAATAACCACCCCGAATTACCACGTTTTTAGTGTCATGGCGTCGTCGCATTAATGTTATCCATGCTTAGAAATATTATGACGTCACACTCTTGCGATTGAGATGTTGGTGCGCGGTCACGCCATCTGTCTTATTACGTCACGCGTTGTGTGTGGATCCTATTAAAGTTTCATGACGTCACACTCTCGCGAGCAGATGGTCGCTAGTCCCATCTGCCTCATTACGTCACGCGTTGTGTGTATAGTACGCATTACTTATATTTTCTTCTAGAACAAAAAGTGAGTTGTGCAGCTGCATGGAGTTGATGCGTAGTACAGTATAAGCAGCTGAACGCTGATGTGTTTTTTTCCTTCAAAAGGTAAACTGCTAATACAACCTTTTTTTTGTTACGTTTTTGAATAGTCACTTGATGGCGAGCGTATCCGCTGAGCTAAAATATTATTAGTTCATTTTTATTAATTACTATTAACAGAGTGTCACGTGGATGGTAAAACAATATAAAAAAAATATGGCTGGTCGACTTCCCACGAAACGTGGACGTTTCAACTTTGATAAGAAGAATAAGTACAATACGGCACTGTTGGAACAAGAACAAGCCGAAGAAGTAAATATGGAACAGCTTGGATATTCAAGAGCCGATGCTTTCCGATCACATTTCAGTCTCGAAACATATGACCTTCCATTGGAAGAAGATCAGCCTACAAAAAGACCATTCCGAGCAGCTAAGGCGAGGAGCATGGAAATAATGTCCGACGTTATTACAACCCTCAATGAATCTGTATCGGAAGAAAACCTCGAACAAATGCGGCAACTAAGTAGACAGCGAAACGCAGCTGAATCATCCGAAGAACGTAACCAGCGCTTGGAAGAACTACGAAGCCGTTCATCACAGTGAATCGCAACCGAAAGCTCGGATGAACGTGTTCAGCGACTGGAACACTTGGGACAACGTGCAACTGAACGACTTAGCATTACAATACTTGGAAATAACATGTAAAAAAAAATTGTGCCCTCATCCCCTTTAACCGAGCGATGCTCGGTGTTCCTGATATTGCGTTATAACTTACGTAAAAATGCTTCGATTGAGACAAAACTATATCATGTTGTTCCGGAAGTACACTTTACCGGTTCTGTTGAATATCATCAAAATGGGGTCAAAGGTCAGGTCATAGGAGCGAGATTTATTCTACAGCCATTATATTCTAATAACTTGAGTAATGATTTCTGGTATGTTGGAAAGCGTATCATAATAAATGCATTGCATGATTTTACTAACTTGTTTACGTTTTCCAACCGTTGGCTGAAGAAGCATATATGCTCCATCTTTGTCCGTTTGTCTCTTCGCACGATAACTCGCGTAAAAATTGTTCAATTTCGATGAAATTTTAGTATGGGGTAGAGGACAACTCGGGGACGAACCCTATAGAAAACAGGCGAAATGGGGTCATAGGTCAGGAAATAGGAGCGGAATCCATTCCATCGCCCTTATGTGTCATAACTTACGTAAAAATGCTTCGATTGCGACAAAACTTTATAATGTTGTTCCAGAGGTATACTGAACCGATTCTGTTGAATATCATCGAAATGGGTCAAAGGGCACAAGAGCAAGATTAATTCCACAGCCATTATCCTCATAACTTGAGTAAAAATGCTTCTACTGCGACAAAACTACAAAACTGTAGTATGTTGTTCCGGAGGTATACTGAACGAATCAATAGTCAGGGTAGGGAGAAGGGTTTGTCTGCGCGCGATTTCTGGCATGTTAGAAATCGTATTATAATCAATGCATTGCAAGATTTTACTAACTTGTTGTTATTCTCCAAGCTATGCGAATCAATCTTTGAAGCACTGTGCGAAATCCAGTAGCTCACTGACTATGAGTCCTCTGCTACATCACTTACACTGATAGCAGAAATCCAAAGGAGTCAATTTCGCTATCATTGTTTATTAATATTAACGTTTTTGGTCGAGCACATGGACTGCGTACATATTTGTAATCCAAGCACTGGGATCTTTCTTCATATGTAATGCATTCAGATAACCTTAAGGAAGAAATATAAAATATTAGAGATACCGCAAATTAAATCTTCATATCACTTTTTACTGATGCTGAAATGCTGGCGGAAAGCATGGAAGCGTCCATTCAGAGAGAAAAGTTGGGGGACTAACCCCCTCCTCGTAGCGTCACGCCTGCTCATATGATGTTCGTTGTGAACGCCACAGTAGAAGGCATCTCACGTTTCTTTAACTGTTTCCCGGCCTTCGTGATATATTGCAAAGAAGCATCAAGGCTCAATAAATTTGGTAGGTTTTCAAAAAGATCGAGGGCTGAGATGGTGTTGCCAACTTTAACTTTTCAAGTATATTTGTCTTCATTTCTCCAACCGCGTGAAGTCTGTTAAGGATGCATTTCTTCGCATATCATGTTCTTTTAGGCGGAATCTTAAGGCTCTGCGGGTTTGGCCAACGTACGATATACATTATTGACACTTTATCTGATGCAGAACCCCACGAATTTTTGTACACGCATTTTTAAAAATATGCCAAATCTTGTAAGTGGTGCCGTATTTATCCCTTGCAAGAGCGTCCGGAAACAATCAACCACTTGTCGCCAATGTTATATACGAAGCGAGCATTTTGTCAGAATTAGAACGTAACATACGACCTATTTTAATGAAATTACACTAATGTTCTTTTAAAACTGCAATCGATGTGAAAAACATTCATGACCGCGCATAATTACCTTGATTATTTTTACAGTACATATCTACGAATCGCAAGGTTGTAATTGGATCCCCATTAAGAGCATTTTTAAGTTTTTGATGATTTCATCTTCCTCCAACGCATTACTTACGAAACAATAAACATGCGTAGAGTACATATTGTTATATTTAATAATGAATCTACTGAGGAAACAATAACGCAAATGAAATTAAGAAATTATAAATCTAAGAAAATCTGCTACTAGCCTCACTGTTTCTAATATTTCCTGTTTTCATTATAACACTCGTTATTTTTTTATGTTCTTCGAGGAAGCGAAGGGATGCCAACTAGGCCAACTTCTTGATGCCTTCGTGTTGTCTGTTCAAGAACTTGTTGAAAATGAGACATACACGTCCAAACCGGAAGAGAGATCCATGACAAAGCGGAAAGTCATAAGTAACATGGTGGTAAGTTACCTTAAATTTTCATTACTTTCTTACATCACTATTGCAGGATGGCACTTGTATTTGTAATGCCTTCGAAACATCCATTGCAGTGTGTTATCGGAGTAAAAAATGCACACTGTACCATTGTGAGAAACATGTGATTAGCAGATCAGATCAGATCATATGTAGAGGATTTTTGGCAGCGAGTGTCTGACCCCCAGGTCTTAAACAACCCTTAGAAATAAGAAGCTAGGAAATTGGGGCTAGAGTGTCCGATAGGAAAGTTACACGGAAACGAGGTAGAAAGGGGGAGGAAGGCGCCTTATTTGTTACCAGGGGGAAAGTACCTGGGGTCCGAAGGCTTAACGTGCCCATCCGAAGCACGGCGAATATTTAGTGGTTCGAGCGTTCGTACGTTCCCGGGATCGAAACTGAGGTTCCCCCGTGGCAGTCACGAGCGTTGACCACTAGGCCACCTGCTGCTCCACACGTGATTAGTGAGAGAATAGTGCTGCTTTAGTTGGAATATTTTTTAAAAAGTTATCCTTCTTGCAGCAGACAAGGTATGCCAGCTCCAAAACTGAGTATTACCACTTGTTTCGTAGAAAAATGCACATTCCGTAGGCCAGCAATAGGACGATTTGCGACCTCCTCCTTAACGAACTTGGAAAACTGGGTACAAGAACTTTACAGAGCTTATGTGCAAAACTTTTAAATATACCCGAGAAGAAGAATTATCCGTCTTTGTTACAGAGAAACGTAGAAGTCACTTCCAAAGAGTATAGCATGATTTTAGTAGAGCATGATTTTTAGAGCATAGCAGGATTTTTTGACAAAGATTACCCATGAGATAATAAACTGAACATAGAAGTCACTTCCAAAGAGTATCGCATGATTTTAGTAGAGCATGTTTTTTTGAGTATAGCATGATTTTAGTAGAGCATGATTTTTAGAGTATAGCATGATTTTTTTATAAAGATTATCCATGAGATGATAAACTGAATGTAGAAGTCACTTCCAAAGAGTATAGCAAGTTTTTTTAGAGTATAGCATGATTTTTTGATAAAGATTACCCATGAGATGATAAACTGAACGTAGAAGTCACTTCCAAAGAGTATAGCATGATTTTAGTTACCAAGTTACTTACATAAATTTGTAAAGGTGTGCAAACGCGAAATGAAAGTAAATTTCGTCTGGTGAAAAAGGCGCTTACAGCAAAAACGCAAGTTTGGGTTCGATCAGCTACACCTCGGTAAGTGATGTGTAACTTAATGAAATCGTTGTTGCTTTACTCTATGTGTTGTTTTTCTTTGAGGTTTTGCATACGAGCACTGGACGTTACGTAGGTTAAAACAAAAAGTCGCTATCGTGTTGAATAACTGGTATGCGTGTGATTCAACTATACTGAACGTAAAGTAAAAATATCAACATTTACCACAATCAAAGGTTTACTATACATCGACTATAGTTTCGCAGAGCTTCTGGCTCGGCTTCATCAGGACGAATGGAGCGTAAACATTTAAATCATTGTGACATCATCCGAGTTCTGACGGTCACGGTTTTTGGTGAGTTGTTTCCACGCGCTTGAAAGAAATGGAGTCGATGTCATGTCGTTGACAAGCAGTGAAGAGTTCCGGTATATGTGAAAAGCTTCTAATACATTAAGCTTCATCGTTGAATCAGGTTTATCAATGAGCATAGCGTTTTCGAACAGAAATTTATGGTTGTTTTCGTGACGATGCTGGGCTATAGACGACTTCTTCAGTTCACAATTCCGTGCGTAGGTCTGGTGGTCCTTCACACGGAAATTTAAAGCCCTGCGGGTCTGCCCTATATATGAAAGTCCACATTCACAAGGTATCTGATAAATTCCCCAGGAATTTATGTTTTCGACGTAATCTTTGGATCCGAAAAAATTTATCTTGTTTATGGGTTTGAAACTAACTTTGAAATTAAAACTCTTGAGAATTTTTGAAATTCCGAAGCAAATCCGTGGAGCAAATGGGATAACCGCCCAATTCTGTCGTATTGGGTGGTCTACCGGCGTGAGTGAGCAGACAGACTTTGGTTTCCTAAATTTGTGAACTGAAGAAGTCGTCTATAGCCCTTAAGATGATTTATGGGAGACAAGATTCCAGTCTCACTTTTGGCCCCATTTAATTATTTCTATTTGGCCTAGATAATTAAAAAAAAAATCAGACAAAAATGAGAGATTTCGTTTTTTCCAGACAGAAACACTGCTAAGCTAATTTATCGCTCCATCTGGTGCCCAAATTGGAATACTTTTGAGTCAGATAAATTGAATTTAAAAAAAATTCTAACAATTTTTTCAGAATAATAACTGTGGTACATATTAGCTGTAGGTCGTTTTTATTTGTGCTCAAAATTTCACACATTGGAAAGTAATAGTCTTCGACAAAATGTGTACAAAATAATTTACATTGCAGATATATAGGATAGAATTTCTCTTACACTCATTCAAAGACAGCCTTAATTGAGGAAGTTAATGAATCCCTTGTGACGTACTACAGAGTTGAAAACATGTGTCAAGACGAAAAATCTGCAGCGAGACATTCTGTTCCCGTAGCTCAGTTGGGAGAGCGACTTACTCCGTAGTGAGGGGGTACCCGTCGCCGACAAACTTGTGTTTTCACACACTTCCAGAGCTGTTTCTCTTCCTTGATATCGAAACTTGGAGGTGAAAATCACTAGCACTCAATAGGTCTATAGAGATACAGGATAAAAAGGACTACACAAGAGCTGTCTGTTCCAGGTTGAGATCTAAAAACTGTTTCTCAACTTTCACGTTGTGTAAAATTTACTTTGTGACATCTCCATAGAGACCGTGCTTTAATCACTCCTTGGTTGTCTTTACGAGCTTACGATGTGAACTACGGCATTTGAAATTTACCGATAGTGATATATACACCCAAGAGCAAAAATATTGTAACCACCTGCTTAATACGATGTTGTTTCCCCACGTGCCGCAGAAACAGCTTTTACCCGGCGAGGTATGAATGCTACAATATTTCTAAAGATGCCGTGTACCAACACGGTACCAGCAGATTCTGTAACTCTTGTGAGTTACGTGGTTGACGCGCCGCAGATAGCATTTGCTGTTTCAACACAAGCCATAGCTGTTCAATTGGATTGATATCTGGAGAATTTGAAGGCCAGGGCAATACTTGGAAGACTTCCTCATGTTCCGCGCAAACCACTCTGGAGCAATCTAGTCAGTGTAACAAGGCGCATAATCCTTCTGAAAGAAGGCACTACTAGAGATGAATACCATTGCCATAAAACGATGTATCTGGTCTACAATGATGTTTAGGTAGGTGGTAGGCGTCATAGTTTCTTACACATAAATGACTGGACTCAGAGTTTCTCAGTAGAACATTGCCCAAAGCATTGCATTTCCTCCACCGACTTGTTATCGTTCAACGATGCGTCCTGGTGCCAAGACTTCCCCAGGTAAACGACGCACACGTACCACGCCGTCTATATGGTGCAACAAGACACAAGATTCATTGGACCACGTGGCCTTCTTCTAATCATTCAAGGTTCAGTTTTGATGCTCGTGTGCCCATTGTCGGCGCTTTCGACTGTGAACCGAGGTTAGCATTAGCATTCCGAGCGGCTTGCGGCTACGCAACCAGATTTTCACCGAGATGTACTGTTTGTTGTGACACATTACTTCTGTCATCAGCATTCAAATTACCGTCGAGGAGCGCCACAGTTTCCCTTTTATTGGTTCGTAACATACGGGATAACCTTCGCTCACTTCTATGAGATATGATCGGCTCACACCTTGCCGGTAGTTCGCGGTTTTTTCCTTGCTCGAACCACTTTTTTTAAGGTACTAACCTCGGCTGACCATGAGCACGCCACAAGCCTTGCCGTCTCGGAAATGCTATGACCCAGACGTCTGGCCATTACAATTCGTCCTTTGTCAAACTCGCTTAAATTCGCTGCCTTTCCCATCAGAAAGATCAGAATAACACTGATTAATAGAATTTAGGATCAAGTGCTACTTATACCGTGCCATGATTTTCTCACGCGACGTCGTTTCCCAGCAGTTGCTTCGATTTGCACAAGGACGTGCTGGTCACAATGTTTTGGCTTTTCGGTGTATCGCCCAGCAGCCGTGACGTAGCACGAATATTTTCCTAGAATACCTCATTAGGCTACTGCTGTTAATCATCGGAGCTGAGTTCGAGTTCCGGATGAGGCATGGGTGGTGCATACGTCTCAGCCGCCCCGGTGGCGCAGTGGTCTAAGGCGCTGGCCTCTGATCGTTCGTCCGTAAGGGGTCCGGGTTCGAATCCCGGTCAGGCATGGATGTTGTGTTTGTCTTACGGCACTGGCTCTCTCCCTTCCCTGGAACCAGTGACCCTAAATTAGGGACGGGCGACTGCTTATAGCCCTTTGAGTTGCTCACGGTGGTCGTTAAACCTCCAAACAACAACAACAACAACAACAGCATACGTCTCAAGGAAATGGTTCTCCCCCTTTTTTTGTGAGCACGTAGCCCTAAATTCGGGATGACAACAGCTTATATCCTTTTGAATTGCTCGTGGGGGTCGATAAACCCCAGTGTGGTGGAGTTATTATTTATTTTGATATCGCCTTAACGCGTAGATTTGCGATCAGACAATTACTGGAATTTCAGATTTCTGTTACTGTAGTAGTTGCTACCACCAGCCAAACCTTCTCTTTCTTGGTCTTACAATAACTATCATTTGCATACACTTTTTAGTTGTTTAAGTTAGATCCACGAAAGCAGACTCACTGGTTCTATTTAAAGGTTTTTCTTTACATCCCTTATTTGCAGAGGGGTGCAGAATATATACACAAAATCCGATCCACTTCGGTGTTGTTGGTCCACTATGAATCAGTCATTCATTCAATATATCCCAGTGAGTGAATTGAGGAGTCTGTCGGATGGTAAGTCTTCAGAGAGTTCACAGAATGAGGTGGCATTCCTCTTACACAGGTTTAGAGCAATATAGTAGTGCCAGGAGCTCTGTGTTGAGTGCGAACAACTCAATTTTATCAAAATATCTCAGTGTTACTTGTACTGCAGAACATAAATGATCGATTTTATATCCGCAGATATTTCATAAATATCGGCCACACTGTTCTAACTTCCGCTCGCCTGACGACCGCGGTCAACACGGAATAATCGTCAGCATCCTTCCGTTTGCAGTAAAGCCAAGAGGGTGTCCGCCAAATTTCTGGGCCCCTGGTCCGAAACGCGATTTTACCCAGCTCCCTTACCTTCAGCCAATCCCATCAGTGCATTTTCTGCAGGATGCATACTCCGGGAGTCTCATAACGCTTGCCCAGGAACGGGACAGCCCGTTCGGATTGTCCCGTTCCTGGGCAAGCTGGATGCTCCGCAATCACGCGCCTCTTCTTCTTCTTCTTCTTCTCTCTCTCTCTCTCTCTCTCTCTCTCTCTCTCTCTCTCATGCATCCCAAAAGAGATCCCCTGATCCACGTTATGCAACATGGCATCTCACCCCTGTCTTTTATCGAATCTTACCTCTCAAACTAACTTCTAGACACGGGTTGCATTCCATTTCGCCACACCCAGCATCAAAAAAGAAAGTATTACATTTTGCGTTCTGATTCAACGTCTCATACTTGCATAGTCTGAATCCGCAATGGTTGACGCAATTTTCACACTCGAGTTGAGCTGTACGATGTGCATCCTTTCTCTAAAAATACGGGTGCATGTCTTGAAGTGAGACGGGCCTAAAATGTATGCGCAACCCTACATACTTGTGCAAGAACTTTTATTTTGCGCCAACACGTTTACAGTTGATCATGTTTTCACAAAACGTCATGGATAAAATCTGAATGTAAGGACAGCTGGCTTAACTGTAGCAGGGACCGCCCCTGTAGCGCAGTGGTCTAAGCGCTGGCTTCTGACCATTCGTCTAAGATAGGTCCGGGTTCAAATCCCGGTGAGGCGTGGATGTTGTGTTTGCCGCACGGTACTAGGTCTCTTTCTTCCCTGGAACCAGTGGCCCTGAATTAGGGACGAAGACAGCTTATGCAGCCGATTGAGTTGCTGACTGTGGTCGTTAAACCCCCAAATTGAAAATACTACTCCCGGAAAGAGCGGTGTTTTCCGAGTGACTAAAGCAAAAATACGCATTAGATCAATGTTTATGGCGAGATTAAAAAATGTTAAGTTGGTATCTTATTACGGAATATATAGAAGGAAATCCAGATGAGTATATTGCTGCACGAATAATGACCGAAAAATGTCATCTTTGCGGTTCTACAGATTTGTGGTCAATACCGTTTTTGGTATTAATCATAGATATACTGTAGAATCTGAGTTCTTAATTACCAAGTGTGGCGCCATGTATGGAGCAGTTGATTGGATGGTTCCTGTAACTTTTGCATAGTGTAATGTTATGGGTAGCCTAATAAAGTAAAATGTTTTCCATCAATTAGGCTATGCATAAGAGTAGTAACACATTGTAACATAAATTCTAATTTAGTTCTCCTTTCAAATACTTGTCTTTTTATGTCAATTTGGTTTATTCTTGTAAAACATTTGCACTGTGAAAGCCACATTTTGCTCTCTCGAGGAATTTTTATTCGGCAATCCTGAAAACCGGACAATGTGTAATTGCGTTGTTGAAAGCGAGACATAAGGACGAATGTGTTGAATCTTCGAGAGGCAATGTTATTATCAGTCTATGAGAGGCCATACTTTCAAAGGCAATGTTACTTTAGTTATCGGGAAACAATCTTAACCCTCCAGGCGGCAGGAGCTTTGGAAGAGGCAATGCGAATTTTTTTACATGTGAAGCAGAAGACTCCCCGTTCTGTAAATTAGTCGTCGTTAAGATAAGCAAATATGGGTTCTCGTCCCTGTTAGTCTGAAAATGTTTTCGACGCAATATTGCGTTCCAGCAGGATTTGAACAGGTTATCGATGAACGAAATATTGCGTCGTCGGCGGTTTGTGCACAGAAACCGCTGAACGTATATATACGTGCTTGCCACCCGGAGGGTTAACTCAGGGAGTTGGTTATCAACCAATGTATTAGGTTATGCTGTTTATGCAATGTTATTGAAGTCCTGTTGATGATGTGACGTTAAAACGAGCTTCAGTTCGTATTCTGTGTAAGTCAACTTTTGATATTTTTTTAATACTGATACACGATTAATCAACAAGCGAAGTTGCTTATGCTAAAGTTTCTCAAGAAGATAAGTGTTCTTGAATACGGATTAAACCACACTGAAATAATATGCTGTATGACATGCGTGCTTGTTAGCATGCCTTTAAAATATAGGATTGGAATATCACTGCAACTCATCTAGGTATTTCTTTGCTGACTTTTGGTCATATATTGAAGTAGATTATATGTCTACAGCCATTCAGGTTTAAGCTGTCCGAGTCAACAAAAGTAAAGGGCGAAAAGCCTAACGATCTTTAATCCTGTATGTCCTACAGTAAAGCTAACGTAATAATAACCTGAAGTTAGGTAGCATTTACATAGCAGCTCAAGACATTAACGTAAGTACATGTTAAACTAATACGTAGTTCTAAATTAATATAATAGTTAAAAGACTTTTACTAGTTTAACACAAAACATTATAACATATATAGTGTAGAAACACCTATACATGTGTCACTACATGTATAGGTGTTTCTATATATATATATAATGATAGCATACATCAGAAATCAGGAGATGCGGGACTTCAGGTTCTTGGAAATTCGTTTCACTACACTATGCACTAGCTGCTATCGTTACTGCACCACATGCAAAAGTTACAGCTTTACTATACTAAATGCAGGAGTTATTAGCGTTACTAAACTGAAGACAAACACCTGATTTTCCGTTAGAGTACGCTATCGTTACGTCACTAAGTGAAACGAATTTCCAAGAACCTGAAGTCCCGCATCTCCTGATTTCTGATGTATGCTATCATTATATCACCAAGGGAAAGAAATTTCCAAGAAACTGAAGTGTCGCATCTTCTGATTTCCATTCGAGTGTTCTATTGTTACGTCACGAAAGGAAATTAATTTCCAGGAAGCTGAAGTCCGGCATCTCATGATTTACGTTCCAGTATGCTATTGTAAAATCACCCAAAAACACGAATTTCTAAGAAATTGAAGGTAAGCAACTGAAATCCGTTGTCTTGCAGGGTGTAAAGTATAACGAAGTAAATTTCTCCGTCATTTTTGTCCACGCCAGGGCTCGAACCCGGATCCCCTCATTCCGGAATAAGTCGCTCTACCAATTGAGCCACGCGGACGTTCGTTATCGCTGCTATCTGCCTTTATGTCGTGTGCATCCTGCTGGGCAGGCACGTCACATCTCCCCCCCGAAAGAGGGCCGGGGGCATGGCCCACGGGTCAGCCGTGACCATGAATCGTTGCAGGCAGCCATCCGCTGTAGAACGTGCACTTGAGAACTGCCAGTCAATCTGGTGTGTGGAATGAAACGTCACACACATTTATTTTTCGAAGCGCTGAAGAAGGGATTCTCTTATTTTTCCTCTCTCGCGGTGTGGAAAGAACATCACACCATTGCGAGATCTTGAACGGCCGGGTCATCCGGAAAGTTCGGGCGCCATTATAACGAAGTAAATTTCTCCGTCATTTTTGTCCACGCCGGGGCTAGAACCCGGGTCCCCTCATTCCGGAATAAGTCGCTCTACCAATTGAGCTACGCGGACGTTCGTTATCGTTGTTACCTGCCTTTATATCGTGTGCGTCCTGCTGGGCAGGCACGTCACAAACGGTATCATATTCGAAAAGAAATCAGGAGATGCGAATTCAATTCCCGCTCCAGATGGATCTACTTTACAGTTTTCTGCAAAGATCACAACTTGGAAAACAACAAAGCAAGTGCGCATCTGTGCCGAAAATAATATGCTTGTAGATCTATGTGTATGCTTGGAAAGATTCTTTTTTCATTTATTTTGTGGTAATGCAAGTTTTTTTTTCCTTTCCTTTTTCTTCTTAAACCCGCCATACGTTGATCGACAATAGAGAATTATGAACTACTAAGTGCAACTATTATTTAAAATTAGTAAAAATACACTAATAAAACAAAATGAATAAATTTAATTTTAGCTTCGGGCACCCTGTGTAAATTTTTCAAAGTTAGAACACGCATCAATCTGTCGAAAGAAGTATACGACATATGATGTTCACCCTCTCTTATGATTAATCATTTTTGAATTTCTTTCGTTCTCTAGGACTACTTGGAAAAGCAAACTAGCTGTGGAGGATGTCTTGAGTTCACTCTGAAGACAACAGCTTATTTAGTGCCTTCCGAAATTAAGGTTGACGAAGCAGAAGATTATGAAACAACTGCAACTTGGCAAACATTCCGAGGACTTAAACTGAACAGCGCTTTGTATCCTTTGACGACGGGAAATTTCCGCGGAAAGAAGATCAAGATTGGTATTATGCATGTAATACGTTTTCTCACTTCTCTTTTACGGTGCTGAAATTTCTAGCCACAGAAGTTGTTCATTTGCATGCTTACAGGTTCCTGTTAAGTTGACACGTGCAAACTAAGATATCTGTTCGCCGAAATGACAATTCACGCCCTCATCATCTTGCAAATTCGCACACGCTGTTGTCAACATATCTGCGTATCAACGTACTAAATGATATCTATCAAGAAAATAGAATACCTGAAACTTGATGGGAAAATAATATTTTTTCATTTGAGGCATCTTAGTCACTAGCTGAATCACCAGAACGCGAAAGCAATCCCGGAAGTCGAGTGGGCATATGGGTGTGCCTCTGCCCCCCCCTCCCGCTTACGCCCCGGATCGGGCATGACTATAAGCCTGTACCACAGCTCTGGCTTTCGCCCTTCTGGGAAGAGGGTCCCTAAATCAGAGACGGCACACTCCCTTAGCTTTAGGTGCTCAATAAAGTCATTCATTCCCGAACAAGGCAGAAGAACAAATAAATCATGCACACAAGAAAGACCTACACAAATGCACTTAAACATTTTAGCGTTTCAATAAAGGTACAAAGTAGATTTCTAAAGAAAACTGAAAGGGCAGCATACAGAATCTAATCTGAAAACAAACTGATATTCGACTCTTTAAATTTCTGATATGCCTGAACCAAATAGTGCTCAACATTTTCTCGCATCCCCAAACAGAAGTGTTTACATAGCAGCCGGGTTATACAAAAGCTACAGCAAAACAATCCTTTTCTCCCTCGCATCTTCAATAGTGCCTACCATAAACCTGCCAATAGTTATAAGAGCTCTCTACTGTAATCCAGTATTCTCTGCTCCATAACCCAGGGCATGCAAGGGAAGGGCTTAGTCCCTTTGACTCGGACATCATGTCACTGGGTAGAAAGAAGTTATCAAAGCATCTGCTCTCTTCTTTCTTAGTTTCTTCGTCATTGTTATAGATCTTTTAGCCGAAATCAGTTAGAAACGATTAGTGCCAATGATCCCCTGAGTAGCCACTTTCCATAACAAAGCTAAGGGGAAACGCAGGTTCTCTCATTCCACTCCCATTCGGACCACTTCTTAGGCAACGCATGTATTCGTTAGAGCTGATTTCAGCACATTTTGCTAATCCCAAGTTAATTTGTTCCAGTCGGTTAAAGGGTTAAAAATTGTTGCTATTCGTAGTGTATTGCGTATATGCATGCCATCACTTCATCCGTTCATATCGATAGAAGGCGTGTGTTTCCGTCACAGTGTGAGCACACTTTCATACCAGAAGTTTGAGAGTGCTGCAATAAATATCTGACTACTCTTACATTTGGAATAACCGGAGCAATAATGGTTATACATATCTACTGCCGTGGGCAGGCATTAATGGGCTATTGTTATTTTCTGTTTTATATCAGAGATCTTCAACTGTATCTCAGTGGATTTGTTCATCAATTTTTGATGAATGCAGTGGTGTTTTTACCTTTTACATTCTTAGTATTTAGTCCAATGCAAATAATTTGAATATGAAAAAAGACTAAGCTGAAATGCATGGAGTACTTGGGGAATGCAACCGTTTTTCGCAGGAGACTTTATGGAAAAATAATTCGTTTTCTTAAACGAGCCTTTGACCGCGTTAACGTCCTGTCTCATTGCTACCTGGGGCTTTTGGATTGCCCACGTGTCATTATTAGTAATAAGGGTAATCACTCGAATCTCAAAAACTATGTTTTCCCAGTATTAGAGAAAACACAGGCTCGCTATTCGAGGATGGGCGTTGTGTTTCACCCAGCCGACGTTCCGTGTATCGAGGTCCGCTGAGTGCCGCAATGTTTAAAAGTAATCGTCTAGCCTTTCATTTCTCTCTGAATAATTCGTTAACTTACAAATTTTGATTCGTTTACTAGCACTGATGCGTAAGTTACTCAATATTGCACTGGAGGATTTTTCTGAACATTCATTCCAAATCATTTATTCACACATCCAACACTCAATCGTTATTAACCTTTTTTACTTTACAAAATTGTACACTCAAATGAAATGTAGCCGACTCATAATAACGTGAAAATAAAATATGTTTATTTTGCCTGATGAAGGCTTGAAATCTAGAAAAATATACACTCAGTCATATGAAAATGTTTGAAGACCCTTTTAGCAAAATTATTTATTTAAAGGTTAACTTTAATTTCTTATTTTCATTTAATATAATTCTGAAATATTTCGAAACATAATTTACTAAAAATGATTCCCTATACTACACAATTTCCTGCTCTGATCAATGGTATTTACTTTACTCAACCATTTCATTTCTTCTATTTCTGCCCTACTTTTCTCAGCATTAGTTTAGAGCTGGTTTTACTTTCAACCTTAACTTAGTCTATTTCTGCCCTGCTTTTCTCAGCATTAATTTAGAGCTGGTTTTACTTTCAACCTTAACTTAGTCTACTATGCTCTTCTTTAATTTTCGGTTCAACATACTAATTATGTAAACAAGAGGAAACATTAAGGTCGGAATTGTCCTACCTTCTATCCCACGATGAGGGCTGGAATATCATTCTCTCGAAGTTTTCATGCTATCTCCTCTCTTCCTGAAGTTCTTATGCCAACTCCTAATTCTCTCTGAATTCTGTCATCATTCTCTGGAAGTTTTTATGCTATCTCCTCTCTTCCTGAAGTGCTTATGCCAACTGTCTGACTTCTGTCATCATTCTCTCGAAGTTTTCATGCTATCTCCTCTCTTCCTGAAGTTCTTATGCCAACTGTCTCAATTCTGTCATCATTCTCTCGCAGTTTTCATGCCAACACATAATTCTCTCTGAATTCTGTCATCAATCTTTCGAAGTATTCATGCCGACTGATATAATTCTCTCGCTCCTCTTCCTGTCCTACCAAAAATTTGTTCTTCCCGGATCCTCCTACCAATTTACAGATTGGTCAAACAATTATCATTTCCCGATCTGATTTGCTCTGGGTTTCCCGCCATTTCTCTGACTTGCCATCCTTCGCCCCGTCCAAAATCTGTGTCCGCCCTCAAATTCTAGGAACTTCGTTGCCTACGGATCTCTGAGGTCGTAAATCTTACTATCATAAAACTGCTATTGGTTTTCCTTTGCCTGGCGTCAGGCTATTCTTTTCTTCCAGACTTGGTGCATCAAATCTCAAGACGACTGGCGCCGAGCTCCAATAAAATGTCTACCCGCTATTTCTCTGACTTGAATTACTCTGTCTTACCCAATATTGCTGGCTCGTAGCAGTTAGGGAAAGGATGCCCCGCGGTCCCATGCCACAGCAAGCGGACTGCTGGAAGCCCTTCGACTCTGAGAGAGAGAGAGAGGGTGGGGGTGGGGGTGAAAGGGAAAGAGCGGTACTTTCCTGACCTTCCTAGGCGCGAACCCACGGAAGAAACTCTAAGGGGAAAATTAAATTGTGAAATGCAGAGCGTCTGAAGAGCGTGAAGTTTATAAAATCCTTATTTTAATAATTCTTACACCAGCTCCCCAAAAATCTCTCCCATTCATTTGATTAATTTTTTTAAATCCCATTTCTTTTCCGCTTTTCCGATTACTTCTCAATTTCCAATACAGGGAACAGGTGCACACTCGCTCACGAGTGCTGCAACATCATATTCTCATCTGAACATTTTTTTCAAACCTGTCCTGATATCATCACACACGCTTTTCAAAATATGCTTCTGAATAGTTGGGTTACGGTATCCTTTTTTGCCGATATTTTTCATTTGCACAGATTCAAATTTCGTTCTGACGTCTAACGAGATTTTTTACTAGCGTCTCACGACAGCGATATCCACATGTATCGAGTTATCTCATTGGCAGCAATAAAACCGGCACCCACCAATTGGCGACCGGTACTGAAACAGCACTTGTAGTTCGTGTACGTCGTCGAAGTCGTGACACAGGTTGTTTACATCTTAGTTAACATTAGTTTCTTCATTGGCGGCTGTCGGCACAAATCGAACAATTCAACCTGTTTGCAGTATACATCCAAATATAAAAATGGCTATTCTTCCACAAACGGGCGCATTCCTCATTTCTCACAGCTCAGACAGCGGAACGCTAGAACAACTCCGCGAGCAATCTACTGTTTTCGATCTGGCAATACATCTGTTGTTGTTTACATTCGAATGCAAACATTATTAGTGGTAATCTTTGCATTCTGTTCTTATTTTTTTATTTATCATGATGACTAACGTTGGTTTCATCAAAAAAAAATATTTCGTGTACTAAATGAAAACTATAACTGAGATGTTGAAAAACAAAAAAAAATGAACGATCTTACTGCTATATACGTTGGGAGACTGATAAAAAATTATACTTTCGTATTTACAGTAAGTATTTTAATTCGTACTGAGAAATATATAGAAAAAGACAAAGAAGAAAAGCAGCGATATTTATTGCCATTCGTGATTAATTATTATTTCAAGGGTGGGTTGCGAACCATATCTTTCACACCATGATATGCATGTTTTTCTATCTCGTACGACATCGTTAACGAGACTATACAAATTCTATTGAGGCATTATAAAATACAACAGACCAATTCAACGACAACTTCATGGAATTTCAATACTATCGAAGGGTAATGTGGACGGACAACTTAATATTTACTGAGCGTTGCCAGATCGAACACAGTAGATTGCTCGCGGAGCTGTTCTAGCGTTCCGCTGTAAACAGCAAGTGCCTTTTCAGTGCCGGTCGCCAATTGGTGGGTGCCGGTTTTATTGCTGCCAATGAGATAACTCGATACATGTGGATATCGCTGTCGCGAGACGCTAGTAGATTTTATAAGAACGAATCTAAAATTTATTAATGCCACTCACCAGGCTCATTCATTTTAACGCATTTTTTGTGATTGGAGGTTTAACGACCACTGTGAGCAACTATGGGCTATAAGCAGTCGCCCGTCCCTAATTTAGGGCCGCTGACAAACACAACATCCATGCCTCACCAGGATTCGAGCCCAGACCCATCGCGTGCCAATGGTCAGAAGCCAGCTCTTAGACCACTGCTCCACCGGGGAGGCTTAATACATTTGCAGAGGTGGCTAATAGCAATGGTAATAAGTATTTTTTTCAAGCAATATTTGTTTGCTGGATATAACAAAACCGCTGTTGGATCTACGTTAGCCTCATTCTCAAATAATGTGCTAACACCTAATTCATTAGAAATTCGGTTTCGCTTTGTACTCGGTGTATTGCACAAGCGCAACATTTAAAAAATACGTTGCTGTGTCAGGAATTTTTATGAGGATGACGGAAAATAAAATGGGAAAGTATATACACATTTGTAATGCCGTGTGTGAAAGTATTCTGTGGTTTATTTGCGATAAGGTGGTATCTGGCGCAAAAGGTTGTAATCTACGCCGTCATGTGAAAGGCAACAGAAAGAGAATTCTGAGAATCTGAACAGAAAATTGAGGGGAGAAAGTTACGCGAAATCTGGCTTAGCAAAGCAATAAAATTTGTTTACTGCTCTAATATTAAGTCTAATGCAAATAGAGCAAAACTGTCTATATATGGCAAGTTTGAGAAAGAACATTTAACTAAAACTGCTAAATTGTTTTGCCGTGAAAAGCAGCATCTTTTTCGAAATTTTGCTTTATTTTTAACACGCCAGTGGAGCGCGTTTATGAAATGGCTAGCCACTTACGATCTCATCTTAAAGAAAATAACTAGATTAGTAGAATTTCCTACTCCAATAGACGAGAAAATGCGCAGACATTATAAGTATTGCACAACTTCTGTTTTCGTTAGAGGCTTCATTCATTAATTTGACGTTAGCGAGGATTTATTAATAGTACTCATTATGAAGAGAATTTTTTTATCTGAAGGAGGACTCAGACAATTAAATGTCATTTACAGTGGAAAAGAATAGTTAGCAAAAGAAATGGAGCTTTTGTAATGTTAAATTCAAAAGGAGCGGACCCAATGGGTTTTTTTTGCATTATACATTGTACCATTCTTCAAGAACCACTTTGTTCCAAAAGTTCTTTTTTTTTTTTTTGTTTTTTTTTTTTTTTTGGAGGTTTAACGACCACCGTGAGCAACTCAATGGGCTATAAGCAGTCGCCCGTCCCTAATTTAGGGTCACTGGTTCCAGGGAAGGGAGAGAGCCAGTGCCGTAAGACAAACACAACATCCATGCCTGACCGGGATTCGAACCCGGACCCCTTCGGGCGAATGATCAGAGGCCAACGCCTTAGACCACTGCGCCACCGGGGCGGCTCCAAAAGTTCAGAGATGGACCATGTAATGGAAGTAGTAATTAAAACTTGTGTGTACAGTTTTAATGACACTGTACAGTACAGGCACTGTTTTAGTGTACAGTTTTAATTTACTTGTGGATGAGTACTTAACCGTCTAGAGTTTGCAAAATTATTGCAAAAAAATGAAATTTAATATAAGAAAGTTAAGTTGATAGGCCAAAAATCTTCATAAAAGTTGTTTTGGGAATAACATCAAAGTTTCACCATGCCGGGAAATTAAATAGTAAACGAATTCAGCAATAACTGTGGATAACCCATTTATACCTTTTTGCTGACATAACTTGGCTCTTAAGTTCTCTTAATCAATAGTTGTGTTGTTGTTAGGTTCTATCCAGTCGTATTCGACCCTTGGTGGCTGTATGAACAAAAGCTCGCCCTCTTGATCTGTTCTCAGCAAGATCTCGTAACTCTTCTATGGTCATTCCACAAATGTATTTGATTCTATCAAACCATCGTGTTCTCCGTTTTCCCCTTCTTCTGCTTCCTCCAACCTTGCCAAGCGTGATCATTTTTTTCAAGCCCATTATTGGCACTCATCACGTTTCTAGAATATGTGAGCTTTTGCTTGTAGATCATTATCTCGCGGTTGCAACTGGGCTTGATTTAATCAAAATAGTTACAAAGACAAGAATACCTAATGACCGACATATTGATTGAAGTAAAGCTTTTTTTAAAAATGAAACTCTAATTGTTGCAAACACGATTGAAAACAAAAGACTTCCCGTGTCTTGATTCCCTTTCAATCGTTGCACCTGAAAGAGTCCAAAACAGTGTTTGGTATTAATTTACGTAGACAGATTTAAGGAATTTGCAGAAATCGAATTCACATTATTTATAGTTTGAAATTTATGTATCACGGAAAAGGCACCAGAAAATGTGCAAACGAAACAAATTAACATGCAGTGTGATACAAATCTTGTGCAAAAATTTGAAGACACAAATTTTCTACACGTTTATTTGTACTTACCAGATCATAATCATCCTCAGTTCAGAGCTTTTGTTTTAATGATTATCGCTTGGTTTGGTAGCACGTATGTATCAGAACAGATGTTTTCATTATTGAAAATTAATAAATTCAAAAAGGGAACAGGCTTAGTGTATAACATTTTCACTCTTCAGTGAAGATCGTTTCCACCGAATTTTCGCCAAGTTTATTGAGAAAAGTAGAATAAAATCGAAAGTAAACTTCTAATTGTAGTAGAAAATAAATTTTCGCTTTTTTAAAAATTAGTGTATGTTCTGCTTGAACATGTTTTTCTCTACACATTTTCCTAAACGTTTCTTTTTTTTTTTTTTTTTTTTTGGATATTAGCTATTTATATCTTGCATGTCTTTTTTGAATAAAAATACGTGTTTTTTACCGAAATAAAAAATTATAAAACGTTTTTATATAAAATGTATATCTTTTTCTTACAATTATCCTTCTCTCTCTTTCACGAGCACGAAACTTTGTGATGTTGCCACAAAAAATTTTAAATTTTGTTTCCGGCCACCACAGCGTTTGAGTTTGAGACTTATTACTCTAGCCCGGGATTTCCAGTCCCGTTGGTAGTCTTGGTGATAGCAACTCAAAGTGAAAAATCCCTATACTCAACTGTATTATTACCTTCGTGTACAAAAATCGTTTCTGGCTTGTGTAAAAATTAAAATACCTATGACAGTCCACTGTCGTCAGCATTTTAATTTAGTACAAAAAGATCAGTTCTCCTCTTTAGTCATTATTCCGTGACCAAAAGTCGCAGTTCTGTAAAGCAAGATTTGTTGAATTGTTGCTGCATACGATTTTGCACTTGAAGCTTACAACAAACTCTTCCTCTTAGAAACTTTCCCAAGAGATCAATAAACGAATGGTTGAATGCTAACTGATCGGTTGTCTCCAGCCAGTACCTGGAAAAGTACTTCCGTTAAGTACTCAGTCTCGAACTCTAAGGGTCTCCTCACACTATTTTTACCTGAGTAGCTGAACGCTCATAATCGCAATGATGAAAACCAGTCATTTTCAAGTTCTTTCCAAGCAGAATCTGTTATCGTAAATATTGATGTTTCTCCACAGCCGAGTTATTTCTTCCGTTTCTTAAATGCTTTCTGTAAAATACAGTATACCAAATGAAGATCAGTAGATTTCACTTTTCACTAAGGCTAGAGCGCTGGCTTCCGGCCCTCGTCTTACCGGACTTGAGTTCGAATCCAGAGTGAGATATACGATAAGGCCCACCATCTTTCTTACAGGACTGGCTGATAATCTTACTTCCCTAATGACCAGAACGGTATCTTTCACCTTTGTCTTAAAGCATAATCATGGAAGATCGTTAAACACATGAAATGAAAAGGTTTTCACGAATTATTCGTTTCTTTTATCTCTCGCAGCATGTTTAAACTTCTGTATGAACAAGTTACGAAATTTCTTCCTAACAAAAGCAATGTTTGTAAAATTTCTTATGTTGTGAATAGCCCAGTTACGGCATAAATTGAACTTCTCAAAAGGAAATATTGCAGAAAAGAAATGGAAATTGAAAGCACGTAAAACAATCGCATGCGTTTTATAGCGCAGAATTGTTTTGCCGGTTGTGGAATTCAAACCCTCATCTGCTCGTTCCAGTTGCCACTTATTTTCCAGACCGAACTACACCGACCCTGTCCTATCGCTGCTACTTACCATTTTGATTGTTCCTTCACCTCAGTGATACGTCACATATATTCCCTCTTTGAGAAAGGCGGAGGCATGGAATATTAGGTTTTGGGTCCGAAGCAAACAATTCTTAAGAGAGAACTCACTGCAGAAGAAGGAATTCCGATAAATTCTTAAATTCTAGACGATGTGTGGAAGAAGCTTCACACATTATTCTCGAACCTCACAGCCAGGAGATTCATTTTTATGGTGTGTAGATCCACACCGGCAAAAACGTTTTACGTTTATTATATATCGTAAAACCTTTTTGCAAGTGTGTAAAACCTTTGCTGGTGTGAGATCCCCTTAACCATAGCATACTACTACACAAACTTCGCACTATCGGAATTAGGAATAATGCACACTCGCTACTTAGAGGTTATCTGTCAGGTAGACAACAATACACACAAATTGACCACTATCAATCCTCTCTTCAGCTTATGCCATCCGGTGTACCACAAGTTTCCATGCTGGAGCCACTATTATTCAATTTATACATTAACGATATCTTTAACTCAATTTCAAACATTGATCTTCTTCTATATGCCGATGATATAACTGTTCTTGCCTCAAGTAACGCTACGTTAATACCCAACTTAATAATATTTGTAACTGGCTAATCTCCAACGAACTAATAATTAATACTATCAAAACTAGATCCCTCATATTCTCTAAACAAAAGTCTCCTCAACCGCTCTCCACCACTCTATTCGTAAACGGTACAATTATTGAAGAGGTTACCTCCCTATCATGTCTAGGGATTACTTTGCATAATGATCTCAGACGGAACAAACACATAGATAATCTACTACCAAAACTCTCTAATAACATTGGTGTGATCAGCTCGGTACTCACTAACCTCTCCTTTAAATCACTCATCCAATTATATTATACTATGTTCCAGACACATGTCAACTACGGAATCTTATCATGGGGACAAACGACTGAACATAATCTTACTAAACTTCAGGTCCTTCAAAACAAATTTATTAGATTAATTGATCTAAAATCCAACACATATACTCAACTCTCATTATACAATAACGCAAGAGTTTTCCCTAACAAATATAACATTTTTACAATTAACCAATTATACTACTTTAACATTGGAAAAATTATGTTTAGGGACATTAAAAAAAACCTGCATGCCAGTATCATACAGATAGTATCAAAGACGCACTTACACGACACACGCACAAAATCTCACATCCGACCGATTCATCCAAAGACAGAGACCATGAAACAAACTCTAAACTACATTGGACCTTCTTACTGGAACTCACTGCCGACGGAATTAACCTCATTAAATAATATTAACCTTTTAAAAAAACCCTAAAAAACTACATAATGAACTGCAGCCACTAGATCAACGATTGTGGTGGAGAGGGATTATTATGTATATACGTTAACACTTATCTTTTGTCATTGATATATTTTGTAATAATGTTTTCTTTTTTCCTGTTGCCACTGTATTTAATTTAATTTTATTAAGATTATCAATTATTTTTTTCACCAACCTTATAATTCTTGTTCAGGGAGCACGGGACTTTGTCAGGCCTTTTTGGCCTTTTTCCATGCTCCCTTGCTGTGCTTGTTTCCATATACTTGTAATTCAATTTCTCCTGCACAGCAAAAATAAACGAAAACGAACCTACGTCTCTTTACACCAGAGCCAGTTATTTATTCTCTCACCTGAACTACACAGACCTTGGCTCATCGCGGCAACTTGCCATTTCGACACTTGCGTCACCTCAGTGGTAAATCACAGTTTAATTATGGACAACACATATGCGCTGAGTGCTCACTGAATTACCACCACTTGGCAAATGTTTCGTGTGCCCTCCTCTTGGAACGGACTCTTCCACTCAGCTTGGAATGGACTCTTCCACTCGGCTTGGAATCGACTCTTCCACTCGGCTTGGAATCGTCTTTTTCACTCGGCTTGGAATGGACTCTTCCACTCGGCTTGGAATGGACTCTTCCACTCGGCTTGGAATCGACTCTTCGTGATCTATGTGCAGTTCTACCGGGATCTCCAACCAAGCTGTTCGTATTGCAGTCCACAATTCTGGTACGTAGAGGGATGGTGTGTCCAACTGACGCATCTGGCGTTTCATAAATATTTAGATGAGTTGAGATCAAGCGAGTTTGGGAGCCATTCGATATGTCTCATATCAGCACTGTTCGTCGAACCATTGCTGCACGAGGCGAGGCCCAGTCACATGGAGCATTATCATCCCGGAGGAACCCATCCCCCTCTAGGTGGAGGTAACATTGCTGGATGCACACGGTCCGCAAGCAGTTCTTGGTGGTAGCTGGCGCCCATACATTGGCCCACAGATACCAGAGATCCCAGTTAATACCAACTAAACATATCATGCAACCGTCCCCACCGGCCTGGATAGCCATTGCCATGCATGAGAATTCACAGCTTCATGCTGCTGACGCCTAATACGGACTCTACCATAGCCAGAGTGATTGATCGGAGCAGTACATCTGCTTACAATCTTCTATAGTTAAAACAGCATTCTTTATGCCCTGGGAGAGTCGTTTAGGTTAATGTACTGTTATTTGAAGAGGGTGGCATGTAAAGTGTCTAGCGCAGAGGATACAAAACGAAGCGCACGTTGTTCACCTCTGAAATTCACTTTTCTCCGCTCTTTACAGCTATTTTGCCGGTTGGTTATTTCCCCATTTTGGCTCCAACCTTGGTACACTTCAACAGCAGAAGCCCTCGAAGAACCCACATATGTCACCGTTTCCTAAATGAATGCACCAACTTTTTGTGCACCTGCAATTTGTCCTTTTTTAAACTCAGATAAATCCTTGGATTTACACATTACGACTGTCACTTCCCCCTCAACTGAACCACCAATCTGCCTTGCATAGACCTCTTTATCCTACAGGACATGCTTTCCTCCTCATTATGCCAGTATTGAGTGTAACTCACGTTTCCCGAGAGGGTCGTAATTAAGTGAGCACTCAGTGTTGGACGCAGAACACAAAGTAGACACGAAATAGTTCGATAAAAGGTATGACGAGATACTTTCGATGTTGTAACGAGAGAACACCTCATTGACTCAGAAGGCATATGAAGGACGCTGGGCTTACTTTAATCACAGAGTAAGCTGCGATACGTCCTCGGTTTTTCACACTCGTTTCTACCATGCAAAGTACTTGCTTTCGACATTCAAACAAGTCATCACCTTGTTAACTCAAAAAGCACACGAGGCTTACTTTGGCCAGTCAGTATTTTGTGACACCTTCTCAGTTGTTAACACTCGCTTGTACCGCGTAAGGTACTTACTTGGTACGTCCGGCATTCAAACAAGACAACACCTCGTTTACTCAGAAGGCACGTGAGGCTTACTTTGGCCAAAACGTTCGCTTTGACACCTCCCCGATGTTCTCTACCCCTTAGCAAATCCATGTCATACTTCAGATAAGATGATTCATCTGAATTTGGGATAGTGCCATCCACAGACAAGAAAAATGGTCATAAAATTCCATAAGTGAAGCAGACGCGCATTATTAAGAACACAGCTTAGCACAGTGATGGCTTTAAAAATCCATTTATCCTTCGTACGTATTCCTTTCGTCTGTGAGTACGCGACAACAATGCAGAATCCAAAATTCGCATACAGTTGTGTTTCGTACTCTTCAATCTATCATTCTGACCTGGCAGAATTTGCATAAACACAGGCCTAGCGTACAAAACAAAAGCGTCCGTACCTTCTTTTACTCATATTTTTTGTAAGTTATAGTAGTGGGGTAGGAGATGACATTGCACTTAATCAAGTTTTTGACTGCAATGTATGCTGAAAGCAGTGCTGTATTTTTGCTGAAATTTATTATTATGTTCGCATGCCCGTGGATTTCATTAACTCTTTGAACTTTATTGGAAAGGATCCTCCAGCTGCCCTGGTACAATATCATCCAACTACGAAAACGTATGACTATGCTGGATTTGCTGTAAACTTTGTCGACGAAATGGCGAAAGAAATGAATTTCACGTAAGTTTTCTTCCTTTTCTTCCAAAGTATACGACAAATAAACATTATTTCCTTTTATAGAGATATATTAAAGATACCTACCTTACAACGTGTTGGTCCTCCTCTAGCGCGATTAACAGCCTGTACGTGCTGAGGCATTGATTTCCACCTGATGCCTGAGGGTTTCCAGGGATAATTCCAGCCATACATGTTGCAGCATTGCCCACAACTCTGCCCGAGATGTCGGTCCAGGATCCATGGATTTCATGTTCCGTTCCACGACATCACAGAGAGCTACCACAGGGTTTTAATCCGGGGACTTTGGGAGCCACTGAATGGTTCCAAGCTCAGATGAGTGTGCCACGAGCCATGCCTGGTGGTTTCGGACCAGTGGGGCGGCGTGTCATCCTGTTGGAACAGACACCATCGGCCGCAGGATACGCGAAGGACATAAAACCGTGTAGGGGATCAGCCAGCACATGCTGGTAGCGCGCAGCGGTAATGGACCCTTGCAGAAGCACTAAACGAACTAATGTGTCTAACGAAAAGGCTTATCAAACCATCACAGAGCCACCACCTACTTGAACATAGCCAACTTGGCACGACGGGGCCAAGGCGTCATGCTGTCGACTCCACACCGCACCCTCCCGTCAGCTCGGTACAGCTGAAAACGGGATTCATCTGACCACACGACGCGGTGCCAGTCTGCAGAGGTCTAATTTTGATGTTCCAGGCGAAGTGTAATGTCGGATGACAAACAGCAAACAACACGAGTAGGGAGACAGCTCCTGTAACCCAGCAGCGTTCGCCATACCGTTCGCTTGCTGACGCTGCTTTGGCCTCTGACATTTAACCTTGATGTGACTTGCGCCACTGTTGCCAAGCAATCGGTCTCAACGAGCATGCATAGTGTACGTCGACACCGGTCATCAATAGCTTGTGGTAGACCACCGCTTTCTCTCTGGGAGCTGGTATGTCCGTCGATGGAATATTCACTGTACACCCTTGATACGGTTGCCCTCAGGAACCCTGGAGTTCTTACTACTTGGGCGATAGAATGACCCATCTCTTTTGGGCCGACAATGCGTTCACGATCAAAGTCACTCAGATCACCACGTTTACTCATGTTCGTCGAATGCAATACACTGTTGGGAATTCCTGCTGTCCACCTATTTATCGCCTAAGTTCAGTTTGAGTATGTTCCACCCTGCGTGGGGGATGTCCATGTAAATTGCCCATCACCCCTATCTCTAGTGTTTTGTTTGCCGAGTGTATATTGTGATGCTAGTTTACGAGGTAAATCTGTTGTTCTCGTCACACAAATGACTCACTCCGAAACGTAAGACGTCACCTGAGCGTTGTGTGCGGTATGGATCAATCAGATGAACTTGTTGATCATCTCTTGATTGAGGGTCGAAATGGGAGGAACATCTTATCTGAGCAAGTTTGAACGTGGCATAATAGTTGGCGCCATGGGTGCCAGCTCAAGGTTGTCCCAAACAGTCATCATTCTGGACGTTTCAAGCATAGTCATAGCCAGTGTTTAACGTGAACGATGAGAAACGCAAAAAGTCCATAAATCTGCGATCTTTTAGGCGAAAACACCTGAGGATTAGAAGACCAAAGGGTACTGGCGAAATCGTTCAAGCAAACAGATGGGTTACAACGAGTAATATCCCGGTAGAATTCGACACTGATGTTCCGAGAGTCATCTCTGAGTACGCCACGTACTGTAACATATGGTAAATGAGCTTTTTCACTGACAATATCTGCAATCGATTATGTAGAGTGTCATTGTTGTCAGCGCAGAACACGACAGTGCATGCGCTGGTACATCGACACTGAACCGGACAGAAAAAAGGTCGACTAGACGGATGAATCAAATTTCTTTCTGCATCATACGGATGGCAATATCCGAATTTGGAGGAAGCAACATGAGGCCATGGAGTCATACTCTCTGTTGTCAACAGAACAGGCCAGTGGCGAAGGTTCTGGTCTGGGAATTTTCTCTGGCCCCCATTTAGACAGCTTGGTACGCATTTGAGGACATTTGAACTCCAAAGTGTGTCTGAACATCGTCGGTGACCAAATTCATAACTCCGAGGCAGCGGTTTATCTTCAAGTAAATGAATATGTTCAGCAGCATATCGCACCCTCTCACAAGATCCATTCTTTCACCGAATGGTTCTAGAAGCATGCCGACGAGTTTTTCTTGCTTCATTGGCCTGCATAGTCACCGGATTAAACCCCCATTGAACACCTCGGGGATGAGATACAACTGGATGTTCACCGCGTCACTGAGCTGTCGTACAATCAGCAGCAATTGCGCGATTCAAACATTTCCACATGGTACAACATTCCTGCACGACACTTCCGACATACTGGATGTTTTACAGCCAAAAGAATTCGAGCTGTTTCCTATTCCAAGGGTGTCTCCACATGTTACTAGGTAGGCGCACCTGTCATGTCAAACTGAAATACGAGCTCTTTCGTCGTCATCATTTTTTAAGATTATAAACGACGGTTCATCTTGGAAGAAACACTGCTTTTTTACATGTGAACATCCCTCAGAAAGTTTGAAAATTTCGTCATCCTGGAACGGTAGTCGAACCCGCATCTCCTGGTTTACATTCGAGTATATTACCGTTACATTACCCAGAACGGCAAGCCTCCAAGCAATCGAGAATATATTTGTGCCTCAGATGTAATGGATGTATTTGGGCCTCAGATGTAATGCATGTATTTGGGACTCAGATGTAATGGATGTATTTGGAACTCAGATGTATTGGATGTATTTGGGCATCAGATGTAATGGACGAATTTGGGACTCTGATGTAATGGATGTATTTGGGAGTCAGGTGTAATAACATGTATTTGGGACTCAGATGTAATGTATCTATCTGGGAGTCAGATGTAATGCTTATATTTGGGAGTCAGATGTAATGGATGTATTTGAGATTCAGATGTAATGTATGTATTTGGGACTCACAAGTCAGATGAAACGCTCGCAGCGTATATAAAACCACCACCCTTTCTGGGTAGTGTAACGGTTACATACTCGAACGAAAATCGGGAGATGCGGACTCAATTCCCTTTCCAGAACGGCGTAATTTTCAAGTTTTCTGAGGGATGTCTGTATGATTAATATGGCACCCATCTGCTAGTAACATGTATTTGAGGAGCACTGCTTTTGCTACGCCATTTAAATGTCGTTTAAGGTTCACGTTGCTAATAGTGCTTAACTGAATAGATCTCAAGTAGAAAATTCGCAAAATCGATAAATACTTTCAGCTTGACATGGCTCGTGCCGAATGCGAAACTTTTTCTACGCACTACTTCTCTCGTGCAAAAGTTGTTAACAAATATGTGCAAAGAGGAAAAACTATTAATCCTTTTTTGAGTAGTACTAGTTAATTCTATTTTTCCGCTAGCAGAAAATGGGATACAAACAGATTAGAATTATTTAAAAACACATATAAATAATATTTTCATTGTCATTTTCAACTCTTCTTGTTATATTATTTGTCAAACTGCCAGCGCAGAAATTATGCGCAAAAATTAGCTGTTAAATATCTTCAAGTCAAACGGAGATTTAGGCAGTGTCGCTGCGCGATAAAATTTTCCGATCGCTTGCCTTTGACTGGCTAATTTTAAGATTTTTTGATTCTCACGTTAGCAGGCTATGGAAAATCTACAAAAACGTAGACAGATTAGCCAGTATTTAAACTCAAGGGAACTGTATAAGTACCTTTTGGAAAAAAATCTCAGCCTTGACTTGGTTCTTAGATAAGCTTAGATAAGATGCGCAACGCATCTTTCCATCGTATCAGTGATTACATAACTACGTAGATTTGCTCGTCTCTACATACACTGACGGAAAAAAATCCCAACACCAAGAAGGGGTTGTGTTAGATAAAAGACAGTTGGTAGGCGGTGAGAGTACATCTGTAAAATGACGTCTATGCAAATTTCGAGCTCAACGCATACGTGTGGCGCTAGTAGCGCCCCTCGGAACATGCAAAGCAAGTTTGCTGTAAATACGCGCTGTAACGTTTGTAACGTACCAGGAGATGTGACGTACCTGCCAGAAGGACGCACATGACATAAAGGCAGATAGGAATCAGAATAAAACGTCCGCGTAGCTCAATTGGTAGAGAAACTTATTCCGGAATGAGGGGATCCGGGTTCGAATCCTGGCGTGGACAGAAATGACGGAGAAATTTACTTCGTTATACGTTCGTGAGCGTTAGTTATCGTTGAGATTCGACGTAGGGTGTTGATGTTAGTCAAGAATGCCTTTAAGAAGACGAAGAAGCCATTATCAACAGCTCACGGAGTTTGAACGAGGTCGTGTAATAGGGCTACGAGAAGGTGGATTTTCTTTCCGCAATATTGCAGAACGACTTGGCAGGAATGTAGCCACTGTGCATGATTGTTGGCAGCGGTGGTCAAGGGAAGGTACTGCCTCAAGAAGACCGGGTTCCGGCCGGCCACGTGGCACTACTGAGAGGGAAGACCGCCGTGTACGGCGTATGGCCGTGGCGCTTCGTACCGCGTCTGCGGCAGCAATTCGAGCTGCAGTTGCCACCACAGTGACACAAAGAACTGTTACAAATCGGTTACTTGAAGGACAGCTCCGAGCCAGACGCCCTGTAGCGTGCATTCCACTTACTCCAAACCACTGCCGTTTGTGACGTCAGTGGTGTCAAGCTAGAGCTCATTGGAGGACAGAGTGGAGATCTGTTGTGTTTTCTGATGAAAGCCGGTTCTGCCTGGGTGCCAGCGATGGCCATGTGTTGGTTAGAAGGAGGCCAGGTGAGCGCCTGCAACCAACCTGTCTGCGACAGAGACACACTGGACCTACACCTGGAGTTATGGTCTGGGGAGTAATTTCCTATGACAGCAGGAGCACAATCGTGCTTATCCCACACACCCTGACGGCACAGATGTACGTCGGTCTGGTGATTCAACCTGTTGTGCTGCCATTCATGAACAGCATTATAGGTGGTGTTTTGCAACAGGATAACGCTCGTCTGCATACCGCTGTTGTAACCCAACATGCTCTACAGAGTGTCGACATGTTGCCGTGGCCTGCTAGATCACCAGATCTTTCACCAATCGAACACGTATGGGACATCATTGGACGACAACTCCAGCGTCACTCCCAACCAGCATTAACCGTCCCTGTATTGACCGACCAAGTGCAACAGGCGTGGAACTGCATCCCACAAACTGACATCCAGCACTTGTACGACACAATGCATGAACGTGCTTGCATTCAACATTCTGGAGGTTACACCGGTTATTAATGTACCAGCATTTCACATTTAAAATGGCTCTTCTCGCGCTTACAATAAGCTGTGATCTTAAAACTTTAATCGATTAAATATGTTACCTATACAAATGTATTGCCGCCATTTCATTCCTCTACAACTATTTTTTCGTGGTGTTGGGATTTTTTTTTCCGTCAGTGTATTTGATTTTCTAACAGTATTCCTATAACGTCAAAGGTATTTTCTTTACTTTTTAACGATCATTGCAAAAGCTAAGGTCATTGGAAATTGCCGGTGCTTCATATGTAGTGGGAATGCACTATATTCTGTCACAACATGACTTCAATTCGGGAAGTAGGACTGATCGATCGTTACTTGTTACTTCCAGTTGGAATCATTCTTTCTGTAAAGAGGTTTTCCAATTGCTTGACAGTTAATCGCTCTCCATTGCAAAGCGTCTTGTTTACTTTGATATTTCGAAGGAACTTTAGGAGTAATCTCTGCGGCGGCATTTCTTGCGGTGTCAGGAAATTTTATAATGCCATTCGAAAGTTCGTTTTTTTATCTGTGAAATTAATACGTTTACCTACTAAGTGTAAGCCATTTCTTGCTGTCTTGGGGACATTACTATTTTTTTCAGTGTCTGATTATTCATGGCTATACCGTCGATGTCATCTAGTGCCAGAATGACAACCACACAATTTGTCTGATGTTTTGTCCAAGTATTTACTTCGGTGATTAGATCACCGTTACTAATATGTTTAATTAGCCATGGTAACGTTAAATGTAAACAAAAGATGTGGCACATAAAGATCGGGGCTTTTTACTTTGTACCGTATATACATATATTCAAGGCATCTCCGCATCTGAAATGAGCCTGCTGTCTACTATGATCCATTCTCATTGTTCTTTTGCATGCCATACGTGTATACATACGTCTCTGTATTCCTATACAAATACATATGCGCATTCCTATTTGTGTGAATCCATATGAAATTATTATTATTTTGCCTACTCCTGTATTAAGAGATTTTACTAACCATTATTAATGTTTCTTAAGAAGCAAAATTTTAATTTTTGTTCTCAATTTGGAAAAAGTTTTTTTTTTTTTTTGGCAGAATTCATGTGATACATTTTAATCTTACTTTGAAATATTATCGCCCCTTTTAGGTACGAGTTCGTGGTGCCAAATGATCTGCAGTCGGGTTCGAAATCAAATAACGAATGGACAGGTCTTATAAAGTTGATCATTGATGGGGTAAGTGTTGCAAACTTTCAAGCGACACTATTATTCAAATAACACCTCTGAGAAATTTCATGAGTTTCATAACGAAAGGCTTCAGTGAACGCATCGATAACTTACAAATGTTTTTCCCTAGGTTACGCTTCCATTCCTTCAAAAACAAAAAAAAACACCGGGTGGTTCAAAAGTTCGTTTAAATTTCAAAACTTTATAACAAAAGAATAAATCCTTGTATTGCAAGTATTTCTTCTTTGAAGTTTTGAAATTCAGCTATGCTTTTCAGCTACCCAGTATACATAAAGGAACGACAGTTTTCTTTAATTCCATTTACATTCAACATGTTATAGCGTCATTCATTTAAATGATATTAAGAAATTAACTGTGACCTAAAGAAGTCGTCGATAGCGAAACACTGTTACGAAAATGACCATAAATTTATCTTTGAAAAATCGAAACTAATCGACAAGCTAGATTCAACCACCAAACTTGATACTCTGGAAGCTTTCCACGTATATCAGAATTCTTCACAACTCGTGAACGACATGGTATCCGCACCATTGCCATCAAGGGCGTGGAAGCAACTAACTAAAACCCATGACTGTAAACACCGTTGGCGATGTTACATACGATTTGATTATTTACGTGACATTCGTCCTGATGAAGCTATGCCAGATGCCAGCGAAACCTTGTTCGGCTTGAAGAATAAAACATTTGTGAGAAACTGTGACGTACTAAAGAGATAAAGCACGTGTCAAGACGCCAAATCTGCAGCGATACATTCCGTCCGTGTAGCTTAGTTGGGAGAGCAACTTACTCCGGAGTGAGAGGGGCGCGGATCCGTCACGGACAAACTTATGTCTTCACAAAACGTTGTATGTCATTAATGTAAATGATCATCGACTTCTTGCAGACAGCATCCAATCTTTGCTTGTGACAGCAATACAAAACCAGAAAAAAAGAAAGAAAGAAAAGCACCAAATTCTCCGTATTAGACACTCTTAACCAGCTGAACTGAAAACAGAGTGCGATAAACATGCGGCACTTAACCAGGTTTCACTTTGTCCTTTTGTCCGATTCAGGGCCCGATATTTTCTCGTCAGCTTATCGCATTGGGAAGATTCTTCTGTGTCAGATATTTGCAACCACAAGGATAATAATTCTTGCTTTTTTGAATTTCCTGATACATGATGCGCCTGTTAGCACCTTAAATGAATGTTTCTATTATTTCAATCTCACATATTGAAAAACAAAGGCTACCAATTAAACCTGCTGTGATTGTCACACAAAACAAAATGACAGGAAGCGCGCGTACATACTTTTTTCCATTTCTTTTAGTTCCGAAATCAGTGAACCTTACTGTGTACTATAAAAACTAATCTTTTTTCTTTGCTCTTTTTGATAATGTTTTAATTCAAGTAAAGATGGAAAAATTCGCTGAAGTAGGTACATTGTACTCCATTAAAGATGGAAAAGGATGAGATCTCAGTCAATAAAAAAATTTCACGAAACAAACATAATATCAGATAACTTTATAACGTAAAAGTTTGTCCGCGCCGGACATTGAAACCGGGCCCCCTCACTCTAGAGTAAGTCGCTCCCCCAAATAAGCTACGCGGACATGTGCTCTCACTGCCATCTGCTTTTATCTTGTGTGCGTCCTGCGGGACAAGCACGTCACATCCCCCCCCCCGAAAGAGGGCCGGGACCATGTGTCGCTGTAGGCAGTCATCCGATGAAGAACGTGCGTTTGAGAAATCCCAGACAATTTGGTGTGTGGAACGTTAACATCACACTGATTTATTTTTTCCAAGCACTGAAGAAGGGATTCTCATTTTTCCTGTCTCGCCGTGTGGAAAGAACATCACATCATTGCGAGAAACTTAACAGCCGGGTCATCCTGGAAGTTCGCGCACCAATATAACGTACAAGTTTGTCTGCGCTGGGCATGGACTCTGAGTCCCCTCGCTCCGGAGTAAGTCGCTCTCCCAACTGAGCTGCGTGGACATGTGATCTCACTGATATCTGCCTTTATCTCATGTGCATCCTGCGGGGCAGGCACGTCGCAACTATCACGAATTGTGTTTACCTGTTATTCGACGATGGCGCAGTGGTATAAGCGATGCCCTCTGATTATTCGTCCGAATGGGGGTCCGGGTTCGAATCCCGGTGAGGCATGGATGTTGTGTTTGTCTTACGGCACTGGCTTTCTCCCTTCCATGGAACCAGTAACCCTAAATTAGGGACGGGCGATTGCTTATAATCAATTGAGTTGCTCACAGTAAGTCGCTCTCCCAACTAAGCTACGCGGACATATGCTCTCACTGCTATATGCCTTTATCTCATGTGCGTCCTGCGGGGCAGGCACGTCACAACTATCACTAATTGCGTTTACCTGTTGTTCGACGATGGCGCAGTGGTATGAGCGATGGCCTCTGATTATTCGTCCGAATGGGGTCCGGGTTCGAATCCCGGTGAGGCATGGATGTTGTGTTTGTCGTAGGGCACTGGCTTTCTCCCTTCCCTGGAACCAGTGGACCTAAATTAGGTACGGACGATTGCTTATAGTCAATTGAGTTGCTCACGGTGGTCGTTAAACCTCCAATAAAAAAAAACATATTGTTTCACAGTTTACGAGCCAACATAACTTCTTTCATGTGCATCGGAGTTTCTCTCCTTCTGGTTAAAAATATTTTTTTAAAGATATTAATAGAGCACTTCAGTTGCCGTGCTGAGCTATCGCCGTTTCGATTTTTCGAAATTTTGGCGTCTAAGTATTTTCGGCATTCAAAAATGCATTAAAAATTAGTACATTCAAAAATGGGGTTGGCCGAGCTTAAGAATTTTCAGGGACATAATGCCAAATTTTACATATGTTCTTATGCAGGCATGCCTCTTTGTAAATCAAGCTCACATCTGACCACGAAAAATTTTCATTTATATATAGTTAAAATCACTACACAAAAATTGTAAAAAATACTGTATGTTTTTTTATAAAAATACTGAATGTTTTTTTTTTTAAATTACTGTATGTTTTTTCCAGGAAGTGGAGTTTGCTGCCCACTGTTTTTTTCTGACCCCGGACAGACTGGACGCTGTGAATTTCACCGTAGCAGTGGATGAACTGTCCTACGCACTTTTTGTAAAGAGGCCTGAGCAAGAACATAAATATCTTTTTCTTGCCCCTTTCACATGGGACGTAAGTATCATCTCTCATTTGATTCGCTGACACAGTATTTTAGTAATCGAACACGGAAAAGCTATTCAAAAAATACAGATCTGATTCTTAAATCCATCACATCTAACTAATCATGTGTTTCTGTGTCACTTCAATTAAAATCATTAAATAGTTAAATTAATCAAACCAGTGAGATTTCGGAGACGGCAAGGCTCGAGGGGTGATCACTGTCAGCTATGGTTAGTACCTTCAAAAAGTGGTCCAAGGAGGGATAAAACCACGATCCCCAGGCAAAGTGTGGGTCGACCACAGATCATCGACACTACAGGTGAGTGAAGGCTGTCCCGTACGGTACAAGCCAACAGAAGTGATGACGGGAGTAATGTGTCACAAGAGACAGTATATCAAACCTTCGTGAAAATAGGGTTACGTAGCCGCAGGTGCTCATGCTAATCTCGTCGAAAGTGCCTACAATGGGCACATGAGCATCGAAATTAGACCTTGAATGAGTGGAAGAAGGTCGCGTGGTTTGATGAATCTTGTTTCTGTTTCACCACGTGAACAGCTGGGTACGTATGCATCATTTACCTGGGGAAGTGTTAGCACCAGGATGCACAGTGGGACGAAACCAAGCCGGTGGAGGAAACGTAATGCTTTGGTCAATAATCTGCTGCAAAACTCTCGGTTCAATCCTTCATCTGCAGGAAACTATGAAGTCTACCAGCTACCTAAGCGTCATTGCAGAGCGGGTACATCCATTCATCGCAATGGTACGCCCTTGTAGTGCATTCTTTCAGAAAGATAATGCGCCATGCCCCTCCGGAGTGTCCGAGAACAGTTCGTGGAACATGAGGAAGACGTCCAGTTATTGCTGTGCAATTTCCTCAAACATTAATTTAATCCAACATCTGTGGTTTGTATTGGAACAGCAAATCCGATCTGCGACGGCTAAACTACGTAACTTAGAAAAGGATCTGCTGGTAACATGTTTGTACCAGATACCACTAGGACAAGCTGCCAACGGTAACCGATAACTCGGGTACAGTTGGCAAATTTTGAGCAAAGCTATTGCAAAATCTAAGCTCATTAAAGCGTCTGTTATAACATATTCTAATAAACGAACGCGTAAGATTTATGACTTTCAGAACAAAAGTACGAAACACTCTAAAAAAGAAATGCCTAAAATGTATGATGAACTACGTTCCTTCACGCCTTCACGTTGGTTGAGATCAGGTTGCATGTAAACAAAGCGGAAATACACACTCAGATCGGAAACAACGTTTTTCATTTTGTATCACGAAAGACAGACACACACACTTACACAAACTTCCTTTTATTAGCATAACTTAAGCAAGTGTTGAGCTAACAGACGGAGTCTTTCCATTTCTTCGTTTTTCAATTCAAACGATTTTTTTTAATTAATGTCAGTGAGCCGACTTTCGTGAAACGGTTCAAGTAAAAGACCATCTAGTTTTAATTAAAATGCCTCAATGACACGTAATTTCGGGAATCGGAAGGCTTCGAAACCTGGCCATGAACGATGTACAATCGCATGCCAAAAATCACGGTGATCGGATGTGTCATGTCGTAGCTATTCCCGAGCAACTAATTGTCCCTCCTTTCGTACAGAGAGCGGATTTTTTCAATTATTATTAAAATTGGTCGGTTTTTTAATGGTCATTAATTTTATACGACACGACCAATCACCATGATACCAACCCCATGTCACTCGCCATGTTATTCCCTTTCTCTGTGGGAAGTGTCACCGCGATCTGCTGAAGATCTTCGGAAGCGATAGGTAACAAACGAACCCTTCTCAAAACCTGGAAAACCACCTAAAATGCAAGCTTTTGGACGATTATTCCTCAAAGACACGGAATTTCAGGAATCAGAAGGTGTCAAAACCTGACATGGGCGATGTCCAATGGCATGCAAAAACTCACGGTGATCGGATGTGTCATCTCGTACCTATGCCAGAACAACCAATTGTCTCGAGTCTCGTAAAGAGAGCTCCACTCGGACTTCGGCCTCGCTTCGCTCAATAAGACACCTTTATAAATCTTGTAGCGTCAATGCCTCGCCAGGTAAGAGCTGTTTTGTCAGCACAGGGAGGACGAACATTATATTTAGCAGGTGGTCATAATGCTTTGTCTCTTCAGTGTACTGTAAAGGCATTAAAAACGATATCTGTTTAACATTAGATGTTCAGTCAGGTCATATACCCTGAGATGCCAATTCATTAAGTATACGTGCCCTCGTTGCACACATGGGTCCCTCCACCACGTAAGAGTCACGTGATCGTGGAGTGTGGTATAAATCAGGCAGACTAACTCATTAAGCATCAGTAAGGCCCCACCAAGAGACCCATACCCTCTACATCCAGACCCCGTGCCAAGAAACTACCCCACCCCATTAGTCTCCTCCTTGTAGGCGCCCTTCTGCTACCACCTCTAACTCTCATCGACCCAGCTCCGATCCTAAAGAAAGCTCCAAACTCAAGGAGTTTGAACTTTCATATGGATCGGAATAGTTCAAAACATTCCAATCTATTAGCATTGCAAAGATATAGTAACCGCCTACCCCATCTTTCCTAAACTATTCCTGTATACCGATTCTGTTACCATTCTTTTCTATCAACTGTCTTGTTAATTTTTATTAAAAGAAAATCTCCAAAGAATATACAAAAATAAAAATGCAAAAAAAGTTTTAAAAGTTAGAATTCGTTTATTTAACCAAGAATTATCTACCCAAGAACTTCTGCAGAATCGTAGGTACCTCATCCAATTCTGAAGGGCGGCCTCGGCTGCCCAGTCTTTTAAGAAAAGATTTACTGACACAGTTCCCTTATTCACCCATTTCCCAACCCCTCTCAGACTCAATTTTTAAAATAAAAGCTAAGTCCAGGGTGGTAGAGTCTTCCATGCAGTTCGCAACGTATGTGTGCTTTTGCTTAGTTCTCATGTCGAAAATGTTCAGAGCCGCGGATGGCTTAGTGGTTAGCCAACTAGACTACTGATGGAGGGTCCTCAAGTTCAAGCCTGGGCTGGTCTTCCAGAGGTGGCGCGATTTGCTAACATCACTGAATATTCGCCGTGCATCAGACGAGTGCGTTAAATGACGCCCCCAGGGTAAGGACCTCTCGGTTACATATAAAGGTGTCCATTCCTACGTCCCCACTAATTTCTCTGACCTCTCTATGAGCAAAATTGCACTTGTACGGTGGCGCCATCTACTGTACTCTCTCCCACTTACAAACTGTTCTGTCCAAGTCGCTAGACTTGCTCTCATTCCTTCAATTCCTGTGCCGTGCCCAAAAGGTGGACCCGCTGTAGGTGGTTTGGGCCTAAACCTTCTCTGCGGACGGAAGTACTACATGAACTTGTGAGCCAGGGCGTGGGCACTTGTTAGAAAATGTTCACCACTCTGAGACTCTGCAACCAATGAATGTTCACCATTCTCCGCGCAAGCGTACTTGTGCTCTGTCTTCGTTCCGGAATGAAACAATTTGCTACACATTCCAGCATGATTTCCACAATATGTAAATAATTTCCTTTTTTCCGGTAAAATTTCCGTTCTGTCACCCAAATTCGAAATTTCCGTGATAGAACAATTAAGTAGTCATGTTTGGCCCTAAATTAAACTCCTGAGGAATCGAAAAAATTCCAAAAACCAATCTACCTTGTTGCGGTCGAAAACGGCTACTCTGGATCAAACAAGATTCCTCAAATTAAATATGTCTTTTTCTTTTTTTGTTACCTCTTTAAGTAGCTCAAAGCTAAAATTTCCATTCAACTTAAAAATAAAATAAAATAAGAATTATCTCTTCAATCTACGCAATACTCCCGAGGGAAGAATTGCGCATTATTTGAAGTAGAAACTGTACGTAAATTCGTCTGTAATGTTTTAGTGTTAAAATTGTTGTGAAGGAATTTGTGAATTGTTTATGTTACACCAAAACATTAACATTACTTCACTGCGAAGCACTTCCTGATTTAATCATAATCTTACAGCTAATTTGACGTCACTGTGAAGTTTAACTTCGTGCTCCGGATATCTTAATTAAAACACATTAAGCCCTTGCTTACGCACTAAATGGCATTAACAACTGCCCAGTAAATAAATGGTTTTGCTCTTACAGTAATCAGCTTTTTTACTAGGTCCACTTTTTTCACTTAAATTTTAGCACAATCTCACACGGGAGTACCATTCCAACTTGTTGTTCAAATAATCGTTTGCTCCAATATACGAACACAACATTCTCTTAGCATAGAGTACTCTTCAAGGCTCAGTACTCAACAACTATTTGACTTCACTAATCAAACGTGAAAGAATTAGTCAGTTTATATAAGATCAAACGCTAACCGCAAAACATAAACGTAATCTGAGCTCTCTCAACAATCTCTCTCCAAAGTAATTTTAACAATCTCACGCTATAGCCGACTTCTAACGAGAGTTCTCTCAAGCTCTCTTTCTCTCCGATACAATGATAAAAAGCCCTCTTATAAGCCTCGATTATATACGTGATTCATTTTTGTCTTAGCGTGAGGTTGCCGAACCAACATTCAGCGAGAGAGAAAATGAAGCCTTAAGATTAGAAACTGCTTAAGGCGAATGAACCAAAATTTGCATAAAATAGGAATCAAAAACGAAAGTTAAATTTGAGTATACACCGATGAACCATTCCATTATGACCACCCCCAGCCTAGAGAAATGACCACGCCTGGAGACCGAACGGTGGCGCAGATGAACTTCACAGAGCAGTATATATACAACCCGAGGATCGGCTTTCGGTTAGTAGAGTGTTCGGGGTCAGAATGGGAAAAGCTGCCGATTTATCGGAGTTTGATAAAGGGCAAATTGTGATGGCATGGCGCCTCGGAACTACGATCTCGGAAACGGCGCGGCTTGTGGATTGTTCACGTGACACTGTAGTGAGTACGTATCAGAAGTAGTGCACATATGATCAAACGACAGACCGTTGTCCACCCGTGTGTCGTCCGCAGCTTATTGATCGCAGAGTCCCGGAGACTGCTGCTGATTGTTCACAGCTACAACAGTGGTGATCAGGGCAATCATCCGCAGCTACAACAGTGGTGATCAGGGAAATGTGTCACAGCAGACAGTTCATCGCAGTCTTATGCTCATGGGCCTGCGTAGCCGAAGACCCGGCCGGGTCCCCATGCTCACTGTACGTCATCGCCAACAACGCATGAAATGGGGCCAAGATCATCGAGATTTGGACAGTGGATGATTGGAGGAAAGTGGCCTGATCTGACGAATCAAGATTTCTGGTGCATCACGTAGACAGCCAAGCGCGGATACGCCGTTTACCAACGGAGGCTATGCTCACCTGGATGCACTGTTCGGCGGAAGTAGGCCGGCAGCGGCGATGCTATGCTATGTTCGATGTTTTCTTAGAACACTTTAGGTCCCATTATTCTAATAGCACGATCCCTGACACCTCTCAGGTATCTGAACATCGTTGTGGACCAAGTTCACCCATTCATGGCAGCTGTGTTCCCTGCTGGTGATGGCCATTACCAATGGGATAATGCGGCATGCCACACTGCCAGAATCGTCAAGGAGTGGTTCGAGGAACATGGTGGTGACTTTCTGTTAACGCCCTAGCCTCCAAATTCATCTGAGATTAATCCAGTCGAACATTTGTGGTTCGACTTGGACAGCTAGTTCTCGATAAATCTCCACCACGCCAAAATGTACGGGAACTGCAGGGCCTGCTGTTGGCATTATGGTATCGGATACCACAGGATACCTATTGCCACCTCATCGAATCGATGCCTCACGGAGTGGTCGCTGTTTTGTGGGCTAAAGGGGGTACTGCAGCTTATTATTTAGGCCGTCATAATGCAATGGTTCATCGTTGTACGTTACAGGTCTTCGTGGTGAAAGCTATCTTGGAAACGAAGATTTTTTTAATGGAACATTTAGAACTATTGATATGGAATAAAATGTATTTCGATTCAATAACATCTTTCTGTACTCCCCGTGGAGGCGACATTATACAGCCAAAAAAAGACCAAAAGCCTTAGATCATCATTCCCAAATTTCGAGATTCTCATCACAAAATGAATTTTTCAGATCAGACTAACAGGGTGTGAGGTGTGATGTTACATAATCAGGAGGACGGCATAGTAATAAAATAAATCACGTCAGTTGTTCTAAAAGTGAGCTCGAAGGACATTGATTAGGCCCACTTTCTAATCTTAATCTTCTAGCAATCTTCTAATATTTTTTCGTTTATGAGCAATGAATCTGTTACCAGTCCTCTTACTCGACTATTTAAAGCCAGGAAGTTTTGAACAATCGTTCTAGTTTACCACTGATGAGGTAATTTGTTCGACCTTCTGCTCTTGTTCTATATCTTTTTTGTTACCATTGGTTCTAAAATAGGGAGAGGAGACAACTTATAGCCACACGTGCTCGAGGAGACGTTATACACCGAAACAACAAAAACAAGAAAGATGATATAGTATTCTCTGGTATAATAAGCACGTCTTTTAAATCATTTCCGTCGCGAAAGAAATATTTCAAAACAGATTTTTAGGAGAAGAAATTTTGAGAAAAAAAGAATGCAGTTACGCATTCTCTAGAAAACATGCACATAGTCTTAAATGCGCAATGTAAGCAGTGTTAGGAGATTCATATTAGTGCCGAAATAGTCAAAAGTAATCGAGGTAGTTGCCTTCGAAGCACGATCTTGATAAGAAGAATCCCTCACAATACAAATTGAAATTCATCAGCTGAATTTAAAGCTTTTATTGTATATAGCTTGAGGTATAAGAACTTTCAGGTTTCTCAAGAACCATAAACAGAAGAAGAAAGGGAATACGTTTAAATAGAATATGTCACGTGGCGTGATAGAGACAGCAGATATAATATATGATACAGCGTCACGTGGTTTCAAATTATCTGAACAACTTGGTAAGTATCGTGAAATAAAGAAAATAGAATGCAGGAATACATACAATACTTCATTGTAATAAATAATAGAAAATTTAATTTGCAACTAAATTAATTTGTGTTGTTCTCATCTGGAGATACAACAAGGAACGCCATAGCAGTAATTGATATTTCAAGCATCCTTCAATTTGCCGGGTGTTACAATAAGGGCTGGCGTCCTCATATCAACTTGATATGCGTCCCTTTTAAGAAAAAGTTAGAAACTCCATTGTAGTGAATAAACAGCATAAGCCGTTTCGCATTAAGTGACTTCGTCCTCTGTCCGCCGCGTATTCGGAACAGTAAATAGCTTCCAGATTGTCGGTATAGATATTGGAGTATTGTCATTACAGCATAAATGTCTTTGAGAAGCAACTACAAGGCTCTCAGTAAACAGCAATGCAGAGACAGCACTAGGTGTTACGATAATGGAAGCATCTTTCCAAATCGGGTACTGCAGGCCAACGCTCACGAGTCGAGACAGTCAAGCAGTGTTCTTCATTGAACCGGTTATAAGAAAAAAGAAAATATCAACCGGATTTCTGCACAGTCGCTGAAACATCCACAAACATAAATTGCTACTGTCGGATACTAGTGGCTGACAACACAAATCGTTCACAAAACGTTTTTCGTAAAGATAGACATCCAAATCATTGGGGATTTTTCAAATCGGGTTCTTCGAAACGAAGATACAGCTCTACGTACAGTATGTTACAAACAGAAATAAACACTGCCCCCCCCCCAGTGGCAAAACTATGGGGTAAAAAAATGTGCATATATATGTAACATATTCCTCGCCACAAACGCTATCATTAGCAACACGAAGTCTTCAAATCGGGCTTTTAGAAGCAGAAGCATCATTATTATAGAGATCTACATTAACGCTTCATAGGGGGCGAACAAAAATACACATAAATGATTTCTGTGGTGATTGGCGTCTGGCTGAAAAAATTCAATTAGATTTTTCGAAGAGAAGATATGATTTTTTGTCATGAAATATCGTAAAATGCATGCAGAATGTTCATCGTCGAGACCTGTATTTAATGCAAATATAATTTTTAAAATCAGATTTTTAGAAGCAAAGATTTTGGGAAAATAAAGTAATAAAATATACATCTACGCCCTCTACCGGTGACACCACGCGTTATTTCAAATACAAACTGTATGTAAGATTTATCACAGTTCACACTGATATAGTGCCCACAGACGGACAGACATAGTGATAATATAAGAACGTATCTTTTTTTCAAAAGACATACTTTTTGAGAGAATTTGTTAGATGCTACTTCCTGGGTAGTTCATTGTCTAAATATAAATTGCATTTGGAATAACTGCTTCTCAAAATGTTTTTCTTTCTCTTTCTCTTAAGTTGAAGTTTGTATAAAATAAACGTGGTTTTGACTAAAATGTCTTTATTCTGCCATTTTTTTCTTCTGTTAGACGTGGATTTGCGTTTTTTACCGTGGTTGTGATTGGCCCCTTGCTGAATGTGGTGCACAGGTACAGCATTTATTACCAATACCATAATCTAGTTGACAACAAAGGACTCTTCAGACTGATCAATTGTTCATGGTATTGTTTTGGAGCTATTGTATCGCAGGGTAAGTATGAAACGTTTTAACATTTACCATTTGTGTAAATCATTTTCAAATTGGAAAGTAGAATATTCTGTTTTTGGGACGAATGAAAAAGAAAATTATGTTGTTGTTCTTTAAAACATTTTTTTTTAATTTCAGAAAGACTTTATTCTTAGTTTTGGAAATATATTTCCGTCCAATCTGAAATTGCAAAGCAGCGTATCCATTCGTGACAATTTTTAGTTTTAACAGAAATCTCTTAGCTGCGAAACCGATCTAAAAACAAAATTATAGGCATGTCCTTGAAGTATCATTTCATCAGGAATTTGTAAAACCCAAGATTGTTTGAGACGTTTCACAGTCGGTTTATTAATTCGGAACCTCTCCACTCTCAACATTTCTACGAGTAAGCACAAATAACTGAACTCTTTCCTTTATTTTCAATTAGTTTCAAAGTGAATTCTTTGCTGTATTTTCAATTAGTTTTAAAGTGAATTCTTCGCTGTATTTTCAATTAGTTTCAAAATGAATTCTTTGCTGTATTTTCAATTAGTTTCAAAGTGAATTTTTGCTGTATTTTCTATTAGTTTCAAATTGAATTCTTTGCGGTGTTTTAATTAGTTTCAAAGTGAATTATTTGCTGTATTTTCAATTAGTTTCAAATTTAATTCTTTGCTGTATTTTCAATTAGTTTCAAAGTGAATTTTTTGCTGTATTTTCAATTAGTTTCAAAGTGAATTCTTTGCTGTATTTTCAATTAGTTTCAAAGTGAATTTTTGCTGTATTTTCAAATAGTTTCAAAGTGAATTCTTTGCTGTATTTTCAATTAGTTTCAAAGTGAATTCTTTGCTGTATTTTCAATTAGTTTCAAAGTGAATTCTTTGCTGTATTTTCAATTAGTTTCAAAGTGAATTCTTTGCTGTATTTTCAATTAGTTTCAAAGTGAATTCTTTGCTGTATTTTCAATTAGTTTCAAAGTGAATTTTTTGCTGTAGTTTCAGTTCAACGACCCCTCGTAGCATCTAAGAATACAGGGATACGTTTACACCTAATTTGGGGCCACTGGTTCCAGGGAAGAGAAAGCTCTATACTAGCAGGACAAACATTACTGCGGTAGGACTAACAATAATTATGCCTCATCCGGGACTCTCACGCAAGTACAACATATTACCTATGCCTCATCCGGGACTCTCACGCAAGTACAACATATTACCTATGCCTCATCCGGGACTCTCACGCAAGTACAACATATTACCTATGCCTCGTCCGGGACTCTCACGCAAGTACAACATATTACCTATGCCTCATCCGAGACTCTCACCTGAGAAAAACACGCTATCCCTGCCTCATCCGGGACTTTCGCCCGAGAAGAACACACTACCTATTCCTGATCCGGGACTCTCAGCAGAGAACAACACGCTACCCATACATCATCTGGGACTCTCATCCGATAACAATACGCTACCCATGCCTCATTCGGGACTCTCATCCGAGAAACACACACTTCCATGATTCATCCGGGACTCTCACCCGAGAACAAGACGGTATCTATGCCTCATTCGGGACTCTCACTACCCATGCCTCACCCTGGTCTGTCACCCGAAAACAAGTCGGACGATAAGTTAGAGCCTATGACTGTCTTCGAGTTTAGATTTTTTTTTAATAGTAAACATGGGTGGAACTACGATTAAATAAAATCTGTTTTCGTAAAAAGTTCATTCGTCCACAAAATTTAAATTCCTTGAACCTGAAAATGCAGTGAAAAGGTCAATAAAACTCTCCACAGACAGAACAGAAATGCTAAGACACAAAACGGACCTGTACATTTTCTAGAAAATCGATTAGCACGCCTGAAAAAAAGGTGCGTTCATCACGTGTCTTTAGATGCAAATTCACATGCTTTGTATTAATAATTCTTCATTTAATAATATATTCCGAGCAGCTTTTGCATTCATTTGCTTGTGTGACAAACATTGATAATGCTTGAGTGTATAAGAGACGTTTATAAGCACGTATTAGCATGTTGATTTTATACCCTTGTTATGAAATTGTTTTACTGGATTTTTGCAGCCACCACTGAAGCAAACTTTGAGCATCACGAACAAAAATCAAATTTAATAATTCAGAGATACAGAATTTTAAAGAAATTGATTTTTCAACATCCACGAAAAACATGTAATGACCTGGTTTGTTCCTTTCCCGCCCTAAATATATTCAGTTGCTTTTCATTGTTATCATTATTATTCCTATTGTTATTTTTGTTGAAACATGTCGATAGTGTCTCTATAATGCCAATATCGAAATCAAGACCATTGTTTAATATAATTTACCTCAATAAAAATAATATGCAATCGAACTAATTTTTGATTGATCAAAAGAAATCACACACTGATACACTCATTGTCATAAAAATCCGTGCACCAAGAAAAAAAAATGCAATTCACACGAAACTCGGCGAATAGTTACGAGGAGTACAGACATGCAAATGTTTAAAGTTTCGTGCGATTCCGCATGCCCGCGCGTCCAAGACCGGTGCTGCAATCGCAATCCTTGGGGCTTATAAGGCGCTGCGCAGGGGACTCCACATGCGTGTCGAAGAGCACGGTAGGAGTCGGGTGAGATCCCTGAGCGATAGACATGCCGAGAAGCCGCCGTAGATTTTCATACGGGCAATTGAAGGAGTTTGAACGAGGCCGTATTGTCGGGATGAGAGAGGAAGGATGGTCGGCGCGCCGAATCGGCCGTCATTTGGGCCGGTCGGACACTACGGAGCGATCGTGTTGGGAGCAATAGATACGGGAAGGCACCCGCAAACGGCGGACTGGCTCCGGACGACCTAGATACACCACCAGTAGAGAGGAGCGTGGGATCGTAAGAGCGGCAAGCACAGATGCAATGATGTCCTTGTCCAATATCCAGAGACATGTGGCGGCTGTACAAGGGACTCCTGTGTCCGCCAGAACCATTTCCAGACGCCCGGCAGAGGCGAATATGCACTTTCGACGGCCCTTACGTTTTCTGCCATTAACACCGGACCATCGTCGGCGTCGATTGCAGTGATGTCAGCAGCAAACAACGTGGAATGCTACGGACTGGCGACGTATGGTGTTCAGCGACGAATCCCGTTTCTGTACAGGAACGGACGTCCACCGTGTCAGAGTGTTGGGGACCGCAGGTTTTGGGCCTCTTTTACAACAAGATAAAGCCCGCCCGCACATGGCTTGGGTTTCTCAGGACTGTCTACGTCATGCTTTGGCGCTTCCGTGGCCTTCCAGATAGCCTGATCTCTCGCCCATCAAGCACGTGTGGAACCAGATCGGGCGCCAGCTTTCTCCATGTTCCAGTGTTTTTAATTTAGAGAGTCAATTGCAAAAAATGTGGGCCAATCCGTCCCAGGATAACATACGGCGTCTCATTGACTCCATGCCGGACAGTATCACCGCATGTGTCCGAGCACGAGGCGGTCCGACGCGGTACTAACGCTGACCGGATTATGTACCATGTGTCCGCGGGAAATCGTCCTGCTGCTGTAATATTGTAATTACTTCCGTTCTTGGTATGTACCATCTCACTACTGAAATCTCATTTCAATCCGACGTCTCCTTCTTGGGTGCGCGGATTTTTATGACAATGAGTGTACGCTACAGAAGGAAATGTTGAGCGCGGATATTTAAAATTTGGCAGAAACTTGCCGAGGTACATGCGTGTGTGCAGCTCCGATCCCTTTTTTCAAAATTCGAACCTTCAAAATTTTAATTAACATTTATAGACCTTTTGCGTGAATTTGAGGTAAACAAACTAACAGAACCTGACACCAAACGTGACAGAAAGGACAATATTATTTGGTTGTGCCAAAATTTACAGGCTGGACTTCCGAATTGTTTTGTATATCCTTCCGCCGTAGTTGCTGAGAATTTGTTTACGTTTTGGACCTCATCTCTCTATGTGTTACACCGCACTTTTGTAAATAGTTCCACGATATCATCAAACAAAGATCTTCGCTCTTTCCACGTTTATAAGCAAGTCACGGAAAATTTCTCATTGGCCGCCACCGGGAGTCGAACCCAGGGTCTTCCAGTTACGCGCCGGATATGCTTCTTCCACTACACCACAGCGGCCTCGAATTCCTCCAGACTCACACACGCTAACTGCCAAGCCAATTTGGCAGGTTACTTCTTGGAGCCCCGCGCAATGCTGGGAATTCACCAAAGATGGTAAGCAGCAACTGAAGAAATAATTAGAAGGCGAATTAATAATTAATACAGACATTTAACGTGGACAAGGAACATCAAACAAAGATCATCGCTCTTTCCATGTTTATAAGTGAGTCACGGAAAAATTCTCATTGGCCGCCATCGGAAGTCGAACCCAGGGTCTCCCAGTTACGCGCCGGATATGCTTCAGCATTGTGCGGGGATCCAAGAAACAAACTGCCAAATTGGCTTGGCAGTTAGCGTGTGTTAGTCTGGAGGAATTCGAGGCCGCTGTGGTGTAGCGGAAGCATATCCGGCGCGTAACTGGGAGACCCTGGGTTCGGCTCCCGGTGGCGGCCAATAAGAATTTTTCCGTGACTCACTTATAAACGTGGAAAGAGCGAAGATCTTTGTTTGATGTTCCTGGTCCACGTTAAATGTCTGTATTAAGTTCCACGATACTTTTTAAGAGAAAATATGTGTCAATAAAATGCAGATAGAGTAAAAGATATCCAAGCGTGAAAAATGTGAATTCTCGCATTTCTGTTTTCACAGCATAACACTGCTGTTCCTCCGTTTGCGCTTCCTCCCACTTCATCTTAAATACTAAAATTATTGAAATCGCCGTCGTTCCACGATTTAAATAACACTGCATTAAAATAAGTTTGAAACAACTGACTGCTGATAAAAATCGCAAAACAGTATGCCGGAAAAACAGCAGGAGGCAACAAGAGCTTCTATCAAAGGTTTAAAAAGTCGTTTTCTCAAAGAGAGCGCTTTACTTAAGAGCAGCGTACAAGAGGGTGAAAAGCGGTTGCGTTTCTTCGAGAAAATTAAGAATGATTGCAGTTTTGTAACACTACTTATTCGATGGTCTTTCAACCTGGCTGCGGATACATCGTCAAATTCAATTGAAAGCAAAGTTCAAATTCGCCCTTTCCTCTTTGGGAGGCATACATGGAACGAAAACGGAGGGGAGAGTGAGGCAAGACCTTGATAGAATAATTTAAGACAGGTGGAAATTACAGGAATGTTCAAAAAAATAAAATTAGGCGATTCAAACACTTACCTACCAGAAAGTACTAGCCCAAATTACCTACTAGGAAAAAGGAAAAGTGGCTGCAAGCCATGCATGTAGAACAAATGACATGTAAGTCAAGGTAAACTTAACTACAAAAAGTAACAAAACTAGAGGAAGCAGGGAAAAGCTCAAGAACGAGCAAGCTAAGAGTCACTACGCGCTACCTACTTAGATCCAAGACAAACTAGCAGCTAAGAGAAGGAACACTACGAAAAACTGTAGCTGTCTTTTAGTCCTCTTTGTAATGGATCACAGGCAAAAAGCCGGATGTACGAAATGTAAAAATGAAATTTATGAAAGAAATGTGAGTCCTAGGCTTCTGATCATTCGTCTGAGTTAGGTGTGGGTTCGAATCCCTGGGAAGTCGTCGTGGATAGTGCATTTGCCTTACGGCACTGCTACTCTCCCTTCCCGGGAACTAACGGCCCTAAAACAGGGACGGGCGATTACTTGTAGCTCATTGGGTTGCTTACGGTGGTCGTTAAACACCGAAACAAAAAAATAAATTGAAAAACGGTGTGATTCTGCAAGTTCATTGAAAGTATAAGCTGCAAGAAAAATTAATATATGAAGGTTATCTTAAACTAGATTTTTTTGTAGACTGACGATGAGGTGGAAACTGTTCTAGAATGTGTAATCAGTTATCGGAATTTCACAAGTAAAAAGTATAAAACCATCGATGTTCATACGCCATTTCTATAGCAAGCATAAAGTATACACTTAATAGCCACTTTATTATGACCACCCCCTCAGTACTTCGTTGGGCCACCTTTTGCCTTTAATACTGCGTCGATTCTTCGTGGCATGGACTCCACGAGATGTTGATAGGTAGTTAGTGGAATCTGAGACCATGCTTGATGAAAATAGCACTTTCCAGGAGTGTGAGATATCAGGGTTGTGGATCCAGCTGTCTGATGACTCGTTCAACTTCATCCCATAAATTCTCAATGGGGTTGAGATCTGGAGATTGTGGGGGCCACCTAAGCAAAGTAAACTCAACGGCATGTTCCTGAAACCAATCCTGTACAATACGAACATTATGGCAGGACGCATTATCTTGTGGAAAGTAGCCATCGCTATTGGGATAAACCATCCACATGACAGGATGCACTTAGTCCGCAGCGATATTTAGAAATGGTGTGCCAGTCAGACGTTGATCAGCACGAATTAAAGGGCCAAAAGCATGCCAGGAAAACATTCCCCAAACCATAACGTTGCCTACACCAGCTTGAAGGGTTGTAGCAATGCATTTGGGGTCCATGCTTTCGCGCTGTTTCCGCCAAATTCTCACTCTGTCAGCATGGTGCAACTGAAAACGTCAGGATGGTGCAACTGAAAACGTGATTCATCGGACCACATAATTTGTTTCCAATTATCGACTGTCCAATCCTTGTGCTTCTATGCGAACTGGAGACGTTTCCTCTTGTTAACTGCAGACAGCAAAGGTGTTCGAACAGGCCTTCGGCTGCCATATCCCATCCGATGCAGTGTACGGCGAACAGTGCGTGCAGAGATCATTTGAGGGGATCCTTGATTAAGATGGTCTGTAATTTGCTGCACTGTTGCCCTTCTGTTGTCTGTTACCAGTCTGGACACTCTCCGTTCCGCCCGAGCAGTCACTAGTCGATGACGACCACACGTTGCACGTAGAGACCCAGTTTTTGGCTGACAGTCTAGTCTTTAAACACTTTAACAACAGCTGCTCTGGAACATTTCACGAATGCGGCGATTTCGGTGATACTCGTTCCATGGCTCCGAGCTCCTACAATCATCCCATATTGAAAGCTCGTCAAATCGCATTTTTTTACCCATCTCGTCACCAAAAAAATCACTTCTACTACTGTCGCAAGCACTAAGCTTTCCCTTTTTATACTAGCCTCGCCCTCTGGCGGCAACAGCGTGCAGCCATAGCTCATTTGCTTAAAACTGTCAGGTGGTCATAATAAAGTGGTCACTCAGTGTATAATGGAAAACCAGCAGAATTCTTCGAAAAATGGCGCCAAGGTTTCCAAAATGTCCCAGAGAACAATGCACAATCTGAGACAGGAGGTAAAAGTATAAAAGCTATAGAAGCTCCCTGTAGTGGGGCATATTTAATTAAAAAATATGAACTTTCTGCTATGGTGATTGACGAGACATTAGTAAAATCTGCAGCCAAAATAATGGTGCAAGTTATGATTAGAGACAAGACAAGCAGAGTGATAGATAATCTTGTTTGCAGTAGAATTATAGATGTGACAGCGAAAATGTAAAGCATCGGTGATTGTTACAAGTTCGACAAAGTCGATTCTGTAAACTTCAAGTAGATACAGAAATCCACCGATATTTTAAATTTAGCGTACGTTTTGTCTTTTGTCAGATACTAGTTGGATATACACATACCGGCCACTGAATTAGAAACTTTTATTGAATACCGGGTTGGACCTCCTTTAGCCCGCATTACAGCCCGTATGCGGTTTGGCATAGACTCCACAAGATGGTGGAGTGCATCTACGTCTACAGTACACCAAGCGTTCATCAGACAGTCCTTTAACTGACTCAGATTTAACGGAAGAGGACTTCGCACCCGGATCTGTCTTTCTAATATGTCCCACACAGTCTCAATAGGCTTCAGAACCGGGATTTGTGATGGCCAGGTTAGATGGTGGAAGTCGCTATCATGCTCGCTGAGTCACAGCTGAACACATCTTGTGCGATGGACAGTGGCATTGTCGTCCATTAAACAGCCGGCACCTGCTGGATAAAAAGACAACATTGCAAAATGAGCTTGATCGGAAAAAAGGTTTAGATAATCCTTGAAGGACATCCGACCTTCCCGCGATATCAAGGAACCCGTTCCCTACCAACAGAACGTTCCCTATACCATCACACCTCCTCCATAACATTGAGTTCTGTTTACAAGAACTCAAGGTTATGGAGTTCTGTTTACAAGAACGCAAGATTATATAGTTCTGTTTAAAAGATCGCAATGTTATAGAGTTCTGTTTACAAGAACTCAAGGTTATAGAGTTCTGTTTACAAGAACGCAAAGTTATAGAGTTCTGTTTACAAGAACGCAAGGTTATAGAGTTCTGTTTCCATTGCTTCATGGGGGCATTCCCCAAACTCCCTGACTACTGTCGATAAAGAACGAAAGTGTACCGCGACTCGTCGGACCACGTGACCCTTTTTCAGTCTTCTACTGTTCAGTCGCAGCGTTTCTGATATCAGTGTCCGGTTTTTCGCAGAAATCAATGGTTTCCGTATGAGCATGCTGTTGATGCTCGCCTAGGTATGAGCTGGGTATGGCCTTCGTTGAATATTTCCGTATATTGCTGTACGCAGGAAGTCCTGTTTCCTGCACAAGCCTTCTCAGACCATGGCGATCACGTTCCTGACAGATTGTCGGCGCGCTACAGTTACACTTCTTAGACAAGTAATGTGAGTTATTTTTCCACTTAATAAACACCCAGGGTATCTCGCCTTTTGAAAAATTAGTCAACTCTGCTATTTTTCAAAATCGTCGCTCCATCCAGGGGCACCCACGATAAGCCTATTATCGAACTCCGAAAGGTCCTTTGTTTTTCCTATTGTGATCAACACTACCGGCGATTACACATCAGATCATATGTAGAGGATTTTAGGAAGGGAGTCTCTGGCCCCAGGTCTTAAACAACCCTTAGAAATAAGAAGCTAGGAGATTTTGGCTTCAGTGTCCGATAGGAAAGTGACACGGAAGCGAGGTAGAAAGGAGGAGGACACGAATTTTTTATTACCAGGGGGTGTGGGGACAGTACCCGGGGTCCGCTTGCTAAACGTGCCCACCCGACGCACGGCGGATATTTAGTGATTCGAGAGCTCGTACTTTCCCGGGATCAAACCTGAGGTCTTCTCCGTAGCAGTCCCGAACGTTGAACACTAGACCACCATCGGCTACTGACGATCAGCAGTCTTAAATAGTTGCCGAGATCAGTTGGTGATGTACGTGACGTCGTATTGTGTATATACGTGGCGAAAGTGACGTTTACGTACATCTGAATAGAGGTTTCTTATTCAGTGGCCTGTGTGTGTGTGCATGTGTGTGGAGATTAACACTCATATTTTATTCTACCAATTGATACCAACAGATACAACCGGGAATCAATTTTCAAAGTTATCTATGACTTTATCCACGACAATGACTTGGATTGGAACTATTGTGTTAGAATAAGCACGGATGGCTTAGAGCCATGAGTAGCGCTAGGAACGCAGTTATTGTCCGTTGTTGAATCCATATCATTATGATCGTGCATTGTTTGAATCCATATCATTATGATCGTGCATTGTTTGGATCTCTTTCGTCCATGTGTTTGGATACCTTTCCTTATGATCGTGCATTGTTTGAATCCTATTCACTGGTGTGTTTTGATCCATTTCATTACTATCATGCATTGTTTGGATCCATTTCATTACTATCATGCATTGTTTGGATCCATTTCATTACTATCATGCATTGTTTGGATCCATTTCATAAATATCGTGCATTGTTTGAATCCTATTCATTGGTGTGTTTGGATCCATTTCATTACTATCATGCATTGTTTGGATCTGTTTCATAAATATCGTGCATTGCTTGAATTCCTCTCGTTAGTGTGTTGGGATCCCTTTCCTTCTGGATGTGCATTGTCTGGATCCATTTCATTATTATGGCGCAGTGTTTAGGTCTCTTTCGTTACGATCGTGCATTGTTTGGATCCCTTTCGTTACGATGGCGCATTGTTTGGATCAATATCACTACGATCGTACATTGTTTGGGTCCCGTTAATTAACTACGATCCTGCATTGTTCGGATCCCTTTCCTTACTATGGCGTATTGTTTGGATCCATATTACTACGATCGTACATTGTTTGGGTCCCTTTAATTGCGATCCTGCATTGTTCGGATCCCTTTCCTTACTATAGCGTATTGTTTGGATCCCTTTCGTTACGATCGTGCATCGTTTGGACTATTTAATTAGTATCATGCAGTGTTCGAGTCCTTTTCATTACGATAGTGCATTGTTAGTATCCATTTCTTTACGACTGATGATTGTTCGGATGCCTTTCGTAACCTAATTATTTCTCTTAAGCGATAATATTGGTAATGAAACAATAGTAATAAGAATGTATCTACGAAATTATATTTGCGTAGTTTTTACTTATCTGCTTAATTAATTGAGTAATCGAAACGTTTGGGAAATTTGGACAACACACGAACTGCTGATGGAGCTTACTGACTTCTGCGGGGCTCAGTTGATCGTACTGCCTTTTGATTACGGGGCTGAAGCAAACAGAGAAGATAATGAAGTGATCTGATATACAAATTTTGAAGATGACAATCCGATTTTTGGCGTAAATGTGACAAGGATGGTAAGTCAGATAATATCCGAAAACTTGAAAATTTTCATCGTCCTGGAGCGGGACACGAACCCGCGTCTCCCAGAAAACGCCTAGGTGAAAATTTTCAAGTTTTCGGATATTATCTGACTTACCATCCTTGTCACATTTACGCCAAAAATCGGATTGTCATCTTCAAAATTTGTATTATATGGCGTAATCCCGTATTTCTTTCATGATCTGATATGTTGATTAAGCCAACCTGAGTTTCTCTTTCGTTTTTTCTGCATACGCAATACGTATCTCACTGAACTGACGGCTCACGGCAAAACTTCGAATAAGCACTCCACTTCTAGAACTGAATTACTGTTTTACTTCCCAGAAGCATATTGAGACAGGTATTTGCAATATAACATTCCTTTTCCTTATCGTTAACTTGCTGGATGTTGAAATCGACGCAGAAGTCCGTGTTGTAGTTGATGGAATCGTGTTTCAGACTGAGAAAAATTTATTTGTATCTTTCTGATCCACCGACTCCTTGTTCGCCCATTAATTTTTGAAGTATATCTAATTGCTTTTTTTAAAGCACTATGTTGTTTCTCAGGTTTTCTTCGCTCATGCGAATACTATTCATACCAACACCTTTCCATAGACTTGTATACTGTATAGGGTGTACTTTAGTAGCGCTGCACAGAATTAGTCATCTGCTTCAGTTTTCTCGAACGAAGCGAATGGCAAATTATTTCGTTCCGATAAAGGTTTATTTTTGTGAAGATCTGATTTTACTCATGTTGTGTCTCCGCGCAGTAATTTGTGTCACAGTCTCCAACGTATAATATTTTAAGCACAGTTTTATCTGCAGTTATGAGACAACAATAACACAACAAACAACACAGGATAAAAGGATAAATATTAATGAAAAGAAATGCATGCCAATTCTACGTGACAGTAAATGACTTTCGACACGCGAGAGATCACCGGAATGCAAAAACCACCTATTTTCCACAAGAAGCATAAATATCGGAATTTCAGAAACCGTACTTTCATAATCACGCATCGATTTTGCATTACAAAGGATAACTAATGCTTAAATATCAGTAAAATGAAACTAGTGGGGGATTAGAACACACTGTAATTTTTGTTTAACCATATTTGTATGTGGTTATTATTTCCTAGAAATGAGAGTTGCCATGGAGACCACACAGGTTTAACAACGATGCGTAAAAGTTGTCTGAAGCGTTGTTTTTACAAAGGCAGAAAAACAATAACCGCAATAAGTATAGATACTAGTGAGGCCCTTACTGATAAAGCAGAATTGTAATCTTTGTATCAGGTGTGCAACTTAATTCTGGGCCCCTAACCGCAAGCGATCGTAGAACGTCGGCAAACGCAAATAGCTGTGTGACATAATGGCTGATTCCAGCGCCAACCAACAGCTTTGCAGGCAACCGTAACCGCTCACAGCTGTAATGACAGAAGGGACGAAAGTTGACGGTAACAGCAATGTCATTAGAGAAGTAACATTTGAGGCACTGCCTCCCGTTCGCGTTTCAGCTGAAAACAAAGTGCCGCGGAAGCCCAGTAAATGATCTGTGCTGCTTTGGGTGAGGCTGCTGTGTCCTACAGTACATGTACGAAGTGGTTCCAACAGTTTAAGTAGGGAAATTTTTATCTCCGTGATGCAGAACGTCCGGGACAGCCACAGAAAGTTGACCATGAGGAACTGGAACAACTGTTGGACGCGGATCACTGTCGCACATAGTCAGAGCTCGCACAGGAACTCGGAGCAACACGGCAAGCCATTGCATAGCGCCTGCACAAGCTTGGACGGATTACCAAGGAGGGCCGTTGGGCGCCCCACCAACACACAGCTGCGAACAAATCTAGGCGCTACGATGTTGGTGTGCCCTTGCTCTCCAGTTTCAAGAACAAGGATTTGCTCCACAAGATTTTGACCTGTGATGAGAAGTGGATCCTCTACGAAAATCCTAAGCAGCGCAAATCGTGGGTTTATCCAGGTCAGCCTACCACCAATATCGCCAAACCGAATATCCATGCCAAGAAGTCGCTGCTGTGCACATGGTGGGATCAGCGCGATGTCGTACACTATGAGTTGCTCAAACCTGGTGAAACGTTCAATACTGAGCGTTATTGTCAGCAACTCATTCGTGTGAGTGACGCAATGGAGGCGAAAAGGCCATACACCGGCAAGGGCAGAAGGCCGTTCCTGTTGTTTCAGGATAACGCGCGTCCTCACACCCCGAAAATGACCTTAAACACGATCACCTACCTGGGATGGGAGATTTTGTCCCACCAGGCATATTCTCCAGACTTCGCCCCGTCGGATTATCACCTCTTTCGCTCCCTACAACATCACCTGAGTGATACGCACTTCACTTCTGTCGAGGAGGTCCACACAAGTATTGATGACTTTATCAAATCGAAACAGCCCTCTTTTTTCCGCAGTGGCATTCGGCAGCTCCTTGACCGATCGCTCAAATGTATCCAACACGACGGGGATTATTTACCTGATTAGGTACGTATTCGATTTGCTATAATTTTCTGTCAACGTGTCGTGCCTGTGACCGAGAATTAAGTTGCATACCTAATAGAATGAATGAATTTGCATCAGTACATTTTGGAGAGCACTGTGGACCGATGATCGCATTCGTTCGCAACACGCCTCATATGTCAGCAGTGCTGTGATTTATACATTGATTTGGCGAGGATTGCCTACCTAGTACCATGTTATCCTTCAAAACACTAAGCGTCTCTTCAGAACTCATTCGATGAAGTTTCTGGCAACATTACGGTGAAATATTGGCTGTATTACAAACGGTATCCTGAAAGTAATGCCTCGTCCCTCATAAGATGTTTATTTGTTGCTGCAAAAATGTTATACTTGGTGGCAAAGTACTAGGACATATTATTAATAATGCTATCTTATTCAAAGTATTGACCATCAATTTTTATACATTTCCGCCATCTTTGAACCCATTGGTAAAATCCATTTTGGAAAAAATTCCTGAGGCTGTCGTTTCACATATGAGTTCACAGCCAGTTTAACGTCTGTCACATCGTCGAAACGTTCCCCACGAAGGGAGTTTTCCAAAGGGGCAAACCGGAAAAAGTCTGAGGGAGCCAAATCAGGACTGTATGGGGTTGGGACATTACCGTCCACCCCATTTTGGCAATAGCCTATGAAATCTCCATTGAGATGTGGGGACGTGCATTATCATGGTGCAAAACAACACTATGAAGTGGAATATCACGTCTTTTCCTTCTGATAGCTTCTTCACATAATGAGCACTGTTTATTGTTGTAACTCCTGGATGGTGATACGACGATCAGCTGTGATGAAGTCTTTCACTCTTTGCCTGTTGGCATCTGTCACTGCAGTTGCGGGTCTTACACTCCGTTGTTTGTCCGACACTGAACTTTCTCCCTCTCGAAACCTTTTCATCCATTTTCGGACATTACTGATATCGATTGTGGCAGCTCCATACGCCGCCAGGTGTCTTCTGTGGATTTCTGGAGTATGACGTCCCTCTTTCTCTAGGAATTCAATTACGGTTCGCTGCTTTTCTCTCATTCATGATCTTTATTTCCGATTCTGAAAAAAAAATTCTTCTCTTATTGGTAACATAGCATAGTACATGTCACTGCAGTTTCATTAAAATCACTTTAAAATTTCACAAGTTATCAAGGAGGAGGCATTACTTTCAGGATGCCCCTTGTACATCTTTCCTTTCCATCAGATTGCATGGCAGTAGATGCAAAGATTTTGTGGCTCTCTAGACTTCAGTTCAGTAATGCTCAATGAGATTGAGATCGTGGGAATGAGCTGGCCAGTGAAACAGGGAAAATATCCATTATGTTCCTGAAGCCCTTCGGAGACAATGTGGACATTCTGGCATGGTTATGTCCTGCCAGAAGTGTCAGTCTTCACGGGAGTTGACAATGATCCTGGTTAAATGAACTTGATTTACGCCAAATTAATAACGCGGAACTGTACACTAACTTTATGGAAAATAGCAAAACCATGCTAGTAATCCTGTTTATTAGCATAAAGAAAATGTACGTTCTCAAACTTTCGCACAGCAATGAGATGGATTTTTGAAGGAAGGTAGACAGAATACTGCAATTTGAATAATACTGTAGAACGCTTCAACAATTTAAACGTGTTGATTTGACTAGATAAATAAACAAACATGCGAATGTAGTTTTTATTTGAAAGACACGAGGCGTCATGTTAATTGGGCACGTTGTATCTTGGAAAGAAAGCGGCGTTATTTGAAGAACTGGCTCCTAATTCGTGGCAACTCTTGAGAGACGTTATCATCAAAAGCTTCGCTGTTGATAATGATCTCCAAGGTTTCTCGGATGGCTGTAGCTTTAGGAGTAGAGTAAGAAACTAATTTCTTTATATCATCCCACATAGGAAGTAGCGGACTTGGATTTGACTCCTCTGGATAGGTCCAGGGTGGGATTAAGACCTTAGTGGGCCCCTAGGCTAAGACATTTCAGTGCGCCCCAAGGATAAGACATCTGAGTGGGCCCCCAAAGAACTTATGACTAAGAATCATTACTGAAATCCATTAAATCACGAAATTGTAACTACTAAATTATTTGCAGAGTTTTCAGAATAAGTCACTGCGTTTTCCATTGGCTCTCAAAAGAACATGAGTTAAAAGCTTAAGATTCCTAGATTTTGTCTTGGATTTTTTTCTAATGATTTACAACTGTATACCTTTTTTAGTGCATCTTTTTTGTTATACAATGTGAAGTCATAGGGCACTTCGACCATTAACGGATCCAAGTGCAAATTGGGAGGTGTGGGTGGATGGTTGTGAAAAAGCTGAAACTGTCTCGCCGACCCTGTTGTACACAGCGACATGAAACCTTTACTCCTGGTGAGTCACTGCCTTTAAATCTGTTCGTCTTCCAGCCTCTGTTTTTGAAGAAGGGGAAATCATACGAGACAGAAGTAAAGCCGGTTTATAAACCTCTCTTTCTCTATCTATCTATCTATCTATCTATCTATCTATCTATCTATCTATCTTTCTATCTATCTATCTATCTATCTATCTATCTATCTATCTATCTATCTATCTATCTATCTATCTATCTCTCAATATCTACCTATCTCTATCTGTCTATCTATCTATCTATCTATCTATCTATCTATCTATCTATCTATCTATCTCTCTCTCTCTCTCTCTCTCTCTCTCTCTGTCTGTCTGTCTGTCTCTCTCTCTCTCTCTCTCTCTCTCTCTCTCTCTCTCTCTCTATCTGTAATTTGCCCAGCCTGCCTCCTGGGCCCTAGGGCCTGGTGGGCCCCAAGGCTATAGACCCCCATTCCTTTAATCCGGCCCTGGATAGGGCCGTGGTAACTTCCCTGTCCTTTGCGTCTTTTTTTTTTTTTTTTTATGTTCGTTGATTCTAATTGTAAACGAGGGTTTGGTCATTCCGATGTAATATCGCTTCCAGCCGATCGGAAGGAGATCGCATAAACACCTGCCTCGTTGGAAACAGGGGCTTTGTCAGTATTTCTTTTCAGCATTGTATATACCAGGGATGGTCAAAACGTCGATCGCAGTACGAAAAATGGTAGCCCGCGGTGAAAAAATCGTATTATTTGCGGAATTTTAGTATGGCCACGTTTCAGAAGGCAACTCAAACGTGGGACCCAGGCCTTAGGAAACGCAACGAATTTTCTTGGTTTCCGGTTCTCTAAAAATACGTTACGACTTGGCGGCGGAGGTGCCAAATCTTTCCCACTTCCCCTTGACTGCTGCGCTCTCGCACTGCGCCTGCGCGGGGAGACAGCGTTGCAGTGGACTTACTGTTGAGTGGAGTGTATTGTTGCTGTTTGTGGTACTCCGAGTTCCGCGTTATTCGGTACACTCTGGCCAACATGAGTGCAACAAGCGGTAGTAGTAAGAAAGTAAAAACTTATCACTACCACGGTGAATGGGAGGAAGAGTTTTTATTTATTATGGTTAAAGATAAGTGTGTTTGTCTTATTTTTAACTCCTGTGTTGCGTTGCGTAAGAAAGCGAATGTAGAAAGACATTTTAAAACAGTTTACAAAACATTCGCTACGACATTTCGAAGTGGTAGTGAACTTCGAAAGACTAAAGGAACTTAAGTCGCCTACATCTGAAAGACAAATTTATTATTTTTTGAATGTTATTTCAAAAAATTAAAAACGATTATTCTGTTATTATATTAATTGCTTTGTTTGGTTTCAAGTTTTATTGAAGAAAGCTAGATCGGAGTTTTAATTTTTCTAAGGAGATATACCTGGAAAATAGAAATGTATGGAAACTTACACCTTAAAAAATTTCACCTTTTTTACTCCGTTACAGTTGCCGCAATTTCTCCGTTTTTATTTTGAATACATTTCCTCTTTCAGGTTGATCGAAGAGGAGTTTCATTATTCCTTTATTTTTTAATTATTCTTTTTTTTTGTATTGCTTTAAGTGCATTTTCTAGGCCTCAAATATAAGTAACTATTTCATGTTGTGTTGTTTATTATGATGTCCTTGCCAGGTTTACCACCTCCTACGAATTTCGTCAGTTAATTTATTACTCGACCGCCAGGGTATACTAAAATCGAAAGTAGCCCAGGACCCAAAAAGGTTTGGGCATTTCTGGGATATAAAGATGCAGGAGACCTTATGCCAACACCGAGCCGCGGATGGCTTAGTGGTTAGCGAGTCAGACTATCAATGCAAGGTCCTCAGGTTCGAACCTGGGCTGATCTTTCAGAGATGGTGTGATTTACTAACAATCGCTAAATATCCGCCGTGCTTCGGACGAGCACGTTAAGTGACGGCTCCCAGGCTGGACCCACTGGTTAAATGGGTATCCCTTCCTATGCCCCCTCCTGAAATTCTCTCACCCCTCTATGTGCAACATCGTACTTGTACGGTGGCGCCATCTACTGTACTCTAATCTCACTACAAACTGTTCTGTCAAAGTCGCTAGACTTGCTCTCATTCCTTCCGTTTCTGTGTCCTGCCCAAAAGGCGATTTCGCTGTAGGTGGCTGGGACCTAAACTCTACTCACTGTGGACGGAAGTCCTACAAGAAAAAATGACAAAACATACCAACACCGTAGTTCATCTTCTTGAGTGCATTCTTGAACTGGTAGGAAACATTTTATACGTGCGGAATTGAGCCCAAGTAGCGTACGTACGTCACAGAAAAATTAAAACACTTGATTTTGGCTTATTAGACAAAGTTATGTATCTGGTTCGAGGAGTATCGTTGATGAGTAACCGCGTAGCCTTAGGCCGTCCCGAGTGTCCATGCTAACTTCGGTTCACCTTCGAAAGTGCCTACAATGGGAATGGGATCATCAAAACTGGAGCTTTAATTACCTGAAGAAGGTCGTCTGGTCCGATGAATCTCGTTTCCTGTTGCACCATGTGGACGGCCGGGCACCTTGAGAAATGTTAGTACCAAGATGCACCTGAGAAAGTGTTAGATGTACATGACTTCGGGTGCATCTTGACTTCCCAGGATGCACCTGGGAACGTGTTAGCACCAAGATGAACCGTGGGACGAAACCAAGTCGGCGGTGGTAGTGTAATGCCATGGGAAATATTTTTCTTGAAAATCCTTGGTCCAGTAATTCATGTGCAGAAAATTTATGACGTCTAGCACCGGCCTAAACAGCATTGCAGACCAGGTATATCCTCTCATGGCAATGGTATTACCCTATAACAGAGCCTTGTTTCAGCAGAGAAATGCGACATGCCATACTTCCCTGATTGAGGAAGACTTTCGGATATTGCCCTAATCTCCAAATTCCCCAGACATCAGTCCAATAGAGCATCTGTGGTTTGTGTTGGAACAGCAAATGCAATCTGCGATGGTTGAGCCACGTGATTTAGAAGCGTTAAAGGATCTGCTAATAACGTGTTAGTGCCACATGCTACATGACACTTTAGGAATCTTGTAGCATACGTGCTTCGCATCGTAAAAGATGTTTTGACTGCACGTTGAAGACCAACATCATATTAGGCAGGTAATCATAAAGTTTTGGCTCTTCGTTGTATATCCCGGTAAGAGCTGTTTTGGCAGCACGTGGAGGACCAACATCATATTAGGCAGGTAGTCATAATGGTTTGGCTCTTCGTTGTATATCTGGGTAAGAGCTGTTTTGGCAGCACGCGGAGGACCAACATCATATTAGGCAGGTAGTCATAATATTTTGGCCCTTCGGTGTATATCCGGGTAAGAGCTGTTTTGGCAGCACGCGGAGGACCAACATTATATTAGGCAGGTAGTCATAATGTTTTGGCCCTTCGGTGTATATCTGGGTAAGAGCTGTTTTGGCAGCACGTGGATGACCAACATCATATTAGGCAGGTAGTCATAATGTTTTGGCTCTTTGTTGTATATCTGAGTAAGAGCTGTTTTGGCAGCACGTGTAGGACCAACATCATATTAGGCAGGTGGTCAAAAAGTTTTGGCTCTTCGTTGTTTATCCGGGTAAGAGCTGTTTTGGCAGCACGTGGAGGACCAACATCGTATTAGGCAGGTAGTCATAATGTTTTGGCTCTTTGGTGTATATCTGGGTAAGAGATGTTTTGGCAGCACGTGGAGGACCAACATCATATTAGGCAGGTAGTCATAATATTTTGGCCCTTCGGTGTATATCCGGGTAAGAGTTGTTTTGGCAGCACGTGGATGACCAATATCATATTAGGCAGGTAGCCATAATGTTTTGGCTCTTTCATCTATATCTGGGTAAGAGATGTTTTGGCAGCACGTGGAGGACCAACATCATATTAGGCAGGTAGTCATAATATTTTGGCCCTTCGGTGTATATCCGGGTAAGAGCTGTTTTGGCAGCACGTGGATGACCAACATCATATTAGGCAGGTAGTCATAATATTTTGGCCCTTCGGTGTATATCCGGGTAAGAGCTGTTTTGGCAGCACGTGGAGGACCAACATCATATTAGGCAGGTAGTCATAATATTTTGGCCCTTCGGTGTATACCCGGGTAAGAGTTGGTTTGGCAGCACGTGGGAAACCAGCACATATTAGGCAGGTGGTCATATGCTTTGTCTCCTCGGTGTTGCTATGAAACTGAAAATTTGTTTCCAGTCATGCTAAGAATTGTGTTATTACACTAACAAATCGATAACGTACGACTATTCATTTGTGGTCGGGTCGAGAACATTTTGTGCCATTACGTAAGTTCCCACATTTTTTTTTTTTTTAATTGGAGGTTTAACGACCACCGTGAGCAACTCAATGGGCTATAAGCAGTCGCCCGTCCCTAATGTGGGGTCACTGGCTCCAGGGAAGGGAGAGAGCCAGCACCGTAAGACAAACACAACATCCATGCCCGACCGGGATTCGAACCCGGACCCCTTACGGACGAATGATCAGAGGCCAGCGCCTTAGACCACTGCGCCACCGGGGCGGCAAGTTCCCACATTATCAACCGTACAGATTTATTAAATTAACTGATGCAAATTTTTTATGCTCGCGTATTTTCGACGCGTCAATAAAATTTGCATTTTTCTTTCTTGAAGATACTGTGTTATAATCGGGAAGGATTCTATCTGGCTACTCACTTTAACAACTACTTTTTCCTTGAATTATCACTTTCTTCTTTTATTTGATGTCTATGAGTTTTTCATTGTTTTTCCAGAACTTACTTAACCGATTACATTTTTTTACTGTTTCTTATGAATCTCGCGCAGGTGGTGTCCATCTACCCTCTGCTTTATCAGGCAGGATTCTTGTGGGATTTTGGTGGATATTTGTGATCGTCACTGTGACCACGTACAGCGGTAATCTTGTGGCAGTACTAACCTTTCCAAAGATCAGAAATCCTATAAACACGTATGAAGATCTTATCGCGTACAAAGACTACATCGAATGGGGAATATTTGAAGGCGAAGCTCTTATTGAACATTTAAGAGTAAGAAACCATTTAATTTTCCTTTTTTTTTTTTTTTTTTTTTTTTTTTTGTTACACTCACTTGTAATAAATCATTTACTATAAGTAAGTGTTGTCGCTCTCTCTCAACAAAACCATTTGTGTTTTTGGAACTTTGCGTGACACATCACTGCCGCAACGGTGCCGTCTCCCGTATTAATGACTTTTTAATGATTTTTTGTTTCGGATTTAACGACCACTACGTGCAACTCTAAGTTCTACACACAGTGGTCCGTCCCTAATTTAGGGCCACTGATTCTAGAGAAGGGAGAGAGCAACAGTTCCATTGCACCAAAGTAATATTAGATATTGACTATTTTTAATTGTGTGACAAATTCACGATAAATCATACCCTTAGCACTGAAGGAAATAATCTGTATGGTTTTCACACTTGATTTTTCAATACGAATTTTCCTCTGCTTGAATTATTTGCGACTCAACTACACAAAGTTTTGTTTTACGTCTAGAGAGCGATTCTCAAAACGTTCTCCGCAGAGTCCTGGGGCTCCACGACGCTTTCCGTGAAAATTCCCTCCTCGTTTCACCATTATGTTCGACTACGAAAATACAGTTGAAAAATTCATTTACTTCCTCGATTTCCTTATAAAATTGTTGTACCCAATGCTTTCCTTAAAGCATGTACCAGCGGTATATAACGACCGATATTGGAATCCGCGAGTAGTTGTCTTTTATCCACATGACGGTGTGACAGAAGTTTCGGCACAAGCAGGCCAAACAAAGCACAACCTATCGTCATCGCTGTTGAAAGTGTGATGTTGCCGCGGCGCTCTCGCCTCCCATATCTTTGTATCACGCCTGCGTGCTGTCAGGCCCGATGATCGAAATAGCTGTATTTCTGCAAAACTGACAATGTGAGATAGCACGAGCCTTAAACGGGTTAGTTCTTAGAAGAACGATACCGCTCCTGAAACAGTAAAACGGCGCGAAGCGGCAGGTTTACTGTTTTAGGAGCTATTTGTAATAGCATTTCTTTCTCCTTTGATCTCTATTGGTGTTTTTATGAAAGACTACTAGAATATCAAAAACACTAAAAGTGTTAAATATGTTTCTCAGAAATGAAAACAATACTTTTCAGATTTCTCAGAAACGAAATTCTTTAATCCTCATTGCCTGTACAAACACAATTTTGCACTAAATATAAACACGGGCGTATAAAAAATGGCGTAGCTCCGCGACGACGTCCTTGCGTGAAAAGGGCTCAGCGGTGTAAGAAGTTTGAGAACTGCTGGTATAGATATTGTAAACAAAGCATCACATTTCATCACCCGTGACAGTTTTATTCAGCACTATTTCTTCGTCTTCATGAACGAGTTCAATGAAATTTAGGAGGAATCAACTATATTTTACTTAGGTTAATAGGAAATGCTGAAAAAAACCTCGCACACACTTCCCTCTTCCCTAAATCGTCTCAAAAAAACTGTTTGGATAACGTCTTTGTTAACGTTCAACTCTACGCTCAACTTTCTTAGAGTGGTGTAATGGTCATGTACGACCAACCACCGAACTTCTTCAATTGTATTGTCTCCGACTGGTTGATGGGCCTCCGCTACGTTCGTCGTTTTGCAATGATTCCCGATTTTCCCAAAACTTTTGAAATATTCTAATGTGGTTCAAGGCGACGAAAACGAATTGCTGTATCCGTTTTGTAACGTTTCACGAGTTTCTGTTGGTCTTTTATCTAATTAAAAAATCAACAACTTTACCGTGGCTCTTTACCCCATCGTCAAATTCTGACACACAACTTCAACACAGTAACTGATTTAATCCGGTACCTCCGCGTCTGTCAAATGGACACGAGCGAAATTCAATCATGGGACACATAATGCTTGTTGCTAACTAGTTTCTGCGTTGCCCGACAGATGGCGCTACCAGAACTTAAGACAAAAGATCCATTCGAGGTCTTTAGATTCACCGTGCATGTACTGACAGGACAGAAAGCATGGAATGCTTCGTTCCTGGGCAACGCGACGCTGTAACCCCTCTCTCTAGTGGACGAACCAACCGCTTCGCAGTTATATAGGTAGGAGGACATCAAGTGAGGTGCCACAAACGTCTCCACTAAGACGACCAGGTGGTCATTAGCCACAATAGATTACGGGACCCGCCCATCCACCAGAGTCCCATTGCTAACGCCATATAACCAAACCTTTCGCCTCAGTTGGACGCAAGACGGTCGACACTGGAATTCAGATAATTTTAGACGGGTCTCCTGGTCCGATGAGTCTGATTTCCAGTTATTTCGTGCCAGGAGGTTAAGCATCTCTGAAAGGTCCATGCTACGTGCCCATCTTTGCAGACCATCTACATCCGTTCATGGTTATCATACACCCTCAGGGCAATGAACTCTTCCAGCAGTATATTGCACCTCCCCATAGAGCCTTGGTGACTTGAACAGTGTTATAAGAGAATTCCGCATAAGTTCGAACTCTGTAATAACCTCCCCGTTCACTGGACATGAACCCTGTGAGAAACCTTTGGGTTGCTGAGAAGAGGTCCGTTCGATCATTGAATCCTTCATCCAGGAATGTGACAGAATTATTATTAGCGATGCATTAAGCCTGGGTGGAGATACCAGGAACGCTTGACCTAGTGGACTCAATGCCTTTCCGTGTGACTGCCTTTATCTGAGCGAAAGTGCGTGTACCAGTTACTGTGTAAGTACCCCGTGATTTCTGTCCGCTCAGTGTATATATATGTCTTAGAAAAATGGGATACTACACAAACATGAATCGAAAAAAAATGCCTTAAAGATACAGCCACAAAATATAATGGCATACAAACGTATGTATGTATGGAGTGTGTTCATCTCAGGAGTAATACAGCTTTGTCAGCTACTGGTCATACTTCCATAAAATGAAACAGTCCACAGAAATGCTATCACTATCAATGGGAGAAGCCGAGATGAGTGACTTGAGAAAGGGCTCAAGATTCCCAAAGACATCCCACATATGTTCAATAGCACTTAGATGTCTCAAGGAAATTCATGCCGGTTCATTCGTTGTATACCTTGTTCTTCGATATATGTGTCGACGATGTTAGCTCTGTGTAGACGTACGTTCTCATCCATTAGAATGAAATATAATCCAGCTGCACCCGCATTAGGCCTCACATAGGAATATATTGTAGCATATCACACAGGTACTTTACAGAAGTCACAGGGCCTTCGTGTAAAATATGGAAGATGGTACACCACCAGGTAACCCAACCCATTCGGTCACCTTACTACCATGAGAAGCAGTTCGCTTGATGATATTGCAAGACGTGTAGCGGGTTCCGGAACATTCTTCTGTACTAATTACATGTCTTCTGTACGATATCAGAGCGAAATGTGACTCATATGTGAAAGGACATTATTTCATAGTTCCGAGATTCAGTCGACATGATCGTGACACCATCATAAACAAAGGCTCTTTTTGTGTAGCACGTAACGAAACATGTACAACAGGTCTATGGGCATAGGGCTACACTCGTGGAGCTTTCTGATTATTATACCCTAGAAACATGTACGTAGGTTCCTGTGGCGGCAATGAGGCTCGAACTGAGGCTGGCTGCTGCTGCTGTCTGATCCCGTCCGATCAATATTGAAATACAGCTGTCATCTTGAGGAGCACTTACTCTTGAATTGCCAAAAACAAGTCTCCGGAGAAGTACCAAACTTATATCAAACTGGTTCCACAGCTTTAAAATCACCCAGTGGAAGTGTTTCATCCTTCTGGGTACAGATGATGTATGTGCAGGAAAAACAAACTGCTCGAAGAAGTTAGGGATATAACAATTGCGCCACAGGCAAATATTGGTAAATTAGAATAGTAGCAGAGAGAGTACGGAGCGTAATGGTATGTGAATTTCTGGTTCTGTATCGTTGTCACCTACAGTAGCGAACAAATGTATTTGGCGAAACACTTTTTCGACCATAATATTTTTTCTGCTGGACCAAATCGGGTCATTTTGGGATATGGTATGTATTATTCAGTTGTAAACATGACCCATATGCCCACTGATCGGAAACCTTAACACAGATCAGGTACCGAGCTTAATCGCAAAGATCACACAAATTGACCAACAAAGTAGGTGTGTGTCACATTCATTTATTGCAACGATAACAGAAAACAAGTACGAGAAAACGACAAAACAATAACTAATACTTAGTGGGATAACCACGAGACTTAATAACAGCTGCACAATGAACCGGCATCGAGTCCACTATCTTCTCGACTGTGACCTGCGGAATTCGCGCCCATTCTGCAGACAGCTGGTCGAACTTCTGGGCCCTATTCCGGCAGGTTTTTTAGCACATCGTCTCTCCAGCTCCTCCCACATGTGCTCGATGGGGTTGAGGTCTGGAGATTGGCTTAGCCAGTTTAGAAGTGTGACTTGTTGCAACCATAACACGCTTCGGGTCGTTGTCTTGCTGCATGATCCATCCGGGTGGCATGTTCTGGTTTGCCCATGGGAAGACATCGTTGATGAGCATGTTCGTGTAGCTCTGGTTGGTCATTATTCCGTCAATCTTGATGATGGGGCCCATTCCATTGCGAGAGAAGGCGCCGTAAAACATGAGCGATCCTCCTCCGTGCTTGACAGTCGGCTGAATGAACTTGGGGGTTGAATCTCTGGCCACATGGACGTCGTACGTATCGGATGCCATCACGTTCGAACAAGTTGAACTTGCTCTCGTCTGTGAAAAGCATTTTACTCCAGTCCGCCGCGATCCAGTGTCGATGACGGCGCACGAACACGACTCTGGCTCATCGATTCTTGACTCCGATGAGTGGTTTCTTGGGGAGGCGTCTTCCATTCAATCCACCAGCAATGAGACGGCGGGAGATGGTCATTCGGCTGACGTTCAGGTCGTCGCTGTCGCGGAATTCGGTGGCGATGTCCACAGCAGCCAAGGTGGGATTAGCACGAGATCGACGGAGGATGCGTCTATCCTGACGCAACGTAGTGGAACGAGGCCTATTACATCGCGGACTGTTCTCGACCGTCCCAGTCTTGTAACGTTGCAGGACAGCTGAAATGAACTGGTGTCGGATCTTCAAGGCCCTCGCAATGTCGGTGACACACTTTCCGGATTCCATCATGTTCACGGTCGCCTGGCGAGCTCCAACAGGGATCTCCGCCTTTTTACCCATTTCTGAAAACCTAAGATTGACTTATTATCACACTACACATCACAAAACCCACAAAAATCACAAGAAAAACATTAATACATGCAGCAAACAAATGTATAATAATTGGCGACTCTTGAATATGGCCCATTTCGAACGACAAATTCGCTCTGAGTGAAACACAAACTACGCGCCATTGTAACCCACGAATCAACACATATCATATCCCAAAAATGACGCGATTTGGTCCAGCAGAAAAAACAATTATGTTCGAAAAAGTGTGTCTCCAAATACTTTTGTTCGCTACTGTATATGCAGACAGAAGAAAGATCCGCGAGGGATAACTGGACATCAGAACAATTAATATGCTAATGTGAGTCTTAACAGTACGCATCTGTAAAAGCTACTGTCAGACTTTGAACAACACGGAGAAGACATTCGACGGTCGGAGAATGCAGTGGCGCTGTTGGAATGGTGGAATATCAGCCTAAACAGGCAGATGGTGAAACAGTTTTTTATATACTCCTATGTGTAAAAGTCGGTACCATACGTTTTGTTGCGAGCAAGGGGATATCTCAACGCATCCGAGGTTGTCAGAGGAGAATTACTATACCCGGAAAGATCGGTATCTCACAATAAACTCTCGCAGAAACCCCACAATGTCCAATAATCATATCCTAGATCCTCCGAGAACAGTCGAGGTAAGTTATCAATCTGTCAGTAATCGACTGCATTAGGAAGGTCCATAGTGTAGATGTCCGTTATGCAGGATACCACTATCTGCGTCATCCCGACAAGAAAGATGTGACTAGGCACTACAATATCTATTATCCTACTCTGCGATACGTTCAGATTTGGCAAAATTTACGCAGTCTGCGCCTTCGTGTTTAGAGAATCTTACCTAATGTGCAGAAGTCAGTATTTGTGCCAGTCAGTACATCCGTTCCATGGCGGCTCTGTCACGCTCAATGGAGGTACCTTCTTTGAAGACACCACAGATCTGTTTATGAAAGCATATTGACTGTGATGACATTATCAACAGTAAAACTGTTCCGTGGTGCGATACGTTACAGTTTCCTATTTGTGAATGATAATTCATGACTTCATCGAATTCACACCGTGGTTTGAGGGGACAAAGATCGCGGTATTCTACATTTATGTTTACAAGTAAGGTTCACTGACTGTACCAGTGACCAGATCTGAGTTGCACTGAAGAGGAGATCGGACAGGCGTCGCCTGACTCTTACGCCATTCCAAAAACTTTAAAACACGCCTCAAAATCTGGATGATCTTGGTGTTATCCTGATTGGATTGCCTCCTGCCTAGATTACGTAGCGATGCACGTGACCACAAGAAAACTACTTCCGAATTCCAGGACTGACGCGATGAAGAATACAAAAAAAAAGTACCATACTCACAATTAATGCTAATCACTTTCAAAATACTTCCCTTCTGAATCAACACACTGTTTCCAGCGTTTCTGAAGATCCTGGAAACAATTCTGGAAAGCACTTTCCGGGATGTTCGCAAGTTGTTTTATCACGACTGCTTGGATAGATGTAATGTCTGCACGATTCTGTGAGAGGGTACCTCTCCATTCAGTGCTTTGTCACTTGGTTTGTGGATGATGACCAAAGGAGGCTTGTTCGTCGATCTGTTCCGATCAGCTGGGCACTGCAGCTGCTGGATCATCAGGCACCATGTTTCATCTCAAGCAATAATTCTGGAGCAAAAATCAGGATCCTCGGCTGCAGTGCCCGGCTGATCGGAACAGATCGATGAAAAAGCCTCCGTTTGGTCATCATTCAAAATACGAGGTACTAATCGGGAATTAAGTTTTCGTTTTCCCACATCATCGCGTAGAATCTTGTGATAGATAGACTTATTGTTGTCCACTGACTCGGCCAAAAGTCTAATTCGACAATCTTCCTTAAACTGATTCCGTACCTCTTTGGTTTTTTATGCTGTCCCTACACTGGAGGAACACACAGGTCATCTTTATAGGATTCCAGCCCGTCACGAAACCGTACATACGATTCAAAAATTCTGCTGCGTGAAAACACTGTGTCTTCATACGCTTCTTTTAACATTCTGTAAGTTTCTTTTAACATTCTGTAAGCTTCTGTTAACATTCTGTAAGCTGTTTTACCAAGTTTCCAACAAAAAACGGATGTTTACTCTCTGCTCTTCCATGGCAAAAATGAAATGGCAGGAGAACGCTTGCTATGATTCCCTTAATGGCCATCTGTTGCCTGTCGGTACCGGTATAAACCGGTTTCCAGCTGTTCGCTGATTGGCTAAGGACTGCTCTCTTTTGGAATACACGTGTTATTTTTGTCTCGCTACTGTTACGTCAGTTATGCGGTCAGTCCTGGAACCTATTAGACGTAGGTTCTATTTCGCATATACACCACGTAAGTAATGTTCACTTACACCAGAATAAAGATTTCTAATGCACTGTGCAGTATGTGTGGAAGGATTTAAACTACATCAATCAGCAAAAGCTAAAAGGGAAAATCCTCCAAATACGTGGCGTCACCGCCATATATTTGGAGGATTTTCACTTTCGATATCGCCCTTTGGATTTAACTGCTATAATTAATATATAGCCAGTGCCGTTAATGCCCACCAGATGGAGACATCTCAGTAGCTGAGCCCATCTTAGAAATTTATAACGTCAGATGCTGAGAGAAAAATGCACATAGTACCGTGGATTATTGGCCACCGTGGGGTAAGACTAACGCGCTCAGCTAGATATCGAGAGATCCGGGATTCAATTCCCCGGCGGCGTTCGAATAACAGTTTTTCGGTTGCTGTGAGTTGCTAAACGTGGAAAGAGCGATGTCTTTGTTTAACAGCTAAAAAAACTTCAGTTTTTCAAATACGAGTATTAAAACACAATTCCATATTTTAAATAAACTTTTACACCCCATATTTTAATAGTGTAGTAAACATAGTAACATAAACATATAATAAAACATTAACTAAATTTATTGTGCACGGCATGATGAGTAGTTATTAATTCATAAAATTTTGATGGTATAATTATTACCTGAATAGCCCTACAAAGTTATTCAGAAGATCAGCCGGCGAAACATTCTACGAAAGGAAAAATTTTTTCCCCGCAATTATCATAAAAAGTGATGTCCTAGTAACGCTCAGTTGTGTTAAGCTCAGGGGTATTTGGCTTTTTGCCCAATTCTTCTATTTCATATTCAAAAAAATCAAGAGCCGACATATTTCAAAGAAGGCTCACCAAGATGAAATTAAGGATGTCTTGGAACTTTGTGAAGCAGAAACAACTTAAACTTGCACGCTCCAGTATCTGACATTTTTTTTTGTTTGGAGTTTAACGACTACCGTTAGCAACTCGATTAGCTGTAAGCAGTGATCCGTTCCTAATTGTCGGCCGCTGATTCCAGTGAAGGGAGAGAGCCAGTGCCATAAGATAAACACAATACCCATGCCTCACCGGATTTCGAATCCGGATCTATCTCAAACGAATGATCTGAACCCAGTGTTTTGACCACTGCGCCACCTGAGGAGCAGCCTGACATTATTAACACACGAATTCAAGGAAATTCCGTGTAGACGAAGTTTACACCCACCGTCTTTTGGGCCAGTAAAAGAGCTCTCCTGACTGAGATCCTACGTCAAGAAGTTATTATCAGCAGGGTGTTCACTGTTCAACTCTTGCTAAATTATATACGAGAACACTAGAAAGAAATATAACTTCAGTCCAGTGTAGACTTCTCATTAAAGATAAGGCAAGCAGCCCTGTGTTGCAACAAAGAGCTAGTTTACTTTATAACGAAGTAAATTTCTCCGTCATTTCTGTCCACGCCAGGATTCGAACCTGGATCCCCTCATTCCGGAATAAGTCACTCTACCAGTTGAGCTACGCGGACGTTTTATTCTAATTCCTATCTGCCTTTATGTCGTGTGCGTCCTTCTGGCAGGTACGTCACATCTCCTGGTACGTTACAACTTCCAAAGTTAGGTTGGAATAGTTTGAGTCAACAAATACTTCAAAGCTCTAATCAAAACGCACTGGAGTGAAAAAGTTAAAGGATAGTTGTTAAAAATGGCTGTAACTCTCGTTGTAGTACGGATAAAGGCATGAAACTCTCGTTGTAGTACGGATAAAGGCATGAAATGAGCACAAAATCTTTATTTTGTCATAACGCATGAAATGCAAAAATGAATCAGCGCGCAATTTTGAATGTAGCACCCTTTCTGACGTAAAAAAACAAAGAGAAGCAGCATAAGGATATATGACACAACTGCTGGAGAAAGCAAATATTGGAACTCACGGGGAAACTTCAATAAGGGGTGCGATCATCCCTCACAGAAACACATTTGCAACCATTGTTCATGCTCTTTATGAGATTATCGATGGGATTTTGCGGGAACAAGTTTCACTGCTCCTTAAACATTCTTGTTAGCTCCTACTGTGTCCTGGGAGGATGCTCGAGTTTCAAAATCTTGCGTCCTAAAGTGTCCCACACCTATTCAATCGGATTTAAATGCAAAAAGTAGACAGGCCACTCCATTCTCTGGATATCCTCACTTTCCAAAAGACAGAGCCGATTTTCGCTCGATGGGATCGTGCATTATCGTCCATTAAGAAGAATTCTTCACCGATAGCTTCTCTAAAATATTTCACATATTGGTTTACAATCTTGTCTCTATATTTCTGACCAGTTAGTGAACCTTCCTGAACGGCATGCAAATCTGCCTATCCATTTAACATTATGTCTCCCCAAACCATTCAGATGTATCATTACCTGCTTACTATGTTGAATCCACTTTCAAAGCTGTATCTTTCTAGGATGTTTCTTGTCTTCTGCTCTTTCCAGGGAATGAAATGATACGTCTAAATGAGCTCGCAAACCCAAATCGAGATTCATAGGTAAAGAAACTCGTCCCCAGTCAGTAGGACTGCAGCTGCGATGATCTCTATACCACTTCAAACGTGCGCACCTGGCTGCTGAAGTTTGAGAAACCCAGAGCGACGGTCTTACGCGTAGCAGAACTTCTCCTGCAGCATAGTATGCACAGTAAACCTACGTGGTCGAGTCACATCATCGTGACCACCAGCTGATATCGAGAGTAACCGCGTGTGCATCGCAGACAGCAGCTAAAATTGCTGGCAGTGGTCGAAGGTGCTGGAAGGTATCTACAGGTATGTGGAGCCGTGCTGAGTGCAGTGCCTCTGACAGCTGCTGGAGGGTGCGTGGAGGAGGATCCATAGAGCGAACAACACGATCGAGTTGGTCTCACAGATTCTCAATTGGGTTTACGTCTGGGGAATTAGGGGGCCAGGGAAGTACTTTTAAGTCTTCATCGTGCTTTTCCAACCACTCTCGGACATTTCTAGCTGTGTGACACGTCGCATTGTCGTGCTGGAAGATCCCATCAGCCCCAGGGAAGGCAATCAGCATATATGGGTGCATGTGGTCTGCAAGGATGGATTCATAACGAATTCGGTTCATAGTGCCTTCCACAGGTATGAGTGGATCCAGATAATGCCCCGAAAACATTCCCCAAACCATAACGCTGTCCCCACCAGCTTGTACTCTTCCAGCAATGGTCGAAGAGTGTTTGTTCTTCGATGTTTCTCGCCTTATACGCCAACGTTTATCCGTTTGATGAAAGAGAAAACGTGACTCATCGGAGAAGCCAATCCTTTGCCAATCAGCGGAGGTCCAATTCCGATACTTCCGTGCAAATGTAAACCTTTTTCTGCCGATGCACCTTCTTTATCATAGGTGCAATGACCATCTGTCTGCATCGGAGTCCCATACGCAGTAGGGTTCGCCGAACTGTCGTTTTAGATACACTTAGCCCCCTGGTTCATTCGTCCAGTAAGTTGCTCCACTGTAGCGTGTCGATCGGCCCTCCCGCACCTTCGCAGCCGACGTTCACCTCTCACATCAATGGCACGTGATGCTCTGCAGTTTCCATGTCGCTTATTCGCAATGGTGCCATTTCTCCAATCACGATACACTTTAACCACAGCAGCACGCGAACAGTTCACAAACTGCGCTGTTTCAGAAATACTGCCACCCTTGGCCCGAAAGCTTATAATCATCAATTTTTGCAAATCTGATAAATTTCTCCTTTTATCCATGACAGCAACGAGTGATATGTTTTCAGAGTGCCTACAGCACACCGTATATACCCTCCAAGCCAGCTCACGGCACGTGCCTTCTTTCATTGGCTACGCGCTGTTGACGTCAAAAGTAGGAGGTGGTCACAATCATGTGACTCGACTGTGTAGTTATAGGTGTCCTTGTAGATGCAGCAAGCTCTCCGGTAATGTGTTGTGCTGTCATCGTCCTGTTTCTCTTCGCTGTTAAAGCTAAGAATAGGTCTTTTGACGTCGCTGGGGCCCGTGGAAGGCCTTGGCCTGGACAAGGGATACTTACCCTGTCATTGTAATTTTTTTCCACTGTCTCGAGAGAACATTTTGGGGTATATGTGACGCACGTGATACCCGCAACTGATTCTGTTCGGGTTTCATTCTTCCAGTCGCCCTCCATTTTCCACACATTGAAATGTCTTCTTGATATTTTCGAAAATGCACTGTTCGGACTTTACCCGCACTAAGTGATCGAACGTGTAAACCCACAGTTATAAGAGCTTTAACTACACCCTTCTGATGCGCTCTACATTAAGGGTCCCGAATTTGCATATTCTTATGTGCGCAGGTAACCTTTAAACCTTGTGTTGGATAAAGCATGTCAAGACTGACGTTTTTGTCAATTCGCATTCGACTCTTCCGAGTGAAATGATTTTTGACATTTTTTTTGTCGATTATCCTCTCGTTTTTCACTCCAGTTTATTGTGCCAACGATAAGATGCTAAAATCGTGAAAGTATCGGGATTTGGATCCTAGGTGAGAGCTGGTTTGTAGATGACAAGGTAATGCTCACTCTGCACTTCCGGTGATTGCTTTGTGACGTCACTTCACAAATCGCCATCGTAAGACTACCCAAGGTTAGTAGAGGACAAGTTTATGCTCATCCTGCACTTACGGTGACTGTTTTGTGATGTCACTGTCCAAATCGCCATCGTAAGACTACCCAAGGTTAGTAGATGACAAGATAATGCTCACCCTGCACTTCCGGTGATTGCTTTGGGACGTCACTGTCACAAATCGCCATCGTAAGACTACCCAAGGTTAGTAGAGGAAAAGGTTATGCTCACCCTGCACTTCAGGTGATTGTTTTGTGATGTCACTGTCCAAATCGCCATCGTAAGACTACCCAAGGTTAGTAGATGACAAGATAATGCTCACCCTGCACTTCCGGTGATTGCTTTGTGATGTAACTGTCTAAATCGCTACCGTAAGACAACCCAAGGTTAGTAGATGACAAGGTTATGCTCACCCTGCACTTCCGGTGATTGCTTTGGGACGTCACTGTCCAAATCGCCATCGTAAGACTACCCAAGGTTAGTAGGGGAAAAGGTTATGCTCACCCTGCACTTCAGGTGATTGCTTTGTGATGTCACTGTCCAAATCGCCATCGTAAGACTATCCCAAGTTAGTAGATGACAAGATAATGCTCACCCTGCACTTCCGGTGATTGCTTTGTGACGTAACTGTCTAAATCGCTACCGTAAGACTACCCAAGGTTAGTAGATGACAAGGTTATGCTCACCCTGCACTTCCGGTGATTGCTTTGTGACGTCACTGTGCAAATCGCCATCGTAAGACTATCCGAGGTTAGTAGGGGAAAAGGTTATGCTCACTCTGCACTTCCGGTGATTGCTTTGGGACGTCACTGTCCAAAACACCATCGTAAGACTACCCAAGGTTAGTAGATGACAAGGTTATGCTCACCCTGCACTTCCGGTGATTTCTTTGGGACGTCACTGTCCAAATCGCCATCGTAAGACTACCCAAGGTTAGTAGATGACAAGGTTATGCTCACCCTGCACTTCCGGTGATTGCTTTGTGACGTCACTGTGCAAATCGCCATCGTAAGATTACCCAAGGTTAGTAGATGACAAGTTAATCATTGTTTTGTGACGTCACTGACCAAATCGGCACGTTTCTTTGTATCTGCTCCATAGCAGCGTGTCGGAATTATTATTCTTAAACCAGCTGGAATAATCTTAACAAATTCTACCAGGTTTTTTAATTTAAAAAATTGGGGAATGTTGCTGAAATGCTTTTTCTATTCCTCATAAAAAAGTTATTTATTATATGACAATAATATGTCATGCTTTGCGTTTTCCTTTCTAAATTTTCATAAAAACAACAAAAACTCCCCTTGTAACTAAATTAACATTTAAAAGTATAACCAATTTTCCCGCCCATTATAGAACAAAAATGTGAGGGAGGTATTTTTGAAATCTCCGTTACTAAAATATTCACATGATTGTGAATTTCTTCTGTATGTGATGTAAATGTTCTTTTGCATAAGCTTTTGTTTCGTGTTTCAGTTATAAAAATGTTTGACAAGACATCCTCCCCCGTAGCCACAGGACGGTGATGTCACTCAGTGACGTCACGATTATTCTTCTACGAGGAAGGAAGGATGAGCAAGCCTTATTTTCTATTAACCTTAGGTCAGAGTATCCAGCTTTCCCAAGATAGTGTGTAATGAGCAAAATCATATTGTGTAACTTAGAGTATGGACTATTATCTTCAATGTGTAATCGGCTGGTTTGATATTTCATTCGAGTGTAATAATTATACTAATGAAAGTAATGCTCCTACTCTCTCTATATTTCGTAAACCAAAAGTTAAATCAATAAGCATGTTTTATAATGTTTGACTATTTTTGATTTGTTTGTTTCTATAGGCTGCAGACAAAGGGATTCTTTTGGAAGTGTACAAAAGGCTGAACGTCTTTAAAAGAAGCAGAGAGGGCGAGGTTTTGAAACAAGTGAAGGACGGAAAGCTAGTTTTCATTGGCTCAAGGTATCTTCTTCTCGAGATGATGGGCGCCGAATATAATCGAACTAAAGACTGTTATTACACGGTTGGATCAGAAGATCTTCTTTCAGAAGCAGTTTCCTTCGCTGTCCCACAGAAATGGCCTTATCTATCAAGAATGAATCAAGAGTACGTTAACTTCGCCGAGCAATACACGGTGCATGCAGCTCCAAACACAAATTTTATGACACAGCATAAATATCACACAGTCAGTTACTCAGTGAAAATTATTATGTTTCAGTTTTATGAGCTTTTACTGTTTACTGTTCTTCTTTATATCCCAAACAGAAAGGACACAACCGAGAAAAGTTATAATCTGCGTAAAGAACAAAATGGCTGTCTCTTCTTCTGATAATAAGTGCAGCGTACTGTCGAAGCTTACAACTTTTTCTTTTGTATTAGATTTTTAACAAACATTGATGTCAATGGAGTCTCCAAAAACAAAAATCGAAATCATTCTACGGAAAAATTGGACACAGCTGTTTCAAAGTTGTGATAAGAATGCTCAAGTTTTTCCGATATGTTTCAGGAAAGACTTAACAGAGACTATCGGCATTTGAAGGATTTAGATACTTTTTAGAGATTTATGTAGAGGATTTTAGGAAAGGGGTGTTTTACCTCAGGTCTTAAACAACTCTTAGAAGTAGGAAGCTAGGACATCTGAGCTAGAGTGCACGACAGAAAAGTCACACGAAAGCGAGACTGAAAGGGGGAGAAAGATAGATGCCCTTATTTTAAGTCGTCGGACTCCGGGGGTCAGTACTCGAGGCCCGACGGCTTAACGTTCATATTCGACTCATGGTGGATATTTAGTGGTTCAAACGTTAGTACCTGCCTCGCATCGATCCAGAGATTTCTCCGTGGCAGTCACGGACGTTAACAACTAGGCTATCCGCGACAATCTGGAGGATTTAAAATTAGTAATTATTTTTAAAAAAGTAATATAAGTCCTGAATGAAATACGGGATTACGCCATATAATACAAATTTTGAAGATGACAATCCGTTTTTTGGCGTAAATGTGACAAGGATGGTAAGCATACCTGGGTGTTTTCTGGGAGACGCGGGTTCGAGTCCCGCTCCAGGACGATGAAAATTTTCAAGTTTTCGGATATTATCTGACTTACCATCCTTGTCACATTTACGCCAAAAATCGGATTGTCATCTTCAAAATTTGTATTATATGGCGTAATGCCGTATTTTATTCTGGATTTATCTGCTACTCCGGGCAATCACGGAATAGGATTCTTAACCTCCAGATTCGCTAAACATGAATGCCGGTTGCTTCGACTAACGAATCCTGTAATGGTTATATTCAAATTGATCGGAAACTTGAAACTTGGTCGTTCTGGGTGGTGTAGTGGTTAGCATACCTGGGCGTTTTCTGGGAGACGCGGGTTCGAGTCCCGCTCCAGGACGATGAAAATTTTCAAGTTTTCGGATATTATCTGACTTACCATCCTTGTCACATTTACGCCAAAAATCGGATTGTCATCTTCAAAATTTGTATTATATGGCGTAATGTCGTATTTCATTCAGGATTTATCTGCTACTCCGGGCAATCACGGAATAGGATTCTTTACCTCCAGATTCGCTAAACATAAATGCCGGTTGCTTCGACTAGCGAATCCTGTAATGGTTATATTCAAATTGATCGGAAACTTGAAACTTGGTCGTTCTGGGTGGTGTAGTGGTTAGCATACCTGGGCGTTTTCTGGGAGACGCGGGTTCGAGTCCCGCTCCAGGACGATGAAAATTTTCAAGTTTTCAGATATTATCTGACTTACCATCCTTGTCACATTTACGCCAAAAATCGGATTGTCATCTTCAAAATTTGTAAAGTAATATAAGTTTCAGACTTTTCTAAGATATTTCCTGTCCCAAGTCCAGGTATGAGTTTTTGACGCAGGCAGCAAGGAGAATATTTTAAATATTAAAGTAAAAACCGGCTTCTTCCTAAGTGAGCATACACTATATTGACTGAAGTCACCGGACACCCCTTCAAAAGGAAATGAACGGATCCTCTGCGTTGTTAAGATGCACGGTACAGCTGCAAACTGTATGAAAACAAGCTTGCATCTGACCGCGATCATATCGCACTGTGAGCTTAAGTGAAAATGTCGCGGCGGGAGAGAACTGACTTCGAAAAAGGAAAGATTGCTGTGTGTTATATCAGTGGGTTGTCCATGAGAGAAACCTAGAGTCGTTTAAACATACCCAAGTCAACTGTTTTGGATGTACTGAATAAGTGGAAGACACATGGTGTGCCCGAAGCAGGAAAACGTACCGGCAGACCAAAGAAATTCAATGATAGAGGACGTCGAAGCCTCAGGAGAGTCGTTACAGCTAAACCACGAAGTACTACTGCACAAGACCTCCGCGTACAGGTGAGCAAAAAAGCTGGAACCTCGGTATGTACACGTATCATTCGCAGAGAACTTCATTGCATGAGTTACCGTGGTCTTGCGGCTGCTCATAAGCGTTTCATCTCCACTCGGAATGCTACTCGTCGTTTAGCATGGTGTAAAAAACATTTATCGTGGACCGTAGATCAATGGGGACGGGTCCTATCTACTGATGAATCCAGATACACGATCCACCAGTCTGATGGCCGTGTGTGGGTATGGCGGCAGTTGGGGTAACGTTATTTAACACAATGCACTGTTCCTATGGTCAAGTTTGGAGCAGTCAGTGTACTAGTGTGGGGTGTTTTTCGTGGTATGGTCTCGGCCCATTGGTTATCGTGGACAAACTTATTAACCAGCACGTCTACCTCAGTATTCTGGAGAATTATGCCCTACTAACTCTGTGGCAATACTATGTAACCGATCCTTGTTGGTACCAGCAGTATAATGCACCGAGCCATAAAGTAAGGACTATTATGACGTGGTTTGAGGATAATTTCGTATCGCGTGTGGACTGGCCAGCACAGAGCCCTGATCTTAATCCCATAGAGCACCTATGGGATAAATTAGAGCGCCGCATAAGAAGTTTAGAACCAAAGCCTACTACTAAGCAAAAGTTAGCAGCAGCATTACGTACTGAATGAAAGCGCATACCTATTGCTGTGTTCCAAAACCTTGCCGAAAGCATATTTCGGAGAGTTAATGCATGCATCAAAGCTAAAGGTGGACCGACACCGTAATAATGTATGCCAATAAATGCTATGTTGTGTTTCTCTTCTAGGTGTCCGGTGACTTTTTTGTCAATATATTGTATATTTAAAAAAACCGCTTATGTTAGCTTGCTGATATTTTCGTTGTTAATGCTGAAATGCTGTATAACTCGACTCAGTAGACGGAACATCCGAGATAGGAGGGATGAGAAGTTGACATGGGCATCCTCCGCGCAGGGTGGAACAGACCCAAACCGAAGGCAGGTGATAAATAAGCAGACAGCAGCGCTTCTCAAAAGTGTATCGCAATCGACGAACATGGGTAAACGTGGTGATCTGAGTTACTATGATCGTGGACGCATTGTCGGTGCAAGACAAAAGGGTCATTCTATCGTCCAAGTGGTAAGAAACCCAGAGTTCCCGTGTGCAACAGTATCAACGGTGCACCGCGAGTATACCATCGACTGACGTACTAGCGCCCAGAGAGAAGGAGGTGGCTGACAACACGCCATTGATGACCGGGGTAAACGTAGGCTATCCAGGATCGCACAGTCTGACGGCTTGGCAAAGGCGGCCCAAGTAACATTCAGGTTAAATGTCGGAGACCCAAAGAGCGTCAGCGAGCGAATGGTACAGCGCACGCAGCATTCTATGGGTTACGGGAGATAACACCGTACTCACGTGCTACAGTTGAATGCTCGTCATCGTGAATTATGCCTCTCTGGTGTAGAGAACATCCAAACTGTAAGATCTGCAGTCTGAAGCCTCGTCGTGTGGGCAGATGAATCGCGAGTTTTCAGCTGTTCCGAGCTGACGGGAGGTTGCGGATGTGGTAGACAGCATAAGGCCATGTAACCGTCGTGATAGGTCGGCTCTGTTCAAGGCTGAGGTGGCTATGTGATGGTTTGGGGAGCTTTAACCTGCGAAACACTGGATCATTTAGTGTGTCTGGAAAGTTCCGTAACCGCTGAGTGCTACCAGACTGTGTCAGTGCGCAGCGGTTAATAAGTTATTGTGCCCACAACGCCCTCTACACACTCTCTTGGCCTTTGCGTATAATGCGGCCGATGGCCTGTTCCAGTAGGATGATACATCGTCACACCGGGACGCAACCACCCAGGTATGGGTCGAGGAGCACTAGTTTCGATCATCCAGTAGCCCCCAAAGTCCCCGAACGTAAACCCTGTGGAAGTTCTGAGTGATGACGTGGAGCGAAACATTAGATCCATGGATCCTGGACCAACGTCTCGGGCGGAGTTGTGGACAATGCTGCAACAGGCATGGGTGGCATTACCTCAAGAAACCTTCGAGAATCTGGTGGAGTTGATGCCTCGGCGTGTACAGGCCGTTATTTGCGATAGAGGAGGACCAAAACGCTATTCGGTAGGCACGTCTGATGTTTTGTCCATTGAGTGTATATTCTAGTCCATTAAACTGAAAGGGACGGAATGCTAGACGGATTTCTTCTCCGTTGTACGAGGTGTGGTGAATGAGTAATTTCCGTGAACCGGTGTCTAGTAGACACCGGGTAGTAAATGGCGTTGTTTGGCACTAGAATTTAATTTTAAAAAACTGCAGGAGAACATGTAGCGTTCTTTATTATTTGAAGCGTGTGTATATAGCTTAATGAACACTACATACAGTCAGTTCTTATCCACTCATTTTAAGTGAAACAGGAGTCACTCAAATAAAGTTCAAGAAGTAGATGCTTATAGTTCTCCCCCTTTATTCTGTCAACACCTCATAAATACTGCTCATGCAGAAAGTCAACATTCCAACATACTTGAATTAATCACAATGGTAGTATACTTAAAAACTAATTAAGAAACGTTAGTAGGCAGAAACCTTTTAATTCCAAACGCTAAATATGTAACAGCACAGCTTAACACGCAGCCTTCAAGTATATCAAACTTCAGAGTAACGCACATTCAGCAATTATAACCTAGCATAGCATCATACCCACATTTTTGGCTGCTGCTTCAACATTATATGAGGGTTGTACCAAAAGTAACGCAAAAGCAGGCATAATTCTTTTATTAACACACAGAGGTCGTTCAATTTGCACATGTGGTAGAGCAACTCTTTCTCCATACAAAGGCACTACTCAGCATAGTCTCCATCACTAGCGATGCATTTGCGCCGTCGTTGAATACAACTCTCGAATCCTCTTTGAAAAAACTCGGGTGTGGACTGTTGTACCCACTTCTTCACAGCCACTTTCACTTCGTCTGTGTAAGCAAGTCGTTGTCTCTGGAGACTGTCCTTCACTAGACTGAACAAGTGGAAGTCGGAGGGTGCCAGATTTGGGCTGTACGATGGATGGGGGAACCACCGACCAGTCTAATTTGCTAATCGCCTGATTTGTTGCCAAAGATGTGTGTGGCCTTGCATTGTCATGGCGAACGTATATCCTTTTCAGATTCTTGTTTGGTCTCTTCCTCATTATGTCTTCTCTAAGCTTCTTGAGTGTCTCAATGTACCGCTCACTGGTCACGGTACGGCCACGTTCCAGAAAATCAAGGAGAATGACACCCCCGTCATCCCAAACAAGTTAGTAAAATCATGCAATGCATTGATTATGATACGCTTTCCAATATACTAGAAATCATTACTCAAGCTATTACTCAAGTTATGAGGAAAATGGCTGTGGAATAAATCTCACCCCTGTGCCCTGACCTTTGATCCATTTGGATGATATTCAACAGAACTGGTTCAGTATATCTCCGAAATAACATGATAAAGTTTTGTCCCAATCGAAGCAATTTTACGTAAGTTATGATGCATAAGCGCTATGGAATAGATCCCGCTCCTGTGTCCTAACCTTTCACCCCATTTCGCCCATTTTCAATAGGATTCGTCCCCAGGAAGGTCCCTACAACATACCAACATTTCATCCAAATCGAAACATTTTTACGTAAGTTATGACTCATAATGGCGATGGAAGTGATTCCGCTCCTATGTCCTGACCTTTAACCCCCATTTCGCCAATTTTCAATAGGGTTTGTCCCCAGGTAGTTTCCTACCACATACTAAAATTTAATCGAAATCGAACCTTTTTTACGTTAGTTATGACGCATAAGAGCAGTGGAATGGATCCCACTCTTATGTCCTGACCTTTGACCCCATTTCGTTCACTTTCAATAGGGTTCCTTCCCAGGTGTTCCCCTACCACATACTGAACTTTCATCGAAATCGAACGATTTTTACGCAAGTTATCGTGCGGACGAACATACGCACACAACGCGTGACGTAATGAGGCAGATAGGAATCACGACCATCTGCTAGCAAAGGTGTGACGTCATAAAACTTTAATAGGATCCACAAACAACGCGTGACGTAATGAGATAGATGGCATGACCGCGCGCCAACATCTAAAGGGGCGACACTATTACACCACACTACAAACTTGGTAATTCGGGGTGGTTATTTAACCCACTAAACAAATTTTCTTAAAGTCGAGATCAAGCAAAATCGATTTCTAGTACCAGAAAACAGTAGGTTAACGACTTTCATCAAAATCCTCAGAACCGTTTTCAAAATAAAATTTACATACATACAAGAATTGCTCCTTTAAGGTGAACGTCAAGTAATTTTGCTTCCTGTACTTCGAATGGAAAAATTTCTGTACACATTTTCTTCCCAATTAATGCGTTCCCAAGGATGAAAATTTGAACATCGATTAACATATCTTCATTTTATAACTTGGAATACTTAATATTTTCTAAAACATAACCATAATTATGCAATCAAACATTATTTGTCTGCTGACGTCATGAAAGTACAGGTCGCGCCATCTTTTTTCTGGACAATTAATGCGTTCACAAGGATGAAAATTTGAACATCGATTAAACTAGCTTCATTTTATAACTTGCAATACTTAATATTTTCTAAAACATAACCATAATTATGCAATCCAACATTTGTTTGTCTACTGACGTCATGAAAATACAGGTCGTGCCATCTTTATTCTGGACAATTTATGCATTCACAAGGATGAAAATTTGAACATCGTTTAAAATAACTTCATTTTATAACTTGGAATACTTAATATTTTCTAAAAAATAACCATAATTATGCAATCCAACATTTGTGTGTCTACTGACGTCATCAAAGTACAGGTCGCGCCATACGTTTTCTGGTTTCAGCACCACCAAATGAAAAGTTATTGATTTTTAATGTAATTATGGTTATGTTTTAGAAAATATTAATTATTCCAAGTTGTAATAAAGTTATTTTTATCGATGTTCAAATTTTCATCCTTGGGAACACATTAATTGTGAAGGAAATGTGTACAAAAGTTTTTCCGTTGGAAATATAGTACGCAAAATTACTTGACGTCCACCTTAATAATATGGGACAAGAGCGATAGAATGCATCGCATTCCTATGTCCTGACCTTTGACCCCATTTCGTCCACATTCAATAGGGTTCGTCCCCAGGTGGTCCCCTACCACATACTGAAATTTCATCGAAATCGAACCATTTTTAAGCACGTTATGACGCATATGGGCAATGGAATGCATCCCGCTCTTATGTCCTAACCTTTGACCCCACTTCACCGATTTTGAATAAGATTTGTCCCCAGGCGGTCCCCTGCCACATACTAAAATTTATTTGAAATCGAACCATATTTACGCAAGTTATGACGCATAAGGGCAATGGAATGATCCAGCTCCTACATCGTGACCTTTGACCCCATCTGTCCCATTTTCAATAAGGTTCATCCCCAGGTAGTCCCCTACCACATAGTAAACTTTCATTGAGATCGAACCATATTTACGCAAGTTATGACGCATAAGGGCAATGGAAGGATCCCGCTCCTACGTCGTGACCTTTGACCCCATTTGTCCCATTTTCAATAGGGTTCGTTCCATGGTGGTCCTCTACCACATACTAAAATTTAATCAAAATCGAACCATTTTTACGCCAATTATCGTGCGGACGGATGGACAAAGCTGGAGCATATACGCTTCTTCAACCTACGGTTGGAAAGCGTAAAAAACAGTCGCCATAACTTTCTGTGCTGATCGTTGGCTCTTGAACTTCTTAGGCCTTGGTGAAGAGGTGTGACGCCATTCCATGAATTGATTCTGCCACTTCATCCCCTGTAACCAGATCGGAAAAAACGTGCCTTCATTCGCTTCAAACGCTTCCAGCAGATCAAAGTAGACTTCCACCTTTCTCTTTTTCAAAGCGGGTGTCAACTGCCGAGGTACCCATTTTGTACACGCTTTCCGATACCCTAAGTCTTCCACCATCTTCTGTATGGTTATAACCACAGGTCAGTTGTGCAACAAGCTCACGAATTGAGAATCTTCTCTCTGCGCGAATCAATTCATCCGCTCGCTGTCAAATGCCGAGGTACCCGCTTTGCACACACTTTCCGATACCCTAAGTCTTCCACCATCTTCTGTATGGCATCGTGACCACAGTCCAGTTGTGCAACAAGCTCACGGATTGTTACTCGTCTCTCCGCGCGAATCAATTCATCAGCTCGCTGACGATTCGTGTCAGTGGTCGCAGATGATGGTCTCCCACTGCGTGGCTTGTCTTCAATGCTGGTTTCCACTTCTTTAAACTTCTTCATCTATCTCTGCACGTTTCTCTTGTCAATGCTGTCTTCTCCGTAAACATTCTGTAGCCTTCTGTGGATGTCGGACAGCCTGCAACTTTCCTTCGTCAAGAACTCAATGATGGCACGTTGCTTATGCTTAGAATCGGTTATTTACCTGCAATGAAGAAGAATGGTTACTATAGAGAAAGAGTTACTCTACCAACATGTGCAATTTGAACGACCTCTGTCAGTTAATAAAAAAGTTATGCCCACTTTTGCATTACTTTCGGTACAACCCTCGTATCTCTAGTTGTGTCAACCTATGTGTCAACCTGCTTACGTCATGCTCTCTGACCTCAGAATTGTTGCCAACATCATTCCGCGAGCGAGAAGATATAACGTTAAGGTAGAAAACGCTAAAATAGAATGAACTCAAATTTACATAGAGACAGCAACCGAAAATGGAAGTTAATTCAGAGTGTATGTTACAAACCAGTGCGAAGGGGCTGTGGATGATGGCCTTGTGGTTAGCACATCAGCCTACCGACATAAGAGTCTAGATAAATTTTTTTATGGGTATATCAGGATAAGAGATGTACAGTAAAACTTCTCAGTAGCTTATCTGTGATCTATTCAAGAGTTTGGACTTACTAGGCTCACAGTATACTATACTGTAAGTCTTACAGCGTAAAAACTACATGATAAACATGCATGTAAAGTGCATAATTAAAATAATGATTTTCGATTAAATGTTTCATTTTTCCGTTGCTTAATAGTGAGAAAAAGTACAGTACATGTACAGTATTTGTATTTTTACCATGTAGTGTACGTATTTCGATGTATGCTGCCAAATGGGTACAAATCAATTTCTTCTATTACACCCTGACTTTCATTTCTTTTCTTCTATCAGAAGAATCTTCACCTTGACTGTCACTCCTTTTCTTCTGTCTAACAGGAATCTTATTTGATAGGACTAAATTAAACCACAACTGAATAGCACAGAAACAGTTACACTTCTCTCAGTTTTGCGAACTGTAACTTTCTTGCTGTTTCCGTTCGTTTTGAAGATCCGGTTTGCTGATCTTGGTGTAAACAATTTGTTATACATTCGGTGCTTCTAGTGTGTTTCTGGTACCGACATGTAAAAACTCTTCTGTGTATGTGCAAACCAATTATTAAGTTTAACTGGTCGAAATATTAGGTTAGATTTAAGCTGTAAGTAATTATAAGCTGTAAGTCTTACGTTCGCTAAAATGCTTAGCTACGAATTTGCTCTCTGAACTTGTGAACATAAGTATCAACCTCTGTCAAATACAGAAATCACTGACAGCCAGGATAATGAATTTTTCGAAGAAACTTTCGTGTATCTATTTTTATTCTTGTAAATGTCACTTCGGAACAGGAAGATCAACGTGAGCCATAAAATGAACTTGTTCGCATCTTCTTTATTGGGGGAGGGGGAGGGGGTAACGACCACAGTGAGAAACTCAATGAGTTATAAGCAGTCTTCTTCTTCTTAGCCTGTTGGCACCCACTGCACGGTAAAGGCCTCCCTCAGTCTTTTCCAACGTCCTCGATCCTTAGCTTCAGTTCACCATTTAGGACCTCTAATTCTCCGAAGGTCATCTCTCCATCTTGTTCTCTGGCGCCCCCTTCGTCTCTTTCCATCTCTCGGTTGCCATTCTGTTATTAATCGTGTCCATCTTTCAGTCTTCCAACATGTCCAGCCCATCTCTACTTTGATTCTTTCATTATTTTTAGAATATCCATCATTCCTGTTCTTTCTCTTATAAGTTCATTTCTAACTCTGCCTCCTCTTGTTATTCCTAACATCCTTCTCTCTAATTTTTGGCCACTGGTTTCAGGGAAGGGAAATAGTCAGTGCCTTAAGACAAACGCAATATCCATGTATCACCGGGATTCGAATCAGGGCCCATTTCGAGCGAACGATCAGAAGCCAGCGCTTAGACCAATGCGCCAGAAGGGCGGCCTTGTTGGCTTCAATTCATATAAAATTCCCAATGAATGAGTTTGTGAAAGGACACTCTATCAAAATACACTTATAATAAGTCGATATGTCAAATGCTCTTATCACTTCCTTCTGACGAGTCGTTCTTACAAATTGCTTCTATCAATCGCACGCCTAACTAATAAGTGGTCCTTGCAAATGCACGCTTTGTACATTCAGTGTTGACGCTATATTTTTCTATGAAAAACCTTTAGTACTGGAAAATTTAGAAAGCTCTTCTGGGGAAAATAATGTGTCGTTGAGTCAGGACACATTTAAAAGAAGAAACTAAAATTTAGATAAAAACTCAAAAGGAAGGTTAAATTAGAGGTATGCGTAATTTAATGTATTCCTGATTTGTTACCTGTAGAAGAAATATGCGAAAATAACTTTCTTACTTTCGTTATAATACTTCTTTTCAGAATCGCTCGACTGGTTGAGAGTGGCTTATTCATCAAGTGGCGTAAACAGGCGCTTCCACCAGACAACGAATGCACAGTTGCGTCCAAGCCGCAGGCAGGAGACATCAGGAAGATCAATCTTTCTCAAATGATGGGCTCCTTCTACATCTTAGGATTTGGATTCGGCGGAGCAGCAGCTGCTTTGTTAGCTGAGTATTTATTCCTTCGCTTCAACCCAAGGACTAGGCACTCGCCGCAAAAATCCAAGTTCTTTGTTCCTGACCTAAAGGCGTTCGCTCCCAGTTTTTCCTTCTTTGGGCTCAATTCTCAAAATCAAGGTCCGAAGAAAAAATTCCGCAAGAGACTTCCCGAAAATAAAATGAGAGAAAAGCATCAACCCAGGAGGAAGAAGAAAACGGATCGGTTGCAAAATGGCGCCATCAAATCCAATCGTTTTTACGATGACGGTTTGTACGATCCGTATAAGGAAACGGAGCACCCCCATACGGAAATGACGACAACATTCGTTACGACGCGTACGGCCGACGGGACATTTATGGTCAGCAAGACGGAACCGTTTACAACGACAACAATGATTATGGGATCAGAAGAGGTTTCGAGAGAAACGAGGACGACCACCGTCAGTACGTTGGCGACCGTCATCCTCGACACAGAGGAATCAGTCCTCGAACCCCAATCAGGTCATCTACTGAAAACATTAATAACAGAAGAAACAGTGGAGGCAGGACAACTCCAAGTTCAGCTGAGAGTGAGAGAGAGAATCCGTTGCATGCAAGAAATCCTGACCGGGGCAGGCACACTTATTTTACGTATAACACGGGACAGTTTCGAAGGTATTAAGAGTTCCTGCTCATCACATGCACTCAGAGCGATTTTTAAATATATTTTTCAACAGTGTATTTTCAGCAAACTGTTAAAAGATGTTTTAATAAAGCTGCTTTTATATATTTATGCAATTCACAGCCTTTTTATGTTTATCTACGAACGAACACTGTAATAATACAGAGCTGACAAAATTTGCATCGTAATTATTATTGAAGTTTTTAACACGCATAAAATCTACGCGATATGGTTGCATTTTGTAGTACACCGATGCCCCATTACATATGAGTACCCCTAGCTTAGCGAAATGAGCGTGCCTGGAGACCGAACGGTGGCGCAGGTGAAGTTCAATGAGCTGTTTATTAAGGGTGATTCAGAAGTCATAGGACAAACTTTAAGGGGTGGTAGATCACACTGCAACTGTAACGTACCAGGAGATGTGACGTACCTGCCAGAAGGACGCACACGACATAAAGGCAGATAGGAATCAGAATAAAACGTCCGCGTAGCTCAATTGGTACAGTGACTTGTTCCGGAATAAGCGGACTCGGGTTCGAATCCCGGCGTAGACCAAAAAGGACGGAGAAATTTACTTCGTTATAATGGCGCCCGAACTATCCGGATGACCCGACCGTTCAAAATCTCGCAATGGTGTGATGTTATTTCCACACCGCGAGATAGGAAAAATAAGAGAATCCCTTCTCCAGCACTTCGAAAAAAAAAATAAATAAAAAAAAAATAAGGGGGAGATGATGTAACGTACCAGGAGATGTGACGTACCTGCCAGAAGGACGCACACGACATAAAGGCAGATAGGAATCAGAATAAAACGTCCGCGTAGCTCAATTGGTAGAGTGACTTGTTCCGGAATAAGCGGACTCGGGTTCGAATCCCGGCGTAGACCAAAAAGGACGGAGAAATTTACTTCGTTATAATGGCGCCCGTACTATCCGGATGACCCGACCGTTCAAAATCTCGCAATGGTGGGATGTTATTTCCACACCGCGAGATAGGAAAAATAAGAGAATCCCTTCTCCAGCACTTCGAAAAAAAAAAATAAATAAAAAAAATAAGGGGGAGATGATGTAACGTACCAGGAGATGTGACGTACCTGCCAGAAGGACGCACACGACATAAAGGCAGATAGGAATCAGAATAAAACGTCCACGTAGCTCAATTGGTAGAGTGACTTATTCCGGAATGAGGGGACCCGGGTTCAAATCCTGGCGTGGACAGAAATGACGGAGAAATTTACTTCGTTATACAACAAAATTTTTTTGTATAGGTATGTATGGGCGTAAGTAACGCGTTAAGGCACAAACACAAGAAATAGACAAACATAAATTGTGTACTTACAGCATCGTTGACAAATGCTTCTTTACAGCAATGTTTACAAAAGTGCTCAAAATTGCGTCCACCAAGAGTTATACATGTGTGGCAGCGTCAACGTACCAAGAACGATTCTGTGTGAATATGTGGGCGGGTATTGTGAACGACTTCCTGCTTGGCTCATATCTACTACCAAGGCGACTCGATGGCAGATGTTATCGTATTTTTCTGGAAGAGGCTTTACCAGAATTGCTTCAAGATGTACCACTGGCCGTCCGACAAGGATTGTGGTTTCAGCATGATGGTGCGCCAGCCCATTTCAGCATTAATGTGCGCAATTACCTGGATGCCACTTTTGGGGCGCGATGGATTGGCCGTGGTGGACCAGTCCGTTGGCCACCGTGTTCGCCCGATTTATCGAGCCTTGATTACTTCTTATGGGGACATCTGAAGGCCCTCGTTTCCGAGACTCCAGTTGACTCCGTTGAAGACGTCATCGCTCGAATATCCGTTGCGGCTGCACTTGTGCGAGAAATACCTGGCATCTTTGAAACTGTACGCCAATCACTCCGTCGACGCTACCACGCATGTATTACTGTTAGTGGATGCAATTTTGAGCACTTATTGTAAACATTGCTGTAAAACAGCACTTGTCAACGATGCTGTAAGTAAACAATTTATGTTTCCTTTCATGTCTATTTCTTGTGTTTGCGCCTCAACGCTTCACTCGCGCCCATACATTCCTATACAATTTTTTTGAAGTGTACTCTACCACCCCTTAAAGCTTGTCCCATTAGTTCTGAATCACCCTGTATATACAACACGAGGACTGGCTTTCGGTTAGTAGAGTGTTAGGAGTCAGAAGGGGAAAAGCTGCCGATTTATCGGAGTTTGATAAATGGACAAATTGTGATGGCACGGCGCATCGGAACTACGATCTCGGAAACGGCGCGGCTTGTGGGTTGTTCACCTGCCGCTGTAATGAGTACGTATCAAAAGTGGTGCACAGATGACCAAATGATGAACCGTCGTCTAGCCGTGTGTCTTCCTCAGCTCATTGATGCCAGAGCAGAGCGGAGACTGTCGCGCTTTGTTCACGGCGACCGCAGGGACACAGTGTGACAAATCACCAGCGGCTACAACAGTGGTGATCAGAGCAAAGTGTCGCAGCGCACAGTTCATCGCAGCCTTCTGCCAATAGGTCTGCCTAGCCGAAGACGCAGTCGGGTCCCCATAGTCTACTGCACGTCATCGACAACGAAGTATGAAATGGGCCCAAGATAATCGAGGTTGGACCGTAGATGATTGGAAGAAAGTGGCCTGGTCTAATAAATCAAGATTCCTAGTGCATCACGTAGACGGTCGAGCGCGGATACTCAGATTACCAACGGAAGCTATGGCACCTGGATGCACTGTTGGGCTGTAACGTACCAGGAGATGTGACGTACCTGCCAGAAGGACGCACACGACATAAAGGCAGATAGGAATCAGAATAAAATGTCCGCGTAGCTCAATTGGTAGAGCAACTTATTCCGGAATGAGGGGATCCGGGTTCGAATCCCGGCGTACACCAAAAATGACGGAGAAATTTACTTCGTTATAATGGCGCCCTAACTATCCGGATGACCCGACCGTTCAAAATCTCGCAATGCTGTGATGTTATATCCACACCGCGAGGTAGGAAAAATAAGAGAATCCCTTCTCCAGCACTTCGAAAAAAAAAAAAAATAAATAAATAAAAATAAGGGGGAGATGATGTAACGTACCAGGAGATGTGACGTACCTGCCAGCAGGACGCACACGACATAAAGGAAGATAGGAATCAGAATAAAATGCCCGCGTAGCTCAATTGGTAGAGCAACTTATTCCGGAATGAGGGGATCCGGGTTCGAATCCCGGCGTAGACCAAAAATGACGGAGAAATTTACTTCGTTATAATGGCGCCCGAACTATCCGGATGACCCGACCGTTCAAAATCTCGCAATGGTGTGATGTTATTTCCACACCGCGAGATAGGAAAAATAAGAGAATCCCTTCTCCAGCACTTCGAAAAAAAAAAAAAAATAAAATAAAAATAAGGGGGAGATGATGTAACGTACCAGGAGATGTGACGTACCTGCCAGCAGGACGCACATGACATAAAGGAAGATAGGAATCAGAATAAAATGCCCGCGTAGCTCAATTGGTAGAGCAACTTATTCCGGAATGAGGGGATCCGGGTTCGAATCCTGGCGTGGACAGAAATGACGGAGAAATTTACTTCGTTATAGAGCGAAAACAGGCAGGAGGCGGCGGTGTTATATTGTGGGCGATGCTTTCTTGGGACACTTTAGACCCATTATCTCAATACCACAATCCCTGACAGCTGCCAGGTATCTGAACATAGTTGTGGACCAAGTTCACCCATTCATGGCAACTGTTCCCTGCTGGTGATGGCCATTACCAACAGGATAATGCTCTATGCCACACTACCAGAATCTTCAAGAAGTGGTTCGAGGGACATACTGGTGACTTTCTGTTAATGTCCTGGCCTCCAAATTCACTTGATATGAGCCCAATCGATTTGGAAAAGTGGGTTCGCGCTAAACCACTGCCACACCGAAATGTACGGGAACTGCAGGACCAGCTGTTGACATTATGGTACCAGATACCCCAGGATACCTATCGCCACATCATCGAATCGATGCCTCGCCGAGTGGCCGCTGGTTTGCGAGCTAAATGGGGTCCTACAGCTTATTAGTTAGGTGGTCATAATGTAATGACTCATTGGTGTATTTAGGTTTAATAACTCGTGTTGAAATTTTTGAGTGGTTCCGTCAATTTGAAAGATGAATAAGTAACTATCTGGGTGCTTGATGTTAATCATGAATTCGTGTTTTGTGTCCGCAGTTTTTTGCTAAACGGTAGCCTGTTGACTACATGAAGTAACAGAAGACAGAGGAGGAATCTGTTATAGCAAGTACCAGGCAATTTCGATAAGTTCCATGTCACAACTAACAAAATAGCCCATCATAGGAACAAAACTCTCGTCTGGTCAGTTTGTACAATTATTTTCTTATATACGCGAATACGGGATTAACTGGGAAAATAAGTGAAAAAAAAAGAGAGAGATGGCAACAATTTTTTTGGTATTATCAGCATGTATTTTATTTATTAATTTGTTTGTTTCGGGGTATAACCAGCGCCATGAGCAAATTTTAGAGCCATTAGCAGTCGCCATCCTAATCTGAGGTCACTTGTTGCAGTGAGGGTGCAAGGCCATCAAACAAACGCACCACCCATGTCTCCTCATCTGGGACTCGAACCCGAGACTACCTCAGACGATAGTTCCAAAACCAGCGCCTCAGACCACTCGGGCACCGGGACGGTAGCCTGTCTTTCGATCCAAAGGAAAATGCAAGGAAGTGAAATGTAGTAATGGTGATACAGTTATTGGCAGATAAATTCTTGTTCATGAATGGAATACGATATTACACCATTGTACAATACAAATTTTGAAAATGTGAATCCGTTTTTTTGTGTAAATATAACATGGATGGTAAGTCAGATAATATCCGAAAACTTTAAAATTTTGTCGTCCTAGAGCGGAAATCGAACCCGATTCTCCCGGATAGAGCCCGATTATGCTAACCACTACGCCACCCAGAACGAACGAGTTTTAAGTTTCTGATTAATTTGAATATAACCATCACAGGATTCGCTAGTCCAAGCAACCGGTATTCATGCTTAGAGAATCTGGAGTTTAAGAATTGTATCCCGGAAACTTGAAACTTGTTCGTTTTGGGTGGTGTAGTTGTTAGCATACTCGGACGCTATCCTGGAGACACAGATTTGATTTCCGCTCCACGACAAAAAAATGTTCAAGATTTTGGATATTATCTTACTTATCATGCGTGTCATATTTACGCCAAAAAACGGATTCTCATCTTCAAAATTTGAATTCTTGTTATTATTAGTTTATGGTAGCCTCCGTTGAAAAGCAGTTTTTTCCATCTACCTCATAGAAAAGGATATGTGATTGCCAATAAAAATGCGATTATATATTTACGACCTCTATCGGAAGAAATGCGTATTATTAGAAGAAAAAAACATGGCAAATTTTTTTGTCGTACTGACAAACGTCCGGTACAAGAACTTCTTTCAGATCATCATCGGGGATATACCTTCATATCCGAAAATATACTTAAGCGGCTACGCCGTTCGTTACGAAAAAGTAAAAAAACTCAGAGCCACCTCGGTAACCGAGTGTTCTGAGGCGCGGTCTTCAGATTTGTCAAGACTCCGAATATCCCTGCTCTACCCTTTCCCTTGAACCAGCTACCCTAAAGTAGAGACGGGAAGAAACTGCTTATAATTTTTAGAGCTTCTCATGGCGATCTTTAAGCCACAAAATAAACAAGAAAGATGACACCGAATGTTCGGCTGTAATAAGCACGTTTTTTGAAACCCTTTCGATGCGAATGAAATTTTTCAAAGTTATTCACAGTCAATGGAAGTGGTTAGAAAAAAAAATAACCGGATTTCTACAGTCGATTAAACATCCGGAAATAGAAACAACTACTTACTCCCACCAGCTGCTAAAAAGTGCACAAAAAGTTTCTCATAGCAGAAGAAATATTTGAGACAAAGGGATTTTCAAATCGAACAGTTAAAAGAGGAAATATAGAAGGAAACATGATATAACCTTACGCCTCCTAGCGGCAGAATTTTGCATAATGGAAAATTTGAAAATGCGCGCAAAGTATTCTTAATGGCAAAAGCTATGCTAAGGAAAATGAACTTTTCAAATACATTTCCCGGAAGCTGAAACAGCGAGGTTTTGAACTTTACACCCTTTAGCGGGAAAGCTGTGCGTTATAAAAAGAAGGAATATCTTTTCCATCTTTATTGAAGAGAACAGCATAGAGCAAAAAAAAAAAAAAAAAAAAATTCAATAGGGTTTTTAGAAGCGGAGATACAGCTGCAAACTTTTGTACACACACACTACCTAGCGACAGAACTGTGAACTATAAAAAAAAACTCCGCAAGTTTAAACCTAAAGTGTTCCATAAGGTCAATGGTATCCTGTGCTAAAGAATTTTTTAAATCGGTCATTTGGAAACACATATATCGTAAAAACAGATTAAATATTTGCACCACTAGCGAGTAAATCGTGCGTTATTTTAGTGGGGCAATATGCACAAAATGTTTTCATAGTTAGTAGTATCTGACCGAAAAAGATTTTTTCAATCGGGGTTGTAGTCCCGCAGGCATTGCAACAAATATGCTTTAAAGGGAAATATAAACTTCCGCGTTAAGAAAATCTTCAAATTATAGCAAAACATTTCGCCCAGGAAACGCTCTCCGGTAAAGAAAGAATTTTTCAAATCCTACTCTTAGAAGCAAGGTAATAGAAAAAATATCATATATATCTACGCCCCCGATTTTATCTCAAACGATTTTCTGAGGTATTTATCGTTCCACGAAAGTATGTTTTCAATCGAGTCTTCGGAGGTGCTGATTTTGCTACAAATACATCAGAAACAGAAATAAACACTTACGCCTCTGGTGACCAAACTATTCTCCACAGAAAATTAGACATGATATATAAACCATTTCCCACAGGGATCTGTATCCGATTCTTTTAGAAGGAGAGATATCAGGGAAATCCCAATTTACCTTTACGCCGCTAGCGGAAAATATATACATTACTCGAAAAAGAACTGTACACAAAAAGTCTTCGTTATAAACAGCCGTCTTTACACGATCATTATTCTATTAACAGATTCAAAATAACACATTTGACTGTTTAGATTATTTAACGTGATGAATTTAATTATTAAATTCATATAGAATACATTAGGACTTTATTTACGCTACGTGGATGATGTTCTCGTTTTTTGGCATTCCACTAAAGAGGAGTTGTACCAGTTCACAGACTGCTTATCATCTCAATATCCATCTATTAAGTTCTCCATGGAATTTGAAAAGAATTATACCTTACCATTTTTGGATTTTTATTTAAAACGAGACCCTCATAGACAAACTGTTCAATATTCAGTGTATCAAAAACCCACATCCTCTACCGTCATGATTCCATCTCAATCATCTCGTCCATTAAACCAGAAACTCGCATCCATCCAATTCCAAGTACGACGAGCATTTAGCCACTCATCGACAGTAACATTACGAAATCAAGAAATATCCAAAATTAAAATATCTGCATCTCATCATGGCTACTCAGATGACATCGTTAATTCTATAGTAAAGAAAGTGAATCGCACATTAGATACCACATTATTAAAAGATCACAGACCAGTTAAATATGTGGGATCACTTCCATACATTCCCAGCATCATCAATATACTCAAACACGTTTGTCATTGTCACAATATTGGCTTCGGTGTACGAACACACAATGTACTTTCAGGAATAAAAAATGATAGAGACGTTGTTCCTTTGGACAACCGATATGGAGAATATGTCATCCCAATGAAGACAATAGGCATTCAAGATGAAGATCATATATATGTTGGATCTACACTTCGCTCATTAAAAACTCGTTTAAAAGAGCACCAATATAACATAAAGACAAACTCATCAAGGACTTCCCTATCAAGGCTATCATGCAAAGGATCTCATTACCCATGCTGGAACGAAGCCAACATCCTCGCCACGCCCTACTCAAGAGCATCAAACCTACTACTAGAAAGTCTATTTATTCACAAATATGGTGAAGTATGCTGCAATGATGATACTCCTTGTCACATCCCTTTACGTTGGAAAACGGGGCTTAATAAGTTATAGCATGTAGAGACTTACACCAATTATTTCCTTCAAACATAGTTTTTAATACGTTGCTTGACACGTAATATATTTATCGAAGTTAACAAACCTTTCACGAGATATGAAGTCCATCACGAGCAGGTCACAATATCAAGAAAACCACATAACATTAATGTATTTAAATCATGCTCAGTTCCATTCTGTTAATAACATCTAAAGATGGGTCCGTTGCGGGCCTTAAAGTTCTAATGTATTCTATATGAATTTAATAATTAAATTCATCACATTAAGTAATCTAAACAGTCAAATGTGTTATTTTGAAGCTGTTAATTAAATAATGATCGTGTAAAGACGGCGGTAATCAACATAGGAAGTCAACGTAAACACGAAATGAACATTTACTTAGTAGTTATAAACAGCATCGAAAGCCAGAAAAAATTTGTTGAATCGGATATTTCGAACCAAATATGAAATAAAGTGTACTTTGAATTCGATAGCATATGCATTTACGCCCTCTAGCGGCGACGTTATGCCTTGGAAAAAAACCGGGAAGCAAGGATGATCGTTCTCAAAAAAGAAAGTTTCAAGTCGGACTAATAGCTGCAGATATATGGTGTCCGCAGACAGACGAACGAAATGACAAACGGATGAACAAAGTGATACCACAGTCAGTCCGCGATTTACGCGGTTAATTCGTTCCAAATATTTTTGTGTAAGTCGAAAAACTGCGCAAGTCCAAAGGTGCTTAATTATGGTGAATCGCCGACATGCACCTTCGTTTCAAGAACAATTAAAGCTAATAAACTACTACTATATAGTACATGAAAAGATAATGAAAGAGCGCAAATTAATCCTGAAATATAAGACTACATGTAATTAAAAGAAAACTCGCATGCACAGTGATATACAGTACATATACACTGAAGTGCCAAAAAAACTGGTACACCAGTCTAATACTTGGTAGGCCCCCAACGGGAGCGCAGGACTGCAGAAATATGACGGGGCATGGACTACACTAGCTTCTGGAAATATGCTGTAGGTAATGCACACCATACTTCCTGCAGAGCGTTCCATAATTCGGGTGTATTCCGAGGTCTCGGATTCCTGTGTTCGATAGCTTGTTGCATGGCATCACAAATATGTTGTATCACGTTCAGATCTGGGGACTTGGGTGGCAATGGCAACACCCGAAATTCAGATGAATACTCCTCTAACCATAATATGGCGTACCGACACTTGTGTGGAGGTGCATTGTCCTGTTGAAACAGGCCCAACCCATCAGCATGAATGCAGGACATGAACGGGTGTACCTCGTCAGAAAGAATGCGCACAAAGCGTTGCCCAGTCACAGACTTTGTAGACATACCAGGGGTCCCAGTGAAGTCCAGCTAAATACACCCCATACCATTACGGAACCCCTCCCCCGACCAGCCGGTTAGGTTACCTGTTGACAGGCGGGATCCATGGCTTCATGGGGTTTGCGCCACACACGAATGCTTCCATCTGCCCGATACAGTTGGAAATGCGACTCGTCAGACCAGGCTACTTGTTTTCAGTCATCAGGTGTCCAGTGGCAGTGTTTCCGTGCCCAAGCGAGGCGCATAGCTCTGTATCGTGCACCCATCAAGGGGACTGGAGCTAGGCGTCGGTTCCCAAAGCCCATATCGTGCAGGGTACGTTGCACAGTCCGGACACTAATTGTTGTTGAGGCTCCAGCATTGAATTCCGATGATATCTGCGAGAGTGTTGCACGCCTATCGCGTGAAACGATTCTTGACAGCCGACGATGGTCACGTTCACCCAATGTCTTTTTACGGCCACACTGGTATCGTTGGTTGGAGGTTTAGCCAGAATTCTTGTAGTCACGGTACACCCTTGCAATGGTCGTCCGTGAAAATTCGAACTTCGTTTCTGCCTCCGAAATACCATGGCCCATCTCACGAGCGCCAACTATGACACCGCGTTGAAAATCGCTTAAATTGTTATTACTTGTCGTTCTCATGCCCAAAACAGCTCTGACAGCTGGTAAGGATGTCTATCGCTTTATATACGCACTGGCGGACGCAACCGAGTACGCGCATAGGTGACGTTGCTATGTATTTTGCATAAGCTCGTCTGTACCAGTTTTTCTATCACTTGGAACCTGAAGACTTCTGGGTCATTAAGTGCAGCTTCTTGAGTGAATCCAAATTTTGCAGAACAAATCATTTTATTTTAATTAATATGTTCTTGTTCGTCTTTTATGATTTTTATTTTAATCTTAAAATGACCGAATTTAAAATGCCAAAGAGAAAAAGAAGATTCAACGAAATAATGCTCACCGACTGACGGCCAAAATTAAAACGTTAGTAAGCCATAAGGACTGTTTTGAGACCTGCTACGCTCATGATTTCGTTCTATGGCTCATAAAGAACTACAGACGGAATTGATTGAGCTCTCAGATGGCATTTCAAAGTCCTTATTTGACGCTAAGAAAGATTTAGTTGAAATATGGAAAAACACAATAGAATACTCACACATTCGGCAACATGCACGAAATATGCTTTCTTACTTTTCAACCACTTATTGATGCGAATCTACATTCTCCTACCTCACTCAAATTAAAACACTCTTAAGGCCACAAGCGAAGGATGCCCATTTAGAGGATCAGCTAAAAGTGCGGACCTCCATGTTGCAATCAAATATTCAAATGCTTTCCAACAAAAAGCAATCACAACAAAGTTATTAAAAGGTTAGTTAACTTTAGAATTCACAATTTCTTTTTCATTTTTTGAAGTTAGTTAGTATTAGGTGTGCAACTTAAATCTCGGCCACAGGCACGACACGTTGAGAGCAAATTATAGCACATCAAATACGTACCTAATCAGGGAAATAATTCCCGTCGTGTTGGATACATTTGAGCCATCGGTCAGGGAGCTGCCGAATGCCACTGCGGAAAAAAGAGGGCTGTTTCGAGTTGATAAAGTCATCAATACTTGTCTGGACCCCCTCGACAGAAGTGAAGTGCGTATCACTCAGGTGATGTTGCAGAGAGCGAAAGAGGTGATAATTCGACGGGGCGAAGTCTGGAGAATACGCCGGGTGGGTCAAATTCTCCCATCCCAGGTCGGTGATCGTGTTTAAAGTCGTTTTCGCGATGTGACGACGCGCGTTATCCTGAAGCAACAGGGCCGACATTCTGCCCTTGCCGGTGTATGGCCTTTTCGCCTCCATTGCGTCACTCGCACGAATGGGTTGTTGACAATAACGCAGAGCATTGACCGTTTCACCAGGTTTGAGCAACTCATAGTGTACGACACAGCGCTGATCCCACCATGTGCACACCAACAACTTCCTGGCATGGATATTCAGTTTGGCGGTAGTGGTGTTAGGCTGACCTGGATAAACCCACGATTTGTGCCGCTTAGGATTATCGTAGAGGATCCACTTCTCATCACAGGTCAAAATCTTGTGGAGGAAATCTTTCTTCTTGAATCTGGAGAGCAAGGACACAACAACATCGTAGCGCCTGGACTTGTTCGCAGCTGTGAGTTGGTGGGACACCCAACGGCCTTCCTTGTGAATCCGTCCAAGCTTGTGCAGGCGCTTTACAATGACTTGCCGTCTTGCTCCGAGTTCCTGGGCGAGCTCTGACTGTGTGCGACAGGGATCCGCGTCCAACAGTTGTTTCAGTTCCTCATCGTCAACTTTCTGTGGCTGTCCCGGTCGTTCTGCATCACGGAGATCGATATTTCCCTGCTTAAATTGCTGGAACCACTTCTTACACGTACTGTAGGACACAGCAGCCTCACCCAAAGCAGCACAGATTATTTGCTGGGCTTCTGCGGCACTTTTTTCAGCTGAAACGCGAACAGGAGGCAGTACCTCAAATGTTGCTTCTGGAACGACAATGCTTTCACCGTCAACTTTCGTCCCTTCTGTCACTACAGCTGTGAGCGGTTACGGTTGCCTGGAAAGCTGTTGGATGGCGCTGCAATCAACCATTATTGCACACTGCTATTTGCATTTGCCAACGTTCTATGAACGCTTGCGGTTAGGGGCCGAGAAGCGCACCAAATGCATAGTAAAATTTTTACAAAATAATATGTCCGAAAGGGGTCCGGGTTCGAATCCCGGTGAGGAATGGATGTTGTGTTTGTCTTACGGCACTGGCTCTTTCCCTTCCCTGGAACCAGTGACCCTAAATTGACGGGCAACTGCTTATAGCCCATTGAGTTGCTCACGGTGGTCGTTAAACCTCCAATAAATAATAATAATAATAACAATAATAACAATAATATGCATTTCGAAGTACAGTATATCTAATTGAAGTTTGTAGAATGCGGCCTTATTGGATTACAGCTAAGTTAATGCGGCCTTCCAAATGAAGACGTTCCCCACCTCTGTACGAGAACATATGTATTTGAACATTATACTCTTGCAAACTATGTATCAATATGCTCCGGCTCCTCAGATGTCGTAGACACTTTAAAATACTTGTCCAAAGACATCTGTACAGTCACCCTACTTTTCTCGTCGTAAATCACATCCAAGCAAACAAGGGCATTATGCATTTTATAACGAAGTAAATTTCTCCGTAATTTTTGGTCTATGCGGGGATCGAACCCGAGTCCTCTTATTTCGGAACAAGTCGCTCTACCAACTGACTACGCAGACGTTCGTTCTCGCTGCTATCTGCTTTTATTTCCTGTGCGTTCTGCGTAAAACACATCCAAGCAAACAAGAGCATCATGCATTTTATAGCGAAGTAAATTTTTCCGTCATTTTTCTTCTACGCCGGGGATCGAACCCGAGTCCTCTTATTCCAGAACAAGTCGCTCTACCAACTGAGCTACGCAGACGTCCGTTCTCGCTGCTATCTGCCTTTATGTCGTGTGCGTCCTGCTGGGCGGGCACGTCACAATTTCTCCAAACACTTTCGCGAACCTTCCGGAATTTAGATTCTGAGCGCTAAGACCAGCTAGTCCTTTGTTGATCATTCTGAAGCATTCTGACATTTGCTTAGCTTCACATCACAAAACGGCGTAACTGTGTGCCGATGCACGCCGTCGATAAGCGATCCCAAATTATCACTGTCTTCACATCCAGCGTATTTCCACGGCCGAGTTCACCAGCGCCATCTCGTAGTCGTATTTGTAAGCGGAAGATGCACTACAAGACGCAATCGCCTAACTCCGAAACTGCGATGAGTCGGGGACTTACTGTATTAACATATCCGTTGTTTTACAAACGGGAAAGCTAAAACTATGAATACGCTTAGTTAAAAGATTTAAACCGGAAACATATTGAAAATCAATAATGAAAAAGCAAAACAAGAGTGATTTCAGAAGGTAAAGTAGTTCGACATTTTTTCGCGAGTGAACAGTATTTCATTACAAAAGTGTCAGAAATAAAGACACAAGCCAAAAGGATAAATCAAGCTAATAGCACCAAAACAGTTGGGAAATATAATATTGCAAATCATATGCATTAGAAATCCGACATTTATTCACCAGCAAGTCGATAACCTCAAAGAAAGCCCTTTTATAACAACTTTGTTTTCAAACAAGTTTCTACAATCGGTTAAACATCTGCAAACAGAAATAGCAATATGAGCAACCTAGCGACAGAAGATTAAATTACGAAAATTAGAAATTGTGCGCAAAATCTTCCTCATATCGGAAGATATCTGAAACAAAAGGAACTTAACAAACCGGACAATTTGAAGCAAAATATGCAAGAAAATGTAATATTACTTCACGGTAACTCGGGGAAAACTGTGCTACATTAGAGGGTATCCTGTAGAAAATGGATTGTTTTTTCCATGGGATTGTTAGAATGTGTAATACGCTTGCAAATATAGATATACACAGACTCTCACCATCCACAGATTATTTTTTTTATTTTTGATTGGGGGTTTAACGACCACCGTGAGCAACTCAATGGGCTATGCGCAGTCGCCTGTCCCTAATTTAGGACCACTGACTCCAAGGAAGGGAGAGAGCAGTGTCGTAAGACAAACACAATATCCATGCCATCCCCGAATTCGAACCCTGACCCATCACTGACGAATGGTCTAAGCGCTGATTATTGCACTAATCCACAGATTAGTGCAATATGGGAAAAGAGAAAGTTTACCAAAGTACTCCACTTCTCTATGCGAAGAAAATTTTTTTTTTCAAAGGCGGCTTTTCGAAGCAGAGAAAGCAAGAAAACAATGCATGTATATACTGTCCTAGCAGGAAAACTTGACATTATTTGAAGTAGATAATGTTCGCATTTCCGTACCATTGAGAATTGCATGCAGTACAAAAAAAAAATAATAATGGAATCCCTAAAAGCACAGATGCAGTTGCAGACAGCAGAGAACACCTAACGTCAGAACTGCCCATTATAAAAACTTCAAAAATATATGCAAAGTTTTCACCAGGGCAAATGGTATCTTATGCAAAAAAAAAAAAAAAAGTAGTGAAATCAAGCATTTAGAAGCAGAGATATAATGAAAAATTAAATATGCGCTTCCTAGCTGGTAAATTACGAATGATTTTTGGCAACACATATGGGTAAAATATTTTCTGTAGTGAGCGATATCTGACAATTTTTGTTTTCAAACAGGGTTTCAACGCATAGATACGAACGCAATTGTACTGTAAAGAGGAATAAATATGCGTTCACGACCTGCTTCGAAAAATTTGTGGGTTCGAAAAAAGTGGAAAGTGATATATATCATATTTTTTGGTAAACGTTATGCGCCACTAAAGAAAGTTTCGTAATTGAACATTTAGAAGCGGAGACATCGAGAAAAAATGTGATACACACTTACACCCCTATCGGGAAAACTGCGCAAGAAAATATGCGCTTTGTGATTGATGTTTCGTCAATACAGAATCTTTTCCCCTGGGGTTCAGGAGCATAGATACGGCTACACATAAGCTGGAAAAAGAAACTTGTTCTCACGCACGCTCTTGGCAAGACTACAATATATATATATATATATATATATATATATATATATATATATATATATATATATATATACATGCTCGAGGCACATTATTGTGACCATAACCAGGGTAACCGTTGTGTGCAGTACGGACAGCAGCTAGACGGGCTGAGAGTGACTCAATATGGTGCTGGAAGGTGTTCACAGGTATGTGGAGCCATGCGGACTGCAATACATCTGACAGCTGCTGGAGGGTGCGTGGTGGAGGATCCATAGAGCGAGCAATATGATCGAGGTGTGCCCACAGATGCTCAATTGGGTTTAAGTCTGGGGAATTAGGGGGCGAGGGAAGTACTTTGAAGTCCTCGTCATGCTCTTCCAACCACTCTCCGATATTTCTAGCCGTGTCACACGTCGCATTGTCGTTCTGGAAGATCCCATACGCTCCAGGTAAGACAATCAGCATGTATGGGTGTACGTGGTCTGCAAGGATGGATTCATAACGAATTCGGTTCCACAGGTATGAGTGGACCCAGAGAATGCCACGAAAACATTCCCCAGACCATAACGCTGCCCCCACCAGCTTGTGTTCTTCCAACCATGGTTAAAGATTATTTGTTCTCTGGCGTTTCTTGCTTTATACACCAACGTCCATCCGTTCGATGAAGTAGAAAATGTGGCTCATCGGAGAAGGCAAACCTTTTCCAATCAACGGAGGTCCAATTCCGATACTGCCGTGCAGATGTAAGCCTTTTCTGCCGATGCTCCTTCGTTAGCATAGGTGCAGTGACCATCCGTCTGCATCGGAGCCCCACCCCCACACAGCAGGGTTAGCTGAATTGTCGTTTTAGACGCACTTTCTGTAGCCCCCTGGTTCATTCGTCCAGAGAGTTGCTCTACTGTAGAGTGCCGATCGGCCCTCACGCACCTTCGAAGCCGAAGTTCACCTCTCACATCAGTGGCACGTGGTGCTCCGCAGTTTTCACGTCGCTTATTCGCAATGGTGCCATTTCTCCATTCACGATACACTTTAACCACAGCAGCACACGAACAGTTCAATAAACTGCGCTGTTTCAGAAATACTGCTGCCCTTGGCCCGAAAGCCGATAGTCATCCCTTTTTGCAAATCTGATAAATCGCTCTTTTTATCCAAGACAGCAAAGAGTGATATGTTTTCAGAATGCCTATAGCACACCTTATATACTCTCCAAGCCAGCTCATGACACGCTCCTTCATTGATTGGCCACGTGCTGTTGACATCAAAAGTAGGAGGTGGTCGCAATAATGTGACTCTACTGTGTATATATATACTGTATATACGTATATGCTAAGCGTTCTTCGCTGTTAAAGCTATCCATCGCAAAAAGAATTTTTCTAATCTGACTTTTAGAAGCAACCATATAGAGGAAAACGAGATATACATGTACGCCCTCTAGCGGGAAAGCTGTACATTATTTGAGGAAGAAGCTGTATGAGAATCGCACCTCGTGGGCAAATGTATGGGAAAAAACGAAATATTTCAATTAGATATTTAGAAACAATGATGTTATTTAGAAACAAACATCCGTAAGGTACAGGCAAAAGATTTGTGCCTGCCACGTCCTCGTAGCTGTCCCGCAGCAGGAAGATATAAACCAGAATGCAAGGAGCAGGTTGCCATAGTCCATTTGCAGGAACTGTATCAGTAAGGTAGTGGTAGCAACTGAATGTGCTCCGCCACAGCAGACGAAACGCGTACGTACAGCTGACAGACTTTGAGTGAGGCCGATGTATTGAACTGTGGAAAGTAGGACTTTCCTTCTGCAACATCGCTACTCGTGTTGGAAGAAACGCGAGCACAGTGTCGAAAATGTGGCATCAGTAGGAAAAGGAAGGTCTGACGCGTCGACACGAGGATTCCGGAGCACAGTGAGGAAATTGTGCCATCAGTGGGATGAGGAAGGTCTGTTGCGTCGACGTGTAGTCTGGAGCACAGTAATGAAAATATGACATCAGTGGGAAGAGGAAGATCTGACGCGTCGATGTGAAGAGTCTGGAGCACAGTGATGAAAATGTGGTATCAGTGGGAAGAGGAAGTTCTAACGCGTTGACGTGAAGAGTCTGGAGCACAGTGGTGAAAATATGACATCAGTTAGAAGAAGAACGTCTGACGCGTTGATGTGAGTAGTCTGGAGCACAGTGATGAAATTGTGGCATCAGTGGAATTAGGAAGGACTGATGCCTCGACGTGTAATCTGGAGCACAGTAATGAAAATATGACATCAGTGGGTAGAAGAATATCTGATGCGTCAAGCTGAACAATCTGAAACACAATAATGAAAACATGACATCAGTGGAAAGAGGAAGGTCTGATGCGTCGACGTGAGGAGTCTGGTGCACAGTAATGAAAATATGACATCAATGGGAAGAAGAAGATCTAGTGCGTCAAGGTGAACAGTAGCCGAAGACCAGCCAGGTCCCCATGCTCACTGCATGTCATCGCCAACAACGCATGAAATGGACCCAAGATCATCGAGATTGGACCGTGAATGTTTGGAAGAAAGTGGCTTGCTCTGAGGAATCAAAATTCCTGGTGCATTACGTAGACGGCCGAGAGCGGATACTCAGATTACCAATGGAGGCTATGGTACCTGGATGAACTGTTGGGCGGAAACAGGCCAGCGGCGGCGGTCTTATGCTGTGGGCGATGTTTTCTTGCGACACTTTAGGATCGATTATCCCAATAGCACAACCCTTGACAGCTATCAGGTATCTGAACATCGTTGCGGACCAAGTTCACCCATTCATGGCAACTGTGTTCCATGCTGGTGATGGCCATTACCAACAGGACAATGCGCCATGCCACACTGCCAGAATCGTCAAGGTGTGGTTCGAGGAACATGCTGGTGACTTTCTGTTAATGCCCTGGCCTCCAAATTCACCTGACATGAACCCAATCGAACATTTGTGGTTCGACTTGGAAAAACGGGTTCGCGCTAAATCACCACCACCCCGAAATGTAGGGGAACTGGAAGACCTGCTGTTGACATTATGGTACCTGATACCCCAGGATACCTATCGCCACCTCATCGAATCGATGCCTCGCCGAGTGGCCGCTGTTTTGCGGGCTAACGGGGGTTCTTTACAGCTTATTAATTAGGTGGTCATAGTATAAAGGCTCATCGGTGTACACTGTTGTATATAACATGGAAGAATGTAAACGATCTGTTGTATATTCTGCGGAAAAATTCACACACGGGCATAAAATGCTCTCTGATAAACATTCCCGTCATTTGCCTGATGCACGTTTCTTTCGGCAAACCGATAAATTAAATATAACACATTTACACTAAGGCTGCTATGTGGTTGTCGATGGATTAGCACTAGCTTTGTACTTTGTTCACTAAAGTTGAAGACGGCACATTACGATTAACATCGGGTTTCTGACAGAGATTCTTTTACCTTCTAAGGTATCAACGGGTTGTGGAATTTTCTCCTAAGTGTTGAGGGGGATAACTTGGAGTGACAGAATACCTCAGAAGAGTGAAGAATCTTCACTCACCAAACAATATCTCTTTTAATATGAAAGAGTGGGGAATTCCGGTGCAAGGAAATGCCCAAAAGAAGGAAATAGTATCGTTTTGATCAAAATTAAAACAATATATTGTATACAACAGCATCCACAGACGGAAGGACATGTTGATATTAGCATCGGGAATTTTTAAGTGCTTCGTTTTATAAAAAAAAAAAAAAAAAGTAAAAGCGAATTGATGGTTATCCTTTTAGAAATGCAGTGTGGTCAAATCATGGAATTTTATTGCTACCATGAGTAACGTATACTTTAAATTAACTTTCATTTTTTTGTTGCTTTCTATGTAAATTTGAGTTCATTCTCGTTTAGCGTTTTCAACCTTGACGTTATATCTTCTCGCTCGCGGAATGACGTTGGCAAAAATTTTGAGGTCAGAGACCGTGACGTGCATGTTGACCGATATGAACTAGAGATATATAATGTTGAAGCAGGAGCTACAGTATATGGTGTGATGTTATAATCGTGGAAGCTGCGTTACCTGAAACTGTGTCTATTTGAAGGTTGGGTGTTAGAGTGGTGTTGTTACATACAAGAGTTGTACCGAAAGTAATGCAAAAGTGGGCATAACTTATTTATTAACTGACAGAGTTCGTTCAAATTGCACATGTTGGTACAGTAACTCTTTCTCTATACAGAGGTACTACTCAACATAGTCTCCATCACAAGCGATGCATTTGCGCCATCGTTGAACTCAACTCTCGAATCCTCTTTGAAAAAATTCAGGTGTGGACTGTGGAACATTCTTCTTCACAATCACTTTCACCTCGTCTGTGTCATCAAATCATTGTCCGCGGAAACTGTCCTTCATTGGATCGAACAGGTGGGAAACGTAGGACGGCAGATCTGGGCTGTACGGTGGATGGGGACCAGCGACCAGTCTAATTTGCTGACGCCTGATTTGTTGCCAAAGATATGTGCGGTCTGGCATTGTCATGATGAATCAAATTCCAATTCGGTCTCTTCCTCCTTATGGCTTCTCTAAGCTTCTTGAGTGTCTCAATGTACCGCTCACTGGTCACGGTATGGCCACGTTTCAGAAAATCAAGGAGAACGACCCCCCTTCCATCCCAAAAAACAGTCACCATGACTTTCTGTGCTGATCGTTAACTCTTGAACTTCTTAGGCCTAGGTGAAGAGGTGTGACGTCATTCCATGGATTGATTCTTCGTTTCCGGATCGTAAAGATACGCCCACGTTTCATCCCCTGACACCAGATCGGAAAACAACGTGTCTTCATTGGCTTCAAACGCTTCCAGCAGATCAGAGCAGACTTCCACCCTTTCTCTCCTTCAAATCTGCAATGAAGAAGAGTTACTATAGAGGAAGAGTTACTCTACCAACTTGTGCAATTTGAACGACCACTGTCAGTTAATAAAAAAGTTATGCCCACTTTTGTACTACTTTTGGCAACCCTCGTATTTAGCGTTTGGAGTTAATCTAGTTTTCTGCTTACTAACTTTAGTTAATTAGTTTTAAAGTACTATTGTGGTTAGTTCCTCAAGTATTTTGGAAAATGTAAGTATACAGCCCATATACGATACTGATGGAACAAAAGAGTTACCAGTAAGTAAGACTTCCTGGAACTTTATTTGAGTGACTCCTGTTTCACTTAAAATGTGTGGATAAAAAGAACTGACTGTATGTAGTGTTTAGTAAACCATTGTGACGTGCCTGCTCCGCAGGACGCACACGATATAAAGGCAGAGAGCAGCGATAACGAACGTCCGCGTAGCTCAATTGGTAGAGCGACTTATTCCAGAATGAGGGGACCCGGGTTCGAGCCACGGCGTGGACAAAAATGACGGAGAAATTTACTTCGTTATAATGGCACCCGAACATTCCGAATGACCCGGCCGTTCAAGATCTCGCAAAGGTGTGATGTTCTTTCCACACCGCGAGATAGGAAAAATAAGAGAATCCCTTCTCCAGCGCTTCGAAAAATAAATGTGTGTGACGTTGAATTCCACACACCAGATTGACTGGGAGTTCTCAAGTGCACGTTCTACAGCGGATGGCTGCCTGCAACGATTCATGGTTACGGCTGACCCGTGGGCCATGCCCCCGGCCCTCTTTCGGGGGGAGATGTGACGTGCCTGCCCCGCAGGACGCATACGATATAAAGGCAGATAGCAGCGATAACGAACGTCCGCGTAGCACAATTGGTAGAGCGACTTATTCCGGAAAGAGGGGACCCGGGTTCGAGCCCCCGCGTGGACAAAAATGACGGAGAAATTTACTTCGTTATATCATATATACACGTTTCAAATAGTAAGAAGGCTACACATGATGTTCAACAAATTCTTTAACACCAGAGGAATCTTGAAACACAGCGAAAAAGTTCTTCATTCTTTCCGACCTTCATAAACATACGTAATTTTAGTCGTTTTAAAAACGGAAGTTTGCGGTTGGCCACAGTACACGCAAGGTAGTTGGTGCGGAACACGATATCGCAACTCATCAAGACTCGTAACGTCACCCATTGCCCGCTTAATCACAGGTTTATTGATCCTCCATCAAAATATTGAAAAAGAAAGGAGGCATAAAACAGATGTCCATCTGTAGGGACGGAAATATGGAGCCGGGAAAAGTAAAGCTTAGGGAAGGAATAACAGTTAGTAGATTGTGCGGCTATTGGTTTATGCATTTATTCATAACTGCAGAAACAAGTCCTGGGAAAACCTACAAGTGTTCGATAAACTTCGCTCCGTTACCTAGCAACTGTTATTTCTTACAAAGTATGGGACAGCCTTTGTCGCAGAAGGATAGATTTATTTCTTGATTTTAGCAGGTCTTTCCAAAATTGTATTTCGGTATTACAGGTTAATTGTTACTAAGAAGTTCTCATTGTGAATATTTCACTTCGTGAAATGAGATTTCGTCAATAAACTTTGCGTCGTAACTAAAAACTGTTTACTGAGGAAGTTTGTTTGTGTGTCCGGCATATGTCTCTCTTTTGATGGCCGCTGAGAAATTCTGAATATAATAATAGGCTTTTCAAACTGATAAGTTATTTAAGTTTTGATAAAAATATAAAACTGTACTTAGAACATCAGCACAAAAAATATACAAGTTAAAATAGCTTTCACTTAACAATAGAAGAGGAATTTTCTATCACAAATGTGAACCTACTTGTAGATTTCCGAGGTAACAGGGCATTTCTTAAAATTGTAGCGGCATTTTATTCCACTCCTGCATTCCTGAATCCAATCATTGTTTTACGTCTGCGTTTAAAAAGTGCTCTTTTTAGTAGTCTCAAGACACAATATTCCGTTTGTGATACATCGGTTGATTTTGAAGGAATGTAAGTAAAATGTATTGACCTGACACTCGTCTCTTTTTTAATGTTTTCAAGTAATACACTGCTGGCCACCCAAAATGCAACACAAAGAAGGACACGAGATAGCAAAGCCAGATTTACTGGACACATAACAACAGATACAAAGATGAAACGATAGAACTTACAGGCCCGTGCGACTTGCGGAACACGCAGACATCAATAGTTCGTGTGGCCCCCAAGGATGGCAATAACGGCCGCTACACGCCGCGGCATCGAACGCAAGAGGCTTTGGATGTGGGCTTGGAGTATGTCGGTTCAGGCTGCTTCCACACGTTGCCACAGTTCATCAGCCGTAGCCGCGGATGGTGCTTGCTGGGCCACTCGGTTGCCGATCAGCGACCAGACGTGTTCGATGGGTGACATATCGGGAGAACAGGCGGGCAACGGCAGCAGTGACATCTGGTGGGCCGTGAAGAATTGTTGCACGATGCGTGCCACATGCGGGCGCGCATTGTGCTGTTGAAACGTGGCCGCTGGCAGGTCCTGCAGGTCAGGGAGGACTACAGGCTCCAAATCGTCGGAAATGTAGCGGTGGCGGTTGAGTGTACCGGCGATGCGTACCAGAGAGGTGCGGTTGTCATATCCAATTGCGCCCCAAACCATAACGCCAGGCGACGGACCGGTATGGCGATGCATAATGCAGGCGTCATACAGTCTCTCGCCGCGGTGCCGCCACACGCGAATCCGACCATCGTGGTGTTGCAGGCAGAAGCGTCATTCGTAGGAGAAGACAATGTCGTGCCATTCCGTAGTCCATGTGCGGCGTTCAACGGCCTACTGCCGCCGCACTTGCCGGTGGTGTAACGTCAATGGTAATCGGATCAATGGGCGCAGTGTGACAAGTCCCTGCTCCTGTAGACGACGCCGAATGGTACGTGCTAACACAGGTTGTTGCGCAACACACCCTAATTCCTGCGCTAACGTTCGTGATGTGGCGGTGCGAGCGGTCAATGCCCGCCTCACAACATGCCGGTCCTTTCGTTCGGTGGTGTGCCGCGGCTGCGGCAATCGCTCACACCGGCCCGTCCGTCCCTCCTGCACCCGCCGAATCCATACTCGCCTTACTGTGGCTGGATGTCGTCCCACACGCACGCCGATGTCTCGGTACGATAAACCGCTGTCGCGATAAGCCAGTATTCGCCCTATGTCGAACTCCGAAACGTGCTGTGTATTCTGCGACGAGACATCAGGAAGCTTCCCACGCACAGGTCCGGCAGCACAACACACTTCCACTACTTACACCCCGCTTTCTGTGCACCCTTGTATAGTGCTTCTCGGTGGCGTTCCGGGCGCATATGATTTGCATATGCCCTGCAATGCTGATCGTTTGCATGTCCTCTCGCGGGAGACGCATGCTGTGAATTTCAGGCCAATCGGATGCTTCCTTCTTGGTGTTGCATTTTGGGTGGCCAGCAGTGTAGAATGACAGATTTTAGGGAATTACTGGTAGTCTTATCCTGATGGAATTTTACTCTTTGAAGATTCTGTGGATAAAGGAATGTTTTTCCTCTTTAAATATTTGGGGGACCAGAAAGTAATGTCATTTTTTGGGGGGTTATAATTTTTGGGAACAGTTGTGAGGTGCTTATATACGTTCAACGTAAAGTAAGTATATGTACAAGTGAATGAACTATTTGCCTTTAACTTATGTAGGTGTTTTTATCTTCCAGATTTGCAGAACAAAATGAGTGACATAAAACCCGAGGAGAGCCATGTTCGTCATTGAATGCTGCATGAATTTCACAAGGGGAACAATGCAACCATGGCCACCAATAACATTTGCGCTGTTTATCCGAGTGCGTTAAATGCCCGCAAGTGCCAGCATTGGTTCGCCCAATTCCAGTCAGGCAATTTTCACCTCTGGTGCACCTAGTGCAGGAAGGCCAATGGAGCTGGACAATAATAATCTGCGTGTATCCCTTAAGGTAGATTCCCATCACACCATTGATAAATTATCCCAACATCTTAATGCATCATGGTCTACTGTTCAAGCGTACCTGAAACAGATAGGGAAGGTCTATTGGCAAGGAGTATGGGTCCCACTCAAACTTTCACCTGACAACAAGGCCCAGCGTTCCACCATCTGTAACTCTTTGCTCAGCCGACTGGAAAAGGATCCATTTTTTCAAAGATTTGTCACTGGAGATCAAAAGTGAGTTCTTTATGTCAACAACAAACTCAAAATCCAGTGGCTTTCTCCAGGTCAGACAGCAATATCTACGCCAAAACCAGCCCTACACCGAAAAAGGTCTTTTTCTGTGTTTGGTGGACTACCACTGGCACCGTTTGAAGCAAAATCTTACTGTAAAACATCCACCACTGGTCAACAGAATAGGTGTCATCGTCCAGCATGACAAAACATCCAGCACTGGTCAACAGAATAAGTGTCATCCTCCAGCATGACAAAACATCCAGCACTGGTCAACAGAATAGGTGTCATCCTCCAGCATGACAAAACATCCAGCACTGGTCAACAGAATAGGTGTCATCCTCCAGCATGACAAAACATCCAGCACTGGTCAACAGAAGAGGTGTCATCCTCCAGCATGACAAAACATCCAGCACTGGTCAACAGAAAAGGTGTCATCCTCCAGCATGACGAAACATCCAGCACTGGTCAACAGAATAGGTGTCATCCTCCAGCATGACAAAACATCCAGCACTGGTCAACAAAATAGGTGTCATCCTCCAGCATGACAAAACATCCAGCACTGGTCAACAGAATAGGTGTCATCCTCCAGCATGACAAAACATCCAGCACTGGTCAACAGAATAGGTGTCATCCTCCAGCATGACAAAACATCCAGCACTGGTCAACAGAAAAGGTGTCATCCTCCAGCATGACAAAACATCCAGCACTGGTCAACCGAATAGGTGTCATCCTCCAGCATGACAAAACATCCAGCACTGGTCAACAGAATAGGTGTCATGCTCCAGCATGACAAAACATCCAGCACTGGTCAACAGAATATGTGTCATCCTCCAGCATGACAAAACATCCAGCACTGGTCAACAGAAAAGGTGTCATCCTGCAGCATGACAACGCGAGACCTCACACGACGAGACGGATCCAGCAGACTAACAGAGATTTTGGCTGGGAAGTTCTGTCCCATTCCCCATATTCCCCTGATATTACACCATCTGATTACAATTTGTTCAGATCTCTGCAGCACTTTCTTAATGGGAAAAGATTCCACAATATTGATGATGTCGAAATGGGGCTCTCGGACTTCTTTGCATCACAGCCAACGTCTTTTTATAAAGACGGCATTGAAAGTTTGGTTTCACGATGGACAAGTGTGATCGATAATGATGGCGATTATATAATTGACTAAGAAATAAATTTCTTCTGTTACAAGCAGTGTTTCTGTTCTTTTCCAAAAACGACATTACTTCCCGGTCCCCTCAATATATGGGAATTAAAACATTATTTTGGTAACACGTAGAATTGATTTTAACATTCTTTTCAACTTTTCGTAACTTTAATTTCCCTTTGTACGAGAAACCAGAAATAATCGTGGATCCTATTCTGAAACTTTCTTTGCATTCCTAAAACCAAGTTTGTAAGTCTCTTCTTTTTGTGATAGTAAATCGACCTTCTTTGTTAAGTCGTTTAGACAGATTCATGCTTCATCAACAGTCACAATAAATTACCATATACTTATATGTAACGCGGTCGAGTCACATTATTCTGACCACCAGCTAATTTTACAGCAGCTAGACGGGTTGGGAGTGATTCAATAAGGTGCTGGAAAGTGTTCACAGGTACGTGGAGCCATGTTCACTCTAGTGCATCTGAGAGCTGCTAGCGGGTGCGTGGTGGAGGATCCATAGAGCGAACAACATGATTGAGGTGATCCCATAGATGCTCAAGTGGGTTTAAGTGTGGAGAATTAGTGGGCTAGGGAAGTACTTTGAAGTCTTCATCGTGCTCTTCCAACCACTCTCGGACATTTCTAGCCGTGTCATACGTCGCATTGTTGTTCTGAAAGATCCCATACGCCCCAGGTAAGACAATCAGCACGTATGGGTGTACGTGGTCTGCAAGAATGGATTCATAACGAATTCGGTCCATAGTGCCTTCCACATGTATGAGTGGACCCAGGAAATGCCACAAAAACATTCCCCAGACCATGACGCTACCCCCACCAGCTTGTGTTATTCCAGCAATGATTGAATAGTGTTTGTTCTCCTATGTTTCTCGCCTTGTGCGCCAACGTCTATCCACTCGATGAAGCAGAAAACGTGTTAAACCGGAGAAGGTAATCCTTTGCCAATCAGCGGAGGTCCAATTCGGTTACTGCCGCGCAAATGTAAGCCTTTTCTACCGATGCACCTTTGTTAGCATAGGTGTAGTAACCATCCGTCTGCGTCGAAGCCTCATACACAGCAGGGTTCGCTGAACTGTCGTTTTAGACACATTTCCGGGAGCCCCTGGTTCATTTGGCCAGTGAGTTGCTCCACTGTAGCGTGCCGATCGGCCCTCACGCACCTTCAATTCCAACGTTCACCTCTCACATCAATGGTGCGTGGTGCTCCGTAGTTTCCACGTCGCTTATTCGCAATGATGCCATTTTTTCAATCACGATACACTTTAACCACAGCAGCACGCGAACAGTTCGCAAACTGCACTGTTTCAGAAATACTGCCAGCCACCCTTGGCCCGAAAGCTGATAATCATCCCCTTTCGCAAATCTGATAAATCACTCCTTTTATCCATGACAGCAACGAGTGATATGTTTTCAGAATGCCTACAGCATACTTTATTTACCCTCTAAGCCAGCTCACGACCGGTGCCTTCTTTCATTGGCTACGCGCTATTGAAGTCAAAAATAGGAGGTGGTCACAATAATGTGACTCGATTTTATATATATTAATTTAAAAATATGCATCATATATATTAGACGATTTAAAAAACCCGTTACGCAGTGCTATCAGAAGCGGAAGTACACAGAAGTACCAAATCATTAGAAACACTTAGATAATAACGTTGGGTCTCCCTTGGCCTTAAAACTGTTCCGATTCGATGCGGCATGTTTAACTCCAACACAGAAACATAACGAAAAGTTTTAAAGTAAGAACGCTACCTAGTATGTAAGGGTAGAAAAATCATAACACAGGCTGTCACATGAAAATAATACAGTATCACGAAACATAAAAAAGGCACACAAACTTTGGGAGGTAAGGTTAAATTCTTTAGAAGCGATAGAGCACTCTTACATAGCAGAGGGAAGTTCAAGCTGGGTACACACCACAGATGAACCATATTATCTGGGATCAACTCGGTGAGCTTTCGAAGTGAAAGAACTTTGCGCCTGAATTTTCAGCGAAACGAATAGCTTCTACGTATGAAGATGAGAAAAGGAATAATGCCAGTATCTGTCTTCACGATACAGATTAAACCAAAGTTGAAGAAACGAATAGAAGGCCGACGAATGGAGTGCTAAGGGTCTTTTAGTCAAATCAGGAAAGCATTGCGGCCCGACACAGAGCTGAAAGGAAGACGTAGACTTAACATGGCGTCTACAATTGATGGCATGATGAGAAATACAGGGCAGTCGTTCAACAGTAAGATCAGTGTCATAATCAGAGTGAAGAGCAAGGAAAAAATTTGGGTCAAATGTTTGAGAAAAAGAAAGAAGCGATTCAACTTCGGAAAGCTCCTCAGAATAACAACCAAGAAAGAAGACGCCTGAGGATGAGGTTTGGAAGAAATTGAAAAGGTTGGAAAAGGAGGAGCAGAAGAATCAGTAAAATCAAGGGAGAGAAAGAATGAAGGATCACACGATACACCAGAAGAGGGTGAAGTAGAAAGAGACATGGAACGAGATGGCAGAGAAGGATAAGCTGGGGTCAGTGAAGAAAATGGAGAAGTACTGGTAGAAGGAAACCCGATGAAGTAGGAACAGAGACGGCAGAGACAGAAAAACAAGGAAGAATAGGTGGCAAAGGTCGAGTACGAACTGGCCTCAGCACGTTTAAGAATGGCAGAGAAGAAGAATATGAGCTTTTGACGTTTGCTAGTAGATTCAGTAATATCTTCAAGAAGAGCATCCACAAAAAGAGAAGCATTCATGAAGTTGGAGGGGGAACCAGAAGTTAGAGGGAAATCTGGGAAAAGAGAAGTTTCCTTTACTGTAGAAGAAGATGAATGAAAAAGTGCCGACTGAGGAGCAGAAGGAGAAGTTAAAGGAATACGAGAAGAAGCGGAAGGAGGAACTAAAGCAGCTAGGGCTGCTACTTCCAGAAAGAGAAGCAGTTCCGAAAAACAAGAACACAACTCGTGGTTTGTCTGGAACTCGACCAGAACCCAGGTCGGACGGGTAGTCAGAAACCGACGTCTCTGACCACCTAGTTACCGGAGCTTTTTTGGCAAAACAACTTCTTGTATACACTCATAATCGTAAAACATGGAATTTTGCAACGTAAACAAATATATCAGCTAGTGGCGAAGCAAATCAGAATATTGCCGAAGAGAGCATTGTACTGAAAAACTGATGTTATGTGGTAGATTTTTTTGTTTGGTAAATAACGCCAGTTGTCGAAACTTTTCAGCTTTTCGTGAAAACACACACGAAAATAAAGAGAACAATATGCGACACTCAGTATGTTGCAACCTCCGGCGATCGATGACAGTATTTGTGCCTTATTTCCCTTTTGTCAGATAACAGGAGAATCAACAAATGAAGCGAGACGAGACGACTCCCCCTCCACTTCTGTCAACAATACCATAGAATGCATTTCATTGCGAGGAGCTCAATAAATCGATTGCAACGTCTTTGAGTACGATAATTGAAGGGGGACCACCTGAAGTCATTTCGAGCCAGCAGCGAAACTTCGGGACGCACGATATGGTCGCCGATTGACAGATGTCCCGCCGATCTGAGCTCCCATCACGTGAACCAACATGTTGTTTTCTGTCGTTTTAACATTCTCTGTGGCACAATTAAAACACTTCATCTTGACGAGGCAGGAAAGCGCACAGAAGTCTATGTTGTGTAGCTTTTTAGAATGCAATGCACGCGTTATTTGAGAGCGTTTCCTAAGAGTAAGATCAATCAGTGGCAAGGCAAATGAAGTGAACTTATACGCTGAGAGGATTAAAACTTTTGTTAAAGACATGTAAGTTTGAAAAGAAGTTAGCGTATTTCCCATACTGTGGCTATCTAATATAATGTACAATTGTACTTGTTTTTATTTATTTTCCAGTGATAATCTGTTATTGATCACCCACACGAGAGTTATTTAGAATTAATTTGGGTTTTAATTCAACCTTCAAGTTTTAATAAGTTCGTACATGCGAGACTAATTTAGACTAAATATGGATTTCAATACAAGCCTCAAGTAATTACAATCCTGTCCATGAGCTACTAATACAGATTAAATTTGGTTTTTAATACATTTATACGCAGATAGTGTCCGGAAAGTCTCATGCGATACTAATTAGAACTAAATTTGATTTTTGATACAGGCTTTTGTTCATACGCAGAAAGTGACCGAACAGTTTCATGCGATACTAATTAGAACTAAATTTGGTTTTCAATACAGGCTTTTGTTCATACGCAGATGGTGTCCGAACAGTCTCATGCGATACTAATTAGAACTAAATTTTGTTTTTAATACAGGCTTTTGTTCATACGCGGAAAGGGTCCGAACAGTCTCAGGCGATACTAATTAGGACTAAATTTGGTTTTCAATACAGGCTTTTGTTCATACGCGGAAAGGGTCCGAACAGTCTCATGCGATACTAATTAGGACTAAATTTGGTTTTTAATACATTTATACGCAGATAGTGTCCGAAAAGTCTCATGCGATACTAATTAGAACTAAATTTGGTTTTCAATACAGGCTTTTGTTCATACGTGGAAAGGGTCCGAACAGTCTCATGCGATACTAATTAGGACTAAATTTGGTTTTTAATACAGGCTTTCTTTTGTTCATACGCAGATGATGTCCGAACAGTCTCATGCGATACTAATTAGAACTAAATTTGGTTTTTAATACAAGCTTCAAGTTGGGTAAACAGTGGCAAACTCGTGATAATTTCAAAACTTCCCATTTTGACCACAATAATTTGTTTCCCATGTTTATCAAATCCCGGTACCCCACACGCAACACATTTGTACATAATACCAGTAACTTTGAGAACAATAGGACTGTATGTTAGTGTTCCACAATACATGTTTTCACATAATGTTTACCAGTGGTTATTCTACGATAACCTTGGTGACTTCGTGATAATACCTTGTCAAGTTGATGATATTGAACAAGTTGTCCATTTATACGCACAACATTGCGTGAATGTAAAGAAATATTGAAATAATAGTACACATGATATATTTCATAGTTTACTCTAGTCAAAGATGGAAGAAATAGATAATTTTATGAATAAAATAATCCCTTTTTTTATAAAGTGCCATTTTCGCATTCTAATTTCAGACATTATCAGTAGCTTTCACAAGCGTCGCACATGAACACATCTTCATTTTCATCGCAAGAGTTTTGGCACTTCCTGTAGTACCATATCAGGCAAAAACTACATTGAACCCACTGAGCTCCATTTTTTTTTTTTTTTTTTGACATTCTCGTTATAATTGTTGTGTCCACTAAATTCGCCATCTTTGCATGGGCCTGTTGACAAAATCTATACATATGAGTTATATCTTGTTACATTTCAATTACATCAACTTTTACGTATCACGTAGTTACCACCTATGGGTGATAAATTCACTCCTTGGTTACTTCGTGGTAACCTAAAATTAATTAAAACCCGGAACTGAACTGTCTACTTGGACCCTAACTATCATGATTACGATTCAGAAATCAGATCATCATCAACATCATTATCAACCATTATCAATCCACTGCAGGATGAAGGTCTCCCCAAATTTCTTCCACAATTGTCTGTCTTGGGCCTGTCTCCTCCACGTCACTCCAGCATACTTTCGAATTTCATCCTTCCATCTCCCATGGGGTCTTCTTCTGGGTGTTTTCCTGTCCCTCGGAATCTAGTCTAAAATTTGGGTTCTCCATCGGTGGTCCGTTCTTCTGGCAACATGTCTTGCCCATTGCCATTTCAGTGATTTCACTCTGGTCCTGATGTCGTCCACTTCTGTCATTTTCCTTATGCACAAGTTCCTCTTCTTATCTTTTTCTGGTTGCACCAAGCATGCATCTCTCCATCCTTCTTTGAGTTGTCTGCAGCCTTTGTATGTATTTTTTAGTTAAGGTCCATGTCTCTGCTCCATACGCAAGCACTGGCAGGATGCATTGATTAAACACTTTTCTTTTGAGACATAATGGCATTGTAACGTACAAGGAGATATGACGTACCTCCCAGCAGGACGCACACGACATAAAGGCACATAGCAATCAGAACAAATGTCTGCGTAGCTCAGTTGGTAGAGCGACTTGTTCCGGAATAAGCGGACTCGGGTTCGAATCCCGGCGTAGGCCAAAAATGACGAAGAAATTTACTTCGTTATAATGGCGCCCGAACTATCCGGATGACCCGGCCGTTCAAAATCTCGCATTGGTGTGATGTTATTTCCACACCGCGAGACAGGAAAAATCAGAGAAACCCTTCTCCAGCGCTTCGAAAAATAAAAATGTGTGATGTTGCATTCCACACAGCAGATTCACTGGGAGTTCTCAAGTGCACGTTCTACAGTGGATGGCTGCCTGCAACGATTCATGGTCACGGCTGACCCGTGGGCCATGCCCCCGGCCCTCTTTCGGGGGGGGGATGTGACGTACCTGCCAGCAGGACGCACACGACATAAAGGCACATAGCAATCAGAACAAATGTCTGCGTAGCTCAGTTGCTAGCACGACTTGTTCCGGAATAAGCGGACTCGGGTTCGAATCCCGGCGTAGGCCAAAAATGACGGAGAAATTTACTTCGTTATAGCATACTGCTCTTAAAAATTGTACCGTTTCTTCCAAAAGCTCTCCATCCAAGTTTTATACGCCGATTAATTTCTTCATCAATGTGACCCTCACTCGATATATGCTGCCCAAGATAAATGTAGGGATCGGTTGTCTCAAACTTTTCTCCATCAATCGATAAATCTTCGTTTCTTGTAAAAGCATTGTACATCACTTTTGTCTTCTGAAAGTTCATTTTAATCCCACTTCTTTACTCTGGTCAGCAAGTCCTTGGTTCATACTCTGCAGCTCTGAAGGGGTAGTTGCAAAGATGACTACGTCATCAGCAAAACGAAGATGAGTTAGGTAATCTCCATTAATCTCTATCCCTTTGTTTTTCCAGTTCAATAATTGAAAGACATTTTGCAATTTGGCGTTAAAGAGTATGGAAGATATGGTGTCACCTTGTCTCACTCCTTTTCCAATTCTTATTTGTGCTGTATCCTCAAATATCCGAGCCTTTGCACTTGCATTTTCGTAGATTTTATTAATAATGCTAATGTATGTATCTTCAATACTGCAGGATTTCAAAGCCATTGTTACTGCTGATGGTTTCACGGAATCGAAGGCCTTTTCATAGCCAATAAAAGCCATGCATAATAGGAGTTCATATTCTCTTGTTCTTTCAATTAGTTCTCTCAGTACATGGACATGATCTATAGTGCTGTAGCCACTCCTGAATCAAGCTTGTTCTGTTGGTTGAGCCATGTCTAGTGTGACCTTCAAGCGATGTAAAAGAACCTTAGTGAAGATTTCATAAACCACTGAAAGGAGGCTGATGGGCCTGTAGTTCCTGAGACCCTCAATGTCACTTTTGTTATGGAGCATGATCATTGTAGCATTGTTCCAACCCTCAGGAATCTTCCCTTCATTAAGACATCTGGTGAAAACTTGGGTGAGTGTAGCTTCAATTTCTTCACTTGCTTCTAATATAATGTCCACGGTAATTCCATCTTCTCCTGGAGCTCTTCCCCGTTTCATGTTCTTAATTGAATATGTAACTTCTGCAGAAAGGACTGGAGGGACTTTGGCACTGGTACCTGCCGTAATGTCTGGAATAGATGTATCATCCCTTTCATATAGTTTTAAATAGAAATCTTTTACCCTTGTCAAAATTTTGCTTTTGTTTCTTGTTACAGTACCATCTTCTTTTCTCAGAGCCATAATCTGTTTTCTTCCCTTACTGAGATGTCCTTTTGCTCTCTTCAGGCTCTGGTTGTTTTCAATTGCTTTCCTCACTAGTTCACAATTGAATTTCCTTATGTCTTCAGTGATACCTTTTCGCACTGTCTTGCATATCTCTATATATTCCACGTTGGAAGTTACATCTTTATTTGTCCTCACCTCCCTTCTCTTTTGCATCAACATTTTTCTTTTTCCTGAACTTTTCTTCATATGTAACTTGTTTTTAGTACCATCTATTATAGTTGCTGTTTCCATAAGAGCCTTGCTGAGTTCTCTGTTAACTTCAGAAATATCCACTTCTTCCGATGTTAGGCCTTTTAAAGCAGAGAATCTATTCTTCAGTTCCAACTTGAAGGCATTAGGGTGTTTTTAAGGTTGGTTATGTCAATACATTTTGTTTGTCTTATGAGCTTGCCACTTTCGATTTTAGTGTTGAGGTGCATCTTACATATCACCAATCTATAGTCACTACCTGTGTTGAACTTGTATAGCACACTGTAGTCTTCGATGACGAATTTTTTGAAACACATAATAAAATCAATTTCACTTGTCGTCCCATTCGGATGTCTCCATGTCCATTTCCTGTGTGGCTTTTTCTTGAAAAAGGAGTTCATGATGAAAAACCTTTATGATTCTGCAAATTCTACGAGAGTATTTTCACCTTGATTTCTGTTCCCGTAACCGAAATTACCAACCGAAGTTTCATTCTGTTGCTGTTACGCTACTTTTGCATTGAAATCACCCATAATGATCTTCAAGTGCTGCTTACCTTTATTATTTAGATTCCGAATTTCCTCATAAAATTCTTTAATTTCTTCTTCAGGGTGACTTGTGGTGGGTGCATAAGCTTGAATAATCTGAGTCTGGTATCTTCTCAGGAGTTGGATAACGAGTCGTGCAGAGGAACTTTCTTCTAATTCTTTAGCCTTGAATCAGAAGTTAGGGACCGTCCGTTGTAATTAGCCAAGGTCAGCATCAAATGGTAGCCTCGTCCGGTCCTCCGGTGATTCTTAGCACCCTCTGCCTTCATGTCGCACTGGCCGCTGCCTTGGCCAGGTACATTCCAGCTGCCGGAGACCGAGGGCCAAGATTTAAGTTGTGGAGTCATTTTGGAGGGGTTTGGACATAACTCACCACGCTGGCCAAGCGGGTTGGTGAGTGTGGGATAGCATTTCCTCTAATCCCGATGATATAGTTATACCGCTATTGGCAGTCGTCAGAGCCCATTTAGTGGGAACAGGATGCACCACGAGAAGGCGGGGTTGACATTTGTCAAGGAGAGGCGATATGTTGCGCATCACCTGACCTTGCATCCCAAAAATCAGATATTGCAGTTTAAATAATGAAGAAAAGTTATTTTTAAATCAACATTAAGGCCTGAAAAAATTACCTCCCCAAAGCTAAGGATCATGCTTCCGTGGCTAAGCCTGTACACGTTATAGAATGTTGATAAATGACTTTCAAATAAATTTTTAAATTAAGCAGGAATCAATCAATAACTGGGTTAAATATTTTTTTGCTTACCTCTGTTTTCCTGCTTGAAATCCGCTCTTCTACCTTGTCTACTAAACACCATCACAAAAGACTTCGATTCACGCCACACGTTGAATAAACTTTCTCTGTGATACGAACAAAACAACTTACTGACGATCTCCTTCGATTTTAGAAAATGGACATCTGCTGCCATTTATGATAAAAAGTTGAAATTAAGACACTAGTTACTCCACAAATAGCTGCTTACGCTTTATCGCGAATTTAGGTATGCCATGAATTGCCATTGTTTACCCTACTTAATTCTCCCGTCCCTTTGAAACTAATTTAGATGAATCTTTAGTTTTTATACAAGTGGTCATGTTTTTGACAGTTCCGTTCATGTGCGACTAATTTAGGTTGAATTTGGTTTTAATTACAGGCTTTTGTTCATATGCAGCTAGTATCCGAAATGGTAGTTTTTAATTGGCAGTCTCATGCAATACAAAATCTGGTTTTTAATGCAAGCTTCAAGTGCTTAATTTTCTCGTCCATTTGAGACCAGTTTACATGAAACATTTTTTTATACAGGCTTCATATTTTCAATAGTCCCGTTCATGCGAGACTAATTTACTCTGAATTTGATCTTTAATGCAGGCTTTTGTTCATGCGTAGCTAATGTCCGAAACGGTAGTTTTAGTTGACGGCAACCGGCGATTCAGTGGGCCTCGAAGAGTGCGTGTGTCTGGAATCTCATCATAAAGATAAATACACAGTTGACGTGGACCAGGAATATCAAATAAAAGGTATCACTCTTTCCCCGTTTATAAGTGTCACAAAAAAATTCTCATCGGCTGCCACTGGGAATCGAACCCGGGGTCTTCCAGTTACGCGCCGGATATGCTTCCACTGCACCACATCGGCCTCGAAATTCTCCAGACTCACAAACGACAAACTGCCAAACCACATGGCAGGGTTGCTTCTTTGGAGCCCCGCACAATGCTGGAGATTCACCACAGATGAACAGCAGAAACTAAACAAATGACTAGAAGGCGAATGAATGATAAATACACGTAACTGGAAGACCCTGGGTTCGATTCCCGGTGGCGGCCGATGAGAATTTTTTCCGTGACTCACTTATAAACGTGGAAAGAGCGATGACTTCTATTTGATGCTCATCATAAAGGTTTGAAACCCTGGTAAGAAATTGATAGTATTCTTATTTACCCTGTTCTATTGTTTCATTTCTACCTTCTGTTTGTCACCTTCTTCTGTCTACTACTGGATGAAGGCCACGCCCCTGTTTCTCTCAAGTTAACTGAATAAATTACTAGAAGGCGACTGAATGATAAATACACGTAACTGAAAGACCCTGGGTTCGATTCCCGGTGGCGGCCGATGAGAATTTTTCCGTGACTCACTTATAAACGTGGAAAGAGCGATGATTTCTTTTTGATGCTCATCATAAAGGTTCAAAACCCTGGTAAGAAATTGATAGTGTTCTTATTTACCCTATTCCATTGTTTCATTTTTACTTTCTGTTCGTCACCTTCTTCTGTCTACTGCTGGATGAAAGCCACGCCCCTGTTTCTCTCAATTATCTCTGTCTTTTGCTCTGGTGACGTCTATTTTCTTTCCTCATATCCTTTTGTCTCATTGAGCCATTTCGGTCTGGGTCTTTACTAGTTTGGTGTCCCTGTGGCTGACTAACATAACAATATTCAGTTATACTTCTTTCTGTTAATTTTCGAGTAATAATCTGTTACTGGGTTTTATACTGTCATTCCACTAGAAAAGTTCGCATCTTTCTCTTTGCCAAAGTGCCCTGCTCATTTCCATTTTTTTTTATTTTGCCATGTTACACGCAGTTGGCTCCATAGCAACATAGCAGGAATCCATGAAAAAAGGCTAATGTTATCCTGACTAGCCCTTGGCTCCTAAAGTAACAAAACTTTCAAGTCAAGTAATTACTAATTTTTCAACTTATATACACATATCTATTGAACTGGAAAAACAAAAGGATAAAGATTGATGGATATTACTTAACTCACCTTCGTTTTGCTGATGACGTAGTCATCTTTGCAACTACCCCATCAGAGCTGCAGAGTATGATCCAAGAACTTGCTGACAAGAGTAAAGAAGTGGAATTAAAAATGAACTTTCAGAAGACAAAAATGATGTACAATGCTTCTAAAAGAAACGAAGATTTGTCGATTGATGGAGAAACGTCTGAGACAACCGATTCCTACATTTATCTTGGGCAGCAGATATCGAGTGAGGGTCACATTGATGAATAAATTAATCGGCGAATAAGACTTGGATGGAGAGCTTTAGGAAGAAACAGAACAATACAATTTTTAAGAGCAGTATGCCATTATGTCTCAAAAGAAAAGTCTTTAATGAATGCATCCTGCCAGTGCTTACGTATGGCTCAGAGACATGGACCTTAACTAAAGAAGACAAACAAAGACTGCAGACAACTCAAAGAAGCATGGAGAGATGCAGAAAAGATAAGAAGAGGAACTTGTGGATAAGGAAAATGACAGGAGTGGACGACATCATGACCAGAGTGAATTCACTGAAATGGCAATGGGCTAGACATGTTGCCAGAATAACGGACCACCGATGGACAACCGAAATTTTACACTGGATTCCGAGGGACAGGAAAAAACTCAGAAGACCCCATGGGAGATGGAAGTATGAAATTCGAAAGTATGCTGGAGTGACATGGAGGAGACAGGCCCAAGACAGACAAGTGTGGAAGAAATTTGGGGAGACCTTCATCCAGCAGTGGATTGACGATGGTTGATGATGCTGATGATGATGATTTGCAATACAATATGACTGAAGTTAATCAAATTTAACTATTAGCGTAATATTCCTTCAGCGCTTTTTTAAACGATACAAAACTGGCAAGTGATTTTACATAAATTGGCAATCCGTACTACAGCAGGCGGCAATGAGCATTAATATTGAAACACAGTGTATTAGTAAGAGTCCTAGGAATTAAAAAGTTGTCATACCCACGAGTTTGATAACTGTGTGCAGGATAACATAAATTTATTAAATTGAGATGTTCGTTGACATAAACATGCTCATGCATTAACAACATTAGTTGATAACTATATAATCTCTGAAAAATCAATAATTTTTAACGTCTGAACAGCATTCCCACATTTCCCAGTGGATTCAATAAATGAAAGAATTCTTTTTTTTTTTTTTTGTAAGGAAAAAATTCTATTAATGTTACATTTAGTTGTCCTGCCCCAAGCAAGCAGACAATAAGATAGGCAGAGATAAAAAAAAAAAAAAAATAGAGTGTTAATTTAATATTTAGTGGCAATAGACTGGAGATTCTAGATAAAGCTGCTATTCGAGAACGCGAATCCCGCGAAATAACTTCAACATGGGCATTCCGACTTTAAATTCTCCTGAAACAGAACACCTGAAAACTTAACCCTATCTTGAAAAGTCAAAGGAATAACATTCGGTATCACTTCCAGTAGAGCCTCAACTCGAAATCTATTCATCAGTTTGACATGCATTAATGCATCTTCTGGTTTTTTTTCCTTCTTCCTTAATATTTCTTTTCCTATCGCTTGGTGTTATACCACAACAACATTTTTATTTCTCCCTTTCGTTTAGTAATTTGCTTTTTTTCATGGATTGTTTTGCATTTAGTGTCCAAGGTGTTCCAACATATGTTGAGACTGGAAGTCTAAACATATGTTGCCGCTCCATTGGTCGAGTGGAATAGGGCTCGCCTCTGGAGAGTCATCCTTGCCCCGGATGGGGCATGGATTGGTCACCCCACTCGGAATCAGTGACCTCAAACGATAGTTCTTAAAAAAAAACTCATAGTGATGTTAAACCCTGAAAACAAAACAAAAATAAAGAAAGAGCAAATATGGGTTGCTTGAGTGTTTCATTGAAGCGAAATCAAAATGCTATTTTTGAATATACATATTACCAAAATTGGTGAACCTTCCTTCCCATCTCTATTTTAGGTGTTCGTTCCTTTTATTTATTTATTTTTTGTCTCAGACACTTTTAGGTGGGAAGAGATAACGCCTCCCAAGCGCATTTAAGGCTACAAGGTGTGACGTGCGTATCTGAGAGGTGACGAAGGTGTCAAAATGGCAGGTAGCAGCGGTAATCCTTCCCGGCGTAGTTCAATCGGTAGAATGTCCTATATAAATAAGCACATGGCAAAGTTCACTAATTGAAACAAAAGACCCCATCTGCCACTGGATGAATTGAGATAAAACCGACAAGTTTGGGTGTAAGAAATGGGACGGTCTGCTTCTTTAACGGTTGAATCTCCGCTTTCACTTTTATGGCTTTCACGACTAAAACATGTGGCTCTTTCTTTTCCGAGAAATGTTTACATGAGCAGAGTTTTCACCGACACGGAACAAAAACTCAAAACGTACTTCTGGCCTCATTCGTTGCTACAACGGAGATGAGAAAGAATTTATTTAAATATTTGGGGATCGAGGGCTATTTATACGTAAGTGTAGCTGAGGAAAAGCATTTACATATGTAATAAGTATGAGAAAAGCATCTACATATGTAATAAGTATGAGGAAAAGCATTTGCATAAGTAATAAGTATGAGGAAAAGCATTTACATATGTAATAAGTAGGAGGAAAAGCCTTTGCGTATGTAATAAGTATGAGGAAAAGCATTTACATATGTAATAAGTATGAGGGAAAGCATTTGCATATGTAATAAGTGTGAGGAAAAGCATTTACATATGTAATAAGTATGAAGAAAATAATTTACTTATGTAACAAGTATGAGAAATCGACGGCTGTTTATACGTAAGCATAGATGAGGAAAGGTACTTACATATGTAATATGTATGAGAAAAAGCATTTACATATGTAATAAGTATCATAAAAAGCATTTAAATATATAATAAGTATGAGGAAAAGCATTTACATGTGTAATAAGTATGAAGAAAAGCATTTACATATGTAACAAGTATGAGGAAAAGCATTCACACATGTATTCAGCCTGAGGAAAAGATTTAACGTATATAATAAGTGTGAGGAAAAGCATTTACATATGTAATAAGTATGAGGAAAAGCATTTACTTATGTAACAAGTATGAGGAAAAGCATTTACATATGTAATAAGCATGCGGAAAAGCATTTACTTATGTAACAAGTATGAGGAAGAGCATTTACATATGCAATAAGTATGAGGAAAAGCATTTACTTATGTAACAAATATGAGGAAAAGCATTTACTTATGTAAAAAGTATGAGGAAAAGCATTTACTTATGTAACAAGTATGAAGTTGGGTCTAAACTTCATTTGTGGGAGCAATTCCTACGAGAAATGGCAAGTGTCTCTGCGTTACATTCCCTTTACCGCTATTGTAGTTCAGTTCAGTTGAGCAGCTGTTCCTCTAAAGCAGAGGTAGCGAACCTTTTCATGATGGAAGGCCGCATTAAGTTAGCTGTAATTTAACAAGGCCGCATTCAAGAAACTTCAATTAGATATTCTTCGAAGTGTACATTAGTTTGTAAAAATGTTACTATATACTAACTAACTTCAAAAACTGAAAAAAAAATAATATTAATTCTAAAGTTAAGTAACCTTTTAATCACTTTGTTGTGACAGCTTTTTGTTCGAAAGCATTTGAAATATTTGGTTGTATCATCGAGGTTCGCACTTTTAGCTGATCCTCTAGATCGGTATCCGTCATTTATAACCTTAAAGAGCATTCTAGCACAATAGTTACGTGGTAAGCAGTCTTTTATTCCTTTCTCCAGTTTAATTTTTTCCTTTATTTTAGCATTTAATTATTGCTACAATTGCATTATTTTATACTTATTCTGTAATTTTTATGTAATACGGTTCAGTAAGATTGAAATGCCTCGGTGATTTGTGAATGGTATTCGTTTTAACAGAGTCAAACGACCTTTCTTAGTCTTTAAATAATATACAGAGTGATATCTGAAATTTCTCACATTTTCTTATTTACTATTTGATGGTACGAATATGATCAATAATACTAAACGAAATTCCTCTGGTTATGTATGTTGATTTTCACCCAACAGTAGCATATCACTAAGCTGTTCTCTGAGATTCAGAGGTTAACTCCACAAAGAAAGATAATCCACCAGATAAATGCTTAACTGATTATTGTTGCTGTATCAAACGTCTCCACTTACATCGGTCTTTGCACACAGCTGGAGCTTCATTAACATCTATCACACGACGTACACAAGACCTTCTTTACTTCTTGCTCATAATATTTTTCTCATGCAGACACTCCTGAATCTGATCCTCCCATGATTTTCATGGCCTTCCTCTACTTTTCTTTCCTGCCACTTGGGTTGAAAAAGTTTCTTAGCAACAAAAGCCTCTATGAATCTTGGAAGCTGACACAATATAAGCTTCAGTATAAATTATTTGAGGTGCTAGCTAGTTTTGTGTGACATGGCTAAAAGACCCCAACTCACTGGGTTTTGTTCCAGAAACTTTAGGTGGAATGACCAACTGGAACCGTCAGCTGTATGCTAATCCCCCCGCGCTGGTGTACTTTAGTTATTAAAAAACTCCCAACAGTAGTGTTAACCTTAAAGTAATGGTTTAGTGAAAATCTTGTGAATATATTCCATAACGAACTGATGTGTCTATAATTTTTCGCTTATGTTCTGCTCTTCTTGAAGTTTAAGCCTAAGAAGATGTTGTTCTACTTAACTGCGATCTTCTAAACAGGGGTTCAATAGTTTTTCTAATTGCATTAACACTTCAGCTCTTACCAGCATAACGATTTCAGTGTAAATTTGATTTTCGACAATGGCCATAAATAAAAGAGAGCATATTTCTTATAACTTTTCATGCGTATGGGAGACTTTAACACATCCATCCCCAAAACACGATAAATTACTTTCGGACATAGCAATTAATGCATGGTAATTATTTTTTTGCCAGTGGCCTTAAATTAGGGATGGTATATTTCTTTCAACCTTTGATGTACGTGGAAGGCTTTAAAACATTCGCTCTTCAAAAAGGAGAGATCGGACTAAGGCGCTTTATTTTAGATTTATTGCGTATTAGTTTTTGTGACGAAGACATGGCTTTTAAACATGGGCATTACGTCTGCTTATCGATTCTGATTTCAATCCTTCCCTGGAGCCTTTTATCTTAAATTAGTTACAGGATATTCTTTCTGACTTTCGTTGTTCCGATTATTTTTTGTTTGTTCGTATCGAGGTTTAGAGAAAAACTTAAGCAGAAGCCCGTCCTTGATTTTTAGGGCTACTGACTCCAAGAAAGGAAGAGAGCCAGAGCACCGTTGTGAAATTCACAAATTTGCCGCTGATGGAGATTGAATCCTTCTGTTCCTGAAGCTTTACCAACTAAGCTACACCGACAGAATTTATCGCTGCAACTTTATCGTCTTGACATGTGCTTCACCTCTACAGTACTTCATATCATCTCCCACGCAATTTTTTTTTCGAAACGAAGAAGAAATTCTTATAAATTCCAGACGATGTGTGGAACCAACATCGCACATTTTTCGAATTTTCGAAGAACCCAATGGCTAATAGATTCATTTTCCTCAATCGAGCGCCAATGGAAAAATTGACAAATTTGTCGGTGACGGAGATCGAAACCGCTCCTCCTTGCACCGAATCTAGTTGTTCTAACCGACTAAACTACACCGACGGAATGCACCGCAGCAGATTTGTCGTCTTGACACGTGCTTCACCTCCGTAATACGCCACACCGTGCAATTAACATACCACCTGCGCCAATGTGTGTGTGTGTGTGTGTGTGTGTGTGTGTGTGTGTGTGTGTGTGTGTGTGTGTGTGTGTGTGTGTGTGTGTGTGTGTGACACTCACCAACCCGTTTGGCCAGTGTGGGGAGTTATGGCCAGAGCCCCAAAAAACTTACAAGAACTGAAGATTTACGTTTTAATGGGTAAAACAAGAAATAGACGATGCCTACATTTACCTTGGACAAAAAACTTCAAGCGAGGGTCACACCGAAGAAGAAATTAATAACCACCAGAAGGAGGCAAAATCGCTACCTGATAGTAAGTGCTTGGAGAAGAAAGCCTAGTTTCACCAGTCGCCAACTCCAGGAATAATTTCGAGCTTTTTTTGTGTCACAGTATGTACGCCAATGGTACCAAACCATCTACACGAGTACAAACTCAACGCATGGCAAGGATGTGGCTGAGATGTTTAGCATTGATTTCAGCTCACCGTCGTCAAAGATGTACTTGTGTACCTGAATGCAGAGTGACACCATGCACTTTTCCACACGAGTCCCGTTTCGCTCATTATCCTGATACTCGACGAGGACACGTGTGGAGGAGATCAGGCACACGAATGAAACCACACTATGTGCAGTCCGTCCACATTTGTCAGCGGCAGTCAGTTCTAGTCTGGACAGGAGTGTATTTTAACGGCCGAACTTCCTTGTATGTTTGTCAAGGCAACATAATGCCTCAGTGTACCGAAACAAGATAATTGTACCCATTGTGACACTGTTTCACGCTGCTTTTGGACATGCTTTCCGTTTTCTCAATAACAATGCAACCAATCATCGTGCCTGGATCATGTTTTAAGAGCTGGATGGTCATGGAATTGAATCGTTACATCTGCCTCCGAGGTTTCCTGATCTGAATCCTATTGAGAACGTTTGGGACGCTGTACAGCGACGTCTTGATAATCACATCCCATATCCCAATACATTAGCAGACCTACGAAACATGTTGCCTGTAATATGGAACGAGCTGCTCCAGATACTCATCAATAATGCCATTGCAAGTATGCCTCGTGGGTGTCAAGACGTTCTTCGATACATAGGGGGTTACTAGTTACTGAAATCCAGATTTATGGACATTCTCCGAATTTACCATTTTGTCTATATTGCAGTGGTACTTTGTCGTGTGCAGAAATTGCATGATAAATTGTTTCTGTAAAAGAACTCTTTATCGTCTGTGTTACGTAGCTTCACTGATGTTATCTCAATGCGTGTTACTTAACCGATACATGCATTCTTCATGCCATGCTATATACCTAACTTTTTGTGACCAGTGTATAATGTAAACGTATATGTATATTATCACGTATACATATTTTTACGTGGTGGAAATATTTACCCATAAACGGATTTAGTGCACTCCCGGATTTAAAGAGGGTTTCCGTCACTTCCGAGCATCTCGTTATAAGCGGGTTTTACTGTATTTGCGTTTATTTAAGATTGCTAACCAGTAGCAGCACTGGATACTATGGTGCACGCTCTCCACTTTTCAGAAATAACATTTTGCGACAATATTTTTCCCCTAAAAGTTGCTTGCTACCTCAAAAGCGACGTTTATTTACTAGACTGATGTTTGAGCTCATAAACAAACTTGGTAACAGATCCCTAGGCTTTATTCAAAATTTAATTTCAGCATGCAGTCTCTGGGATTCGTATATAGTGCAACATCTGAAGGATTGGTACAATTTCCTTTAGCAGTTTTTGGTGACAATAGCAGAAGTTCTGCTCTCGATTGTCATCATGAGAGCTTTGTCACAATCGAGGCGTGTAACTAATCAAGTTCGTTCTCAAAATTGTATAATTATACTAGTAATCCGAATTTGTTGGCGTAGAATAGAAATCAAAGTTTCAGAAGTGTTCGCACATTAACCAGATGGTTTTTTCAAGGAAGGTAGACTTTCCTTTCAGTTTGCTGTCTATCTTCCTTGAAAAAGCCATCTGGTTGATGTGCGAAAGCTTTGGAAACTTTTATTTCTATTCTACGCCAACAAATTCGGATTACTAGTATAGTTATACTATTTCAAGCATAGTTGGTGTACTTAATTTCAAGTATAGTTGGTGTCCTTGTTATTAACTAGTTTTTTCACTCTCCGAGTAATGTGGAACACCATTAAACTATTCCAACAGTGTGACCTACTACAGTGGTAAAGTACGTATCAAGACGACAAATCTGCAGGGATACATTCCGTCGGTGTAGCTTAGTTGGGAGAGCAACTTATTTCGGAGTGAGGGGGCGCAAGTTCGATCATGTCATTGAAAACTTGTGCTTTCACATTGGCGCCCAAACGTAAAAATTGATATTCTGGCCGTTGGGTTCTTCGAAAAAAAGTGTGATGTTTGTTCCCCACGTCGTCTAGAATTAATGCAAAAAAAATCGTTCTTCGATTCGAAAAAGAAAGAAAAAAAGTAAGACTGAGATGGTGTGACGTACTACAGAGGTGAAGCACCTGTCAAGACGACAAATACGCAGCGATACATTCCGTCGGTGTAGTTCAGTCGGTTAGAATAACTGGCTCGTTACTGTGCGACGTACTTCAGAGGTGAAGCACGTGTCAAGACGACAAATCTGCAGCGATACATTCCATCGGTGTAGTTTAGTCGGTTAGAACAACTGGCTCGTTACTGTGCGACGTACTACAGAGGTGAAGCACGTGTCAAGACGACAAATCTGCAGCGATAAATTCTGTCGGTGTAGTTTAGTCGGTTAGAACAACTGGCTCGTTACTGTGCGACGTACTACAGAGGTGAAGCACGTGTCAAGACGACAAATCAGCAGCGATACATTCCGTCGGTGTAGTTCAGTCGGTTAGAATAACTGGCTCGTTACTGTGCGACGTACTTCAGAGGTGAAGCACGTGTCAAGACGACAAATCTGCAGCGATACATTCCATCGGTGTAGTTTAGTCGGTTAGAACAAATGGCTCGTTACTGTGCGACGTACTACAGAGGTGAAGCACGTGGCAAGACGACAAATCTGCAGCGATACATTCTGTCGGTGTATCTTAGTCGGTTAGAATAACTGGCTCGTTACTGTGCGACGTACTACAGAGTTGAAACACGTATCAAGACGACAAATCTGCAGCGATACATTCCGTCGGTGTAGTTTAGTCGGTTAGAACAACTGGCTCGTTACTGTGCGACGTACTACAGAGGTAAAGCACGTGTCAAGACGACAAATCTGCAGCGATACATTCCGTCGGTGTAGTTTATTCGGTTAGAACAACTGGCTGGTTACTGTGTGACGTACTACAGAGGTGAAGCACGTGTCAAGACGACAAATGTGCAGCGATATATTCGGACTGTGTAGCTTAGTTGGGAGAGCAACTTACTCCGAAGTGAGGGGGGCGTGTTCGGTCTTCGTCACTGACAAACTTGTGTTTTCACAACAGCTGAGACTCAAACTGGAGAAGAAACGGTTCCATCTCGAGTTTTAAACCTCTTGCAGTTTGCTGTCTATACCTCCCTTGAAAAAGCCACCTGGTTGATGTGCGAAATCTTTGGAAACTTTGATTTCTATTCCAGGCCAAGAAATTCGGATTACTAATATAGTTATACTATTTCAAGTATAGTTGGTGCACTGTTCCTTGTTTTTAATCAGTTCGTTCTTTCTTATTTTAGGTGCCCAGAATGGAAGTATCTGATTCCATATCCTGTCCTCTTTCTACCACTTCTTCTCAGTTGCATGACATATTTCGTTCATGCTGTAGATATAAACGTAGGTAAGTACTAAAATATAAAACTAAATATTTTGCTGTACCAGTTCTTCATGCATATGCTATACATTTTTAACTGTTTTGCTGTCACACCTTTCTGAATAATTTTACTACTGTTCTTCAGTTAGTAATGCGACTAGCTGAAAGCCCGTCAATAACGGCGGGGGGAAATGAGATATATTGAGCATTTTTTAATAACCAAGTATTCTTTTTGTTTGTGATGTCCAGATGTAAAAGGTATGTTTCCTAAACATTACAAAAATGAACATTGCGACACTAGAAAAAGGTATATTGGTTGAAGCTGGGATTCGGCAATTAAAACAGGCAAGCACTCTTTCCATTGAGCCACCAAAGTGGAACAAACATTCAAACGTTCGGGCAGAGGAATTTATATTGTTTTTAGATGTTTTAGATTATATATCTGATGACATCATGCATCCAGGAGTCGTCCCAACACTCCTTGCAGCCGGCAGCTCGGTAACCTAAGTAATAGTAAAACAGGCAAACGCTCTTTCCACTGCGCCACCAAAGTGGGACAAACATTCAAACGTTCGGGCAAAGGAAATTATATTGTTTTTAGGTGTTTTATAATATATATCTTACGACATCATACATACAGGTATCGTCCCAGCATTCCTTGAAGCCGACAGCACGATTACCATAGTAACAGTAAAACAGGCAATCGCTCTTTTCACAGCGCCACCAAAGTAATACAAACATTCAAACGTTCGGACAAAGGAAATTATGCTGTTTTTAGATGTTTTAGATTACATATCTGGTGACATCATACATCCAGGTGTCGTCCCAGCATTCCTTGTAGCCGGAAGCTCCGTAACCATGGTAACAATAAAAGAAGCAAGCGCTCTTTCCACTGTGCTACTAAAGTGGGACAAATGTTCAGACGAACGAAATTATGTTTCAGATAATGATCTTTGGAAAATTGTAGCTACTTAACCATCATCACTAGTGTTCTTCTTCAACCAGTCTTTCTCCTCAGTGTAGCAACTCTTCCAAATAAAATATAAAGCGTAATTATTTGAATCAGTGATAACTGAACTATCTCAAGAAAAAATAACATTGTGTGTACGTTTATGTTTTCACACACGTTGAGACACTGGTTCATTGCACAGTTGGCTTCCGGTTTATGTTCCATGTCCTTCTTTGTGGAAGACTCACCCAGTGATGAAAGAGGCACCCATAAGAAATGGCGTCGAATAAAGTTCAGTTTGCTCCACTGAGATCTCTATTTCGTCTTTTCCGGTTTCGTTAGGTATTTAATGGTATCTTAGGTGTTTTTCTGTTCTGAAATTTGGACAGCTCCTTAATGAACTATTATACAGATAAGTATAGATAAACAGAGAAAGCTACTTTGCGATTGTCGTGTTTCAAATTATGTTTTAAAATACAGCTCAGGAGTGAGTGCGTCTGCCAGTTGTACTTTCGCAATAAAATTATTGATACCACAAATGTACCATAATTCAGCATATGTATTCACCAAACACACACAGGAAATGAAAGGAAATACAGGCAACCCTCTAAGTACATCCCCTAGATTTACTGCCGCCGCTGGTGAGCAGCTGCAAACAGGCAGCACAGTTGGACAGTAACCGGCCGGCGGAGGTGGTATTACGGCATGGGCATTGTTCTCACATATACCTAACCGGATGCTCCCATACCCTTTGGACACATTCTTACCTTCAGTCCTTTTTAGGCATTGGTTGGGACCAAGTGTTGTCCCACAAGTTGGCTGTGTGCCTGCACTGCACTCGACATTTTCCTAAATATTATGCCTCTTGTCTCATGCCATTTTTACAACCTGTCCGGCAAAGTTCCCCGACTTGAATCCCGTTGAACATTTGCGGGATTCAGTAGAGCGCGAAGATAGCTGCTTCACGCAAGTGCCTCGCTCCGTTAACGAATTCCAGTACGTCATTTAGATCCAGCTTGTGCAGAATGCCAGCGGCCACCTTCCGCGTTGTAGCGGAGTTGATTTCTTGCCTGGTTGAAGCGGTTATTGCGGTGAAAAGCTGCTAAACACTCTATTAAGTAGGTGTTGTAATATTATGGTTCATGAGTGTATATTTGTGCAATTTGAACCATATGGACAAAGAAACGTATTCCAAGTTATTAAGCAGCTGGTGTTATATTAAAATGTCCAAAGTAAATTTTAAATTTTGCCAGTTGGCAAAGTAGAGGAAAGCTTATACATCCCGATAACAGATAATTAGAGCTTACCACAAGGAGTTTCAGGAAGATAATACTACCTGGGCTTCATATTCATGGAGAACAGAAAATTTAGAGTCAGTTAATTTTTTAATTTTTAGGTACCACGGGCCTAAAAGGGTAGAAGTGGCCCTTGCCTCATTCTACTTCTGAGAGGGGTTGCCTTCAAACCTACAGGTCTGAATAAAATGGGATTTCTGTCGGAACAGAGTGAAACGACGTTTTTTAAGGCCTCCTGCTGTTCTCATGTGTACTTCAGCTGCTTTAGCAGCATGAAATGAAATCACAGCACAAGCTGTATGAAAGAAAATTTACTGTGTATTTCGATAAATCGGAAACTCACAGTGGTAAAACAAAATTCTTCTTAGACATCCAGGAATGAACAGGAATGTCATTCTTGCAGTGTGACGTACTACATACATGTGCCAAGACGACAAATCTGCAGCGAGACATTCTGTCCGCGTAGCTCAGTTGGAAGAGCGACTTACTCCGTAGGACAAACTTGTGTTTTCACATTGGCGCCCGATTGTGGAAAATGGATCCACTGGCCGTTGGGTTCTTCGAAAAATGTGTGATGTTTGTTCCACACATTGCTTGGAATTAATGAAAGCCGCCCCGGTGGCGCCGTGTTCTAAGCGGTGGCCTCTGATCATTCGTTCAAAAGGGGTCTGGGTTCGAATCCCGGTGAGGCATGGATGTTGTGTTTGTCTTACGGCACTGGCTCTCACCCTTCCCTGGAACCAGTTACCCTAAATTAGAGACGGGCGACTGCTTATAGCCCATTGAGTTGCTCACGGTGGTCGTTAAATCTCCAATAAAAAAAAATAATGAAGAACTCCTACTTCGTTTCAAAAACAAAAAATAATAAAGAGGGAGATTATGTGACGTACTACAGAGGTGAAAACATGTGTGAAGACGACAAATCTGCAGCGAGACATTCTGTCCGCGTAGCTCAGTTGGGAGAGAGACTTACTCCGGAGTGAGGGGACACGGAATCGATGCGTCGCGGAAGAACTTGTGTTTTAATAGCATTTAAATTATAGTGAAGCAGATGTTTTAACAAATGATGTAAAGCTTTCGATAACACTTAGCTGTTAGTATCGTTTTTCTAGCTTGCTCGCATAACCAGAAGTGTTTGTTTTGTTTAACTTTTTCTTGCCCTCAGGCAAAATACAGGGTGTGTACAAATTGTAGCGGTTTCGTGATTTTTTGTGGCTATGATATTAGCGATATGCTGTTCGAGTTGGATGTTACCAGACACGCATTACTCAAAGTTTACTTTGGTGGCCGCTAGCGGTCGCGAGAGGGCAGTACTTTGTCTTATAGTCGGCAAGATGGCTTCAAACAGCGAGAAAGCGTTTGCTGTCCGCGAATTTCATGCTAGTCAATCTGTGACAACAGTACAACGACACTTTCGAACGAAATGTAGGAAAACTCCGCTCAGCGCCAACTCCGTTCGGCGATGGTATGAACAGTTTAAAGCGACAGAATGCCTGTGTAAAGGGAAATCAACGGGTCGTCCATCAGTGCCTGAAGAAACCGTGGAATTCGTGCGGTGTAGTTCGTGCGTAGCCCGCAGAAGTCGACGCGCACAACGAGTAGAGAGCTGGATATTCCACGATCGACCGTTTGGAAGATCTTACGCAAAAGATTAAAGAAGAAGACGTACCACTTGCAATTGCTACAAGCCCTGACGCCCGATGACAAAGTGAGTCGCTTTGAGGTTTGTTTGCGATTTTAAAGTTTTATGGAAGAAGACGATGCGTTTTCTGATAAACTTGTCTTCAGTGAGGAAGCAACAGTTTTTGTTGGTGGAAAAGTGAATAAGCACAATGTGCGAATCTGGGGCACAGCAAACTCCTACGCCTTCGCGGAGCACATTCGGGATTCTCAAGAAATCAATGTTTTCTGATGGGTCTCAAAATTTAAAGTTTATGGCCCCTTTTTCTTCTGCGGAAAGACCGTTTCCGGACACGTGTGTCTGGACATTTTGGGACATTGGCTCATGCACCAGTAGGAGACCGACAGTGTGGACTTCATGTACCAACAGGATGGCGCTCCGCCACATTTCCATCGCGATGTTCGTGAATTCTTGAACTCCAGATTGCGAAAGCGATGGATCGGTCGTGCTGGGAATGATGATCACCAACTGCTGCTATGGCCTCCACGCTCCCCCGACTTAAGCCCCGGCGATTTTTTCGTGTGGGGTTATGTGAAAGACTCGGCGTTTGTGTCGCCTTTACCAGCCGATCTACCAAAATTGCGGGCTCGCATCATCAATGCCTTTGCTCACAGTGATAGAGACATGCTAACTAGCGTGTGGGAGGAACTTCATCACAGAGTTGATGCTTGCAAAATTACTCAAGGGGTACATATCAAGCACCTGTAATATGCTCAAAAAACTTTGTGCATTGTTATATATAATTGTAAAATTTCGTGATCATATGTCAAATAATATACCTACAATAAAATCGTGAAACCCCTCCAATCATTTGTAGAGACCCTGTAGTATCATATATTTTATCAGTGTATCAATCCTTTCAGTGCAAACTTTCAATGGTGTTGCCACTGGCATTTGTTTTTTTCGTTTCCATGACAAAGCCTGACTACTGCGATAAAGTGTCTGAAGCATGAAATCACAGGTCATTAGCTGATTGAAACTGTGTAAACTGTAAGAGTTTCAAATCCCTCAAAGCAGGCTTATTGTTGGACAAAAAAGAGAGAGAAACTAGATTCTAATACATAACAAGGAGAAAACACACACGGAAAGCTAACAAAATTTGTTGATTTCCATAGAGAGCGCGTTCAAAAAACCAACAACAGAAAAGCAGCTCTTTTCGGCACCTACCGAAAAGCTCTCTAACATTTACATCTCAACTTTTATGTAAATGAGAAACCTCAATTTTCGTTGATTAAATGTGAAAATGTCCTCTTTGTATTCTTGGCTGAACAAACTAGGAAAGACTAATTACTTTATTTACCCTGAAGCTATTTATCAGCTTTTCATTTCTGATTTCCCTACTGGTAGTAACGAGCTTCATTGATTTCGAAAAGGTTATGTGATTGGATGAAACCGTGTGCCACGTGATTCTTTCCTCCGCACAAATTTTTCATGTTTCCTTCATTATACTTAATTTATAACTCAAATAAATAATACATCGATTATCGATTGCATTATATCGCTTATATTCTTAAGACCTGACATGACAAACTCACAACATGCGTAGATGATATATGAATGATTGCGAAAATGGATGAACTTCTTTAAATGTCTCGGGACTGACACTAAACTGCGAATCAACTGTTTCTTTAAAGCCGAGTTGTTAATAATAGTCGTTAAAAGAACATTTGGCGCCCATCGAAAATGCACAGAAAATGACAGCAAAATTTTTTCCAGATGAAGTGAGATTTTTTTGTCTTCTCATAGATCTTAACAACAAGACATTTGTCGATGGCATTTATAGAATGATAGACGCTCTGTAAATTCCTTTGGCCGTTTGCCAACTAAGTATGGTTTTGAACAGGCTGTTTGTTAATTAATAACAAGGAATTGTACACCAACCATACTTAAAATAGTATAACTATTCCGAATGTTTTTCGTAGAATAGAAATCAAAGTTTCCAAGCTTTCGCCCATCAACCAGATGGCCTTTTCAAGGAAGGTGGACAGTAAACTGCAAAATGTGTGAATAATAGAACGCTTCAACAGTTTGAACGCGGTGACTTGGCTTGACGATAAACAAACAGATGTGAATCTGTTCGTTATATAACTTTCGTTTAATATGCGAATCTGTTTGTTATATAACGAACAGATGCGAATCTGTTCGTTTATCGTCAAGCCAAATCACCGCGTTCAAACTGTTGAAGCGTTCTATTATTCACACTCATTTTGAAGTTTGCTGTCTACCTTCCTTGAAAAAGCCATCTGGTTGATGTGCGAAAGCTTCGAAAGTTTTATTTCTATTCTACGCCAAGAAATTCGGATTACTAGTATAGTTATACTATTTTAAGAGTGTTAGTTGTTAACGTGTGTCAGTAGATGATGAAATGGGAAAACAATAAGGGCACGAATTGCTCTATGGAAAATCCACAGTTTCAGAAATTCAGAAATTTCTATACCAGTAACATTAGCAACATTGGTATGCAAATAGAGAAGAAACATTGGTATGCAAATAGAGGAGAAACATTGGTATGCAAATAGAGAAGAATGATTTAAACTCCCCTCGTGGCCGAGTGGAGCGAGGCGTTGGTTTCTAATAATTTGTCCCAAATCGTCTGGGCTCGAATCCTGTGTGAGAAACAAATAAAAAAACAGCTTTCGGAGTGCGGTATGAATGTATGGGGAAGGTGGAACCCTCAGAGCTCCTCGGTCATTAACCATTCTCAATTCACTATTTCTTTATATCATCATTTTCAATCCACGGCGGGGTGAAGGTCACCCCAAGTCTTTTCCACAACTCTCTCTCTCTCTCTCTCTCTCTCCTACCCTTTCTCTGTCACTGCTGTATGTTTTCAAATTTTATCCACCAATCACTCATGTGGTCGTCTTCCAGATCTTTTCCTGTCCTTCAGTATCTAGTCTAGTACAGTAGAACCCGCCTATAAAGAGTCCGTATTGAGCGAGATCCCGTATTTAACAAGCAAAACAGCAACTCTTGTTTGGTATAATGTTAATTCAAAGCGAATTTGACCAATTTTAACGAACAAAATTCAAGGGGTTTCCCTGGATTTAAAGAGAGAGAGAAAAGCTAAGATGATTACTTTTAACAAATGAAGTGACAAAATTTAATGAAATTCCATATTTAACAAGGCATAGAAAATCTACTGCGCACTATCATGGAATGCAGGAATAGAAATTGTGGCATACAAGACTAAACTGTAACAGCATAGGGAGAATATTTGTGTGCTAGTGGAAAATGTTGTTAGAAAAGCAATGGGGAAGGAATATATCAAACACTCAACTAGCGAGTTGTGCATGAAACTCTCCCTGCCACCAACTCAGAGGAGAATATCGGGTCAACAGACTTGAAAACATACTACCTGCTACTATGCAAAAAGAGAATGGGTGAGGCTCACACACATTAAAGTGGATTTCTGGGCGACGATTGCAGACTGGGATAGCAGAGTAATGGGATGGGGATGTCACCGGAGGGGAAACAAGAAGTAACGATTATGGAATTTTGTCCATTTCCCTTTTCACCCTCTAAATCAACGGTGCATTGTGAGGATCGGTATTGTTTTTGCTACATGTGTGTGTGTGTTATGTAGATAAACTTCTGCCAGTCTCACGTGACCGTCAAGTTGAATATACTTGAAAGGTTTCATTAATTAGCTATAATATTGTTGTAGTTAATAATTTAAATCTTCCAAATATATCCAGTTGTTATGGATATATAATATAAACTTATGTGCATATTATCACTTATACCAATTTTTACATGGTGGAAATTTTCACCCAAAAACGGATATAGCGAGCTCTCGAATATAACGAAGGTTTCCTCGTTATAAGTGGGCTCTACTGTATTTCAGCTGACCAGTGATGTTGGTTTTTCTAGCAATGTCTCCAGCCCATTACCACTTGACGGAATTTATTTTAATTATCATGTCTTAACTTTTGCCAATTCCGTGATTCACGAGTCCGACGCTACTTCCTTGGCTCCATCAAACCTTAAGTTATTTCTGATCGCTTCTTTGAGTTGTTCGCTTTGTATGTCTTTTCAAAATAAGTTCGATGTCTCTGATCCGTTAAGTAAGAACCGGAAATGTGAATTGAGTGAACACTTTTCTTTTAAGACATAATTGTGAATCGTTCTTGAATATGGTATTGTTTCTTCCAAATGCTCTTCAACAAAGTTTATTACTCCTATTAATTTCTGCTTCAATGGGGCCCTTGCTTGATATCTGTTGTCCAATGTATGTAAGGATCAGGACTTCTGAATTTTCCTTACTGACCTCTAATTCTTTAGTTCTTGTGAAAGCATTGTACAACAATTTTGTTTTCTGTAAGCTCATTTTAATCCCACTTCTTTACTGTTGTCTGCGAGCTACCTTGCTTGATATCTGTTGTCCAAGGTAGATGTAAGCACCAGAACTTCTAAATTTTCCTTATTGACCCCTAATTCTTCAGTTCCTGTAAAAGCATTGTACAGCAATTTTGTTTTCTGTAAGTTCGTTTTTATTCCCACTTCTTTACTCTATTCTGCAACTCTAAGGGGGTACTTGCAGAAATTACTATGTCGTCAGCAAACGCAGTTGGTTAAACTGTCTCCCTTAATCATTATCCCCTTGTCTTCCCAGTTCAATGATTGATATTCCTTTTTATGCACCATAGTTAAGAAAACGAAAAGCACAAGACTTTGCAAGAAGTTTGTGGGCTTTCTGATGAACTACAGCCAAGTTTTCACCACCATCATTCTTCACGAATATGCAAACACTGGGTATCGTTCACTTAAACGAAAGACCACTTCACAAAAATCAATTGTCCCAAAATCACTAGACCGAAAGAAACATTTCACTGAATGTGTACTTGATCAAAGAGCTGATTTCACTTAATGGTCATTTCACTGAATGATCATTTTACCGAAGGCTTAATTTATCGAAAATTTTGGATTTTATTGCAGGATCTAATGAAGTGCAGGACAGGTTCAGAAATCATGTCACCAAAACGTTCGGGAATAATTGTACTCTTAATTTTCTCTTGTCTACTTCCCTGTAGGTCGGCCTTCTGATTTCTAACATTAATTTTAAATATCTAGGCCTGGGCTTTTAAGCGAATTTTAATCCACCGTGCTCATATCCATATAACGAGTCCAATTGATTATGTTGCACTTTTACTCAGGCCCAAAGCCTTAATTATAAATCCGTCGACCTGAGTCATTTTAGAAAATCTTAATTGCCGTGCTCATATTCATAAGGTATACATAACAAGTCAATAATTCTCTACATTTACTGAGGCAAAACGCATTAGTTATAATGCCTTAGCTCTAGGACTATAATAATTGATGTTTTGTGCCTGAGTGGAAACATCGTTAAACTGACTTGCTGTACAGTATAAGCGTTATGAATATGATCTCGGCGGATTAAAATTATCTAAATAAGCTTAGGCCTAGAACCTTATAACTATTGTAAGAGGTTAAAAGTCCCACCTACGGCCTTCCGCCTTCCTTCTATGGGAAAGGCATCCAAAAACTTGTGGCCACCCCGGTGGCGCAGTGGGCTAAGCGATGGCCTCTGATCATTCGTCCGAAAGAGGTCCGAGTTCGAATCCCGGTGAAGCATGGATGTTGTGTTTGTCTTACGGCACTGACTCTCTCATTTCCCTGGAACCAGTGACCTTAAATTAGGGACGAGCGACTGCTTATAGCCCACTGAGTTGCTCACGGTGGTCGTTAAAAATCCAACAAAAAAAAAACCTTGTGCAGCAATAGTACACATGTCTGAACGTAAGAGGTGAATATACACGGCTGGCCACCCAAAATGCAACACCAAGAAGGACACGAGACAGCACAGCCAGATTTACTGGACACATAACAACAGATACAAAGATGAAACGATTGAGCTTACAGGCCCGTGCGACTTGCGGAACACGCAGACATCAATAGTTCGTGTGACCCCCATGGCTGGCAATAACGGCCGCTACACGCCGCGGCATCGAACGAAAGAGGCTTTGGATGTGGGCTTGGGGTATGTCGGTCCCGGCTGCTTCCACACGTTGCCACAGTTTATCAGGCGTAGCCGCGGGTGGTGCTTGCTGGACCACTCGGTTGCCGATCAGCGACCAGACGTGTTCGATGGGTGACATATCAGGAGAACAGGCGGGCCACGGCAGCGGTGACACCTGGTGGGCCGTGAAAAATTGTTGCACGATGCGTGCTACATGCGGGCGCGCATTGTCCTGTTGAAACGTGGCCGCTGGCAAGTCCTGTAAGTAAGGGAGGACTACAGGCTCCAACACGTCGGAGGTGTCATATCCAATTGCGCCCCAAACCATAACTCCAGGCGACGGACCGGTATGGCGATGCATAATGCAGGCGTCATACAGTCTCTCGCCGCGGTGCCGCCACACGCGGATCTGACCATCATGGTGTTGCATGCAGAAGCGGGATTCGTCGGAGAAGAAAATGTCGTGCCATTCCGTAGTCCAGGTACGGCGTTCAACAGCCTACTGCCGCCGCACTCGCCGGTGGTGTAACGTCAATGGTAATCGGAGCAATGGGCACCGCGCGACAAGTCCCCGCTCCTGCAAACGACGTCGAACGGTACGTGCTGACACAGGTTGTTGCGCAACACACCCTAATTCCTGCGCTAACGTTCGTGATGTGGCTGTGCGAGCCGTCAATGCCCGCCGCACAACATGCCGGTCCTCTCGTTCGGTGGTGTGCCGCGGGTGCTGCAATCGCTCACGTCTGTCCCTCCTGCACCCACCGAATCCATACTGGCCCGTCTGTGGCTGGATGTCGTCCCACACGGACGCCGATGTCTCGGTACGATAAACCGCTGTCGCGATAAGCCACTATTCGTCCTCTGTCGAACTCCGAAACGTGCTGGAATGACTGCTGTATTCTGCGACAAGGCATCAGGAAGCTTCTCACGCACATGTCCGGCACCACAACACACTTCCACTACGTACACCCCACCTTCTGTGCACCCTTCTTATAGTGCTTCTCGGTGGTGGCGTGCAGGGCGTACATGATTTGCGTATGACCTGCAATGCTAATCGTTTGCATGTCCTCTCGCGGGCGACGCATGCTGCAAATTTCAGGCCAATCGGATGCTTCCTTCTTTGTGTTGCATTTTGGGTGGCCAGCAGTGTATGCAGATAGTGCAGCAACCTTGTATTTTTTACTTTAATTGTATCACGCTTTGGTGAAGCCTGATAAAGCAACATTGAAGTGCAGTCTCAGACCATGTTTCATTTGAATAATCCTTATATTTACTCTTTTCAAAACCAAATTACTTCCAATGGACGATGTACACAGGGTAATCACTAAATTATGACCTCCTCTATAAAAAATGGATGCGTCCCGTTGACTACGTGATTTCCCGGAGGGGGCGATTAGTCGACAGACGTAGCATATATAAAGTGTGAGTAGAGCAGTAGGTAGGGAATTTCGGTGCGTGATGGGTAAACGGAAGGAGTTATCGCACTTTAAGGAAAGACAGATTGTGGAAGCTCGAAGAGCGGTTGCTTCAATTTCCCAAACGGCTGCACTGGTGGGTTGTTCGCGTGCCACCGTAGTTAAAGTGTATCGAAACTGGCGAGAAATTGGTCAACAATGACCCGGAGGCAAAACTCCACAAGACAGTGAAAGCTTGCTGTGAGAGGTGAGAGCCGGGTCCAACAACTCGGACGGACCAACAAACACGGCACGGTTCAACAGTTCACTACAACGGCCAACTCGGAACAGTATCTGTCATGAACATGCATCATACGCTCGCACGTATGGGCTATAACAGTAGACGACCCCAACTACATACTCTCCTAACCACGGTTCTTCTGCGCAAAAGACTCACCTGGTCCAAGAATCATGCAAGTTAGACGTCTGATGACTGTGAAAAAGTGTGCTGGTCTTACGAGTCGCGTGTTTTACTCCTCTCCGTGGATGGTCGTGTACGTATTTGGCTCAAACAACATGAGGTATTCGATCCATTCTGCATGGTCTTCACAGTTCAAGCCAGTGGAGGCGGTTGTATGGTGTAGGGCATATGGGGCATATTTACCTGGCAGGAATTAGGACCCCTGGTGCATGTGCAGCAAACGTATGACTGGTGCTCACTATCGTGAATTGCTTGCTGACTCTGTGCATAAAGTAATGTGGCATTTTTTCCTGAAAGGCGATAGTGTCTTCCAAGATGACAATGCGCCAAGCCACAGGTCCAATGTTTTGCAGGAATGGTTTGAGGAACACGGTTCAGACTTCCAGCATATTGATTGTCCTCCGAAATCCCCTGATATCAATACCATAGAGCACTTGTGGGACACTATGGAAAGGCATATCAGGCATCTGGATACACCAGTCACCTCCATACCTGCATTGAAGGCCGCATTGCACACAGCTTGGTTGGCCATAACTCCCAAATGCTTCAGACATCTTATTGAATCGATGCCACGTCGGATAGCTGCTATACTGAGGGCGAAAAGGGGCCTACGAAGTATTAGGTAGGTGGTCATAATTCAATGATCACTCAGTGTATGTTGAATCGATGCCACGTCGAATAGCTGCTATACTGAGGGCGAAAAGGGGCCTACGAAGTATTAGGTAGGTGGTCATAATTCAATGATCACTCAGTGTATGTTGAATCGATGCCACGTCGGATAGCTGCTATACTGAGGGCGAAAAGGGGCCTACGAAGTATTAGGTAGGTGGTCATAATTCAATGATCACTCAGTGTATGTTGAATCGATGCCACGTCGAATAGCTGCTATTTGAGGGGGAAAGGAGGGCCTATGAACTTTTAGGCAGGTGGTCATAATTCAGTGTTTAGTCAGTGTATGTTGAATCGATGCCAGGTCGGATAGCTGCTATACTGAGGGCGAAAAGGGGCCTACGAAGTATTAGGTAGGTGGTCATAATTCAATGATAACTCAGTGTATTTCCCATTTGACAGAATGTAGAAAGAGTATTTTCTCCGCTAAGAAGCTTACGATATTTAGAAAATTATGCAAAAATTCGATTTAATACGACCATAATCCCATGTGTTTTTTTACTGTATGGCAACCTGCAATTTTTAATATTTAAAGAGAGCTATGGGAAATAAAAAATATTCAATACTTAAAAATATTGTGTTTCAGAAAGATATGCATGGAAATGTGAATAACAGCGATGCATATTGAAGAGACTGAATTGAAAAAGTTAACATTGACATTGCTGTCAAAGCTGCTGTTACTTGCTTACGAAATCGTAATTTTTTCCTGCTTTCATTTTTCTGATTAAGAAAGATACTAACTATAATGGATTGTTTACAAATTAAAATTCTATAAAGTTTACAAATCTTTCAAGAAATCCTGACCTTTCAAATGTTTTAAAGCATCTTACTTTAGCATGTCTAACTTATAACGCAGTACTGGGTACCGTATGAGTCATATCTGCAGAGTTGCAGGAGAACTGGCGCTCCTGAGTGAGAATACGTGAATTCCAATATCGCCAACGCCAAAAAGGTTATATGAAATAAACTTGAATATAATATGGTGCATCCTGTTGCGAGTTCAAAATAATATCATCTTAGTTATATTCAAGAACGACTTGAAATTGCAACCAGTGAACTTAGCTACATTAGTTTACAAAAATATGCAAAGAAGTGAGGTTCAAAATGAACTTACAGAAAATAAACCTGATATACAGTGCATGCTTTTACAAAAACTGAAAATCTAGAGATTCTTGGGGAATTTTTAGAGGAAACTAAGAGAGATTCCTGTCTGCTTTGGACAACAGATACCAAACAATGACTACATCGAAGAAGAAATTAATTGACGTAAAGAATTTTGCTGGAGTGCATTTGGAAGAAACACTGCAATTTTAAACACCACTTTACTTTTTTGTCGAATTTTGCTGGAGTGCATTTGGAAGAAACACTGCAATTTTAAACACCACTTTACTTTTTTGTCGCAAAGGAAAAGTATTTAATGAATGCATTCTAACAGTTCTTACTTAGGGATCAGAGACATGGGCCTTTACTAAAAAAGACATCCAGAGGCTTCGGATAACTGAAAGGAGCATGGAGTATTGCATACTTAGTGTAAGCAGGAAAGATAGGAAGTGGAACTCGTGAATCAGGAAGATGACAAGAATTGATGACATCATGATTAAAATGAGATCTCCCAAGTGGCAATGAGCTGGACATATTGCTATAACTGACCGCTGTGGAACAACCGAAATGCTAGACTGCATTCAAAGGAACAGGAAAAGACCCAAAAGAAGACTACGTGGTAGATGATTGGATGAAATTCGAAATCGTGCCGGAATGATATGGAAGAGAATTCCTGAAGACAAAGGGATGAGGAAGATACTTGGGGAGATTTTCATTCAAAAAATTAGTTTAAAAAACTGTCTAGGCACGTAGGTGAATAAATAACGTGCCTAAATGTTTTTTTAACTAATTGTTTGGATCCACCCAGTGCGTATACCCTTTCAACCAGGATTACTTGGTTAGCCCTCGATTTTTATTCATCTATGGATTGAAAATGGTCGCCGATGGTGATATAGATAGATATTTTATTTTTAAATGGTCGCCGATGATGATATAGACAAATATTTTGTTTTGTTCCTATTCATTAAAATTTAACTGAAATTCAGTATCAAATAAATAATTGTATGTCGATAATTGATGTTTAGTTTCGCATGCACAAGAAAAACCAATTTGACTCTGTTTTGTTCACTTGTTCTTCCAACACAGTGTGTATGACAATAAGGATGGTATATTTGATTATCATTTCCACCTTAGTGTCTTTCCTTTCCTTAAAAGTCTTTTCTTTTCTTAAAAAGCAGAAAGCAGCGTAAAATCTAAAGTAAGAATTATTTTGAAACAACGTTCATTTCTTTTTTTCTCTTACAGTGGCTGTTTTTGAACACGATTATCCCCTCGCAAGAGATGTGGTTAACAGAATGTTTCAATTTTATGCCAGAAAAAATTTTCCAGACATCAACTTCAGTTATTTCAACATAACTATACAAGACGGAGATACAGAATCATCAGGTAAACTATGACTTACGTTTGAAGACGATAACCTGCCTAAAGCCCAAACCTAGAATAAATTTTAACTTTAGTAAACAAAACGAACCATTTTTATTCGATCCCGTTTGAAATCAGTTGGGTCTTTTAGCAAACTTACTTTCTCCTAAACGGAACGGATCTCTCCCGTTAGTGGGCAACAATAACGAAGCAGTGCTGAAATTAGTCCGCAAAGGACGAGAATTTGAACCTAATGCTGACTTGAAGAAAAGTGCAATGACAAAACGCTCTGAGTGGGTTATTTCACTATTCTAAGGGAGAGGAATTTCTAATACTGTCACGCAAGTTTCAAAAGCATATCTAAAGGATATGGAGGCGTTCCTGATGTGAAATAAATTTTTCCCATTATTTTACGACTTGTCTGTTTAGATAGCACATTCACAGGCTAAAATTTAGTCTAAAACACTTCACAATCATTTCGAGATATTTTAATGCGTTTCCCATGTGCCGAATTTAGAAAGTGTTTTAAAGCATTTTCAAAACACTTCGAATTTAACATGATCTGCTTACATAGTACTTGCTCAACTAATGTTCACAATATATGGCGATTGAGAGAAATTCCTGGAAGGTCAAATATATATAGACACAAGTATTTGTGTCTCAGTGGATCAGATACTCAAAACGTATTTCCAAAAGGTCAGCTGATTCGTTAATTTTTTCATGCTCGGCTCTGACTGTGTATTACAAACCCTTTCCTTTCAGTTTTTCTGTTTCTTCTCGAATCTGTTCTGTGCTTAATATAGACATTTGACGTGGACTAAGAACATCAAACAGAAGTCATTGCTCTTTACACGTTTATAAGTGAGTCACGGAAAAATTCTCATTGGCCGTCACCGGGAGTCGAACCCAGGGTCTTCCAGTTACACGCCGGATATACTTCCACTGCACCACAGCGGCCTCGAATTCCTTCAGACTCACATACACTAACTGCCAAGCCAATTGGCAGATTGCTTACCATCTTTGGTGAATCCGCACAATGCTGGGAATTCACCAAAGATGGTAAGCAGCAACTGAACAAATAATTAGAAGGCGAATGAATAATTAATACAGACATTTGACGTGGACCAGGAACATCAAACAGAAGTCATCGCTCTTTCTACGTTTATAAGTGAGTCACGGAAAACTTCTGATTGGCCGCCACCGGTAATCGAACCCAGGGTCTTCCGGTTACGCGCCGGATATGCTTCAACTGCACCACAGCAGCCTCGAATTCTTCCAGACTCACATACACTAACTGCCAAGCTAATTGGCAGATTGTTTCTTGGAGCCCCGCACAATTATTCATTCGCCTTCTAATTATTTGTTCAGTTGTTGCTTACCATCTTTGGTGAAACCCCAGCATTGTGCGGGCCCCAAGAAGCAATCTGCCAATTGGCTTGGCAGTTAGTGTATGTGAGTCTGAAGGAATTCGAGGCCGCTGTGGTGCAGTGGAAGTATATCCGGCGTGTAACTGGAAGACCCTGGGTTCGACTCCCGGTGACGGCCAATGAGAATTTTTCCGTGACTCACTTATAAACGTGGAAAGAGCTATGACTGCTGTTCTGTGCTTGTTTTTGAAACAATATTTGGGCCCGGGGATTCTGGTTAATTGAGTCAGAGATCCTGGTAAGAATTCTGAGTAAGATATTTCAGTTGTTTCTTCTAACTTAGTGTTTCCCAACCGCCGGTCAGCAGAAGTTATTTCTTATTTTTCTTTTGAATTAAAATGGAGTCAAAGTAAGAGGAAATCTAGATTTAAATTTTTTCAACACCTGTCGCGGAAGATTAAAGGAAGCTTGAATCGCTAATCTTTTTACAGAAGATCTGAACTCCTGCAGGCTACCTCACCAGGAAAAGGAAATCTTTGTTGACCTTCCTTCTGATGCCATTCTGGTATCGATATTAAGATCCAAATCTCTGACTCAGTGTTGGGGTATTAATGGAGAAAGACTGTCCAAGTCTTAGCGACAAAGCTCTAAAATCATTGGTAACTTTTTCGACCACTTATTTATTGCCAGAAACCCTTTTCAGCCGTTTCGGCAATCAAGATAAAGCACAGGAACATAATGGACATTAATGCTGCACTGCGCCTTGCAGAAACGACGCTGGGGCTTTAGAAGATTATCATGAAGCAGCAGCAACAGACGTCGCATTGACCCCAGAAAAAATTACATTAATGGTAAAGAGAATGTTATGGTATATTGATTATGAATTGCTCTTATTAATCATTAAAGAATATTAACAGGTTAAATTATGAAAGATATACGGGATTACACCATACAATACAAATTTTGAAGATGACAATCCGATTTTTGGTGAAAATGTGACAAGGATGGTAAATCAGATAATATCCGAAAACTTGAAAATTTCGTCGTCCTGGAGCGGGACTCGAACCCACGTCTCCCAGATAGCACCAGGGTATGCTAACTACTACACCACCCAGAATGACCAAGTCTCAAGTTTCCGATTAATTTGAATATAACCATCACGGATATTATCTGATTTACCATGTTTGTCACATTTACACCAAAAATCGGATTATCATCTTCAAAATTTGTATATATAATACAAATTTTAATCCCGTATTTCTTTCATGATTTATCTGCTCCTCTGGGTAATCGCGGGATAGGATTCTTGACCTCCAGATTCGTTAAACATGAATGCCGATTGCTTCGACTAGCGAATCCTGTGATGGTTATATTCAAATTAATCGGAAACTTGAGACTTGGTCGTTCTGGGTGGTGTAATGATTAGCATACTCTGGGAAACGTGGGTTCGAGTCCCACTCCAGGACGACGAAATTTTCAAATTTTCGGATATTATCTGACTTACCATCCTTGTCACATTTACACCAAAAATCGGATTGCCATCTTCAAGATCAAATTATATTTGCTGTACGTAGGTGACTTTGAATATTCTGGTATATAAATTATGGATTCCACGCAGGGATCATTATAATATAGAATACTACAAGATTAAATGCTCCAGAATAATCTAACATCGCCGGTCCGCGAAAGCTTCCCCAACGTTCTGCCGGTCCGCGAATGTAAAAGGTTGGGAACCACTGCTCTAACTGACCTGTTTTTCTCCCTTCACGTGTAAGACTTGCTAGCCATAGATTCTCAGAGATTTTGCTTAACTCCGAAATAAAACAAAAGTAATAAATCTATATTAGCACTGAGGCGTAAAATTCCTTACCTGTTCACACAAAGTGCTTGCTTTAATTCAGAACACTTATATGTGCTCAGATGCTAAGCAAGAACCACGTCGAAAAAGAAATTAATAGGCGTATAAAACTTGGTTGGAGAGTACTTGTAATTAACAGCATAATTTTCAAAAGATATTTGCTGTTATGTCTTTAAAGAAAAGTGTTTAATCAATGCACCTTTCTAGTTCTTACTTATAAGTCAGAAACATGGACCTTAATTAAAAAAGACATACAGAGAGTGGCGTACCACAGATATGAAGCACATGGCAAAACAGCAAGTCGCAGCAATATATCTTTGCCGACGTTGTTCAATTGGTTGAATGCCCGACTTCGAAGAAGGAAGATGTTGGTACGAATATCATCACCGGCAGAAAAGGGAAAATTCCCTGTAAGAGGCTGAGGCCAAGTCAAAGAAGCATAGATAGACGCACGCATGGTATAACCAAGAAATGTAGGAAGAAATCATGAATTAGGAAAAGGACAAGGGTTCATCACATCGTGTTAAAAGTAAAGACCGTCAAGTAGCGACAAACTGGAGATATTGTTAGAAGAATTAACCCCCACTAAACGAAACCCGTCGGAATCGATGGTTAGTTTGTTTTGTTCTGTTTTTATTTTTTTGAAAAGAATAAACTCATATGAAACAACAAATACAAACTTTATTTGATTGACAAATTCACTCAACTACTTCAGTAAAGACAGTAGTCCAGGTTCGTGATTTTTTTTACTGAATTTTTAATGACCACCGTGAGCAATTGAATGGGCTATAAGCAGTCGCCCGTCCCTAATTTAGTGTCAGTGGTTCCAGGGAAGAGAGAGAGAAAGAGAGCCAGTGTCGTAAGACAAACAATATCCAAGCCTCATCGGGATTCGAACTCGGGCCCTTCACAAACTAATCATCATAAGCCAGCGCTTAGACCACTACGCCACCGGGGCTGCCAGGTTCGTGATGAGAATCCCGACTGCACTCTTTTTCAGTCGTAAAATGTGAGGCGGAAGTCCACTCATCTCGATCGTGTGCAAACATTCAACTGGACAGCTCACTCTTTCACTCTCATCTTCAGTCACAACTGTGTTGGTAAATGCTGTTGGAATGAGATTCGCGTTGCGAATACTCTTCTTCTCTTTTATCTGAGACATATAGTTGTGACCCATTGATCGCTCACGCCTTCCAGTAAAGCTCTTAGGTTTTCTTTTCTTTTTTTTTCTGCTGGAGAGACATTCTAGAGTTAAGAGCAAGTATGCAATAAAGTATTTACGTACTTACTTTGGGACTGATCATAGAACACCATGCACACACCAAGTCTGACACTGAACTGAGCGCCTGATGTAGATAAGGGCAGCACGCTTCTCCCATAGACTTTACATGAGAACTTTGCTGCCCCGATACGCCCGAACCGTTGCCCCAATCTCAGTTTTCTCTTCAACTGGCACATTTACATGGTAAGACCTTTATTTTAATAGATACCTCAACCATATCTTTACGTTTAGCCGTTTTCTCAAAATAGGACTCGCAGTAAAAAATCTTATAGAATTAATACACTGCTGGCCACCCAAAATGAAACACCAAGAAGGAAGCATCCGATTGGCCTGAAATTCGCTGCATTTGTCGCCCACGAGAGGACATGCAAACGATTATCATTGCAGGCCATATGCAAATCATGTGTGCCCGGGACGCCACCGAGAAGCACTATAAAAAGGGGTGCACAGAAGGCGGGGTGTAAGTAGTGTAAGTGTGTTGTGCTGCCGGACCTCTGCGTGGGAAGCTTCCTAATGCCTCGTTGCAGAATACGGCAGTCATTCAGCACGTTTCGGAGTTCGACAGAGGACGAATACTGGCTTATTGCGACAGCGGTTTATTGTACCGAGTAATCGGCGCCCGTGTGGGACGACATCCAGTCACAGTGAGGCGAGTATAGATTCGGTGGGTGCAGGAGGGACGGACGGACCGACGTGAGCGATTGCTGCAGCCGCAGCACACCACCGAACGAGAGGACCAGCATGTTGTGCGGTGGCATTGACGGCTCGCACCACCACATCACGAACGTTAGCGCAGGAATTAGGGTGTGTTGCGCAACAACCTGTGTCATCATGTACCGTTCGACATCGCCTGCAGGAGCGGGGACTTGTCGCACGGTGCTCATTGCTCCGATTACCATTGACGTTACACCACCGGTGAGTGCGGCAGCAGTGGGCCGTTGAACGCCGCACCTGGACTACGGAATGGCACGACATTATATTCTCCGACGAATTCCGCTTCTGCCTGCAACACCATGATGGTCGGATCCACGTGTGGTGGCACCGCGGCGAGGGACTGTATGACGCCTGCATTATGCATCGCCATACCGGTCCGTCGCCTGGCCTTATGGTTCGGGGCGCAATTGGATATGACACCCGCACCCCTCTGGTACGCATTGCCGGTACACTCAACAGCCACTGCTACATCTCCGACTTTTTGGAGCCTGTAGCCCTCCCTTACCTGCAGGATCGGCCAGCGGCCACATTTCAAAAGGACAATGCGCACCCGCACGTGGCACGCATCGTGCAACAATTCTTCATGGCCCACCAGGTGTCACTGCTGCCGTGGCCAGCCTGTTCTCCCGATATGTCGCCCATCGAACACGTCTGTTCGCTGATCGGCAACCGAATAGCCCGGCAAGCACCACCTGCGGCTACGCCTGATGAACTGTGGCAACGTGTGGAAGCAGCCTGGACCGACATACCCCAAGCCCAAATCCAAAGCCCCTTTCGTTCGATGCCGCGGCGTGTAGCGGCCGTTATTGCCAGCCATGGGGGCCACACGAACTATTGATGTCTGCGCGTACCGCAAGTCGCACGGGCCTGTAAGTTCAATCGTTTGATCTTTGTATCTGTTGTTATGTGTCCAGTAAATCTGGCTTTGCTATCTCGTGTCCGTCTTGGTGTTGCATTTTGGGTGGCCAGCAGTGTAATATGCTACCCGAAAACTCCAAATGTACAGCTTTAACGAGCGCGAAAAGTAAATTTTCACATGAGCTGTCCTCAATTGTGTGTCCTTTCAACGTAATGTGCTTGTGAAGGATTCATCATACGCAGATTTGAAAGTATTTGGAGGCATTCTTTAATTGGTTATAATGTCAAGAAGATATAATTTTGAAACTGACTATCTACGACAAAGGCAAAATGTATCACAAGAGAACAAAAACAAACGAACATTAGTATGCACTGTACTAAAGCTGCACATTGGTAAAGTTTAAGAAAAGGTGTCCTAAGTCATCCTGATTAATCCAGGATAATTCAATCGGAAATTTTGTGAAAAACATCATTTTTTGTTTATCTTGTCTTTTAATGAACTTTAGCGTAAAAGTAAGCGTTCAGATTATATGGAAGACTAATTAAGGATAATTTGATCTTCAGCAACGCTAAGTAGCAGTCACCTAGGGTTCCATAGTTCAATCATTAGGAAAGTAGAGGTCCGTAATTGACTTCGTCTCAGTTCTGCTTGCAAACGATGTGCAATAGTATAATAAATTGGTGTATAAGAGCAGTTTGTGCATAATGAAACGACAATCCTAAACCAGGAGTCAAGATTAGGAGAGATTATGTCACTTCAAAATCTTGGCATGTAAAGAGAGCTAAATTCCATTGTAAAAGGTGTATATGTGCAATGTGAGTCTAAAAATGAGGAACTTTCATCATGAGAACATGAAGTAGTGCATGAAAGTATTAGCAAATACTTTGCCAACAGTGATGACACTGTAAGAACGGAGTATATATGTAAGATATAGGGAGATCCAAATGTCCCAAGAAAACCTTCCCATGATGCAACAGTGAGAGTCAGAGTGAGTATATTACTCTGCCCAAACAAAAAATTGTTAACGAAATATGTAAATCCAAGATTTTGTGTATAAATTTGAAAAGATGGGGGTAATTAAACACAGTTTCTAAAAAGATATGTAAAATAAATTCAAAATATCTCCATAAAAAGCTGACAGTCAAAGATCAAGGAAAAACCGACGACCAGTGAGCATACATTCACTGTTGCAGTAAAAGACCCTATATAGCACAAGAGAAAATTTGTGATTGGCTGCCTGCAAGGCCAGCTGAATCCATTGTTTATACACTGAGTGGTCGCTTTATTATGACCACCTGACAGTTTTCAGCAAATAAGCTATGGCTGCACGCTGTTGCCGCCAGAGGGCGAGGCTAGTATAAAAAGGGAAAGCTTAGTGCTTGCGACAGTAGTAGAAGTGATTTTTGGGTGACGAGATGGGTAAAAAATGCGATTTGACGGACACTCAACGTGGAATGATTGTAGGAACTCGGAGCCATGGAGCGAGTATCACCGAAACCGCCGCATTCGTGAAATGTTCCAGAGCAGCTGTTGATAAAGTGTTTAAAGACTGGACTGTCAGCCAAAAAACTGGGTCTCTACGTGCAACGTGTGGTCGTCATCGACTAGTGACTGCTCGGGCGGAACAGAGAGTGTCCAGACTGGTAACAGACAACAGAAGGGCAACAGTGCAGCAAATTACAGACCATCTAAATCAAGGATCCTCTCAAATGATCTCTGATCTCTGTACGCATTGTTCGCCGTCCACTGCATCGGATGGGATAAGGCAGCCGAAGGCCGGTTCAAACACCTTAGCTGTCTGCAGTTAAAAAGAGAAAACGTCTGCAGTTCGCACAGGCGCACAAGGATTGGATAGTCGATAATTGGAAACAAATTATGTGATCCGATGAATCACGTTTTCAGTTTCACCATGCCGATGGCCGAGTGAGAATTTGGCGGAAACAGCACGAAAGCATGCACTCCAAATGCATTACTACAACCCTTCAAGCTGGTGGAGGAAACGGTATGGCTTGGGGAATGTTTTCCTGGCATGCTTTGGGCCCTTTTATTCGTGTTGATCAACGTCTGACTGGCACATCATATCTAAACATCGTTGCGGACCAAGTGCATCCTGTCATGTGGATGGGTTATTCCAATGGCGATGGCTACTTTCATCAAGATAATGCGTCCTGCCATAGTGCTTGTATTGCACAGGATTGGTTTCAGGAACATGCCGGTGAGTTTACTTTGCTTAGGTGGCCCCCACAATCTCCAGATCTCAACCCCATTGAAAATTTGTGGGATGAAGTTGAACGAACCATCAGACAGCTGGATCCACAACCCTGCAATCTCACACTCCTGAAAAGTGCTATTCATCAAGTATGGTCTCAGATTCCGCAAACCACCTATCAACATCTCGTGGAGTCCATGCCACGAAGAATCGACGCAGTATTAAAGTCAAAAGGTGGCCCAACGAAGTACTGAGGGGGTGGTCATAATAAAGTGACCACTCAGTGTATATCCTAGCTGATTCCCGCAGAAGAATGATGCGAAGTGAAGGGTTATGTGCTGCTTATTTTTAGTCGCATTGCTGAAAGCTTAGGATTATTGGACGACAATTAATGTTGTTTGTCGGTCTTAAGTCGCGCAGTACTTTTGATCGCTATTGTCCACGGACCAGAAACATTTAATACATAAGACCTATCAACTGGACTGCACCCGATATAGCTTCACTTTCGGGAACGTCTCCACAAACCATGAATTAAAAAGGTTTATTAAGACAGTTGAATGGTTCTCCTCAGTATTTAGTAAATAACATCATTTATTAACAGTTACCATTCCGTTACTTTACGATTTCAGAGAAAATTCTTGAAAAAATTATATTCGATGGAAAACCAGAGTGTCATGATTATTAATAGTCTACTTACATGGATAAATCACTATAGAAGCAATATTGTATACTTTGTTTCACCCTTAATTCTTTATACAGGGTGTTTCAAAACTAATGGAACAAACTTTAAGGGATGATAGAACACACCGAAACAAGCACTTTTCGTCATAGAATGCATATTCGCAAGTTACGCGATTAGGCGCTGGAGGGCGCTTTTCGTTTCTCCACACACGCCGTCTTTCGCAATGCAAAGACAATAACGGCACAACAAATCAAAGCAAAGCTTTATTGCAGACAAAATAAAAAACAAACGTGACATCACACAATTATATCACATTTTCAAACATTAATAAGTAAATACTGAAATTAATTACATTTATAAAATCTGCTCAAAGGGGCGACAGCCATTCCTGATACACGCTTCGCATCGTCGACGTAAAGATGCCCGTATGTTGTGGAAAAGTACCGGGCATTTCCCGGACAGCTGCAGCAGCGACTGAAAGGCTGGCGACTAGTTCCTCATTGGTATCAATGGGAGTGTCGTACATTACGGACTTAAGATGTCCCCATAAAATGAAGTCAAGATGGGACAGATCTGGTGATTGTGGTGGCCAAGCGATGGGCCACCTCGGCCAATCCATTGGCCAGGAAATGTGGTGTTGAAGTAATCACGCACCTGAGTGCGGAAATGAGCTGGGGCTCCATCATGCTGGAACCACATTTTACGTTAAACTGCTGCTGGTTCATGCTGGATCAATTCAGGCAAGACTTGTTGAAGGAAAATAAGGTACGTCCTCCCATCCAGGCGTTCCGATAAAAGATAATGGGTCTTTGCGTTGCGGAAGATGGCGTGTGTGAGGAAACGGAAAGCGCCCTCCAACGGCTAACCGCGTAACTTGCGACCACGCATTCTATAACGAAAAATGCTTGTTTCGGTGTGTTCTATCAGCCATTAAAGCTTATTCCATTAGTTTTGAAACACCCTGTATAGTTATCCGCATCATGAATAGCTTGCTCGATTGTGTGCACTGTTACAGAAAGGATTTTCGATATTGAACTATTTTCCGTCATCAGAATTATTATAACACTTTTGTTGAAATGATCGAAGATAATCTTTTTGTGACATCTTGCTCAACAAGAGGAGCAACATATATCGTTAAAATAAAGTTAGTCGAAACAATAATCCTTAACCTCGTAGCACAGCTTTGTGCTGAAGTAGGTGTTGGATGACTACTAACCTCTAGCATACCCCCTGCCACAGAATGCTCATGCCATTCCTAGTAACAAGGAATTTAAATTTATATGTACTTGAAATACTGAATTTATCAATTAGGTAATTTAAGAGTGAAGCATCAACAGAATAATATTATACTTACTAGTCATGAACTTGAAATACGGGATTACGCCATATAATACAAATTTTGAAGATGACAATCCGATTTTTGGCGTAAATGTGACAAGGATGGTAAGTCTGATAATATCCGAAAACTTGAAAATTTTCATCGTCCTTGAGCGGGACTCGAACCCGCGTCTCCCAGAAAACGCCCGGGTATGCTAACCACTACACCACCCAGAACGATCAAGTTTCAAGTTTCCGATCAATTTGAATTTAACCTTCACAGTATAATATTATACTCACTAGTCGTATACTTGAAATACTGAATTTATCAATTAGGTAATTTAAGAGTGAAGTATCAACAGTATAATATTATACTCACTAGTCGTGTACTTGAAATACTGAATTTATCAATTAGGTAATTTAAGAGTGAAATATCAACAGTATAATATTATACTTGCTATCATGAAAGAAATACTGGATTACGCCATATAATACAAATTTTGAAGATGACAATCCGATTTCTGGCGTAAATGTGACAAGGATGGTAAGTCAGATAATATCCGAAAATTTGAAAATTTTCATCGTCTTTGAGCGGGACTCGAACCGCGTCTCCCAGAAAACGCCCGGGTATGCTAACCACTACACCACCCACAACGACCAAGTTTCAAGTTTCCGATCAATTTGAATTTAACCTTCACAGGATTCGCTAGTCGAAGCAACCGCAACCGGCATTCATGTTTAGCTAATCTGGCGATTAAGAATCTTAGGCCGCCCCGGTGGCGCAGTGGTCTAAGGCGTTGGCCTCTGATCATTCGTCCGTAAGGGGTCCGGGTTCGAATCCCGGTGAGGCATGGATGTTGTGTTTGTCTTACGGCACTGGCTCTCTCCCTTCCCTGGAACCAGTGACCCTAAATTAGGGACGGGCGACTGCTTATAGCGCATTGAGTTGCTCACGGTGGTCGTTAAACCTCCAATCAAAAAAAAAAAAAAAAAAAAAAAAAAAGAATCTTAGCTCGTGTTTGCCCGGAGAAGCAGATAAATCATGAAAGAAATACTGGATTACGCCATATAATACAAATTCTGAAGATGACAATCCGATTTTTGGCGTAAATGTGACCAGGATGGTATGTCAGTTAATATCCGAAAACTTGAAAATTGATCGTTGTGGGTGGTGTAGTGATTAGCATACCCGGGCGTTTTCTGGGAGACGCGGTTTCGAGTCCCGCTCCAGGATGATGAAAATTTTCAAGTTTTCGGATATTATCTGACTTACCATCCTTGTCACATTTACGCCAAAAATCGGATTTTCATCTTCAAAATTTGTATTATACTTACTAGTCGTGTACTTGAAATACTGAATTTATAAATTAGGTAATTTAAGAGTGAAGTATCAACAGTATAATATTATACTTGCTAGTCGTAATTCTCAAGTGAAAGATTTATTTAATAATGAATTCAAATCATTTTTGTTTTGGTTTAATTTTGAGATTTCACAATTTTATTACCTCATGAATTGATGCAATAAAATTAGTACACTGATCATCATGAATTTCTGTGTGTGCGTAAAAGAGAGAGAGAGAGAGAGAGAGACAGAGAGAATGTAATGCAATTATGAATTAATATTGATTCTTTCATTTCTTGTATGCAGTCTGTGAGAAACTGACTTCCCCGACACCAACAGTCGTTCTGGATACAACGAGAAGACCACGACCCATTGACAATCGAGCGAGTACTATGGTAAAGAAAGTTACGCGCCAAATGAGCATCCCAACTGTCAGTGCAACATACGGGAAGAGGAACGGCATTCCTGAGTGGGAAAACCTTAACGATATCGAAAAGGAAATCCTCGTTCAGATTCCGCCTCCAGGTGACACTATCACGCAAGTTGTCAGAGATCTGGCTTCTTATCAAAACATGACCACAACAGGAGTGCTCTTCGATAAAAGTATAGGTAAGAAATTCAAGAGATGTTATTAAAGTCTTTACAGACTAGTGTCCAAAGACACGCAAGATTACGAATGGTAAGCACACCGGACAAAAAAATTAGTCATCCCTAACTTAAATTACAGTAGGAAGTTACCGGTTGCACAGAGGGCGCCGTGATAGCATTGTTGGGAGATAAATAGCTCTGACGTGTCTACAGGATCATTTCTGTCACGTGTAGTGGTGAAGAGCAACACGTGTGTTGAATTTAGTCTGCCATATGGGTTGTAAGACAAACGTAACTGAGTGGCAAAAAGGAGCCATCGTGTTCGGCTGTGCCCACGGACACAAAATGAATGAAGTCGCCCCAATTTGTTGGTGTGTCGAAGCGTACTGTCCAGCGGGTCTACCAACAGTGGTGAAGTTTCGCAGTCAACTGAAAATCGGCGACATAACTGTGGCCGGAAAATGATTCTCACCAACAGGGACCGCCACCATGTTCCACGCCTACGAACTGCAAATCGGTTTCAAACCAGACAACAATTGCTCCAAACAGTCAATGAAAATTCCCTCTAACCAATTTCCGAAAGGACATTGCGACGAGAACTGCATGCGATGGACATCTGGAGCAGAGTACCACGAAAGAGGTCTCTTTTAACAGCAAGTCACAAAGTCGCACATTATCAATGGGCTTAGAGGCACCAAAACTTTACTGTGGAGGATTGGAAACGCGTAATTTGGTCTGATGAGTCTCGATTTTGTTTGTACTCCAATGTTGGGAGGCGACGAGTGCATCGCAGGCCCAACGAAGCCTTTAAGCCTGATTGTGTCGAAGGTGTTCAAGCTGGATGGGGCTCTGTGATGTTTTGGGGATGTTTTTCTTAGTACGAAATGGGCCATCTCGTTGAAGTGACGATGAAGTTGAATCAGCATACGTACCTTCGCATTCTGAATGCCGAAATGGTGCCCTTTGCCCTCCATCTCCATGGAGCAGCATCACATTGCCACTCCTGTCTTCCAAGATGACAGCTGCCGTGTGCACAGGGCTAAAACTGTGTCTGAGTGGCAAAACGAACAAACAGCAATACTGTCTTACCTCGACTGGCCCGCCCAATCCCCAGATTTAAATCCTATTGAAAATCTGTAGAATCATTTGGAACATAAGGTGAAACACCGGAATAGACAGCCACGTGCTCTGGCGGAACTTCGGGACCAATTGACGCAAGAGTAGCTGCAAATCGATGTTCAACACATCCATAACCTCGTGGAGTCTCTACCCCACCGGATTCATCGGATTCATGGGCAAGAGACACCGTCACCCATTATTAGGTATGTTCTGACAGGGATGACTAATTTGTTGTCCGGTATGCTTAACACTGAGCAGAATAAATACGCATGCGCATATTACAGCTGTGTTATGGAAGTTCAAAATGGCGATTAGGCTGGAACGTTAGCCTTCTAAAGAGGTACAATGTGCAATTCGATTTTGTGGGCAAAGAAATTTTCCCCGCTGTTATCTATCGATAGCTCCTTGAAGTGTGTAGAGTAATGTCGCATCATGTTGCTGAATGATATGTGACATATAGGATTACTGTAAACGACAAAATCAAATTAGGCACACAAGCAGCCCCTCCTTCAACGTAAATTTCAACCCAGCACAAATTGAGAAAACAAAATCTCGCAATTTTCAGCTCTTTATACTATTGAGAGATCACGTGACAGAATGTAATTTGTATGTCAATTTCTTTTGAAATCACTGCGTCTTTTCTTTCGTCATTATCATATTGGTCGTTTTTTCATATCTACAAGCTGATGTATAGTATTTTCTTTTCCACACAGAGGTTATTTCAGTGTGGATGTACATCATCATTCATTGGTATGAAATCAGCTCAAGATGCATCGACAACAACACATAGAAACTAACAATCTCATCCACGTGGAAGTCATGACTTTCAGGCAAAACATTGAGGTCGGTACGACCTCCGGCATGTGGTAGGTTCCAACATCTCCCCAGAATTCCCACAGTTGTTTAAGGACTGAAGTCTAGAGAAAACTCAGGCAACCACTTCACGTTATGCGTCGATGAGGTTATCCCTGTGTTGACGTGCATTGTCGTCTATTAAGTTGAAATCTACAACTGTACCGACTGCCTTATAGAGGAATCGATAATCTCATCCCAGTACACGACGGTATTCATAAAATCTTTGAAAAGCTATGGAGATCGGTACGGCCACCAAATGAAATAGTATCCAACACGGTCGCACTACCACCTCGAAAGAACTTTGTTGACGATATTACAAGATGTGTAGTGAGTTTCATCCTTCTCCAGACACATGCATGTCAGCTGTCCGATTTCAGTTACAAGTTCGACTCATCTGTGAAGAAGATATTACGTCACCCTTCGTTAGCTTAAAATGATCGCGATACCATCTTAAGCGAGCATATGACAAATCGAAGGGCATAGAGATCCCTACACAGATTAGCACGTGATTTCATGAGGCCGCTATGAAATGCGAATGCAGACGATTCAGTTGCTCCCCAATTCCTTCTAGACAATACTGCAAGTTAGCTGTCACCTTGAGAAGTGTTACCCTTGTTCAGACAATAACAGTTTCACGAACGGCGGTTCCACTTCTTTTAAATTAGCTCCAGAATCTCGAGATTATAGCGTAGTTGATACCAAAAAATTCAGCTGTCTCTTTGATAAATTGGCCGGCTTCTAACCACACAATAGCTCTCTCCATCGTTATTAATCTTCGGGGCATCTTATTTGCTCCATTATGAGGAAAATTAGTATTCCAATATACGCTAGAACATTCTACGTTACACTTATAGCTTCCGATGGAAAGCAATCCCGCCACGCCGGTGACGCAGTGGGCTAAGCGATGGCTTCTGATAATTCGTCAGAGATGGGTCCTGGTTCGAATCCTGTGAGACCTGGATGCTGTGTTTGCCGCATGACGCTGGCTCTCTCTCTCTATCTATCTATCTCTTTCCTGGAACCAGTGGCCTTAAATTAGGGACGGGCGACTGCTCATAGCCCACTGAGTTGCTCATGGTTGTCGTTAAACCTCCAACAAAAAAGCAATCCCAGATAGTCGAGTCATCTGAGGCTCTGGCTTCTGACCATTGACCATTCTTCCCAGGTGAGCCAGGATAAGGCATAGGTGGTATGTCTGTCGGATGTTCCTGGCTTACCAGTGAACCTAAATTAGGGACGGGAGACTACTTACAGCCCTGTGAGTTCATCATGTGGTGGTCGTTAAAGCACCATAAAAACAAGTCTTTCATCCGGCGTTATGCTTTCAGATTTCACATTGCAAGACCCGTCATAAAGCACGTATTTTGATGTCAACGAGTTTTAACTCAGCAGCGCTCTGAACATTTTTGATATCTCTCTACTGCTTTGTTTGTTAATCACATTGGTAATGCATTGAAATGCCTTTCATAAATACGAACTATAAAAGAAAACATTAAATAACGTATTTTCCGAATGAAATCTCTTCTGAAACGTAATTAATGTTAACACAGTACCAAACTTTCTCAAGAGAGAACAGATGTCCAAATTTGAAGTTCATTGAAGCTATTTTATATCATTCATTCAGTTGCTTTTTGCATTACATAAATTTTTAGTGTAATAGATCTAATGTATCTCTGGCTTTCATTTAAATGCGATGAAAAAAATCTTTAACCTGTAATCTAAGTGTGTTATGTCACATGATTGCTGTTTACATGGAACTTTAGCTGGGATAAGTCTGTATATGTGCATAATTTCACGTATCATGAAATGCTGAAGAATAAGCGGTTGATCACACTGAGTTCTTTTGTTCCGTAGTCATGGATCAGAAGTATGCCATTCTTCTTCAGAACATAGCGACGAGGGCAAGTATCCTGACAGTGGAGGCAACCCGTCAAAGCATTCAGAAGCAAGTACTAAAGATGAAGAAAAGTAATACAGCATATTATTTTGTCATTGGATCAGCAGACACTATCAGCGCAACTCTTGAGGTGGTAAGTGTTGCCATTTCATCCTAAAAACATTGCTTTCCCCGAAATTCGCCTCCTGAACTAAAAATATGTAAACTTCCATCTTTTAACATTATCAGTTAGTGATAATATATTACTAGTCAGTTTTGTTCCTTACTATATATCGTAATTTGTCTTTCCGCGGTAAATTAGTCCTTACGTCAGTAATTACGTTATGTGTTCTAAAGTCAATGTAATCTTATCAGGTACCCATACGCATTAGAAGAAAGAGGTCAATTGTAGTACTTACAAATACTTTTATTTTGCTTGCTTGGTTTGTACTCCACACTCACATCCGGTTTATTGGCGTACTCAATACAGTATTAGTGATTTAACATCCAATTGCAGTATAACAGCACGCCTATCATCAATAACATCAATCCCCTTAAACAACCGCTGCATTGCCTTTTTATCTATCATTCTTATCCGGCCACACATACTTACGTCACTCTTGTTCCGACCTCAGTGTGTTGCCAACATCATTCCCGTTTGAGGGAAAAGACATGACGTTAAGGTTTGAAAATATCTAAGAGAACGAACTCAAATTTACATAGAAAAAGAAACTCAAAAGGAAAGTTCAAATAGAATATACGTTACAACTAATAAAACATGAGGGTTCACAAAGCAGACTAATGCGCGACATCTTTCGATGCCCATATGGAATGAACGACGTCGTGCTTAATTTGCACTGCATTACAGTTTTATATTTAAATAAGTCATTTCTATTTACTTAAACTTGCTTCCAGTGGTAACACTGGATGCTAAAACGCTTCGCTTCTGATTAATAAAGGAGTGTCAGGATATTAATTGTAGGGAAGTGTATATCCAATCCCTATCTGAGCTCTTGTTAAGTGCGCAATTACATTTCCGGAGTAATTAGTATCACACTGTATGATTTATCTTGCGTTTTGTTTTGTAGCAGCTGATGAACAGTGGACCAAGGTGTGTGTGCCACTCCAAACATGCACGAGTAGATGGCTTCTTCTGGCATCGCGGAAGCATTTTGCGAAAGTACTCCGTGTTTTCTTGAAATCTTCACGGGTCTGAAAACTTGCTTTCAACATCAGGTGCATATCCCAGCTGATTATTCAATTCATCATCAAGTGGTTTGGCTTGACAGATTTGCCTAAACATTTGTTGCTCGGAATAACAAACACAAGTTCAGGATACCATAAAACTCTTCGAATCTTTTGTAGACATATCTCCATTTTTACATCTATTGATAAGAATTTAGAAAATCGTGTCAAAAATCTAATGCGCGTGTGTGCCCACCATTATCTAACAAGTAGGTAGTACAGTACAAATAAGGGATGTAATGCACATGTTAAGGTTACGCAGGGTTAAAAACGCTCGTGACGTTTCAGTTTATGCGGTAACTGTACGCTGTGATACCACACGTTTCAGCAGTGGAAACGATGACATCATAATACCACATACTCAGCAGCAACGAAAATCATTATCCAGGGTCATCCCTCCACTCGATAATCTAAGGGTCTCTTCTGATTATGAGCTAAGTTACTCCTAGTGTTTCAGTGTTTTCTGAAACTACATTTTCCGTGTTTATCATTGTAACACACTTACTGACCTGCCCTACCCGAAACAGTGCCTCAAACAATACTTCGACATAGCAACCTAAGAGAGTGTGATCTTTTTCAGATAGTCGGTCCGCGACTGCAGAACGTCTGTGATTTTTACGAGTGACTGTCGTACGTGTGTACCAGGACAACATCAAAATCAGAAAAACCGGTAACCGCAGGGGGAAATGTTAAACAAAACAACTGGGCTATGACAGCTGACGTCCACATTGAGTATGGTTATTAACTGAGCGTCACTGAGTTTTGAGGCTGTAGTCCTGAGCTAAGGGAGATCGCCACTGGATCGTGAAAGGCTGGAAACGGATAGCTCATATCGACGAATTGAGATGGTAACTACAACACACTGACGGGGTGGTCTGTGCATTGCGTGGACCGCATAAGGACATGGACCCGTTATGTGGTCTCTACGCCATACACAGACACCCGCCCGTAAAGCCATGCATTACAGTGGCCTGTAACACCACGGTCAAGTCAGGATGTTACAGCCCGGTGTAATGTTCTGGGGCGGATGTACGTGGACCACCTTGAGTCCCCTTGTAGCTGCTGAGACCACCATCACCACACAAAACTATGTTGACCTACTCGCAGACTATCTACATCCGTTCATGACTATCCATTTCTCACAGCAGGATGTCTTCTTTCAACAAGATTTCAGGATGCCTTCGTTTAACAAGACTTCAGGATGTATTCTTTCAACAAAACTTCAGAATGTCTTCTTTCAACAAAACTTCAGGATACCTTTTTAACAAATCCGCCTCGTTCCTCCCATTTGGCGGAGGACTGGTTGGAGGCCTCTCTCTTTGTCTCTCTCTCCAGGTTTGAACTCAACTGAGCATTTGGTAGGACGAAGTGACGCAATACATTCCAGCCCGAAATCCACCATCAGCAACTCTGCAGGCTTTACAGGAGGCTATCTTGGACCCATGGGCCCAATACCACCAAAATGTTTACACAACCTGTCGGAGTCATAATATGCTGTTTCTGTTGTGAGGATGAAGGGTGGATCATGTTATTAGGTTTAGTCCGTTTATTTTTACCTTCCAGTTGGGATGAATGGACTTGACCAGTTTTAGGAGAGATTCGCTTTGCAAGAGAGAGAGAAGCTTAAGAAATCAGTAAAAGAAATCGAAAATGGGCCTTTTTCTGATGTTCTTCCTTCTCTTACCACTTCAACAAACACTATTTAGCAAGGCCATCTGAGCTCCACAGAGAATTAACACTAGAAGGAACTCCATTCATTCCCCTCTCTCTCTATCCCGTACTATCATTGTTTCTTTATCGCCTTGCTTCAAGAATTGGTGTTTAGCTAGGGGAACGACACATTTCTCTCTTACAATGCGGACATCCCCTAAAACTGGTAAAGTCCATTCTTCCCAACTACCAGGTAATAAGGAATGGACTATAAATTTGTATAAAAAATTGTCCTTTCGGTGTGCAATAACGGTTGAACGGACTTAGGAGTAAGAAAAATCCATCAAGAGTTGAAGTTCCGTCATGGATAGTTTTGACTTTATTTTACTACTTGATTCTGTGAGTAAAAAGCTTGTAAATGCAAATATTATGCTGAAAATGTAGCAAAGTGACAACACAAATCTTTGTATGGTGTAAACCTGCAGTTTTATTTGCTTAAGTATTAATAGTACACACACAAGTGTAGTTCTATTTTCATTATTGCCCGTTTTATGTTCAAAATCATTAATTCAGTGAGATGATATTCAACATAATCTTTTGAAATCATAACTTTTCTTGTCGCCATATAGGCTGAAGCTAACAATATGACAGGAAGAGAGTTTGCTTGGTTCCTTGTATCCTTGGTGAGTAGTTTGTATCTACGTGCTTCATAAATGAATATCGGGTGTAAAACTAGAAGTACTTTTTCGATATCCCTGATAATGCAAGTTAAAGAACTTTTCTTTTACATTTGTACTCGCAATGAAATGCTTCACAGCATCAATTTTCCAAAACCTGTGTACTCAAGATACAATAAATAAAAGAAAGAAAGTCAAAGTCTTAGCATTTTGAATCTATTTATAAGTAGGGAAAGTCTCGTAAAATTTCTGTACTTGACAGAGATTTGTGTACAATAAATTGAGTTCACTGGAGTTGTGTGTTGTAAAAAAATAAAAAAATTGCACACACACACACACACACACACACAGTCAGTTACATGGAAACCAGAAACTCGAATAACCATTTTTTTGCAGTGAAAACAGTCCGTATAAAATTAATTAGAAGCTCAAGTAAGCGTCTCTGTACACTGAAGTGCCGAAAGTCATGGGATAGGAGTTTGCAAATTTTTAACTGGCGCTGCCGTCGTATAAAGGCTTCGACCCACAACACGATTTTTATCAGTTGCGAGGTGCAATCTCGGGAGTCGGGTTAAACAACCGCCTGTAGGATTATGGAAAGCCGATGTGAATCATCGGAGTTTGAACGAGGCATGGTAGTAGGAGCCAGACGGATGGGACATTCAGTTTCCGAAGTTGTGAGAACATTCACCATTCCTCTATCAACCGTGTCACGTGTGTACCGAGAATACCTCGTGGAAGGCATTACCACCCACTGCGGACAGCGCAGTGACAGACCATGAGTGCAGAATGACCGTAACCAGTGGCGCCTGACCAGGATTGTCCATGATAACAGACAAGCGACACTGGCTCAAATAACATCCACATTTGGTGCAGGAGGTACCAGAGACATATCTATCTGTCAGGTCAGTGCAGCATAATTTAGTGTCCATGGGGTATGGGAGCAGAAGACCAACCAGAGTGCTTTTGTTAACACCACGAAATCGGACACAGCGCCTCACCTGGGCTCATGAACACGGTAATTGGACCCTGAAAGACAGGCAACAGGTGGCGTAGTCCAATGAGTCACGCTACCAGTTGTTTCGAGCTGATGGTAGGGTTCGGGTGCTGCACAGACACCATGCGACCATGGACCTAAGCTATCAACAAGGCACTGTGCAAGCTTGTGGTAATTCCGTACATCTGTGGGGTGTCTTTATGTGGGTCCTCTGGTCCTCGTAAACACATCATTAACCGGTCACCGCTTTGTTGCTCTGCTGGGTGACCATTTGCAGCCCTTTATGGACTTCATGTACACCAACAATGATGAGGTTTTCCAAGCGGACAATGCACCATGTCATCGGGCCCAAGCTGTCCAACATTGGTTCCAGAAGCATTCCGGCGGATGGTGCTGCCACCACGTTCGCCCAACATGAATCCAATAGAGCACTTATGGGAGGTGGTGGAAAGGTCCATTCTCACCCGAGATCCTGCACCTACAGTACAAATACCCGGGCACCATGGGCGGTTGTTCAGACGGCATAACTCAATATCTCTCGAGAAGCCTTTCGGCCACTTGTGGAATTGATACTACGTCGAGTTGCTGCACTTTACAGGGCTAGAGGAGGTCCTACACCTATGCTCTCGATTTGTAAAAAAAAACTGGCAACATGAAAAGATATGGGGATTAAGTTTCTTCTTTCTCTTTTTTTTATGCTATGCGTCTTTCTAGACAGCAATAAAGTAAATCACAAATAAACATTTTGATGTAACAGCAGTATTTGAATTACTAATATACGATAAACACAAATAAAGTAAATCACAAATAAACATTAGTAAATCACAATAATCAGCAATAAAGTAAATTATCATTAATATACGATAATCACAAATAAAATTTTCCCAAATATTTCATGGTCACTGCAATGTACAGTATACTAATATACGATAATCACAAATAAAGTAAATCACAAATAAACATTAGTAAATCACAATAATCAGCAATAAAGTAAATCACAAATAAACATTTTGATGTAAATCACAAATAAACATTTTGATGTAAATCACAAATAAACATTTTGATGTAAACCATTGTTGAAATCTGATTTTCGAATGCTCTCCCATGAAGTGACGCAACAATAGTTAATTTCATTGTTACTCGACAATATATTTCACTAAACTATCTCCGAACATTATTGATCACGTTTTACATAAACATAACAATATCTCAGTGCAATCTGCATGAATCACGGAAACCTGATGCTAAATGTGATAAAAGCCATTACAAAAATGCATTTTTGATGCTGTGAAAACGGTGCGTCCTAGCGTACTTTGGCTTCCCCTCGACCCTCCTCCCCAAGGGGGATTACCTGCTACTGATCACAGCTTTAAAATGTACCACTGCCCTATCAAGAGAGGTCAAGTTCAAGTCCGCTGATCCTATGCGGAATGATATCAAGAAATTAGCTTCATACTCCACACCTAAATCTACTGCCATTCGCGAAACCTTGGAAATCTTAACCAGCAGCGAGGCTTGTGATGATAGCGTCTCTCTCGAGTTGCCACGCATTTGGAATCAATTCTTCAAATAATGCTGTGTTTTCTACCACAGTGCCGCGGGCCCAACCTACGTGACCTCGTTTCTTCGAATGTCTGATCACATTTGCGCCTATTCATTTATTGTCTAGTCAAGTCACCACGTTCAATTTGTTGAAGTGTTCCATTATACAGTTTGAAGTTAGCTGTCTGCTTTCCTTGAAAAAGCCATCAGGTTGATGGGCGAAAGCTTGGAAACTTTGATTTGTATTCTACGCCAAGAAATTTGGATCACTAGTACTATTTTAAAAAATAAATATTATGTTTGAAAAACCAAACAGTTGAAATACTTACTATTGACACCTCCACAGTTTAGTAAATATTAACTTTTAGGAGACTCGCATATCTTCTTTCATTGGTTTTGCGACAATGACATTCGTTAATCCACGTACCTAACTACCGCTCAGTGTTACGCAATTAGTAAGCATTATTGTTTGTTGTTATTATTTAATTCTACTAAGTATGCACTGCACTGTGGCTCGGAGTGATCGTGAGTGAGGCGTTGTACGTAAATAAATGTATACTTTCAAATCACTCGCTTTCTTTCAAACCCACAAAGATGTTAACATGCGAAATATGCATAGCATAAATTACCTACAAAGAGTGTCAAGGTATTCTCTCAATTTTTTTTTTTTTCGGAACTCTTTCCTACGATAAGAAATTCCGATTTGGAAAGGAAATTTTCTATGCAATATTTACGACAGGTGGGCTTCAGATGGGGTTTGAGCAACAGAGTTTTTGTGATACGGTAGATTGCTGCAGCTGATAGCTTTTCAGACCAGTGCCCCGAGTAAAACCTGTGACCCCGTTCACAGATCTGTTTCTTCTCGTCTGAGTTTAAAGAATGAGAATAAGTGAGTTAAATGCACTCTACAATGCTGTTTCACAGTATTGTGTTATTTATGATGCATCACCGTAAGTGAAGGGTGAAATTGAGTTTCGTACACAATGAAAGGCTGCTCAAGAGGTAATGGTTTCAAAAAGAAATCTTACTTTCATAAATGTAATTTTTCGAACAGATGGCTGTTTGGAATTATCGAAGAAACATTTTTTTTCAAACGTTTTGGCACAATAGGGAAAAAAGTTGTGTTTCGTGATCCTTTTAACGTGTGAAAAAAATGGGTCTTGTAAATTAAGATCAAGCGGCTCCCCGGGGCTTAGATATCGCGACTTCCGACATTTCGTTTTGTAGTACATGAGAACATTTAAGCGACCAAGAAATGAAAAAGTGATACCCTTAGTGGATTTTTTTATTTCGTGTATTGTAACGTATATTCTAAAATAACTTTCATTTTCATTTCCTTTTCCTATGTAAATTTGAGTTTGTTCTCCTTTATACTTCCAAACTTAACGTTTTTCTCGCTCCCAAGAATGAGGTTGGCAACACAATTGAGGTGAAGACAGTGACGTATGAATGTGATAAGAACGATGGATAAAAAGGACGATACAACAGTTGATCATGGGTAGAGCCGCTGATGGCTTAGTGGTTAGCGAATCAGACTATCGATGCAAGGTCCTCAGGTTCGAGCCTGGGCTGATCTTTCAGAGATGGTGTGATTTACTAACAATTGCTGAATATCCGCCGTGCATCGGACGAGCACGTAAAGTGACGGCCCCCAGGCTGAACCCACTGGTTAAATGGGTATCCTTTCCCCTTTCCTATGCCCTCCCCCCAGAAATTCTCTCACCCCTCTATGTGCAACATCGTACTTGTACGGTGGCGCCATCTACTGTACTCTAATCTCACTACAAACTGTTCTGTCAAAGTCGCTAGACTTGCTCTCATTCCTTCCGTTTCTGTGTCCTGCCCAAAAGGCGATCTCGCTGTAGGTGGCTGGGACCTAAACTCTACTCACTGTGGACGGAAGTCCTACAAGAAAATGACAATTGATCATGGGTATGTGTCTGTGTGTAGTCGTTCAATCGCTAAGATAAATGTGAGGTTTACCTGCTGTGTTATACAGTATTTTGGATCTATTGAAGGAGTGCTGGACCAATAAAAGGTTATCATAAGTCTGACTTCTGTTTATGTTTCGGCTGACCGTAAAAGCTTAATTAGGAACTATTGCATCGTATTCTCACTTAGTTTATCATTTCCTTAGTCATGGTTTTAGACATAGCGTAACACCAATCTTGCTCACGAAAAAGATATTACGTTATAGTATTTTGCGCTATTTATGAGATATTACAGCCCGATAGTTGAAAAAGAAACTCATCAGGAGGGTACATCTAATGACGCAAAGGTCATCTCAAAATTTAACCTTATGGAGCTCTTACTTACCTTGTTACAGGAGACGGCGGCTGCAGTTTCGCCCTTAACAAATCAACCACCCACCCATAAGATCACTACAAGCTTATTTCTTCATTGATTTTGCAATTTACTAAACCTGTAGGGAAGTGTTCGTCATTACCGACATTAACACAAGTGGCTATTTAGAGATGTACACTGAAGTGTCAGAAAAACTGGTACAGACGAGCTTATGCAAAATACATAGCAATGTCGCCTATGCACGTACTCGGTTGCGCCCGCCAGCGCGTATATAAAGCGATATACATCCTTGCCAGCTGTCAGAGCCGTTTTCGGCATGAGAATGACAAGTAATAACGATTTAAGCGATTTTCAACGCGGTGTCATAGTTGGCGCTCGTGAGATGGGCCATAGTATTTCGGAGGTAGAAACGAAGTTCGGATTTTCACGGACGACCATTGCAAGGGTGTACCGTGACTACAAGAAATCCGGCTAAACCTCCAACCTACAATACCAGTGTCGCCGTAAAAAGACATTGGGTGAACGTGACGATCCTCGGCTGTCAAGTATCATCGGAATTCAATGCTGGAGCCTCAACAAGCATCAGCGTCCGTACTGTGCAACGTACCCTGCACGATATAGGCTTTGGGAGCCGACGTCCAACTCGAGTCCCCTTGATGGGTGCACGATACAGAGCTATGCGCCTTGCTTGGGCACGGCAATACCGCCATTGGACACTTGATGACTGGAAACAAGTAGCCTGGTCTGGCGAGTCGCGTTTCCAACTGTTTCGGGCAGATGGAAGGGTTCGTGTCCCATGAAGCCATGGATCCCGCTTATCAACAGGGAACTGTACCGGCTGATGGGGGGTCTGTAATGGTATGGGGGTGTTTAGCTGGACTTCACTGGGACCCCTGGTACGTCTACAAACGTCTGTGACCGGCCAACGCTGTGTGCGCATCCTTTCTGACAAGGTACACTCGTTCATATCCTGCATTCATGCTGATGGGTTGGGCCTGTTCCAAAAGGACAATGCACCTCCACACAAGTGTCGAGACGCCACATTATGGTTAGAGGAGGATTCATCTGAGTTTGGGGTGTTGCCATTCCCAACCAAGTCCCCAGATCTGAACGTGATAGAACACATTTGGGATGACATGCAACGCGCTATCGAACACAGGAATCCGAGACCTCGGAATACACCCGAATTGTGGAACGCTCTGCAGGAAGTATGGTGTTCATTGTCTACAGCATATTTCCAGAAGCTAGTGGAGTCCATGCCCCTTCGTATTTCTGCAGTCCTGCGCTCCCGTGGGGGACCTACCAAGTATTAGGCTGGTGTACTAGTTTTTCTGACACTTCAGTGCATAGCATACAATGACAAATTTCTTGCTGCAAAAAGGCAATGGAGAAAGACGTTGGACCAGAGAAATTGAAGAAATTAATGTGGTAGGCACACTCTTTAACATCTGCAGTTTTAAGTGCAAAATAAAGAAGGTCTGCAAGTGTGAGGCGTCCCGGAAAGGGCCTGAAGTTGAGAAGTCGCGATCAAACATACACATAGGAAGATAGTAATCGGACGTGTTCACGCCCGGACTGGAAAGTGGCGGCGGGAGAGGATGAAAATAAAAATTGTAAGTCAGAGAAAGACCCTGTCGTCCTCATGGCGTAGTGGTCCAAGCGCTGGCTTCTGATATTTTTTTCCGTAATGGGTCCGGGTTCGAATCACGGTGAGACATGGATGTTGTGTTTGTCTTATATCACAGTTCTCCCTTCCCTGGAACTAGAGGCCCTAAATCAGTGACGGGCGACTGCTTATATCCCATCGAGTTGCTCACGGTGGTCGTTAAACCTCCAAATGAAAAAGAGAGAGAGAGAGAGAGAAAGTCCCAGTACACTCTGAAAAAGTGAATATTGCCATCCAAGCAGAATTATCAAGTTCTTCGCTAATAAATAGTGTAGAAGAAACAACGGACACTGGTTTTAAAGCTGAACAGAGCTTGAGAGGTCAATGCTATGGCAAAGACTTAATTCCGCACTCAGAGTATCAATGTCAAACAGTGCGAGGGTTACGATAGCTACTACTGCCATGGACGATTTGGGCGTCCATGGCAGAACGTAACGTACCAGGAGATGTGACGTACCTGCCAGAAGGACGCACACGACATAAAGGCAGATAGGAATCAGAATAAAACGTCCGCGTAGCTCAATTGGTAGAGTGACTTATTCCGGAATGAGGGGATCCGGGTTCGAGCCCCGGCGCGGATAAAAATGACGGAGAAATTCATTGCATGCACTAAATTTTGATGAATGGAAACATGGCATCTTGGGATATGGCGTGAAATACATTAACACAGTGAAAGAAAACATATCATTGTGTTGGAAGGACCCGGATCCAAATATTTAGAACATGTGACACCTGAGGGCTCAACGTCAGAATATCTAACCCAAACGATTCTGCAGTTCTTGCTGCAAGAGGAGAGCAGCACCAAAACGTTAGTTGCAACTGGACACTAGGTAGAAAAAAGGCGCCACACTGAGCATTGAAAAAGCTTATAAAAGACCATTGCACTGGTTCGTGTGAAAGACAACGAACTTCCCCTCCGTCACTGGCATCAGCATACTGACGTTGCAGCTCAAAAGATTACTATGGCCCCATCGGCAGATCATTAGCAAATTGTGAAGTCTTCCAGTGGAAATTCGTCTGACTCTTCTGGATACTGACAGAAAGGATCTGAGTACTCAATAAAATTACCTGCATATGTACCTATCCCTACCGGAGAAGTTTTGCTCAGCCTAGTACAGTGAGCATCAGGAGCATTCGCTCACTGTAGATAGATCCCAACTCCAAACAGAATCCTACATTTCTACGGAGAAACCTCAGCGAAGAGGTTTCTCTTTCTGTGTTTATGGTGAAAGGATACACATTTGGGTGGTTCACAACTAAAACACACCACCTCGTTGTGGATGAGCCTAACAACTTATGACCTGCAATCATCGCTTCGCGATGGAGCTTAAGCAGCAAATGAAAGCGCGTTTTAATCCCGTCCTCCATGGTAACGACATCTTTTGTCGCTCACAAAATCTTCTGCTATCCATGACATGGATGATAGGAAACAAGTGCAACAAATGGCTCTACGTTGCATTCAGGAGAAAAAGGGGACGGCCACGCCTGAAGAAATATGGACTTTGATGTACCATGCAGTAGATCTCATGCTCCAGACTCAGCTCATTGACGTGAAAAGGTGACCATCGTGCGCACATTCCCGGCGACTTAAAATCCAGGTATTGGAGAGGGGATGCGGGCGTGAAGAAATCGCACTGTTGTATGCGGCTCATACGCAAGCGGTCGAGTGCACCTGCAAGCTAGTAACCCAGTCACTAAATCTGTGTGTGAATATAAAAAATAGCGCAGGTACATTCTCTTAATAATAAAAAAATATTCGACTAGAGGATTCCACTTTTCCTTTTTTTTTTTTTTTTTTGTTTCGTTCCCCCGGATAAGTGGTTTCACATCCTAAAGTAAAATGTGACATTTAGGCCCTTGGAAGAGCCGCAGAATGTTTACCCTCATGTCGTAGATTTTTTGCGCGTTATAAGAATCACCTAATATAACTTTTTTTTTTTTCACTAGCGAGTCTTAACTTTCGAAAAAAATGTTTCTTCGATCACCCCTAATGGTTATGCTGTGACAAATTAAAATAACGTTGTAAGGCTGAGAACAGATAAAGAAGTATCGAAGGATCACTTGATAACAGTAATTCATTTCATGCATCAGGGATCCAGGTTATATTTTATTTTACCGTCTATACACGATGAAGAATTTTGAATCGAGATATTCAAATCCGAAACATGATCTTAAACCACCTGAAATTGGATAAAAAACCTAAAAAAAAAATTATAATGCCTACCGCATTTTCTTCGTATGGGAATACGACATGAACTCCCTCCGTGACTTCTTCTCCAGTATGAATGCCATACATGATGACATAAAGGCATTTTCTTCGTATGGGAATACGACATGAACTCCCTCCGTGACTTCATCACCAGTATGAATGCCATACATGATGCCATAAAGGCATTTTCTTCGTATGGGAATATGACATGAACTCCCTCCGTGACTTCATCACCAGTATGAATGCCATACATGATGCCATAAAGGCATTTTCTTCGTATGGGAATATGACATGAACTCCCTCCGTGACTTCATCACCAGTATGAATGCCATACATGATGACATAAAGGCATTTTCTTCGTATGGGAATACGACATGAACTCCCTCCGTGACTTCATCACCAGTATGAATGCCATAAATGATGACATAAAGGCATTTTCTTCGTATGGGAATACGACATGAACTCCCTCCGTGACTTCATCACCAGTATGAATGCCATACATGATGCCATAAAGGCATTTTCTTCGTATGGGAATATGACATGAACTCCCTCCGTGACTTCATCACCAGTCTGAATGCCATACATGATGACATAAAGGCATTTTCTTCGTATGGGAATACGACATGAACTCCCTCCGTGACTTCATCACCTGTATGAATGCCATACATGATGACATAAAGGCATTTTCTTCGTATGGGAATACGACATGAACTCCCTCCGTGACTTCATCACCAGTATGAATGCCATACATGATGCCATAAAGGCATTTTCTTCGTATGGGAATATGACATGAACTCCCTCCGTGACTTTATCACCAGTATGAATGCCATACATGATGCCATAAAGGCATTTTCTTCGTATGGGAATACGACATGAACTCCCTCCGTGACTTCATCACCAGTCTGAATGCCATACATGATGACATAAAGGCATTTTCTTCGTATGGGAATACGACATGAACTCCCTCCGTGACTTCATCACCAGTATGAATGCCATACATGATGATATAAAGGCATTTTCTTCGTATGGGAATACGACATGAACTCCCTCCGTGACTTCATCACCAGTATGAATGCCATGCATGATGACATAAAGTTGGAAGCGGAATTTGAAGACAGAGGCGTGCTACCTTTCCTTCAGGTTCTAATTAAGAGAACTCTTGCACGAGCGTTAAGCCCCAAAGTATACTATAAACGTACCTATGTGCCAAACCCTATACTACCTTCTTCCGGCAACCCCGACTGGCACAAATAGGTTCTCTTCCAGCATAGAGCAAAGACAGCAAGAATTCTTTTCTCGAACAGAGATGACTATGAAGCAAAGGTCCGCGACCTTAAATCCCTTGCGGTTGCTGGAGGATACAATACCTCTCGCGTGGACGACATGATTATGAAAGCAGCAGCCGAAACATAAAGCGGCGCATCTAAAAACAAAGATCCACTTTTACGATTCATCGGAGCAATCCCATACATACCCAGGGTCACCTATTTCCTCAGAAACCAATTTAAAAAGTATAAGCTAGGTATCGAGCTGCGACCTCCTAAACTATGTCTGCTCTACTTCGAACAGAGAGATGCAAAGCTACTGAACCTACAGATGTCGGCATCTATGAGATCCCGCAAATATATCCTGATATCACCGTTAACACTAGACATGGCCCAACCAAGAGAACAAGCTAGATTCAGGAGTGGCTACAGCACTATAGATCATATCCATGTACTGAGAGAACTAATTGAAAGAATAAGAGAATATGAACTCCCATTATCCATGGCTTTTATTGACTATGAAAAGGCCTTCGATTCCGTAAAACCATAAGTAGTAACAATGGCTTTGAAATCCTGCGGTATTGAAGATGCATACATTAGCATTATTAATAGCATCTATGAAAATGCAAGTGCAAAGGTTCAGATATTTGAGGATACAGCACAAATAAGAATTGGAAAGGGAGTGAGACAAGGTGACACCATATCTTCCAAGCTCTTGAACGCCACATTGCAAAATGTATTTCAATCATTTAACTGGGAAAACAAATGGATGAAGATTAATGGAGATTACTTAACTCACCTTCGTTTTGCTGATGACGTAGTCATCTTTGCAACTACCCCTTCAGAGCTGCAGAGTATGAACCAAGAACTTGCTGACAAGAGTAAAGAAGTGGGATTAAAATTAACTTTCAGAAGACAAAAGTGATGTACAATGCTTTTACAAGAAACGAAGATTTGGCGATTGATGAAGAAAAGCTTGAAACAACCGATTGCTACATTTATCTTGGGCAGCAGATATCGAGTGAGGGTCACATTGATGAAGAAATTAATCGGCGTATAAAACTTGGATGGAGAGCTTTTGGAAGAAAGAGTACAATTTTTAAGAGCAGTGTACCAGTATGTCTCAAAAGAAAAGTGTTTAATCAATGCATCCTGCCAGTGCTTACGTATGGAGCCGAGACATGGACTTTAACTAAAAAAGTCATACAAAGACTGCCGACAACTCAAAGAAGGATGGAGAGATGCATGCTTGGTCTAACTAGGAGAGATAAGAAGAGGAACTTGTGGATGAGGAAAATGACAAGAGTAGACGACATCATGACCAGAGTGAAATCACTGAAATGGCAATGGCCTGGACATGTTGCCAGAAGAACGGACCACCGATGGACAACTGAAATTTTAGACTGGATTCTGAGGGACAGGAAAAGACCCAGAAGAAGACCCCATGGGAGATGGAAGGAGGAAATTCGAAAATATGCTGGAGTGACGTGGAGGAGACAGGCCCAAAGCAGACAATTGTGGAAGAAATTTAGGTAGACCTTCATCCAGCAATGGATTGATAATGGTTGATGATGATGATGATGATGATGATCACCGCTAAACACTACATCGGAGTCACGAAGAGATCCTTTCGCCAGCGGGTGTCAGAGCACGAAAGAGACGTCAGACAAGGGAAACTATCGACTGCCTTATCACGAGAGGTAGCCACAAAATTAGCCAAACCAAGCTGGCAGGATATCCACCGCATCGCCCCCTACCACAACCTCAAGGCTGCGATTCTCAGAGAAACGATCGAAATTCTAACGCGCAGTGACGTTTGCAACACCGATGTCTCCGCAGAACTTCCCTCAGCATGGCGCACCCACCTCGACATAGTTCCACCAAACCCACCAACCGAATGAAAGACCACAACCTATGAGAGCCTGAAAAATTTGTACTCTGTCACGTTATTTATATTTCATTTCTTCGATTGACGCATGACCTCGTGCATGTTTACGAGCTCCTGTGTGTTTGTATAATATATTCATCTACTTTGTTTACAATGAGTTTGAATCGCCATTTGATTCTATTCTCTCCTTCTAGCATATTATCCTCCTGATGAAGCCGTCCGTAGGCGGCAAAAGCTTGCGGGAAATGTATTCCTTTTCCTCTTTATGCCAATAAATGGAATTATTTACTATATTTATTATCTTTTGGTGTTTATCAGCCCTTATAATACAGCTACTTTATTAAATTGTTTACACACACTACTAGATCTTTCAAAATGCCAAGCGTTTCATCATCAGGTAATAGGTGAAGTTGAAATTTTACCTGAAGATGAAACGCTTGGCGTTTTGAAAGATCCAATAGTGTGTGTAAATAATAAAATAAGTTTTTTTTTATCCAGTTTCAGGTGGTTTAAGATTATTTTTCGGATTTGAATATCTAGATTCAAAAATCTTCATCGTGTATAGACGGTAAAATAAAGTATAACCTGGATCACTTGATACACTAAAAATGCTTAAAAGAAGTTATCTCAAACGACTACATTTTTTTAGAATTAAACTCAACGAGGATGGTTCCCATTAAAGCCCCATTACGTTGATCAATTTTTAGTGATTCTTAAAAAGATCAGAGAGAAAAACTTCAGGATCACGGTTTAAAGTGGTACTGAAACTCTCAGTTGTTAAGTCCGATTAGCAACGTGATAAATCCATAATATGCGACATATGTGGAGAATCGCCGTCATTAAAAACAATTTAGTAGCATTGCTTTATCTTCCTCTTGAAGAACTACGAAACAAAGTAGTTGTTCTAAACCACTCCACTTAACCCTTAAAAGGGCCGATGTGCCTGAACTAAATGGTGGCCTAAATTTTTGGCTCTCCCAAAACAGAAATGTTCCCACAGCGGCCGTGTTTTACGGAAGCTACTGCGAAATAATTCCTCCCATGTCCCTCATCTCAGCTGTACGGACCATGAACCTCTCACTGGTCATAAGCGGTTACTTCTAGTCCTTTATTCTGTGTTGCATGGCCCAAAGCATGATGGGGAAGGTCTAGTCCCTCTGACATGGACATCACGCCATTGCGTAGAAACAAGTATATAACTCAGACGTCGAATAAACAAAGACATCGCTCTTTCCACGTTTTAGCAACACAAGTCAACCGAAAAATTGTTATTTCGGTCACCGCTGCGTTGCTAAAACGTGGAAAGAACGATGTCTTTGTTTATTCACTGACGCCACGTATTTGGAGGATTTTAACTCAGACGTCTTCTCTTTTCTTAGATTTGTCTCCATTGTTACAATCCTTTTAGCAAGTAATCAGTCAGAAAAGATTAGTATCAATCATGCCCCTAAATGACCACTTTGAATAACAAACTTAAGAGGAAAGCAACGCTTTCCGATTAACAGGTTCACTCGTTCCAGTCGCGTTTGATCCAATTCTTAGACAACGAATATATTCGTCCAAGCAGAGTTCAGATGATTTTGCTAACCCCGAGTGAACACATTCCAGTCTGTTTAAAGGTTAAATACGTAATTAATAGAATCTTTGAATTCCTTAAATTATATTTCTTGTCCAAAGCACGTGCACGTGAATTTTTAAAGTACGAAGACAGTGCCAAACGCGTTGAGCACTGAAGCACGTGTAGCTGGAACTCTGGAACACGCGTATAAGAAAAGGAGATAGGAAAATTTCATTTAATAGTGGATCGCGAAGAGCCTAGTGGCTAAGGCTCTCTGCTGTGGAGTGTCTCGAACCCCGAAGTCTATGAACAACTACCGTGATTCAGAGGTCTATCTCTTCTATAAAACCAAATCGCGTGGTTCCTTGTCCTGAAACCTTCTTGTATTTAGCTTCCAGCAGGCGTCAATCAAGGTGCCCTAACCTCCATCAATAACCGGCGTAACAACCGGGCGGTGTCCCCAGCCCGTTATTCTTGAAATTTTTAGAAGTTGAATCTATAATTAGATAGGTAGGTTGTTCCTCGGCAAGGGCAGGTTGTTCTTACGAGGCCCACCCCGTTCTCTTGGCTACGCCTGTACATAAGCAAGACGCAAAACATGAAATTACAAAATTAACATCCATACCATAAACAAACTATAATTGGGCTACGAGCGAAAATGCAAGTGGAGAATGAATGTTACCAAGAAACGCTCATAACATGTAAACCTTATCCTCCTAACATGTGACAAAGAAATTCTGAGGCTAACGTTTTACCTTATTCTTGAAGCAGAAATTTGCTTTTTAATATTTATTTTGCCTGAGTATTGCACATCATATAAGCTTTGTGACGATTAAATACCAAAGTTGGAAAAGATTATGTATGCTTATTATTGGGTGTGTGCATAAGTTCGACCCGTTTTTTTAGGCTACAAAGAAAGGAGAAGAACACAACAAATAGCGGCCGCCACGGTGGCGCAGTGGTCTAAGCAATGGCCGCTGATCATTCGTCCGAACAGGGTCCGGGTTCGAATCTCGGTGAGGCATGGATGTTGTGTTTGTCTTACGACACTGGCTCTCTCCCTTCCCCGGAACCAGTGGCCCTAAATTAGGGACGGGCGACTGCTTATAGCCCATTGAGTTGCTCACGGTGGTCTTTAAACCTCCAATAAAAAAATATATATATATATAACGTACCTAGGATTTCACATAATTGCTATCATTCTGTATGATCTCTTGCCATCAGTCTAGGAGTAGGTGAATCCCACGCCGGCAAAACTCCTGTGTTTTAGAGTAAAAAAAATCATGTAATGCCGTTTTCACATCATCCACATCATCGAAGGTTTGGAGAGCAATGGCGTTCTGCAACGATCGAAAAATGTGGTAGTCTGTAGGTGCCAGGTCAGGGGAATACGCCGGGTGAGGTAACACTTTCCAGCCAAAGTCCAGTAATTTTTGCCGAGTGATTAAAGCAGCATGAGGTCTGGCGTTATCATGATGAAGGATCACACTTTTGCGACTGACTAGTGCTTGCCACTTAGATGTCATTTGTTCTCGCAATCTGTCCAACTGTTGGCAGTAGAGGTCAGCATTTATTGTTCGGTTAGGTGCCAACACCTCCCAGTGGATAATTCCTTGCACATCCCATTAAACACTCAACAAAACCTTTTTGGGATGCAGTCCTCTTTTTTGAGGTCGATGATGCAGGCTCCGCACCTTGGCACACAGTCCGTCGACGCTTTACATTACGGTACAGTACCCGTTTCTCATCAACCGTTACAATTCGTCCCAAAAACAGTTCATTTCTGTGACGAGAAAGCAAAGAAACACATGGAAGGATTCTCTCCTCTCGTTGCTTTGCAGAAAGCTGGTGAGAACCCCAGTTATCGAACTTGGTGATAAACCTAAGCGCATGCATCCGTCTTTCGACTGTTATTCTGTGTACCGACAACGTTTCTTCTAATTCCTGAACGGTTGGGTGTGGGTCATTTGTTATGACTTGGTCCACATCCTCGTCCGCCAGGAATAAACGTTCAGGACGTGGTTGTTGATCTTTACAGCTTCTGTCTCCGTCCCGGAATTTTCGAAACCAACGGCGACATGTGCTATCATCAACTGCATCCTCCCCATACACTTGGCAAATGTTGCGGCACGCCGCGGCTGCAGTATTGCCTTTATCGAACTCGTACAGTAAACAATGTCTAATGTGCTACTTATCGCATGCTATGTTACACCGTCCGTGATTTCCGTTACGAATGACTTACTCGGACAAACCTAGTGAATCTCTATGCTCTACTGCTCCACGCTTTATTCGCCGAAAATTCGGCATCGCAGCGTCATCTGTGACGTAACTACTCCGATTGTAATTTGCATCTACTACAAAAACAGATAGAACTTTTGCACACACCCAATAATTACAATACGGAACATAACGTCCTTTGTGAAGTGAATAATTTTCGCTGCAGAAATTATGAATTGTGTTTTCATAAAACAAAATGCCTCTAGTGTTGATAAACATAAAAGGTTCAGCAGCTTCTATGTTCATCTTCTGCATGTACTGCAGCACACTGCAAAAAATAAGTGGTATGAATTCACAAAAAAATCATTCTGTATGTAGTTGCCGGTAAATGTCCGTTATTTAACGGAAGTTCCGTTTTTTTAAAGTTCATGTTTTTTTGTTTTTTTAACTTCCGTATTTTCGCAGATTTTCCGTAGTCAGCAATTCCGTTTATTTTGGAAAAGTTCGTTTCAGACTTTTTCCGTATTTGTACAAAAATTTCACAAAATCGAAGTCCCTGAATTTTTCAGCCCTTACATCATAGAATCTTTTCGCACCGGTGGAATTCGATCCAAGGTCGTTCGGGTTGGCTGAACATAAACCGCGCTCTTAACCACTGAGCCAAAATGACGCAGAAGTCACGTTCAAGGTAGAAGTCTAATTGCGCGACGATGATTTTTTTTTCGTTAATTCCAATAAATATTTTCTGTTTGAGCTTATTTTTAATAATTTTAATAGGTTTGTAATAATTCTTTTTTTTTTTTCTGTAGGAGGACTTGTCACAAATTAAGTAATTTTTTCATCGTGATTTTTCAAAGCAACAGAATGCTTTGGAACTTGAGATCTTTTTAAGCTGATAATGTCTTTCGATTATCTTTAGGAAAAGTCAAATGTACTGATTTATAGTACAGTAAACCTTCCAAATGGCGGACATCGAAGGGGAAAGAAAAACTGTCCGTTATTTAGAAGTGTCCGCTATTAGGAAAATCGTGCTTTATGACAGCATGCTGTGTTTATAATGCAAAAGTAGTTTAAAAGCTAAGTAAATATAAGTATGTAAATACAATACATAGAGCAAACATGTACTAACTAACCTACATTTAAAAATATCGATCAAAACCTAAGAAGCAAAATAATCAAGTATTGTTCTTTATCTATAACATTCTTGTTAAATTTTGTTTTCTAAATGAATTTCTAGCCAGCCACCTGAAGCTTTGAATTTTGTGAATCCTAATTCATTTATGATTTCTAAAGCATTTTGACGAATTAAAGTTCCTGATAAAAGAATGTTGTTGGCTCTAGCTTGGCAAAACCATTCCTAGGTAAGAGTGTCCACAGCTAAACCATCAGTTTTAGGAAAGCTCTCTTAATTTTTGGTTGCTATTACAATCTTGCCAAGACTTCAAGATTTCACTGACTTGTGTTTTTCCAATGCTCAGTTTTTCTTCTTAAACGCGCACACTTAATCTTTCCCGTTCACTCAGCTCCACTATTTCAACTTTTGCTTTTAGAGTCAAGCGCTTACGTTTGGTATCTTTTTTTTTTTTTTTTTTTTTTTTTTGATTGGAGGTTTAACGACTACCGTGAGCAACTCGATGGGCTATAATAAGCAGTCGCCCGCCCCTAATTTAGCGCCACTGGTTCCAGGGAAGGGAGAGAGCCAGTGCCGTAAGACGAAACACAACATTCATGCCTCACCGGGATTCGAACCCGGACCCCTTTCGGACGAATGATCAGAAGCCATCGCTTAGACAACTGCGCCCCGCTTACGTTTGCGCGACATTTTAAAATTGATGTTTGAGAAATCTTTGCTTGACAGCTTGCTTGATGAGAAAAACCTACATGATTATTGCAAACCAATGTGATTTCCAGTAATCTGGACTTGAAATTGATCCCTGTGGGCTGACCTTCACCTTACCAAACAACAAAAGGTGAGTCCCTTCCACCTACACCTGAATTGTGTTTCAATCCGATTAGCGTTCCTGAATTAGCTTGCCTTGGGCAGTGGTCCTCGTTTCTGAGGTCTCACGCCATTGGGAGCACCTGAAGAGCTAGAAGGCAGTTTCTCCTGGTCATATGTATGTATGCAAAGAGAGGGTCGGACTGTCTGGTTAGCATGAATGGGAATCTTTTTTTAATCTATTTCGGCCACTTACCTGGGGTACATAGCACTTAGCACCTCAAATTTACTAAGCCTCGGGAACAAAACTGTTAAGACAGAGAATGAGGAAGGGTAAAATAACAAAAAGGGAAAATTTTACGAGTTTGGGCGAATCACAACCCTAGGAATTCCAAGAATCGGAAGCAAATTGTCCGTTATATTTTACTTTAAGTGTGTCCCCGTCAGTTATTTAAAATGTCCGCTTTTGTGAAAGGTATTGAATGAATATGGTGTTACTGGGAATCTGCTTAATATTGTAAAAGCCATGTATGCTGGTAGTAGAGCTTGTGTACGAGTGAATGGTGTTTTATCAAAATGGTTTTCTATTGGTGCAAGAGTTAGACAATGGCTGTTTAATATATTTATGGACTCGTGCATGCGTGGTGCCAAAATAGATAATAGTGGTTTATGTCTTGGTGATATCCGTGTGTGCAGATTGCTGTATGCTGATGACACAGTTCTGATGGCAGAGAGCAAAAGTGATTTGCAGAGTATGTTGGCTCGGATATACGAAGTTTGCATGAAATTCAAACTGAGTATAAATAAGGGTAAAACCAAAGTTATGGTGTTGAGAGAGGAACTGGTAGCATTGAATGTAATGTAAGTATAAATGGCACTGTGATTGATCAGGTGAGTGAGTTTGTGTATTTAGGAAGCATGCTTGACAGAGAGAACAAATTGAATGGTGAAATTAGTAAGCGAGTGAATTCTTCATTGAAAGTCATAGCTGCTCTGGGAGGTTTACACAGAAATGATGGGTTCTCTAGAGAGTCCCGCATGGCTGTGTATCAAAGTGTAATTGTTCCTACTCTGATGTATGGCAGTGAAACCTGGGTACTGCAGAAGAAACATAGGAGTCGTTTGTGTGCTGGAGAAATGCGTTACTTACGGGGGTGTTGTAGCAAGACACGGTCTGATTGTGTGAGGAATGATGTGTTGCAGTTGTGTAATGTGAAGCAAAATGTTGTTAACAAGGTGGAGACCAATATGCTTCGGTAGTTTGGCCATGTTGAAAGAATGAGTGATGAAATGCTTACTAAGAAAATATTTTCAGCCCAGGTGGCAGGAAGGAAAGGCAGAGGAAGGCCAAGGAAGACATGGGTGGATCAGATTCAGGAGTGCCTGCATGAGAAAAAGATTATGAGTATGAAGTATAAAAGATCTTGTGTATGGCGTGTAATGGATATCGTGAAGCCCGAGTTGTATGTCAAGATCGCTGTAAATGGAGAAGTTTGATACGACAACAGTACGTAAAAATATCTGGTAGTTTGTATTTCTTTTTGGAGCTAACCTCTGAATCTCAGAGAACAGCTTAGGGATATGTATTTATGTATGTATGTATGTATGTATGCTATTAAGAAGTGAATGCCCCCTAAGAAGCCATACATTTCGTCCGGGGAATAAAAAATTGTCCGTTATAGAGATGTCCGCTATTAAGAAGTGTCCGTTAATGGAAGTTTCACTGTATTACTTTTTACACAACCCCAAAATATAAAATTTACTCTTGTTAGCTATAATAGCTTTCGTGTAAGGACTCTATTACTTATAGCATAGCTTTCTGTAAGGACTCTACAGGCTAGCTTTCCGTAAAGACTCTTTTTATAGCTTTCTGTAAGGACTCTACAGGGTGTTATGTAGGCATCGTACAATCACCTGTACAATAATTTAAGCATCTGGTTTCTTACGGTAACACAATCTACAGGGTGTCCATAATGTGTTTCCCACATTACAGAAATTAATATAAAAAAAAACTATGTATGTTAAAATAAAATGGTTGGCACTTGGCAACATAATTTTTCTGTTCTTGTGAGCGCTACTGCTGAATAAGAGGAGCATTTCATCGATAATGGCTTCCATGCAAGAAAAAGCGGGGTGCGTGTTGTGGTTCCATGAGACCAAATCGGCGGTTACTGTCCAGCGTCATTTCAGAAAAGAGTACAGACGATCACCACCGGATCAAAAAAGCATAAAAGCTTTGTATGAAAAGTTTAAACCGACGGGTACTGTTGGCGATCTCCCCCAAACGGGCCCACCACCGGTTACACAAGAGACAGCTGCAGCTGTTCAGGAGATATTTCTGCTAAGCCGCGGGAAATCCATTCGCCGTGCTTCACTTGACACTGGGTTTCCACGTGCCAAGGATCACAGAATTTTACACAAACGTCTTCATCTGTATGCTAATAAGGTACAGATCGTTCAAGCTCTTCAGCCTGATGACCGGCCTGGCCGTGCTGCATTTGCGATGGAGATCTTGCAGCGCATAGCTCATGATAGTGATTATCTGCACCGTGTCCGTTTCTCAGATGAAGCCACATTGCACGTCTCTGGTGCAGTAAATAGGCACACTATGCGAATGTGGGGATCAGAAAATCCTCATTATGTCATCGAATAACAGAGGACTAGCCCGAAAGCAAACGTATGGTGCGGTCGGATGCATGACAGAATCACAGGACCCTTTCTTTTTTACAGAGCCCACGATAACATGCAACGTGTACCTGAGCATGCTGAAACTTTTTGTAGCACCTTAGCTGCATGCACTCCAACCTTCGGTTATTTTCCAACAAGACTGTGCCCCACCACATTGGTCAATAATCGTTAGTGAGTTCCTGAATGCCACATTTCCAGACAGATGGATTGGCCGCGACGGTCCCATGACATGGTCACCTCGATCGCCCGACATAACCCCTCCAGACTTTTTCCTGTGGGATTATGTGAAAGACAAAGTTTAGTCCAGCAGTGTTCCAGATATCGAGACGTTGAAGAGCAGAATAACGGATGCCATTGGTTCTGTCTCTGCTGAGATGTTAAACAAAATATGACGTGAAATCGAATATCGCTTATATGTCCACCGGGCCACAAAATGGCGCCCAAATGGATGTGCACTGACACCGAAAAAAAAATTAACTTATGCACCATCATTGTCGTGCAATCCCTTTCTTGTACCTGTAATAAATTTTTTTATATTACTTTTTGTAATGTGGGAAAGACTTTATGGACACCCTGTACAATATCAGGAGCACAAAATGGAAGAGAGGTGAAGGAATATTCGATGCCACAATAACCAAATGTTCGTGCGATATGTTACCCACAATAACTCAGTGGCGTAGCTTGCACAACGTGCGATCCCCAGCAAGATTTACTTCAGCACCCCTATGCACAATAATTTTCCCAGGATTTCGAACCCGAGGGAGAATGTGTTTCTCGCGGTTTGTTTGTGTGGTGATAGTTGGAGGTTAGGGCTGGGGTTCAGGAAGTCAGAGAGAGTGTTTGGAAAAGTAAGGGAGGTGTAGAGTCCTGTAGTTTCAACTTCTTAAGTAATTATTGGAACACAAGTAAATAATGCGAGGTTGTCAATCAGCCAATCAGGGTTAACACGGTGCGCGGACCCATACAGTAACCTGAATACAAATAGATGTCGTTCGCTTGTATATTAAAGCTTCTACACAGTGAATGAGGTAAATATATTTACTGTAAGGAAGAACTAAAAGCAACAGCAACGTTTAATTATTTTGTCCAAAACTAAAATAAATCACTTCAAGAAATCACCCTCTTATACAAAACAGATCTGCTGCTACTGTGAATAAATGTTGGCACCTTTCGTGTACGTAATCCTAGGTGGCTATGTGCTTTCCCACATCCTACACAAGGCATTCTCATGTGGCCTCGCGCTTTTCCTCAGCATCGCAGAGAGAGGGCGATTGGAGACCGATCGTACTATTTACAACCCATTGCAGAACGATTGTATTACAACCAGGAACCAAAGGGTCGAATTGCTTCAATCGAATTGTCTTGTGTTTTAAAAGTGAAACTTGACATTTATTTAGGAAAAGCTAAATAAGTATATCTTGAGGGAAAATATTAACCTTTGGGTTAATTAATTGTTTGTTTGTTTGTTTTTGTGCGTGTTTGGAATTTTTTATGAAACTATAACTGGTAGCTAGCTGGGTACGCCACTTCATTACTTCTCCCCCCCCGCAATTGCGGGAACTGCCGGGGTGGTTGTAACGCCACTGTATTAACGGATCTCGAAACAGAACTTTAAAATCAGATCATTTGACAGACGAGTGAAATTTAACAGTTAACCAAACCTCAAGTTTTCCCGCGGATCGTTCCTATTACCGGAAATTTTTCGCCATATGGATACGGAAACTGAGTTTTTCTGTTAATATACAAAAGGAATTGTGGAAAGGTTTTTGAAAATTCAGAATTTTCGTGATGTACAAAAAATCTGTGAAATTGAGGTTTCTTTCCGTCATTTCACGGAAAAGATTGTATCAGGAAAATGCTTCATCAATTCACGAAAGGAATCATGGAAAGTGGCTCGTTAATTTCAGAATGTTTTCTACAGTGTAGCAGTCTTTCATCATGAAATCGCTTTAAAATTAAATAATTCCTTAACTACTTTTAAGTAAATTTAAATGTTATGTTTTCATTGAATATTTCAAAAATGCACTCATATTTTTCTGTTTTTAATTTGTTTCGTAGGACCCAAAAGAGCCGCAATGTAACTGCAGAGAGTTAACATCTTTGTGGATGTCACCCAGATCTCAAGCCAGCAAAAAGAATACATTGGAGTCGCTGAAAAGAGATTTTGAATACCCCTCTGAGGTTAATCTTTGTACACGTGTACATGTATATATTACTTGTAGACATAATGAATATCAAAAAGAAATGCAAAAACGGGAAATTCCTGTTATGGCTGAGAAAATAAGAAGCTTTCCGAAGGTAACTTTTACTGAAACAGCGTTTTCAAGGGAAACTTCTCAAAAGGAATTTCGAGCTCGAGTTCTCAGAATTCGTGCCGCTCACTCCTCTCTTTCCTTTAGATCACATGCCGTCCAGCGATCTGGTGGTGTATGATGCAAACTCAATTTCTCTCTTACCAGAACTAGAAACTCATGAAGAACACGTTCTTTTTGCGCTGATGTCTATCCCTTTCTCTCTCTCTCATTTCTCTCTCTCTCTCTCTTATTCTCTCTCACCCCCTCCCTCACCCTCTCTCTATCTCTTATTCTCTCTCAGCCCCTCTCTCACTATCTCTCTCACTCTCTCTCATTCTCACTCTCTCTCTCATTCTTTCTCACTCTCTCTCTCATTCTTTCTCACTCTCTCTCTCTCATTCTCACTCTCTCTCTCTCTCATTCTTACTCTCTCTCTGATTCTCACTCTCTCTCTCTCTCTCTCTCTCTCTCTCTCTCTCTCTCTCTCTCTCTCTCTCTCTCTTTCTGAAATAAGTGGGGAACAGATGCTGTTGATCAGCAATTCTTTAAAACCTAAAGCGACAAAAATTCATATTGAATCACATTATTGCCAATATGTGATCTCCGTCGATATTTCTGACTTCATTCGAAGATAGAGAACAACACTTCCTGTATGAGAAACTAACTTTGTTTCAGTAAAAAGTTTAAAATTTATGTACTTTTTGAGTGCAACCATTAGAAACGTTTATTTTAGAAGTAGCAGAAACAAGCTTACTAAAATCCTTAAAATCCTATCAGAAATGCTTTACTAGGTGTCTTATATTACTGAAATAGTCTACATCAATGAGCCATTACATTATGACCACCCCCAGCCTAGAGGAATGAGCTGATCTGGAGACCGAACGAGGGTGCAGGTGAAGTTCACAGAGCAGTATATATACAACCCGAAGACTGGCTATCGGTTAGTAGAGTGTTCGGAGTCAGAATGGGAAAAGCTGCGGATTTATCAGAGTTTTATGAAGAACAAATTTTATGGTATCATAATTCAGCATGATTTAAAATCGAATTCACGTGTTGACTACATATCTAATAAGATCTCAAGAAATATAGGGGTTATTAGTAGTGCAGTGGCCAATTTAACCCCAAAACTAATGATTTTATTATACTATACTTTAATTCAATCTCATCTAATCTATTGTATATCTGTATGGGGATCGACTACCTTATATAATATGAAAAAACCTCCGTCGTTACAAAATAGATTCATAAGACTATTACAATTTAAATTACAATATACTCAATTTTCAAATACAGTCTTTCAGGCTAGACTCAGTCCAAATGATTTTAATATACTAACTATTCAACAATTGCATATCTATAGTATAGGTAAACTAATGTTTTTGAGAATTAAAAATGGTTACTACCAAGATTTAATTTCAATAAGTACTCGTGGTCATGATTATTCCACGAGACAAAAAACAACACTAATCCCCATGTTTTCACTAACAGAACGATTTAGATCATTTGTTAATTATACTGGTCCGGCATTATGGAATACATTTCCTACTGATATTGTATCACTTAATAATATTAATATATTTAAACGAAAACTCAGGTATTTCTTACCGGCCAAAAGCTCATAATGTATTATTACCTTTATTAATTTATAGTACCACCCTAGCTGTGTTTGATATTGTGTGGCCTTGACTTGTTTAGGTTTTTTTTTATTTTCATGAAAATTTTGATGCTTTGGGAGAAGAGTCAGCCCTATCAGGCCTCTTCCCTCATCATTCCCTGTTGTTACAAAAGTATAATGTGTGCTACATATTTATGATTACGTAATACCATGTCTGTAACAACTAAAATGCAATAAATGAAATGAAATGAAATTGTGATGGCAAGGCGCCTCGGAACTACGATCTCGGAAACAGCTAGGCTTGTGGGTTGTGTCACGTGTCTCAGTAGGGAGTATGTATCAAAAACTGGTACACAGATGGGCAAATGACGAACCGCCGTCCAACCGTTTGTTGTCCGTAGCTCACTGATGCCAGAGGAGAGCGGAGACTGTCGCGCACTGTTCACAGCGACCTCAGGACCGCAGGGTGACAAATCACCACTCAGCTACAACAGTGGTGATCAGGACAATGTGTCACACCACACAGTTAATCGCAGCCTTCTACGCATTGGCCTGCGTTGCCGAAGACCCAGCCACGTCCCCATGCTCACTACACGTCCTCGCCAACGACGTATGAAATGCGCCTAATATTATCGAGATTGGACCTTCGATGAATGGAAGAAAGTGGCCTGGTCTGACGAATCAAGATTCCTGGTGCAACATGTAGACGGCTGAGTGCGGATACGCCGATTACCAGCGGAGGCTATGGCACCTGGACGCCCTGTTGGGCGGAAACAGGCCGGCGGCGCCGGTGTTATGCTGTAGTCGATGCTTTTTTAGGGATACTTTAGACCCCATTATCCCAATAGCACAATCCCTGACAGCTGTGAGGTATCTGAACATCGTTGCGGACCAAGTTCACCCATTCGTGGAAACTGTGTTCCCTGTTGGTGATGGCCATTACCAACAGGACAATGTGCCATGCCACACTGCCAGAATCGTCAAGGTGTGGTTCGAGGAACATGCTGGTGACTTTCTGTTAACGCCCTGGCCTCCAAATTCACCTGACATGAACCCAATCGAACATCTGTGTTACGACTTGGAAAAGCGGGTTTGCGCTAAATCACCCCCCCCCACCCCCCGAAATGTACGGAAACTGGAGGTCCTGCTGTTGACATGTTGACATTATGGGACCAGATACTCCGGGATACCTATCGCCACCTCACCGAATCGACGTCGCCTAGTGACCACTGTTTTCTGGGGTAAAGGGAGTCATACAGCTTATTAGGTAGGTGGTCATAATGTTAATGGCTCCTCGGTCTATGTCAAATGGATTAAATTTCTCAATATCCTTATCTTCGTTCATAAATAAATCGATCCTGAACAAATACAATTTATGTTCCGAAATCCTGTAGCTAAATATTTGGTGTTTCAGTAAATACAGTATGAAAAGGAAGAGAAAGTAAATTTTTGGTGTTTCAGTGAGTATGAAAAGGAAGAGAAAGTTAGGTAATTTCCACATTTTTCTGAAAAAAAGTTTCGTTTCGTACGTTCATTTCTTTCTTACGAACTGAAGCTACCGCATGCCTTCCTCCGACCGAACAGTCGGAGAAGCCGCCATACAAAGGTAAAGAAGGAAACCAAATCAGTGATGCTTGCAGAGTGAGTTATGGGTCGCTACTTTATCGTAGAATCCTATTGAAATCAGAAACAGAAAGTGATTTTGATTTCAGTTGGAAACATAAAATAAATTAAGATAAGCAAATGGAAGCAATGGTTGATTTGAATTCAGTTGAGAGATACAATTGCGGGACTGGCAGATCGAAAAAAGACTGCCTTAGCTAGCAGCTGGTAATTGCTATTTTTAAAGCGCATGCGCAGCCGGCTGTCGACACAACTGTCATCATCCAGTCAGCTGCGTCGCAGTGACGCGTTTCAAGGGTTTAATCATTGCTAGGTAAGTGAGATGCACCCATTGTAGTTCTGGCAACTTTGCAAAACCGTTCCTTAGAAACCAATAGTTTCTTAAAAACGTAATATTGACTTTCAAGGTGCTTGGCTTGGATCATGACTGAATTTAAGGCACATTTTTTTTTTTTTTTTACTCATTGAGGAATTTCAATAGAGAAGTCGATGTGGCTTATAAGTCGAGGAAAAAGAAGTATGTATATATATATATATTTTTTTTTTCAATCATTGAGGAATTTCAATAGAGAAGTTGATGTGGCTTCTAAAGGAAAAATAGTCTCATCTACTGCCAGCTGTCTATACGGTAACTTTGTGATTCTATTTTCCATAATTGTGAAAGCACTATACAGTATTATAAATTAAAATCACTGAATGTTTCTCAAGTATTCTTTTATGATAAATTTTCCATCTAAAATTTTTCTGAAAATGTCCCACTTTGTTAGCCTCAACAGTATAGGAAGAAATAAGATTAAAAGAAGTACAGAAAAATATTTCGTTCGATTTGTGGTATGACGGTATTTTTAGCACGTCCTTTGTAAAAGAAGATCGTGCTTGTGTTATCGGTTTGTTCGTCCGTACGTCTGTCTGTAGACACGATATCTCTGCAACTATTAGTCCGATTTGAAAAATTCTTTTTACATTGGGAAGCTTGAAATATACGAAGGATGATCCTCCATTTTGATGATGATGATCCTTCAATGATGATCCTTAGTTGTTGTTGTTTTTACGATGCACAATTTCGCCGCTAAACGGTGTAAATGCAGATGATTATCGAATTCAAAAATATATTTTATTCCACATATTTGCTTCTAAACATCCGATTGAAAAAATTATTTCATCTTTCGATTCCATTTATGTCATAGAATATTTTAGGAGTAGTTACTTTTTTCAAATTACGCATAGATTTTCCGCTAGGGGGCATGAAAGTAAATTACATTTTCTCCGATATCTCTTCTTCTAAAACTCCGATTTGAAAAATGTTTTCTTTAGCGGATACAGCTGCTCATGGAAAATCTTTTACATATAATATCTAATTTTTGGTAAAGAATATTTTGGCCACCAGGGGACGTAAGTGTTAATTTTTGCTTCTGATGTATTTGCCATAAAATCTGAGCTTCTAAAATCTCGATTGAAAAAATTCTTTCATGGACCGATGCCACTCATGTCCATAAACTTTTTCGGAATATTTTCTTTTTAAAATATTTCATGGTTTCTCCGACAGGGGGCGTAGATGTATATCTTATTTTTGTCAATATATCTGCTTCTAATGGTCCGATTTGAAAAATTCTTTCTTTATTAGATAGAGTTTCTGGTGTGACATCTTTCTCAAATAATTTCGAAATTTTCAAGTAATTCATAAACTTTCTGCTAGGGGGCGTAAGGGTATATTGCGTTTCCCCCTATATATCTGCTTCTAAATCTCCGATTTGAAAACTTCTTTGTGCACCGGATACAGCTCCTGATGGGAAATCCTTTGCACCTAATTTCTAATTTTTGTAAAAAAACGTTTGGCCACCAGGTGACGTAAGCCTTAATTTCCGCTTCTGATGTATTTCCAGCAAAACATGAGCTTCTAAAATGTCGATTGAAAAAAAGTCGTTTGTGGACCGATACCACTCATGTCGACAAAACTTTTAGGAACATTTTCTTCTTAAAATAACGCCTGGTTGCTACGCCAGGGGCGTAGATGTATATCTTATTTTTGGCAATATCTCTACTTCTAGGAGTCCGATTTTAAAATTTTATTCTTTGCTGGATAGTGTTTCCGATGCGAAATGTTTTTCATATAAATTCAAAATTTTCAAGTAAAGCATAGACTTTCCGCTAGGGGGCGCAAAGGTAAATTGCGTTTTCTGCGTTATTTCTTCTTCTAAACTTCCGATTTGAAAAATTCTTGCTGTATCGCATACAAAATCTGATGGAAAATATTTTTCATATAATTCTAATGTTTGATAAAGAATGGTTTAGCCACCAGGGGACATAAGTGTTAATTTCTGCTTCTGATGTATTTGCAGCAAAATCTGGGCTCCTGGAAACTCGACTAAAAAATTTTTTTATTGGACCGATATCGCTCATATCGAAAAACCTTTTGAGAATATTTTCTTCCTAAAATAATGCATGGCTTTCCCACCAGGGGGCGTAAAGTCATATCTTATTTTTGTCGATATCTCTGTTTCTAAGAGTCCGATTTGTAAAATTCTTTCTGTGTTGGAGAACGTTTCCGGTGCAAAATGTTTCTCATATAAATTCAAATTTTTCTGAACGCACAGGTGCAACCAGAGGGCGAAAGCTCATGATTACGTTTACAGAAATATCTGCGGGATTAAAAACCCGATTGAAAAACTTTTTTCTTCGGTCAGATACTGTTGTTTCCCATACCGGTTTCATTGACTTTGAATAGCTTTGATAAATTTAAGTTGCGTCAGAACGGATTCAAAAGACGTGCTCATTACACCCGAAAATTCGGGGTCATCTTTCTTGTTATGTGTAATGATGAATATGAAGCACACTGATGCCTTTGAATGAAGAAGAATCATGACAGCTATCTACATGTAAAACATTTTCAATAGTAGCCTATTTGTAGTTAATGTAATTACTTTTAAGCTGTTCACATAAAAATGGTTGCAGAACAACTAAAAACTTAACATTTTGGCTAATCATTTTGAACCTTTCGGCACGAAAAGTGAGAATAAATATAACAGTAATCGTCAAACACGCAAAAATATCAAATTCTTCACGTCAGGGACAATCGATTATTGTCTTGAGAAGTAACTGACCATTATGTGCTGTTTGATCAAGCATAGACAGAAGTTTATGGCATGACATCCGAAAGCTGTTGGCTTTGCATTAAAGCAGCAATACTCAAAACCTTGCTGTGGACTACGAGTATAATTTTTGCTACTGCAACACGCCACTGAAGTTGCCAACAAAACACCCAATGCTCAAAAACAAGGAAAGAAAAAACATGTTTCGGAATATCTGAATCATAGCATAAATTTTGAACAGAAATGGGAATAGCTCTTTCTGCATACCATCAGTCGGTAATCGAAAACAGATATAATATTTTATTTATTTTTCGATATCTACTGTAATTCATGGTCATCATTTCACCAGAAATGAAGATACATATATATTTTATTTACCAGCGTTTCCTCAGTTTCATAAAGCAATACTCTTAGCTTTAACAGCAATCGATGCATCAGTGGCCGTTCGATGAATAAGAAAAAGATTGGCTATAGATTAGTTTTGTCCAACCGCTTGTTAGAAATGTTTACTATCTCTAAAACATCACCTGTCTATTACTTCTGAACTATTTGTGCGCTTAGTGTATAGTATACTGAAAACTTTCTTCGAAATACAAACATTCGCAAACTTTATTGATCACGCAAACGCAGTTTTGGTTTTTCAACATTAAATACAATTCATTTAATTATTATTTTTATTAATATCCTTATTCAAATGAAAATTAACAAGTTTTGCTTAATTACTTTTTGAGATAGATCAAATGTAGCTATGGAAAAAATTAAATGTTAGGATTGTATGTGTGCATATCATCATCATCATTGTCAACAATTATTAATCCACTGCTGGACGAACATGTTACTCCCGCATACTTTCGAATTTCATCCACCCATCTCACATGTGGTCTTTTTCTGGGTCTTTTCCTGTCCCTTGGAATCCAGTCTAAAAATTCAGCGGTCCATCGATGGTCTGTCCTTCTGACAATATGTCCAGCCCATTGCCATTTCAGGCATTTTACTCTGATTACAATGTCTTCCACTCTTGTCATTTTTCTGATCCACGAGTTCCTCTTCTTATCTCTCCTGGTTACACCAAGCATGCATCTCTCCATGCTCTTTGAGTTGTCTGCAGTCTTTGTATGTCTCTTTTAGTTAAGTTCCACGTCTTTGTAAGCACTGGAATGATGCATTGATCAAACACTTTTCTTTTAAGACATAATGGCATATTGCTCTTGGAAATTATACTGTTTCTTCCAAAAACTCTCCAGGCAAGTCTTATACGCCGATTAAATTCTTCATCAATGTGACCCTCACTTGATATCTGCTGTCCAAGATAAATTTATGCATTTGTTACCTCCAGCTTTTCTCCATCAATCCATAAATCTCCATTTCTTGCAAAAGCATTATATATCACTTTTGTCTTCTGAAAGTTCCTTTTAATCCCACTCCTTTACTCTTGTCAGCAAGTTCCTGGATCATACCCTGCAGCTCTGATGTGGTAGTTGCAAAAATGACTACGTCATCAGCAAAATAAAGGTAAGTTAGATAATCTCCATTAATCTATATCCCTTTGTTTTCCCAGTTCAGTGATTGAAAGACATTTTCCAAAGTGGCATTAAAGAGTTTGGGAGATATCGTGTCGCCTTGTCTCACTCCCTTTACAGTTTTTATGGGTGCTGTATTCTCAAATAGCCGAATCTTTGCACTTGCATTTCCACAGATGTTATAAATAATACTAAATGTGTGCATATACTCGTATATATACATAGATATACGAGTATATGCACACATTTGGTATTATTTATAACATCTGTGAAAACGCAAATCCAAAGATTTGGCTATTTGAGAATACAGCACCCATAAAAACTGCAAAGGGAGTGAGACAAGGCGACACGATATCTCCCAAACTCTTTAATGCCACTTCGGAAAATGTCTTTCAATCACTGAACTGGGAACACCGATAGGGATGTAAGGTCAGGTGATGCGTAACATCACAGCCTCTCCTTGGCATATGTCAACCCCGCCTTCTGGTGGTGCATCCTGTTCCCACTAAAGAGGCTCTGACGACCGCCAATAGCGATATAACTATACCATCAAGATTAGAAGAAATGCTATCCCACACTCACCAACCCGCTTGGCCAGCGTGGTGAGTTATGGCCAAACTCCTCCAAAATCACTCCACAACTTAAATCTTGGCCCTCAGTCTCCGGCAGCTGGAATGTACCTGACCAAGGCAGCCGCCAGTGCGACATGAAGGCAGAGGGGCTAAGAATCCCCGGAGGACCGGACTAGGCTGCCATCTGATGCTGACCTTGGCTACGTATAATGGACGCTCCCTATCTTCTAATTCAAGGCTTCTTGAATTGGAAGAGGAACTACAAAGGATCAAGTAGGACATCGTCGGGCTAAGTGAGGTAAGGAGAAAAGGAGAAGATCTCATTGAACTGAAAAGTGGACATCTCTTCTACTATCGTAGGACAGATACTGGCAGAACTAGTGGTGTTGGATTTATAATAAACAAGAAACTGAAGGACAAAGTTGTAGAAGTTGAAAGTTCCTTTGACAAAGCTGCACGACTTGTTATCCAACTCTCGAGAAGATACCAGGCTCAAATTATTCAAACTTATGCACCCACCACAAGTCATCCTGAAGAAGAAATTGAAGAATTATATGAGGAAATTCGTGATCTAAATAATAAAGGTAAGCAGCACTTGAAGATAATTATGGGAGATTTCAATGCAAAAATAGGGCAACGGCAACAGAATGAAACTTCAGTAGGTAAATTCGGTCACAGCAACAGAAACCAGCGTGGAAATACTCTTGTTGAGTTTGCAGAGGCAGAAGGGTTTTTCATCTTGAACTCCTTTTTCAAGAAAAAGCCACACAGGAAATAGACATGGAGACATCTAAATGGGACAAGTGAAATTGATTTTATTATACGAGTTCAACTCAGGTAGTGATCATAGATTGGTGAGAGATGTAAGATGAACCTCAACACTAAACTCGAACGTGGCAAGCTCATAAGACAAAAAAGATGTATTGACATAACCAACCTTAAAAAACACCACAATACCTTCAAGTTGGAACTGAAGAACAGATTCTCTGCTTTAGAAGGCCTAACATCGGAAGAAGTGGATATTTCTGAAGTTAACAGAAAAGTAACCAAAGCTCTTATGGAAACAGCAACAAAATTAGCTGGGTCTAATAACAAGTTGCATGTGAACAAATTATCAGGAAAAACCAAAATGTTGATGCAAAAAAGAAGAGAGATGAGGACAAGTAAAGAAGATGTGACTTCCAAAGTGGAATATATAGAGCTATGCGAGACAGTACGAAAAAGTGTCACTGAAGACGTAAGGAAATTCAACTGTGAACTCTTAAGGAAAGCAATTGAAAACAACCAAAGCCTAAAGATAGCAAAGGGAGATCTCAGTAAGGGAAGAAAACAGATTATGGCACTGAGAAAAGAAGATGGTTCTGTAACAAGAAATAGAGGCGAAATTTTGACAAGAGTGAAAGATTTCTACTCCAAATTATATGAAAGGGATGATACATGTACTCCAGACATCATGAAAGGTACCAGTACCAGAGTTCTTCCAGTCCTCCCAGCAGAAGTTGCACATGCGATCAAGAACATGAAGCGGGGAAAAGCTCCAGGAGAAGATGGAATTACTGTAGACATCATACAAGAAGCAAGTGGAGAAATCAAAACAGTACTCGCCCAAATTTTCACTCGATGCCTTAATGAAGGAAAGATTCCTGAGGATTGGAACAACGCTACAATGATCCTGCTACATAAGAAAGGTGACATTGAGGATCTCGGAAACTACAGACCTATCAGCCTCCTATCAGTAGTTTATAAAATCTTCACTAAAGTTCTTTCACACCGCTTGAAGGTAACACTGGACATGGCTCAACCGAGAGAACAAGCTGGATTCAGGAGTGGCTACAGCACAATAGATCATATCCACGTACTGAGAGAACTAATTGAAAGAGCGAGGGAATATGAACTTCCATTGTGCATGACTTTTATCGATTATGAAAAAGCCTTTGATTCGGTGAAACCATCAGCAGTTACAATGGCTCTGAAAACCTGCGGTATTGAAGTGCATACATTAATATTATTAATAACATCTATGAAAATGCAAGTGCAAAGATTCGGCTGTTTGAAAATACAACACACATAAAAGTTGGAAAAGTGAGTGAGACAAGGTGACACCATATCTCCGAAGCTCTTTAATGCCACATTGGAGGGTGTTTTTCAGTCGCTGAGCTGGGAAAACAAAGGGATAAAGATTAATGGAGATTATCTAACCCACCTTCGTTTTGCTGATGACGTAGTCATTTTTGCAACTACCCCATCAGAGCTTCAGAGTATGATCCAGGAACTTGCTGACAAGAGTAAAGAAGTGGGATTATAAATGAACTTTCAGAAGACAAAAGTGATGTTCAATGCTTTTACAAGAAATGAAGATTTATCAATTGATGGAGAAAAGCTGGAGATAACAGACACATACGTTTATCTTGGATAACAGATATCAAGTGAGGGTCACATTGATGAAGAAATTAATCGGCGTACAAAACTTGCCTGGAGAACTTTTGGAAGAAACAGCATAATTTTCAAGAGCAATATGCCATTATGTCTTAAAAGAAAAGTGTTTGATCAATGCATCCTTCCAGTGCTTACGTATGGTGTAGAGACGTGGACCTTAACTAAAAGAGACATACAAAGGCTGCAGACAACTCAAAGCAGCATGGAGAGGTGCATGCTTGGTGTAACCAGGAGAGATAAGAAGAGGAACACGTGGATCCGAAAAATGACAAGAGTGGAAGACATCATGATCAGAGTTAAATCCCTGAAATGGCAATGGGCTGGACATACTGCCAGAAGAACAGACCATCGATGGACAGCCGAAATTTTAGATTGGATTCCAAGGGACAGGAAAAGACCCAGAAGAAGACCACATGGAAGATGGGTGGATGAAATTCGAAAGTATGCAGGAGTGACATGGAGGAGACTGGCACAAGACAGACCGTTGTGGAGGAAACTTGGGGAGACCTTCGTCCAGCAGTGGATTGAAAATGTTTGACAATGATGATGATGATGATGATGATACACCGATAAGCCATTCCATTATGGCCACCCCAGCCTAGAGAAATGAGAGCGCCTGGAGACCGAACGGTGGCGCAGGTGAAGTTCACAGAGCAGTATATATACAACCCGAGGACAGCCTTTCGGTTAGTAGAGTGTTCGGAGTCAGAATGGGAAAAGTTGCCGATTTATCGGAGTTTGATAAAGGGCAAATTGTGATGGCACCGTGCCTCGGAACTACGATCTCGGAAACGGCGCGGTTTGTGGGTTGTTCACGTGACACTATAGTGAGTACGTATCGGTAATGGTGCACAGATGGTCAAATCACGAACCGTCTTCCAGCCGTGCGTTGTCCGCAGCTCATTGATACCAGAGGAGAGCGGAAACTGTCGCGTATTGTTCACAGGGACTGCAGTGCTACAGTGCGACAAACCTCCCACAGCTACAACCGTGGTGATCAAGGTAATGGGTCACAACACACTGTTCATCGCAGCCTTCAGCGCATGGGTTTGCGTAGCCCCAAGATCCAGCCAGGTCCATGCATTTCATGCGTTTTTCGCGATAACGTGTGTGACGTGCCTGCCCCGCAGGACGCACAGGACATAAAGGCAGATAGCAGCAAGAAGGAACGTCCGAGTAGCTCAATTAGTAGAGTGACTTATTCCGGAATGAGGGGACCCGGGTTCGAGCTCCGGCGTGGACAAAAATGACGGAGAAATTTACTTCGTTATAATGGCGCCCGAACTTTCCGGATGACTGGGCGGTTCAAAATCTCGCATTGGTGAGATGTTCTTTCCACACCGCGGGATAGGAAAAATCAGAGAATTCCTTCTCCAGCGCTTCGAAAAATAAAAATGTGTGATGTCGCATTCCACGCGCTAGATTGACTGGGAGTTCTCGAGTGCACGTTCTACAGCGGATGGCTGCCTGCAACGATTCATGGTCACGGCTGACCCGTGGGCCATGCCCCCGGCCCTCTTTCAGAAGAGGGAGATGTGACGTGCCTGCCCCGCAGGACGCACAGAACATAAAGGCAGATAGCAGCAAGAAGGAACGTCTGCGTAGCTCAGTTGGTAGAGCGATTTGTTCCGGAATAAGTGGACTCGGGTTCGATTCCCGGCGTGGACCAAAAATGACGGAGAAATTTACTTCGCTGTACGTGCTCTGCTCGAAACTCAGCAAAAGTCTTCTCAACAGGATTCTATTTTATTAGCATGTCTCTCACCAAATATTTTGTGGAATTTCACAACACTGATGAGATGAATTGTTGGGATTCATGTACTCATCACAGACACATACACACACAGAAACGAGTGATTAGTTTCGTGCCATTTCATTTGCATTCCTCTCTTTTGATATGCTCCCTATGTGACAGTGTTACGTCAAAGTTGGCTTGCGTGTGTGGGCAGAGAGAAATAGCTTCATGTCATAGCATGATAGGAATTGAATTCTTGCACTGTCATACGCCATTCTTGAGGAAGAGAGAGATAAAGAGAGAGAGAGAGAGAGAGAGAGGCAGTTGTCTTCCAAAGTTTGACATTTGCATGTTTGTTTTTTGTCTTTAGAAATTAACTAATATTTTAGATCATGTGTATCCAGCATGCTTAACTTAATAAATGCTAAATGTCACTGTGTTAAAGAAAAATTAAAAACCATAAATACGTGAAACAATGTATATGTAAAAAATTAATATGTGAACAAATAACGCGTGTGAAAAATAATATTCATAACATGATCATGAAGACATCTTTAGACATTTCGAAAATTAACACTCACTCTTAGGAGTTCTTTCTTTTTTTTTTTTTTTTTTTTTTTTTTTCGAAACTAGAAATATGTATATCTCTTATTTTCAGTTCTAAGCAAGTAATGTAGTTTTTTCCCTTCAGATCGAAGTCAGTTTCTATTATGACCTGGTTCTCTTAGTAATTCAAGCCATTAATAAAGGAATGTCAAGCGGAAACTGGCCTCAATCTATAACATATTCGTCTTGTAGTTCTTCTGGACAGCAAACAAATCTACAGCAGCGACAAAATATGAAGCTCCTTACAAGTCTCAAACAAGTAAGTCACTCAATTACGTTTTTAATACGCACTCTGTGAATCGTTTGAGCACGATTCGTACTATTTTACCCATGTAGTCTAAATTTCAAGCTATATCTGAGTAAAATTCCCTGATTAATTTTAACAAAAGAAAATTTGTCTTTTCATTTCAAATATACGTTGAAATTTAATTTTTCTGGGAAAGTGTTCGGGACCTAGTTTTAAAAATTTTGAGCCATTTGCGTATTCGGAGTGACACATGAATTTATAATCCTGGTCGTCAGATGCCAGCGCTTAGAACACTGTGTCACCGGGACGTCCTGAACTGTACCTAGTCTATATAAGCATTAGCTTAACACACACACACACACACACACACACACACACACACATGTCCAAAATTAACATGACAAATGCAAATTTAAGAACATACCCAAAACGTGACGACCATCTAAAGATTTTTTCAGAGATATGTGTAAGGGGAAAGGTGGAAAGCACGCGACCTTGAATTGAAGCTTAAGTTGGACTGTTTGTGGAAGAATGGACCATCGCTTAGAAGACTACTGGTGCACAGCGATCGGTAGATTGGAAGCAAAGTAATCACAAACGGAGGTACCAAAATGGCTGAATGTGTCGAGGCAAATGGTCTCCAATTTCTGGGGATCGTTTCAGGAAAACGGAACAGTACTCAGAAAGTCTGGACAAGGATGCCCACCAGCAACAGCAAGTAAAAAAAAAAAAACGATATTTGCGTTTAACAGCTCGCTGCCATAGTGCGTCTACGGCAGAGCTGAGACGGGCTGAGCCCGTGGCCCGAATTGGTCATAGAATATTTACTGCGATTCGGGCAGTAAATATTCTACAACCCTAGCCCAATTCCATAAATCTTTTGTTAATTTCCACAAATCTTTCAATTCACGAAAGATTTGTGGAAATTCACAAAAGATTTATGGCAATTAACGAAAGATTTATGGCAATTAACGAAAGATTTATGGCAATTAACGAAAGATTTATGGCAATTAACGAAAGATTTGTGGAAATTCAAGTATGAAAAATACGCGAGATTCGGGTTTTTCCCGTCGTTTTACTGAAAAGGTTGAATCAAGAATATACCTCGGTGGTTCATCAAAGGAATAGCGGGAAATGACTAGTGAATTTCAGGAAAAAAGTTTCAGTATGGTGAGGTAACTACACTGGCAGAAAGTGGAAAAAGAACACCAAGAAGGAGACGCCTGATACCAACGAAATTTATACAGCATAATAACGGAATACAGAGGATAACGGGATCAAAACATTATGGCAAAATACAGCTGTATTTGCTGGTAAACTGAAAAATAACATTTCCATGTAACATGGTTAGTACGAGGTTGAACCGCCATGAACTGCGTCACACCAATGTGCAATTCTGGCATGAAGTCTGTCGTACAGATGTTGGATGTAAGTTTGGGGTATTGAGTTCCAAGCATCCTCAACCTGCACGCGTAAATCGGGGGTGGTCGTGGCTGGCCGTGGAGACCGGATAAGTCGTTGTCCCATAGAATCCCACACGTGCTCAATGGGGGACAAATCCGGTGAACGTGCAGGCCATGGAAGTTGTCTCACACCCTGAAGTGCATGTTGCGTTGCACGTGCCGTGTGTGGGCGTGCGTTATCTTTCTGGAAAACACCACGATGGTCCGACCTTACAAATGGCACATCAACGGGCTAAATGATGTTGTTGATGTAGGAGGTGCTGTTTAACGTACCCGGTACAAAAACTAGTTGTGTACGGGAGTGATAGCTGATCGCTCCCCACACCAGGAGACCAGGTGTAGGCCCTGTGTGTCGCTGGCGGATGCAAGAAGGGTGGAGACGCTCCCCTGTGCGTCTGCGAACACGCATACGGCCATCGGAGGCTCCCAAGCAGAATCTGCTTTCATCGCTGAACATGACAGATCGCCATTGCATTCTCCAGTGCAGACGTTGGCGACACAACTGCAGCCGTTCCTGACGGTGGGCTGGAGTCAGAGGTACACATGCCAGAGGCACACGTAGTCCTGCATCCAGTAGACGATTGCGGGTTGAGGGAGCACAGTCACCTCAGGTGCAACGGCAGCTCGGATTTGCGTCGCAGTGGATGTTCTGCTTGAAAACGCCGCTCTTCTTATGCGTCGATCGGTCCGCTCATCAGTCCGTCTGTGACTCCCGGTTCCACGTCTTCTCGTGTGGGAATGTTCCTCGGACCATCTACGCCACCATCGTACAACCACCGATACTTCCCGTCCAATTCGCTCCGCAATACGACGATACGACCACCGGGCCTCGCGGAGTCCGACCAGACGACCTCGCTCAAAGTCCGATAACTGCTGAAATCGTACACGTTTTCCATGTCCAGGCATTGCAGCTTCTTCAGGGTCTTCGCACGTGTCCGTACGCCGACGACTGATTACATTCACTTCGCCGTACTCCTTAAATACCACCGACGATAATTTGCATATTATGCCGTGCTGTGGCGTAAGCGCTCACTGTCTGTTCCCGAAATTAACATCACACCTACGTAAACTCGACCCCATTAACATATGTAAATTTCATGATCGTTCGCCAATTCCTTCTTGTCGTTCTTTTTTCACTTTCCGGCAGTGTATATCCTTGTGCGCATAAACCATGGGCAAATGTGATTCCAAGAGTCAATTGAAATAAAATGTGCTTAAGCATATAGTACGGAAATTTCTCTGAAACTTTGGAAACAGCTAAAATTTCTATTGGTATTTGAAGTATTGACTAACTCCACTGGCTTTGTTCTCCTAACATTTATATTTCCACTCCCTACTATTTTATTTTTAACTTCATTCTTGTGAGCAGTTTCTGCTCAATCTCTTCCTAATTTAGTTCGCATTTTATAAATCACTGTAACTTTTTGTAACCATTTGTAATGCCCCCATGTTGCTCCATACATTATTTTCTTGATTTCTATATTGAACTTTTACGTTCTTAATCTCTGTACTCCATGAGTGCTTGAAATGCGTTTTTTTTTATTTCTTACCTGAATTGTACTTTCATCACCGAAATACTGAAGTAACATGTATTTCAAAATAAATCTCTTTTTCTGCAGGAATCATATGACGGAATATTTGGCAACTTTGTATTCCAGGAAAGTGGAAGTAGCTACCAGAAACTGGAACTTTTCCTTCGAAGTCTGACATTTGCTAGTGGTGCAACTCCGACTTCGAGACGGGTATATTTCACTGACATTTATTTGCATCTCAATTTTTTCAATGAATGTTCACTATAAATTTGGTTTTCAATTGTTATTGAACTTGTGATATACTACAGAATGAAGCACGTCTCAAGACGACAATTCTGCAGCGATACATTCCGTCGGTGTAGCTTAGTCGGTTGGAGCAACTCACTCCCGAGCGAGGAGACGCAGGTTCAATCCCTGTCAACGACAAATTCCTGCTTTCGGAAACTAAAGTTTTGTTTGCCGGCACTGATCATTAAAATTAAAGAACGAATTTTTGTAGTGAGAAAAAATCCAGAGGTCTTGGAGAAAATCGAGAGGAATTTAGAAGCAGTAATGGGCGTAAAATACTAACAAGCATATTATGCTTAAAGGGAATGCCTTTAACAAAAATATTGTTGCGACCTTTTGGTCTTCAGATATCAGGATGCCAAATTAATTCCGGACTGCGATTCGAATCACTGGATCCGCCAATACCTCGTTAGCCAATTAGCCGACACAGTACACTAATAAACCAATGGGGGCACAGTATAACAATTAAAACAGGGATTTAATAGATATATGCATAAATTACACCGGATTCGTCATCTAATTGTGAAAGCTATAATTTTCGGCCAGCTTTGGCCCTCTTCGGTGTTTCAGAAAATATGTCCTAACGAAAAGTCTGTTCGTTCACAATGGACCGCAAAGAAAATACTGATAAAAAGTATTTACATATGTCCTCGAGTATCCAAAGTATTGATGACACCAACAAGCACAAACACTCACTCACATTCACTAATATGTTGGTACTACGGGTAGCTCTTTTTCCTCTTTGGATGAGGCCGCGTTGTTTACGGACTCTTGGTCAAAACGACGCAGTCCCTAGTCGCTGAACGCACGTACTCAGACACACGCACAGACTTCCTTCCTTCGTGGAACAAGAAAGGTGGCGATTCTCTCTATGCAGGGGGTCTGCTTTGTTCCTGGGGACAGGCGTTTCTCCTCTCTCTCTCTCTCTCTCTCTGTCTCTCTCTCTCTCTCTGGATGAGCGAGGAAATTCCGTAATTATTTTGTCTCTCTCTGTGCATTTCACCTGAAATGACTCCTTACGGCAGGTATCGATGGTCAGGCGAGGTGAAGAAAGTTTTCAGGTAAAGTTCGTGCTGGTTATTCATCAGCTTATGCTTTTAGCTGGTTTCCCTTCTAATGCTCAGAACGCAAAAGCACGCAGACGGCAAGCAATTGTTCTAGCGCGAGGAAAAAATCCTTCCTTATTCTCTCGGTATCCTGACGGATTCTGTCCCTCTCAACAACAATCTCCCGTCTCCAAGAAATTGGTTAAGCGATGAATTCTACCACTTGAAACCGCGACATATTTATTATAAACCGCTCTTCAAGTCCAAGATCATTCCCATTGTTTCGCGCGCGGCACAGACAAAAGCTTCAAAAGCTTTTGTCGTCCAAACATTTTTGAGTCATGGGAAATAGCTTTTAAACTCTGACCCGTCCCATTTCCGTTTATGGGCTCTTTGTTCTCGTGGCAAACACCTGCAACTCGCCACTTGAATTCCAAGTGCCAGCAGATCTTTTCTTAATATACCGCCCCTCGCAAGTGTTTAAATTATAACTCTCTGTTAATTAAAACCCCCACTCAAGTTCCAATTACCGTTAATTAGCCACACCTCTCGCCAATTAATTATGCGAGGGGGTCGTCATAATATCTTAAAAAAATGATGCTGGTAAATCAAAAGAAAAGTGGTAGTCAATTCTCGAGTAAATGTGAAATGTATGTTTACGTAAGATCTGAAATGTTAGCGGTTCCAATTTTTTTAAGGTGCTATATCAGCATTTGTCAACAACCCTAAGAATCACTCTAACTTTATTTTTCTGGTGGGTAGTGTATCGTACCAAATACAAATATTTTATTATTCTACGTAGCGGAATATAACAATATTAGGAAAATTGGAAAATATGTGAATGATCTTCATCATTATTCCAACTATCAGATGTGAAAATTATTCAGCAGCCGGCTTCTTTATCTTTAATATTTCAGAACGTGCTCCCCGGAGCAGCTTCTTCGAAATAGTAGTCGGTAGTGGCAAGATCTGTAGAATTCTGAGGGTTAAGCACTGATAAACGAGAAGCATTCAACAAGTCAAATTCTAAGCCAGTACTGTATAATAAGTTCAGCCATACCTGTACATAGTATTCTAGCATTGCTGTACTATTACTTTTTTGACATGATCTTCGGTAAATTAAATGCACTTAACTCTGTTCCAGCTGTGTTATTTCCTTTGTAACAGAATCTTGATTATGTCTTTCGGAGTATATTTCTGTGCCTCTTAGAGCTCCTCGTCATACGTATTTCACACATGGTCGTAGGAAATGCTTCTTCAGATTCCGATAGAGAGTAAAGCCAGTAGCTGCAAGTTTTAATGCATGATGAAAGTTTAACTGTATCCTCTTGGAACTCCTCGTTGTGTTTTAAACGTGTTCCTCTGAGGAGCTTCCTAAAACTCCAATAGAGGAGAAATCATAAGTGATAACGTCTTCAGCCATCACCCCTTATAGCTGATGCTTCAGCGCACTATAAAAGTTGAAAATAGTAATTCTTCCGGTGTTTGGGCCGCGGGTGGCCTAGTGGGCAACGTTCGTGACTGCCACGGAAAGGACCTCAGATTCGATCCCAGGCAGGTACGAACGCTCGATCCACTAAATACCCGCCGTGCGTCGGATGGGCACGTAAAGCCGTCGGACCCCTGGTACTGTCCCCCGGTAATAAATAAGGGCGTCTTCCTCCCCTTTCTACTTCGCTTTCATGTCACTTTCCTATCGGGTACTCTAGCCCAAATCTCCTAGCTACCTATTTCTAAGGGTTGTTTAAGACCTGGGGGCAGACACTCCCTTCCTAAAATCCTCTACAATCAGTCAATCAAAATCTTCCGGTGTTTTTCATTTCTGTTCTCTTCTTTGGCAGTCATTCTAGACATACCCATCAAACGGGATGAGCTTTCCATTTTACCACTTCTTTGGTTACAGTACTCATTTTAATTCTTTGAGCAATCCGTAAAACTGTGTGCCACATGATTTTCGATAAAAAGTTCCTCGACTTTAAAGTATATTTCTTCTGTAGTCAGTTCAACTAGTCAACTCGTGAGGGAATCATCTTCCAGCTACCATTACTCTCGTTTAAATGGTGCTTACTCTATTCGATCTAGTGATACACTGCTGGACAATTGCTAAGGACGGATCATAAACGGCTATATAGCGCATAAAAAAGTGTGGTTGGATGCCAAGTGAAATAAAATAATGTCAGAATGCCAGAGCATTACAAGAAAGACAATTTATTGTGCTCTGAAATCCAGAAGGCTTTGGAACGTGTTCAAGGGACAAACAGGCCATTTTGTGCAGAATACGTAAAAAAATGCAATTACCGTCCGCAGGCGTTCCGGCGTAAGATGTCAATACGGGATATGACCACCATGGAGGGCGATGCAAGATTCCACACGTCGTGTCATGCTTTGCACAACATTATCAAGCAGCTGTTAGGGTAATTTATCCCATTCCTCTGTCAGTGCACGGATGAGGGTGTCCTTGTTTATTGGAGGGCATTGGCGACCAGCAAGACACCTCCCAAAAGCATGCCACACCTTTTCAATGGGATTCAGATCTGGAGAACGTGCTGGCCATACGAGGCGTTGAATATCCTCGCTCTCAAGACACTCCTGGACAGCGACTGTTCGATGACATGTTGCGTTGTCGTCCATGAAAATGAATCTATCACCGACAGCACCACGGAACATGCGAACATGAAGTAGCGGAACATCATTAACGTATCGTTGGCCAGTCATAGTCCCAGTTGGAAGCACATAGAGGGACGTACGGTCATTGATCATGATGCCAGCCCATACCATGACACTACATGTCGGATATCGGTCCATTTCCTGTATGTTTGCTGGACAATATGCAGTACCACTATCACGCCAGATCAGTTGTCGTCGACAATCAGACGATAGACTGTATCTACTCTCATCTGAGAAGAGGACAGCGGACCAGTCGTTATCAGTCCAATTGCAATGTTGATGGCACCATTGCAAACGGGCGGTACGGTGACGTCTGGACAATGGGATGCACACAACAGGAAGGCGGGCGTATAGTCCTCCCTCATGCAAACGTCTGGCGACAGTTTTTCGGGAGATCCGCTTGCCAGTAGCAGCCATAAACGGATTTGCTACCTCACTAGCTGTGCTGCGCCGGTGTCTTTTTGTTGATAGCACTATGTACCGATCTTCTGAAGGTGTCGTATTGCGAACACGACCTCCCCGTGACGTTTGCTACACTCTCCATTTGTTTGAAATGATTTCCAAAGCCTTGAAACAACACTGTGGCTGACGTCGAACTCCCTGGCAACATCTGTTATTTTTCGCCCTTCTTCAATCTTGCCAATAATACGGCCACGCGTAAAATCATCTAGGTGATGTCGGGAAGACATACTGAAAATTGCAAGTTTGTCAATTGATTCTTTCCCTTTCAACTTTGTGTTTGAACAACAACGGTCAATACGCGTCAAATCCTTTATATCTCTTATCAGCGCTATGACGTCACGAACAAGTTCGACAATCCAAAATTTGCATACGCACAACACGTCTTACTGTATCCCGCACTTATGCTAATTTCCACATTTTCCTGCCTTCCATTTTATGGTTGCTATCGTTGCTATTGTCATCCGTCCTTAGCAATTGTCCGGCAGTGTAGAAAGGGTGCGTAGTCTCCATGGATTCATGAGTATTGACGGATGAAAGTCCCTCTTTCATTACAAAATCCCGTTAAACTTACTGACCATCAATACAAACTCCAATATCAAAAATCCAAGGAAACTGGCGTACACGTGAAAAAACCTCATGAAGAAAACATTAAAGTTAAAACAAAACTGCAAGCAGAAAAAATCAGTAGTTTTAAATCAAAAAACAAGAATAGATGGCAGCACAAGACAAGCTATAAATTCAAACTGCCCCATTTGAGGTATTTCCAACCACCATTCTAAAGGTACCTTTAGCAGAAAATCTCCGCGATGAAAACCAAAAATACAGATTAAAAATTTGTTCGTGTTTGTACAAGCATTCATCATCTTGTTAAAGGTATAAATGCTTGTATTACAAAGCTAAAAACAATCCATGCGACAGAAAAGGGGCTTGCACTTATAACTTCTGATAGACAGGCTACCAAGACGAGCAACATAAAAAGGACGATAAGAGAAACTTCGAGGAGTGGGTTAGGCTGAAGCTAATCAGCGGTAGTACGAACTAAAAGCGGGTTGAGAACCCCTAACAAGACCAAAATATTTTGCTGTTGTGGAAGACCATTCTTCTTTTCATTAAGAATTCAATCACTGTCGACGCTTCATATTAAACAATTTTTTTACTGTCCTTGATGGGCACAACAAATCGATATAACATTTGATATCACTTTCTGAATTTCAGAAAGTGATATCCAATGCCTGCTTTGTCGTTTCTATATTGCCAAAGGTTGATATCATACTGATTATTGCTATAACATACATACATTATTGCATCATAGTTGCACTTATAACTTGCTGAACGGCCTTTATGTCCTTCCAATGTAAATATTCAAAGGAAAGAGAGCAAATGAAAATTGGGAAATATAAGTTTAGCTTTAGACATGACTATAGCTATCTGATGTAAAAATTTTTAGAAGCCGCAGAATAGATCTAAAAAAAGGTATAAATTTCATATTATGACAGTATGTTAGAAAAAGAAGAATCTCTTTGGAGGCAAATTTTTAGTCACAAAATATTCCATGCAAAATTGTTTTTCAGTCAGTCAGATAAATGCGAAAATATAGCGACAGATACAGATTTGCAACACCAAAACCTTGACGAGAGATTCTGCTTTAGGAACCGACGGAAAATAGTGGTTGCGCTCTGGTCTAAGCGCTGGCTTGTGACCATTTATCCAGGATGGATCCGGATTCGAATCCAGGTGAGGCATGGATGTTGTGTTGTGCCTTAGGGGTTAGGGCCCTGGCTCTCTTTCGCCCCTAGAACAAGTTGCCCAAAATTAGGGGGTCAGGAGGCTGCTTATAGCTTGTCGAGTTGCTCGCGATGATCGTGAGAGCCCCCGCCCAATACTGGCTACCAAGCAAATGGAATGTTTCCATTCCCGCACCTAAAAGTGGATATACTGTGCCCACGGAAGGATTGACTGACAAAACACAAAATTTTAGAATACATTTGATGTCCGAAGGCAAGCCAAAATATATGCTTTACGAAAAAGAAAAGAAATCTGTGCTGTTCTTACAGAACTACTTTATACACAGTCGAGTCACATTATTTTGACCACCTCCTACTTTTGACGTCAACAGCGCGTAGCCAATGAAAGAAGGCACGTGTTGTGAGCTGGCTTGGAGGGTATTAAGGTATGCTGTAGGAAATCTGAAAACATTTGGGCCGCGGGTGGCCTAGTGGGCAACGTTCGTAACTTCCACGGAAAGGACCTCAGGTTCGATCCCAGACAGGTACGAACGCCCGATCCACTAAATATCCGCCGCGCGTCGGATGGGCTCGTTGAGCAGTCGGACCCCGGGTACTGGCCTCCCGGTAATAAATAAGGGCGTCTTCCTCCCCCTTTCTACTTCGCTTCCGTGTCACTTTCCTATCGGGCATTCTAGCCCAAAGCTCCTAGCTTCCTATTTCTAAGGGTTGTTTAAGACCTGGGGTCAGACACTCCCTTCATAAAATCCTCTACATATGATCATTTGATCTGAAAACATGGACCGCGGGTGGCCTAGTGGGCAACGTTCGTAACTTCCACGGAAAGGGCCTCAGGTTCGGTCCCAGGCAGGTACGAACGCTCGATCCACTAAATATCCGCCGTGCGTCGGATGGGCACGTTAAGCTGTCGGACCCCGGGTACTGGTCCCCCGGTAATAAATAAGGGCGTCTTCCTCCCCCTTTCTACTTCGCTTCCGTGTCACTTTCCTATCAGGCACTCTAGCCGAAATCTCCTAGTTTCCTATTTCTAAGGGTTGTTTAAGAGCTGGGGTCAGACACTCCCTTCCTAAAATCCTCTACATATGATAAAGATCTGAAAACATATCACTCGTTGCTGCCATGGATAAAAGGAGAAATTTATCAGATTTGCAAGAAGGGATGATTATCGGTTTTCGGGCCAAGGGTGGAAGTATTTCTGAAACAGCGCAGTTTGTGAACTGTTCGCGTGCTGCTTTGGTTCAAGTTTATCGTGACTGGAGAAATGGCATAATTGCGAATAAGTGACATGGAAACTGCAGAGCACCACGTGCCATTGAAGTGAGAGGTGAATGTCGGCTGCGAAGGTGCGTGAGGGCCGATCGACACGCTACAGTGGAGCAACTCACTGTCCGAATGAACCAGGGGCTACCGGAAGCGGCAGTTCAGAGAACCCTGCTGCGTATGGGGCTCCGATGCAGACGGATGGTCACTGCACTTATGCTAACGAAGTTACATCGGTACAAAAGACTTTCATTTTCACGGCAGTATGGGAATTGAACCTCCGCTGATTGTCAAAGGATTGCCTTCTCCGATGGGTCACATATTCTGCTTCATCGAACGGATGGACGTTAGCGTATAAACATCTCAGAACAAACACTCTTCAACCATTGCTGGAAGAACATAAGCTGGTGGGGCAGCGTTATACTCTGGGGAATGTTTTCGTTGCATTCTCTGTGTCCACTCATACCTGTGGAAGGTACTATGGACCGAATTCGTTATGAATCCATCCTTGCAGACCACGTACACCCATACATGCTGATTGTCTGTCTTTCCTGGGGCGGATGGAATCTTCCAGTACGACAATGAGACGTGTCAAGCAGCTAGAAATGTCCGAGAGTAGTTAGAAGAGCACGATGAAGGCTTCAAAGTACTTCCCTGGCCCCCTAATACCCCAGACTTAAACCCAATTGAGCATCTGTGGGATAACCTCGATCGTGTTGCTCGTTCTATGGTACCTCCACCACGCACCCTCCAGCAGCTGTTAGATGCAATGCAGTCAGCATGGCTCTACATACCTGTGAACACCTTCCAGCACCTTATTGAGTCACTCCCGTCTAGCTGCTGTCCGCGCTGCACACGGCGGTTACTCTGGATATTAGCTGTTGGTCACAATAATGTGACTCGGCTGTGTATAATAAAACTTCGTCTTTGAGGAAGTCGTCAGATGAGTGAGGCGTATTACAACAAACCTTTAATTTCCAAATCCTTGTGCACCATTCATTTTACACCCTCGAGACCGTTTTTCTTCCATAGCCGTGCCCATCTAAAGCTCATACCATGACTTTTTCATAATCGCTTCACACAGTTACAGGTTTTTCCCACATTTCCGCTCTCTAAGCTTCGTACACATCTAAATCTTCTGCATTGGGTGGGATGCATCCACCAATTTCTCGTAGAGTTTGCGCCCACTGGGGGATTTAGACGCAAATGCCATGTCCAACGGGCGTCTGTGCTGCGTATCAGGGACGGGGTTACATTGGATGGGGTTTAAAAGATCGGATGGGGCGGGGATTGACGGGTAGAAGGTCCGGTGACTCCAGCGCAGCGGCGGCAAGTGTTCTGTTATTGCTCGGCCTGCTCAGATTGATCCAGCGACCATGTGTTCTGAGGGAAGTTGCTCTAAGCACTAGACCAATTGCGTTCTCCTTTATTCAGCCATGTGTGACGTACTGCAAAGGTGAAGCACGTGTCACGACGACAAATCTGAGGTGATATATTCCGTCGGTGTAGCTTAGTCGGTTAGAGTAACTCACTCCGGAGCGAGGAGATTTGATTTCGTCGCCGACGAATTCAATTCCTGTTTTCACATTGGGCCCGAACATAAAAATGGATCTACTGGCAGTTGGGTTCTTCGAAAAAGATGTGATGTTCGTTCCACACATCGTCTGGAACTGATAAAAAGTTCCTTCTTCGCTTTAAAAAACAATTAAGAGAGAGATGATTCGACGTACTACAGAAGTGAAGCATGTGTTAAGACGACAAATCGGCAATGATATGTTCCATCGGTGTAGCTTAGTCGGTTAGAGTAACTCACTCCGGAGCAAGAAGACGAGATTCGAGCTCCATCACCGACGGATTTCTGTTTTCACACATCTTTACGTAAGTAAGGATGATACTTACGTTGAAATGGCCTTAGAAACAACAGTCGAACACGTGTCATTCTCAACGTAAGTGAGGAATGCAGGTGTCTGATTGCTATTTGGTGTTCCTAATGATTTTCTACATCAGTGTATGTTAATCTCCAACGAGTTATTCCCCTAATGCAGTAGTGTATGATTATCTTGCCATTTTCTTCAACAATTTCCCCTTGAAGGGAAATGCTACAAAAAATGAAATAGCATGTAACAAAAATGTAATAGCTTCGTTAAGGATCACATACTATCTATACCGCTATGATGTCAATATTATTATAAAAATTTGTACTTGAATAATTCGATACAAATTGCACCTACCGCAGACCAATTCTGATAATTCGAATAATATTTTTTGCCTGATTCCAGGTCGGAATTTGGACATACGGGCAGCCAAAAGGGAACATCACTTTTGAAGTGAAGAACGATTTGAAAAATTTTACCGCTGTCACTGTTTACCGTGTCACTACTGTGTCAGTGAGTATACTCTTTATTTCATCATTCGTATAATTACTAAAAATCATATTCCAAAAGAAAAATTCTAATTTCTTTTTTCATTTTTATTTTCGTTAGATACCACCCTTCATTATCAAAGTAGAACATACAAATGGCACAGTGAATTTCACAGGTTACTGCGTAGATCTTCTGAATGATATCAAAAATATTCTTAATTTTGAATACACGATTTTCGAAAACGAAGATCAAAAATTCGGAACCATGGACGAGAACCTCAAATGGGATGGAATGATGAAGGACCTCATTGACAACGTTAGTAAATATATTATTTACGTATTTTTATGTGTTTCCGTGACATGTAATGTATTATATGAATTTTGGGTAATCATGTAATGATTGTTTCTATCTCCCCCCCCCCCCATAAATGCTGCGAAAATGAAAGAAAGTTGGAGAAAAAATTCGGAGCTCTGCTGAACTTAAACTTGACAATTAGACTTAACTGTTAAACGGTGCTTAAACCTGGCAATTTGTAGAAAAACAGAAATTGCAAAACAATGAGATTTGCATGTTTGTATAGGAATTCGATTTCATTCTGGCGTTCGAGCGAAAGAAATTATCCACTGAAACACACATTTATCACTGATTCGAATATTAGAATGTGGAAAACATTAAATAAACTATATGGCCATAGTTTTTAACTACGTATCAAAGCATAGCTAAAAAATATTTACATTAATGACCAGAATTATTCCTTCACACTTATTCTGTTTTTCGCTGGCGTCCATTCGTCTTTTCTTTCGTGCTCATTCTTCTTTTCTCTAAATTTTCATTCTTCTTTCCGCTATCGTCCATTCATCTTTTCGCTGTTTATTCATCTTTTCATTGGCATCTATTCATCTTTTCGCTGTTTATTCATCTTTTCATTGGCATCTATTCATCTTTTCGCGCATCTATTTCATCATTTGGCTCGCGTTCGTTCATCTTTTCACTGATGTTTATTCATCCTTCTGTTCGCGTCCATTCATCTTTCAGTTCGCATCAATTCATCTTTCCTCTCGCATTCATCAAACATGTCTTCTCACGCCCAGTCTTCTTTTCGCTGGTGCCGTGTTTCTTTTCTCATGTTCATTTTTCGTTGGAGTCCACTCATCTTTTAGCTCACGTTCATTTTTCGTTGGGGTCCATTCATCTTTTAGCTCACGTTCATTCATATTCCCCTAACGTCTGCTCATCTTTTAGCTTACGTACATTCATCTTTCCTATCCATTTACATTTCTCTCATGACTACTCTTCCTTTCGCTGATGTGCATTCACCTTTTCGCTTATGTTCATTTATTCTTTACGTTGGTGTCCATTCATCTTTTAGCTCATGTTTACTCATCCTTCTGCTCGCGTCAATTCATATTTCCGCTCACGTTCATAAAGCATGTTTTCTCACGTCCACTTTTCCTTTCGCTTACGTCCAGTGTTTCTTTTCCCTCGCATCTAGTGTTTCTTTTCCTCGCATCTAGTGTGCCTTTTAGCTCGCCTGCAGTGTTTCTTTTAGCTCGCCTGCAGTGTTTCTTTTAGCTCGCCTCCAGTGTTTCTTTTCGCCCGTGTTCATTCGTTTTTCGCTCCCGTCTATTCATCTCAGTTTGGAAGAAAAATCCCATAGCAAAGTTCACAAAGAGATGGCTTTCTTAAGGTTATATCCTCGCTTAGTGAGGAAACTGAAAACACATTGAAAGTAAAATACGAGATACATTCCCTTATTTTGCTTTTTATGTTTTAAGATATTATGCAAATTTCCTGCTAAGAATGATGAACAGTTTTTCAGGAGGGTGAAAAGATTATATATTTTATTCTAAATATAGATCTCTTCCTTCTTCTAAAAGTCATTTTAAAAATTATTTTTATATAAGATACTTTTGATCACTGGGATAACTTTTGAATATATTTTTCAATATTTTTACAATGCACGTTTCTTGCGCTAGGTAGTGTGTCTATGTATTTCCTCCTCTACAACTACATCTTTACATCAAAAACTCCCACTGACAAGCTTCCTTTTTTACTGTATGCCATTCGCTATGATAAAGATTACGATGATTATCCACCTCGGATAGTGTAGTCTCTCGCTAGATGGTGTATATGTATAAACATTTTTTTCTATCTCTGCTCCTAAAAGTCTTATCAGAAAAAATTCCATCGTATATCACTTACATTGAAAATATTTTGCGCAAATTTTCTACTTTTTTCAAAATGCACAGATCTGTCGCTAAGGGACTTCAGTGCATAGTTTCATTTACAAGAATATCTCCGCTTCTACATATCCAATTGAGAAAGTATCCCTGACAGTAAAAAAATTTTCTCATAGGGGGATAAAGTTACATTGCCCCTCCTCCATGTCTCTGCTGCAAATTGTTCAATTTGAAAACTTTCTTTTGCTTCACATATACTCAGCTATAAGGAATATCTTGGGCACATTTTTTTTTTTTTTCGTAACGCATATTTTGCTTCTAGCGGGCTTATGCCTATTTCTCCGAATCAGTTTAAAAATCCTTTTTGTAACGGATTCCATTAAGCATGAAGAAAACTTCTCAGGTAGTGCTTTTCGAATAATGCGCAGTTTTCTCGCTAGGGGGCGCAATGCTTTTGATTTTTCGTTAATTTTCTCATTTCCCAAAGATATACTTTGAAAAATTGTTTCTGTGTGGGAAAGGATTCAAAAGACGTGCTCAATTCACCCGAGAATTTGGTTCCGTTTTTCTTGTTTGACTTAACAACTGAGATGTCACATAAACCATGATCGTTACAGTCAAGTTTTACTATATTTTGCTTTTTTTTTTTTTTTCTTTTCTAAGATGAGTTTTTGTTTTTCAAGCTATCGACTAAGACTATTTTTTCTCTCCTTCTCAGAAAGCTGAAATAGCTTTAGGGCCCATATCTGTGATGGCTGAACGAGAGACCGTTGTGGACTTCACTGTTCCATATTACGATTTGGTGGGCATCAGCATTTTAATGAAGAAGCCAGATATCCCTTCGTCCCTCTTCAAATTCCTCACTGTACTAGAAGGAAACGTATGGGGCTGCATTCTCGGCGCATACTTCATGACCAGGTATAAATAAAACAAAATTTACAGAAACGAAATTCGATAAATACATTTTATTTTATTTTTTTACTTTCTGCAGAATAAATTTTATGAAAGGAGATAAAACCAAAATTCGATACACAACTAACAAAAACCCGGGTTTTTTTTTTTTTGGGGGGGGGTTATGTAGAGTTATTCATAGACAGAGTATAATGTACTTATTCAAAATTAAAAGTACCAAAAAAATAGGGGTGTGCATAATTAAAGTTCACATTTTCCAGGGCATTGTAGGTGAAACTATTGCTCGGAATGACTTTAAATTTGATATGCGAACTCCTGAGGTGATGGAATTTTGTTTGACGAAAAAACAAAATTTAGTTCAAAACTCGGCTTTAGGGGAATAAGAGGTGCTTTATTACGGTAGAGAAAAACACAAAAAATGCGAAACTCTTACAGAAGGTATATTTTGTGGTTGCACAACAACATATTTGATACATTGTCCTTACAACATACTGATATTGCAAAAAAGAGTAACATGTTCAACCACAGTGTTTCACTGGAAATGTAGATATGGCGCGTAATGAGGTCCACCAAGTTTGCAATGCCATCACTATAAAATATATTCTTAGATGCTCCCAAAGCCAAAAATTGCACGGGTTTAGATCCGGTGAGCATACTGGCCAAGTTGTAAAAACTGGCGGTTTATTATTCTTTATTTTTGGAAGAACGTGAAAGAATTGCAGGCATCATATATGCACGAAATGACACGTAATACATGCGGTTAAGTCCGATTTTTTCAGCAAAAACATAAATAAAATATCTTATTTGTGTATGATAAATACACAGTTGACGTGGATTAGGAACATTAAATAGAAGGCATCGCTCTTTCCACGTTTATAAGTGAGTCACGGAAAAATTATCATCGGCAGCCACCGGGATTCGAACCCAGGGTCTTCCAGTTACGCCAGCATTGTGCGGGGCTCCAAAGACGCAACCTACCATGCGTGGTTTGGCAGTTAGTCGTATGTGAGTCTGGAGAATTTCGAGGCCGCTGTGGTGCAATGGAAGCATATCCGGCGTAACTGGAAGACCCTGAGTTCCATTTCCGGTGGCGGCCGATGAGAATTTCTCCGTGACTTACTTATAAACGTGGAAAGAGCGATGACTTCTATTTAATGTTCTTATTTATGTATTTTCGATTTTTTTCAGCACAAGAATAAAAAAAAAGTTCTTGTCTTTTCGATCTTTTTTTCTGCTCAAGGATAAATAAAAAAAATATTTATGTCATTATGAGGAGCTAAACGTATTTCCAAGACTCTTTGGTTATGCGAAAGAAGTGCCGATTTTATGTCAGAAACTGTTAAAACGTTCAAGTATATCTCACAAATTTTGATGTTTCACAATCTGCAAAATTTATAGCAAAATTTTCTCTTTTTTGATCGAATATTTATTTGATGAACATGTTTCTGAAATTGATTAGGCTTTTCATACTGATTCTCCTGGACTTTTTTCCGTGTATCATGTTCCACGTGTAGGTAGGACTTCCAGATCACATGCTAACCACAGATGGTTCCTTGAAACTGTCGTATAAATCATCCATTCATTAATGAGGAATTCTTAAGGTAAATCTAATACGATCACATAAACAAGTCAAATGCAAATCGTATCTTGAAATACAAGAAATGTCGATAACCATTCCAGTCCACTGTCCGATATAGGCAAGGCTTTAAATTACGGACGTCTTACACTTTAAAAGCACCGACCGGTATTGTCACTTCATTACATGTTTGAAGGAAAACTGGGAAAAAAAAACGCGCACATACCAGCACTACATTTTAATGCCTAATAGAAAGAAATGAACAATCCAGAAAAGTTCCTCTTGATTTGTTAATTTCAACAATAAAAGAAAGAAAAGCAGCAACTTCTCGCATTTTTTATAAAAGGATTTACTCTTCAACATTAGACAAAATAAGGAAACGTACGGAATTTTTTTTTTAATTGTGTCGTAATGTGTATTACTTACCTTTTCCGCGGGTGAGTTTAACAAATAAAAGCTGAAATTAAGTGCTTGTAAATGGTTCTTTAATAAAAGAAAATATGCATTGTGACTGAAACTTTCATTCTAAATGAATGTCCTTTTTTCCCCCAATAGTTTCTTGATGTTCGCTTTTGATCGTCTGAGCCCCTACAGTTACCACAACAATAAGGAAAAGTACAAAGATGACGACGAAGACGAAAAAAGAGATTTCAGCTTGAAAGAAAGCCTCTGGTTTTGTATGACATCACTCACCCCTCAAGGTCTAGTATATCTTTGCACAAGAAAAAATCACAAATCATTCTCTCTCTCTCTCTCTCTCTCCCTGTATAGTTACTGCAGTGAATGTGTTGTCAGTGCCACTAACTAAACCCCCTAATTACGAATGATTTTTTTTCCTTTTCACGCGCTCTGTGTGGTCAAATTTTTTTCGCAGGACGGCAATAATATCTTTACAACACATGAATTTGAAAAAAAAATCAGTTTCATAAAAACCTAGGTTCGTTTGTGCGTCCGTTCCTCCGCTTAAGAGAAAATAAGTTGAATGGCCGGGATTAGTGAGCATAAAACTGTTTTGATTTAAAACTATAACAAGAAAACCCTTTCTGATTTATTAGCCATATCTTTCTAATGTTTTTTGGTGGAAAAAAAACTTGCAAAAATATCACTTCAGAATAATAAAATTAGTTTTGCAACCTTTTTTTTTCCGAAGAAAATTTTCACAAGTTCGATAATAAATTTTTAGATCTAGTCATGAAATTACTAGTGGCGATGCGTCATTTATGACGGTTTGTCACTAGTAATTCCATAATGCTCCTCCTTGTAAAATACGTTAATTGTATTTCCATCAGAAACTAAAATATTTCTTTTCTGTCCTAGTCCCCTTCTTCTGTTTCCATAGCTCCAGCTGCATTCATAAATTTCCATGTTCGTAAAGGAATGTAATGAAAATGAGTTCGACAAAAACATAATATATAATCCAATATGAACCGTAGGCAAAATTATTTATCTGACTGTAGACAGGTAATGAAGTGCCGCATTCATGGGAGAGTGGTATGCGTTCGTCGTCAACAAACACTGAGACAACAGATGGAACGACAATTTCCAAATCAGGGAAGTTGTTTTTCTTCTCGTGATGCACACACGACGGAAACATTTTCACGCAGGCGCCAATTGCAACGCATGAATTTTCAAGTTCACAGGAACGTTCTCAGGTGTCTCTTTTGTTACCGTAAAAATAATATGATAAATATTTCTGCTTTTAGAATTTCGACTTGAAACCTGCCAATGCACCACGGACAACCACAAAAAGTAATCTGCCATATTTTGAAGTGTAAACCATAATCTTCGATGAATCATGGCTGCCGCACACAAGCATAAAATCATTCTCTCTCATTACTACAGATTACGTGGCAAAAACAGACTACACTCGCAACCAGTGTCTATTTTATTGTTTCTCCTACTGTGGTCCGTGGCACTGTACCAGGTGGTCCACGGAAGTGATCCATGACCATAGCTAGTAATATATTCTAGGGGAGGCTGCTAGTGATGTATGGGATGCTAGGAAGGGACATTGCTTACTTTGTTACATTTATTTTAATCTAATATAGCATTATTTACTGAAGAATTAATAATCAAGAAACTCTGTTTTAAGGTGATATATTTACTTATATAACGCATATTGCCTCATCACAACTTCTAAATCTTCAGATCTTGTGGAAACATTGTACATCAATTTTGTATTCTGAAAATTCATTTTTAATCCCACATTTGACTCCTTTAAGTTGTTGGACAATACTGTTCAACAACACTTTGCTCCTGAAAGTACCAACTTCATTTTACTTGTGTGGGTGCTTGTTAAAATGATTGTGTCGTCAGCAAAATCAAGGTAGGTTGAATAATCTCCATTAATCTTTATTTCTTTACCTCCCTCATTCGATGATTGAAAGACATACTGCAATGTGACATTGAACAGCATGGGTGATATGGTGTTACCTCACTTCCTTTCCAATACTTTTACTTCCTTTCTAATAACATTTTCACTTCCTATTCCAATACTTTCACTTCTTTCCAATACTTTCACTTCCTTTCCAATACTTTCACTTCCTTTTCCAATATTTGCCTTTTTATACCTACTGTATCTTCAAACAGCCGATCCTTTACGCTTTCATTTTCATAGAGGTTATAAATATTAATATATGCATCCACAATATTACAGTATCAGAGACGTTCTTACCACTGAGGGAATCTCAAACCCCTTTTCTTAATCAATAAAAGCCATATTTAGTAAGAGTTCATATTCTTTAGCTCTTCCTCTTTCAGTACTCTGTAGTTGTCTCAGTGCGTATATATAGATATTATCTGTAGTCACTCCTGAATCCAACTTGTTCTCTTGGTTGATCCATGTCCAGTGTTTCCTTCAACCGATGTGATCCACTGTGAATACTATCCAAGAACTTAAAGGATCATTTTACAAGACCTTAGTGAAGATCTTGTAAACTGATACAAGACTGTTGTGTCTGTAGTTTCTGAGGCCCTAAAGTTTCTCCTTTTTTTCATGTAGCCGGATTTCAAGGTTTTAAATACGTGCCAAAGTGTTTGAAAAATCAGTAATCGTAATAGTCCGGGAAATGGACGAACGCACATGGTACGATTGCAGCGATTTATCATGGAAGTTCGTGGGACAAACTGATCTACAAAGCATTGCCGTGTTTTAAACAAGTTTCTTAAAAACACTCTAGAGTTTCAAAACTTCCAGTTCCCATATAAATGACTCAACGGACATGATCTTAAATCATCTAATTTAGGGGCTTTTTCTTTCAGTCAGATCGACACATAGTAGTACATATTTTAAGAGTCATATTGAATACTTTTTCTGGAGGTCTGCACTGGCTGGGATGGCCCGGACCTGCCCGGGATTTTCCCCAGACACTTACAACCGGGTAGAGCCGGGCCGGGCCAAGTCGACTAATTTATTTTTTCGCAATGGTAAAGAAAGAAAAAAGTCGTGTTTCCCGATTTCCTGATGTGTCTAACTGTTTTGCTGGCTTTTCTTACTTCCATGACATAACCCAGGGTGTAATCAGAAAAGCAAGAAGAGGCACTCACAGTGTTTTTACCAATCTGTTGGTACACTGGCGTGCAAAAATTAAGGACGAGACGGTTTTTCGAATGTAACGTCGTGCAGAAGTGCTTCACATCGACTCAAATCATACCATAAGATCCTCAAGATGTAAGAATATGGGACAAGTGAGCAAAACCGTCCAAACAAGGAATTCAAAGGATACAAAGGCACTTTATTAAAAAGGTAGCTTCGGCACAACTGGACAGAAGACAGAAACGTCCACGTGACAGGCGGCTGCCAAGAAAAATCCAGTCTTTAGTAGGGGATATGATCACTTCTGACTGCGTTGCAGGATTTACAACGTCTGTCCATGCTGAGGACGAGGTTGTCAAGGAGCTGCTGAGGCATCGCGGTCCATTCCTCTTGTAGCGCCAATCGCAGCTGCGGAATCGTTGCTGGCGGCTGGTGACGTGCTGCCAAGCGTCTCCCGAGAAGGTCACACACGTGTTCGATTGGATTTAGGTCCGGGGAACGTGCGGGCCAATCCATGCGTCGACCCCGAGCGAGTGTGTGTATTGTATAGAGTGGGGAACAGGGAGTATCTTCACTCTCCAACAGCTCTGCAACAGCCACTGTACGATGAGGTGTAGCGTTGTCGTCCATGAAGAGGAACTCAGGACCCACAGCACCTCTAAACAGACGCACGGGACGCAGGAGAACCTCGGTACAATAGCGAACACCAGTGACTGAACCTCCTTGGAAGATGTGGAGGTCAGTAAGGCTACCAAGCATGATACCGCCCAAAACGAGAACTCCGCCACCTCCAAACCGGTTCCTTTTGATGATGTTGGAGGTGTGATTGCGTGCTCCCTGCTCTCTCCAGATGTGTATACGTCCAGAATCGCTCGTCAGACTGAGTCGGCTCTCATCCGTAAAGAGAACTCGACCCCATTGCTGATGTGTCCAGTTCTTGTGTTCCTGGCACCACAGAAACCACCGTCTCCGATGAGCAGGAGTTAATGGCACACACCGTACTGGTCGTCGTGCAAATAGACCACCTTTGTGCAGCCTCCTGGCCACGGTAAAACGCGATAACGGACGTCCAGTTGTCTGTTGCATGTGCCTTGCGATTTCTCCCGCTGTCTGCCGTCTGTCTCTTCTCGCCTGTAGAACAATATACCGGTCGTCCGCCGCCGTGGCTGCTCGTGGAAGACCACTGCTAAACTCTCGGACAGCTGTTCCTGTCGTTTGAAATGCTCTCCAAGCTCGTGAAACGATGCTGTGAGCGATCCCGAACTCCTCGGCCACACTTGTCACACTTCGACCTTCTTCCAACTTCCCAATGACGCAACCTCGGGTAAAGTCATCCAGATGTCGTCTATTGGATTGCCTGTTGGCCATATCACACGGCGGCAGCAACTCGATGTCGTTCAAACCGATGTACACCTTGCAATAATTTTCACCGAATTGCTGAGCATGATCATATGTAGAGGATTTTAGGAAGGAGTGTCTGACCCCAGGTCTTGAACAACCTTTAGAAATAGGAAGCTAGGAGATTTGGGCTAGATTGCCCGATAGGAAAGTGACACGGAAGCGAAGTAGAAAGGGGTAGGAAGACGCCGTTATTTATTACCGGGGGCCAGTACCCGGGGTCTGACGGCTTAACGTGCCCATCCGACGCACGGCGGGTATTTAGTGGATCGAGCGTTCGTACCTGCCTGGGATCAAACCTGAGGCCCTTCCCGTGGCAGTCACGAACGTTGCCCACTCGGCCACCAGCGGCCTCGGATTGCTGAGCGTACACCGCCCGTGTGCTTTATACCCTTCAGGCACCCCCCCCTTACGCCATGCTGCATATATGCGCATGCCCTACCGTACCGGACCCTAGTCTATCTCCTGAGTGGTATTTCGGTCCGTTCTGCCTGCTCGTTCCGCTGTTATGCTAATTTCTCCTCTTCGTCCTTAATTTTTGCACACCAGTGTATTAAGATGGTAAAACCACTTGAGGATTGTTGACAACAAAAAGATTCGACCCCGAGCGAGTGTGTATGTTGTGTAGGGGGGACAGGGAGTGTCTGCAGTAGAGTGGGGTGTATGTGTGTGTTTGTATAGGAGAGTGAGACGACATCGATTTGTTACCGCTTACTAGTTCAGAGAAAGAGAGATTCTCAACAAGCTTAGTCTTCCTTTTTCCCTCTCTTTAAAGGTTTTCGATAATTGTCAAAGTTTAGTTAATATTTTTAGGCTTGCATTCAACTAAATATTTTAAATAATATCTCATTTCATTATTTGATTTTCCCATTATAATAAAATGCAATAGAAAGAATAAAATAATACCAAATGGCACATCACGGGCCAGGCCGGGACGGGCCTGAAATAAGAGCTGCAATTGACGGGCCTGGGCCGGGACGGCCCGAGTGTCTGATATTTGAAACGAGCCGAGCCGGGCCGGGCCTTAAACGCACGGGCTTGCTCCGGGCCGAGCTCACCAAATTAGGCCCGTGCAGACCTCTAACTTTTTTGTTCTTTTTTTTTTTTTTTTTAAGTATGGCATGTACTAATTGTTACTACGTGCGTTTAGAATTTGTTAGTGGAGGCTCAGCCTTCCAAGGTGGCCTCCAAGCCACCGTCCTGACTATATCATAGGGTGAAAAATTATGTGAGTAGCTAAAAAGTATAAAACTGGCTAATCCTGCTACATCAAAATATATTTTACCGGTAAAACCGTCAAGTGTTCTCTATTATGGGAGTAATAGAGTGTACCGTATACACCATTTAGGCTCCCCTCATTTCAAGAATAAACGGTTGTAGTGAGAAACGGAACAATGCGTAGCTACTTCCGTGGAGCAGCGTACCTCATTAATAGTCATATTTTTAGAAAACTAATGTATGGAAATATAAAACTGCATGGAAAATCACTCATAAAATTATACAAAAATGTTTAAGTTTATCAGAAATGTGCACTCTGTTAACCTACACCATTCTAATTATATAAATTACGTAGCGTATTAATTTCATTAGAACTTCTCAATTCTTATACACTTCTTTAAATTTTAAAAATATGAACAGATGTACTACACGTAAAGCGCGACAAGTTCCGAGGACCAGTAGGGGATTCGCATGTTGCTCATCTGGTGGTCCGAAGCTCAGAAATGTTTGAAACATATTGGTCTGTTAAATGATATCAGACAAAAAACATGACCCAATACTTAAATATTCAGAACGCTTTACGTGTTACGACCTGGTTCCCCAAATGCCAATCTGAAGAACGTAGAATTCTTTTGATATTGCAGGCGAGAGAGAGAGAAATTTTTTAAGGCTTTGGCTAGTCATCCGAATACACACAGATTATTAGGATTATTGATTGAAAGAAAGAAATATGGGCTGGGTTTCTATTCTATTTACATTCGAGCTCCTCAACTCCAGCCAATGACACCTGCATGCAAATTCAGTCCTATTAAAACCGTCCTGAAATCGTGAAAATCCTAATGATTGGTCCTAGTTGGTTCCGTATAACCAGATAGGGACAAAACAGAAGTACAGTGAAACCTCGGTTATTCGTTTTTCTAGATGATAGCCTTAAAACGTATAAAAGAAATTTCAAAATGTTAAACATTATTGTAAAATTTTGTATGCCTTCAAAATGATGAAAACGAGAGGGGGACTCGTTATCTAAGATTGCGATAATGTATAATGTACAACATGCATACATACATGAACACTTTGTTCTACACCTTAAGCCTACGTCTATTTTGACTTTTGTATTATATTATTTTTTTTAAATTTCATTATAAAATTAATTTAAGAAATCCCTGTACGATTTCACATTTTCAATATATGAAAAAAGTAAAACTCCAAAAAACCTTAGCTCTGAAATACTAGGAAGTAAATCTGAATACAGTTTTTCAATCGGAATGCAATTCCAACATTTGATCTATTATTCATTGAGTTCCAGCCGAATGCTCATTTAGTACTGGTTTACAGGCGGCGGTGAAGCTCCTCGGAATTTATCTGGTCGACTGGTGGCGGCGACCTGGTGGTTGTTTGGTTTTATCATCATTGCATCCTACACTGCAAACCTGGCAGCTTTCCTTACAGTTTCCCGTCTTGATTCTCCGATTGAATCCCTGGATGATCTTGCCAAGCAGTACAAGATCAAGTATGCGCCACAGGAAAGTACTTCAGCAGCAACATACTTTGAACGGATGGCTTACATCGAAGAAAAGTTCTATGAGTAAGTTGAAATAATGTTGCAATGTGTCATGAGATAAGTTTTTTTCATTGTTAATTTAATATCTTGATTAATTATCAGGAACACCAAACACAAGTCATGGCAGCATGTCCGACGCGTAAATGGAAGACCCTGGGTTCGATTCCCGTGGTGGCCGATGAGAATTTTTCTGTGACTCACTTATTAACATGGAAAGAGCGATGACTTCTGTTTGGTGTTCCTGATCCACGTCGAGTGTATGAATTAATTATTCAATCGCCTCCTAGTTATCTGCTCAGTTGCTGCTTTCCATCTTTGGTGAATCCTCAGCATTGTGCGGGGCTCCATGAAGCAACCTGCAATGTGTATGACAGTTAATCACTTGTGAGTCTGGAGAACTCGAGGCCGCTGTGGTGCAGTGGTAGCCTGTCCGGCGCGTAACTGGAAGACCCTGGGTTCGATTCCCTGGTGGCCGATGAGAATTTTTCTGTGACTCACTTATTAACGTGGAAAGAGCTATGACTTCTGTTTGGTGTTCCTGATCCACGTCGAGTGTATGAATTAATTATTCAATCGCCTCCTAGTTATCTGCTCAGTTGCTGCTTTCCATCTTTGGTGAATCCTCAGCATTGTGCGGGGCTCCATGAAGCAACCTGCAATGTGTATGACAGTTAATCACTTGTGAGTCTGGAGAACTCGAGGCCGCTGTGGTGCAGTGGTAGCCTGTCCGGCGCGTAACTGGAAGACCCTGGGTTCGATTCCCGTGGTGGCCGATGAGAATTTTTCTGTGACTCACTTATTAACGTGGAAAGAGCTATGACTTCTGTTTGGTGTTCCTGATCCACGTCGAGTGTATGAATTAATTATTCAATCGCCTCCTAGTTATCTGCTCAGTTGCTGCTTTCCATCTTTGGTGAATCCTCAGCATTGTGCGGGGCTCCATGAAGCAACCTGCAATGTGTATGACAGTTAATCACTTGTGAGTCTGGAGAACTCGAGGCCGCTGTGGTGCAGTGGTAGCCTGTCCGGCGCGTAACTGGAAGACCCTGGGTTCGATTCCCTGGTGGCCGATGAGAATTTTTCTGTGACTCACTTATTAACGTGGAAAGAGCTATGACTTCTGTTTGGTGTTCCTGATCCACGTCGAGTGTATGAATTAATTATTCAATCGCCTCCTAGTTATCTGCTCAGTTGCTGCTTTCCATCTTTGGTGAATCCTCAGCATTGTGCGGGGCTCCATGAAGCAACCTGCAATGTGTATGACAGTTAATCACTTGTGAGTCTGGAGAACTCGAGGCCGCTGCGGTGCAGTGGTAGCCTGTCCGGCGCGTAACTGGAAGACCCTGGGTTCGATTCCCGTGGTGGCCGATGAGAATTTTTCTGTGACTCACTTATTAACGTGGAAAGAGCTATGACTTCTGTTTGGTGTTCCTGATCCACGTCGAGTGTATGAATTAATTATTCAATCGCCTCCTAGTTATCTGCTCAGTTGCTGCTTTCCATCTTTGGTGAATCCTCAGCATTGTGCGGGGCTCCATGAAGCAACCTGCAATGTGTATGACAGTTAATCACTTGTGAGTCTGGAGAACTCGAGGCCGCTGTGGTGCAGTGGTAGCCTGTCCGGCGCGTAACTGGAAGACCCTGGGTTCGATTCCCTGGTGGCCGATGAGAATTTTTCTGTGACTCACTTATTAACGTGGAAAGAGCGATGACTTCTGTTTGGTAAATTTAGTTCATGTGATCAGGATTAATGCATTTTGTGTTTGAAAGTAGTCTGAGTGCAGTTATAAGATACATCGAGTAGTTTTGTTTTCTTTTTTGACGTAGGACCACGTGTAGTTCCGCGGATAGTATGGGACGATTTACGGCCGACCGACTGGGACAAAAATATGTCCCAATTGTAATCATTATAGCGTTAAAAATACGTGCCGCACACTAATTGTGTTAGCATATGCGTAAATAGCATGGAGTCCAATTCGAGTACTGCGCAATACATCGTGCACGCAACTCTCCCCCTACCACCAGTTAACTATAGTAAATAGATCGAAACCCCAGAGCTTTAATGTTTTCGTTTTCATGTTTCTACCAGAATATGGAAGAACATGTCCCTGTGCGGGGGGAGATGATGCAATATTTCTGGGGGTGCCGCGTCGTTTGACTCAGTCTATCTCGGCAACCGTGAGCGCAGCACGACTGTGCGTGGTATCATTTTAAAGCTCTCGTGTAAAGCTCTCGTTTAAAAGGGTTTCTTAATCTGACATTACTGTATGATTAACAGTCCGGTGTCTTTGGTACCACTGGACCATTTCAAAATATTTTTGTTAACAGTTGATTTTTGTTATCAGTTGTTTTGCTATCAGTTGATTATACATTTTTGTTATCAGTTGATTTTTGTTATCAGTTTATACATTTTTGTTATCAGTTTATACGTTTTTGTTATCAGTTTATACATTTTTGTTATCCGTTGATTTTTGTTATCAGTTTATACATTTTTGTTATCCGTTGATTTTTGTTATCAGTTTATACATTTTTGTTATCAGTTGATTTTTGTTATCAGTTGATTATACATTTTTGTTATCAGTTGATTTTTGTTATCAGTTGTTTTGTTATCAGTTGATTATACATTTTTGTAATCAGTTTTTGTTATCAGTTGATTATACATTTTTGTTATCAGTTGATTTTTTTATCAGTTGATTATACATTTTTGTTATCAGTTGATTTTTGTTATCAGTTGATTATACATTAAAGACTGTTGTCCATTAAAACTACTAGATGATCCAAGTCCTTTGCTTGGCCTTTAGTGTCACTGGATGATTCAAGTTCCCTGGGAACGAAGTTACTGAATGATGAAAACCCTTTGGTCTTTGCTATTAATTGATGATCAAAGTCCTTTTATTTTCAGTATTAACTGATGATTAAACTTCCTTGGTCTTTGGTGTATGTGGATAATCAAAGCCCCTGAGTTATTATTATTAGTAGGAAGATGTTTAACGACCACAGTTAGCAACTGAATGGGCTATAAGCAGTCACTCGTCCCTAATTTAGGATCACTGGTTCCAGGGAAGGCAGAGTGATAGCGCCGGATGACAAACACAACATCCATGTCTCACCGGGATTCGAACCCGGGCCATCTGGGACGAATGGACAGAAATCAATGCTTTGACCACTGCGCCACCGGGGTGGCAGAGCTCCTTAATCAACGGTGTCACTGGATAATTAAAATCCTATGTAGTGATGCTACCGGTTAATGGTATGGCTTTCAAAACTCACGGAAGATCAAAACAAAAAATGCATACTGTCCCTGACCACTGCTAAATGAAGCATGTAGATGATATTTTACCTACGTTGCGGTGATTCATTATATGCTCAGCTTGTAGGATTTTCTGCGTTGGGATGTGTCTAAGGTTTGTTTTTCCCATATGCGATTGCGTCATTCTGTGATCTTAACAATAAATATTTTCCAGAATTCTGCGGGAAAATTACCACCAGTTAAATGTAGTAAATAGATCGAAACTTCAGAGCTTTAATGATTTCGTTTTCATGTTTCTACCAGAATATGGAAGAACATGTCTCTGGATGATTCACTGAACGAAACGGAAAGAGCTAAACTGGCTGTGTGGGACTACCCAGTCAGTGACAAGTACACCAAGATATGGTGGACCATGAGAGAAACCGGTATGCCGAAGACGTTCGAAGATGGAATAAAACGAGTTTTAGATTCCAAAGGATCGCAAGATGGATTCGCTTTCATTGGTCAGTACCTTACTACTTGCAGTATTTATATGTAAGTTCGTTTCAAAGTAGCAATTGTCTTTAAAAAATGCGCATCACAGTTATTTTTTTAAAATATTATGTTCTAACTTAATATTTGGTATTCAGAACAGCAAAATGCCAAGCATGTTTCTTAAAATCTGTTTATTTGTATAAAGTACACGGCCTGTCAAGAAATCAAGCACGAAACAAGAAAGTGGGCATAGTGCAAGAAGTAATAAACTGGTTCATGCCCAACTTTGTAACATGCTACAATGTGGTAAATGGTATATGGTGTAGACGTATGGCACCGCCCCGGTGGCGCAGTGGTCTAAGCGATGGCCTCTGATCATTCGTCCGAAAGGGGTCCGGGTTCGAATCCCGTTGAGGCATTGATGTTGTGTTTGTCGTACGGCACTGGCTCTCTCCCTTCTCTGGAACCAGTGACCCTAAATTAGGAACGGGCGAGTGCTTATAACCTATTGAGTTGCTCACGGTGGTCGTTAAACCTCCAATAAAAAAAAAGAAAAGAAAAGAAGTATGGCAGCCACACAGGCCACCCAACAAACATATACCTCAAGCGCACATCCCCAAAACAGGGTGGGAGTCTGGAATATAAAATTTATAATGTGACCTCCTCCCTTTCTGAAATTAAAGGTGGCAAGAAAACGAGGAGTCATCCCTCAATAAGACAGTCCAGTAAGTGAGAATATAATAATTACCACTGGCAACTGAGAATCGTCCTGGGGTCCAAGAGAGTTCGAAAGGATGCTTGATGCCAGTAATACTCCTTTCAGAAACGTCTAACAGATATTTAATGGAAATAAGGTCTGAAGAAAATGGCGGTCTCTCCATTCCTTATGTACGTTGTTCTTGAGGAGATACGACGTTAACACTGTGTTTAATAGCGTTATGATCCAATAATATGAAATATGCACCGGCGTACAGCCAAAAGGAATGGAGAATCTCATCCCGGTACCATGCTGAAGTCATAGGACTTTTAGAAAAAATATGGTCTCCCAGTAATAAACCAACCAACGAAGTGTTTTTCAGGCACACAACTGCCATGAAAAACACTTCGTTCGAGGCTTTACGAAACATGTAGAGGGTTTCACTCTCCTTTCCCTTTCTTTCTCCGTTTTTTGTTTGCTTGTTTCTTCTGTTTTGTTTTGTTTCGGGATTTTCTTTCGGGGGGGGGGGGGGTTAACAACCGCCATGACCAACTTGTTGCATTATAAGTAGTCACTCGTCCCTTATTTAGGGCCATTGTTTCCAGGGAAGAGACACAGTCGCTACCGTAGGACTAACACATCACATAGTTCTCATCCGGCATTCGAACACGAGCCCATCTGAAACTATGATTCGCCCCAAAAATCTCCTAACACTGGCCCCACATACACACCTGGGCGATTAATTATAAACACCAACTGATTTAAACTGCCATCAGCTTTTACTCCTAACACCGGGACGGTTCAAGAATGAATCGCATCTCCTCTAGTCAATATCATACGCATACCTTTTATTAACGGCAATCTCAATACATTATCCACCTCTAATAAACGTAATCCCTCCTCTTACCCTCTAGGAACCATATAAGATTCAAAAACTTTAGTATACAAATCAGCATATTCATACAATCAATATCACTGACGCCCAGTCGACTTTTTACAATCAAATCAGGATCACCCAACTCTTCCATTAAATAGAATAACAAAGAAACAAAGCAGGTAAACCACTGCACCACCGGGGCGGTGTTTTCTGGATGAGGACCCCCTTGAGTAGCATGTAAGTCTATAAGAAGTCGTCCGTTCCTAATTTAGGGTTGCTGTTTTGAACGAAGAGGCAGAACTGGTACCGTAGGACAACTAATGGTCGTTGAACCCTGAAAGTAAAAAAAAAAAAAAAAGGAACCGCAGTTTCACCGCCTTCCGAAATAAAAATAAAAAAATATGTGTAGTTGAGAAAGCAATTTTGAAATTTATCTTTCACTTGTACACTCTGAAGTGTCCGTAACAACAAAATAATTAAAGTAAAGCCTATGGTGGTAAAGGCTTTTAGATGTGCCTTAATACACTGGTGCCCAAAATTAACGTGAAAAACATAAAATTATGAACAACGCAAAATCCACATGATAGAATTTAATAACAATTGGTAAGGAGTAAGCACATACAAGTATGGATAACGCAGTAATACATTACATAAGAGGAATGCCATCACTGCATGAGGAGAAAGCATGCATGTGACAGTATGGCAGTCCAAAAATGATGCAGCAAATGGCGCGGATTTCGAGGGGCTAATAGGGAGTGCGATTACTCCCAACAGCGATACAGCTCTCACAACGAGCCCTCATGCTGTTTACAAGGCTGTGAATAAGAGTTTGGGCTAATAAGTGCCAATCCCCCACCAAATCTTGTCGGGAGTGGGGGCTTCGGGTTTGCAATTTCTCTCCACAGGGAATACCAGACATACTCTATCAAGTTCAGGTCCAGATATCTCGCGGGCTACTCCATCCTGTGAATATCCTCGCTCTCCAGGCATACATCAAATAGCTGAGTCCTACGGGGGCGGGCGTTATCGTCCATAAAAAGGAACTGGGGCCAACAGCTCCCTCGAAAACCCGTACGTAGAGCTCTAGGGTGTCATCCCTATAGCATGCAGCAGTCAGGGTGCCTCGTGGAAACACGTGCAGCTTCGTGCGTCCATCCAGCATGATGCCATCCCAAAACAGAAGTCCTCAACCACCGTAGTGGTCAATTTCTCTAATTGCTGAGAGGCATGTGTAATTCCGTGGGATTTTGAATGAACAAAAGTTATGGGTATTATGAATGAACGGAATTTATGGATGCCAAAGATGCATTGCAAATAAAGCATATAATCATATACTACCAGGTGTTTTGTCTGAATATGTAGCAGAGGGCCTGTATGACATCATTAATCCAAGATGGCCGCCACTGCATTTTATGTATCAGAATTTGATCTACAACTCCTTTCAGTGATCCTATCAAACATTTGCTAACGAACTTTTTTATTCATCATAAGAACTGAATGAAGAATGTCTTTAAAATAATTTGATATAAAAAAACTATATCAATTATGGTATATGAGATAAATACACCGATGCGCTATTACATTATCACAACCTACACTGTTAAAAGTTTCATGGTTGGTTGCACCAAAAAGAGGTGCTGCCCCAGCTGCACCACTTTCTGAGAAAAGATACACCATTCTGTGGTGCAAACAAAACCAACAACATGGTGACACCTTGCACCATAATTTGGAGTAACCTTGTACCATAACGTGGTGCAAAGTTGCACCATGTTGTTGGGTTTTGTTTGCACCACAGAATGGTGTATCTTTTCTCAGAAAGTGGTGCAGCTGGGGTAGCACCACCTTTTGGTGCAACCTACTACAAAATTTTTAACAGTGTACCGAATAAGCTGTAGGACCTCATTTAGCACGTAAAACTGCGGCCACTCGGTGAGGCATCGATTCTATGAGGTTGCGATAGGTATGCTGGAGTACCTGATACTATAATGTCAACAGCAGATCCTCCAGTTCCCGTACATTTCGGGGTGGTGCTGATTTAGCGCAAACCAACTTTTCCAAGTCGAACCACAAATGTTCGATTGGATTCATGCCAGGTGAATTTGAAGGCCAGGGCATTAACAGAAAGTCACCAGCATGTTCCTCGAACCACTCCTTGACGATTCTGGCAGTGTGGCATGTCGCATTATTCTGTTGGTAATGGCCATCACCAGCAGGGAACACAGTTGCCATGAATGGGTCAACTTGGTCCGCAACGATATTGTTCAGCTACCTGACAGCTGTCAGGGATTGTGCTATTGGGATAATGGGGTCTAAAGTATCCCAAAAAAGCATCGCCTACAGCATAACACCACCGCCGCCGACCTGTTTCCGCCCAACATGGCATACAGGTGCTGGCGTCCGTTGGTAATCGGCGTTTCCGCGCTAGGCCGTCTAGGTGATGCGCCAGAAATCTTGATTCGTCAAACCAGGCCACTTCTTCCAATCATCCAAGGTCCAATCTCGATTATCTTGGGCTCATTTCATGCGTTGTTGGTGATGACGAGCAGTGAGCACGGGGACCGGGCTGGGTCTTTGGCTACGCAGGCCCATGCGCAGAAGGCTGCGATGAACTATGTGCTGCGACACATTGCCCTGATCGCCACTGTTGTTGCTGCAGATGGCACACTGCTGGACGACGGTTCATCGTTTGGCCACCTTTGCACCACTTTTGATACGTACTCACTACAGCGGCAAGTGAACAACCCATAAACCATATGGTTTACGAGATCGTAGCTCCGAGGCGCCATGCTATCATAATTTGCCCTTTATCAAACCCCGATAAATCGGCAGGTTTTCCCATTCTGACTCCGAACATCCTATTAACCGAAAGCCGGTCTTTGGGTTGTATGTATACTGCTCTGTGAATTTCACCTGCACCACCGTTCGGTCTCCAGACGCGCTCAGTTCTCTATAGTCTGGGAATGGTCACAGTGTAATGGCTTATCGGCGTATTTATTATTATAATTAGTTACATCAGTTGATATTATTTTATATTAGCAGTTATACAGCAATATTACTGGTTTTCCCCGTGTAATTTTCTGTTCGTAGTTCGTTTTCTTAGTGAGACTCGTCCACAACTGGGGTAGCTGAAAGTAACAGCAGATGTTACACTATTTCGTGCAGAAGAAGAATTCGAAGATACTGAGAAAAATATTAGAACCCTTCTTGAAGCAGCTGCAATTTTACAGAGAGCCGTACTAACTTGTGAAAAATGAAAATTCACTGGAAGTTTGAAAGAAGTGAATTTGGCAGATGTTGTTCCAAAAGAATTTGTTCTTTTTTACAAGTGGTGCTCTCAAAGACAGATGAATACGAAATGTAATTCAGAAAAGCGGGATGCCACTATAATGAACAGGGCGCATGAATTGTCACAGATGTTTATATTTGTATATGAAATGCTATCACCAGGACAAGCTTCCCACACTAGCACTTCTATCACACGGCATACCCGAGAAATGCCCTTGCAAGTGGTAGTGGGGCTCAAAATTTACACATATACCCGCAGCAAATTCATCATTCAATTTCTACACAGCATTGGGGCTTCTATAGATTACGCCAGGGTCCTTCGGTTTGGGACACAAATCGCCACATAGGTAATAAAACGCATGGATGATTGTGGAGGATCTTACGTTCCCTCAGAGTTGGTCAGAAGCAGATTTATCTATTGTGCTATTGACAATGATTTTTTCGAGGATGCTCCGTATGGTAAAGGAACTTTGTACGGTACACTTTTATAAGGCGGTCTATCAGGAGAAGGAGGAGTCAGATGTCCTAATCCCAATTACCCAATTAAAATATCAGACCATCATCACTTCGATCACTGCAGAAGAATTCTCAATCCCTGTCTTGCAACATTTCCAAAGGGTGTAGACCACAGAACCCTGTAGGCAGTCAAATCACCGATTATACAGAGAGGAATAAGGTTATTTTAGATTCCAGCAGGCATGAGGACCTACTTTAGAGGATGACGGAAGTCTTGCCGTTGAGTGATTTTCAAGAATGTTTCGATGAAGAGTTGCTGAATCCACATTGTAATCTCACTGAAGAAACCGAGACTGCTGAATATGAGACAGGGTCAGAACCACTAACGACAGTATAACGAAGTAAATTTCTCCGTCATTTTTAGTCTACGCCGGGATTCGAACCCGAGGCCGCTTATTCCGGAACAAGTCGCTCTACCAACTGATCTACGCAGACATTTTATTCTGATTCCTATCTGCCTTTATGTCGTGTGCGTCCTGCTGGCAGGTACGTCACATCTCCCCCCCCCCCGAAAGAGGGCCGGGGGCATGGCCCACGGGTCAGCCGTGACCATGAATCGTTGCAGGCAGCCATCCACTGTAGAACGTGCAATTGAGAACTCCCAGTCAATCTGCTGTGTGGAATGCAACATCACACATTTTTTATTTTTCGAAGCGCTGGAGAAGGAATTCTCTGATTTTTCCTGTCTCGCGGTGTGGAAATAACATCACACCAATGCGAGATTTTGAACGGCCGGGTCATCCGGATAGTTCGGGCGCCAATTATAACGAAGTAAATTTCTCCGTCATTTTTGGTCTACGCCGGGATTCGAACCCGAGGCCGCTTATTCCGGAACAAGTCGCTCTACCAACTGAGCTACGCAGACATTTTATTCTGATTCCTATCTGCCTTTATGTCGTGTGCGTCCTGCTGGCAGGTACGTCACAACAGTTCCGACTTGGTCAGCTTACAATTCCATTATACGAATTCCTCCAACTAAAGAAACAAGAGTATGTGTACTCCCACTCATAGAGGATGCCAGCCCAACAAGCACACAGACTCCGCTCACGTTCATGAAGAGGTTGGAGAAAATAACATCGTTGTCACTCCAGAATCAAACACAGTTGTAATATTGGATCTTGGCCTTTACAAGCCCGTTTTAAAATTAGCTATGGCTAAAAAAGACTTGTCAAAGAACAGGAGCCGGCCCAGTGGTCTAAGCGATGTCTTCTGATCATTCGTCCGAAAGAGGTCCGGGTTCGAATCCCGTTGAGGCATGGATGTTGTGTTTGTCTTACGACACTGGCTCTCTCTCCTTTCCCTGGAACCAGTGACCCTAAATGAGGGACGGGCGACTGCTTATAGCCCATTGAGTTGCTTACGGTTGTCGTTAAACCTCCAATCAACGAAAAAGAACAGGACTCAGACCAGGTGAGCTACAGTATTGTTGTCTAATATATGCAGCGGGAAAGAGAATGCATCTCGTGCTGTGGGGAGGGTTTTTTTTTTTTTTTTTTTATTATTATTTCCTTTTAGGGAAGGGTTGATGAGAAGGTTCCGAGCCGTGAACTTTTCTCGAGGGAGCAGGATGTATTAAGACGACTTCGCCCATTTGATGGAGATTGTACGCATTCACTCAAACCACTGAAGATAAACATAAGCACTGTGCATATTTATTTTGGGTTCTTTGTTTCATTCCGAAAATATGAAAACTTACTGTGCCCCTACAAGCAAAAAAACAGAATTAGTGGAACTGGGGATAAGGCCAGGACTGTAGTGTCACAAACTGTCCCTAGGAAAAGTGCCATCGGAAAATTCTAATATTCTGTTCGTAACATTCATTCGGTAAGTGCTACACGTAATTGCTGTAATTTAGAATACTTGATTTATGCCTTTCATTTCAGCGTGATGAAGTATTAATTAAAATCGCTTTATAGCACAGTACTTTCTTTCGTAGCAGTAACATCATCTGTCATAAAGATTTTCAAAATATTAATAATGTTGAAATATCATACAGTGAAAAGCATTGTATAATTCAGATATCTTCATTCTTTTCATACTGGCGAGAAACATATGAATTAAAAATTTTCAATTTTTAAATAATAACAAGAAACTGTACACCAGTTACATTTAAAATAGTATAACTATACTAACAATTCGAATTTCTTGGCGCAGATTATAAATCAAAGTTTCCAAGCTTTCACACATCAACCAGACAGCTTTTTCAAGGAAGGTAGACAGCAAACTACAAACTGAATAATAGAACGCTTCAACACTTTGAACGAGGGGACTATACTTGACAATAAACGAACAGATGCGAATGTAATTATTCATTCGAAGACCCGAAGCGTCATGTTCGTTTAGCACGTGGAATCATGAAAAGGAAAACAAAAGGCATTCACTATTTGAAGAACTGGTTCCAAACTCGTGGCAACTCCAGCGAGACGCTGTCATTGCATGATTCGCTGTTGGCGATGACCTCCAAAGTTTCGCGAATGACAGTAGATTTTGGAATGTTTGTCCAGCTCAAGTCTGCTACTCCTATGTAGGATGACGTAAAAAAGTTATCTTCCTACTCCACCCTAAAATCTACTGCCATTCGCGAAACTTTAAAGATCATCACCAACAGCGAATCATGCAATGACAGTGTCTCGCTGCAGTTGCCACGAGTTTGGAACCAGTTCTTCAAATAGTGAATGCCATTTGTTTCCCTTCCATGATTCCACGTGCTAAACGAACATGACGCCTCGGTCTTCCAATGAATAATTACATTCGCATCTGTTCGTTTATTGTCAAGTCAAGTCACGAGGTTCAAATTGTTGAAGCGTTCTATTGTCCACTTTGCTGTCTACCTTCCTTGAGAAAGCCATCTGGTTGATGTGAGAAAGCTTGGAAACTTTAATTTATAATCTACGCCAAGAAAGTCGGATTACTAGTATAGTTATACTATCTTAAATTTCAATTTTTACTATTGTGTATATATAAAGAAATCTGTACGATTTCGTATTTTCAATATATGAAAAAAGAAAAAGAACCTTTGAAATACTAGATAGTAAATCCTAATACGATTTTTTTTTTGTATTTACTAGCCCTATTAGATATATTTTACTTGTATGCATCGCTCTTTTCAAAGTAGTTGGTCCACTAGTTAATTTAGCATTAGTGCCGAGTAAAATATTTACTACTCTTTGCTTCTTTCAAATTCCTTAAATTCAGAGAAGAAAGAGAATTGTTAACGCTATTTCGTTAATTTTTTTAGTTGCATCCCCTATTTCACGGTGAAATAAAATAATAAAAAAAAACGCTATCTCAATTCTCTCAAAGTTGTACAATACCGATTTACGTAAAGAGGAATCAAAGAATCGTGGATTTTTAATAACCTGAAATTCAAAATTTAGTCTATAATCGTAAAAACGCATACACTTGAATTACGTATAACCGAGTTTAATGCAGCGATAGAACTACAATAAATATCGGGATTACCGTAGAGTTCCGTATGCAAGTGAAAAACGCATAACTGAAAATGAATGAAGGTCAACCCAAGTTTTTTCCACAACGGTCTGTTTTGAACCAGTCTCCTCCGTGTCATTCCAGCATCGTTGCGAATTTCATCCACCCATCTCGCACTGTAACGTATACTCTATATTCACTTTCCTTTTGATTTTACTATCTCTGGTTATTTTATTTTACTATGTAAATTATCTTCCTACTGAACGAAATATTATTTCACCCGCTGAATGAGATCTGGCAATGAGTGTAAGTCATGACGTGGTGGTAGCTAGTATATAGGCGCGTTCATCGAGACTTGCGTTGCGTTGGTTGGTGTGTTGGCGTTGCGAGGTGTTGTTATGAGAGAGTGTGTACTATAAGAGGAAAGTTTATTCATTATTATGTACAAGATATATGAGTGCCTTAGTTGACCAAGAGTCTTGGAAATAAACAAGTTTTCAGTAAGTTCAGTCTTTCTCAATTCATAGTTTTTGTCAGACCTCTGTCTGGCTGTTAGGTTTATGACTTTTATTACGTAATATAAATAACCAGCGTTGAGACTTTGTTTAAGTTCGTAATTAACTAGTAACAACACCCTTTTGGGAATTCATTATTTTGAAGCTTAGTGCAAGTATATCATTAGCTAGCTGGTAAGAAGAGAATCATTCATAATAATTAGCTTAGCGGAAAGCTAATAAAGCTAATTCATTATAGCACGTAGTCTTCTTCTGGGTCTTTTTCTGTCCCTTGGTATCCAGTCTAAAATTTCAGTTCTGTATCTGTGGTCCGTTCTGGGAATATGTCCAGCTCATTATACCATTTCAGAAATAGTTTTCTACCTGAATTGAAATATATCTTAAGCATGTGCCTCCACACAGAAAATTGATATTAGGAGCTATGTGACGTATATTCTATTTTAACTTTCATTTTTAGTTCCTTTTCCTATGTAAATTTGAGTGTATTCTCTTCTGCACTTTACAAACTTAACGTGATATCTTCTCTCTCACATGAATGGTGGTTTGGCAACACCCTGAGGTCAGTACGTAAGTGAAGTATGCATGTGATTAGAACAAGACGAGAGATATAATGGCTATGCCGTAGCTGTGAGAGGGGGATTTTGATGGTGAACGTTAATGCTCCTTTTGAAGACGAGACTTCTTAATTGCCGTTTAAGTATTTTTGAAGGGTACGTGTTCTACTTTAATGACAATGTTTTGTCTCGTTGTCAAGTGTTATTGTGGATATTAACTCAAGTTCCAGTGTTGTGTTTCATAGTTATTGTGAATATCAACCTAAGTTTCGTTGATCTCACCTTGTTGAAGTGCAAATGATCAAGTGACTATTGACAGCAATAAAGGATTAGGTGTAAGCAACAACTTCTTGAACTTATTTGAGTGACTCGTATTTCACTGTAGGTAAAGTTTTTGATCTATGTAGTGTTTTAGTAAGTCAGCTACACACAAACGCTACAGCTACTAACTGCCGATAAAAATTCATTGAAGCACAAAAACTTAGGATTTAAAGTCATGAACCAGGAAATCACATTTATTCCCCTTTTAAATTTGTAAAACACTGGTTTAAAGGTGATTCTAACGATGGAATGAGTACAGTTTTATGCTTCATGACTTTAAAGCTGGAGTAATTTATTCGTGTATTAATGAAAATTTCATATTTCAGCTGATTCAACCCAGGTTAAATACGCCGTTATGACGAACTGCCGGCTGACATCCGTTGGAAGTGAGTTCAGCAGGAAGCCTTTGGCCTTAGCAGTGCAGCAAGGATCACCCCTTAAGGATCAGCTGTCCAGCGCGTAAGAATGTCCATTTTATATTAAAAAAATCTCAATAAAATGCACATCACAGTTAAGTATAGTTTAAATTAAAATATATGTTTCTAATCCCTGTTAAATGTGCTGGGAAGACGCAGCAAAAATGTTTCAGAATAACGCATTTTAAAGTGGTATGCTGCGTATATAAATTCAGTAGCCCGAGAGAAAGTATCGTGGTAATGGTCGTGTTCCACAGTAGAAATACCACATGCACAGCTGCGTGATTTCTTTTTTTTTTTTTTTTTTTTTTTTTCTTTATTTAGGATTTAACAACCGTGAATAATTCGATGTGCTATAAGCAATCGCCCATCTCTAATTTAAGGCCACTGGTTCCAGAAAAGGGGGAGAACGCGCAAGACAAGCACAACATCCATACTTCACCGGGATTATAAATCGGACCCATCTCGGATGAATGGTCAGAAGTCAGTGATTAGACCACCATCGTTTTCTTTAACACATATTCTAATTCATGTTCAACGTACTGTTCAACTGTTCTATCATTCAGTGCATAAATGCCATTTTGATAAAATATCATTGAAAAGGCATGTACATTTTTGTCTCGTGTTCTTCTGCTGATGCCCAAAGGTAATATTCATCAGATGATATCAGATCATACGTAGATGATTTTAGGAAGGAGTGGTTGGTTGGTTGGTTGTTGGATTTTATTGGCGCAAGGGCCAGGTTTGGCCAAAGAGCGCCAGACAAAGAACAATCAGCCACAGATTTTTAAAAACGTGGAATATGATTAAGAGCAGACAGGCTTGGTAAAAGTTGAAAAAGAGTATGATGGAAGCTGTGAAGACAAGGTAATCAATTAGGTCTATATAAAAATTTATTAATTTACTATTATAATTATAATTTTTTTTTTTTTTTTTTTTATTTTTTTTAACACAACTATACAAAGGATGAGTCACTCTCCTCCCCCCCCCACTCCTCTGCAATGCTGGCAGAGGGCGGGGACGAACTGTCACTCTCTTCCCCCCATGTTCCTCTGCAATGTTGTTTGAGGCTGGGGACGAACTGTCACTCTCCCCTCCCCCCTATGTTCCTCCACAATGTTGGTTGAGGGTGGGGACCTCGCTGAGTCCGAGACAGGTGCAATGTTCTTCAGGCGGACCGCGACAGTTGGATGGACACTGCACACCTTTGCGGATTGAGGGCCGGGTCGTCCGCACGTGCAGGCTTTCTGCGTTAAACTGGAAGAGAGGGTCGGCTGCAAAAGAGAAGGCCCAGAATCAGGTAGTCGAAAAATCGCGAGCTCGGGGAAAACACCTGTGTCGCTTGGTCAGCTGTAGATCGCTTGGCAAGCGCTGCGAGAAAGCTACAGGGCGCGGAACAAAGGGCTGCACGGGTTGTGGCTGAGACTGAACAACTGCGGCAAAAGTACGCTGGCGGGTGGTGGGAATACCCAACTTGGCCTTGGCAGCAGGGTAGGTTGGTTGGTTGTTGGATTTTATTGGCGCAAGGGCCAGGTTTGGCCAAAGAGCGCCAGACAAAGAACGATCAGCCACAGATTTTTAAAAACGTGGAAAATGATGAAGAACAGACAGGCTTGGTAAAAGTTGAAAAAGAGTATGAAGAAAGCAGTGAAGAAAAGGTAGTTAATGATGTTTATTAAAAGTAACATATTTACTAATGGAAAAGGACGAACCGTCACTCTCCTCCCCCCACACTCCTCTGCAATGCTGGCAGAGGGCGGGGACGAACTGTCACTCTCCTCCCCCCATGTTCCTCTGCAATGCTGGTAGAGGCTGGGGACGAACTGTCACTCTCCTCCCCCCGTGTTCTTCTATAATGTTGGGTGAGGGTGGGGACCTCGCTGAGGCCGAGACAGTTTGATGGACACCGCACACCTTTGCGGATTGAGGGCCGGGTCTTCCGCACGTGCAGGCTGTCTGCTGGGAACCGGAAGAGGCGGGCGTCTTCAAAAGAGAAGGCGAAGACGCAGCTGGTCGAATAAGCTGGAGCTCGGTGAAATCCACCTGTGTCGCTTGTTCAGCTGTAGATCGCTTGGCAAGTGCGGCGAGAGCTACAGGGCGCGGAACAAAAGGCTGCACGGGTTGTGGCTGAGACTTAACAACTGCGGCAAAAGTACGCTGTCGGGTGGTGGGAATACCCAACTTGGCCTTGGCAGCAGGGTACGAGAGGCCCTCCAGGGTCTTGAGGCGCTGGATCGCCTTCTCGTCGTTCCACTTCGAACAGGACCTGGCATAAGCAGCGTGGGAGTCACCACAGTTTACACAGCAGGGCTCTGAAGTGCATCCAGTCCCTTCGTGGTCGCGGGAACCACAATTGGCGCACCTCGCAACACTGTTACAGGACCGCTGGGAATGTCCATACCTCTGGCACTTAAAACAGCGTAGAGGATTTGGTATATAAGGACGAACTGCACATAACAAGTAACCAGCCTTTATTTCAGTAGGTACCTTCGGGCTGTTAAAAGTCAAAATAACATTTCGTGATTTGATCAGCGCGCCATCGCGCCTGAAAGTCATGCGTCGGGCAGCTATGACACCCTGATCAGCAAGTTCACACACAAGTTCATCTTCATCGCAGACCAACAAGTCGGGCTCAGAAATGACTCCCTTGGAGGTGTTGAGATACGGATGTGCCGTCACTTGAACTGGAATATCCTGAAGTCTGGTCAACTGCAGAAGAGATTTGCTCTGAGAGAGAGTGCAAGTTTCCACAAGCAGGTCACCAGAGCGTAGCTTCTTCACTGACTTCAAAGAGCCAGCAACACCCGCAAGTGCCTTCGAGATGAAAAAAGGAGACTTTGAGGAAAGTTTCAACATCTGGTCAGTAGAAGAAATGACGAGAAAAGTAGCTTGAGGTATCGAATCTGCAAGTGTAATGCGACGTTTCTGAGCTGACGGCTCAACACCTGGATCTAAAGATACGTCGCGGTGATGTCGTTTTTCAACGAAAGTTCTTTTTCAGTGTGTTATGTGTGGGAGGTGGTTGAGGCAAATTTGGCCCCTGATCAATCACCATATCCTGTTGTTTTTTAAATTTTGAGGAGGGTTTATGTTTCCCCATGGGAGTAAGAAAAATTCATCAGCAACGTACTCCGCCCACAATCGAGCCCAACAGGGGAGAACTGGAGGTCCGCAAGCCAAACACATGACGCAAGACACAGTTCTAGAGCTTAGTTGCAAATATAGTCCGTTGGCTGTGATCACACGCACTCGGCGGACACTTCGGCCTCCGGGTACCGTCATGCCAACGCCTTTGGCATGATCCCACAGCCCCCGGGCTCACCCTGCCGTGCAATACGACAAAAAGCCGCTAAAGCCCTGCACACAACTTGGTACAAGACTTCTGACCAGAGGTGGGTTAGGCTCTAGCCTCCCGTTTACAGCGAAGCCGGGGTCGAAGAGGAGTGTTGGTACACAGGAGGCACTTAACCGGTCTTCTGCGACCTCAGCCGCCAGACATCCCATTTCCGCCTCACGGGTCTCCGCACGCGGCAAACATGCAGGTAGGTCTAGCACCCAATCCAGCTAAAAAAAAAAAAAAAAAAAAAAAAATCCAAAGAAGACAAATCCTGGCAGGGAACCTAAACGGAATCTCAGCAACCTACGAACTGAGCGGTTAATATAAATCAGTTAGTGGTGGAGGGTAACAAAACCACAAGACCGGGGTGTTAGTACATAACGTGGTAGCGATTAGGTAGAGAATACAACACGGGCAACTAGCCAGTGGAGAAAATAAATAAAAACGAAAAAGCGAGACACAAGACCAGCTCGGGAACGTGGGGCCGCGACTCCCCAACAGCTGGATGAACAGCCGTCCCTGCAAACACCAACAGCACCAAAATAAGAAAAAACAAGCTGTGGCATGACATCAGATGTTGACCAGTCACAAGGTCAGCTCGGGCCGTGGGGGCGCCGCTCCCAAATAACTGGAAAACCAGTTATCCCCGTGCGGGGGGAAGGGAGTGTCTGACCCCAGTTCTTAAACAGCCCTTAGAAATAGGAAGCTACGAAATTTGGGCTAGAGTGTCCGATAGGAAAGTGACACGAAAGCGAGGTAGAAAGGGGGAGGAAGACGCCCTTATTTATTACCAGGGAGCCAGTACCGGGGTCCGACGGCTTAGCGTGCCCATCCGACGCACGACGGATGTTTAGTGGTTCGAGCGTTCGTACCTGCTGGGATCGGACCAGAGGTTTCTCAGTGGCAGTCACGAAGATAATATCCATCGAATCACTTCTGCCTACGTCAGTGGTTCCCAAAGGGTGCAGCGAGAGAGTATGGCATGTGTGGTGGAAAGAGCAAATCGCATGACAACCACCTTCGTTCGGAAGTCTATTACAAACCCACCTCCGTTTTCAACCTGATGCTCCGCAGTTCATTCTGCCCTGATGATTACAGGGCGGCCTTCTTCTGTTCTTGAATTAGAAGAGCCTTCGCCGTCTCCTCTGATGTTCGTCCTAGACAATCCGAACTAAAGAATATCGTCGAATCACCCACTGAGGCAGGATATACGCCGAACCAGATGCAGAACTTTATCGAAAAAGCTAGAATGAGCCGGATTAATCTTTCTATGCCGCAACTTCGCTACTTGGGCTCTGTTTCCTACACACCAAAAGTTTCCTATCAACTCAAAAACGTGCTCAGGAGGATGAACTTCCGTGTCGGCATAAGAGAGAGATATTTCCTATCTGAGTTTGAGAGACCCGAACCCTCAGCGCTCTGCGCCTTTTGTCAGGTGAAAAAGAGGAATATTAGATATTTGGGAACAGATTTCCCTGATAGAATAGTACGAAAGAAAAGTATGGAAATATTAGAGAAGAGGGAGTTGACGGTTACCCGTTAAGAAGTGAAGTTGTAAGCTGCCCTACATACTTACCTGTAACAACAAGCCATTTCAAGTGATATTTCTCTCCGCAGAAAAATGCCTGGTACACCTGTGCCACAGAAGAGCACAGGGGGAAAGGAAGGAAAGGACACGGGAAAGGGGAACCTGGAAAAAAAAACATCACACACAGAACATCTTTCCCAGAGAAAATCGTCTTTGAACACCGGGTAAGACAAAACTGGCTATTTGCTCAGTGTTGCTCGCCAGCCAATGAGAGAAAAGATTTTTCCCCATTGGTTTACAGAATTTTTTCACAGGTTTACTTTTGTTGATTCCTGACAGGCATGTCAGAGTAACCATAGCTGAGGTGGTGTGATCACAAAATTACACCGATCGAGGTTTAAGATACTCGTTTAGAGTATGCAACATTTTGCTCGGCTCTTAAAAGAGCCTTTTTTTTTTTTTTTTTTTTTTTGTTTTGTTTTTTTTTTTTTTAATCAGGGAAAAACAACAACAAATTTTAACATAAAAGGCAAGACCAACAATACCTTGTTTTTTTTAGGGGCAGAGATATTTAGTACAAAAAAGATAAATCTTTTATGCAACATTTTGCTCGGCCCTTAAAAGAGCCTTTTTTTTTTTTTTTTCTCATTTTTAATTTAACTAGGTTTCTTCACATGGGTGAAGTATGTTTTCAAAACAGAGTACGGCTCTTAGAGGAGCCCACCCCTTCCTTTTTTTTTTATTTAACGAGATTAATTCACATGTGTGAAGTAAATTTGCAAATCAGAGTAAGGCCCTTAAAAGAGCCTTTTTTTTTCACATTTTTTATTTAACAAGGTTTCTTCACATGGGTGAAGTATGTTTTCAAAACAGAGTACGGCTCTTAGAGGAGCCCCCCTCTTTTTTTTTTTTTTTTTATTTAACGAGATTTATTCACATGTGTGAAGTATATTTGCAAATCAGAGTACGGCCCTTAAAAGAGCCCTTTTTTTTTTTTTTTTTTTTTTATCAGAAATTCTTCTTAGGTGAGAAATACCCTCTAAACACTAGTCCCAATTATTGTTATTTTTTTTGCTAGGGTAGCTGTGAATTGGGTTCATTTCTGGAACTTTATTCAAGATAGTTTTTGGCCTTTTATAACTGTCAGTTTCATTGACAGTATAGTTAATGGCCGCTCTGACTAGAGGATTAGGATGAATCTTAGCTTTTTCATAGTATCTATAAGCTAAGTCATACATCGTGTAATGGATGGAGTTAATATTTAGCATGCTTCGGATAGCGTGGTTTGAAGTTCTTCCATCAAGTCCAACCATATATCGTAGGGTTTTATTTTGAAATGAGGTAATCTTATTTTTCTGCTGTTTGTTGCAGTTACCCCAGATAGGACAGGTAATAACAGGGCTGATACAGGCTTTCCACATCAAAGTTTTGTTTTTCCTGCTAAGCCTTTTATTTTTTATTATTGGCTGGAGACTTCCTCTGATCTTAAGAGATTTGGACACAGTTTCTTTAATATGCTTGTTCCAGTTTAGGTTGTGGTCCATAAAAAGTCCTAAGTATTTAACATCATTTACCCAAGGTATTTTTTTTTATACATTTCTATTTCAAAGTCTGGATTGTGATTGCATTTAATCCTAGAAAATAGAATTGCTTGAGTTTTTTCGGTATTGATTTTAATTTTCCAATCTAAGAAATATTTCTCAAGTTTTTCAACATAATGTTGCAACATGAAGTTGCTTGATTTTTATTTTTGGAAGTATAAGCGAGTGCAGTGTCATCAGCATAGAGAGCTGTAGTCAGATTCCTGTTATTATAGTTGGGAAAGTCTGACGTAAAGATAGAATACAGCGTTGGTGCGAGTACACTGCCTTGAGGTACACCAGCTTCGATTTTTTTTTTTAACGATTTTTTCCCATTGATTTTTACACAGAATGTTCTGTTAGTGAGGTATGATTTGATTATATGTATAATCCAGGGTGGGAAATCATGTGCTATTAGCTTGTAGATAATTGCCTCATGTGGGCATTTATCGAATGCTTTTGCCACATCCAGAAATATGGCTGCTGTGTGTTCTTTTTTATAATTCCTTCAGCACATTTTTCAGTTATTCTAGAGAGTTGGTGCACCGTGGAGTGTTTATCTCTAAAACCTCCTTGAGTAAATGGAATTACTGGGAATTCCTCACAGAATTGTTGCATTCTAATAAGAATTATTTTTTCAAAGATTTTTCCCATGGTTGGGAGCAACGAAATCGGTCTGTGATTTTCAGGAATTGCCGGGTTTTTGCCTGGCTTGGGTAATAGTATTACCTCTGCTGTCTTCCAAATATCAAGGAAATAATTTAATTTAATGGCACAATTGTATATTTTAGTAAGGGTTTGCACATACTCTTCCGGTAATGTTTTCATAATTTTATTATTTATGCCATCATTGCCTGGTGCCTTTTTATTTTTAAGATTATTAATATGAAACCTAACTTCCCTTTCACTGATGGGTAGTGGTTTTTCAAAGTCAGGAGGAACAAAAATTTTTTTTTGGCCCTTAAAAGGCCTTTTTTTATTTCTGATCTTTTCAGTTTCTGGCGTTCCGGACCCGCGAGAGGTCGTAGCACCTTTAACTTGTCTATCGGACGTAAAAGAGGCCGTAGCACCTTTAACTTGTCTATCGGACGTAAAAGAGGCCGTAGCACCTTTAACTTGTCTATCGGACGTAAAAGAGGCCGTAGCATTTTCTACTTTTGGCTGCTGTTTTCTATGCCTTGTGCTTCTATTTTTTTTAAAAGAGACTTTCTGTTTGCTTTTAATTGGGGATGTTACCACAGGTTTTTTTTTACTAGTAAATTCTTCATAGAGTTGTGCACTTTGGGCGATGACTCTAGAATTTTCTACATCCTCCGCGTGTCTAAAATAAGTATTCAGGGCCTTTTTCATTTTAATGGCTACATCAGTGTCAGGGATGTCATTTATTTTAAACTGTTTTTCTAGTGAGTTTGCAAAAATTTCTGCTTTTTCTTCGTCAGTTCTAACTACCGTCCCATCTTCTTTTTGAAGGGGTGGGAGTAATTTGACATTTTTATTTTGCAAGCTCGACGTAAGATTCCATAGAGTCATTTTGTTTTTTTTATCCGAATTTTCAGAGTAGTCAATATGAGCCTCCTCTAATACTTGACCCCATGACCCATTCTCGAATTTTCTGATTTCTCTTTTAATTTGTCTATTTATGCAGCAATAAAGGTCATAGAACGTTTTATTTCTTGTTCTTTGCCACTTGCTTCGGTACCTATTTTTTTCTTTTATAAGTTCCAAAATTTCTTTGGGTAAATAGTACGGATTTTTTTCTCTTTAGCAGGAGTTTGACATTCTTCCATAATTTTTTTAATGGCGAGGTTAAAGAGTTTAATAGCTGTGTCAGTTTCTTCTTTGCTATTACAGTCTCCAATTAGTGGAGGTGGCACTAGTTTAATTTTCTCTTCAAATTGCTTGAAGTTAGTGACCATTTTGGGTGCTACCGTCACAGTTTTATCAGTATAAAGCTGGAGGTGAACTGGATTGTGGTTAGAGGAGAGCGCCGCCTCAGTATAAATTTCAAAGTAATATTTATTATTCTTCAGGAGTGCAAAATCTAGTATATTGCTAGTTCCTCTGAGCGCCGTTCGTGTGGGTTCAGAAGGCGCCCCCAAGTCAATGTTTTGGTTTAAAAGGTATCTGAAAATATTGTTCCCACTTTTATTAGCTCTTGGGCAGTGCCAATAGCGGTGTTTACTATTAAAATCTCCCGCAATGACCGTAGGAATATTTTCTTCGAAAAGCTTATCTAGAGCTTCACTGGTAATAGTGTGTTTGAGATGATTGTATAGTGCCGTAAATTTAATCGGGTTATTTTTTGTTTGAATAATAACCGAGTGCGCTTCCATGCCATCCTCTGTGTTGCATATCGCTTCACTTTGCTCTAGTTTATCTTTCACTGCAATCAAAATTCCCCCACTTTGGGAGGTTTTGTCTTTTCTGTAAACCTTGTAGTTGGGAATTTTGAATTTAATTCTGTCCATTAGCCAGGATTCATTAATTAGCGCAATATCAATTTTTTTGTATTTTAGGTAGGCTAAGAATTCTCTATGCTGCCTTTTGATGCCTTGCGCATTCCAAATTAATATGTTAAGTCCATTTGTTTCAGAGGAAAAAAATTCATCCTCGGTTTTTTTTCATCATTTTTTACTGTTTCAATTTTATTTATATTGTTGTTAATTTCGATAACTTGGTCAGTATTACAATTGATTGCTTCCTTGCTCTTGACCAGTTTCGCAGCTAATTCTGCTATTTGATTGATGGTCCATTCACCATTTTTTTGTTTTTTATCGGTTTCTCCATTTATTTTTTTTTCCGTAAGTTTCTCACTCGTGGACATTCCTTTAACTTTTTTAATTAATAGGTCAATTTTGCTTTCTTCCTCAGAGAATGAGGGAAAGGTTCCACTAAGAGGGCGTTTTTCTTCCTCAGAGAAGGAGGAAAATGAAAATGAACGGCCCCTAAATGGGCCGTTGTTTTTTTTTTCCCTTCCTCAGAGAAAATGGGCAAGGGTAACGAGGTGGTGCACCAACCAGGCAGCATTCCGCTGTCCATTTCCTTGTTTGTTTTTAAGGGTAACGAGGTGGTGCACCAACCAGGCAGCATTCCTCTGTCCATTTCCTTGTTTGTTTTTAAGACATCTTTCTCTACGGCTATGCTGCTAACAGTAGTACTATCTTGGGCACTAGTAACAGCATTTAACCGAAGCATTTCTTCATCGTTGTTATTAGCATACTGCAATTGAGCCTCTTCATTACAGTTATTTTTTTCTGCCTCTTTAATTTCTTTGCTAAGCCTGCCAGCGAAATATTTTGGTTTTTCCACGGTTGGAGTAACCAGTTTTTTTGCTTATGCGTAACATTTTCATCTATATTTTTATCAACATCAACAATTAATTTCTCTATCACTTTTGTGTTTTGGAATTTTTTTGCGATATTTTTTTATTTTTTCTTGTGGCACAGAATTCTGTATCACGCTCTTAAAAGGGCCTTTTTTTCCCTTCTCGCCTAGATATTTGTCAACATCAGCAATCAATTTCTCTGTCACATTTGTGTTTTGGAAATTTTTGCGATGTTTTTCAATCCTTTCTTTTCGCACAGAGTTCTGTACATTGCTTTTAGGGACAACTCTTTTTTTTTCTCTGTGTAATAAATTAATATTACGCAGGTATTTATTTGTATCATTTTTCATTAATTCTGTGTCATTTACAGCATTCTTTATTTTTGAGCTTAACTTATGCTCATAAGATGACTGAGGTTGTTCCTTTTTTTCAACACTTTTTGTGTTTTGTATTTGCACAGTTATTTTTTTGAAAAAAGTACTCGGCCCCAAAAAGGGCCTTTTTTTTTTTTTTTTCATTCATTGCAAAAGCCTGACGCCGAAGCCGTCTCAGGTCTGTTTTCTATAAAACCTTCCTCTTGGGTAAGGTTGTCCGGAATTTTCTCGGACTTTTCATAAATCATATCTGGTATTTTCTCAGATATTCCATCGCCCGGGCATCCCACCGGTGTTTTATTGATATCTGAAAATTTTACAAATATCCCATCGCCCGGGCATCTCTCCGGTGTTTTAATGATATCTGATATTTAATCAGATATCCCATCGCCCGAGCATCTCTTCGATGTTTTAATGATATTTGTAATTTTTTCAGAAATCCCATCGCCCGGGCATCTCACCGGTGTTTTTTTCATATCTGATATTTTCTCAGATATTATGTCTGGAATTGGCACAGACATACAAGAGTCATCGACAACTTTTTTGTCAGATGACGTGCCTAGATTTTTCTGAGGCACAGAATAAGAAATTTTTTTAACTACCAATCTTCTTCTTGTTCTTTTTTGGATACTATTACAAAGTTCCGGCGGAAGGTTCTTAATTCTTCTAGATCTTCTTGGACCTGGCTTTTCAGTTGAATCCGGATTTCCCGTGAAAGTAGATGTGGAACGGGAAACGGCATCGCTTTTCTTGGCGTCAGGCTTTTGCTCTACAACATCAGAACTTGAAATTCTCTTAATTTTTTCGATGGGCTTGAAGCTGAAACGAAGAGAAGTGGATTCGAGAAAATTTTAATTGAGCTTTGAAAAAAGCTTAACAACTAAAAGGTCCCCTAACCGGACTGATTCGGATAGACTGGTAACCCAGAAACTATCTAATCGCAGAACAAGACGAACGGCCGACGACGACGAAAAGCTAAGGTCTCCGGCATCTTTATATACGATTCTTAAGAGAAATATTGACAAGCTCCCCTCTTCTTAATGAGGAAGGAGTTTATGCCGTCCCATAACAATATCCGGACGGCTCCAGGCAATACTACATCGGAATGACCAAACGTTCGTTTGGAATTAGAATCAACGAACATAAAAGGGGATACAAAAGACAGTAAAATAACCACTGCCATATCAAGAGAAGTCAAGTTCAAGTCCGCTGATCCTGTGTGGAATGATATAAAGAAATTAGCTTCATACTCCACACCCAAATCTACTGCCATTCGCGAAACCTTGAAAATCTTGACCAGCAACGGGGCTTGCAATGATAGCGTCTCTCTAGAATTGCCACGCATTTTGAATCAATTTTTCAAATAATGCTGCGTTTTCTACCACGGTACCGCGTGCCCAACCAACGTGACCTCGTTTCTTCGAATGACTGATCACAGTTTTTTTTTTATTGGAGGTTTAACGACCACCGTGAGCAACTCAGTGCTCACGGTGGTCGTTAAACCTCCAATAAAAAATATAAGCAGTTGCTGTCCCTAATTTAGGGCCACTGGTTTTTAAGAAGGGAGAGGGGGTCCAGTGCCCAGCTTGAACGATTTTCACATTAAGGGAGAGAGCCTGGGCCGTAAGGCAAGCCCCCCCCCATGAATCTTCCGGAGCTCAAACCCGGGACCAGCTACGACGATTAGCCAGAAGCCCACGCCTCTGACCACTCGGCTACTCGGACGGCCTCAATACAAAAGCAAAGTGAACTTTCCTAACGACGACTTGTTAGTAGTTCTTGATAAAGAAAGTCTTCATCATGTCCAGCAATCACACCTCTGCCCCGCTTTGAAGTTCTTCCCCGTCTCTGAAACTTCCTCCATGGTTTCAGGAACAATGGATCAAGATCTCCATAGAAATAGAGGATGAAGTAGAATCTTCATAGACTGCCCTTAAACCTTTACTCACTTCTCGCTTCTTCCTTTTACAGTTCAGTCAGCCGTTATTGCCTAACGCAACAAACACGTTTTCTGAGCTCGAACAACTTATTTAAGTTGAAGATTCGTTGCTTTTTCTAGTGCCAAATGACAACGTAATTTTGCTAAGCACTGTTAACCTTCATGCGTTATTGCGTTATACTTGCATCACACGGTTTCACATTTCTTAGTGTGACCACTGGTTATTATTATTGTGTCCATTGGTTGTTATTGTTATTATTATTTTCTGGTTTTCTATACATTTTTTTTTTTTTTTGTTATCCACTGAATTTGTCTGCTGGCATGCAAAAAGCATGTTACTGATGTACAAAAGATAAAATTAACAGCCATCCATCTGTAAACTAATATTTGCCTAAATAAATAATCCACTAAGATTGTGAATGTGTCATTTTTCTTGCAGCATACTGAAACTGCTAAATCAGAGGAGGTTAGAGGCACTGAAGGAAACCTGGTGGAATAAAAACCCTGAAAAAGTTAAATGTGACGACAGCGAGCAACAGAGTGATGGCATTAGCATAGCAAATATAGGTGAACTGCATGGATCTTTTTTTTAATTCACTGCAAAATAATACTCTTGTTTTACAATTTTGAGGTAAAACAGGAGTTTTTTGTTTTGGATTTAACTTTTTAGACACTTTTTCTTGAAGAAATTTTCACTGTTCTGAAATTTCATATTTGTGATGTGTTCTCAAATTTTTAAATGATTCTAATCTTTCGCACGAACTGCTTTTTAAAGCAAATACTCTTGGTGATCTTAAATATCTTTCAAAAGTAATCTATGCAGCAAAAAATCCTGCTTTGCCTATTGATTTCAATATTCACACTTCTCATCAAGTGCGGGTTTATCGTTGAGCCAACCTGGCCCATGGCCCAGGATGCCCCATATTGAGGGGCGTTTAAATTTAGAACAGATGTGACAAAAGCCGTTTTACCTTATTACGGCAATAAACAGAAAAAAATGGAAATTAAGTATCATTTTGCATTTCTATAAATAAAACTGAGTGGCATAATACATTTAACGTTTAATATAATAACTGTGTTAGTACTCGTTCAATTTATTTAATTATTAAAGATATCAATTCATTTTGGAAAAAGTACGACCGGCTGGGCGACAAAAATCACAAGATATGGCGAGTTCAGTAAGCCAGCGAAGTTACTTCTTCCTCATAAGATCAAACTCAGAGCTCCAAACAGAGGGCGGTCGTTTGGTCACTTCTTTAACAGAACTCACTGAGTGCCGGGGGTGCCAAAGAGTAGGAGACTGGAACGGACAGTTTTGTTGCAAGGCATTTTAAGAAATTTGAGGGCGACAGTGGGAAGACGAAAGAATGTTTTTTTGGGTTTTTTTTTTTTTATTGGAGGTTTATCGACCACCGTGAGCAACTCAATGGGCTATAAGCAGTCGCCCGTCCCTAATTTAGGGTCACTGGTTCCAGGGAAGGGAGAGAGCCAGTGCCGTAAGACAAACACAACATCGATGTCTCACCGGTATTCGAACCCGGACGCCTTTCGGACGAATGATCAGAGGTCATCGCTTAGACCACTGCGCCACCGAGGCGGCAAAGAATGGTTTGCTCCATGACAAGGCCGGATTAAGAGGTTCTATGGGGGCTATAGCTTTTATCCCACTATTACCAAGGGCCCAGGAGGCATGCTTGATCAAATAACAGATGGATAGATAGTTAGAAAGAGAGAGAGAAGTTTGTAAAATAGTTTTACTTTTGTCTCGTACGATTTCCACTTGGTCAGAAACAGAGCCTGGAAGACGAGCAGATCTCAAGGCAGTGACTCACCAGGGATAATGGTTTCATGTCGCTGTGTACAACAGGGTCGGCGAGACAGTTTCAGCTTTTTCACTACCATCGATCCACACCTCCCAGTTTGCACTTGGAACCGTTAATGGTCGAAGTCCCCGTTGGCTTCACATTGCATAACAGAAACGATGCACTAAGAAAATCATACAATGCTAAATCACTAGAAAATCCAAGACAAAATCTAGGAATCTTAAAAAAAAATTTAAGATTCCAGATTTTGTCTTTTTATGAATGAAATCATGAATGGAATCACGAATAACCTCCAGATTCGCTAAACATGAATGCCGGTTGCTTCGACTAGCGAATCCTGTGATGGCTATATTCAAATTAATCGGAAACTTGAGACTTGGTTGTTCTAGGTGGTGCAGTGGTTAGCATGCTCGGGCGCTACCGGGAGGCGCGGGTTCGATTCCGAGAGAACGAAATTTTCAAGTTTACCGATATTATCTGACTTAACATCCATGTCATGTTTACACCAAAAAACAGATTCTCATCTTCAAAATTTGTCTTTTTAATTCATGTTCTAATGAGTACAATGGAAAATACAGTGACTTATTACGAAAACTCTGCGGGTAATTTATTAGTTTGAAGATTGCGCTTGTTTTATTTATCACAAGCGTACTGCTATACAATTTCGTGTTTTAACGGACTTCATAATGATTCCCTGTCCTTCGTTCTTTGGAGGCCCACTTAGATGTCGTAGCCTAAGGGTCCGCTAAAACCTTAATCTGGTCCTGCGCCGTGACGCAGATTTCTGCACGATGACCTCCCCCGGTAGTGTGGATGACAGGAGAGGTGAGCAGGGGCATACTGATAGCCCCCGCAACCCCTGCAATGCGGGGGGTGGGGCTCACGTACGGATGAGAGGGCCTCTAGCATCAGCAAAAAGATTTTAGAATTTTTCTTTTGCCGAAACTTCATGTGAAACTCGATAAAGAAATAGACAGAAATTTTTGAGGGCAGTTCTGAATGAAGTACTAAAAATAAAAGCAACTTTTTTTTTCTCCGGGAAATAAAATCTCTAGAAATCATTTTCGCAGTTTTAGTGTATAAAACGTAAAGGGAAAAACAGTCATTTCAGAGGACTTGTGGCCTCTTTTCGAAGACATTGCAATAGTTTCTACACATGTTTAAGAGAATGTGAAAGAAATAATACTTCAACGAATAAAATATTTATAGAACAAGGTGCAATTTATTGCAATGGTTTGAATATAACTATACGTATTCTTCAGAATATAATAATCTAAAATGGTGTTATTAACGGGGACAAAAAAAACAGACACCTGTCTTTTTTTATATGCATTAATAACACAGTCGAGAAAAAACTTTTTTATAATGGATAAACACTGTGGCATTACGTTAAGAATGTTTTTACATTCAAGGGAAAATAATTTAAGTAATTTTGGGGTAAGTGTTTTGTAGTACTTTGTATTGGTCTAAACCTAAGCCAATCACTTTAATTACTGCGTACACATTTGTGTTACACGCAATAAAGTACAATAAATTTGGTTAAAAGAAAATATTGGTGTGTTCTAAAGAATCTGAATTATTAAAATGTCTATATAAAACGTACTTAATAATATAGTTTTAAAATTTCAGTAATTGAAAGTTAATAGATTTTTTTTTATAGTAGCACGAGTTGTAGCGTAAATATCGGTGGGTTCAAAAGAATTTGAATTATTAAAATTCCGTTGAAACCTATTTAATAATATGGAATTTTAAAATTTCTGTGATTAAATCTAATAGATTTTCGCAAAAGGGTATCGAAGATATTTTTGGCGGGGGACCTTCGAGTTTTTTGTTTTTCCGGTACGTCACTGGATGGGAGTGAGCACTGATTGTACAATTCAACCTGCCGTGTGTACAATCCCAGTTGGTTTATTTATTTATTTGTCTGAATTCGAACAAGAATATCTACATTTTCAGAAATTTCAACATAATTTAGATAGGCCAGTGACAGATTCGAGTGTTTCCTTTGCGGATGCGTTGCAGTATTATTAGGGGAAAAGAATCGATTCAACCTTTCCGAACCCTGATGTTGTATTAATGCATGCCCATCAGTAACGCCTCTATAGAAAAAAATTTCTCTGTTGAAAACCATCTGGAATCATTTGAAAACATCAAGATCTTAGAAAAGAACAAATGCATGCAGCTTTGTCACTTAATTCAAGCATTGTAGAAACATTGACATTTGATGTACAGTCAAGGGTTTTTGCCTATGAGAAATCAAGAAAAGAAAAACTATTAGTTTTAAGTAGCTTTGCTAATCTATGATTATGCATTTCCTATTTCTATCAGTCATTCAATTGATTTACAATCAACATTGGTAGCAGCGCTCTATTTAAAAAAAGGTTCTAAAATTACGTTGGACGTTCATTAACTTCTAAGTCTAATATACAAAGATAAAACAATTTTTCAAAAGCACACTTTTATTTTCCTACATAATCTCCCCTGACTTGGATAGAGGACCTATCTTGGTTCATTACGAGTAACACGAAAGGAAACCGCGATAGACAAGTGGCCAGAGGCACTAGCTTCTGGCTAATCGCTGGAGCTGGTCAGAGACTCGAGACCAAGGTGAAGTATACCCGGTCTCTACCCTCCCCGACCCAATGACCCCAAATCAGGGAATATCGACTACCTGTGACCCTGAATGCTCACTGTGCTTGTTCAACCCCGAAACATACAGAAAAAAGAAATGCCTCCCCTAAATCATAGAAAAATGCTGCCTGTAAGTCACATGCATGCAAAGTACCTTATTCAGGCAAGGGTTGTCCCAAAACAGCTGAGAATGTTGTTACTAAAAAAAAAAAAATTTCGAAATGCTGTTAAGGTGGTTCCACCTAAAATCTGTGCCTTATGTTTCCAATGGTAAAACTTCTTCACACATTTTCTTCGCAATTAATGTAATCCCAAGGATGAAAATTTGCCCAACGATAAAACTAACTTTAAGTTATAGCATGGGATACTTAATACTTGCTAAAACATAACCATAATTAAGGCTCTACGAGACCCGCCATCTTGTGTTGCTGCCTTCTCTTAATAACCAACAGGCAAGCGTATTTCACAAATTGCTCGGACAATTTTGCACATTTTGGAACACCGTTTGTGGCTAACGCAAGATATATGATAAATAAAGAGTTCCCTGGTTTCAGAATTTTTATTGACCTTTCCCTTCATTTTTTATCTGCAGCGAAAGTCGTACCAAAGCGTCTTTCATAGTTTTATTAATTAATAAAAGATACTTAAAGGGTCCAAAATGAAAATCTGAAACCAGGGAACACTTTATTTATCATATATCTTACGTTAGCCACAAACGGTGTTCCAAAATGTGCAAAATTGCCCGAACAATTTGTGAAATACGCTTCCCGTTTATTAATAAGAGAAGGCAACAATACAAGATGGCGGGTCTCGTAGAGCCTTAAGCAATCCAATATTTGTTTGTCTACTGACATCATCAATGTACAGGTCGCGCCATCTATTAACAGTCTGAGCATTACTCAAAGAAAAATGATTGATTTTTAATATAAATTGAAAAAATAAGCAATTTTAACAAAAAAATGATAAAATTAATGAATAATAGAAATTTAATTAAAAACTTTAAATGATTAAACCAAGTCAAACTTCAAGGAGTTTTTAAAAATTTTGAAGATTTTTCTTTCCGGCTTGTTTTTACCTGTTCCGTCACCGCTAAGGAACTTTTTTTATTTAGAACTACATCAGTGATTCAGATGGCGCAAACTACTGAAAATATATTAAAAGCGCATGCTTGGTTCAACCTAAAAGATGAACATGGAGAAGTGCGTGCTTTATATAGAATTTTTTCGGCGAAGGGGGGGGGGGGTGATAAAACATGTAAGTTTTTGAAATCCATCAAGATGAAATAAAATTTGACGAAAAGTAGAAGAAAATAATAAAACATTATTTTATAACGTAAGTTGATGCATTTTTATTAAATTAAAGCAGTTTTTTCTGAAGTAAGTTGCATTTTAACAAACAAAAAAATGAAACACTTTCGGGGGAGAGGGGCAAGGCCCATTGGGGCTCTTCCTTTAAATATACGCCTGATTGAAACTATGTCTATTTGGAACTAAAGTCAGAACATTTTGAACTCCAGAAAGTTTGTTTCGATCAAAACGTGTCATTCAACTTTTCAGAAACCTATTAAACTTCCGAAAACAATTATTTAAATAGATGTAGTTTAATTACCACACATTTTGATAAAAAGTATTCGGCTACTTTAATTAATTAGGTACACATATTTTTTTAATTTAACGTAATTATGTGCTTCGTTTGTGTGTATCACTTTAGTTTTCGTGTTCGGTTGTAGCTAGAGCTAAGCGAGATTCTTTGAATTTCGAACACAAAAGTAATCGTGTAAACCTTGCAGGAAGAATGTACAGCTTTAGAGACATTATCAGCTTCATCTGTTAACTTAAAGATTCTATGTTTACATTTGTTTTCCTGTTGATCCGTATGCCAAACTGTTAGCGCAGACAAGTAATAATCTTCCGAAAAGTCGCTGTACTGTGTAACGAAAGATGGTGTTGGTGACGTCACAAAAAGCTGCCCGGGCCTGCGAAGGAAACATGCAGACGCCGGATTTGAGAGTCATCTTCCTGTGTAAATTTAAACTGGGCCATTCTGCAGGAATTACCGTTTGAAACGTTAACAAAGCGTCTGGGGAGAACACAACCAGCGAACGAACCATTCGGCGATGGTTTGTGAAGTTTCGAAGCCGAGATACGGACCTGCAAAACGAACCACGTAGTCACCAACCTGTTGCTGTTTCTGACGATGTTCTGTTACGTGTGGTTGAAGCGGACCCCCGAAAAACGTGTCGTGAGATAGCGGTAGAGGTAGGTGTCCACCACACGACAGTTGTTCGGCGTCTGACAGTGCTGGGTAAGGTCTAAAAGCTGGACGTGTGGCTGACGCACGAGTTGAGAACTGCCAACAAGACTAGGCGTTTGGAAGTCTGCACGTCGCTGCTTGCCAAGAAGAAACAGGAAACTCTACTGCATCGAATCGCCACCTGCGACGAGAAGTGGGCCCTTTGTGATAATCGAAAACTATTTGCACAATGGTTAAGCAAGGCACAGCCTGCTGGACGGCATCCTAAGCCACCCCTACACACCAAGAAGATGATGCTCCTTGTCTGGTGGTCCACAGCCGGGAAAATTCGTCGGAGTTTCTTGGCAAGAGGCCAAACCATCACTGTAGAACGTTATTGTGCTGAATTACACCAGATGCACCGGAAACTGCTGCAGAAACAACCGGCTTTGGTCAACAGACATGGTGTTCTGCTCCAGGACAACGTCCGCCCTCATGTCGCACAAAGAACGATGCTGACACTAAGAACCTTAGGCTTTGAAGCATTGCTTCATTATACCTATTCTCCGGATTTGTATCTAACAGACTATCATCTGTTTCATCGCCTGGATCACTTGCTGTCCGGGAAGCAATTCACGACAGACAACGATGTTCAACGTGCAGTTGAAGACTACTTCGGGTCCCAGCCCCAAGACTTGTTTCGTTCCGGGATCATGGCCATGCTGGACAGATGGCAACTATGTGTCGATGCCGATGGGGATTATTTTGTCTAGGTAAGTTGTCCTACTTTTCCGTTCTCGCCGTCTACGTGTGCTGGTCCTTTGCCTGACATTTCGTTCGCACCAACCCAATATTACAAACTCAGTTATACGATTTGATTTCATATACCAAAAATTACTCGATAATTATTATACAATTTGATATTATCACACATTCTTTTGAAGGAAAAAGTAAGTTCATTACACGTTCGGTGACATCTTTCTTGTTCCTCTATTGATTTCCCTTTGTTCATTCACCTATAAATTTTTAGTTTCTAGTGAGATTTTCTGATGACATAATATAGTGCTCATACGGAAAAATCCCAGTTTTTATATTTTTCTAAATTTTATCTCCACCTTAATTCATGTCCTGGTGTAACACCAGGGCCGGCTGGACCATAGGAGCAACCGGGGCGCTCGCCCCGGGCCCCGCACCTTCAAAGTGTCCCGCAGTCTAGGAAAAATCATTTTCGGTAGCATTTTTTACAATTACCGTTTGTGTGTAAGTTTTGTGGATGCGAGGACCTTAAAAAGATAAGTTTGTTTTTTTGTTTCAATTCCCCCTATTTGGAATAGGTTATCGCCCTTCGCCGTACAAATATTGAGATTTGCAGACTTCAATTGACTGTTGTAACTGCCTTAATATTTTCCGCATTCATCTTTGAGTAAATTAAGTTTCATCATTTTGTGGCCCTTTTATATATTTAACAATTTGCGTGCAAACCAGATACTTAAATTTAAAGAAATAAAAAGAACAATATCAAAGTTGGTTTCCGGCTACATATGGAGGCCATTTATTCAGTGAATTTAAAAACATTACTAGAAAATGAAAAAAAGAATCATATATGAGCGCGTATAAAAGTTTAAAAAGTCACCAATTTGTCACTTGGAATTAAAAATCAATCACTAAAGCATGTATCAGGAGAAAAATATGAATACGAATTTCTTATTATTCCTACACCAAAATATTCGCAATCCAAAAAAATTCGCTACCCAGATAGCTTTTTGTCATTTTGTGAGGAAGTTCTTATAAGAGTCGTAATAAAACCTCAACCCCGTCTCCCCGGAAGGAAAATAGTAGATTTTGACAATTCTTTCTCTCTCTCATAATCATTTATGAGATAAGCATTTTGCGCTCATGATAGTTTTCGTTATGACGTACTGCAGAGGTGAAGCACATGTCAAGATGAAAAAGTTTCAGCAATAAATTCCGTCGGTGTAGCTTAATTGGTAAAGCATTCGGTTCTAGAGCAGAGGGATGCGTGTTCGTCACCGGCAAATTTGTGAATTTCACATCGTGTGTGTTTTATACGGGCATTTTTCACATAACTTTATTAAAATATGAGATTTATTTCCTAGTGCCGGCAATGAAATTTTGCTCCGGGTGCCCCGCAATGAAATTTTGCCCTAGGCCCCGCAAAAGCTCCATCCGGTCCTGTGTAACACTTCTTACCTCGTTAAAGTTCTAGATGAAATGCACGCCTACAAATATAATATTTTAAACTTGGTAAAAGTGACGGGGGAAAATAAAATATGTAATTTTTTTTATAACCAGGTATTCTTTTTCTTTGTGATGTCCAAATCTGAAAGTATGTTTTAAGAACATTACAACAATAAAAAAATATACTACGTCTCTCATTCAGTTGTTATCTCACACGCTGACGTAAGTTGCAATTTCCATTCACGGAACGCCTGCCACAAAATACGGAAATCTAAGCAGGACGTCACAAGTATTTCTTTCTCAGTTGGTGCTATGGCGATGACGTCACATAATGATATCTGGGAAGCAGTTTCCATTCACTATAAGACACCTGAACGAAAGCACGATGACTAAGCGTGTTGTCATAAATATTTCTTTCTCGTTTGTTGCTAAGGTAACAATGTCGCTTGATAATTTAATCCGAAAAGCAGTTTCCAATCCCTGAACACCTGCACGAAAACCCGAAAAGCTAAGCGTGACGTCACAAATATTTCTTTATCGGTTGTTGCTATGTTGATGGCTCTTCCCAATGTGCCACCAAATTGGGACAAACGTTCAGACAAAGCAAATCATGTTGTTTGTGATAAATACACACAACTTAGCTTTTTCTCTTTTTCTACATACGATTGCACTCTGAGTACTCACTGAATTACGATCACCTGCCTAATACTTCGTGACGTCCCCACCCTCCCTTGCCCGGATAACGGCCGCCACTCAGAGTGGCATCGACCCCACAAGAGGTCTGTACAGTTGTGTGGGGATCTGCAACCAAGCTGTTTGAATTGCGGTCCACAATTCCGGTATGAAGCGAGACAGTGTCTCCCTCTGCCTTACCTGACATTCCACAGATGTTCAGTTGGGTTTAGATCAGGAGAATTAGGAGGTTATGCGAGGTGTCTCATATCAGCTCTGTGTTCGTCGAACCATTCCTGTACAAGGAAGGCCCGATGACATCGTGCATTTCCGTCTTGGAAGAACTTTACCCTCTCTTGGTGGAGGTACATTGTGGGGTGCATATTTTCTCAAGCAGTCCGTAATTGTTGTCGGAGTCCATACTTTGAGGTGTCCCAGTTCATGCCAGAGGAACATGCCCCATATCATGCAACTACTGCCTCCACAGGACTCTTTAGTCGATGATGCCATACATGACGGATGCATATCCACATGCTGCTCACGCCAAATATGAAATCGACCGCCGACAAGATGGATAACATACCGTGATTCGTCGGACCAGCACACCTACTTCCAATCATCTACCGTCAACACAGTTGGTATCAAGAGAGTCGTTTACGTCGATGGGCTGTTGTTAGGAGAGGGTGGAGTGTAGGGCGCCCTTTCTTGTAGCCCATCCCTGATAGCCTGCGATGTATAGTCACGCAGAATATAGCCTTTAGTTGACACATTTAGAATTGGGCCGCCAACTGCGAAACTGTGCTGTGCCAATTTCTCTGTACAAGGTACAGAGTAAAGCCCATTTGGAAAAGATCGAACCCGCATCCTTCTGCTGTAGAGCCAAATGATTTCCCAATTAAGCATACACCGACGGAATTTGTCGCTGCTACCTGCGGTCTTCACATGTGCGTCACCTCTGTAGTGCGTCATAAAGGCGATACACTCGTCATTCACGTCTGAAATCTACTTCTCGCCGCACTTTACAGTTGTGTTGTCGGTTTGTTATTTCGCAATACTCCTGGTAAACTTTAACCACGGAGGTCTTAAAACAATCCACAATTGTTGCCGTTTCCGAAATGGACGCACTAATCCTTCGAGCGCCCACAATTTGTCCTTTCGCAAACTCCCATAAATCCTTCGTTTTAGCCATGCATTCGAAATCACCGACTTCTTATATACATCCTACAGGCCACGGCCTCCTCGTCGTTACGCCATTATCGGGTGTAACTCATTTTGTGTATAGGTGGTCGCATTTCAGTGAGAACTCAGTGTATTAGAGTGTTTGTTATTCCAATTCCAGAGCAAACATTGGAAATTACACATTTTCATACTATAATCAAGATTGCCAATTAGTCATCCATTTACAATTTCTACCAATTTTTTTTTACCAATTTCTCCTACATATTTTATCTCTCATGGTCATAATTCATCTGCAGGTTTATGACGTGTGTATTTTTGCGGTGATCAATTAACCTTAAAGTGTTGCTCACCAATTTGTCGATATCTGAAAATAATTAAAAAATGAAGCTTCCTGAAAGTTTTTGAAAATAAAATTGTAGTTTACTGAAATTTACGTCTACACTTTACTTCTTACAGGTGGAGTGTTCATTGTAATTTTCATCGGTGTGCTGCTTGCCATAATTACCTTAATCATAGAGTACTTCTTTTACAAGAAAAAACTGTCAAGCAATACCAGAGTGGTTGCTGTCGTCGATCGTCATGATATTAGGCCGAGAAACAGACACATAAGATGAAAAACTCAACCATGAAATACTTCCCAGGACACCTTTTCTTGCAATGGTGCAACCACGCTGAAAAAAAGCAATGAAGTTATTGATTGTCCAATGAGAAGAATGCTGATGGTACATCTGCAGAGCAAATGGTATAATGAAGATATTGTTCCAAAAAATATGAATGTATATATTTAAATAATAAACAAATGCATCAATCGTCTTGTTTCCTTTTTAATTTTTTTTTTTTATTTTGTAGGATTAATTAGATTAAATGTAGTTATCACAATCATATTTGATAAGGATATATTACATACAAATTTTGAAGATGACAATCCGATTTTTGGCGTAAATGTGACAAGGATGGTAAGTCAGATAATATTTGAAAACTTGAAAATTTTCATCGTCCTTGAGCGGGACTCGAACCCGCGTCTCCCAGAGAACGCCTAGGTATGCTAACCACTACACCACCCAGAACGACCAAGTTTCAAATTGTCACATTTACGCCAAAAATCGGATTGTCATCTTCAAAATTTGTATTATATGGCGTAATCCCGTATTTCTTTCATGACTTATCTGCTTCTCCGGGCAATCACGGGATAGATAGCCACCCCGGTGGCACAGTGGTCTAAGGCGTTGGCCTCTGATCATTCGTCCGTAAGGGGTCCGGGTTCGAATCCCGGTCAGGCATGGATGTTGTGTTTGTCTTACGGCACTGGCTCTCTCCCTTCCCTGGAACCAGTGACCCTAAATTAGGGACGGGCGACTGCTTATAGCCCGTTGAGTTGCTCACGGTGGTCGTTAAACCTTCAATCAAAAAAAAAACAAAAAAAAATCACGGGATAGGATTATTAACCTCCAGATTCACTAAACATGAATGCCGGTTGCTTCGACTAGCGAATCCTGTGATGGTTAAATTCAAATTGGTCAGAAACTTGAAACTTGGTCGTTCTGGGTGGTGTAGTGGTTAGCATACCTAGGCGTTCTCTGGGAGACGCGGGTTCGAGTCCCGCTGCAGGACGATGAAAATTTTCAAGTTTTCAAATATTATCTGACTTACCATCCTTGTCACATTTACGCCAAAAATCGGATTGTCATCTTCAAAATTTGTATTATATGGCGTTATCCCGTCATTTCTTTCATGATATATTACATGTTCAATACTTTTTCTCTAATCATTATACTTTTTATGTGTTCTGTCTTCTGTTTCTTCCTCTCTCTCTCTCTCTCTCTCTACTACTACTACGAGAACATTAGTAGAAGTAGAGAGACAGTGAGTCCAGATGATACTTTACAGTTCCTTTCAGCAGTAGGAACTGCAAAGCATCATCTGGACAAAGTCAATTTATTACATCACTTGGAACCTTATTTTGAAAAGCTGTGGTTCCTACAACAGTAATGTTAAAATCTCTTATGTGGCGATGTGGAAATGGGAACAGACACCAGAAAACATACACCGAGGAGCCATTACATTATGACCACCCCCAGCCTACAGAAATGAGGCCTCCTGGAGACCGAACGGTGGCGCCGGTGAAGTTCGCAGAGCAGTACGTATACAACCCGAGGACCGGCTTTCGGTTAGTTGAGTGTTCGGAAAGTTGCCGATTTATCGGAGTTTGATAAATGGACAAATTGTGATGCCACGGCACCTCGGAACTACAATCTCGCTGTAGTGAGTACGTATCAAAAGTGGTGCACGGATCGCCAAACGACGAACCGTCGTTTGGCCGTGTGTCGTCCGCAATTCATTGATGCCAGAGGAGAGAGGGAGACTATCGCGCCTTGTTCACATCGACCGAACGGCCGCAGTGCGACAAATCACTCGCAGCTACAACAGTGGTGATTAGGGTAATGTGTTACAACACACAGTTTATCGTAACCTTCTGCGCAGCCGAAGACCCAGCCAGGTCCCCATGTTCATTTCTCGCCATTGCCAAAGACGCGTGAAATGGGCCCAAGATCATCGAGATTGGACCATGGATTACTGGGAAGAAAGTGGCCTGGTCTGATGAACCAAGATTCCTGGGGAATCACGTAGACGCCCGAGAGCGGATACGCCGATTACCAAAGGAGGCTATAACACCGGATGCTCTGTTGGGCAGAAATAGGCCACCGGTGGTGGTGTTATACTGTGGGCGATTTTTTCTTGGGAAACTCTAGGCCCCATTTTTCCAATAGCACAATTCCTGGCAGCTGTCAGGTATCTGAACATCGTTGTGGACCAAGTTCACCCATTCATGGCAACTGTGTTCCCTGCTAGTGATGGCCATTACCATCAGGATAATGCGCCATGCCACATTGCCAGAATCGTCAAGAAGTGGTTCGAGGAACAAGCTGGTGACTTTCTGTTAATGCCTTGTCCTCCAAATTCACCAGACATGAACTCAATAGAACACTTGTGGTTTGACTTGGAAAAGCGGGTTCGCGCTAAATCATCACCACCGCGAAATGTACGGGAACTGGAGAACCTGCTGTTGATATTATGGTACCAGATACCCCAGGATACCTATCGCCACCTCATCGAATCCATGCCTCGCCGAGTGGCTGCTGTTTTGCGGGCTAAAGAGGGTTCTACAGCTTATTAGGTAGGTGGTCATAATGTAAAGCCTCATCTCTGTATTACCCGGAAAGTTAACAATGCTCTCGTTGCCTGTGAACAGGAATTTTACACAGGTACTTGGAGGCTATTATAAGTTCAGGGTTAGTTATTATAGTCTCAACAGTAAATGAACTATCCCTTCCAATGGTGAACAGAGTTAAATTTATTTTAAGGAACAAAACTGGACAACAATAACAAAATAGTTCAACTTTCTTTGTTCAGTGCTATAGCTGTTTCTTTTACTTTTTACTATAGACGAAGCCTTAAATGGCTCCTCCGCCGAAGTTCTCCCTTTTGCTCTCCGACAAAATACTTTTCTAGTGATGAAAATTTTCCAAATAATAATCACAGAGTAAAATATGAAAGGTAAGCATGCCATGGGATAGAGATTTTTAATAGAATTTTTACACGGTGTCCCACTCGCTACCGAACCCGACATTTCTTTAATAATATTAACACCAATGAAAATATTGCAGCGAAATTTGAAGTGGACTTACCTCATTTCGTACGAAATGTGATGACATCACAATATGTGCTGGAAGTAGCCACCGTTTGTATCCAGACAGCATTGAACCAGGCGCACCATATTGTGGAAAGCCCTTGCCATTACGTCCGCCGTCACTGCCTGAATTTCTTCGGTGATGTTTTCTTTCAAGGCATCCATGGTTCGCGGTTTTTTTTTTTTTTTTTTTTTGGTAAACTCTCCCTTTTAGATATCCCCATAAAAATTAATCAGGAGGCGTCAGATCGGGCGAGCGCGGTGCCCATACACCCTTTGAAATGACGCGGTCGCCGAAAAAGGACTGAATTTCTGCCATTCTGGTGTATGATGTCGCTCCATCATGCTGGTAATATCCAATTGATTTACAAACGTGTTGAAGATTTCCATATATGAAGTTGTTGTGATGGTTGTATCGAAGAAGATGGGACCAATTATGCGGTGCCGGGTCATCCCACACCAAACACCAATTTTCTGTGAATGAAAGGGTTCTTCGTGTATCGCTGTTGGGATACATGAAGAACCCCCATTCCAATTCCTGGAGATGTTTGCCTGCAAACTTCTCCAGTAATTGATGTTGACAAGACTTTATCGATTCTGTTTTCCAATAAGTGCGAACAATATGCACTTGCTCCTCCAGAGTGTACCCATACATTTTCACACGTACGCGAACAGCCACGAACACGAGCTCTCGCTGTCAGCAACCGTATTGAGTAGATACGCTCAGCGAAATTGCATAACAAAGCAACAGAATGGCGCGTCTGGCTGGGCTTGCGGACTGCTCCTCAGTGGCGCCACACTTAGGAATGTGTCTGCCACTAAGGGGCACTCCGGCTGGATGGCGGAAAGCGCCGAATTCAATGCTGTCTGGATGTAAATGGTGGCCACTTCTGGCACATGTTGTGATGTCGTCACATTTTGCACGAAATGTGGGAAGTCCAGTTCAAATTTCGTTGCAATATCTTCATTGGCGTTAATATTATTAAAGAAATGGCGGGCTTGTTAGCGAGTGGGACACCCTGTATATATAAAAAGTGAGAGAGGGTATCTGAGTATATATACTAGATAGTGTATTCACAAATGCTGTAACTCAATGCAATGTGTTTGAAATCAAAAAAGTTGTGAAAAGGAAGGATAACTGAAAATATTAATACATTAGGACATGAAAAAAACTACATACTACGTAGTACCTACTTAGGTCATTTCAAAAGTTTTGCACACTGCGCAGACGTTACCCGTAGGATGACGCAGTCGCTCTAATCGTTGCGACAGTTGCGAGTCTGACTTCAGTACACAAAGGTGAGTCTACGTTTGCAGGCTAACTTATTCCTGTTCCGAAAAATTCTGCCTAGAAATGGAGGAAGAAAGTAAGTGAGATCAGATTTCTCGTAGAGACCAGAGATCACTAAAATTGAAACTTAGTGAGTAAAATCCCCTGCCGAAATTCATAAATCTTTGTGTGAAGTTTGTGGGGTTAGTGTAGTGGATCATAGAACAGTGTAACGGTGGGCTTCTCGTGTCTACCAAAGTCGGGAAAGGCATCGAAGACGACCCAAGAAGCGGCCGGCCATCAGATGCAACGGACGATACTTCTGTGGTTATCGTCAACAGCATTTTGGAAGAAGATCGACGGAAAACATGTGAAGATATTGCATATGAAGCAAACCTGTCTACAGCTTCTTTTTTCAGAATCCTAATTGAAAATTTACAGAAGAGAAAAGTGGCTGCCAAATTGGTTTCCGCATAATCTGAGTGAAGAGCAGCAAGCAATTCTCAAAGAGATCGCAGAAGAATTGCTTCAGCGATACGAGACAGAAGGCGAGCAATTTTCAGACAGCATTGTTGGTATAGACGAAACCTGGACAAGAGATTTTGAACCAGAACTGAAATCTCAGTCCGCTCAGGTTTTCTTTCTGGCGAGGTGATTTCATTCAGAATTACCTCGCCAGAAAAAATTCTGCTGCCAACAATCAAAGGTTAAGTCGATGGTGATTATGGCATATGACAAAATTGGAGTGATAACAACAGACAGAGTGTCCGAAGGGACCAATGTAACAGCGGAATACTACAGAAGGTTCCTGCAAAATTTTTTGCGCCCGAAGATTCGCGAAAAAGTCCCAACAGGCTCTAAGTTGGTGTCATAATTTTGCACGACAACGCAAGGCCGCATGTTTCCCGTACAGTAAGAGACCTTCTGGAAAAGTACGGATGGGAATTGCTTCCCCATGCGCCATATAGTCCTGACATGAGCCCACCAGACTATGACTTGTTCCCAAAACCGAAGAAGCTACTCCGCGGAAAACGATTCAGTACGATTTAGGATGTTTCTAATGAAGTGGCCGTACTAATCCGACACCTCAACAGAGCTGCCCTGACTGGACATGCCCAAACGTTGGGCCGCTGTCATAAAGAAACATGGAGCTTACTTCGACGGTCTGTAAAGGTATGTTGTGAAATAAGTTCGTTTTTTAAGAGATAACTCACAGTGTGCAAAACTTTTGAAATGACCCTTGTAATACAATAACAGTATAACGCCTACGCCATACAACAATACGCATAATGTGCTGCCATCTAGGGACAGAAACGTGCTATATTTCTGATGTAATAGTTGGCACAAATATGCCGTATTTTCACTCTATCCATGTAGCCACTACTTCGAAAACTTGAAAATTTCATTGCCCTGGAGCGGGAAACAAAATCGCACCTCCCGACTTCCGGTCGAGCATGCTTTCCGTTACGCTACCCAGGACAAGGAAGTTCCAAGCAACTGAGGCTAAGCAGATGTAGCTAAGATATCTGAGAACTGTTCAGATTTGTTGCGCTAGTCGAAGCTATTCTGTGCTTCTTAGTAGCGTCAGAATGGTGAAATTTTCAAGTTTGCTGAAGGAGTGGCTACATGGATACAGTGAAAATACGGCACATTTGTGCCAACGATTGCCTTTGTATCGCCTCCTATGTATTTGTGAAGAATTATTTCTTCAGAGAAATTCGTTTCCCACTTATGTATGGTGCTATATTTCGTTATTTTTTTTTTTCAATTATACGTTGGATTTTTACTCAGTCCCTTGAAAAACGTAGAAACAGATTTCACTGTATTTTTCTTTGATCCAAAATCATTTTCGACAAACTCTAAGCTTCCTCGATTCGCAATTTATTATACAGAAATCACATCTAGTTATTATATAGACCCACCCTACAACACGTGGGCTCACCTTCCGCCCTAACAACAGCAGTAAGGCGTCGTGGCACGGATTCCACGAGGTGTTGGAAACGATCGGATGATAATGGGGTTCATGATTTCAGGCTGGGCCAACTTTATCGTTCGTGGAGCTTCAGCCACATATGAAAGATGTACAGTATGAATTAATAGTACGGCGCGTTGACCTCAAGGTCAGCGCCAAAGCCAAGTCTTTTTTTTTTTTTTTTTTTTTTTCGGTTAATTGTAACGATTCTCTATTGTGATGATTTAGGTTGTTCCAGTGACAGCGAAAGCTTTCTCCGTCTCTAAACAGAATTGCTCATCGTCTCGAATTACAATTCTTGCTGGATATTTTCTGTTTTTTGTAAACATACTCTGCGATTTAAAAAAAAAAGAAAGAAAGAAAGAAAAAAAAAGAGAGAAAAGTTAAGAAGTGAGCCAGTCCCATGACACCAGGTGTCCTTCGGAATTTGGCGCCCGTTGCAAAGGGACTGCCTTAAAAGCCGGCCCTCGTTTCAAGAGCCAACTCTCATTCCATATACAGCCGAGACTCGCCGGTGTTGTGTTTAGGTCTCGAATACATCGCTCCTTTTTGTTCTTGCAAATGCTCAACTGAGTTTAGATGAGGACACTGAGGGGTTCATTCGAGGGTTCCGAACACACTGGAATGTTCCTCCAACTAGTTCTTCGCTAAACGAGAGCGAGGGATGGGGCGTTGTTTTGTTAAAAGAAGGAATCTTAGTGTTCGGAAATGGATAACCGTGAACAGGTGTAGGGAGTTTTTTTTAGTTTTTTTTATTGGAGGTTTAACGACCACCGTGAGCAACTCAGTGGGCTATAAGCAGTCGCCCGTCCTTAATTTAGAGCCACTGGTTCCAGGAAAGGGAGAGAGTCAGCGCCGCAAGACAAACACAACATCCATGCCTTACCGGAATTGAACCCGGACCCATCTCAGACGAATGATCAGAAGCCATCGCTCAGACAACTGCGCCACCAGGGCAGGCCCGTAGCCAGACAAGCAAGTTTGGTAGGGCGGCTGATGATTGAGATCGGGCGAAGGATACAAAGTGGTCGGGCCAAAGATGTAAAAGAGGTCAGGCACTATACTGCTGTGTCAGTCTCTAGGACGGGCGGATGAAAACACAGGTCGGGCTCAGCCCGGCATGTCCCTACCCTGGCTACGGCCCTGCACCAGGGCGGCAAAAGGTGTAGGTTGCCAGCAGATATATCAGCATAGCCTGGTGAGATGATGGTGCATAGGCATAAGTGACCTCAAGGTGTCACACGTAAACACATCGCAGAACATTACACCGCCTTCACCGGCCTGTAATGCTCACGCTTAACACCTGGAGTCTATGATTTTTTCTTCTTTTTTTTTTATTGGAGATTTAACGACCACAGTGAGCAACTCAGTGGGCTAATTCGGCCAACACAAAATGCATTGCAATAGCCTTGAAAACCACCAACTTTCCCACACTTTAACGGCTGTCGCTCGCGGTTAAAGGCTTCACGCATAGTGATAGTGCTTCATTAACAAAGGCATCTCCAGATATATTCTAACTTCCTTGCAACAAATGGAGCCAGAAATTCGTTTTGGTTTTTGTTTCGTGTAGGTGAAAATTCTGTTCATGAAAACATTTCTCGGACAAAGCAAAAGTCGCGATTTTTAATTGTAAAGACGTAGAAGTGAACATGGAATTTGATTACAACCGTTAAATAAATAAACCATCCCATTTCAGACTCTCAGCTTGCATCCAGGCATGTCGGTTTCATCTGTAATTAATTAATCATTGCATCCGGTGGCGATGGGGTCTTTTGTTTTACTTAGTGAACTACGACATCTGATTATTTAAGACAAAAGTTTGGAGAGAAAGGCAAAATGGGAAATTGGCTAAAGCTCAAGGAACCAGATTAAAAAATAAATGGTAAACTGAAGATCAATCTTAATGCAGATATTGAAAATTTTTGATGAACTAATATTTGACAAGGCCTAACTAATTTTACAGTATATGGTTTGTAATTTAACATGAAAGTTCTCGAATAAGTATTTAAAGATATTCATACATGTATGAAATAAATACAAAATTAAGCTTACTAAAGACTAAAGTTCAGTCTTTAGTAAGTTGACTTTTTCACTTAAACAAATGGATTTCGTGACATTTAAAACTGGAAAAAAATCCATGACAAGAATTATATTATTTCTGGAATGATTTAGAAACATTTTAGATATTAGATTTCAGGTTGGACAACCCTAGTTTTAAAAAGTCTGACAATTGGTTGTCGCTCAATCGTGAACGAAGCTTTTATTTCACACATTTAATTTTGCAGAAAGCTCATTCACAAACGTATGTGCTACCAAACACAGAAAGGTTTCCTGGCAAAATTTTCATATTTGTAAAACTATTTCTAAGCAAGAGAGAATAAAATGTCCTAAAACTTTCAAATTATTACAGTATTAGATGGATTAGAAATCTAACAGTTCCAACTGTAAATTCTCCTCAGCATCATCAAGCGCAAAACTAAATAAATCCTGCAATAGCTGGAATGGTTTTTCATGCTTGTAAAAATCATCAAAACGTCTTTCAAACTTAGCTTTCAACAAATTAATATTTGTGACACAGTGATTAATATCATAAACAAACGTATCAGACATGTTTTTCCCCAAAATGATTGCTCTGCTAGTCGTTTGAATAGTCTCAACTTCGATTGGAAGAACTTCAGATAAAAAAAGAAAAAGAAACCTCCTGTGTGAGTTTATCTTTCCCTTGAAAATTCATTGGGTTGATTGAGATGGTCAGTAATATCTGTTAAAAATGTAAGGTCACACAATCAGGAGGTGTTACCGTGGGCCGGACCACGGCTTGCCACGGGCCGTAGTTCGGTCACCACTGATTTAAGAAATTAGTCTTCGTTTCGTGAGCCACAAAGTTTTATTTTAATCCAAGAGCAAAATGTTTAAACCTACCAGTATAAGCACGGACCAGTCTAAGCCCAGAATGTTTGACTTAACTATTGAAAAAAAACTCGGACTGTCTGTCCTGAGAGTCAGATCGGGCTCCATCTTTCCGGGGCGGGCGCCGGGCCAGGTTCGGAAAACCTCTACTTTCAGTGTATGTATTACATTCTGCCCGCGTATCGTAACGCTGCTTAATATTACACTCTATTAAAAACGGCGCACTGTTATCGTGAATAAGGCACCCAGTCTTATCTTCGTTTTGCAACAAATACGTTTGCAGATACTGATTTTTGGTTGAAGAAGCGATACGTGATCCACTTTGCTTTTCTTGGTTGACTTTATCAATAACATCATAGTTACCAACTCTAGGAAAAAGTAAATCCACCTATTTATTAACACGACAATCAAAATAGCCTAAACTGCCTTGTTTACTCTTTTTGAAATAATTGAACAGAAATCTGGATATTATTAATAAATCAGAATGGCACAGGTAACAGCAAGTGAGGAAAAAGATTCACATTATTTCAACTTTCCTATGTAAAGCATGTGGAAACCATTATTTTTTGGGTTTTATAAATCAGTAGTTTCCTGTATTTATTGATTTTAAATATATTGTTTGCTTTTTCATTACTTTAAGGTGGTTCCACCTAAAACCTCTGCCTTATGTTTCCAATGGTAAAACTTCTTTACATATTTTCTTCACAATTAATGTATTTCCAAGGATAAAATTTGCACATCGATAAAACTAATTTTAAGTTATAGCATGGGATACGTAATACTTGCTGAAACGTAACCATAATTATATTAAAAATCATTTTTGTTTGAGTAATGTTCAGACCTGTTAATAGATGGCGCGCCCTGTACATTGATGACGTCAGTAGACAAAAAGATGTTGGATTTCTTGATTCTTGTTATGTTTTAGAAGGTAAGAAGTATCCCATGCTACAACTTAAAGTTAGGTTTATCGATGTGCAAATTTTCATACTTGGGAATACATTAATTACGAAGAAAATATCTAAAGAAGTTTTACCTTTGGAAACATCAGGCAGAAATTTTAGGTGAAACAACCTTAAATCTTTGCCGCATTACCTTCTTAAAAATGTTTTCCAGTCATTTTTCCCATTTGCATGCTGTACCAGCTTTAAATTTATCTTGTTAAGTAATGTCTTCTGAGATTTATTTTTTCAGTACTGGACAAAGCGCTATCATATTTTCGTCTCTCAGAGTACGATTTATATCTGAGCAAGCTCTCGCCATAATTTACACAATAACTAAATCCAAACTACCCTTCGTAATATGCCCTACTCAATCCTCTTATTTCTTATCTCAATCTCTTATTTCCTTTTCTTGTTGATTTTATCAATAACAATATAGCCAAAGACCTTTGATTCCGCCCAGGTAGCACAGTGGTCTAAGCGCTGGCTTGTGACCATTCGTCCGAGATGGGTCCGGGTTCGGATCCGGGTGAGACGTAGATGTTGTGTGCGGAAGTTGCAGCAAGGCGAATTTAAATATACCGCATTACCGTTCTTTCATAGTACTCTTAATAACCCGAATTTTCCCCTCAAATTGTTTGATTGAAAAATATTTTTACCCCATGAGCTCATGTAAAATGAATACCGCATAAAATAAAGCAGGTGGTCTACAGGTATAATTTTACAAACTATCACTGCTTTTCCTCAGACATGCTTTATATCTGTTATTAATTACAGTGCTGCATTCATACTCAATAAATTAATTTTAAAAGCTACCCCTACATTTAATTTGAAAGAATAACACGAAACTTCATATTTAATTTCAAAACCTCTCTCTAACTGATACATGCAAACAGAAATCCGTTTCTTACCTTAATTTTTTTTTCTTTGACTACAGACCTGTGTGAAGTCCTTTTTTTTTTTTTTTGTTGCTAAGAAAAGATGACGAAATAAATATTTTTTCAAATAATCTTGTAAAAAATCAAAAAGGAGAACACAGCACAGGATAGGCACTGAAATAGTGGTAAACAAGTTTTGTTTTCCTTTTTGCAATTATGATTTAGTCAAATATGAACTGAATGTCAGCAAACTGAGTTCAGTGCAGTAGGATCAACATATTAGAAAGGAAGCGTTTTTCTTCCTTCTTGTAAATGTAGTTTAACAATAAGGTAAAAAATTGTTTCCAGCTATGTGATTGACAATAACCATTATCATAAACAACAGCTTCACTGATACCCTTATTCTAAAATATATATATATTTTTTTTGATTTGAGGTTTAACGACCACCGTGAGCAACTCGATGGGCTATAAGCAGTCGCCCGTCCCTAATTTAGAGTCACTGGTTCCACGGAAGGGAGAGAGCCAGTGCCGTAAGACAAACACAACATCCATGCCTGACCGGGATTCGAACCCGGACCCCTTACGGACGAATGATCAGAGGCCAGCGCCTTAGACCACTGCGCCACCGGGGCGGCAAAATATTTCAGCATTGTCACTTTCAGTAATAGCTTAAATACTCATCGTAATATTGTTTGAAATTTAGAAACAAGTTTTTGTGTGGAAGTTTATGTACTGCTTCAAGGACTTTTGTTTTTACATTCGGCTCTTGTGGCATACAGTGCCTATGGTATTCCACTGTCTTGATGATCACATGTTTTCCTGATATAATGAAATATAACAAAACAGCTTTCTGCAATATAAACTGAACAGTTCTCTGAAGTGAATTAACCTACTTTTCAAGAAATTCTTGCGGAACAGGTTAAAAATATCATTTGTGTATGTTCCAAGAAGCTTCATGTTTCTCTCTAGCAGGAGATAGGAAAAGAAAGTAAGGGATATCAATTACATTGGGGGAACAAAAAACAACAACATTTTTCGTGGTACCTGGGATTTTTTACCTAATTCTGGGATTTTTTGTGCCGCTGATACCGGAATTGGTATCCTTTTTGCTCTAGCAGCTCTAGTTTTTGAGATATTGTTGGCATTATTACCGAGTATTGCGTTATTTTCCCGCCAGCTTTTGTTACCTGTAACAAATTTGTTTTCATGGTGCGTGGAATTTTCGACCTGATTCCAAGCATTTTTGTGCAGCTGATACCGGAAGTGGTATCATTTTTGCTCTAGCAGCTCTAGTTTTCGAGATATTATTGGCGTTATTAACCTAATATTATTTTATTTTCCCGCCAGCATTTGTTACCTGTTCGTATACATACCTTTGAATTTTCTGTTGCTGTCCGTGTTTGCATGTGCACGTTACATGTTCAGACGTTTTTATTTCAGTTTCAGGCAATGACATGGATTCTTTTTTTTTTTTTTTTTTGATTGGAGGTTTAACGACCACCGTGAGCAACTCAATGGGCTATAAGCAGTCGCCCGTCCCTAATTTAGGGTCACTGGTTCCAGGGAAGGGAGAGAGCCAGTGCCGTAAAACAAACACAACATCCATGCCTGACCGGGATTCGAACCCAGACCCCTTACGGACGAATGATCAAAGGCCAGCGCCTTAGACCACTGCGCCACCGGGGCGGCGACATAGATTCATCACGAAGAGAATGTGTCAATCATCCGATGTTTTTTGTTACACTTACATTTGCGGAGAAACCAGCGAATATGCATCAACCACTTTCCGTCCTCACTAATGGCGGAACATCCAGTTTTAAAACACTGGCAGACATAATATAAGGACATCAAAAGAGGAGTTACCAATTTGGGAGGTTTGCTCGGAATATACATACATATTTTGGTGTGCTCATATTTTTGCTGTGCTTACCAATTTTTCAATATATATATATACTGCTACAATATGAAATATAATACAATATTTGAATCAATAATATAAGTTAATAGTTAATTTATGAAAGTACATGCAAATTTCCCAACCTTCCCTTGATTATGGCACTACCTACGGCACTGTACACTTTTGTATGTGAGGTTTTTTTTTATTATCAGCCTAGGAAAGCCAAAAGAGTACTTTGGAAGCTGATAAAATCTTCGTGAAAAAAAAATATATTTGAACCGTAAATAGTAACACTATACTAGTGATCCGATTTATTGGCGTAGTAAATAGACACATAAGCGTTTCCAAGCTTTCGCACATCAACCAGATGTTAAGCAGTTTCTGTCTAACTTCCTTGAAAAAGCCATGGTTGATGTGCGAAAGCTTGTAAACGCTTTATGTCTATTTACTACCCCAATAAATCAGATCACTAGTATAGTGATACTAATTACTACTTAATTGCTGTACTGTTCGTCGTTATTCATTCATATTTTTTTTGAGGTTTAACGACCACCGTGAGCAACTCAATGGGCTATAAGCAGTCGCCCGTCCCTAATTTAGGGTCACTGGTTCCAGGGAAGGGAGAGAGCCAGTGCCATTAGACAAACACAACATCCATGCCTCACCGGGATTCGAACCCGGACCCCTTACGGACGAATGATCAGAGGCCAGCGCCTTAGACCACTGCGCCACCGGGGCGGCCATTCATATTTGAACCTTCTTTTACGTTCATTTTAACAAACTATGAAGGTAGGATTACCACAGTAGCAATCCCAAGTCAGGACTACAAGCTAGAAAAATACAACAAATCAGCAGCAACCAAAGACCTTGGGCAGCAACCCATTATATATTTTCACTGCTCTATACCTTCTGTGGTCGACAAATAGAATTTCATGTGCTACTACACAGAAATAGGTCAATTCAATGAAAACTTCATAAGAATATGAGTGGTAAATGTCTGCTTAATTTTGCATCTCCCTTCCTCAAACTGTAGCTGTGAAGTAGTTCTCACTATTCGTGAGACGTGAAATAATTCTGACGAGCAGTTTCTTTTTTTAAAATAAAGCAATGTTTCTGCAATGCCCTCAGTAAAGTTTTTACATTACAACCGACTTTCTAACCAGTCAGAAAAGTCTGAAAACTGCTATATAAAAGTAATGTAAACAACCAAAGGCATTATAAACAACAATGAGAAAAACACTTAATTTCACTTACTTGTGAATTGATATTCGTTCCTCGTGTCCACTGTATTCCGTGGATGATATAGCTTCGTTCTTACAACCACAACTAACACAGTAGCTGACCATGGTTACGATTTTTAACAACTATTTAAAGCACGATTTGAAACCCGCGCGCAACCAGCGAATACCCATGAAACCCTTTCCGTCCTCGCTAATGGCGAAACATCCGGTTTTCAAACTGTCGGAAGTAGCTCGGTATTTGCCAGTCTATGCTCCAAGGTCTTTGGTTGTGTTTGTCTTACGGCACTGGCGCTCTCCCTTCCCTGGAACCAATGGCCCTAAATTAGGGACGCGCGACTGCTTAGCCCACTGAGTTGCTTAAGGTGGTCGTTAAACCCTTCCCCAAAATATCTTTGATTATAGAAGTCAATTATGTGTATGTATATATGTCTTATAACAATAATGATTATCATATAGGTTTCGATTATGACGTTAACATTTAATCGTTCTACCTTAAAGTTTATTAGATGCGTATTTTTTTAGTTTGCTGCAGCTAGGCGCCAACATATGATTAGAGAAAGACTTAGCCAAATGGCAAACTGCAGCGTCTCATTATTTCACATGTTTACGCACAAGCGTCTCACCACAGGTCTCTTATTACCTGCACAACTCACGGTGGCCTAGATGAATTTTGCATTGTTGTTAGTGTTGTGTGTTCTTAAGTGTAAAATATCTCTGCAACTTAAAAATCTAAACTAGTGATTTTTGTTTTTGCACTTGAATCATGCGATGCGGTGTATCATCCTGTGTTTCATTCTCATGTGTTAAGTACTCCTGTATTCTACTAGTTACATATTTCATGTCTTCATATCTTCCATTAAGATCTAAATAAACTGCATTTATGTTCGTACAGCATACCGCCCTATTACGACTTCTGCTAATTTCTTTTTTCTCGAGTACGATTTTTCGTACTGGCTGATAGTCAGTTTAGCTATTTATTTCAAATTCCACGCAATTTTCTTATTAAATACTTCGATATTGATATTAGACAATCTGTAAATACAGGAAGTTGATAGAATGAACTTCTTTGGCATCTCCAACAAGAATAAATATCGCACACGTCATTCATATAATAATAAATAGCAGTTAAAACCATGACGCTTACTTATTTCAATAAAAATATCACTTATGCATCACCTGGTGCAACATTTTGGACTTCAGAAAGGTAATTTCAACGGCAAATTCTAAACAAACCTCAATAATACACTGGCGTGAGCCGCCCCGGTGGCGCAGTGGTCTAAGGCGTTGGCCTCTGATCATTCGTCTGAAGGGGTCCGGGTTCGAATCCCGGTCAGGCATGGATGTTGTGTTTGTCTTACGGCACTGGCTCTCTCCCTTCCCTGGAACCAGTGACCCTAAATTAGGGACGGGCGACTGCTTATAGCCCATTGAGTTGCTCACGGTGGTCGTTAAACCTCCAATCAAAAAAAAAAAAAAAACACTGGCGTGAATGGTGGTGTTTCTGCGTGTAACTAGAGCCACCATACGGTCATTTCTGTCGTAACTCAGGGACGCTTTTTCGGCGTCATATCGCTTTTTGAGTACCTCTAATCACATGTGGGTCTAGGCTGCGCCTGCGGTGACGAAAAGTTGGCAACGGTGCTGAAAACTGGCTGTCGCCGGCGTGTATTCACTGTATTGTTTAATGTGATTATATTTGATACTATTGGTATTGTTTACTCAATAAAGTAGTTGTCGTACTTGAACAAATACTTAACGTTACACGAACTGACGTAACTCGGCTTGTGTTTCAGCTGTTTGTGTTTTAGGAAGAACTTAAAGTAACACAAAATGGATTCCTTAGCACCAGGGAAACTCTCAGGGGCACAAAAAGAAGAACTTATGGATCAAGTAAAGCAGCAAGTAGCAGTACTTCTAGCACAAGAATTGTTACAAGTAAGTTTATGTTTTAATACAGACTGTAGACGTGTAAAGTCCTATGAAAAATAAACTCTGCTTGGCGTAGGACGCTCGTAATTAAATTACACATAATGGCTGAAATGTTTTGAATCCCAGCTTTACTAAATTTCAGTGCTTTGGGATAACTTTTTGGGCTCTGCCAAAACGTTACATGTTTGAAGAGTAGGTACGTAGTTGGGCTGAGACATATTGGCTGTAACAATGGGCAGTGTGGTTACCAGTGCACACCTACGGCTAATCGTAATAGGTGAAGCCCTTGAACCAGGCTTTTTTTCCCTAGAACAAAATACCCTTAAGGGTGAGCTATTCATAGCTGGCTAAAATGCTCATGGGGGGAGAGCTGGTGGTAGAAAGTTAGAAACCAAAGGTGTGCTGTAGTGAAAAGTTCTAGAAATAAATACATTTATTTCAGTAAAGCAATTTCATAGATTCTTGTTAGGAAAGTTTGTCACTCTTCTTAAGGTGAAACAAAGTTCTACACAAAGTGTAGTGATTTTTACAGTAATTTTCCCTGTCATTCCAGTTCATCTGTTACACTTTTCCAGTATCTTACTAGTATTGGGCATTATAACCTAACTAGGTACTTTTCCGAATTCCGTCTGATAGCCCAACATGACAACCTACGAGACAAGAGCGAATGTTTCACAGTGGAAAACTCAAGAAATGGCCCACTTTCTCGTATTCTTTGTCTGGTTTTTTTGGAACAAATGAATAATTATTTTGGTACTTATGAATAATTGTTAACTTCATTGGAGCTTTAATTCTGTCTGAAACTTGACTCTAGACCAAGTACACTATTACAAATTAAATAAGGGAAAGCTAACCAAAGTTAGAAGTAGCTCATTAGACTGGGAGCCCAGGGTGATTGGTGTCCCCCTCCCCTTTTGTGATCTTGGAGATACTATTGGGTTTTCAGATAAATTCTTTTTTTTTTTCCAATTATTGGAATCAGTATTTTTTCATGAAAGAGTTTTCACAAATCAGTCAATAATATATCCGCCTTCATTATTCACGACCTCTTGCCGGCGTTCCACTAGGTTGTCAATGCCTCTACGGTAGAAATCCCTGGCTTTGGCTCGAAGTTATTGAGCCACTGTTTCAGGTCGATGCCATTGTTAAATGATGCACCTCGTAGACTGCTGGAGAGCGACCAGAAAAGCTGATAATCTGAGGGCACTAGATCAGGATAACATGGTGGGTACGGTAGAACTTCCCAACCGAGATCTTGAATAACAATTTTGGTTAGATTAGGGGCCTTGGGGCAAGCGTTGTCATGTTCAAGAAATACACCGTGCCGCCAGTTGGGTAATTTCAGCTGAATTGTCTTGTTATGCCAGTGCATTTGCTGAACATAAAGCTGTGCATTGACCATGGGGTTATTTTCAACCAGTTTGTTGTGGATTACACCTTCCCAATCACACCAAACGCAGATCATGGTCTTGCGTGGGTGCAGCTCAGCCTTGGCTTGAAATGCTTGTGAGGACTCTGCTTCATATTGACATAGCATTTTTCATCACCAGTGATGGTGTTGTAAAAAAATCTGTCCATGAGTAGCCTGGTATCGAGTGAGCAAACTGGTGGTGATAGTGGAGCGCTGGAGTTTGTTTCTTGCGTTCAGAGAATGTGGCACCTATGCACCGAGTTTTTGGACCTTACCCATTGAGTGAAGGTGACTGGCGTCGGTATCATGAGAGCACTCCATCTGCTGGGCCAATTCCCTAGTGAATTGATGCGGACCCTTTTGGATGAGCTCATTTAATTCATTCTCATTGAACTGAACAGGTCTGCTGCAATGTGGAGAGTCTGTGAGGTCGAATTTCCCCTTGAAGCGTGAATACCATTTCTGTGGAGTTCTGTCAGTAATAGCACCTCCGTACACAGCACAAATGTCTCGAGCAGCTTTGGAACCTAGATTGAAGGCGAAGAGAAGCAGATGTCGAAAATGCTCATTTCTGTCTACTTGGCACTCCACCTTCATATCGATAAAAATAGTTAAACGAAATATAATATAAAAACCGATGAACAAAAGTTGTACAGGAAGAATAGAGCTACAAAAACACATAATGCTATGATCAAATTATTGTTGGTGTTCCTTCAAATAACATTGACAAAAACTGAACGAACTTATCTGACAACCCAATAGTGCCCATTATGATGCACTATCATCTGCCTTCTACTTATCCACAGCACAAAGCAATTCTCTTGCAGAGATGTTATTTTGAAATCCATGTCCTATGCACATTTATCTTTAAAAGAAATGACTTATTGGTTCATGAATCAAAATAATGGGCAGATTTTTAAAAAGACATCCACTTAAAAAGGAGATGCCATTGCGTAGTAATCCAATAAATGTGAATTGTGGGAGGCAATTGCTATATAGCAGATGCACATTTAAACTTTAAGAATGGTCTTTATAGTGATATACAGGGTGTTTCACTCGTTACTTCACCCTGCATTTTTTCAATAACTGTTAGACGAATGAAGATATTGTAATGAAATTTGAACTGGACTTATCTTAAGCTGTGAGAAAGCAAACAGAAACGACGTGCAGTTGCGCCGGCTTGATCAGAGAGGAGTGGTGGCGCCAGTGTATCGCGACTCCTCATCGCCTGCCAGACAAGTGGGCGTCTGCCATCACAGTGCGATCGTTGTTTTGCCGCTCGTAGAACAGTAAGGTTGTGTGTGTTTTGTCGGAGAACAGAAAACGTTGAAATGAACTGGTATACTGTAGAGGAGTGAGTTTATATTGTGCAGACGTACTGGCAAACTAAATCCTTGAAGTTGTGTCAAAAAGAATTTGTTTGGAGGTATGGAAATTTTGCAGACCTTCGTGAATCAGTTTGATGATGAGGAATTATCTATTAGATAATTCCAGCAGGATGGAGCAACATGTCGTACTTCCCATGCCAGCATGGCCGAAATTAAGTCATTTTTTGATAAGTCATTTCGAAGGCACTTTGGCCTCCGTTGTCACCAGATTTGACACTGCTCGATTACTTTCTCTGGGGCTATCTGAAAGGTAGAGTTTACGGCAATAATCCACGATCCATCACCGCATTGAAATCCAACATCATTCAAGAAATTCAGGCAATTCCTGGGGACATGCTGACCCGAACGTTCCGAAATATTGAGCATCCTGTTCAACTCTACCTGGACACATATGGTGACCATTTCCAACACATGTTATGATGGATCTCCTATCTCACAGCTTAAGGTAAGTCCAGTTCAAATTTCCTTATGGTATCTTCATTCCTCTTACAGTTATTGCAAAATTGCTGGGTTAAGTAGCAAGTGAAACACCCTGTACTTAGTTGGAAATGGGGTCTTCAAGATTTTTTTTTTAGTCAAGACCAAATTATGCGGTACAGCACCTCATTTTAATAGCAATTTTGAAGAACATATTTCGTTCTCCTTAAATTTTCTGTTTCATAATAGCAATTTTGAAGAACATACTTCGTTCTTCTTAAATTTTCTGTTTCACACGTTAAAATTCTTAATTTGTGACTTAGAAAGGGAGTTTCTTAAAAAAATCACTGATGACCATTTCTATCTCAATTCAGGCAGGCATGACCAACATGTCAGTTGACCACCTCCAATTTTTTTGAAAAAATTATTGTAGCTACTCTGCAAAAGGACTTTTCATAAAAAAAATTTTTGGTCGAGCTACAGCAATTTGAAAATAGGCAAAAAATGCACTCGTGACGAAAATCATGTGAAACGCCAAATTTTTAAGTGTACACTGCTCCTGAACTATAACATGTAGAGACTCTATTTTTTTTTTTTTGAAGTTATTGAATTGGCCTTTCTTCAAATTCACAGAAATTGGTCAAACAAATGTTACCAGATGGCAAAAGAAAAATATATATATATTTATTACAAAAAATGTTAATTTTCCACAAATTTAGGATTTTTTTTTTAAAGAAAGACTTATTTAAGTATGCCAACCTGGACCCCTACTAGGGTTGTCTTAGCAGTAATTTAATTTTTATCCTGTGATGCTTGTAACTCATAAAATTAATTTTTAAAATATACAAAATTTCAAAAATCAAAATTTTTGAATTGCAATATCTTAAAAACCCCATTTTTTTTTAATTCTGAAATTTTGTCCAAATGTCCTAATGGTAGGTAGTTTATTGGGGGAATCAGGTTACTGGATTTTTGCCTTGAAAATTTCTTAGATATTTTTGAAAATGACTTTTTTTTTTTCAATTTCTTTTTTTCCAATTTTTGAAAAATGGCACTTTTTTTTTTTAAATTTTTGAATTAAGGGAAAAAATTAGAACTGTAAAAGCATTTTTTAGTAAATTTTTAATAACAGGAGAACACAATTCTCGGCAGGGCTCGCACTAAGCATTCACCAAGTAGCCAAATGTGACTTAATCCGAAAGTGGCAAGAAAAATTTAGTAACAGTGAAAATGGTGGTGAATGATTTTATGAAACTTGGACAATTTTTGACTCATGGGTAAACTGCAATTGGCCTATTCCATCTGAATTCAGGCAGAGCATGTCAGTTGACCCCCTTAGATTTGTTCCAAAAAATTAAGTAGCTACTCCTACTACAGATATAAGATATTCCAAATGGATTTGCTCCAAAAAAATTTATATCACTTGCTGTGCCATTTTAAAATTTGGTGAAAAACGCGTTTTTTGAAAGGAATGTCAAAAACGGCATATTTTAAAAATGTTATTGCGTTTAAACTATTTGGGCAATTCAGTTCATTTTTGTTTTATTTCGTAGCTAATGAATTGATTTTTAACTTGACATACTTTAAATATGCATGTTATAATTATTAGTAATTAAAAAAATCCACTTTGTAGGTACAAAATTTTGGTTTTTCTGACATTTAACGATTTTTTTCTTACACTAAGAAAAGTTTTTTTAAATAAATAAAGATGGCAATGTGTAGTCCACCAATGGTAGTTTTACAGCCAATTTTATTTATTGCCTAACATATATACAGTCTATACAATTCAACTTCAAAATATGCAAAAGTACGAAAATGCACTATTTTCAAGTAGGAATAACTCAAAAAACCCATTTTTAAAAAACCTTAAAACTTGACCTTATGTTGTCCTATTAGTATATTATCAATTGGTGGGGGCAGAATTGTGTGTTTTTGCCTCGTAAATTTTGAACGTTTTTTGAAAATGACAGTTCTCCAGCATTTGCAGGTCGCAGAAAAACACTACAAAGTTTTGTTTTAAATTAGCTCTGAAAGTTAAAATATAGACTAGTAGACTAATTATAATACTTAAAGTAAAAATATTTAAAATATTAATCTAGTAAATAAAAAATATAAAATAATTTTAATTATTATATAATAAATTCTAATAAAGTTACAGTTGTTAAATGAACTGACCTAGTCTTAATGCTTAAATAACAAATAAGCTTGTTCTACACCTGTGCAATGCTGAATCAACAGGATCATACATGCACATGCATGACCAGTGTTTGCTCACTGCACAGGTAATCAACTGCTCACTAGCCCCCCCCCATGGCCACACCCACCTGTGCTATAACTACTGTGTAGTCTGTTCTTTTGTTTGGAAGAGTAACACTTGATATGTGTTTGTGATTTCTCAGATATGTTTTTTACATTTTTGCTGAATAGGCCTATTTAATAATGTCAGATTATTATAGTTCTGAACGAATTAAGTGTGTGGACTGTATTAGAAGACACAAAAAAACTATACAAAAGTAAGTGTGAGGTTATGTGGTGTTGGTGATTTAGCTGATTCAATTCAAAGGATTGTAGGTAGGTCTGTTATTGTAAAAAGTAATGACAGTTTGTGTAGTAATTGTGTTGTTTTTTATAAAAAAAAATTTGGGGAACTTACAAATGAACCCGAACAAGAAATTTCATCTGATGAACCTTTTATTGCAAGTGAGGAGATTGTAAATGCTGTCAACAAAAGTATTAATATTCGTGATGTAAATATGTCGCCATTGAAATCCCCTTCACAAGTTAGGCCTGAGAGGAGGCAAAGTTATGTAAAAAGAAAAAAGTTGAAATTAGAGGAAGTAATAGTAACTGCATCTGTGAAGAAATTAGAAGTGTATAGTATCAATGATGACATTTCAAGTGAACCTTCTGCTGAAAAACCTGACTGTTATACTTGCAATCAGTGGTTTTTTAACATTAACACAGCTCTTCAAAATTTTAAATACAATGAAAAAGTGCAATTGTTGACACTGTTACCACATACTTTTACTAAAACGCAACTGGAGGCAAAGTTACCTTCAGTATCAAAGTACATCATAGATAAGTCACGTAGTGTTAAAAAAGAAAAAGGAATTTATGCTAAACCTGATCCCTACAGTGGACATCCATTGTCTGCAAATACTAAGGCAATTGCTTTGTCATACTACCTAGATGATAGCAAAGACTGCACAAGAGAGAGTCCAAACAAAAAAGATTTTATATGTGTTAAAGATGGTAATGGTGAGAAAGTTAAAAAGGCAAAAAGATTTATGACAAGATCAATCAAAGAGACATACAGTATATTGAAAAAGGAAAACGAAGGAATAAAAATTGGACTTTCAAAATTTTATTCACTATGTCCAAAGTGGGTGAAAATTCAACCTATACAAGCAGTTTGTACTTGCATTTACTGTAGTAATCTTACACTAATAAGCATAGCTCTCCAAAATGTAACTAATGAAAAGTCTACTGAAGAGGCTCTTTTACTTAAGTGTTTGTGTAACAAAACAGACAATGAAGATTGTTGGCTCCAAATGTGTGGTGACTGTCTCGGTACAGATGCACTGACAGCTGATACTCTTCGCTTGTTGAATGAAGAAGTTACATATGCTATTTGGAACGTAATGACCTTATAAAGAAAACTGTACCTACTGAAAGGTTCCTCAAAGATGCTAGACATTGGATTAATAAAGCAATTCCTCATAATTATATCCGAAAAATCCAGAGAGAAGGAATAGCCAAAGCTAAAATCTCTGCGAAAGGGAGTTCTGTGTGTGTTTTACATTTTGATTTTGCAGAGAACTGGTCAATTTATATTGCCTGATGAGATACAAAGCCTATCACTGGCAAAATGTACAAATCTCATTGTTTACATTTGTTGCACAAATTGGTCAAGTGAAAGAAAGTTTTGCAGTAGTGTCTGATTATATAACCCATGACACAGCTCATGCTCTCTGTGCCATAGGTCTTATAAAAAATGACATTTCAAAATCGTATCCATTGGAAACTAAGACCTCAGTAGTTTACGTTTCAGATAGAGCTGCCGCACATTTCAAAAATCGATATCAACTTCATGAGTTGTCTAAGGGTAATCCAACTATAGAAAGAAAGTGGATATTTTCAGCTACTGGGCATGGTAAGAGTTCCTGCGATGGTATAGGTGGCATATGCAAGCACTATGCTAAGATTTAATCTACAAAAAGAATCTGTGGAAGCCATAAGAGACGCAGCTTCATTTGTTTGTACAATTTCAAATCTTATACGTAATACGAAAATACTACACCTCAAAAGTGAAGTTGTTCAAAAATTCAGGTCTTGTAAAGAAAAAGAATGGATCACTGTAAAACCTGTTGTAGGATTACAATCTCAGCATTATTGGTTGGTGCAAAATAATGAAGCTTATATGGCAAGAACAATTAAACATAATGTGCAGAAAGTAGAAATAACAAGCCAAGTAAAAAACAGGTACTCTTTGAGTGATTTCATAGTAGGTCAATTTGTTGGGTGTGTATATAATGATTATTGGTGGATGGGACAGATAGAGTATATCTCTAGAGCTCGAAGACATTACTGTGTCGTTTATGCATCCCCATGGCCCAGCTAAAGGGTTCCAATGGCCAGAGGAATGTGGAAAGAGAGAGGATGTATGTGCAGTGCCATTAAACAATGTAGTGCTAAAGGTGAAGGAACCCACTCCCAGCGGACAATCCGCTCGACTCCACATTTTAGATACGAAGGAGCTGAACCAGATCCAACAGATCTGCAGTGTCTGAACTTTATGTAAACTTACTCTGTAATTATTTTAGTATAATGTTTATAGATCTCAGCTAACATGGAGTTGTTTACGATTATTTGTTTTAGTGTTACAGAAATCAGAAAATTGTAAAAAGACACAGTTCAATGAGTTCTCGGTTTTCCACATTTTCTATGTTTTTCTTTTTGTTCTTTTTTCATTATTTTTTTCTAAATGAGTAACTTAAGTTTACTTATAAAAGTGTTCAGTGGAGCTTAAAAATCAGGGTGGCTTTAAAATTTCATTGTAAAGAACAATTGTATACGTTTTTGTATCGTTTCTATTTGCCACCCGCAAATGCTGGAGAAGTGTCATTTTCAAAAAAAAACGTTCAAAATTTACGAGGCAAAAACACACAATTCTGCCCCCACTAATTGATAATATACTAATAGGACAATATAAGGTCAAGTTTTAAGATTTTTAAAAAATGGGGTTTTTTAGTTATTGCTACTAGAAAATAGTGCCTCTTCGTACTTTTTCATATTTTGAAGTGGAATTGTATAGACTGTATATATGTTAGGCAATAAATAAAATTCATACCTGCCAGGTTTTACGATTTTTCCGTAAAATTTACGGAAACGTGACTTGTTTTACGGATTTAGTGATTTCCCGAGATTTATTTTCCTTTTTTTGATGATTTTGCACCCGCTATTCAAACTTTTTTTTTATTTAACTTAATCCCTTCAAAGTAAAGTGCCGATGTAAGTTATGAACAACTTTTCAGTTATTATAATAAGCTTATTCGTAATGTGTTTGTGGGAACATTTGCAGCAGTTTTCCCACGTGTTAGGTTTTGCGTTATTTCAAACACTAAATCTTGCTCCCCGTGTAAACTGATAAGGATAACCAGCTGGGCTTGTTGTTTAACCTTGGGCCTCTCCCTCGCTGTCCCCCCCCTTCTCCTTTTCAGGTAATGCATTCTTTGTCCCTCGGGTCGCAACTCTGAGGAGAGGCCAAAAGTGGGGTGTGACCTCCTTGGACTTGCATTGGAGCAAGCACTTGAGAGCAGGTGTCTGCCCTAGTTCGAAATGCGATCTCAGGACGTAGTTTATCCTAAAAAAAAAATTCAAACGGATTTTAAATCTGTAATTTTTAAGCCCAAATCCATACCCAACATGACGAAATTAAGCAAAAGCTTGTCAATTTTGTGAAATTAAAAATGCTTTGGGTCATGGTTTCGCAACTTCTTCTGGTAATAAATTTGACCTGACGAAAGAATGCTGCTTATAATAAGAGGAAGTTAAAAGAAAAAAAAAGTCCAATGTTCATTCGAGCCAGTCCTTCTCCAGCAATGATTTATTTTGCTCGTCCGTTAGTGTGTACGCTTTCCGACCGTGCTTTGTTCGTCTCTCCATAACGTGAATAAAAATATCTTTGCTTGATTCAACCAAATTAATATGTTGTGGTACTATTTTTTCCTCTGCAAATTGCATCTCTTTAAACTGTTACTGTTTTACTATAGCAGTTTTACTTGCATTTTTTTTCAAGTGTCAATAAATTTAGTATAAGTGATTATGAGCAGCAATATAAAAGAAGGGGGGGGTTCTATAAAACGTTTTGTGATGCGTATTCTGCGGAGTTTCCTGTGTATTACAAAATCTTCAAAAATGAAAAATATGCATTTTGCTCTACGTGTCGATGTAATTTCAGCGTTTCGCGTGGTGAAAGGAATGATATTACTAATTACATAGCGCCAAGCATAAATCCAATGTTGACTGCGTGGGAAAAAAAAATACGAAATTAACTTCCTTTGTTAAAAGTTATAATGAACTGGATGCAATTCGTGCGGCCGCCCCGGTGGCGCAGTGGTCTACCGGATCCCGGTGAGGCATGGATGTTGTTTGTCTTACGGCACTGGCTCTCTCCCTTCCCTGGAACCAGTGACCCTAAACTAGGGACGGGCGACTGCTTATAGCCCATTGAGTTGCTCACGGTGGTCGTTAATCCTCCAATCAAAAAAAAAAAAACTCGTGCGAGGTGTTTATTCACTTCGTTTTTAAGTTCAGCATAATTTACCAATTAGTGTCCCTCAGTCACTCATTTATTTCATTTGACTGTCTCATCGTCCTTCTCTCCGTAAAATAATCCTAGCATGAAAATGGTTCGTTTTTGAAAACATTTTAGTTTGTTCCGTGACGGCATGGGATACGATCCTATTGGATTTGGGGGTCAAAGGGTGGAACATCCTTCCCTTGAGATGCAAACCTCCATAAAAATACATTTTTATCTCTATATAGATCATAATAATAGCATAGTTTATAGCATAATAATGAGAAATTATGTATAGATTCTATTTTAATCGAAATAAACGAGCCGATAAATTCAAACATCTATAGTCATATCAATTAAAAGTTGATACATGTTTCAAAGGTAACATCGTTTTTTAATCGATATGTCCAGTACATTTAATCAATATGCTGGACAAGTATTTTACATTGAATATATCTCATTAAAATTTTCATCGAACATATCGATTAATTTTTTTTACGGATTTCGGTTTCTGAGAGTTGGCAGTTTTGCGTAATTTCCGTTGTGTAATCCACAGATTTATAAATTTAGGTACTAAGGGTAATACACCGGTGGGGTGGGGTGGGGGCAGCATTTTAAAAATCTGCGAGTAACTGTGAGGAGAGGTATGTCCAGAAATGGATTTAGGGCTTTGCTGCTCCTACTCCCCTTTAAAATAAAAAAAAATGATGGCTACAATTTCATGTAACTCATTCAGATCCGATCCAGGAGCAAAACGAAATGTTAGGGAGAGATAGAGGAGGAATGTAGCCCATCTAAAGCTAAGTACAAATAAAAATAATAATTTAAAGCTTAAATGCGGTGAAACTATAAACAAAAATTTTTCTTATGACAATTAATAACAATTTCGTCTATTGTTGACACAAATTCCTTACTTTTGACTTTTGTTATCAATTCCTAAATTGATTAAATATTTGTAATTAATCAGTTGTTTTAGTAACAGTTTGTCTTCTTTCTTTCCCTTTGTTTTTTTAAGAATTTTTAATGTTTTGGGATACATGGCAGGACAATTCAGCCCTTGCCATGCTTCCTACCATTGTATTCATTCTGAGAGGAGATAGAATAGTGGAATAGCTTTGCGTGAACAGCCTGCAAATGTCTCCCCTCTGAAGCTCAAAGCGATCTTCCTTTGTCTAAGCCAAGAAATTTTCGAGGGCTCCAAAGAACAACGTTAGCACCCCACTCGTTCCCCCCCCCTACCCGTTGATATTTATATTAGTTCTTAAGTCTAGTGAAACAGATAAACATATGTTTGTCAAGTTGAAGGGGAATAAAGGTAACTTGATCACGCTAGTTACGTTACATGAAAAAACTAAAGGTAACTTGATCACGCTAGTTACGTTACATGAAAAACTTTACAAGAAAGTTCGTTAGTTGGTATCAACTTACGAACTTTCTTGTAAAAGTTTTTTTCATGTAACATAACTAGCGTGATCAAGTTACCTTTGTTTTATTATTATGTGTTTTGCCCATCATTGTCATGGAAGGGGAATTTGGGGACAAAATCTTGTATACAGCAGTTTTCGGACTAAATGTTAGTTTTCACTTTTATATTTTAATTTTAAGTTTGTTTTTTCATTATTTTTATGGGCTGTTAACAAATTAATTTTTACTACCTCTAAGATTTGGCGCCTAGTCGGCCTTGTGGGTATGTTGTTGAAAAAGTACTGAAAATGTGGTAACAGAAAAATGTAACGTGGTATCAAGATGGACTGCAATAAGATTGAAAGAATGTATTTTTTAGCACGACTTTTGTAAAAAAAAGATTGTGCTTATGTTATCGGTTTGTCTGTCTGTTTGTGACTATTTGTCCAATTTGAAAAATTCTTAAGTATTTCTGTGCAGGCATGCAGAAAGTATTTCATTGTGACATTTGACAGGTAAATGAAAGGACTACCCCGATTGTAAATGAATGAAATACTCACCGCCACAATAGTTGAGGCAAATGGTATTTCATTTTGGCATCAGGGCAAGTGATATGGTGTTGCCCAATATTTTCTTTGCAAGGCATCCTGCATGAGGAGTATCTGTGTACATGCAAAATTTTTCTGCTTGCCACTCATATAGGTGAAGAAGCAGGGAGAGGACGAGGGTGTTTAAGTAAGGCAGCATGCATTAGCAACTTATTATTAATACTGAGTGCATAAATGCACAGATCTCCTAAGTATTTATTCCAAGGTACTTTAAACAAAATGCCTTTTCATTGGCAACATGCAGTGTAGATCTTGGTTCATCTAAGAATGCTTGTCTGTAAATATACTTTTACATTGGAACCTGTATTATTCCTGAAAAATCTGTATTCCACATTGCTATGTGATTTATCAGATGCACAAATCAAATCATTAATGCTTCCTGTAAGTTTAAAATCTTACTGTATTTTATTTAAACCTTTTATGAAGCAAAATTAACGTGTCTGAATGTTGTACGTGTACTGAGGCATGACATGATAATTTAAAGAAATTGTACTCTGTATGTGGTAGTCTTTCCAGTTCTTTGTCTTGAAAATTGTGTTTGTACACTGATTGCTGTTAGTCAAAAGGAACTAAGCAAGTTCCTCCATGCAAATGAAATTGTTTGTGGAAACTAGCTAGTTTCTTCATACAAAGGGCAGTTTCAAGATGAGTTTCCTTGTGCAAACAGAATCCACTGTACTCGGAGTCACAGGTGATTATTTTTACGTACCTCTGATAATGAATTGTGGATTGATTTAAAACAATAATAAGTATTTCACTTTTTTTTTGTTGATGAATAAAGTAACATTTTAACTTTATGAACGCCATCGCATTTTCCCATATTCATAATGCTAAGTATTTCTTAAAGAAGTTTGACCTGTTATAACAAATGTTTTGTGTTCAGCAAGAAGGTAGGATGTTGACAGATCAGTGAATGATTCACAGACCTGATTAAATTTTGAAGTTCTGTTACTTTTTGTTAAAAAGTTTTTGTGAGAAGTGTCTTAAAGTTATTCTTTATTTAAAAAAAAAAATCAGGGAATATGTAACATCTTTGTTGTGTTTGATGAGCAAACACTTTAGTCTTTGATTAAGTGGTGAGCCATGTACATACAGACTTAAGTACTTTGTAAATGCACTATTTTTTATTTTTATTTTATTTTATTTTTTTGGAAACCCATTTATGGATTAGAGTGAAAAAGAAAAAGTCCATAAACAAGAAAGGACTTCAACATTAGTTCGTACTGAAAGAATGGCAAATTTTAGCTGAATAGTATGTATCACCAGAAGTTAGATTAAAAGAGATTAATTTTGGGCCAGAAAAAGTTCAGTAAGAACAAGTTGAAATTGGTTAAGGGCATTTTTTAGTTTTTCCTACGTTCTATTATTAGCAGTAATTTTATCTTCATGTACGAATGTTTCATTGAAATATATTGGTGCCCCAAACCCGATTATTTTTTGTTTTGTTTTTAATTTATTTTGGTTTTAGACACATTTGATTGTATATAATTATTTTGTGCAGCATGCGTATAATAGCAACCAGTATGAAAAAAATCAATTGTTAGTTATTATTTGGCCATAAATCAGTTGTGCAGGAAAGATATTTTCATGCGGGCCATGAGTTGTAATTTCTTTTTAATTTGTCTTTTTAGAAAATTACAGAAAAGTGTTTTAAGAAGTGTATATATAAGCCTGGAACAAGTCTAGATAATTCTGAACAGGTTAGTTATCAATTTTGTCAGTTCAAATTTTGTCAATTACCATGTAACAGATTTGAGACCTACACAGGGGTGCACCAAGGACGTTTAATACCTTTGCACTAGATCATACATAGTATAATGTATAGAGTTGATATTTCGCATACAACGGATAGCATTATTGGATGTTTTTCCATCGAGTCCTACCATCATACAAAGAGTTTTATTTTGAAACGAGGTAATATTATTTTTTTGCTGCTTTCTGCAGTTACCCCAGATAGGACAGCCATAGGTAATCACCAGGCTGAAGCATGCTTTCCATAACAAGGTTTTATTATAAAGCAGTCAATAGCCTTCTTATCTACTGACTCAATATCAGTAATGACGAGGACTCAACAAATCCCAGGTGCCTAGAAATCTGGCCCTGGCACCCAATTATTTTTTACTTCAGATTTCATAATTTCCATTGTATAATCTGCAGATTATTTTAAAAAGTTGCAAATGTAGGTACTGTGGGTGATACGCCAGTAAATGGGGAGGGGGTGGGGTAGTGTAGCATTTTGAAAAATCCACAAGTAATTGTCAGGAGAGTTGGTTTTATTGAAAAAGTACCAAAAATGCGGTAACAGGGAAAATGTAACTCAATGTGAAGATAGAGAACCGCAAAGAGATTGTAAAAATATTTTTTACTTACGTGGGCTCTGGACAGAAAATTTCATGCAACAAAGGTGGTACTATTTTATGCTTGCAAAAGCCTGTGTGCTGTAAGAAGCCTGCAGAGCTATTCTTCCATGGCACGTAACCATTTTGCAAATCACGTTCATTAGTGTTTCTGCACTAATCACATTATGGTGGTGGTGTTTTTTTGCTGTTCAGTTGAAACGCTTTCAGAAAAGAGATATCGTAATTTCTACAGATATGTAACTAATTAACTACAGTAATGCAGCAAAAGCTTTGGGTTTTAGTTCTTTATTTACTTAAAACATAATTTTATCCAGACCTCTGATGTCATCCAATTTGGAGAGAGATGGAAATAAGCTTTGTAAGATTAAGATTAGCACTAACCAAGAGTCAACAAATGCAGTCCCCCAGAATTACCAAAAAAATTATCCAGGCCACCATGGAAAATATCACTGAAAAGCAATGTAATTCACAAGAATTTGCAAGCTCCGGGGAAAAAATGAGAACAATTTTTTTGTTATCCACACAGAGAGTTATGCTAAAGCTGAGGTTAAAACATTTTTTTTTTGGATTGTACATGACTTTGACATTATTATGTACCCCTTATTCCCCTTCTAATCCAATGTTTTTATTCTGACCACTAAAAAATTTAGTTAGCCATCAGATTTCAGAATGTTCTTCTACTCCTGGTGCTGCCTACCAAAAAAAAAAAAAGAAATTGCTTTTTCTAAAGGTATTTTAGCGTGCTGACACAAAAATTTTAAGTTCAAAACCACTTGTAACTGTAAGATAAAAAGTCACTGCAATATATCTCTTTATGGGTATAATTTAGCAATTGCAAAGAATTTTACGTATATGTAACCTTAAGGTGGACGTTAAGTAATTTTGCTTCCTATACTTCCAATGGAAAAACTTTTGTACACATTTCCTTCACAATTAGTGTGTTCCCAAGGATGAAAATTTGAACATCAATTAATATAACTTCATATTATAACTTGGAATACTTGATATTTTCTAAAGCATAACCATAATTATATTAAAAATCAATAACTTTTCCTTTGGTGGTGTTGAAACCAGAAAAAAGATGGGGGGACCAGTACTTTGATGACGTCAGTAGACAATCAAATGTTGGATTGCATATCATGGTTATGTTTTAGAAAATATTAAGTATTCCAAGTTATAAAATGAAGCTTTTTCCATTGGAAGTATAGGAAGCAAATTTACTTGACGTCCACCTTAAAGGAACAGTAAACTCATTTCAGGCATTTTTTTTTTTCTCCGCGCGAAAATGTAATGTCGAAAGAGACATGAAAACTGACGCAATCAGAAATGCTGTATCATAAGTAGTTCTCCCGCTAGAGCATTTTTAAAAATCAGCAGTGACTTAACACTAGACAAGAGACAGATTGCTCAGCGTGCGTAGGGCTCCAGTCGGTGCTCTTTACCATTTTGTGCAGCGCAGTCGATCCCATCAATTTCTAAAATGGCTGGTGTAAATCCTTATTCATTTAAACCACTATATTCTGCCGGTACAGTACGAATGTTTAACAAAGAATGTGAAAACAAATTCGAAGGTAGAAAAGGTAATCTTGACTGGTGACAATGGGATAACTGCGAGAGAATGTCAATATACGCTGAGTTTGTGTTGAAGCGAGAGTGATCAGATGCTGAAAATAAAAGGTAGTGCCCAATGTATAATAAACCACGAATCATTCGACAGTGTTGTTTTAAACATCCACACCTTACAGGCAAGTCGTTACCAAATGATTCTTCGGGCTGAAAAAAACGAGAAACAAAATATGAACTTCTATGTAGCAAACTATGGAGACACGTTGCATACAAACAATTCGTATATTGGGTGAATGCCTGGATACCTGTAGGGCAAAAAATCAGAAAAGTAATCCTTTCTTGTGTTGTTAGAATGTTTTCCTGAATATGATGAACAACAGTATTCGGGTTTTGTTTGTTGCTCTGGAAATGGCACAGACTATTTCGATTAACTCCCACTGTCACTAAAGATTTGTCAGCTACTGTCTATATAAGAGTATATAAAGGTATTTTTCATTGAACTAAGTGCATATATATATATATATTTTAAGTTTCTCCTATTGTCATGGGAGAAACAACTTTGAGTATTTCTCGTAGCCCAAGTGCAAAGTCATTAATGAACCCCCGCTCCACGAAAATAAAATTACCGCAATAGTTGAACATGATATGGAAAACAAGAAGAAAAATATGAACTAGATATAACAGTTAGATAAAAAGGCAGTTTATCTAGCTGTTATTTCTGCTGCTGTTACGGTATGGCAGCTTAGTCAGAGATAGAAATTTTTCTACCAGCAGTTCAGCATCTCCATTACACGTTTTAGCTGACCACCATAAATGGTTGGTTATACTGGTCCTCCATGCTTCTAGTAAAGGAGCTTTCTTTTCAGCAGCTTTTAGATTTTTAGTCAAACTTTTGGCCATGTTATGATCAATTTGGGATACTTTTTCCTCATGATGACACGAATGCTTCTATGTGTGTCTGATAAAAAAACTGATATCTTTATTTCTTCATAGAGGCCTGAGAGTAATAAATCACGTACGCATTATTTTCTAAGTCCCCGTCAAAAACACCTATTTGGACGACAATAAAATCTAAAATATTTCCCTCGCAAATATCCATAATGGAATACGTACAGTATTTGGCACAAATACCTGGCTTATCAAACTGTCCATGTCCGCTCACCCAAATTTCGGAATCGCATAATTTTAAATCTTCAGTAACTTGTTTTTCATACTGTGCCACGTTTGATTATTGGTCCAACTAAAAATTTCACCACTTTGTAAAAAGTAGTTACTGAGTGCTTCTATACTAAGGGTTTCAGCGAAATCCGTAAACTGCTTAAAATTCATTGTAAATTGCAACAGAAAGTTTGACTAATGAACAGGACACGTGCAACACAAGGAGAGAAATTTCGGACACTAATTACCTCGTACTTTCCCTCACAACCCCTACCGCGCCCGACTGACCGCTTGTCTAGTGTGACGTCATCACCAGAAACTTTGTCTGCTGTTTACTCAGCTCCCAATGGCTGTACGGAAACAAATTTCGACTCTATGAGCATCATCCTGTCACCCGCATGACAAGACAGCAAAAATTCATATTTCCAAGGACCTTTTTTCTAAGTTTACTGTTCCTTTAAGATTGTATACTAATGCATATAATTATGTTTCGACTGCATATTAATTGCTATCAGCAAAAAATGTCAAACATCTTACATTGTACTTGTATAGCATATGAAATCAATATATCATTCACGTAATGAAACTTTTTAATCAATATACTTGATACGTTTTATCAATATGCTTCACATGTTAGTCATACATACATATCACTTAGCTGTTCTCTGAGATTCAGAGGTTAGCTCCAAAAAGAAATACAAACTTCCAGATATTTTTACTTATTGTTGTCGTATCAAACTTCTCCATTTACAGCGATCTTGACATACAACTCGTGCTTCACTGATATCCATTACACGCCGTACACAAGATCTTTTATACTTCATACTCATAATCTTTTTCTCATGTGGACACTCCTGAATCTGATCCACCCATGTCTTTATTGGCCTTCCTCTGCCTTTCCTTCCTGCCACTTAGGCTGAAAAGATTTTCTTAGTAAGCATTTCATCATTCATTCTTTCAACATGGCCAAACCACCGAAGCATATTGGTCTCCACCTTGCTAACAACATTTTGCTTCATATCACACAACTGCAACACATATTCATTCCTCACACAATCAGACCGTGTCTTGCCCCCCTCCCCGTAAGTAACGCATTTCTCCAGCACACAAACAACTCCTATGTTTCTTCTGCAGTACCCAGGTTTCACTGCCAAACATCAGAGTAGGAACAATTACACTTTCAAACACAGCCATGCGGGACTCTCTAGAGAACCCATCATTTCTGTGTAAACCTCCCAGAGTAGCTATGACTTTCAATGAAGAATTCACTCACCTACTGATTTCACCATCCAACTTGTTCTCTCTGTCAAACACGCTTCCTAAATACACAAACTCACTCACCTTGTCAATCACAGTGCCATTTATACTTACATTACATTCAGTGCTACCAGTTCCTCTCCCAAACACCATAACTTTGGTTTTTCTCTTATTTATACTCAGTTTGAATTTCATGCAAACTTCGTGCATCCAAGTGAACATACTATGCAACTCACTTTTGTTCTCTGCCAACAGGACAGTGTCATCAGCATACAGCAATCTGCACACACGAATATTACCAAGACATAAACCACTTATCTATTTTGGCATCACGCATGCATGCATCCATAAATATATTAAACAGCCATAGTGACATTACACAACCTTGTCTAACTCCTGCACCTTTAGAAAACCATTTTGATAAAATACCATTCACTCGTACACAAGCGCTACTACCAGCATACATGGCTTTTACACTATTAACTAGGTTCCCAGTAACACCATATTCATTCAATACCTTCCACAAAAGTGTCCTATTCACTTGGTCGTAAGCTTTCTCTAAATCTATGAAGGCAGTAAAATCTTTCTTCCCAACAGCCAGATACTTTTCAATCATCATGTGTAATGCAAAAATCTGGTTAGTGCGGCCTTTACCATGCATAAAACCACTCTGAACATCCCACACTTTTAATGATGTAAGACCCCGTACTTTTTCAATAACAACCTTACCAAACACTTTCCCTGGCACACTCAGTAGGCTAATACCACGATAGTTCTTGCATTCAGTCTGATCACCTTTTCCCTTATAAGAGGGAACAATAATAGCATCCTTCCAATCCTGAGGGACCATTCCTAACTCCCAGCACAACTGGCAAATTTCAGTTAACCAGTCAATTATAGAGTCACCACCATATTTCAACATCTCTGCAGTTATGCCATTAACTCCTTGAGCCTTACCATTCTGAAGAGATTTTAGAGCTTTACACACTTCTTCTCTTGAGATCCCTCCTGTGCTTTCATCCCTCATTGTGACATCATCTGTGTCTGTCTCAGAATCATTTTTGCTTTCCTGATCTAATAACTCACAGAAGTATTCACCCCATCTGTCACTTAACTCATTGGGCTCCCATATCATTTCCCCAATCTCATTCTTCACACAACTTACAACTTTGTTTCCCCTATTTTTCCTGAATCTCATGTACTTCCAGAAAGATTTTCTATCTTTCCAAAAACCAGTTCATGCCTTTCCACTTTCTCCTTCCTATCTTTTGCCTTACTGTGGCGAACCAGCTTAGCAGCTTCACGCTTCTTACAGCGATATTTATCCACCGAGACTCTACCTTGCAACATCCCCAAATAGGCTTCCTTCTTTTTCTTTACTGCCTCTTCAATCTCACTATTCCACCAAGTATCACCTCTATTGTTACCCACTATTGTGGTGCCACAGACCTCTTTAGCAGCAGTGACAACACAGTTCTTAAAACATTCCCACTACTTTTCTACATCCCTCTCACCAGACTTCAGATCCTTCAGTCGTTCTCTGAGTAAGTCAGAATAACGCTGATGGTCTTCAAGGAGCCTATCAAACTTTATTCTTTCTATCCTGGGTCTCTTCCTATTCCTTTTCCTCCAACCAACATTAAATTTCACTCGTGACACTACCAAGTAATGATCAGAACCAACATCTGCACCTCTCATCACACAGGTGTCAACAACTAAGTGTTTCAAACGCTGATCGTAGACAACAAAATCTATCACACTCTTCTGACCAAGAGTACGATTTTCCCAAGTATATGTGTGGATATACTTGTGGTTGAAAAATGTATTAGATACACACAAACTATTCTCAATGCAGAGTTCAATTAATTTTTCACCATTATCATTCACACAAGGATCATTAAACTTACCCAGAACATTGTTAGAAATTGCATTCTGCACACCTACTCTAGCATTGAAATCCCCTGCTATTATAACTTTTTCTTTAGCACCAAACTGGCTCAAAACAGCTTTTAGCTCATTCCAGAAATCTTCTTTCTTATCAGAAGGTTCCGAGTCACAAGGAGCATACACTACAACAATTACAATTCTCTGAAGTTTCACTTTCAAACGAATCCAGAGAATTCTCTCACTTGCACAACTATAGTGAATCAAGTTGTTCTTCATCTTTTCACTTAAGATCACACCTACACCAGCCTGTCCTCTCATATTATCCAATACTCCAGACCACACACTCACCGTGCCATTCACTTCTTCTACCCCAATTTCCTTCTTTTTGGTTTCACTTACACACAGCACATCCAGTCTATACTTATTCATCTCCTCAATCACCTCACTCATCTTGCCATTTATATCTCTAGTATTCCATACACCAATCTTACATTCACTCAGCTGAGATCTCTATACGCCGTTTAGAAAGTCCAGGTCGATTCCGTGGTGGACTGTCCTTCTCAAGTGTGGTAGGTCCACCATATCCCACACTTGAGTCATTCTTAATATTTCTTTTTGTCTTTTTAATCAGGTAAGTACATCAGTGTGGGGGATTAGCCCACAGCTGAGGGTTCCAGTTGGTCATTCAACCTAAGGATTCTGGAACAAAACCCAGTGAGTTGGGGTCTTTTTGCCAATGTCACATAGAACTAGCTTGCACCTCTCCAAGATTCACAGAGGCCCTAGTTGCTGTTGTGTGTGCCATTGTTACCACGGAGCGCCCCGAGGAGGCAAACCCATCGCTCACTACGACAGTCTTGTCTTGCGTTCTAATAATATTACTGCCACAGACAAATTTCTCATAAAAAATTCTGTAATGTAAAATACATTTGTCAGCCAATGTTGTTGAAACTTGTACCATGCAGCCAAAAACACAGCCACTAGCATAGCAAATCAACATCAATTTACACGGTAAATGAACGCCAAAAGAGCAAGTTAGTGACATCTCTTGGAGCTGGACTGTGATACATAGATTTATTTTGCAGTATAGCAGTTTTGCTAAGTTTGATTTATTCTCAATCACAGATCCATAGCACATCAAACACCTTCTTGGAACATACTTGCTGAAATGTTTTGTTTTCTACAAAATGCTTCAGAAGAAAGAAAAATATTGCCTTGTGTTCTAATAATATTACTGCCACAGACAAATTTCTCATAAAAAAAATCTGTAATGCAAAATCCATTTGCCAGACAATGTTGTTGAAACTTGTACCATGCAGCCCCAAACACAGCCACTAGCATAGCGAATCAATCTGACTTATCGATTAAACGTTCACTGAACTTTTTTACGGACTTCAATTCTTGAAAGGTGGCAGTTCTGATAGTGGTCAATTTTCCTAATGTTGGAGGGAAGATTTCAGCATCATGTATCTCTCCAAATGTACACACGTCGAGAATCCGTGTTTAGGCTGTACTGAGACTCATTGCTGAAGGGAATACATGCCCATTGATCAGGAGTGATGTTGTCGGGCCCAATTTAGACAGACCCTTCTGTGCAATGCAGCGAGTGGGATACAAACCATTCTCCTTCTTTCATACAGACCCCGCTCGTGTAGTCTTCTGTAAACTGTTCACCTTAATGTCATGGATCCTGTAGCAGAGGAGAGTTGTTCGGCTGTAGACACCCTGTGCCAGTGAACTGTTAGAGATAAATACTAGTCATCTTGACTTGTGGCTTATAGGCGTCCTTTTCCTGGCCTTGTAGTTCTTGTTCTGGTTTCCTGCAACTGTCTCCAGAGATTGGAGACCACTTGCCTCGACACATTCGGCCATCTTGGTACCTCATCTTGCAATTGCCCTGCTTCCAGTCTACTCAGGGCTTGAAAAATACCTGAAAAGTTACATGTCCAGCTGGGCATGTGCAGAAATTATATTACCTGCCCAGGGAAATTTATCTTTTAAGATAACAAATCAGAACCCTCATTTTTTTAAAAGTTGAAAGCATGAAATTTTTTCACGTTTTTGCATTTCCATTTTAAAAGTCTGTATTCAAAATGTTCAATGCACAAATGCAAATACTGTACTAAAGCTTGATGATGGTGAAATTGATATGAAATGGTATATACGATGATGAAAGTGATATTTGAGAAATTTAGCGATTTTGCCATGTTTTTTCGCTTTAGTTTTCGCCTTTAGCTCTAAACACCGGAGGCTAGTTCCATCAGAGGCATGCATTCCGTCACTGACTATAAACAATATTTGGAGCAAAACTACATATAGTTCCAATTTCTGGACCTACTGCATAATATAATTAAACAAATGATATCCTTCTGTCCTTGGCACTCCATAACAATAATACAACATCTGGAGATTAGCAGTGAAAAGAAATACAACTTTTTTTTTTTGTGTGTGTGTGTGTGTGTGTGTGTGTGTGTGTGTGTAGTTGGAAATGCCCAAGTCAATAATTACATGTCCCGGGCATGGTATTTTTCAAGCCCTGCTACTTATCACTCTCCACTATAAAGAGTCTTCTAAGCGATGTTGCAGAGCCATTCTTCTGCTAACAATCCAGCTTCAGTTCCTGCACAGCACCCAGAACATTTATCAAAGTCACGTGCCTGCCAGCTTGACGAAGTACAGTCATTTGCATATATCCATAGGATCTAGCGCAACATTGCTTGGATACATCCACTTAGCATTTCCCATTGCACGTCTCTGAAAAATCTTTACAATTGGTCGTTTTAGACATATTCTCAAATTTGTATTTAACACAATTTTGGACATGTACTTAAAAAACATGCCAATGCAATCCTATTACAAATGGATATCATGGTATTTGCTTCAAATTACAAAATTTGAAGTAGTAAAAAAAGATTATCAGCAGTGCCTGATTTCTAGGTGCCTGGATTTTCCCATCCCTGACTGTCCATACCATCGAACAACATTATAGATTTTTAAAGCTTAATGTCACTGAAGATACATGGTTTCCCATTGCTTAATCACTTTCTGCTTATCAACAGACAAAAAAAAGAAAAACTAGGCATTTTTCTTTTGCATAGAAAAAAAAAAAAAAAAATTTGGAATTGGAACTTCAACTTGCCCTCACCTTTTTTCGTGTTCCTCAGAGTAAATGCACTAGCATTTGGGAACATTAATTTTCCTTTAAACAAAATGCAGAATTCTTGCTACGCCCTCTAATATGGCCAAGAGTTACCAAGGAATGAAAAGACACATTTTACGCAAAATTAAATATCAAAACTTGGTACTTCATTGTTTACCATGCTGTGAAAGCAGTTTGCAGGTCATGGAAATAACTGATTCCTTACTGACAAATTAAGTACCTACTGTACATTCAAATTTAATTTCACTTTAACAATGGGGAAGGGGTCAAAAATATTTTGCTGTACATAGAGTGGTTTTGAAGAAGACTGTTAAACTGAACAGGAAAGCATGCACTTCATTTGGAAGAAATTCTTAAAAAATACAAAGTCTCTTTTTCTGTATTACCAAAGATGTTAAGAACATGAAACATAATCTGAAAAATATAAAAAATAAAATAATCTGGAAACAAAAGTGAGGGGGAAAGCAAAAAGAAATAGAACAGCTTGATCAAAAAAATTTTAAAATCACAGAACCTTCTCACCTCGCCTAAACATGCTAAGAACTTTTAAGATCATATTTATATATCTATGTCTAAATATATAAAAGGTACATCACAGCAATGCAATGTGTATACAGCATGAAATAGCCATGAGCAAGGTGGGCACTAGATTTTGACTATCCATGACTGGTTGGGAAAATCATCAGTGTTATAATTATTCTGTATTATATATAGTTATAAAATGTAGCATGATTATGCAGATAGACTTCCTTGCCAATTGTAACTGCATAGATCAAATTAATGAAAAATGTTCGTTTTATGTATTTATTACACTAAATATTTACTTGTACCTGTACACATATTTAGATATGACATGATAAATATATGACTGCCACTGATAGTCTGGAGCACATAATTTTTTTTACATTACAATGGGAAATTAACTTCCATTTATGTGGTTTCTAATTATGTGAAGTTTTTGAAAAACACAGTTATGCCAATCAGTGGCGGGACATCATTGCATCATGATCTGGAGTAGTTACTAATAAATGCAATTGATAGGCATATACTCACTGCCACATAGTTTCCAATGTTAAGCAGAAGTGCATGATAGGAAACCAGAAATATTTTTCTTTTTGCTTGATCACATAGTGAACAAACATAATGTCGAACACATACTTACTACATTTTTAGCCTTGGGCTGTTATTTGAAATCAGACCAGTCATCCTGTAAAAACCTTAATATGCACTTCCCATTCTTTCTATCATGAAATTGCCTATAAGAGAAACATTCGACACATTTTAGAAAATAAAATAAAAATATAGGAACATCATAGAACTTGATGATGAATTAAAAAAAGTCTTTATGTACTTTCATTAGAGATGTTGAAAATAGCACAAAGTTTATCACCACACCCGCCTTAACATGAACTTGGATTATCATATTCGAATCATTGGGATTTTTATTGTCTTAATCTGGGCTTTAGAACAGTGTGGGGCTACCATTTCAAGCATGTATGTGTGCTAAACTGAAATTTATGACCAACAATGTTTTAAAAATTGTGAGTTGTTGTATTTGAAGAAATAAGCACCACACCTTAATTTGTTATTCTACAAAATCCCCCTTTTTTTTTTGGACACATTTCCCCCCATCCTTCTGGCAGTTTAAAGATACCTTTGCAAAAGGACTCCATTCCAGTTGCGTGGAGACACTGATGTACAGTTTGCTGTGTTGCTTCCGTGCTCTGGTAGTGTTGGCAGTGCATCTGGTCCTTTAGGAATCCAAAAAGATGATAGTCGGAGGGTGCCAAATTTGGACTGTCAGCAGGGTGAGGTAAAAGTTCCCCATCCAAATTTCTGGATTTTTCCCAAGGTTAAACAAGCAGAGTGAGACCTGGGGCCTAGTGTTGTCATGCTGGAGGATGACTTTCTTTTGTGGCGGTTTATCACGCAATGTACATCAGAATTTTTCTAATGTTTGGACATCATGAGCTACTTTTAAGTTTTGTCCAGGCTCTAAAAAAAACAACAACCAGAATGCACCCATCTGTGTCCCAAAAACAGTTTCTGTAACCTTTGCACCTGATGGAACTGTCTTAGGCATCTTCCTGCTTGATGAATGCAGATAATGCCATTCCATACTCTGGCATTTTGTTTCATGTTTCAAAGTGGTGGAACTTTAATCACCTGCCCGGGAGCAGAAACAGTACGACATCCGTCGCACGAAAAGGTGTGCAGACTGTTTTTCTAATTTTTTGACATTGTTTTTAAGATTTCTTTAAAATAAAAAAAAAGGGGGAATTTTCACGCCTTTTTTAACGTTGGCTCCCATTCCAGACGTAAAGGCTGTAATTGATCAATTGTCAGGCAACTGCCCCCCCCCCCAATTTATTTTGCCTTTCATTCTTCCATGTTTTGCAAACAGATAACTTCAACTTGATGAGATATAATTGCTTTTTTTCAGATTTGAATCTAGGAAGCAGTGTTTTTGTGCACTTTTAAAGCACCATGCACGTTCGGTGTGGCCTTTCAGAAGCTAATGGTCGCAATTTTCTGTGCCCCTTTTTTTTGCATGGGGAATTAAACTTTCATCTAACTGAAAGTTAGATTAAGGTGGGGGTTTTTTTCTTTCATTTTTTTTTTTTTTTTTTTTTTACGAGGGCCATATGTTTTAAAAAGTTTCCTTCGTTTCTGCAGCCATTGGCATTCTATAAGTTGACGTCGCAACTTTTTTCTTTCTTTTCGTTTCCAGGTAGCTTCATTTCAGTCAGATTGATATGGGTTTTTTTTTTCAAAGCCATATTTTTACGCATTTTTATAGTCTGTCCGTCTTCCATGGCTGCATTATGAGGCATTCTGGAAACTGATGTTCGCAATTTTACCTTTTTTTTTTCTTTCTTGGCTTCCAGATAGCTTCCTTTCAGTCAGATTAATGCTGAGTTATTCATATTTTTTTTATTTTTTTTACAGAATTCATATTTGTTAAGCGTTTGCAACATTTCCTTCCGTTTCTGCAGCCATGTGGCATTTCGGAAGTTGATGGCTGCATTTTATTTTATTTATTTTTTTATACTTTCAGATGGCTTTATCTCAGATTTTTTTTTTACTAAAACCATATTTTACCCATTTTTTAACACCCCCTGCTTCGTTTGCAAGGCCATATGTAAGCGGTATTCCGGAGGCTGACTGACGCAATTTTTTAAAATTATTTTTATCCAGAGAGTTTCATTTCAGATTGAGGTAAAAAGTTTTTTGCTTTACAAGAACCAGTGCCGTTTTTTTTTTTTTTTTTCACTTTAAGTTTATGGGGTTTAATTATATCAACAAAAATGCTCCCATCATATTTTCACAAATTCACTAAATTTTCCTTAAACCTGTGGTCAATTCACAAATTGGGTTTCTAATAAAAATCTTATGTGGACCAATGTTCAATAAATCAAGTTAAATCTGGCAAAATTACTATTTCCAAAGCTGAGATAATCCTCCCCCTCCCCAAAGTCACTTAAATTATCACCTGGTAGATTCCTAATACAACATAATTGCTGCAGGAAATGAGAGCAGATTGTCTATCAGACAAAACATCCTTCAAAGGAGGGAGTTTCAAATTTAATCAGTTAAGTAAATGCAAAATAAACAAAAATATAGATTTAAAATTATTATTCCTTATGCACTTTCTGACCATTATTTTTAAAAATCCCAAAGTATTTAAAGAATAAGTTCTGAATAAAGTAAAATAGTTCTTGTTTCTTCTTCGTTTCTTATCAGAGAAAAGCTAGTTTGACTATTGCAACTTAAATAGTACTAATTTGCACTAAATTAGCAAAATCTCAAATTGACTCATTTTTTAAAACTTTGCTTGTCGTAGTGCAGAACAATAAATTTTATGGCAAAATCAACATTTAGACATTCCTTTACCTTGCAGACAGTTTTTCTGTTTTCCTTTCTGCGTTGCAGACTTCTGCTCCTGGGATCACCTATCACAATACTGTGCAAAAAATCGGTACCTTCATTTCGATGCCACTCCAGCGGTTGTGACGAGATGTTTTTGCTGTGGCCTGGCCTTTGTGGTCTACTGTTAATAAATGCAGGACCTAGTGGGCACAAATTTTCCAATATCCCAGGGTGCTAATTGTTTCCTGAACTGCACCGTGTCCTATGCCCAAATTTGCCGCAATTTCCTTCGCCGTCACACATCTGTCATCATGAATTAAGGTATCGAATCTTTCCTTGTTGTTTTCCATAGAGGCTGTTAGACGGTGACTGTTACAAAGATGATCATTAATGTCTGTGAAACCATCTTTAAAATGTTTCACCCACCTTCTCACACGACTGGCAACTGCACAGCACCATTGCTTATCATTCTGTATCGACTTCATTGTCACTTTTCTTTTCTAGTTTTTTATGCCCTCTGATAACAACCATCAGCTATGAGCACATGATATCAAAGCTTCCACTATTTTAACATGGTGTAATTTTGGGAATATTAATACTCTTGAACACTAGGCATCAATTTTTACAAATTCGTCACGTTTTCGGGAATTTCATTCCCTTATGAAGATTAAGTGCAAAAAATTATGCGGTTAAGGGAATATTTAACAGCACTGGACAGTGGGAACATGGGGGGGGGTTAGCGATTACGGGAAATACATCCGACTTCAGTTTTGGAAATTTTTCTCCTATTTTCAAGTTGAAATACAAAAATTTATGCAGTAAAATACTTAAAAATACTGAGCCAGAGGCAACATTGCAAGTAAAAAAAAATTACGATTTCAGAAGAAACCTGAACTCCGTCCTCCGTTTTGTGAAGATGGACATCTACCCCGTGCCCCCCCCCCCCCCCAAGTTCTGTTTAGTTTTGCATCGAACTCCTGAGTAGCCAAAATAACAAAAAAGGCAGAATTTTACAATTTCGCCGAAGAATATCGTGCCTGAAGATTAGAAGGAAATTTTCACGGCGTCTAACTTCCGTTTCCGCAAATTCTTGCCTACAATTTCAAGCTGAAATATGAACATATGTGCCGTAAAACGATACTTAACAAGAATACTAGACAAACGCAACATCGGGAGAAAAAATTACGATGAGGGCAAATTCTTTTTACTCCATTTAACTGTTTTTGAAAGCTTTGAAACACGAAATACCGTCCCCATACGGAAAATGACCCACCCCCCAAATTCTCTTCAGGTTTGCGTAAATCTTGTGAACGATCTAAATGATGACAAAAAAAAACAAAAAAACCCGGAGAATTCCGCAAATCCGCTCAAAAATAATAGTAAATAATAAAAATAAAAACTGAGAAATTCAGCGAATCCGCTTAAAAATAATAGCAAAATAATTTTTTTTTAAACAAAATGAAAATTTGTGGAATCCGTAGTTTCGAGAGTGAGTTCCGTAGTCAGACTGCTAAATTCATAGAAACTATGGACATTCCATAGTAATTGGCATGTATGACAAGTTGTACATCAAGCCCTGACCATGGGTAATGTTCCAGCAGGACGGTGCACCCCCACACTGAGGTGTACCTGTCCCTCAATTCTTAGACGACAAATTTCCTAATAGATGGATAGGTACAGATGATCCCATACCCTGGCTACCCGGATCCCCAGACATTATGCCCCTTGGTTTCTTTTTATGGGGCTACATTAAGGATAAAGTTTATGCAACACCAGTTGCAGATATTAACACTTTGAAGGGAAGAATAACTGAAGTGTTTGTGACCATCCCAGATTACATGTTGCAGCAGACATGGAAAGAGATAGAGTACCGACTAGATATCCTCTGTGTAATAAAATGAGCCCACGTTGAGATATACTGATAACCCAGGAAAAAATTCTGTATTTCAGGTAAGCTATATTGGAAAATTGTATGTGTCCAACGAGTGTTATACGATTTATCATAATCAGGGAAAGACTTTAGACACACCCTGTATAATTGAGATGCCTTCTGACTGATGAATCCTTTCAATTTAAATTGGCTAAAGTAACCCTAAAGCACTTTCACCTTTCATTACGTCATTTTGAGGGCATTTTTGATGGTGTATTTCATTTTAATATTCTATAAAAAAGATGCCATTGCAGTCCCAACTTGAAAGTTGGCACACTAGTAAACAAAATTCTAAGAACGCCATGTAATTTTTTTCCAAAATTTCAAATTTTTAAAAAATATTGGTCAGATGTTTCTGTGACCTTGAAAAGATCAACCTAAACTTTTTTTTTATTCTTCAGCACATAATTTTAAAAAAAGCTCATAAAATGCTATAAAAATACACAAATTTCAATCTTCTAGCCCAATTAGCTAACAAAATAGCAAGTCTCAAAGATTGTCTGGAGGTCATGATTTTCTAATTTTCAAGGTCATATAACTTTAAACCCCATAGGTGGACAGAACTAAAATTTGGGATTTATGCATAAGTCTACATGCCTAACAATCACTCCAAATTACAAGGAAATCAAAAGAAGTCAGGTTGTGGGCCTTGTTGACTTGACACCAAATGACTCGAAAATAACTTCTTTTTACCAAAAAGAAGTTGTGGTGTAATTCTGTAAGTAGTCACCTAGGTTTCTTGTTTTTGAAGAAAGTGATTTTAAAAAGGTTTTTGATTTCATGTAAAAACTTTTAAATAGTAATTTCTTAAAATGTTAATCATTTTGATCATTGATTTTTAAAGTTAAAGGGCATTTTTTCTGAGTCAAACTTTGTTTCATGTATGTCAGTCAAGCTTTAAGGCAAGTCCATACGTTACTGACATTGCCTTTGTTAGATTTTGCCTTAAATTACAGTATTAGATAAACTAGATAAAAGTGGGTAGTGGTTTGCCAAACAACTAAGTAAATAACAATATCCATTTTATTGGCATAAAACAGTAAACAACTGGTTGCAAGCTTTCAGCACATACGGGTGCCTTCTTCAGGCTTAGGCGTGGCTTAAGCACAACGTTAAGAACCTAAATGAATGAACAGAAATTTTTTTAAAATATGCATGTGAAATGTATATAAACGAGAAAGCACGGCATGTGCTGAAACAATTGAAAATCTGAAGAACCAAATACTTTATCGAGAGGCACGCAGGAACATGTGCCATACCAAAGGCAGCTCCAATGACATGTCATCATTGCAAACGTCACTGCTGAACAAAATCTCCAAAGATTCCCTAATGGCTATACCACTGGCGGTGCAGTGTACAGTGTGATCTGTTGCAATTCGGCCCATTGTGGTGCAGCATAAGATGTTATTACCTCCCGAGAGAGGGCAGTGAACGATTTATTCCTGAAGACGTCTCTTTTGTGTTCAGACAAACAAATTGCAAAGGACCTCTTTGTCATACCTATATAAAATTTGATTCTTCCATCCTGGTATCTAAGCGGTATGGAATCCCTGCGTTAAAGTATTTGGTTCTTCAAATTTTCAATTGTTTCAGCATGTGCCGTGCTGTTTCGTTTATATACATTTCACATGCATATTTTAAAAAAATTCTGTTCATTCATTTAGGTTCCTAATGTTGTACTTAAGCCACGTCTAAGTCTGAAGAAGGCATCCGTAGGTGCTGAAAGCTGGCAACCAGTTGTTTACTGTTTTATGCGAATAAAATGGATATTATTATTATTTACAGTATTAGATATCTATGCATGGAAATTTATTTTAATTGAGTTCATTTTAACCCAATACTATTAAATCATTGAATTCTGCAGGACACTAGTAATTTGCCTGTGTAGTAGGTTTAGTTCTCATCTGAACTAGTTCCTGAAATAAATAAAAATATGTGCAAAAAAAGTTGTGGTGCTGAAAGGATCCTATTTAGATTAGTTAGGTGAATCTATCAAAATATGCTGGTAGCTGACAGAGATAAAGTGATCACTGGTAGCAGGAAATTCAGAAGTAGCTTGCTGGTGCTTAGCAATTATTAAATGTGAGAAAAGTTATTCATTGGTGAATACACATGTTGTAAGTATACTTAGTGGCCAAATCCTTTCTAACGGAGTTAAAAGAAAAATCTGTTCTTATCTGTATTAAAATGAAGCTTGAAGAGCATAAGTTTACTTATAAAATAATTATTCGTGCAAATTTTGTTGTGCTTGAACTTTTGTTTTTAAGGTTAATGTGTCTTTATTAAGTTGTGAAGTTTGTTGATTCATTTTGTTTTATGAGTTTAAATAATTCTTTAATAGAATATTTGATGACATCATGATCAAGGTAAAATGGCAATAGGCTGGACATATTGCTAGAAGAACTGACTGCCAATGGATAACTGAAATATATACAGGGTGTCCGAAAATTACTGGACACATTACAAAATTATGTACAAAGAAAACTATGAGCATTGTCTGTTTTTCTATGTCACGTATTACTAACACTGTTTTTATATTTTTGTTTTGCAGAATTATTTCCAGAATCCGATAGATGGCGCTAGGTGTGTCCTGATGAGGAATGTATGAGAAATGCGCAATCAGTAGTCATGTCATTCGTACAGCAGAAGGCAATGTGTGTATTATGGCTTGCAGAATTAGTCTGTCATTAAAGTTAAAAGACGGTGCCGTTTAGAGTATGGTTGTAATCCTCTGTCAACAAATTCAATTAAGCGGTGGATGAAACAGTTTAAAAAAACTGGCAATGTGGAACATCGTGGAGGAGCCGGTAGGCCTAGCGTCAGCGGGGGAGACGGTTGACCAAGTTAATGAAAGTTTCCGACGAGGCCCCAGGAAATCCGTTCGTAAAGCAAGCAGAGAACTGTGCATTCTGAAATCGTCAGTTCACGATATCTTGCACAAGAAATTAAAGTTTCATGCTTATAAAATTCAAATAGTGCAAAAGATGCATGTAAATGATCACACTCTGCAATACGATTTCGCTGTGGATATGCTGAATCGAGTGGAAAACGACGAAAACTTTCTCAGTACTGTAATTTTTAGTGATGAATCCATATTCCATGTATCAGGTATTTGTGAATCACCGCAACTGTAGGATATGGGGCAGTGAACTGTTTCATGCTGCTATTGAACTGGAACGTGATTCTCCAAAAGTTAATGTGTGGTGTGCCGTATCAAAAAGAGAAGTAATTGGACCTTTCTTCTTCTGCGAAAAACATAAATGGTGACATTTACTTGGATATGCTAGAAAATTTTGCTATACCCCAGATCAAAAGTATGACGTTTTCCAACAAGACAGCGCACCTCCACATTGGTCAACGTGTGTATGTAGGTGCCGAAATGAGCATTTCCCCAACAGATGGATTGGGTGTGGTGGTCCCATTCCGTGGCCTCCTCGCTCTCCAGATCTAACTCCCTTGGATTATTTCATGTGGGGTTATGTGAAGGATCGTGTCTATCAGATGCCTTGTACTGATTTGCAGGAACTGAAGCAGCGTATCACAGCTGCTATTAAATCTTTAACTCCTCAGATGCTTGCCAATATATGGTATGAAATCGAGTATCGCTTGGACATACTACGAGTAACCAAGGGATCTCACATCGAAATTTATTAACTTGTGTAGTTACATTGTAAGTTAGTACAGTCAGTTTCTTCCTATCTGTTAAATGTTTTGTTTCATATAATTTTGTAATGTGTCCAATAATTCTCGGACACCCTGTATTATATGTAGCTTATGAATTTTTAAACTTCAATGTGTTTTTTGATCACAAAAATATGGGTATGTATGTATGTATGTATGTATGTATGTATGTATGTATGTATGTATGTATGTATGTATGTATGTATGTATGTATGTATGTATGTATGTATGTATGTATGTATGTATGTATGTATGTATGTATGTATGTATGTATGTATGTATGTATGTATGTATGTATGTATGTATGTATGTATGTATGTATGTATGTATGTATGTATGTATGTATGTATGTATGTATGTATGTATGTATGTATGTATGTATGTATGTATGTATGTATGTATGTATGTATGTATGTATGTATGTATGTATGTATGTATGTATGTATGTATGTATGTATGTATGTATGTATGTATGTATGTATGTATGTATGTATGTATGTATGTATGTATGTATGTATGTATGTATGTATGTATGTATGTATGTATGTATGTATGTATGTATGTATGTATGTATGTATGTATGTATGTATGTATGTATGTATGTATGTATGTATGTATGTATGTATGTATGTATGTATGTATGTATGTATGTATGTATGTATGTATGTATGTATGTATGTATGTATGTATGTATGTATGTATGTATGTATGTATGTATGTATGTATGTATGTATGTATGTATGTATGTATGTATGTATGTATGTATGTATGTATGTATGTATGTATGTATGTATGTATGTATGTATGTATGTATGTATGTATGTATGTATGTATGTATGTATGTATGTATGTATGTATGTATGTATGTATGTATGTATGTATGTATGTATGTATGTATGTATGTATGTATGTATGTATGTATGTATGTATGTATGTATGTATGTATGTATGTATGTATGTATGTATGTATGTATGTATGTATGTATGTATGTATGTATGTATGTATGTATGTATGTATGTATGTATGTATGTATGTATGTATGTATGTATGTATGTATGTATGTATGTATGTATGTATGTATGTATGTATGTATGTATGTATGTATGTATGTATGTATGTATGTATGTATGTATGTATGTATGTATGTATGTATGTATGTATGTATGTATGTATGTATGTATGTATGTATGTATGTATGTATGTATGTATGTATGTATGTATGTATGTATAGTTTACCTTGTCTCTACATACCCATATTTATTTCCTTTGCTTTAAAGAATGGCCAAAGTTTCCCCCTTAATATATATATATTTTTACGTAACTTTAGAGGATTTATTGATACAAGTTTTGTGAATATCTAATTTAGTAGATAACTGACTTGGTAAAGACATTTAACGTAAGTATAAGTCCTTAAAAAAAGACACTGTAATTTTTACAACTGTTATATCTGCTCTGCTTCAAAACGAAAAATTTCTGGCTCCAACATTGCCTCCGAACATGCCATACCTACTAATCATTGTACATGAGCAACAATTCCACAGCTGTCATTTTTTGGCCAATGAAAAGGTAGTGATGGCCAGGGGTCAAAAAATGTATTCGTGAAGTCACCAGGGCTACCTTTATAATGATTGTCCAGGCCACCACAGAAGAATGTGTAATTCAAAACTTTGTGAGTCCCCAGAAAAAATAAATAAATGAAGTACCGTTTTGTTTTTAACAGAAGTGTACACGACTTTAATATTATACCCCCCCCCCCCCCGGTCCAATGTCTGGGTTCTGGCTACTTAAGAGTTAGGTGGCCACCAGATTTCAGAATACTTTTCTATCCCTGTTGATGGTCCACATAGGTAGATACATCTCCATTATTCATAAAGCATTATGATAGTAATCTTTAAACTGACGGGAAGTTTTTTAAACAGGTCACTTGCCCTCCTCTTCATTAACATTTCTAGTGCAATAGCTTGGCAGTTTCAGTAATTGTTGTGCACCGAATGTGTTTAAAGAACGGCAGGTACAAGAATAAAAAACATTACAAATGATGTTCAAAAAGCTTTCACTAAAAACCTTAAACAGGAACTATCAGAGCTTCATTCTGCAAATTTGAAATTGCAGTTCAACCCAAAAGGCACATCTGAATTAAAATATCTTACTTTGAGTCTTGAAAATCATAGAAATACATCATTGTGGGGGACAGTTCAAGTTGGGAGCCGCTGATGGCTTAGTGGTTAGCAAGTCAGACTATCATTGCAAGGTCCTCAGGTTCGAACCTGGGCTGATCTTTCAGAGATGGTATAATTTACTAACAATCGCTGAATATCTGCCGTGCATCAGACGAGCACGTTAAGTGACGGCCCCCAGGCCGCACCCACTGGTTAAATGGGTATCCTTTCTTATGCCCTCCCCCCTGAAATTCTCTCGCCCCTCTATGTGCAACATCGTACTGGTACGGTGGCGCCATCTACTGTACTCTAATCTCACTACAAACTGTTCTGTCAAAGTCGCAAGCCTTGCTCTCATTCCTTCTGTTTCTGTGTCCTGCCCAAAAGGCGATCTCGCTGTAGGTGGCCGGGACCTAAACTCTACTCACTGTGGACGGAAGTCCTACAAGAAAATGACAAATACTGTACATGATGGAAATTACAGTTCAAGTTGGTCATTCTTTCTTAGGGTTCTAAAACAAAATGCAATGAGATTGATCTTTCAGTCCACACTCAGATTTTTCATTACCTCAATATTTCTACTGAAATGGAAAATTTATATAAGGTTTTCATGGAGGCCAATGTTGCCCAGCAGTTGTCTTTGGAGTCAAAGCCATCTTCCAATAAGACCTCATACCTGGACCTCTTTTGAGGTAAAGTATTATGTAATACCTGCCTTTAAGGTTACAAGTATAATATATGAGAAACTTCTAGCTGAACCACAATCACTGGCATTTTAATGGGCACTCAACTAAATTTTGTTTAGATGTGTGACATGATTAGTATTCACTGAAATATTTTGGTACAGCCTTGCTAACGTTGAATTTTTTGTTTTTGTTATGCTTCATGTTAGATGTCTGGGGGGGGGGGGGGGAGTTGTATAATATATCAAAAACTTTTGCATAAATAACTTCATTAATGAATTTTGGATTTTTTTTTTTTTTCAGAAATGTATTGCAATGTGCATGGATCGATACATGGATTCCTTTGGCCTTGTTTCTCGAACATATGCAGGACGACTTCAAAGAGAAAAAGGACACTTATGAAGCTTGCCATGCTTTATCATTTATGCAACAATGTACAGTAGTATTTTGACATGATTTTTGCAGTGTAATCTTTACAGATGATCATGAGCAAATGAAATTAGATTGAAAAAATGTTTGTTTTCTTGTGTGTCTTCGGTGGTCCTTTTCAAATAGAAAAATTACATTGAGAGCAAGCATGTTAAAAGGGCTTGTGCAGTCATTCAATTGCAAACACGTTAAAAAATCTTGTGCATTCATCCAATTGCAAGCACATTCATTACATGTGTAACAGATTTAGGGCAACTTACCATTCTCTGGTTTTTGCTCCATATTTCACATTTCCAGCACATGTTGGAGCTAATGAAATGACCCAGATATCAAATTCTGTGAGGCAGATAAAACTGGCCAAATTATTAAAAAAACTCACGTGCTGGAAATGTGAAATATGGAGCAAAAACCAGAGAATGGTAAGTTGCCCTAAATCTGTTATTACAGTTTTGCACGTTAAGTTAAACCTTGGGTGTTGGACAGGTGTCCAATATATAAGGTAATCTGGACATTACATGTGTGTGTTTCCATTGGATGAATGCACAAGCCTAGTGTCTTGTAATCTGTGAGGTAACTTTTTTTTTGTGGCAAACCCCATGAAAAGTAAGCCACAGATATGAATTACATCTTCAATTTATATTACCATTATTTTTGCATATAACAGCTTCAAAATCTCATAATACTTGGTTTTCCTTGGACTAAGTGGCTGGTAATGAATGTGGCTAAATGTAGTTCATAAGTAACCCCCCCCCCTCAAGTTTGTCAGTTAAAATTGGGGAAAATCCTTGACCCACATATAAGCCTACCTTAAATTTCAAGATTTTGGGGAACTTATTTATTGTTATAAAACATGAAAACTTCTGAGATTACCTTCTTTAAAATTCTTAAGACTGATTCACTATTAGAGTTTCCAAATAATTCCTGGAAATTCACTTCCGTTGCTCTTGAGTCACCAATATAAACATTGTCACCAAATTCATCGTTGTTCCTGTTGTTTCCATCTAAATCATAAATCAGATCATCTTCCTTTCTATCCATGGCATTACTGATACAGCAGTTTTTGAAAGATTTTTTACCATTTCTGGTAGAATTGTGTTCCTCTCTTCTTTCACCCACGAAATAACAAGGCCAATGTTGGCCTTTTTCAAGTTGCCACCTTTTGTTGTTTCCACATCTGTTGGTGAGATTCATTCAGTCCATTTCTGTTGAGTTTGTCTTTGAAAGGCTATCAAACTAGCATCAAGTGGCTGCAACAGTTATGTTAAACCACCAGTGTACAACTGTTAGTTTCCTTTGCCTTTTTATTTTAACAGCTTCAGCTTTATGTGGTGTAAAGACATCCCACACAAGTGGTTGTTCTCAACAGTCAGATGATATATCTGATGTCTGACTCACTGCGTGCCTGGTTCTACAGGTGAGGTGATGCAGCATGGAGTCCCACAGGGAAAATTACATAAGGGGATTCCCTCATGTTTGGAAGCAAGAAATTCCATGGTCTCAATTTAAAACAGGATTAGGTACTGCATTGATTATATTAACAGCACCTATTCCCTTAGGTATCCTACTCTGGGTGAAAAAATATTCCATAATTTTTTTTCATTTTTTATTGACCCGCATATAAGTTGACCCCCCCAAATTTGAAAGCAGGATTTCTTCCAAAAACTTTTGGCTTATACTCGAGTATGTATTGTGTGTGTGTGTGTGTGTTTGTATATATACTGTATATATACACATATTATCAAAAGTATTTGGACATTGCCAAATATTTGAATAAGTGTAAAGAACGGTTGCACAGAAAGGTGCACTGCGAGTGGGGAGGAACGCATATAAAAGCTGAGATGTTCTGTTGTGTTATCAGTAACTTTGAAGCCGGTATGCCGCATGGACCTGAACTTTCAGAGTTCCAACGTGGGCTTATCATGTGATGTCATTTGAGTATTGTTTTCGTATAGAGTATTGCAGCTAAACTAAACATCAAATCAGCTGTAAGTGATGTCATGAAGAGATGGAAGCAGGAAGGTGCAAGTACAGCCAAAAAAACGTTCAGGAAGGTTGCACAAACTGACAGCATAACACAAGATTCGTAGTAACAAATGTTAAGAAACTCCATTCTTTCTCTATTGTTTCCATCGCTGCTGAAGTAGAAAATGCTTGCAATGTCTCGGTTAGTACCATAACTATCCGCATAGAGTTGCACGCTATGGATTATTATGGTAGATCATTCGCACACAAGCCACACATCACAACCGCGAATGTGAAGCGCCATTTGAAGTGGTGTGTCTCTTGTTATTCCTGGAGTGAGGGTGACTGGAAAGCTGCTCTTCGGAGTGATGAATCGCACTTTTCACTCTTTCCCTCTGATGGGTGTGTTTGGTTTTGGCGACAGCGTGGTGAACAATTTTCGTCGGACTGTGTTCTTCCAACTGTTAAGTTCGGTGGCGGCTCCATCATATTAAGTTGTTTTTCGTGGATGGGACTCTTCCCATTGGTTATTATACTGCAAACCATGAACTCTGAAGTGGAAGTGTACCTCAATGTTCTGGATAATTCTGCTCTACCAACAATTATGGAAATGAAAGTTGTCCCTTCCAACAGGATAGAGTTCTCTGCCACACTACATGGCATGTGCATGATTGGTTTCTTGAAAAAGAGTTGGAATGGTCAGGCTGGCCTGCTCAGAGTCCTGATCTTAATCTTATTAAACACTTCTGGGATAATATGGAGTGATGGATACACAATTGACCACAATGACTATTTCCACTCTGGCAGCAGCTTTGCAAGGATTCTGAATGGCGGGCCATTCCTATCAAAATCTACTGAAAATTGGTCTCGACATGTTGCTGCTGTCATACAAACAAAAGGTGGACCAACTAACTACTAATTGCAATGATAAACCCATTTGTCCCAAAAGCATTGTGGTGTCCGAATACTTTTGATAATATAGTGTATATCCTCTGACTATATACACTGAAGAGCAATTAAATTAGAGATACCTGTCTAGTAACGTGTAGCACCACCTTTCGCCCTGATGACTGCGGCGATTTGTCTCTGCATGGACTAGACAAGACACCGGAAGTGTTGGGAAGCCATACGGATCCACGACCCCTGAACAAGCTCCCACAGTTCATGAAGATTTGATTGGAGGGGTGTCAGAGCCTCGAACATCTCACTCGATGGGATTGAGGTCAGGTGACCTAGCTGGCCAAGGAAGCAAGGTCACGTCGGTGGTATGTTCATCCTACAATTCGGAAGCGATGGCACGGTGCAGGATGAGGTCCCCAGTGGGATGTTGAAGACGCACAAACGGGAGCAAATGGTCGTCCAGGATATCCCGGTAACGTTGCCCTGTGAGGGACGATGTCACACATACCAGGGGTCCCATTTCACCCACGTAAACAGTCCTCAGACGAGAATGCTACCCCCCACCAGCTTGAAAAGTACCCTGCTGGCAAGAAGGATCCATCGCTTCATGTGGTTTGCGCCGTACTCATATCCTGCCATCCGCATGTACCAACGTGAATCTCTACTCGTCAGTCCAGGCAACATTTTTTCACATGTCTAGGGTCCAGTGGCAAGTTCCCGCGCCCATGCTAATCTTTGCACCCTGTGATGTGTGGTCAGCAGCGGCACCCTCGTGTGACGATGGCTTCTGTATCCCATAGCGAAGAGATGGTGTGGCTGCTTACACGTTTTTGTGCACCAGCGTTAAATTGCAGTGATTTCTTGCACTGTGGCCCGTCTATCCGCTGTTACAATGCAAGCTAGCCGACAATGATCCTGCTCATCTACACGCAGTTGGCCCTTGCAGGGATGGTTTTACCGGATTCAATGGCACAGTGGCTCGTGAAAATCCCAGTGCCTCACCACTTTCGAGATGGAGGGATCCATTCGTCGGGCCCCGACAATTTGGCCACGATCAAATGTGCTTAGTTCCTTCGTCTTACCCGTACTGCGTCCGACTCTAACTGATTCCCGTCGCATCACTCCTTATATTGTCGGATCGCTGCATACGTCATGTTTCAGTTTACAGGGCCACCCACAGTGCCACATTTGCATAATGTCAGCTGTCTCTAATTTAATTGCTCTTCTTTTTTTTTTTTTTTTTTTTTTTTTTTTTTTGATTGGAGGTTTTACGACCACCGTGAGCAACTCAATGGGCTATAAGCAGTCGCCCGTCCCTAATTTAGGGTCACTGGTTCCAGGGAAGGAGAGAGCCAGTGCCGTAAGACATACACAACATCCATGCCTGACCGGGATTCGAACCCGGACCCCTTACGGACGAATGATCAGAGGCCAACGCCTTAGACCACTGCGCCACAGGGGCGGCCAATTGCTCTTCAGTGTATATGGGTGTGTATGTATATTATATGTGTGTGTCACATATAACAATTTAACCCATTTGACTTCTACTCCGCATCAACTTATAAGCAGGAAAATACGGTGTGTATTTGTGTCACATATATGGGTTAAATGACGAATTTAACCCATTTGACTTCTACTCCACTAGAATAATTCTTGATGTCGACATATCACGCTTAAGTTACGTAAAAATTACAAGTGGTGAGACGTTTTGGTAGCGACTTCTACCTTAATCAGCCATGGAATAAAAGATGTATTAGTATCAGTTGTTGCCAGATTTTAAAATAGCTTTCCAAATTATAGGAATGTTAAAAGATGCGTCTGTAATATAGACGTGGCATGGATGTTGTGTTTGTCTTACGGCACTGGCTCTCTCTCTCCCTTCCCTGGAACCAGTGACCCTAAATTAGGGACGGGCGACTGCTTATAGCCCATTGAGTTGCTCACGGTGGTCGTTAAACCTTCAATCAAAAAAAAAAAAAAATAATATAGACTCACCCTTTAACATTACTATTGTCTGTAATACAGATGCACCTTTTAAAATACAGACGCACCTTTTAACATTGCTATTGTCTGTAATACAGATGCACCTTTTAAAATACAGACGCACCTTTTAACATTCCTATCATTTGGGAAGATATGTTAAAAGATGCGTCTGTAATATAGACGCACCCTTTAACATTACTATTGTCTAATACAGATGCACCTTTTAACATTCCTATCATTTGGAAAGCTATTTTGAAATCTGGCGACAACTGATGCTACCACGTCTTTTATTCCATGGCTGATGAAGGTAGAAGTTGCTACCAAAATGTCTCGCCACTTTTAATTTTTACGTAACTTATGCGTGATATGTCGATATCAAAAATTATTCTAATGTTTTGTGTGTTACGTGTTTCACTGCCAATTATTCTCACTATGATTCTACTCCACATCAACTAATAAGACGGAAAATAACGGTGTGCGTGACACACACCGTATTTTCTGGCTTATAAGTTGATGAGTAGAAGTTGAATGGATTAATTTGTCAATTTTCTTATCTTCGTTCATAGATACGTAAGTTGGTCCTGAGTAAAAGACGAGGTTAGAAGAAATACAGTTAGTGTTCTGGAATTCTGTAACTATATTTTTAATGTTTCAGTAAGCATTAAAAGAAAGAAAAGGGATGTAACTTCTACATTTTTTTTTTCCCCCAGTGAAAAGCTGAATTTCGTAAGCTTAGTTTTTCTTACAAACTTCCCTCTGAATTACAAGTAGAAGACCACACAAAGGTTAAAAAAGAAATCACACGAGTGTGAAAGTCAGAGAGTGATGCTTGCAACATAAGTTATCTTTTACTGCTTTCTTACAAAGTTCAATTGAAATCAGTAAGCCGCCCCGGTGGCGCAGTGGTCTAAGGCGCTGGCCTCTGATCATTCGTCCGTAAGGGGTCCGGGTTCGAATCCCGGTCAGGCATGGATGTTGTGTTTGTCTTACGGCACTGGCTCTCTCCCTTCCCTGGAACCAGTGACCCTAAATTAGGGACGGGCGACTGCTTATAGCCCATTTGAGTTGCTCACGGTGGTCGTTAAACCTCCAATCCAAAAAAAAGAAATCAGTAACCAAAAAAGCTTTTGATTTCAATCGGAAACATGAAATTTAAGATAGGCGCAATAAATGGAAGTGATCATTGATTTTCTATCTCTTCTAAAAAAAAGTAACTGCCGCTGTTTTAGAAATTTCGCGACACTCTTGCTTTCCTAGCTCGCAACGCAAAACGTATTGAACACAAAAATATGAAATTTACATAGTTTGTAGAGAATTGTTTGGAGAACACGCTGAAATAAACCGTTTTTTGATTTTAGCGAAACTTGAGAGTTATTGCATTTCAAAGTTTAGGTAAGCAAAAAAGTACTATCCGGTCACGTTCTGGACATGCTAACAGCAACAGAACCATGAAACTTTGTAGGCATGTAGTGCCATGACCGAATTTATGCACTTCATCACCCCTTTTTTGAATTTCGAGTTACACTATCTACCAACAAGCAATTGGACACCCCTGCAATCGACGATATCTACGGTCCTGATACACGTCACGGCCGCCGCCGCAGTTAAATATCGTGTGGGAAACAACAACGCAACCAGTTGCATGCAAGATGCCACGCAGTTCGGAGCTCTCTGATTTCGAGAAAGGTTTAATCGTCGGGTATCACAGAAATGGCCAATCCATACGTGACACATCCAGCGAGTTGAAGTACCCAAAATCGACGGTGGCCTACGTGATTGGCAAGTGGAAGATGAGAGGTGACTGTCGGAATGTGCCCCGACCCGGCAGACCCACAAAACTGGGAGTTTCTAGAGACCGACGGGTGCTGGCCAGAAAAATTCGGAAGAACTGCACCAAATCGTTGGGCCACATCTGCGAGGAGTTTCAACAGGCATCCGGGAGTGTTCTTTCGATGAATACCATCCGTAAGGAAGCCCATCTGCTCGGTTATCATGGACGTGTTGCCGCCCACAAGCCTTTGATCACCAAGTCCAATAGCGCTGCTCGGCTAACATGGTGCAAAGAACGTCGACAGTGGACCGTTGAACAGTGGAAACGGGTTCTCTAGAGCAACGAATCAAGGTTAACCCTCTACCGTTCGGATGGCAGGGTCTGGGTTTGGCGTCTGCCTGGAGAACACCTCCTGCCGGAATGTATTGTGCCAACTGTGAAGTTCAGCGGCAGTGGAATTATGCTATGGGGGTGTTTCTCCTGGTATGGCACGGGACCCTTGGTCGCAATTCCTGGTAGACTCAACGCCGAGACCTACTGCACCATTTTGGATGACCATGCGCTTCCTACGTTGTGGTAGTTTTACGGGGTGGACCCATGTTACTTTCAGGATGACAATGCTACCTGTCGTGTTGCGAGGTCCACCATGGCTTTGTATGGTGACAATGGGGTTAATCGAATGGACTGGCCAGCGCAGAGCCTGGACCTTAACCCTATGGAGCACCTGTTGGACGAGTTGGAGCGCCGACTTAAGGGGTGCCCCCATAGTCCGAAACCGGTGAAGGAACTGACCTGTCTTCTCCAAGCCGAGTGGAAGAAAATACCGCTAGCCGTCGTACAACAACGCGTGGTTGAGAATATGTCCCAGATGGTCGCAGCTGTAATCGCCGCTCGTGGAGGCTCCACCAACTATTGAAGGTGAATAAATTTCGTTTTCCTTTGCTATCACAGGTGTCCAATTACTTGTTGGTAGATAGTGTAGTTTACGACAAATTAAATTCCTAAATTTTGCAAAATTCTTTATTTCGCGATGGGATCCATTTAAAAAAACGGATATATGGCAAACTATAAATTATAACGCATTGCAATTTTTACAGCATAAACTTACAACTATCGTCCCTTTTTTACAAAAATAAAATTTAAGAAAAGTCATTTTCTGATTTTTAGGCATTTTTTAAAGACTCAAAGGAAAGAAACGAACGGCTTGTCTGTCTTCACGATAACCACAGAGGATCGTTTTGGTCTCGTGACCTGCTGCCATGGTGACACAGAGAATTTGTTATGCATATGTTTTGTTGGTAAAGCTGTCTCGGTTGTTTAAGGTGGACGTCAAGTAATTTTGCTTCCTATACTTCCAATGGAAAAACTTCTATAAACATTTTCTTCACAATTAATGCGTTCCCAAAGATGAAAATTTGAACATCGATTAAAATAGCTTCATTTTATAACTTGGAATACTTAATATTTTCTAAAACATAACCATATTTATGTAATCCAACATTTGTTTGTCTACTGACGTCGTGAAAGTACAGGTCGCTCCATCTTTTTTCTGGTTCCAACACCACCAAAGGAAAAGTTATTGATTTTTTATATAATTATGGTTATCTTTTAGAAAATATTAAGTATTCCAAGTTATAATATGAAGTTATTTTAATCGATGTTCAAATTTTCATCTTTGGGAACACAATAATTATGAAGGAAATGTGTACAAAAGTTTTTCCATTGGAAGTATAGGAAACAAGATTACTCGACGTCCACCTTAATGGTTTACGGAAATGCTTTTTGGACCACTTCTGTTTTCCTTAGTGGTAAATTTAGTAAGTCAAAATGCTATAGTTCAAAAGTCTGACCTTCCAAAAATTAACGACAGTAAAAAAACCTCTGAAATTTCGGAATAGGCCTTATTTGCTTAGACATGCAATAAAAATTGAAATTTATATGAATTTTCCAGTTTTTATTTCATGTGATGTACTTGGAGATCGGGCTGCAGGGCCCGAGCGCTACTCTGGAAACGAGCGTAGCAAGTCTAGAGGCGCAGCCCCTAGTAATTATTAAAATAAGTAGATATAATGCTTTTAACATTAGTATTTTTTGTAAAATAATTTCATTTAACATTAGTAAAACCAAATTCCTCATCCAGGTGTCTCAGTGGAAGACAGTGGCAAGCTATAGGAAAGACCAGTCACAATGTTCTCCTTGTCATCCTATTTGTCAGGAGCTTACCATAACTGAAATTAACAGAATAACTTCCCCAGAGTAGACAGTAAGTAATTCACACAGAAATAGAAATAGAGAAGGGAATTATCAATTGGCTCTGCAATTTCCCCTAGGTTGGTGGAGTTTTATGTGGCTGCTCTTAAGGGGACTGTATTTGATCAAAACATACTGCCATTACAATTATATGCAAGATATATTCATGACATCCTGATATTTTTTGATTCAAGAATTATCATGGCAGAACAGATTTTGAATCATTTCAATAATTTAGATGCTAAGATCAAGAGTGAATTAGAGAAAGAGAGAACCATACAATATCTGGATGTAAAAATTCACAGGGGAAAAAAGCAGGTTAAATTTGAACATAGTTTTAAAAAAGAAAAGTCTGACATTGTCCTGAAATATGATTTATCACATACAAGATCAATAAAAATCAACACAGCAAGAGATCTTATTAGAAGAGCTCCACAACTGTCTTCACAGGACTTTCATCATAAAGCAATGGTAAGCAATGCAAAAAGATTGATAGACAACAACTATCTGAAGAAAATAATTTTGGAAATGTTACGTCAAGGAAGCCAAGAGAGAGAGAGAGAAAGAAAAAAAGGTACCTGATAAATCCACTACCAAATACATCAAATTAGAAAATTATGGAAGACTCAACAATTGTATCAACAAAATTTTAAAGTCTACACAAAACCAGAATTGCAAATTCAGCTGCTAACAGGATTTCAAAATTGGCTAATAGACTGGATTTAATCATCAAAAAAAAGACATAGATATGAGAAAAACATTATCATTTATAGCATTCCCTTGGACAAACTTAAAGGGTTTTGAAACAAAGACTTCATGAACATATTGTAGTAATTGATAAGAGGAATCAAAAACAGTATATTATTCAAACATGTAATTGTAGACCAAAATGGGATAATATACAACTGCTTGATTGGGGAAAATATTTGAATAAAAGACTTTAAGGAAAGCTTTTACATCCTAAAAGGGGAAACTATTAACCAACCAACAAAATCTATCAGCTACATTTCCTACAGATGGATCAATCCCTAATAATGACAAAAAAACCTAGGAAAACCCTTCACACCCTTGATTTCCTGAGATTATGAGAGTGGCAACAGACAGGGTTTGTAGGAATCTGGCAATTGAAATGGATCAAGTTCAGGATCCTTCTGGAACAACTGTCAGTACAACCTTCATAAAACATGACTGCTCGTTCCCAGTTATTCTAATGGTCACCATTTTGTTTCCCATTGTCCTATACATTGGAATATCAAAAGTTAATGATACTTTGTCCAGGTTGATGATGTTGGCTGTCTCTATGTTCTCCAGTATTTTTGTCTTAACAATAACTTTAAATTTGCTTAACTTTGGGCAGTCTTTGTGTAGTGTGTTGTCTTATAACAACACACTACACAACACATTGTGTTTCAAAATCATTCAAATCATTTTGAAACACAATGTGTTTCAAAATGATTTGAATGATAACATGTTCCATCTGGAATACATTACCAGCAATCAAATATCCAGTGAAACACATCCTAAAGTTTATTTCTGAACAAGCCCAGTAGTTCATAATTCTACCACCAGGTGGCACGCAGACTAGTTGTGAAAATGGCTGCCAGTGAGTGGTGAGGAGAAGGTATTTTGTGTCTTACAATTTCATGCGAGTAGGTCAGTGTTGGGTGTGCCACGTCAGTTTTGTACGTTTTGTACAAGATTTCATAAAGAACCACCAGTAAAGAACTCTATGCGTAGGTGGTATCATCTATTCTAGCGAACAGGCTGTCTTTGTAAGCGTAAATCGTCTGGCAGACCTTCGACTTCTGAGGCCAATGTGGAGAGAATTAAGGAATGTTTTCAGCATAGCCCTCGAACGTCTACAGCTAGCCGGGAGCTTGCAGTTTCCAAAACACCTGTGTATTGCGTAAGCATAAACAAATGCACCTTTATCAAATACAGTTGCTGCAGCATCTAACACCGGCAGACCACACCACCTGCTTCCAGTTTTGTGAGTCATTTCAAGAGTTGAACAGTAATGTTTTTTTTTTTCGTTGCAGTTTAGTGATAGGCTACATTTTTTGTTAGTGGGAAGGTGAACAAGCAAAATGTTCACATTTGGGGGATTGATGAGAACATGTTGCAACCTACTTTGACGGAGTAAGATTACCGCATTGACGTTTGCAGAGTAATGAAAAGGAGCTCACATTGAGCATCTGACAGCCAGCTTCATGTTGCCCACTGACAATTGGAGAGTTCCATTACATGTGTGTGAAATTATATCTTTTGACAATTTATGAAATCATTTTGAAACACCCTGTTCACAGTCCTTTCCTACAGGTAAAATGGAAACACCATGATGAGTTACCTTTAAAATTATCTACTCCCAACTCATGGCAAATTTTTCTGACTTTTATCTAAGTTGGGTAGTATGAAGTCCACACGACACGAAGCTTATTGTGATAACACTAACACAAACTAATTTATCTTCAATTTGTGACCTTTTAGCATGCCTTTGTCATCTGGAGAGCATCCTTTGCTTTGCGCCATTCCCAGATAAATTTCCTTTTCTGTGATGCCTGTAACACAAGATTCGCTCATCAAATGCTCGTTATTTGGAAGTTCATCTTAAAATCTGGCAATATCTGATTTATCATGTGGTAGCACTTCTGGTATTTCATTCATTCCATGGCTGGCAAAGATAGAAGTTGCTACCAAAATGACCCTATTTCATGATCCCCCCCCCCCTTGTAACATGACTTAAGCATCGTTCCTTTGACATTACTTTTAATGTATTTGTCAGGTGTGATTAATGAGGATACATGATCGAAGATCATTAATGTATTTGTCAGTTGTGATTAATGAGGATAAATGATCGAAGATCAATTTGTTTATATCTGCCACAAAGACATTCTCAGCAATTGGTTAAAATTTATGAGAAAACTTCCAAAAGTCTGCAATAAAAGCCACTAATTTTTTATTTTGAAGTGGTTCATTTTCACTTGGTTGAAAACTAAGACTTCACGCCACAATGTCAGATAAACTGCGTGAAAAACACAAAGAGTAACTTATAGTAATGCAGGCCGCCCCGGTGGCGCAGTGGTCTAAGTCGCTGGCCTCTGATCATTCGTCCGTTAAGGGTCCGGGTTCGAATCCCGGTCAGGCATGGATGTTGTGTTTGTCTTACGGCACTGGCTCTCTCCCTTCCCTGGAACCAGTGACCCTAAATTAGGGATGGGCGACTGCTTATAGCCCATTGAGTTGCTCACGGTGGTCATTAAACCTCCAATTTAAAAAAAAAAAAAATAGTAATGCAGAGGGATCTTAAGGAACAATCCAAAAGAAATTAAATGAACCCCAAATAATTAAGTAGAAGACAAAGTCATACAAATCCATGAAGTAGTGTATAACAAAATTTATTTTACTGAGCCAATTCTAGTGAAAGTTTACCTTGATGAAACCTTCCGTTGGAAGGTTTCATCAAGGTAAACTTACACTAGAATAGCAATCCGTTTGGAGTTTAAAATCATATAATAGCACAAGTATTAAACATAAATATAATGCATCACATACATGTAGCTGACATTACCTAATTGCAAGGTTCAATACACAAAGTAACATCAAGTCATATTAGCCTCTGAAAATGGAGGTCCACGGTGATGGCAGCTCAGTTACCCCATTATTCCATATGTCGCTTCTTGTGACTATCTCAATGGATTCCCTCCTGATCATAGTTTCCTTATAAGTGGTGAATGGGGCCATTATTTTTCTTTCACTTCATATGGGAATTGCTGTATTGTCAATTGCCTCCTTTGCTAAAGCATTCCTCTTCCTTCTCTTATGTTGCACACATAAAGAGCGTATGATCTTTTCGGAATGACGAAAAGATTCTTTACGTGTGCGACATAAAGAGCATATGAGAGACATAAGAAAAGGAAGAATGACTGCTTTAGCAAAGGAGGCAATTTACAATGCAGCAATTCCCATATGGAGTGAAAGAAAGATAGTGGCCCCATTCACCATTTATAAGGGAACTATGATCAGGAAGTCCATTGAGATAGTCACAAGAAGCGACATATGGAATGATGGGGTATCCATTGAGCTGCCATCACCACGACTGGACCTCCATTTCAGAGGCTAATATGACTTGATGTTACTTCGTGTATCGGACCATGCATTAGGTAATGTCAGTTACATGTTTGTAATGCATTATGTTTAATACTTGTGCTTTTTTTTTTTTTAACTCGAAACGGATCACTATTCTAGTGCAAGTTTGCCTTGATAAAGCCTCCCATTGGAAGGCAAAAGCTTGGCACAGTAAAATAAATTTTGTTATATGCCGATTCACAAATTTGAATGACTTTGCCATCTACTTAATTATAGAAATGAAATTTGTTTTACAGCCTTGATCACCCACAACCAACCAACTGAATTTGAGGTGCAGGAACTGTTGCCAGAATTTAGTAGAGGTCTGCGAGTTGCAATTTGAATATGAAAGCTACCACTTAACAAACTTCATTACTATACATGACTTGTGTGTATTTCATTCAATTTCTATGTTTATGCAATTCCACCTTTTATCATTTTTGCATAATATGCTTTGGTGGTTTGGACATGTTGAAAGAATGAGTGATGAGATGCTTACTAAGAAAATCTGTTTAGCCCAAATGACAGGAAGTCATGGGAGGATCAGATTCAAGAGTGTCTGCATGTGATGGATGCTGGTGAGCCTGAGTTGTATGTCAAGATTGCTGTAAATGGAGAAGTTTATTTAATATGGCAACAGGAAGTAGAAATTATCTGGTTGATTGTATTTCTTTGTGGAGCTAATCTCTGAATCTCGGAGAAGAGCCTAGTGATATGTATGTATGTCTAGTGATTAGTTGAAAAAAATTCTTACTACTGAGTTTTTTATATTTTCTGCAACATGTTTCTGGCATTTAGGCAGCTACCAAAGCCTGTTCTCTACGGAAACAAATAGCAAAAAAAAAAAAAAAAAAAAAGAAATATATGGTACTACTGTTAGAAAAACATACTGCTTAACTTCTCCATTATGCACTGTAGAGTGCTATTTCTCGACTTTCTGCCTTAATAAACACTCTAAACTAACTATAATTAATTTACTCTTCTATTAATAGAAATTAAAACTCATTCTGCTTAACATTTCACTGGTATAAGGAGTTTTTTGGTTTACTTGAATTTTCTGATGTGTGCGAGTCACTTATTGCTTTCTTAGCAAGAGGCCACAGAGGTCATTTTGTCTTTCACGTTGCATTTTTTGAGCCCTATAGCATACCTGCTATCAAAAATCTAGAGCAAAACCTGTGTACGAGTGCATTCTAACAATAACTGTTAGTAGCAGTCTGCCGACTATGTATTGACAAATGCACGTGATACATGCGAACAGTAATTTCAAATCTGGAATTGAGTCTCCAGTCATTTGTTAAAGTGTGAGAGTAAAATGCAGCAGTTTACCTAGAAAAATATTCAATTAATTACACAACCCAATATGAGGATCAAAAAGAAAAGCATAATTTCTATGCTCTTAATGTCTGTTGAAGTATGTGCTATACCAAGCAGATTGGAATTGATAATGTTTCATATTGGATCCTGCCATTTGATTAACTTTGTTTTCACACTATTTCAAGTCTCCCACGAGACATATTTCGAGGAGGGCCTAATAAAACCTATCCCCAAACGTACACAGTGAGAACACTGTTTTTGACTTCAGGAATTTCTAAACTGCCAAAATATGTACAGAAAGTGAAACTTAAATGTCCAGTAAAACAGCACTTATCTGGGTCCATCCAGTTCATAGGGACAGTATGAGCAAGCATGCATAAAAGTTAAAATGCTGAGAATTCATTTGTTGTACAGTATTCATTTTAGAATACTGTATTGTACTTCAACAGTTGGAAATTGGGGAAAAACCTTGACACACATATAAGCAGACCTTAAATTTCGAGATTTCGGAATAAGTCTATTGAAATAAATTGTGCAAATTACCTTCTTTAAAAAAACCTTTGAAGTCTGATTCACTATTTGAGTTTCCAAATAACTCCTGTAAGCCTACTTCCATTGCACTTGCATTACCAATAGTCACCATGCCTGTTGTCTCTATCTTAATCATAAATTAAATCTTCTGCACTACCCATGGCATTTTACTTATAACCATTTTTGATGGAATCGCATCCCACTTTCCTTCCACCAAAGACGTGACAAGGCCAATGCCAGCCTTTTCAAGTTACCACTCTTCACGTTTCCACATCTGAGAATAAGATTCATTCAAAGCATTTTTATCACAGTTTGTCTTTAAAAGGTTTTGTTCAGTGGCTACAAAATCAATGTTAAACCACCAGGTATTAGGACCAGTGTAGTTACTTTCCTTTGCCTTTTTTTTTTTTTTTTTTTTTTTTCTAACATCTTCAGTTTTATGTATTCTAAAGGCAAACCACACGAGAATAGCTGCTTTTTAAAAAGAGCTCCAGTTCTTTTATTCTAAACTTTTTCTAACCATCCAATTGTCCCCTTTGTAAAGCTCAGGAAATTTCAAGATGGTTTTGCATTTAGAAATAAAAATTGGCAGAAGCTTGGTTCCATCTGCCAAGCCTGACACTACTACTGAACAGTTTTGGTTTTTTTCATGCCCTGTAGTTTTTGTTGTGATACTCCTTCCCCCTTGCATTTTATTAACAGTTTTACTTGGAAAATCAAAAGTTACTGACATTTCTAATCTGAGACAGGTCAAAATTATTTTTTTCCAAAGTGAAATGATTTTTAAAAGATTTAATTCCCCATTCTAACTGTTTTGGCAGTTTCTGTGCAATTTTTGTTCATTGACATAAGCAAAGTCTGAATTTCTCCATAAATCTTGTTCACAAACTAGAATCTTTTGACAAGCGTAAGGCTTAAAGATGAATACATGTTTGTGTTACTGTCTCAGCACACCAATACTGAGTGATTAAGGGAGTTTTCTAGTTGCAGAAATAAAGCAGATCTTTCTTGTGCAGCCATTTTTGTTTTTGGCATATGTTTCAATGCTGATTTATTTTTCCTCCATCCTGAACTTGCTTCTCATTTACACAGAAATCATAAGCAGCAACACAACTTTTTTCTTTCTGCAGACTTAACTAAATTAAAAGTAAATCATACTTCGTTACATTAAAAGATTATAATTTGGGAGCTTTCAGTCTTTTTCACACCAAAAATAATACATTTCCCTTTGCAAAAATTCTAATCTTACATTCTGTTTATCGTAAACCTTAGTCATTTACTTTACATCTCTACAAGTTTGGAGCGTTCAAGTCTTTCATCCACAGGGCTCATCTCATATGTAACAACAAATCTTCATTTCAAGAAAAAATTTCAAAAATATCTCAGCAATGGTAGCTTCACATGGTTTCCCCTTTTTATGGTCAACAAATTCAAAGAAATTCAAAAATAAATTAAAATTGCATGCCTCCATCCTCAAAAGAAAGAGCCTAAAAATTTTCAGATCTGATCCATACCATCCTTTCTTCCTCTGCTTATAAGCTACAAAATTTATTCAGAACGTTTGGTGATTATCTTGCCATTAAATCCTCCAAGTGTTGTGAAGCTATCACAAATTAATCAGGACAAAGTTGGAAATCTTGATCTTCCAGGTGTTTGCCTTTTCTTATCTCTTCAACTCCAGTGTGTTGAAGGAGGGGGGGGAGAGATAGGTAATCTATGTTTACACCTGGCTTTTGCTTCCATCACATTGGGTTAACTCAGTGGCAAGCAGTATGAAGGTAAATCTACCTCCAAGTATAAAAGGAACACACAAAAAACCTAGGTTTATATTTAAATTAATATTTTTAGAAAAAAAAAAAAAACATTTTTGAATGCACATAAAGCTATCAAGTAAAAGCCAATGTTATACAGCATAATGAAGCTTAATATTCTCCAACCTGAGTTTCATTGTACAAAAAATTGCATGGTCCGATATGCAGAGTAGCATAACATCAAGTCATATATCATACTAGTCTCTGAAAATGGAGGTCCATGGTGATGGCATGGCAGCTCAATGGATACTCCATCATTGCATACGTTGCTTCTTGTGACTGTTTCAATGGACTCCCTGATCATAGTTCCCTTATAAGTGGTGAACACGGGAACTGTGATCAGGGAGTCCATTGTACAAATTGTAAGTGACAGCTGACTAAATTGTAAGTGACTGCACTGACTCAGGTTCATGACTAATTATGAATAGCATGTTAAGTAAATGGTCCACTGATACCTCCAATAGCAGATGACACAGTATGGGGTGAGGGAGGAAAAACGAATTTTGTTAGTGAAAAAGATCTTGATTTCTTAGCAACACAGAAATATGTTAGAAAAAGAATGGCAAAAATTTATTGAAGAATTTCACCCAATAAAATTTGTCCAATTTATTATGCTTTGCCTGAAAATAAGAAGACTTGTTCAAAAATGAGGGTTCAGTGTGACAATCTTAGGCTATTTACTGTAGTAAACACACAAAAAAATTCTTAGTTTTCAGCATGTTTCAGTAGTAAAAACTACAAAAATCTGTAGTGTTCAGTGTATTTTAGTAGTAATGAATAAAATTGTATTACACACACTAACATATTATCAGGGCAGCATAAACAACAGTATAAATTCATAGAAAGGCAAATTTGTAACTTTTTGTGGTAAACACTAAGTGACACCAAAACTTTTTCTTCAAAAATCAATCTGTTTCAGGGGAACCTTATGGTGAACATAATAAGTGCCTGCACAGATTTGAAGTTGCTCATGGTCATCTTCAAACCATGTTTCATACACCTTTTCAATCACAGAATTCCAGGACACAAGATCTAAGTGGTCCTACTTAAAATATAGTGAAACCATAGGTCTGTTAAGCCTGTAACCTACAATAGACAACTCCCTACAGGCTCGGACAAACTTAATACAGAATGTCGAAAATGATGTCTGCTACAGCTAATAAGAAACTTAGAATCACAGATCAATACTGATATACCAAAACTGTCACTGAAAATGTAACCAGGTTTAATTTCAACAGAACTTTTATGTATATTATACTACACTAATTTTGAGAAAAATGATTTCTACTTTAGCTTAGTTATTGAAGTAAATTATAGAGTTAAAAATATCCCTAAAACTCAAATATATATATATATAGGTATAAAATCTATAGTTAGGACATCTGTCATTACTCTTGCAATGCTTTCATATACCATACATATCACTAAGCTGTTCCTGAGGTTCAGAGGTTAGCTCCGCAAAGAAATGCAAGCTACCAGATAAATTTCTAACTGATAATTTACTTACTGTTACTGCATCCAACGTCTCCATCTATAGCGATCTTGACACACAACTGACATCCATCACACGATGTACACAAGACCTATACTTCATAATCAATCTTTTTCTCATGCAGACACTCCTGAATCTGATCATCCCATGACTTCCTCTGCCTTTCCTTCTTGCCACTTGGGCTAAAAAAAAAAATTTTTTAGTAAGCATCTCTCATCACTCATTTTTTCAACATGGCCACTGAAGGATATTAGTGTCCACCTTGCTAACAGCATTTTGCTCCACATTACACAGCTGCAACACATCATTCCTCACACGATGAGAACACGTCTTGCCACAAACCCCTTGTAAGTAATGCTTTCTCCAGCACACAAATGACTCCTATGTTTCTTCTGTAGTACCCAGGTTTGACTGCCATATATCAGAGTAGGTACAATTACACTCATACACAGCTGTGCAGGCCTCTCTTGAGATCCCATCATTTCTGTGAAAGCCTGCTAAAGCAGCTATGACATTCAAAGAAGAATTTGCTCTCCTACTAATTTTGCCATGTAATTTGTGTTCTTTGTCAAACGCATGCTTCCTAAATATGCTGCCTGACTGAGAAAATGCCACACCACGAAGACAAACACAGCACCATGGAAATTGCACGGCGAGTCCACACATACAAGTTATGCAAATGATTGCATTTGCAGACCAATTGCATGAACGGCAATCGAGATATAAGCAGAAAACCAGCCTGTGAAGCCATTAGTGGAGATTTTATTTTTTTTGATTGGAGGTTTAACGACCACTGTGAGCAACTCAACGGGCTATAAGCAGTCGCCCGTCCCTAATTTAGGGTCACTGGTTCCAGGGAAGGGAGAGAGCCAGTGCCGTAAGACAAACACACCATCCATGCCTCACTGGGATTCGAACCCGGACCCCGTTCGGACAAATGATCAGAGGCCATCACTTAGACCACTGGCCACCGGGGCGGCCCATTAGTGGAGACATAGACGTAGTCATGGCTGCGAGAAGCGAGTGGTTCTGCTGTAACCGTGTCTGGAGAACAAACAAGGGGTGCCAATGCCGTTAAGATGCCGTCACATGCGATTTCGTCAAACCCAAACCGGTTGAGTTCACGAGAGGTGTCATCATAGGCCTTCATACCGCCGGATGGTCCTTGTGTCGCATTGCGTAAGAAACGCAACGTGATGCCAAAACAGTCGATCACATTTGGAGACAGTAATCCCAGGAAGGATCTGTGCAACGTCTTAGGGGGCAACGGAGACAGACCTCCGACGTCATGCCCAAACGGGCAACACTTTGCAAACTGTACAGGGAGGCTTGGATGCTCTGATATCGTTGCAGACAATGTTGCGCCCATTGGCTGCATCTGGTTTGTTGGAAAGCTACCCTTAATAGCGAGCCATCGTCATCACCCCTTGGCATGGTGTCGCTGTAGAGCTACGTGGGGGTGCCGAATGGAACAGTGGGATGTTCAGTAATGAATCGTGGTTCTGTCTCGCCACGGATGATCCTGCGAGTCTGGAGGCGACGTGGCCAACAGGTGGATTCCTCTGCCATTGTGGAGCACCACATGGCCTGGTGATGTGGAATCATGGTGTGGGGCACCAACAGCCGCTCACCGCTGGTACACGCTTCTATGTTGATGAGATGCTGCGCCCCGTGGCACTACCGTATCTGCAGGGCATCTTAAAAGCAGTTTTCCAATAGGATAATGTCCGGCTGCATACCGCTTGGATCAGCCTGAATGATTTACACAGTGTGCGGATGCTTTCATGGCCAGCACGATCCCCACCTCTCACCCATCTGTGGGACACTCTTGGACGTCAGTCTAGTACCCTCCCAGCCCTGCAAAATGAAGAAACTGTGGACTCCGATCAACACCACATGGTCCACAATACCCCAAGACTCTATTCGGACTCTCAGTGCCACGTCAGATTCAACACTGCATCACACAAAATGGGGGCCACACCAATTGATCATCCTGTATATTCGACCACTGGAGCCCAGTCTGTATGTGACAATTAAATCATTTGTTCAGGACCTACTTGGCTATCTGTGTGTGCAGTCGGGTCCGTTTTTGAGCATTCCTTCATGATGTGGCATTTTCTCTGTTAGGCAGTGTACATAAACTCATTTACCTGGTCAATCATTGTGCCATTTAAACTTGCCTTGCATTCAGTACTAACAGTTCCTCGCTCAAAAACCATAACTTTGGTTTTTCCCTTATTTATACTGTTTGAATTTTGTGCAAACTTCGTAAATCCAGGACAACATACTCTGCAAACTCCCTTTTGCTCTCTGCCAACAGGACTGTGCCATCAGCAATCTGCACACACAGATATTACCCAAACATAAACCAGTATTATTGTCCATTTTGGCATCATGCATCCATAAATATATTAAACAGTCATGGTGACATTACACAACCTTGTCCGACTCCTGCACCAATAGAAAACCATTTTGATAAAACACCATTCGCTCGTACACGAGCTTTAATGCAGTCACTCATTGCTTTTACACTATTAAGTAGATTCCCAGTAACACCATATTTATTCAATACCTTACACAAAAGTATCCTATTTACTCGGTCATAAGCTTTCTCTAAATCTATGAAGGCAGCAAAAACTTTCTAACCAACAGCCAGATACTTTTCAATCATCAGGCATAATTAAAAAATTTGGTTAATGCAGACTTTACCAGGCATAAAACCACTCTGAACATCCCATACTTTCTCTGATTTAAGACCTTGTACTTTTTCAATAATGACTTCACCAAACACTCCCTGGAGCACACAGTAAGCTAATACTATGATAGTTCTTGCAGTCAGTCTGATCACCTTTTCCCTTATGCAAGGGAACAATTATAACACCCTTCCAATCTCGAGGGACCATTCCCTACTCCCAGTATAACTGGCAAATTTCAGTTAACCAATCAATTACAGAGTCGCCGACATATTTCAATATCTCGGCAGTTATGCCATCAATTCCCGGAGCCTTATTGTTCTGAAGAGATTTTAGAGATTTACACACCTCTTCTCTTGAGATCCCTCCAGTGCTTCCATCTCTCACTGTAGTTCTGCCTCAGAATCACCTTTGTTTTCTTGATCTAACAACTCAGAAGTATTTACCTCATCTTTGATCTCCCATATCATTTTCCCAATCCTATTCTTCACTTTGTTTCCCCTATTTCTCCCCGAGTCTCTTGTATTTCCAGAAAGTTTTTCTTTCCAAAAAGCCAATTTATGCCTTTCCACCTTGTTTCCTATCTTTTGCCTTACTCTGGCAAACCAGCTTAGCTGCCACACACTTCTTTCAGTGATATTCATCCTCAGAAACTCCACCTTGCAACATGCCCAAATATGCTTCCTTCTTTCTCTTTACTGCCTCTTCAATCTCACAATTCCACCAAGCATCACCTCTATTGTTACCCACTACTGTGGTGTCAGACCTCTTTAGCAGCAGTGACAACACAGTTCTTAAAACATTTGCACTTCTTTCCTACATCCCTCACACAGGACTTCAGCTCCTGCAGTCATTCTCAGAGTAAGTTAGATTAATGTTGACTATCTTCAGAGAGCCTTTCAACTTTTATTCTTCCCATCCTAGGCCTCTACCTATTCCTCCAATTAACATTCAGTTTCACTCGTGACACTATCAAGTAATGATCAGAGCCAACATCCGCACCTCTCATCACACGAGTGTCAACAACTAATTGTTTCAGACGCTGATCGTAGACAACAAAATCTACTACTCTTTTGACCAAAAGTACGATTTTCCCAAGTATATATGTGTGGATGTACTTGTGGTTGGAAAACACATTAGATACACAGAAACCATTCTCAGTGCAGAGTTCAATTAATCTTTCGCCATTATCATTCACACAAGGATCATTAAACTTACCCAGAACATTATCAGAAATCGCATTCTGCACACCTACTCTAGCATCAAAATCCCTGTTATTATAACTTTCTCTTATAGCAACAAACTTGCTCAAAACAGCTTTTAGCTCATTTAAGAAATCTTCCTATCAGAAGGTTCCGAGTCACAAGGAGCATACACAAGAATTACTATTCTCTGAAGCTTCACTTTCAAATGAATCCAAAGAATTCTCTCACTTATGCAGCTGTAGTGAATCAAGTTGTTCACCTTTTCACTCAAAATCACACCTACTGTATACCAGCCTGTCTCCTCACATTATCCAATACTCCAGACCACACACACACACTCACTCACCATTCCATTCACTTCTATTCCAATTTGCTTTTTGGTTTCACTTACAACACATTCAATCTATACATATTAATTTCTTCAATCACAGGAAAATTGGGTAGGTAGACACCAGTAAATACTAGCAAACGTTGATATCCGTTTTTATTGGCGTAGAATTACAAAATCTAGAACTCTAGCTTTCACCACCATGGGTGGCTTCTTCAGACAGTAGTACTATTCAAAAGCAAAGAGTGTTAGTTAGGTATTCAAAAATAGATGTTTGCAACAGATGAAAGAGAATGTGCACGTCATATTCAATATTTGGTGCATTCAGGAGTGTGCCCCATACATGCGGGAGGTATACACACGACCGCCAAAGCCACTCTTCTTGGAGAGACTATAGAGATCCTATCCGGCGACGGGATATGCAATGAGGAGGCATCTGTGGACCTCCCACGTGTGTGGCGTACTCTTGAATATGATGCACACATTCTCTTACATCTGTTGCAAACATCTATTTTTGAATACCTAACTAACTTTTTGTTTTTGAACAGTACTACTGCCTGAAGAAGCCACTTGTGGTGGTGAAAGCTAGCATCATTCTAGATTTTGTAATGTTATGCCAATACAAACTGATGTCAACATTTGTTAGTTTTTCAAGCACTTCATTCATCTTGCCATTTATACCTCTAGTATTCCACACACCAATCTTACACTCACTCAGCCGAGATCTCTCTCGCCATTTTTTTTAAATTTGAGGTTTAATGACCACCGTGAGCAACTCAATGGGCTATAAGCAGCCGCCAGTCCCTATTTTAGGGCCAGTGGTTCCAGGGAAGGGAGAGAGCCAGCACCGTAAGACAAACAACATCCATGCCTCACCGGGATTCAAACCTGGACCTATCTCGGACGAATGATCAGAAGCCATCGCTTAGACCACTGCGCCACTGGAGCAGCCTCGCCATTTCAACCATCCTCTTCAAGTGTGGTAGGTTCATCATATCCCACACTCAAGTCTTAATATTCTTTGTGTCATTTTAATCAGGTAAGTACACCAGTGTGGGGGATTATCCCACAGCTGACAGTTCCAATTGGTCATTCAACCTAATGATTCTAGACCAAAAGGCAGTGAGTTGGTATCTTTTCACCAATGTCACACAGAACTAGCTGGTACTTCTCCAAGATTCACAGAGGCCCTTGTTGGTGTTCTGTGTGCCATTGTTGCCCATGGAGTATCCCGAGACCATCCACATAAATCTAAATCCACATAATAGCATTTAGTTTATATATTTGTGTGACCACCACACAATCAATATATAAACTCCATATTATTTATATTTAATTATTTTGAAATAATGCTTACATTGGAAATTTAAGGATAAGGAAGGTGAAATATTTGAAAATGACACCCAATTTTTGGTTGTAATGAGGACATTCTTTAGAACATTTCCAATATGAATACAATTTATCAGTTAAAGTCAATAGAACTGGTTAAAAAAAAAAGATTTTTATGATCGATAAAACATCTAGAAACAAACACAACATCCATGCCTCAATGGGATTCACACCAAACTTGTATAAAAAATGGTCAGCAGCCAGTGCTTAAGGCCACCAGGGAAGCCTGTTATGTATAATTTCTATTGATATAATCATCTCGTACAAATGGTCTGAAGCCAGCACTCAAGACCACTGGAGCAGCCCGTTACATATTTCTATTGATAATAACCATGCCACACAGAACAGCCACTAAATGACCACGGAAATACAAGTGATGACCAACCCAAGTTTCACTGTATGTAGTTTTTTTTTTTTTTAATGTTTAATTAGCAATTTTTTTTTAAATAATGCTTCAAATGTAGAACTGAACATTTCCCAATTATATATATGCCACTAAGCTGTTCCGAGTTTCAGAGGTTAGATCCTCAAAGAAGGATCAGCCAAAATTAAAGTTACTGATGAAGTCAGATTTTATTAACTGTGTTGATGCACCAAACACCTCCATTTATAATCAATCTTGCCACATCTAAGTTCAGTGATGTCTATCATGCATAAATCCTTTTGTACTTATGCTAATTTCTTTTTCTCTTGCAGGTATTCCTTTTACCTTTCTTTCCTGCCACTTGGGCTAAATAAATTATCTTTGAAACCCTATCACTCATTGTTTTTCATATGGCCAAACTGCTTCCGAAAATGCCTCCACCCTACTAACAAGATCTTGCTTTACATTACCCCCATCTGTAATGCATCTCCCCAGCACAAAAATGACTTTACTTTTACAGTATCCTCGGGTTTCACTACCACACATCAGAGTAGGAACTACATTTTCGCTCAGTCATTTGGAACCTTTTTAGAAAACCCGCCTGTCCTAGGAAATCCTCCAAAGCCAATTTCTTGCATTCAGTAGAAACAGTTCATGCAAAGTTCACAATTCTTGGCTTTTCTTTTATTTATTACACTTTGTTTGAACTTGCCAACAGGACTTCCCTTATTTATTACTCTCTGCCAACAGGACAGTTAATGGCATATAGCAACCTGAACACATGGGAATTTCCAAGACAAACTAGTACTGTCCATTTTGGTATGTTCCCATAAATAAATTGAAGAGCCATGGTGACATTATACAACCTTGGGAGATTTCTGCACTGATATAAAACTATTTCAATAAAATACCATTCACATGCTCTACTGCTAGCATGCATTAGCTTTCAAACATTTCCATTTACACCATAATTATTCAGGATCTTCCACAGAAGCATCCTGTTTAGAAAGTCATTAAGCTATCTACAATGGTAGCAAAAACTTCTTACCAACAGACTTCTTAATCATTATTATACATAATGCAAAATTTTTGTTAGTGCAGCCCTTTTAAAAAGGTGTAAAATCACTCTCAGACTTGCCAACCTTAAGAGAAAAATCCTGCAAGCATACTTTCGTATGTTTGAAATATCAGTGGACATAATTTAAAGCACTAATGTTACGTTGAGGCATATAAAAAATGTAAAAAAAATTTGTAAAAATATTTTAAAAATTCTATTCAGTTATGCATTGATTTTGAGGATAATCCAAATTATGACTGAAAAGGAGAAATTCCTCGAAGCCATCGCATGCCTAAAAATTACAGCGAAATTTTTCCGCCGTCGAATCTCCGATTTTGGAAAAGTTTCCCTCCATTTTTAAACTGAAATACAAATATTTATGGAATAAAATTATACATAATACTGGACAGAGGCAACATCACACGAAAAAGAAATTACGATTCGGGAAAAAATCTTTATTTCGTTTACTTCCGTTTCTGAAAGAAGTAGTACCATCCCGATGCATATTTTTACGAATTGGTAAAATTATTCAATGCATAGTTCTACGCGTGGAAAAAAATAAAATTCCCCGACGCATTTTTTTTTTTTTTTTTTTTTTTTTACACATTGAGAAAATTCCCGATGCGTATCTTTATACATTGGCAAAATTTCAGTGCGTACTAAACGTGATTACGCATTTTGGCGAACTCTGGTCGGCACATCACTTGAGCACTCCCGTGGAGAGGGAGAGAGAGCTACTCGCACGCTGTCACGAAGCCAGTGAGTCAAAGATGACATCATTGCGTGACACAGTGCTCGTAAGATCCAGTAGAAAATCTAAGTGGATGGTTGCAGGGTGTTGAAATATTGCGATTGAGCAATCGAAATATTAAAAAATCTGTAAAAAAAGACCTATCCGTAAATCAGTAAAATTAAGCAGAAATCCGTAAAAGTTGGCAAGTATGCAAGTCCATTTTTGAAGATTTCCCCATTTCGGCAATGACGCACAATGTTTTTGTCCTGTCACAAGCATATTTTTTTACAATTTTACTATCTGGGAATTTTTTTTAAAAAAGCACACTTGTACGGTCAGCACAGCTTAAAGGTAAGTTATGTTACACGAGGAATGAAGTAAACAAGCGCTCAACACGGATAATGCCATCGGAAGAGGAACTATCTCGAGCAAAATTTAATGTTTTGTCATTTTCTATGCACTTAGAATTGTCCACGTGTTTTTGCATATAAATGTGATTAACGATATCTCCTTTGCCCTCGTGGACAATGGAAACATGACATCTACAAATAGAGCAAAAGGCAAATTGATGGCCCTTCCTTGGTTCGATTATACATTGATAATATGCCGTATAACACTTCTTAAAAACAGACTGATATTTTCTACCAGCCATCGCGTGATTCAACACGTGCACAAAAAGTTCTCAAAAATCCCTGTGAAGAGAGACAAAGTACATCAAACAAACCAAAACGTGCTTCCGATACTGTCGACAGACGAGAAATCTGTCAGTACGTAGGGCCAACGCCAAGCCTGTTTCATGTCTGCAGCGCCAGAGATCATTAGCGGACAGAAGAGTAAACATCGCTGCCAACTGCTGACTCAAGAGGGGGAAGGTTGCTTCTCTGCTAATGAACAGATGCCTTGGATAACTTTGAACTTTTCCCCTAGTTACTTTTTAATTTACACTACGATAGTCATCAAAGTGCTCTGATGCTTCAGAGAACTTCGAACTTTTCTCCTTATTACTTTTTAATTTACGCTATGGAAATCATGATGGAATCCGGCATTGCCGGCCTAAACCCGGAGGGTTGGCAGGCCTGCACTCTACAATCACACACTATTTCTGATGTAAGGCTGTATACCTCATCAAAAACATTCTTTCCCAAACATTTCCTGGCACACCCAACAGGCCGATACCACAATAGTTTTTACATTCAGATTGATCACCTTTTCCCTTATACAAAGAAGGGGGGTCAGCAGTTATTACGTCCCTCCAATTTGGTATATTGTTGAGACACCAGCTAGTTTTGTGCGACATTGGCCAAAAGACACTGATGGTCCACCATGAAAATGACCTGCAATTGCTGATGAATGGTGTTTGAGAAACAGATCATGACAGAGTGAGCAAGATTGGTGTATGAAATACTAGAGGAATAAATGAGCAAATATCAATTGGATGTGCTGTGTAAGTAAAACTAAGGAAACAGTTTCAAGTGAATGGAATGATGAGTGTGTGGTCTGGAGTGTTGGGTGACGCAAGAGGACAAGCTGGTGTTGGCAAGATTTTAAGTGCAAAATGAAAAACAGCTTGCTTCACTACAGTTGTATGAGTGGGAAATTTTGAAGGGTATGTTTCAAAGCAAAACTCCAGGAAATACAGTAGAGCATTGAAAATCGAAACAAGCTCCCCTCAAAGCTTTTTTTTGTTGTTGTTGTTGTTTTGTGGTTGTAGTGGAAAGTTTTAGTCTGTTCATTTTAACTTGGCAAATGGAATAGCGTAATTTTGGGGCGACATGTCGAAGGTTACTTCTGATACTCAGAGAAAAGGCGAAAACTTCTCCAGTCACTTGTTCCCTGTGGGGCTAAGATTTTATGACCCATTACCACAACAGTACCACCCTTGTTTCATCCTTCAGCCATATTTGTTCACTGTGAGCCAGGAGGAAAGTTATTCCCCCTGCACTCAGCATAAAGTACACCTATTGGCAATCTGAACCAGCTTGTAATGGTTGGTAAAGTTTTGGAATTTGTACTTTATGTTTAAAAATTTCACAGCAGTAGTAAAAATGACAAATTTGTTTCATATTGCATAATAACAAAAAATCTGTACTATGTAATTTTTTGTTTACAGTTGCTAATTTTTGGTACATGCATTTGGATATAATGTAAAAATGTTAGCATATTTGTATTTTTTTACATGTTCGAAAATCCAAACTACCAGTGGTCTCAATTAATTCAGATTTTCAACACTGTACTGTAGTTATTGTTTTAGTCTGATTCTGCACCTTCTGATAGAATGATTTCTGGAATGAGCTAAATGTTGTTTTCAGCCAGTTTGGAGATTTGAAGTATGCATTGAGAATGGGTTGGAGGGTGTATAACCCTGATTTCATAAACTAATTAAATCTGTATTACATTAAATTTATGGTTTACCATGCCTTCTGACCTTGTAGTCATTACAAATCGTGAAGAGAACATGAACAAAAACACCTTGCACAATTTCTGTTCCTCATAACAAACTAGTAAATGTTTTATATGAAAAGTGATTTAGAGCAGAACATCTGTAAAACTTAGCATTTTTATTAACTTTTCAAATGTAGAAACATTTAAATGTTCTCAGTTTATACAGTTAACAAGCATATTATTCACTACAGTGCCCGTGTCATCTCATGACACAGAAAATTTATCCACAATGGTAAAGGTTACAGAAAATATGCATTTGCAGTAAGACTCAGAACTGATCATTTCTTCCATAAAAAATTTGAAAAGGCATGCAGCATGCACCAGGCTGCATCTCAATCACACCCCTTCATCAGAAGAGAAACCAACACACAAATGCACAACTGCAGACTTGTATATTGAAAACAAAAACAAAAAAAAAAAAAAAAAAATGAACGAGCATAATTTGAAAATACTCTCTGCACATTTGGTTAATAAACAAATGTACAATACCAGTGAACAGTCATTCTGCATTTGATATGTGATGTTTTCTGATTAGTAGTTAGATCTGTGAATTTATAATAATACTTTAACGAAAATTTTGAGTTATCACACAAATGACCGCTTGAGAACACCCATCGAAAAAAGTTCCTTGTTGGAGGACGGAGAAAATTTGATATTTCTAGCATTTCATCACACAAATGGGGGTAGGGGCATCTTAACTGAGGTTCATGTGATGTGAACTAAACAAATAAGAAATTATTACTTTATACCTAAAATCAGATTTGCATAAGAAGAATTTATTATTCAATATCCAAACTTGAAAGATTCACTTAGCTGAAGTTTTGGGCAATTACTTAATCTTTCAGCAACGCCCTTTTAAAAGTCTAACAAGTCACATGTACCATGAATTTATGGATCATTCAATGACAAGTTTACTCACAAACAGGTTTTGTTTTGTTTTGTGATTGCAAAATTTTGCTAATGTTCTGCCTCATGAAATTTGATGCAGAAAGTTACTGACCCAGCTTCACAAAACTGGTAACATACATCAATGAATGAAGCTTTATCAGAGTTTTTGGCACTAGTTTAACAGAACAGCATTGTAGAGGATTTTTAAATAAATCAGAAGTTCTACAGCAGTCAAAATCAGCCAAAAATAACTTGTAAGCAATACATCAAACTTCTAACATGAAATCAACTCAAAGCTTGAATGAGGTTAAAATAAATTTCCTGATTTTAACAATAAATTAATACATTTTTAATAAAACCTGATTAAAATTGCAAAAGAATGAAAATTTATAAACAAGTCTGAAATTTGATTTAAAAAATTAATGTTACGGTCAAAGCTAACTGCAAAATAAAGGAAATCAGCAAATAAAACAAGCAATAAATATTTTAACGTGAAACATTCACTAGATACTGTAATACATGTAAGTTTATTAAAAGGAACACTCCACTAAAAAAAATATTTTAAAAATTATGACGAGGTCCGAAGTTCATCACAAATTAAAGAAAGACCTGCAAATAAATACTAACAATAGGGAGGGAAAGGACTTTCCCACCCTCAAAAAAAAAAAAAAAAAAAAAAAAACCTAGGCAGTTAGCACTTGCATGTTTATGACATGTAAAAATACAAATATTCAGGGGAAAAAAATTAATGCTTGTACAGTTTTTACAAAGATTAGTCACAGCAGAAGGCACAAAGCTCATGATAGGAGAAATACATGATACACTTCAGCATTAACATATATATAATACTAGCAAAATGAGCAATGCATTTTGTTTGTTTTTCCATATAATCTTAAGGTTATTAATGTTCAACAAATTGTACTGAAAATAATTTTACACATGATTCAACAAATTGCTGGATGAGATTAAGTAAAGCCTGTATCTTGTTCAGATCTCATTACAACAGAAGTATCCAAGCTTTCCTTAACCACTATATATCAAAGTCCAACTTTAAAAATGCTTTTGATAATATGAAGTTATGTTCTAAATAGTTCCCAACATTAAAGTTTTAAAGCCCTAAAAAGAATGCCAGGGTAAGAAAAATCAAAATGGAATGTAACTATTGCAACAATATGAATAGTATGCAGACATGATTCTGCCAATTCTCAAAGGAATACAGAAGCTACCCCCTTCAAATCTTGCACTATTTTTTTTTTTTTCTGGCAGAAATTGTTACAGAATGGCCCATGAAAAAATGGACTATATTTGATTACATGTTTTCAAACTGATCCACTCTTCTCTTAGTATTTCCCTTACGAATTTCACGAAGTGTCTTGTATTTGTCTCTTCCCTGCCTAACATTTTCTTGGTGGAGAAGATCATTCCGAGTCAATTTTGCTTCATCTTTTGAAGAGGCAAGCTCTTTGCTTAATTCCTATAAAACACAGATATGAATTAACCCACTATGGATCTACGAATACAGAACACAGCACATTAAAGCAACTCCTCATGCAAGCTCCACTCAGTTATTCCTTACACAGGTATACTACACTACACACTCGAGAAGCATACAGTAACAAATAGGAAATGCATAATACATACATAACGAATAAATGAAGGTAGTTGGATGAACTCAAGGATTTTACAGAGGTCTCTGGCATACTTACCAAGGAGCTGTTAACTGCTTGCACACTTTAAGGGTTAACTGTCACTATACCTATAACAATAAATTCTACCTCCAACAACAAGTTCCTATGGTATCCTACTGTCACCACTGCTCACAGAAACTTCCTTGCAACACACTGGAAATTCAGTCATTGCTATGAATCATCTTCAACCCACTACCTGGTTTCAATTTGTTGACAACATATTTGTTGTGTGGACTCATTCTTTTCATGATATACTTCAGCTAACATCAAGTCCCTGAATTTTTCCTTCCAAACTTACTGTCCATGAAGTCAACAGTACCATTGAAATTTCCTGGATGTTTGCCTTGCAAGAATTGGAAATAAGATTGAATGTTTCGGTTTTCATGAACCTTCTACTGCTACCAATATAATAACCTTCACTTCCCACACCTTCAGTGCCTACAATCAATACAATATCCTTCACTTCTCGCACATTTGGTGCATACAAATGATATAAAAAAAAATATCCTTTACTTTCCACACCTCGGTGCCTCACTTGTTTTATTGCTCATGTCAACATTTGCAATAGCCCAACATCTCTTGCCTTTGAATAGAGTAACATTAAAACCACTGCTGCATACCACCAATTCTCCCTAGCAGTTTGCATGACAAACTCATAAAAAAAGTTTGAAGTCAAAAAATTCCATTACTTTCAGTTCTTCAGAGGCCTACAAGACTATATAATTATAATTTGCTGGATGTATTAGTATCAAGTCTAATCCTACATCATGAAACTTGTCCTCTTGAACAAAGATAAAATCAAAAAATTTATTTTTCCTGTTGTGTACAAGATCTCCATTTCCACCACAGTGCATTTCACAAATTACTAAAAGTCTGGCTGAGCATAAAAAGAATATTACCCCAGGAAGACCAATTCTTCCTTGAGATTATTGATTCTCTCAGATACATCAGCTTTTTCTCTCTGTATGAACTGAGAAAATTGCTCCTTTCATAACAAAAAAGGCTATTTTTATTAGAGCACAAAACCAATAGTCTTAATTTAGTCCCATCCTTCGTAAATCTTTTATCCTTTTGCAACAACTGTAATGAAGTAATTAAATATTCAAAGCTGGTCTTGCTCAGACTGTTTATAGGTGATCAAAGATCCAAACAGGATTGAGTATTCTGAGTTAGCAATTCTTTTAACAATTTATGTGCATATCCTTTATTCATACAGCAACATAAATCTCACATTTCAGCAGTACACATGACCATGAAAGTGTGGTATACACAGGGTTTTAAATGGCACGAGAGTGAAGGGCAGCAATGGAGCACCAAACATTTAGTATTGGGTTGTGGGAATGTTACCTAATCAACTGGTACACCAGTGACCTAGTCTAAGTTAATCATGGCACTACTGGTTGTATTAAACTGTACGAGAAATAAATTGTGTAAAACATTCAAATCAATGAACGCCAACAGCCACACACAGAAACAGCATGCCAAAAAGACAAAAGAATTACACAAAACACTATATAAATTACTTTGGTTTTACTAAACATATTCAGAATACTTGTTCAAAATTACTTTCCAGATGTGGATATAAGCAGAAAGCTAAGGCATTTCCCTAGACAGTTTACTGAAAATAATTTGAAATATACCTTGTTGATTATTTTTTCCTTTTTTTTTTTTTTTTTTTTTTTATATAAAGGTTGAAATTTTGTTAGTTTTCTTCTCTTGGAGAGGGGTTGATTTAGGGTTTAAACCTTAATAAGTAAATCAAACTCATCTTTGTTATGTGGCTTCCTAGATTATTATATTCAAACTAGTTAACTTTTTAATGGGATTTATCTAAGTTAAATCTTCAAATTTTTGGAAAGAACTCTTTTTTGTCAGGCAGTTCTTCGTTCAGGTGACAGAGATTGAACAAAGGAGAGGCGTTCTCTCCGAAAATTTCCAGAAATTTAAAGATTTTACCTTAATTAGATCTTTTTTTGCCTGTTGACCCCCCCCTCTTATGATAAACCTTTACTTATGCATTATTATAATTTCATTTTTGCAAATTTAGTTTTCTTTTTTTTTTATGGCCTCCTCATAAAGTTTCTAGATTCACACAATTACTACGCTTCATTTATGAGTTTAATGGATCTCATACTTTCTTGGCCTCAGTTTAACACTGATTTTCAGTGCTTTACTAAATAAGTTTGAAAATCCTACAAGCTGGTTCTGTAAAACACTGAAGACAGGATTTGAAAAATAAAAGGATACACGAAACATCTGTAACCTGTTAAAGCACTTGAGAGTTCAGAACTAATCCTTTCTCATTCTAAGCAGACTACTAGTGCCAAGAAAAAATTATAACAAGAGATGAACAAATTGAATACATAAAAATGAATCATAAGTACAAACAATGAAAAAACACCACCACAGAAAAACAAAACAGGTGATACTAGAAAGTAAGATTCCAATACTGCTTTCAGAATGGCACCTACTGACTAAGTTCCTGAAGCTCACACTTAATAATGTAATAAACAGTCTGTGATACTACTTTTTACATCCATATGTAACAAGTAGGGTCACAGACAAGACTACTAGTTACATTCATATGCAACAGAACATCCCCTCCATATACGTAGATCTTTCAAATTATTGCAGTGAAATATGACTAAACTGCAGTCTAAAAACAGTAATGTAGTAAGGGCACGTCTCTCTACCAAAGGTGGTTTGTGACCAAGACAGAAATACTTGTACCCTGAAGGAAGCAAATAATACTTATGGCTGGAAGATTAATTTCCTCTAACCACTTTCAGAGTAACATCAAGAAACCATGCGACTGCTACAGCAATTCATGTAGAAAAAAAAAAAAAAGACAGGAACTTGAAAGGCCAAACTCTAGCCACAAGCGACCAAGAACACCTGAAACTGTATAATGGTTTTGAAATATAAAGGCAAATATCACAGTCAGATAGCTGGCCTTAATCTTAACATAATTATCAAACGTAGAGTCCTGCATCGCTCTTATGGTGATCGTAAGTGGGGGAGGAAGGGAGATGTATTTTGAGACATCTGCCACCATCTCTCCTAAACAAATGTAGCACTGCTGCAATACCACCATAAAACTAAGCTCTGAAACAACTTCACCTTGAAAAATCAGAATATCCACTTGTGAGATTCTAGTTTGTGTGTAACATGTCATTCAGGTCATCTGCAATAACAGTTAGCAGCAAAAGCAGGTTGCTGTGATCTAACCAAGCAGTTTACTAATAGGTCCTCATATTTGATTTTTTTTTATTGGAGGTTTAACGACCACTATGAGTAACTCAATGGGCTATAAGCAGTTGCCCGTCCCTAATTTAGGGCCACTGGTTCCAAGGAAGCCAGTGCCGCAAGACAAACGCAACATCCATGCCCCACCAGGATTCAAACCTGGACCCCTCTCGGGTGAATGGTTAGAAGCCATTGCTTAAGACCACTGCGCCACCAGGGCAGCTATTTGATCTTCACAGATACCTTAAAAAGTCCAACTTCAAATGTTAAAAGAACAGACATGTTTTGGGATATGCACATTTTATTTGCTAAATCGGTCATAATTTATTCCACAAACACGAAGTAAAAGAAATATATCCATTTTAGTCTTACATTTCTTGTCAAAACTCTCAAACTCACTTGATCATCATAAGCTCAGAAACCAATATGAATGCTGTTCAGCAGCAAAACATGACCCACTTTAAAATAGAAATGCAGATCTATTTCACCAAAATTACTGCTACAGGAAGATATGAATGGAAATTCAATACCTTAAAAGTATAATTTAGTAATACGGGGATTACCAGGAAGACCTAACTTTTATATTTTTGTCAGATTTTCAGGTTGCACACCAACCTACTGTCAGGACTGACTTAAGAGAGTAGGTACTGCCATTCAAGCTGTAATACCCAGCCTTCCTGTTCGTTAATCGTGACACCTCTTTCAATTTGTAGACCTTCCTTCAACTTCCATTTTACAAAGTGACGTTGATGTGAAAAGATTTTTTTTTTTATTGAGCCTCAGTTAATTGAATGCCCAGTACTTTGTGTATGTCAAGGCACATCTTGTTTTTACTATTCAGGTCCCAAGCAAGTTGAACATAAAATTTTAAGCTAATCCTCTGTAGCTTTTCAAATAAACTAATGGTAAGTTGCCTTTCTGGTAAGTTACTGCTAGATTTTTTGTTTTTGTTTTTGTTTTTTTGTTATATCATGTTTCTATCATTACAGAAGAATAGTTATTTGCAGCAAGAGTACTTTAATTATTTTTATGGAGTTTCATAGATGTTTCTGAAGGATCCAGTACCTCTACCAGAAATTGTGAAACAAGATTACATTTAATATAGGAGAGATGGCAAGAGTGGTACTTCAGAACTTTATTAGTTTTGGTAGGTTTCTTTATATAACTTTGTAGTAATTTTTCTTCCTGAGGCTGTAAGGGTCACATCCAAAAAATTCAGGTTAATATCTTATTGAAGTTCTAAAGTGAATTTCAGAGAATTATCAATGTTATTAAATAGATTGAAGGTGTTTTCTGGGAGAGACTTCATTGGCAACTATTATGAGGATGTTTCATCCATATATCTTACATACAGCGGAATAATGACGGTTCAGGTAGTATTTTATTTTGGGGTTTCCCAAATACTAGTGAAGCATTCTACATCAATCTGATCAAACGAGAACACACTCTTTCAATGGCTTATTTATAGCTGAAATTTATATTTTCCTATGTGAATTCTCTGTACCTCAACTATCCTTCCACTGATATAAACTGTAACAATAAACAAATTCCTCTTGGGATTTTTCTACTGACAGAGGTAAGCAGGCTCTATAAATTTCATTCAACAAAAATAGGCTCACTCAATAAATGCAACTTTGTACATTATATGTGGACTGGCCCTGATTTATTCTAGTCACATTATATCTTTTGAAAAGGCAAATATGCCCATTTCATGAAAATTTGTAATGAATCTAAATTGCCTGATATGCCAACACAAATTCCAAGAATACTCACACATTACTGAAACTCCTAACTACAAATTCTTTGTCACACTGTATACCAGATTCATATGACTTGTTTTTTCAAGTCTAGCCATTGTTAAGATCATGCCAGTATTAAACATTTAATCAAACCATGTGTCCAAAACCTTTCCAACAGCAAACAAAAACTACAAGGACATACCAACAGCAACAACACAATTTAAACATATGCTGGGTTCCTTGCACAAGAAATACACGTTTTATACCAGCTGTAGTCCAAATCCATTTGAACATGGACATATGTGAATATTACTTTCATTATAATCATTGTTTAAGAGAATGATTAATTCTGGCCAGATTTATTTTAATCTTCAAAATATCTCTACCAAGAGGAACACATAAACAAGATGAAATAATATGAAATCACTTTTAATTGCCCAGCAAAATGCTTCAATCAATGCTTTACAATATAAAAAATACTTTTAACAAGGAAAAGTAGCACCCATGTCTTAGATGAAAAACTGCTTATTTCTGCCATGCTCAATTCTTTAAACATAGACTCTTTTCCTTGTGGATTTATTAAAACATTTCCAAAAGCTGAAGTTACTTTTGAAAAATGCTGGCGCCTTATAAAAGATGTCTGAATTTTTCAGACAAATCAAGCATGTGTAGAGTTAATTGTAGTGTCTTTGAATTTATATGTCTTTAAGACGAAGTTTCTCATAAAAAGTGAATATCTTCTAATAGAAATGTAAGTAAGCATCTCAGTTGCTACTCAGAATTAATTCCAATTTGCACAAGCTCAACTCAAATGTAACTAACAGTATGTTGCATTGTACTTGTCTTGAACTACAGATATTTCACAGGCTAACATATCAAATGATCTTGAAACAAACAAGAGCTACACAGAAGTTGAAGAAATGGATTTATTATTCTTCACATTCCCTGAAACACCACTTTGTGGCCACAATGAATCTATGGTGCAGACACAAAAGTGCAATACTCTTCCTTCTAAAAGACAAACCTGCAATTGGTGGGGAAAATATACAGATGTACTGATCCTGGCACACAATTTTTCTGTGGCAAGCTTTTTGCTACACCCACAGTACACATTAATCTAGCTTAAGGGGCACCAAATCAGAAGTGTGTGTTTTAAGTTTATATCAAGGCTCTGCTGCTAGTTTCAAAAATCATAATTCAGATGCTACACAGGTGCTTGCCAATAATGACTATCCATTTAACATCTCCAAACCAACAACTACTGAAATTTCCTAAGAAATTACATTTGTTCAGGGGCAGGCAATTTTATTGAAGATGAAAATAAGCGAAAGCTAACTAATTGAAAACTAAATCATCAAAACCAAATTCATTAAATGAGCACTTTACGATAAGATTTCTTTCAGAAATTATAAAATTAATTTATCAAAATAAGTTTTTCAATGAATTTGTTCAATTGGACATACAAACATCTTTCTTAATAGTAATTGTAAAACATCTTAAAAGGCTTACATGATCAGCATGATAAATATACTTGGTATGGAATCTTGTATCAGAATAAAGAATATAATTTTTGGCAAGTCACATAGAGTGTATTGGATTTTAAACACTTCAGAGCACAAGTTTGCTCCTAAAAAACTTTAGTGATTTTAATTTCTTAATTCCTCATTTGGGGTCTAAGAAGTGTAATGAATTTTAAGTCACATGTCAGAAATTTATTAAATATTATTAAACTATTTAAAATAAATTCAAGATTTGAAGTAATTCAGTAAAAAAAAAAAATGTATGTTTAAGAAGTCAGTTATCAACTGGACTGAATCATTCTCTATTATAGAGCATAACCATTTAACAATACACATCCCTAAAACCTTAATTTAGTTTAATAATTGATTCAGCTTTCAAATGTCATTTTTTATCTTTCATATTTCTTTTATTAAACAGCTGCACTATAGATGAAATAAATATTATTCTTAATATCAGATGAATGAATATTATTCTTAATATTAATAACACTATAATATACAGGGCGATTCTAAATTCATAGGACAAACTTTAAGGGATGATAGGGCAAAGAATGTTTTTTTGTCAAACAATGTATGTCCGCATCTGTCGCATTTAAGCGCTAACACAGGAATTGCTCAGAAAGTGAAATACATTTTTATTTACCTTATTTTACAATAAATGCTCAAAGGAGCAATCGACAACAGTAATACATGTCTGACAGCGTTAACAAAAGTGATTGCCGTACATTTTCAAAGACGCCAGGTATTTCTCGAACAACTGCAGCAGCAACAAACAGTCTGGCAACGAGGTCGTCAATGGAAGTCTCGCACATCAGGCCCTTTAGATGTCTCCATAGGAAGAAATTGAGACTTGATAAATTGGGAGATTGTGGTGGCCAAGCGACAGGTCCACCTCGGCCAATCCATCGACCCCCAAATGTGGCATCTGGGTAATTACGCACATCAATGCTGAAATGTGATGGTGCCCCATCCTGTTGAAACCACATTTGACTTCAAATGGCTACTAGAATATCCTGAAGCAATTCTGGCAAGACCTGCTGACATGGAATGATCCGGTTTCACAAACTGGTAATGCAAACACTAAAAAAATTTATGATCTGGCACTCGTCTATTAGTTAAGCGTTCATGGTACAATATTTGCGCAGCTCTTCCATATCCATTGGGAGCCCCATACATTAGATGCATGTCTGCCTTCTCGGAATTCATGTTTGCTCCATCATGTGCGAAATCGGCCTTGCGACCGACGGGTTAAAGCAGAGGAATGATTTTCAAGCTCACCAAACAGCACCCTCTAGCGCCTACACGCTTCGGTTACGGACATACATTGTTTGACCAAAAATGTTTGTTTTAGTGTGCCCTACCACCCCTTAAAGTTTGTCTTATGAATTTAGAATCACCCTGTAGGTGAATGAATATCCTTCTTAATTATTAATAACACTATTGGGAAAGTTTGTTCAATTCATATGCTTAACCAACAAATAGAAACTCCCAATATGGTCCTCTGATTTACCACTATTATTCTACAGAGTGCATTTGATTTCATAATAAAAAAAGTGAGCCCTTAAGATGAATTCATTTTTCAGGGATTTCCTCTAGAGCAATAATTCATAATCAAAAAATGGGCCCTAAGATGAATTCATTTTTTAGGGATTTAACCTAGAGCAACAATTTTCAAAAAACTTGCCCAGCAACATATTCTGGGTTCGATTATTTCACTTTCGATTTGTTCACATTTTCAATGAATTCACCTGGAGCCAATTGTTCCTGGCATGTTGTTTGTTTACTGACTTTAAAAAGTGCTCCACACTTTTTACAGTAACTTGATAGTCCTGAAGAACTACAGAGCAACATGTAAAATAAAACTTTTCCTAGGGATCAGAAACTTGAGTTTTCAGACCACCACCAAATCTGTCTGTTACCAGTACAGGATGACTCAGTTCTATATATAATAAAGTCCATCTATCAGCTGAATATTAGAAGCTGCCATATAGTACATTTCTTTGTTTAATTACAGAATTTGAAATAAAATGGAACAGCACAGAGCTTGAAATTTTGCAGACTTTTAGTATGCCCATTTAAACAACAAGTAAACCTATTCTATATCCTATTCAAGATCTTTTTTCTTTTCACCAAATATGAGCATCTTAATGGCACTATATATGACATTAAATATTTTGAAAACATTGACATCCCTTTCCAGAGTGACCTTGTCAACAGCGTTAACAAAATTAAATTCCACAAAAACACTTACATAAAAATGCAAGTGTTCTGATGGAATAGCTACTGCAATGGCATTTTAATCTCTGCAGCACTGTTTTGTTTTGAAGGACTGACACACAGCTTTTCACTTAATAATACCTATGAATATAATGTCTGAATAGATTTTTCTTTTAATAAGGAACAAAACAATGCATAAAAAAAATTGCACTTTTATACATGGACCACCAGATATGAACTTCATTTGAAACAGTAACAGGTTAATCTCCATAACTATACCACAATAGAATTCAGTTTAATTAGACAGTGTACTTGATAAGTGCCAAAAGTACCTTTAATTGGTCTTGAAGATGCTTCTCCTTAGAAACCTGGGTAATGCGATCCTCTTCAGGACGTGGAAGATTTATTGAATCATCTTTAGACAACTCTGCACCTACAATGAAGAAAGCGATTAATAGATTATGTGACAAAAAAAAAAAAAAAAAAAAAAAAAAAGCAGCTTATAATTGAGCAGGAAAAACTGACAACACAATTCTCTACACCATCAGAAACATTTTCACACAACATACCTTCAGAACATAGATCACCAATGAAAATCCGTAAGCATGGCATTCAAGAAAACAGTGTTAAGTTTATTTTTGCAGTGTCCTGCAAAACAACAACAAATAATTATGCTCAATAGAGATTAACTGTTCATGTACTGAAGGCCAAAAATGTCTTTTTTTTCTGTCTATATTTCCTGAATCATACAAAAATCTTGAGTTCTGGCACAAATGATTATGTGCAAATCTCAAATGGTACAGCAGAATTACTACAGCATTCACCACACACCTCAGGCAACAGAAGAAAAAAAACAACATCTGTTACATTAAAAGAAAAAACTGCAGACACACACGTGTGTATATACACATTAGAAGTTTGTATGAAATTCAAACTGAGTATAAATAAGGGGAAAACAACAGTTATGGTTTTTGAGAGAGGAACTGTTAGTACCGAATGCAAGATAAGTCTTAATGGCAGAGATCGACCAGGTGAATGAGTTTGTATATTTAGAAAGTGCGTGTTTGACAAAGAGAACAAATTAGGTGGCGAAATTAACAGGAGAGTGAATTCTTCATTGAAAGTCATAGCTGTCTTAAGATTTCACAGAAATGATAGGTTCTCAAGGAAGTCCTGAATGGCTGTGCATGAAAGTAATTGTTCTCGCTCTGATGTACGGCAGTGAAATCTGGGTATGGTGGAAAAGACACAGGAGTCATTTGTGTGCTGGGTAGATGAATTACTTTACAGGGGATTTGTCGTAAGACATGCTCCGATCATGTGAGGAATGCAGATGTGTTGCAGATATGTAATGTGAGGCAAAATGTTGTTAGTAAGGTGGGGACTAATATTCTTAGGTGGCTTGGCCATGTTGAAAGAATGAGCAACAAGGAGCTGACTAAGAGAATTTTTTCAGCCCAAGTGGCAGGATAGAAAGGTGGAGTAAGGGCAAGGAAATCATGAGAGGACCAGTTTCAAGAATGGCTGCTTGAAAAAAAGATTATAAGTACAAAAGGTCTCGTGTGCAGCGTGCGATGGATTTTAATGAAGCTCAAGCTGTGTGCTATCATTGTAATAGAGGCATTTGATACACCAACAGTAAGTAATTCTAGTTCTATCAGTTAAATGTGTACTTGACAGATGGTCTTTGAGGAGCTAACCTCTGAATCTCAGAAAACAGCTTAATGATATGTACATATACATTACAAAATGATCAAGCAATCATTAATTGCATGGTCTTGTGCAGGCAAGCAACAGAAGCACAATAGTGGCAATTTAATAGCTATGCATTCATACACAAACATTTCATCCCATGAGTGACATTAAAAAATTAAGATGACCTTACCCATTGAAGCTGCTGCTTATGCAATAGGTAATGCACTGTCAGGATTACCAGAAATGCTCATATACATAAATCTCTTAATTCATTGATTCAGTTACTTTGACTTGAATACACTTATTACATATTTTTAAGTCACTTCTCTCAAAAGATTGTGCCAAACTTTTCATTTTTTTTTCTTCTTGAACTATTCAGAAAACATGGAAATAAATAAAAACTACCACCTTCTGAACATTTTTTCCTTTTTCTTTGTGAGTTTGTTTTGTTTTATGGTTTAGCAATTTGCATGAGCATCTAAAATTATGTTGAGTCACTCTCTTCCTTTAGGGCCACTGGTTCCAAGAAGGATAAGAACTCGACTTATGGTCATTCTATGTTAAATCAACAAATTAAGAAAAAAATTTGCCAACCATTTTTGGTTTTGATAAAATTTGGTAGGTGATATGTACCAATCTTCTGAACTCCAAAACAATTTCTTTTATGCCTTAAAAAAATTTTGCTCCTCAGATATAGTTTACTACACGGACAAGCAAAAAAAAAAAAAAAAAAAAAAAAAAAATGCCATTTCACACTTATTTTCTGAAAGCTGTAGAATTTTTATTTAAATTAGCAGGGTGGTCAGATAGGGCTTATTTGAATTTTAAAGAATAAACTGTTATTTGTGCAGACTAAATTAAATTTAAGTTAAGCCTAAACAGAGGTTTTTGTGGCTCGAATCTTTGTTCATGAAGTGTTGTTTTTTTGCCATTTTAAGCATAAAGAAAACAATGAAGGACTAGAAGTAACAGGCCAATTTTTTTCCCCGTTACTCATGTATAAGTAGTATGTGCAGAAAAAAAAAAAATTGAGCTGTTGCTGGTAAGTCCATCCTGTGCTTCCTTCACCCTGAAAAAATTGCTCAAACTTCAAAAAATTTTAAAAATGTGCTTTTTCATACCCCAAAAAAGTCATGTGGGACAGGTGATAAAAATTTTTAAATGCCAGGATAAGAAACCCTTATAATGTACTTTAAACAAAAAAAATTGTCTTGTGACTCCAAGGGATAGAAGAGATGCAAGCTGTTGAAATAACACAAAAAAAACAACTTGATCGCTAGTGAAAATGGGCTAGGCAGACAGGATAATTACCAACAAAATTTACTTAAAATTCATTTACATAAAATACAAAGCATGTATTTAAGAATGAGAATTGTCCTTAATTATGAAAATTTGTTTTTTTTTGCAATTTTTTCATCAGAACTGAGCCTAGATGCTTTTTGTTTGTTTTTGAGCAACTGCTTCAAACAGTTTCTTTCTTGTTTTGCTGTTGTACTAGTTTGCACATTAGCTGAAGTTTTCTCTTGCAAGCAAGCTGTGCTTTCTTCTTAAGTTCTGCAGCCATATTTGTCTTTCATTCCTTCTGCAGCTGCATACATCTATTGCTAAATTTTTCTTTCTACTGATATCTTCCCAATCCCATTTCTTCAATGTAACTTTTTTCTTTTATGCCCTCATTTTAGCAAAGTTGGAATCAACTGCTTCTTTCGAATAGTCCATTTTACTGAAGGATTGACATCCAAACTTACCCTGTGTCTGTAGTTTAACAGTTTGAACAGCAAAATAAGTTTTGATGCTCATTCTTCCTGATTTTATGTCTGCAATTTCATCTATCATTGCTGGAATAGCATTCAGCCTGAGGACCATGAGTGCACAATATCACAGCCTTCACTACTTTAGATAAATGGTGTAGCATTGAGAATATGGATACTTTTGAAAACCATGAATTAACCAATTTTCCAAATTTGTCACTTCCATTTTCAGAAACTTTCCCCTCCCTTATTTTAAGTTGAAATGCAACATTTATGGGCAAAAATAATATTTAACAACACAGGATAGTGGGAACATTACACGGTGTGGGGTTACACATTTACACAAGAAATCTTCAATCCATCCAACTTCCAGGTTTTCATAAATTTTCCCTCCAATTTCAAGCTAAAATACATAAATTTATGGGATGAAATATTTCACAATGCTGGACAGAAGGGGCACACAAGAAACCGAATTTAAGATTACGTGGAACTCTTGGTCCTTTCTACCTTCAGTTTTCAGAAATTTGTTGGGCTACATTTTCAAACTGAAATACAAACACCTATGTAGTAAAATGATATGTAACAATTATATAGGACAGAAGAAAAAAATTACGATAACACAAGAAACTTTTACTTAGCCTAACTTTTGTTATTGAAAGTTTTGAAAGATAGCACCATCCCTAAACAAAAAATGACCCCCACCCCTCCCCCAAAGTTCTCTTCAGTTTTGCATAAATCTGAAGAATAAACCCAATGATGTAAAAAAGCAGGAATCTGTGGAAGAATCTCATGCCTGGGTATCCCTACAGAGAATATGTTTTACTGGTTTAATGGGAATCTGCATGAACATTCAAGTTAGGTGAAAATTCTCCAAATAAGACACCTTTGATTGTTGACCACTATAGCATAAGGCTAACATGCTCTGCTAGATATAGAGAGATCTGGGATTCGGATCCCCAGCGGTGACCAGATAAAAAAATTTCGGTTGCTGTGTGTTAATTAAAGAAAAACGTGGAAAGAGCGACGTCTTTGTTTATTCAAGTTAGGACTCAGTACTGACTTAACTTCCACAGCCACTACATCAAACGACTAATATGCTGAAAATTTTTGCATTAAGAATTCTGGATTAGAATATACATTAGAGTACATACCAAATTCACCATTGACCATATCATCATTTTCTTCATGTTCATCTTCCTGAACATTTAGATGCTGAGGTGTTGTGGCATCAAGAAGAGCGGCACGTGCCTCCTCTTGCCGCTTTCTTGCTTCTTCTACTTCTTCTTGAAGTTTTTTTGTTTCTTCATCTTTCAGATTAACTTCTTCTTGGATACGAAGTACTTCTTGCTGTTTTGCCTGGATAGCTTCAGCCTAAGAAAAACAAGTAAATATATAAATACTAATATTTTAGTAAACTATGTTTGCACTAGTATGAATTGTGAGAAAATACCGACACACAAAAATAAAAATCTCAAATATACCACTAAATTTGCTCAGTGAAAAAGAATAGGCAATTCACTTTAAAGCATACAAGCTGAATTTCTTTACAGTTGAGAAAGCAAATTAAAGGTTCTGTTTTAAAAATCCACTTTTCATATTTTTAATTTCAATAATTTTGTAGCAGTATTGGCCTTCACTTATTTCAAAGAAAACCCAAGAGCTTCACATTCAATAGCTACAATCACGATCAAAATGAAAAACTTGTACTGCCTGCTTTGCATAGCACTCCGGTTTTTTTTCTAGGTGGGAGTAGATAAACATGTACTGTAGAGAAATGGCATAGATGCATATTTGCATTTCACATACACAATTCTAGAAATCCAGTTTGTGTGTGGGGTAGGGGTGATGCCTGTAAACATACCAAAAATTCTCTCCTAAAGGCAAAGAAAGGACAGTATCTACCAGGTATTTCTCTCTCTCTCTCTCTCTCTCTCTCTCTCTCTCTCTCTCTCTCTCTCTCTCTCAATCAAACTTATTTCCAAACCTTTCCACACCTTTTCTTGCTAAATGTTCACTCTGGCTACATGCATAATTTGTATTTAACACAATATTCCTGATTTAAGCTAAATGTCTTCACCCCATTCTCCACATACTGTACCTTTTTCTGATGAGCATCCGAGTGGGTACACAGCTAAGCTTACTGACATTCAGTCTAGGCAATATAGAGATTTTTGGTACAGAACCACTGATTACACACACTTTACTTGGACTTAAGATTTCTTTTCTTAAAATGTAAGTATTATGCATGAAAATTCAGTAGCATAATTTTGATTTATGGTACTACTACACATTTTAGGGTTTTTTGTTTTTTTCCTGTTCAATGTTACAAAACTCCATTGATAAAGTAAAGAATTTTCAAATATCTTTTTTGCTAATGACCCTTTATTCAGCAAATATTCCCTCCCAGTCACATCCTCTCATTTTAAAGGCTGCAACTTTCACTTTGTACATGACTGCTGACCACCTTATCAAGTCCAAGTCTATTTTATTTTAACCTGTGTAGTGCCTTATTCACTATACCTTTTGCTGTAAAAATATTTGAATGTGAATTCAGTGCAGGTTCTTTGAATAGCTGTGCTATGTTTCCTCTATTAGCTTTAATTTATATATTTTTTTCTTTTCTTTTGGAAGCAACAAATAGTTTTATGCTATAACTGAAATAACCTTTTAGCTTTCTTTACATCTGCCAACATGGCTGACGGCACTAAAAATTAACAGTAGCCACATTTACGAATAACTACTTAAGCATCACTTCAAAGTAATTTTATGATTTCAGAATTATGTACTAATTTATTACAGTACTAATTGTTATATTAACTAATGAAAAAAAATTATATGTACTTTCTGATTAAGAGGTGAGAATACTGACCAGCCTAGCCTTTTCTTCTGCTTCCATAGCTTTATCATTTTCTAGCTTCTTCAACATTTCCTCTAATTCACCTTGTTTAGATTCAAGCTCTGCTTTGGACAACTGAACTTGGCGAAGCTGTTCTTCTAAACGCCTGATGCTATCCTGTGCTTCGTGAAGTTCTGTAATGTAAAATATGTAAGAAAGAAAATTCCAACAATATACCTTAACACCTTACACACTCAATGATCATTCAACTGCTGAAAGTCAGTTGAGAAATTCTACAATTTCCAAACAATATATGTATATACAGCTACTACAATAAACCACTGCAAATAGCATCTAGAAAAATTCTTGTTTAAAAGTTTTACACATTAACTCCAAAAATAATTTTTTTAACAATTACACTGCTTCCAACTGTTCAAATTAAAAAATGGATTTGCATGACACTGCACTTCCCCCTAAAACAATGCAGCAAAACTCCTTTTGATTTTAACTCTCACTTTCATCAATCACATAATAATCAAAACATTCAGTTAAAAAGTAGTTTTCGACCTCTAGATTTCCATTAGAGCTTGCTATCCATTACATGACCCAGGACAGTGAAGTTTCCGTAATGGAGTTGATCAGTGATGGAGTTGATTTTTCCGTAATGGAATTGATCAGTGTCTGTGTACTGAGTCTGAACTACAGACACTGATCAACTCCATTACAGAAAAAATTTCCTTCCATTAATCTCACTATATCTAAGGAAGTAAAAAACAAAATTGATTTCCTGGATGTATCCATCTGCAGAAACGCTGATCTCTCCATCACTCGTTCCATCTATCATAAACCTTCTGCGGCCACTAACATCATTCCCTACAAATCTTTCACTCTGCATCTCTACAAGCTTGCAGCATTCATCCATAGGGCTCATATCATTTGCAACAACCAACTTTCTCTTCAAGAAGAATTCTCCAAAATTTCTGCAATAGCCCTCTCTAATGGTTTCCCTGCTCTTACGGTCAACTCCCTCTTAAAGAAATATATGAAAATAATTTGAAAATTTAATGCCTCCTTCCTCAAAAGAAAGAAAACCTGAAATTCTCTGGTTCTGTTCCTTACCATCCTTCCTATGCTTATAAGTTACAGATTCTTTTTAGAAGTTTTGGTTACCATCTTGCCATTAAATCCACCCCAAACATCTTGAAACTTCTACAAAGGGATAGGGACAAAGTTGAAAATCTGGACCTCTGAGGAGTTTACTGCATTCCTATCTCTTCTTCAACAGGTGATAACTTATACATTGGAAGCACATACAGGAGCGTTAACCACAGAATTTTAGAACATAAAAAAGATGTTTTGAAAGCCGATCCTAATACAGCCTTGTCTATTTTGACAATGGAAGGACACATCTGCAGTTCCCCGCTGGAATGAAGCAAAACGAATTGCTTCTTTTGACCATTGTTTCTGCCCTCCGTTACCGTGAAATCCTGGAAATTATTTTCAACTCAATGACTTGCAATTCCGAATCTCCTCTCTACATTCCTATGATCTGGAGATCAATTCTAAGTTTTGGCAACAAAAATAGAAAAAATAATGCAGGATCTGGCAACAATCTTAGTCCTCCATTGGCGTGATGAAAACCTAAGATAAGGTCGAAAGCTCCCAGCTTACGAACTTTCTTGTAAAAGTTTTTTTCATGTAACGTAACTAGCGTGATCATGTTACCTTTATTTGCTTAACTATATGTTGGTAATTAACCAATAACTTATGGGTAATAATACAATGTGAATAAACCAGCAACCAGTACACCCTTACACCAGTGATGGAAAGTTGCAAAACCATTTTTGGAGCAGCAAAATGCCTTTTTGGAGCAGGTAAAATACATTTTTGGAGCAGGTAAAATACATTTTTGAAGCAGCAAAATGCGTTTTTGGAGCAGGTGAAATAACATTTTTGGAGCAGGTAAAATATAATTTTAGAGCAGGTAAAATACATTTTTGGAGCAGGTAAAATACATTTTTGGAGCAGGTAAAATACATTTTTGGAGCAGGTAAAATGTGTTTTTGGAGCAACAAAATGCATTTCTGGAGCAGATAAAATACATTTTTGGTGTAAGAAAACATTTTTTAGAGCAGGTAAAATATTAGTAGATAGAACAAACTCTTAAGCAAAAAATGTTTTGGAAATACATGCACCCTACTCAAATTTAAAACATCTTGCATTCAGGGTTCGTACTCTTTTGGAGGAAAAATTCAAGGACTTTCCAGGCCTTTTCCAGGCCATATACAAAAAATTCCAGGATGATTACTACGCTTTACAGTATCATGCTCAAATTAGTTTTTAAAAGCAATTTCAGTTTTAAGTAATAAAAATGATGAAAGATGCAAATGGATGAGTGTGCTTTTTTACCCATTACATTTCTTTTTAATGTTTTTAATTGGCGAATTACCCAATAATGCTAAATTGAATCATGATGCAATTACCACAAGGCTATTCAGAAAATCCTTTCCCTCAATCAGAAAATGATTAATTCAATCAGTCATTTTAGCTGCATCACTATTCTGCACTATCTTCCATGTAATCAGACTATTATTGATAACTGAAATTATTATAAAATAAAGTGAGGGCAGATTCAGAATTTAAGAATGGGGAGGGCGCACGTCTAACAGAGGACTGGTAAAAAAATCTCTGAGATTTATTTCCTCCAAAAAAACACGGTGGTAAAACATAGAGGACCCATAAGGGGGAGATGGGGTGCTTGCCTGTCAGAGTACATCACAAACAGCAGTTCTGAAGTACTGCTGTGTGGATCACTGAAAAGTTCGGGCCAATGTAAGACAAAACGTGGAGTTGCAAATCCATAAGTGAAAAAGTGTAATGTCTGAAAACAAGAAAACGTGAGACAAAGCAAAGCACTTATCTACTTACTCACCCCCCCCTTTTTTAAATGGGGCATGTGCCTGTTATGCCCACAGGTGGATTCTAGCTCTGATAAAAAGTGTTTCCATACATGGGAATGATTTTTTTTTCTTTTTAACATTCCCAATGACTGCCACTGGTGGATGCATATTGGGATGTGACTTTTGAAGGCAATGAAAATCTTAATTACTAGACAGAATATGTTCCAGACTTGAGGAAAATTTCATCCAATTGTAGTACAGTTATGTTAAATCAAAAAGCATAAGCCACGGTATCACTATGCACCTCAAGAAATGATTCGGGAGTGGACGATCATAGAAAGGTGAACCAATAGAGTTTAAAACAGAAAGTGTAATTTTAGGAACATGGCAACAAATTTCAAATAAGTTTCATCATAGAAGTCAGAAAGTCCTGGTTCACCACCCAACCCAAAAGAATCTAACCACCTTTATGTCTACCAGTACACTTGCCTCATATTACTTTCCAAAAATTATTTTTCATATCAAACAAGATTGCCTCAATTTACTTTTATTTTTTTAAATCAAAATCACTGCTAAACTAAATTTATGAAGTGCTACCCCAAAATGTGGAACTAGCTAAACTATTTATAAAAACCTTAAACATAAAACAATTTCAGTTTTTTATTGGTATAAATTAGGATATTCTTAAGTATTTTACATAAATGAAAAATGATGAGCATAAGGAATCTCTACCTCCAGTTAAGCTTCAATCATAACCAGAATCAGAATAACCACTTTTGGTTCAACTCCCAAAACATAAGACAATTATATGAATTAAGTTTTTAAAAGCTTTTTTAAAAAATTGAAGTTTTGTCAGTTATATAAACCAAAATCTGATCAATGCATTAAGGACAATTGATTGAATTGTTTTGGCCACAAATTCATAGTAAAATGTACAGCAAAAATATGTTTTAGGAGCCCATGAGTATTTACTGTACAAGTATATATAAGGTTTTATATTACTTACCAAAGTTTTAGTCCAATAAGAAGCCCAATTGTGGAAGTTAGTTGCAGAAAGTTATAAGTTTTTGGAACAGAAGAGTTCATTAATCTATTTACATGAACTTCATATGAAAAACACTAAATAATTATGAAGATATAAGATCAAAACTGGTTTGAAGTTCAACATGCTTCAAAGAAAAAAAAGTTCATTTCTATTGTAAATTGTACAAATATAAAAATTTTATGTTTTAGTATTAATTCTCTATATGCTTGGAAGATACCACAAATATGGAGTATCAATGGATGGTTATACAGATTTAAGATTGCTGACTTTGGTTTCAAGTTCCATATCCATTTTTTTAAGTACTGCTCTTTTCTCATGAGCAGTTTTTCTAAAGTTATTAGATTTTACAATGTATGTAATGTTATTTGTAGTTTCAGCTTTTAAAGCTAAATCATCAGCAGAGTTAAGTAATTCTTTGACTTCTCCTTCAATGAGTTTCCTTTTCTTTTCTATGCTATCAATTTCATCTAAAATAGCTTTCCTTTTTCCACATATGGCTGCTTTTTCCTTTTCTTTGGACTTATCATCCAAACAATGTATGTATTTTTGCCTTGCAGCTCCAACTGATAACAGAAGGGATTTTGAGATATTTACCTTATCAATACCACCTACATAGGATATATGATCATAAATACTTCTCTGTGCTACAATTGACTCCTCTCTCATGTTTTCTACCATGAGCTCCTTATTAACTGAAAAACCCTTTCAACAGAAGCTTGCCCATGTGACAACAGTAAAAGAAGTTTCACAACTTTCCACAGTTCACTAAAAGCTTTAGTAGAAGACATGTACTCATACAATAATGTGTCTACTCTTTGTTGTTTATCTTCTGGATCAAAGTTTATGAATGAAGATTTTACTGCTGCAACACTGGTCACAAATTCCTTAAACTGCCATATTACACCATCACATAATTCTGGTTGTATTCTATGAGCATCAACAAGAAGTATGAGAATGGATGTTAGATTCTTAATACAAGTCTCACTATTTTTTGACATCAACCGAGGATCTAAACACTTCATGTGGCGAACAAGGGAGTACTTAAGTGGATTTTTTCCAATAGCTTCACAACTAGCTTTTGCAAAAATATTCGGCATTCCATTCTAAACTCCATAAGTTTGCGTTCACTAATGTTCTTAGCACTTAATTCTTTCAATACCTTCTCTGTTTGAAACCCAACATCAATTTCTTTGTAGTGACAACACTGAGATGCATCTGTAAGGTCTACTTGTAACAGCTTTAAGGCAGAGTTAGCTTCTGCCATTACGGTTCTTTTAACAAAGCGATTCATCATATTTCTTAGCATCTTTTCAAGATCTGTGGCTATAAAAGGCATCATTGGCTTATCTGACTGATATGCCTTGAGAAATGGTACCAGCTGTTTTGAAACTGAATTGAAGAAATGCAGTTTAGCCAAAACAAAAGGATCTTTAGTGAAAGTTTTGGTAGCATCAAATGATACAGTGTGGGGATTCTTGATGCACTTCTTTTCAACTTGGTTAACATAATTTTCAATGTCTGCCCAAATTTCTAATGGCATCTTACTGGCTAAAATTATTTTAGAAAAATCTTCCCTCCTAGCAGGTGAATCTTTAAAAAGTCTAAATAATGATGAAAGCAACTTTTGAATTTCCCACCCTGTTGCTGAGGCTCCATGTCGAAAGGCATTGTTTACAATGTGAAGTCCACAGCTCCCTGTGTTTAGGAGTTGGACATTTGAGTCGGCACTAAGTGTTGATTGCAGCATATCAAAAAACTTCCAATTAACATTGGGTCCATCCATTGATAACTGCACAATGTTACACAGTGGGGGGCACGCCATGCATTCAAGAAATTTTTCCATCATTATGTCTGCACTAGCATGACCCAAAAAAACTGATGACAAATATCTGGTTGAAACTGTTCCTTTTCCCCATAAACGAACATGTATATCCATTTCTTTTGACTGACTAAACTTGTTTAAACTTTCGTCAAACAAAATCACAAAATTTTCATTTTCAGTTTTGACTTCCTAAACCAACACTGATTTAAAGTGAGGTGCCAAACCAAAGCAACAAATGTAGGAACATTTTTTTTCGCCACAGCTGAAGTTTCCAGCAATTCTGCTGTCAGAAAACATTAGGCGGAATAAAACATCATTACCTGCACAAGACCTGTAAGAGTAATGGGATTTAACCACTTTCAAACACCACAATGCTTCTGCTTTAATGGTTGCATTTTTTTCAAGAGGAATATGCAGAGGATTAGATGTGGATGCAATAGGCTGTACTTGTTTATCACTTGATACACATAGCAATTTATCAACAGTTAGCGGAACATTTTTACAGCTTTCTGTCAACATACTATGTTTTTTTCCTTTCATGTGGCTTCTTAAAGCGGATTCCCCCATATTCGAAACATCTATTATTTTAATGCATAAAATGCATTTTGCAACATGGCAATTGCTTTCATCTTTTTTAATCCATTCAGCATATTTAGGATTTATTAGCCAAAGATCACTAAAAGTACACTTACCCATATTTAATGGGGGGGGGGGTGAAAAAATGGGTAAATCAACTGAAACAGTAAATGAAAACCAAAAAAATATCTAAGATCAGGAACCACACAACTAAAAATTGAGAATTTCCCCTGAGTAAGGGGCTACACATGTGACCAATTACTATAGGCCAGATTTTAAGTAATTAAAGAAAAAGGGTCTTACTGCTATGTTCTTTCCTGCTCCCCCAGCTTTGTCCTTTAGGCAGCCTGGGTTGCAAATGCTTTGGCATTGATTTAGTCTTCATTCAAAACAAGGAAACAACACTTAGTGAAGTTACTGTTTTATGACCTGTATGCCAATCAGTAGACAGAGTGTTGTGCTAAAAGACTGTTACAAAGCATCACCTCTTACAGCTGGGCTCCAAACCAGAGGAAAGGAAATGTTAACAAACACTTAGTGCCTGAGGGAAGCAAAACTTTGTACTGGGTCCCCTCCTCCAAGTCTCAAATCTTTCATACTTACCCAACTGGAGAGTGGACGTAGGGCTTCAAGCTTGGAGATTGAATACTGCTCTTAAATCTATACCTTTGAATTTAATTTCGACCATTTTCAACAGGGTAGGTTCCTAGGTTGTACCTAACAGCATACTAAAATTTCGCCCAAAATCCAACCCCTTTTACGTGAATTATCGTACGGACAAATGGAAAAAACCAAAGCATAAACGTTTCTGCAACCTACAGTTCGAAAGGGTTAGTAATTTCTAAAATAAAAACATAACGAACAGCGTGAAAACTAGCTCATACACAGAATATTTGAAACTACAGTATGCGCTCTCAATTATTAGGGATGATAGGGGGAAGGGAATAGAACTGTCCATAATTAGCATGTTCTCGTTGCGCTAGGCGCTTAAGCACTGCTGAATTCAGTCAGACCCCCAATGGTCAAATGATTGAAATGTGCTGATGTTCATGGAATGAAATGGTTGATCAGCTATGATAACCGCATAAAAGTTCGAAGGGGGCGATTTTTTTTTACTTTATGCAACATTCTACATTACTCCAGTATTTATCTTGTCATCATCAACAATAGCAATGTAACTACCACTTACGATCGCGGATATCGGCCAACTGAAAATCTGCCATACAACTAAGGGATACAACACACAGGTATCATGTTACAGTGTATTGTAATTGAAAAAAAAAAAAAAAAAAAAGATTTCAGAAATTAAAATCGAAAAAAAAAAAAACTTTCAGAAATTAATATCATCAAGTCATGGTGTTTCAAAAATCCGCTTTCCTTTATAATGTTTAAAAACATGTAATGTTTTTTCTTTTTTACCTGTCGTGTATAATAAAATGGGTTGATTTTTTTATGGAATCAGACGTCCATATGTCCGATTGTCTTCGTCTGAGTTCACACGTTAGCTACTGTGTACAAGTAGACATATTTTTCAGCTCAAAAATATGTAGTTTTGTATGTATTCACAGTATAACTCATTCCGTATTCCCACAGAACAAAATTCAGCAGATACAAATGAAGAACATCAAGACCCACCCAACACCATGTTTCCGATTGTCTGCTGTTTATATTCAAGAAATGCGAATATGGATCAATGGTGAATGCAACAACTATGGTTTTATTTATTACCAAGAAAAAAAAAAAAAGGAGCCTGAAAGCTGTAAAGCTGAAACGGATATTTCTCCCCTTCCCGAAAACATTCCGATTAAGTTCAAACAGCAGGAGCACGCGTCCACGCACACTCAACCTCTGGAATGTCCTGATGGAACGGCTTCTTTTCGTTTGGCACATCGCCATAAATCACCACCTGCAGCTCACTGAAGTGTCTTCCTCCTTCACCCTAACTATAGGAGAAAAAGTAAAAAAAAAAAAAATGCTGCCCAATTTGCGACAAAATGAACAAATTTACGTCATAACGTTGCAATTTACTAAAATACGTTTATCTGCTGAATTTTCGCCTAAATCCATTGAAAACTTTTTAATTATAGATTTTTTTATTAAAACAGTAACTCAGACATCTGAATAAAAATGTATGTTTGTAATTAAAATAGAGTCCATATCATCACAGAAACAAAATTTAAGGATCACTCTGTTTAAATAAACCATGGCATCTAAAAAAAAATTATTTGCTTGCTTTTCCCGTAATTTATAATTGCCGTTTCTTTTTTTTGAATCCGATTTTTGCAACGGAAGATTTTTTTTTTTTTTTTTTGCATCTGCTAAAGTTTCAAACGGAATTCGGCGAAATTTGCACTAGAACTTTATTGTGATGTATTTTAACCACTGTAAAAATTTTACTGTGTTATTTTCAAAATTCCGGAAAATGGATTTCTGAAAATATCTCTTAGTCCTTTTGAGCCGTGGAAGTGATAAACAGGTGTTTGCTTTCTTCCCAACCAAGGGCTTCGGATCAGCGCTCCCAGCTGTCAATCAACCGTTGCTATGGTAACACACTTTCTGCTCAAGGCTCACTGTCTAAAGAGGCACACATAATAAAAATTTCCAATGCTAACTTTTTAAGTTTTAAACCGATTCAAATGGAATTTTTGGAGTGAGCTTCTGTAATCCAATTATAGTAAATGTAAAAATTTCAGCCACTTTTGTGAAAAATTCGCATAAAGATAGTTTTCTTATTTTTTATCATAAGCAGCCGAAGTCTCTTGAGGGATGGGCCGGAAGCAAGCGTCTTAATGCAATAAACAAGGAGCAGATGAATGTATTTGTTCAAGCATACTCTTCACTGGTGGATGCCAGCTGACTTGGTAAACACGCGACCCCTTGCAAATGCTAAATGTCTCTTCTTTCCCCTTCTGTTGTTCTCAGTAGTTGTCGGACGGACATCAAGCTCAGGGCTAGAGAATGCATCAAGCTCCCTTCCCTAACAGACCTGCTAGTAATCATCCAATTTTATTGCACTGGAAGTAGTGCTTCCCCCCCCTCCCCCAGCCAAATTAGGATTTGGGCACATCCGAAACACCACTGTAGCCGGCGGTTTCTTTGAGAACAGAGGAGAGGAACTTAAAAAAATTAAGGGGTAACAGTCAGTAACACGATTTCCTAAAAGGGCACTTTTTTTAAGCACTAATTTCAAATTTCAAGGCTTTTCAAGACAGCATTTAAAAAATACCGTTTTTCCAGGATATTCCAGGCCTTGAAAAACGTAATCATGATTTTCCAGGACTTTCCAGGTTTTCAAGCACGCGTGCGCACCTGTGCATTGAAATACACACACACACATATATGCAAACATTTTAGTTTTCAAATAGATCAAAACATTTGTAACCATAGCAGGATTCTATTATTAATCATTTATTTTACAAAAAATGTTTAATTTTTTGCTGCTTTCCTCAATATTTAATTGCTCACTTCTATTCTTTTCTCATTTTTTAAAGATAGTTGGCAATGTTTTGTTTCTTTTAATAGTATCTGTCCACTTTCTATTGCACTCGTGTGTTTTTTTATGCCACATTCAATGTTCATCTCAGCATTGTTTAACATGTTATGAGGGAATCCAATTGCTGCAAATGTTCAGCTTCTTCCCATTTCAAATGACCTTGCAAACATTCAATTTCTTCTTTTTTTTTTTTTTGCTTGTTTTGATGCATTTTTCCAGCACTAATCTGATCTTGATATTTTCTTCAGGATTCCTTATAAGATGTCAGAAGATTTTTGGTTACATTAATTTTACTTATGACATGACCTTTGTGATTCTTGCTCTCCGCATGACTCCTACAATCATCACGGCTGCCTTGCGACAGGCTAAAATTGCAGCCACATGGCTTGTAAAATGCGATTCAGCAAAACTTTAGATGCTTCATAAAAAGGCCATTCTTTACTATACATACCGTGATACACTTGATGACAAGGTTTTATCTGACTTCGTTCTTTTTGTTGTCATAGCTGCTTCACTGCTACGTTTCGTTTCGTTTTAATCTAAATTAACCCTTTCCAATCAAATAACTTTTCACCCATACTCGCACAGAACTCGCATTTTTTTTTTTTTTTTTTTTTTTTTCTATTCTGCAGTACAAGCTACAACTTAGCAGTGAACGCTCAGCTTTAGTTCGCCAGCCCTGACATACGAGCTATAGAGGCATCATCAGTGTGGCGACCTACACCCGACCTATTCGGCAAAAGAATGTCTCGTGAGCGCCGACATGCGAGCTATAGAGGCGTCATCGGCATGGAGGGTGCCACCAGACACGTGCGATATTCAGCGAAAAAGAAATGTCTTGCTAGCCCCGACCCACGAGCTATAGAGGCGTAATGAGCACAAAGGATGACACCCGACACGCAAGCTATTTGGCGAAAAAGATATGACTCGCGAGCACCACCATGCGAGCTATAGAGGCATTGGCATGGAGGGTGACACCCAACACCTGAGATATTCGGTGAAAAAGAAATGTCTCGCAAGCCCCAACATCCGAGCTATAGAGGCATCATAGGCATGGCAGGTAACACTCGACACGCGAGCTATTCGGTGAAAACGAAATTCCTCGCATGCGCCGACATGCGAGCCATAGAAGCATCATCGGCATGGCGGGTGGCACCGGAGCAATTCGATAAAAACAAAATTCCTCGCGAGTGCCGACAAGCGAGCCACAGGGGCATCATTTTCATGGCGTGTGACACCAACACGCAAATGACGTTTCTTTTTCTTTATACGGTGAAAAAGAAACGTCTCGCGAGCCCTGACATGCGAGCTATAGGGGCGTCGTCGGCGTGGCGAGTGACACCCGACCTATTCGACGAAAAAGAAATGTCTCGCGAGCACTGAAATGCGAGCTATAGAGTCATCGGCATGGAGCGTGCCACAGACACGTGCGATATTCGGCGATAAAGAAATGTCTCGCAAGCCCCGACCTATAGAGGCGTAATGAGCACAGCAGATGAAACCCGACACGCAAGCTATCCGGCGAAAAAGAAATGCCTCGCTAGCCCCAACATGCGAGATATTAAGTCATCATTGATATGGAGGGTGACACCAGATATATTCGGCGAAAAAGAAATGTCTCGCAAGCCTCGGCATACGAGCTATAGAGGCGTCATAAATGTGGCGGATAACACCCGACCTATTCGGCGAAAAAGAAATTCCTCGCGAGCGCCGCCATGCGAGCCATATTAGAGGCGTCATCGGCACGGCGGGTGACACCCGACACACAAATGACATTTCTTCTTCTATATCCGGTGAAAACGAAACGTCTCGCGAGCCCCGACATGCAAGCTATAGGGGCGTCATCGGCGTGACGAGTGACACCCGACCTATTCGACGAAAAAGAAATGACTTGCGACCACCAACATGCGAGCTATAGAGGCGTCATCGGAGTGGCGGGCGAGCTATTCAGCGATTTCGTAATGTCAGGTGTTACCCGACGGTCGAGTGGAAAGGGTTAAAACGTTTGCACCGAAATTTTCTCAAGCCGCATGCAATCAATGTAAAGAGTTGGAAACGGGAGCTGAGCTGAGTTCCCTCTCGACTTTTGCGCACGGTACTCTCAAATGGCTGTATGGGGAATCGCGTGACAAGCTCCGCCTCCGTTGGCGAGGGAAGTCAGAACATCGAAGGCGCATAAGGGACTATCAGTTAAGTGTGTTTTTTCGACCAAAAGACGGTGAAAAAATAGAAATTGCGTGTAGGGATCTTGGGAGGGCTTTTCCATAGTTTTTTCGGGTGACTTTCGTAAAACCGTAAGATGCAGTGAAAATCCGTAAATGTTGGCATCTCTGAATGCCTATGAATCCTTTAGAAACAGAACCATTGTATCCTGCCACGGGAGAGCCATTTTCAGTCATCCTCCGCATCAACGAAATAGCTAATGACTGACCTTACGCTGTATTTACGTGATTGCGCACCTCGCCCGAAATGACATAACTGCACTATCCCAAAGAGCAGGGAACGACATATAAACAATCTCAATTGCACAGCACTCCGAAAGACCGCCAAACTATCAGTAAACAATCTTCATCAGGATCTCATAACGTACAGCATCGTTTCTTCTACATACCACGTGATTACAACAAAACTCCTCCTCCATAAGCAAAAACAATTTAATTTCCTACATCGCAAAAATCGTTTTTTCGTCACTTTTGCCGAAAAAATAACGAATTAGAAGGTAGGTGAAAAACATTCCGAAATTTTGGGATTGTCGGTACGGTACGTGTTGATTAAGCGCTGTTTTCACCAAATTACGCGTAGACCTTAAAAAAGAGTCATTCGAGTCAACGTTTAATACGGCATTTTTGGCCGTGAAAATTGTTTTTTTCGCTCGGCAGTTTTTGCTGTGGATTGCCATTTCGGCGCAAGATAATGAAATTGGCACAAACTTTCCATCACTGTTAACACGTTGTGTAGGTTATTTGACAATTGTTAATTGTTCCACCCCTCGGATCTCAAATGCGAGTATGTAGGTATCGGAGATTGAATGTGTACGACCACGAGTAGTTGCCCCATCTTCGCTGCAAGTAAAGTGATTTGAACGAAATAATACATATGGAATAAGTACGAATGATGTTTATTTTGATTAGAGAATAGTACAAAAATGAAAGAAAGATCAATGTCGTTGCATGTGATCTTAGTCTTCAACAAAGAACAATTCACTGAAGTACACACACACAGTCAGGAAATAAATTATGCAATAAACGCCAATGGAAACCACTCTGAGACACTACATCACTTGAAATGGAAGGAATGAAAGGTCTGATTGCTACAAAATATGGCAACCACAAAGTGAACTACGTTAGTATGTAATTATTATTTCCAAATTGTGTAATTTCATTACCAAATAAATTCCATTGCGTTTGAATGGCATTATTAAGTAATTGAATTATATCCTCTTCATTGTAATGCATTATAGATGAATTCCATTACCTTGTGCAAATCATACTTGGGATTACCTTGTAATGCATTATACGTTAATTGTAATCTGCACTTCCATTACTTTGTAATGTATTCCTGCCCAACTCTGGTCCTGTCCCATCTTTGTCAAGCAAATGTTGTGAACTACAGACTATCTACTTTTTCTAATGTATTTAACAAGAGTTTAAAACAATCAAAATTAGTTTGGAAGTCCTTTTCGTGAGTAATACTCAAAATCTTACAAATGCTGTACTTTCTGCATTCATAACAAACAAGTTTACTTTCAGGTGTGCTCTTTCAATACCTTCCCAGTTAGTCTGTGACACACAGTGATATACATAGTCCTACCAGAATATGACCACCCCCGGAATTACAGTGTACTTACCCAGGCGCGTCACAGAGTGCACACGACAAGGTCGATCACACAGAGATATAAATGGACGGCCAGGACAGATGAGACATAGTGCATTACATGAGCACAATGGGCAGAGTTGTGATTAGATGGACGTTCAAAAAGGAATGATCGGCTACCGCACCAAGGGTGGAAGCATCTCAGAAACAGCAGACTTCGTGAGCTGTTCACAAGGTGCTGTAGTAAGGGTGTGGTACTCAGTTGATGGCTGGTACACTGAGTACCTCCCGATATAACTGTGGAGCCCCAAAGGCCATCTACCTCAGAGGAGAACATCACCTCCATCGACTAGTAAAGGGCAATCCACGCGCAACAGTGTAGCAATTGACCACGCAAATTAATGCTGGGCCACGTGTCCCTGATAACAGTAAAAAAAAAAAAACTGTTACACATAGGTCCTCTGGGGTCTACATTGCGTCAAGCTGCCAATGTTGACCTAATTCCATCAGCAACAATGTTTGCATGGAACTACCATCACTGGACAGTGGAAGAAGGTTACCTTTTCCGATGAATCAAGGTTTCTACTCCACAAAAGTGACAGGCAGTGGCGGATACAGCTTTAGACACGCATGGTTCGTACGTTTTTTTCAATCACAAAATTCCAGGACCTTTCAAGGACTTTTGGAACCCCCCCCCCCCAGGACATACAATCCAAATGCTCTTACTTAAAATATAGTGAAACCATAGGTCTGTTCAACCCGTAACCTGACACGCTTCAGACACGCATGGTTCGTACATTTTTTTCAATCACAAAATTCCAGGACCTTTCAAGGACTTTTGGACCCCCCCTCGCTCCCCAGGACATACAATCCAAATGCTCTTACTTAAAATATAGTGAAACCATAGGTCTGTTCAACCTGTAACCTACAACAAACTTCCTACATGCTTGGGCAAACTTAACACAGAATGATAAAAATGATGTCCACTGTAGCTAATCAGAAACTTAGAATCACATACTGAAATACCAAAACTGCCACTGAAAATGTGGCCATGTTTAATATCTGCTAAACTTTTACAGTATACTACATTGATGGAGAAAAATTTATTTTTCTACTTTGGCTTTAGTTCAATTATTGAAACAAATTACAGAATAAAAACAACATAAAACTCAAAAATACGTAGATATGTGGCATTACTCTTGAAATACAAAATACTATTAATATTTAATTATTTTGAAATAATGCTTGCATTGGAAATTTAAGAGTAAGAAAAGGTGAAATATTTGGAATTTTTCCAAAGAACCAAACAGACTTATTTCTTAAACACAATCATGGGAGCAAGTATTTGTGTTACATTTTATTTAGGGAAGGAATTTTCAACATAATATTGATGCTGTAGCTATGTTTTAAATGTGTACTCGCCAGCAAACAAAGTATACACAAAGATTTCCAACGTGAAATGAAAGAGAATAACGGAAAAACTTTAAATCTAAGGGCTGTGTACAAGTGCATTCATTAGTGACCAAGGACATTTAACTGTGCATGATTAGAAAACTAATTATAGAAGATTCAAAGTGATTACTTAGCTCAGAAAATACTAAGAAGCAACTAGATTTAAGTTTCTGATATTAGAAAGCAATCTGATTTTATGGCTATTTTTTATATAAAGCATTCATTAGCAAATTTCAGTAAAGGTCAAAATAACCCCCAAAAAATAAAAAAATCAGCTACTTACTTCCACCAGTGGCTAAAAAGTATGTTACGAAAATTAACAAATGGTGCAAAAAAACATTTACCATAGCAGAAGGAAGGTAATAGAGACAAAGAAGGAAACGTAACTATGCCTTTTAACGGAAGAATTTTGCGTAACGGAAAAGTTGAAAACAGGAGAAAAATATTCTTCATAGCAAAAGCTATGCTAATAAGGAAAACACTTTTCAAATATGTTTCCCGGAAGCAGAGACAGCAAGAAATATGTTTTGATCTTCACAACCCATAGCAGGAAAGCTTTACATTTTGAAGAGGATCTTCTTAGTGTAGTAAAAATCTTATTCACTCTCCAACTTTATTATAGCGAATGGCATACAGTAAAAAAAGAAATTTCTCAATAGGGTTTTTAGAGGCAGAGATAGGCTGCAAACACACATATAGGAGGTGATAGGCTATTCACAACTAGTGGCAGAATTGTGAACCACAAACCTCCTCAAATACAAACCTAAAGTGTTCCAGAAGGTAAATGGTATCTGGTGTTAAAAGAATTTTCTAAGACTGAAATTTAGAAGTACAGATATTGAGAAAAATAGATTAAATATTTGCACCTCCTATTGGCAAAATTGTGCATTATTTTGTAAAGAAAATACGCACAAGGAGTTTTCATAGTAGTATCTGATTGAAAGAGAATATTTTTCAATTGGGTTTTTAATCCCGCAGATATTGCTGTAAATGGAAACTTGAACTTACGCCCTCTAGTGGCACACTTGTGCGTTGAGAAATATTTGAAATTATACGAGAAACATTTCACACTGAAAATATTCTCCAACAAAGAAAGAATTTTTCAAATCAAACTCTTAGAAACAGAGATATGGGCAAAAATAAGATATATGCCCCTGGAGGAAAAATTATGCACTATTTTAAGCAGGAGGTATTATGAAAAAGTTTTCCAAGGGGAGCGGTACCAGTTCATGGAAGAATTTTTTCAGTCGAGTTTTCAGCTCAGATTTTGTTACAAATACATCAGAAGCAGAAATAAACATTTATGTGCCCTAGTGGCCAAACCATTCTTTACCAAAAATGAGAAATTATATGCAAAACATTTCTCCTCAAGAGCAGTATCCGACGCAGGAAGAATTTTCCAAATCTGACTTTTAGAAGCAGAGATACTGGGAAAATCACGATTTACCTTTATGCCTGTAGCGGAAACTATGCATTATTTGAAAAGAAACTAACTAAAATAGTCTTCGACATAAATGCCATCGAAAGGAAAAAGAATTTTTTCAATTGGATATTTAGAAGCAAATATATGAAATAAAATGAATTTTAAATTTGATCCATTTGCATCCTCTAGCAGCGAAGTTGTGCATTAAAAAAAAAAAACGGAACGCGTGGATCATCATTCTTACATTTTTGGCTTCCCAATACAAAAAAAATAATTTACAAATCGAATGAATAATTGCACAGATATGTTCTCCCAGACCGGACAGACGAAGTGATAATGTAAGCATGATGCAAAAGATACTAATAACGCAGCTTCAGTCCTAACAGACAAGAAAACCCCATTTTTTGTGCAGGGGGTGGGGTGGGAAATTTGTCAGACATAAGTTATGTCAGTAGAAAAATCCTCAATTACAAAACATCGAGCGGGGACAAAAAGGTAGGAACGGATAAAATTCCAGGACAAGTAACAGAATTTTAGGACATTTCCAGGACCATGAACCATGCACACGAGCAACACCCGGACAGACTTGTCAGTCAAGTACGGTGGTGGTAGTATGTATGTGTGAGAATATTTTCCTGGTATGACTTGGAAGCGCTAGTACCACTGGATGGGTCCGTGAACACCAGTGGCTACCTGTCCATCCTTGCTGAACGCATGCATCCCTTCATGTTGGACGTTTGCCATGGTGGTTATGGTGCCTACAACAGAACGCGCCCTGCCACGTCACTAACGATGTGTGCGACTGGTTCCAGGAACACGGCAGCGATGTCTCCATTCTCCCTTGGCTGGAGAGATCGCCCGACCTCAATCCCATAGAGCACTTGTGGGACAATTTGGTTTGACATGCACACCCACAACCACGTCATTTCCATGACCTTCGTGCTCTGCTGCAGTCTGAATGGACACATGTGCCTCGGGCAACCTTCCAGGGCCTCACTGCGTCCATGCCATGCCGTCTCGCCACTGTCATCCAAGCCAAGGATGGTTATTCCCATTATTAGGCAGGTGGTCATATTCTGATATGACCATGTATTTCCCACAAGCTTTGTATTTTCCCTAAACACCTTGACTTGCTTCTGCTGTCAACCAAATGTTTCTAACTTTATCTTTACAAACTAACATGCCACAAGTTTTTTTCATAGCCATGATAACATAAAAAACCTGTTCACTTAACTCAGAATGAGAAAAACTCAGTCTGGATAAAGTATCCTAGTGAATTTAATCAATCCTTCAAAAATCCACCCCTGGAGTTCAGCTGATCAGTATTGAAACATTTAAAAACACCCACATGTGCTCCTTTCTCTCTTACCTTCATGCCACACTTCACATGAATTTTATAAATTCCAGACATGTGCAATGAAATTACACACAATTTAAATGCTCTCTGCTGTAAGACAGACAACTATACTATGTTTGAAAAACAACCCTCTAGCAGCAATGAAAAGAGGTGGACCATTTAGCAAGTAAGTCTGAAACAACTTTACTCCAGCAACAGTGATGGCAGGCCCTACACTGTGAACAGGACAATTCAAAAACATTGAATAATTTCAACATCCTAAAACTTTACCAATATGCCATATAGTGGATTTGCTAGCTTATGCTCTTTACTACTGGAAGAAATAATGTCACACAGTGGATTTATGCTTAGTGTGTCTGCTATTATTAATGGAAGCTCTCATTTTGAAACACCTACCTGAATATAGACAAGTATCAGTGTTTGAAAAGGCAAAGGATATTTTATGAGTACTTTTTTGGGGTTGGGGAGAGGACAGCAGGTAAGCCATTTGATGTATTTAGTTACAAAATGCAATTTTGAAAGTTGCACAATGTTTATGAATTTTTAGTGGCCCTTGAACCATTTAATTTCCATGCATACAAATGAGACTAATTTTTTTCAATTTAGTTTGATAGTTAATCCTTCAGACATAGCACCTTCTCAGTCAGAAATGGAAAGAAAAAAAAATAGGAGAACAAAAATCTATACAACAGAATGAAGCTTAATTGATTAAGTGATATTTGCATTCTTATTCAGAATAACAGCCACAAAACACATATTCACCTTTCTGCCTCATTTCCATTTCTTCTTGCATCTGTTTTATTTTCTCTGCATATTCTTGTTGCTTCTTTTCAGCCATCTCCCTAGCTTCCATTTCACGTCGTAATTTCTCCCTGTAGGTAGAAAAATTAGTGACAATGTTCAGTACAGAAAAGCAATTCAGAATTACTGTCATAACATTTCACATTTAGTAAAATGTTCAAATACATATGTGAAAATGCATACATATATGAATATATTCAACATTTTAGAAAACAAACTTCATATCTCAACATATGAGTTCAGTCCATGCTTCTATATTGCTTGGTCATCGATCTGTACATACGTTACTAGGTCATTAACAGAGTTATACACAGCTAAAACTGCCAACTGCTAAGTTTTTCAGTGGGTCCAGACTGTATGCTTACCTGCTGCAAAATTATATAAAACTTCCTTTCTCCTTCAACAATCTAAAACCTTAAGACTACTTGGAAGCCATCTTACTAACCCTAGTAAGAAAGATAACCACTGAACAAACTGCAGGCCTCAGGACCTGAACTTGTGCTCCACTGCACTCGAAGATGAAATCACGATTTCCCAAAGCAAACACAGTTGGAATATTTTGACTAAATGTGCCACTGAAAGCTTTCTAGAAATAACAGCAATGTGGGAAAGATATGGTTTTCACTGCCAACTTGTATGTACTAGGGGTGTTCAAATGAAAAGGTACGAAACGACACTGTGGGTATAAATGAAGACTTTTTCAAAGTATACACCATAGGCCGTAGCACAACGATCCCATTGATTAACGAGCCGAAGGATTCCTTGTTCCCAGAATTCCTGTGGCCGCGACGAGACCCAGTCCTGCACAGCGTCCTTGAGTTCGTCGTCCGAGTGGAAGCGCTTCCCTTTCAGATGTTTTTTCAGGGGACCAAACACATGGAAATCGCAGAGCGACATGTCCGGGCTGTAGGGCGGATGGTCAAGCTGCTCCCACTGGAACGTGGCCAGTTCCGCGTGTGTGATCCTGGAGACGTGTGGACGCGCGTTATCATGGAGCAGAACCACACCCTCCGTGAGCAGCCCCAGTCTTTTGTTCTTGATGGACCTGCGTAGGCTTCGGAGTGTCTCACAGTACACATCGGAGTTAATGGTTCGTCTGTGCTGGAGGAATTCAACAAGTAGTCAATTGGACGGCGCTCTTTATAAGAGCCTCTGCTCTCTCCTGCGCATGCGGGCGCCCGCGCATGCTCCGATCCACGCCAGCGACTCCAATCGCATCCCTAGATGTGTCGCTACGTTCTCCCATAGTGGCATAGGCAAATATGTTAACGGTTATGTTCTTATGACGTTTCGTACCTTTTCATTTGAACACCCCTAGTACATACACCTGGGGAATAAAGACGTATAAATAAACTCCACTAAAAGAATACACAGGATGACCAACTTGCCTGAAAGAACATAAATGAAATGTTAAACATTCACAAAAAAACTACAGATCTGGTAAAAACACTTATTGGTAATGGGTTTACACCTGTTTGGAATGAAACAAAAGTAATTTGTAATTACACAGGATGGAAACAATCTCTCCTCAGTCAATCCATTGAAATTTCAGCCAATTATAAAGCTTATAACAAGGACCCTTCTTTCAAAATTAACAATATTTGGGAAAATTTCCTTGCAGCATTTTACCAAACTAAACGCAATCAATCAAAACATTCCAAATTCTAGCAGAATTGAACTGAAAGATGACAGCAGCCCTAGCCCTATGTTGAGAGATAAAGACAACTCAAGAACAAATACAACGTATGTGATATAATGGCTAACTAAAGGCAAAGCGGCTGAAGCCATGGTACCAGTTGGTACCTCTAGTGGCATTTGGAAGGGGAATTATTGTGATTTACACAAATGATCTATGCATATTAAGATGTCATTAGCAATTTTACTTTACTGTTTTGTTATATATATTTATTTCACACTTATAACTACATGAATAAAAAATGGCCAAGTTGAAATAATCAGCAAAATCTTATGTAACAACTGTTAATTATCCACACACTGGAAGTTCAGATCAGCAATACATTATATAATCAAGTCATATCACTGACACCTAAAAAGTTGTACAGCATAATCTCTACCTGACACCTACAACACTTATCCAATTCACATAAATCTACAGCTTCTTTTGCTATTCTAAGTATATCACTAACATATCCACTACATTCATTATTTCTTTCTACCCTTTTTCATTCAAAGTAGTCCATTTCTCCTGATCCACTGTTAGGGTTGCCAAGATGTACAAGCTGCTCAGAGAGATAATGTGTCATTCAGTGAGAAAATTTAAGTAACTAAATTTACATAAGAAATAAAATTAAAATGTTAAATTAGAGGTATATATCATAATGGCAAAATGCACACACAATTGTGAGGACAAATCCCACAAATCAGACTGTACAGTAAATTCTAGAATGCATAAAAAAAACTTTTAGATCTGCTTATAAAAATCATAGCACCATTACATCACAGTTTAAAATTACCTTATTGGCAGATATACATACATTCACCAGTTCAAGTCTAGAAACACATGGGTGATCAAGGGCATTGCCAACACTGAAAGTTTTTTCATTCTAGAACCCTCACTTTAAACTAACCCAAATTAAGCACCAATTTGTTGTATACAGTGAGTGTGCTGCAACAAATTAAAAGTAACTAGTCAGATTTTGGCTATTTTTCTCAATTTTTGCTCAGAAATTATGAGCAAATTAATTTTTTCTCAACCAAAAGCTATGTGCATGAAGCTTATATTATGATATTATTCAGTTTAAAATTAGTAGTTGTTAGCCAAACTTAAAATACTTATATATTTGGTACTAATAGACAAAATAATAGCACAACTAACGATTTGTTTAAAAAAATACTGCTTATCTTAACTTTTTTTGGATATCTGAAAGAACAGTAGCTTTACAATTTTTTGGCATAAACCACAGTTGTTTTTTAATTGTTTCTTGAGGTATTTCATAATACCATACCTAAATCATTGTCTCCAAGTCAGTTTTTGTGTGAGTGAATTACCTGACCAACATTATGTTTTAACATTTTTCAATAACAAAAATTAATTAACAGACCTTGCTTGGTGACAAGGAGCAGAGTCATCCGGAAAGATGAATTCTGTTGTGGAGCAGCTCCCATGCTGAAGGCAACATTTTATAAGAACTCTGGATGGACTTCACAGCCCCCCCCTTCTCCTCCTCCCAATGGCTGCAAAATATCCCCATACAATTACACTTCTTGGAAACTTAACAATCTTGGTAGTATGAACACCATATTTCCGAACTCCACGCTTATTCTTCCAGATTAAACTTATAAAAACTGGTTCCCTCTTCAACCACTCGTGAAATATACTTTCTCTCCCACCCGTAACCTTGAAAGGAGGATTGTGGAAAAATGTAAACATCTCACATCCAGCCATCTTTTGTCAATTTCCTCCACTAAAGAGTTCATTAGAAAACTCCCTCCTAGCATTAAACCCTCTGACAAAATGTTCACTCTGGATGTTGTCTCTCTCTTCCCTTCAGTCCCTCTTTTCCACTCTAATATGCTGCTAGTACAATTGCTAAAAGAAAATCAATCACTCTCTGGCCCACTAACAAAAAACCTGTATGACTGCCTTCAAACTCTGAGATCTTAATTGTTTCAAGTTCAACAACAAATACTACTGTCAGCAAGAAGGACTTCCGATGGGTTCACCTCTCTCTCCACTTCTGGCTGAAGTTTTCATGCAACATATAAAAAAAAAAAAACATAGTCATGGAACACAATCTACAACCTTCCATTTGGCTTTGATATGTTGATGCTATTTTTGTAATTTGGCCACACAATAGAACTGACCTTGAATCTCTTCTTGAAAAGATTTCCCTAAAGTTCCCATCAATAAAATTCACCATCAATGAAGAATCACAGCAAGGCATTGACTTTTTGGATGTCCACCTGGCAAGGCAAGGGAATCATCTCAACAGATCTGTCTACAGAAAACCCTCTGCAACAGCAAACATAATCCCATTTTCATCCCACTCCCAATTTGTGAGCAGTTGTGCTCACAAATTGCAGCCTTTAAAACTTTTGTCAATCGTGCCAGGATTGTCTGTAACACTGAATCTTCTATCAATGAAGAAATTGACACCATAAAGAAAATTGCCAAAGCCCATCAGTTCTCACCTTCTACAATTCAAAAAGTCCTTCAAAATTCCCACTTGAAAAATCTGTCTGCTCTTTAACCAATAATAATGGGAAAACCACCATTCATTGGTTCCATCCCTTTCAATGGATCCTTCTCTTATAAGATGTGTAAACTTTTCAAAACTATGGGCTACACTCTCACATTGAAACCAAACCCTTCTGCAATAATGTGCCTGCTTAAAGACAGGGATCCTGTCTCACCCTTGGACACCCCTGGAGTTTATGCTATTCCCATTTCAACTTCCTCTGGTCTCTCAGTGTATATTGGAAGCACATACCAAAGCATCAAAACAAGACTTGGTGAACACAAAAAAGAAGTTTCCAATGATCTTCCAAAGACAGCTTTATCTGCACTAAGCCTTGAAGACACCTCTGCAGTTCCCATTTGGAAAGAAACCAAAAAAGTTGCCACTTTCCATCAACAAGGCATCTCTGTATTTTTAAGAGAGCATTGAAATTTTGTTCACCAAAAACTGCAATTCAGAGACCACTCACCAAATCCCATTTATTTGGATCTCTCTTCTAAAATCTGGCAACAGTTCCAACACCCCAACTTCAAATTGTAGTTCTGGCAACCAGCCCATCTAGTCGATCGCGGGTGATCAAGGTTGTAGGATGAGCGAAAGCTACCGCTAAACGAGCCTTTTACCGTACATGACTCTGTGTTTCGCTCGTTTTATATGTTTATGTTTTATTATCGCGTGATGCCCGAGTTTTAAACCAAGCATGAAGTGATTCAATGGAACAAAAACTTTACAAATACTGCACATGCTTTTTGTTGTTTGTGTGCCAGCATTGGCTTCTTAAATGGCACATTTTATGCCCATTTTGACAAATCTTTTCCTCAGTGCTACCAGTGGCTCTCTCCCAGCAGTCTTTCCACTATTTGGCAAGATTTTTAGAGAAAGTCTACTCTGGATAGAGATCTAGAAAGGATTACCCCCCCCCCCCATCAGTTAAGTGAAAAATTCAATGCTAGGGACGCAACAGGCCTGTGCTGGGAGCTTTAGCATTTTGCTCCTGGATTGCAAAAAAAAAAAACAATTCATCTCACAAAACAAAGACCCCATATGTGCCAGGGTATAGGGCAATTTTTGATTCCTTAAGAAGTACCTGGACACTCTCAATGTCCAAATTTTTCTCTTTTCAAACCCATACTGTTTTATTCTGCTTTATTTAACATTATCAGGGACACACCTGCTTCTGAAGTTGAGAAACACTAAGTGGAGCTAACATTTTTCTTTTTTAGTTTTCCTCAAACACCAATAGGAATTCTGCAGTAAATGTAATAAGTGCCTACACAGACTGGGAGTAGCTCATGGTAGTCTTTAGAATACATTAACGGTGGTAAGGATATTGAAAACATGAAAATAAACTTTACACAGATGTTTAATAATGTTATTTCACTGAGATTTTCGATTTTCATAGCATACTTGAAGTTTTATGTCGTTTGCAGCAGACAGATGATTTCTATAGCATACTCTATTTTTCTGTTGTCCATAGCGGACCGATGATTTCCATAGCACACTGGATGTTTTCTGTCATCCGTAGCAGATCGATTTCCACAGCACACTGGACCTGTTTTCTGTCATCCGTAGCAGATCGATTTCCACAGCACACTTGACGTTTTCCGTCTGCCGCAGCGGACTGGCGATTTCCATAGTATACTCTGTTTTCCGTCGTCCGTAGAGGACCGGCTATTTCCATAGTAACTATGTAAAATCCGCAGCACTTTGAGTCTGAAACTTTCTTCCCACAGCATGATCTTATTCAGAGTCGTGCGTAACAGTGTGCAGGGAGAATTTACTGTGCCGAAAACGATGACGACGGGCACAGTGGTTCTGGCGCACAATGGCGCAGAATTTCCATCTTTGTTATTTATTTTATTTATAGGGATATTTTTAGCAAAAAATACAGAAAATGTTAAAATCCGGAAGTAAAGTTCTTCCGGCCTGGAAAACAGAAGACTATAAAAAATCGGAAAATTCTGGAAAATCTGGAAGAGTTCGCAGGTATGTACATGTTGAGTTGTCTTAAAATGCTTTAAAATTTATTTGTACACCTAATATACATACACACATGTGTGCACGCACGCATGTAGAACAGAAAAAGCCTTCACATTTGCAACAGAATTAAGTCAGATCAAACCTCATTTAGGGGAGGAAATCCTATGAGAAATGGCACGCCTTTCTATATTACATTCCATTTACTACTAGTTCTACTCGGTAGAGTACCTTTGTTTCTCTAGCACAGGTCTTCGAACTTTTCTAAATTTAGGACATGACAAAATGGAAATGGATTTGTGGACCACTTGAAAAAGATTAGTAAAAAGGCATGCTTTTACTATGAACACCAATTATTTCAGAGAGGTTCTGAATCCTAAAACTTAGTTTTTGGAAAAAGAAATGCAATTAACATGATATGTATGTTACAAAGAATTAATTCTAAACTATGCACCTGATGTACCTACATTTTTTAGTAGTTTTTACGAATTTCAATTGTAAATTTAGTGCAGCACAGCTCATAGCAGATTTGAGAATTCAAAAGTCCATGTATTAAGAAACCTGGAAAATTCACTTTTCCAGTTCAAGAAAGAATTTTTTTTTCAGAATTTCTTTTGTGGACAAAGTTTCATGGGCCATGGGTTGAAGACATTGCCGTAGAGGAAGCCTTGCATTATTTGTGATATATGGTGAAAACTGCTTGGTGAAAGTCCAATGGACTGGGCTGGGCCATAAGCTGGAGGTTCCAAAATGGGCAGCTCAAGTTTCTCAGGCTTTCCAGATTAAGGTTCATGCAGACCTCTAGTCCTGGATAGAGATATGACGAAGGTGATTATTAGCCCTCTCTGTTGATATGCATCACACATGGTGTCAATAGCATGTGTGATAAGGTGTGTATACAGAGTTTTTAACATTCTCTATCCTTGAATGTATTCATCACAGTATAAATTTCACATTACTCCACAGGAATGAAGGGTAACTCCTGCCAAGCTTCATGACTGACAGCAGAGCTTTCACAGCCAAGCACATCACCTGCATTCATTGGTACACTTTTCAAAGTTCTAAATGCGAAGCAAAATCTTTAAATTCTTTTTCATGCTGAAATGCAAGCATTTATGAAAGGAAATGATATTTAACAACACACAAGAAACATCACACACACACAACTGGGAGAAATTTTCACCATCTTAACTTTCGATTTTGGAAATATTGACAGTGGGGAAATGGAATTCTCATAATGTATTTGAGTTTACCCTCACTCGAAGGTGGTAAAGCTGGAAGCGTTACCCCAAGTTGACACACTAAACAAAAAAGTAAGGTGCATGCAAACTGATGAGACAAGAAACACTATCATCATAGAATAGTTAAGGCAAAATAATTTTTTCTGAAGATAACTGAGTTAGCCAAATGTGCATGGGGAAACCTTTAAAGAGCATTTCTTAAACCACAGAATGAAGCAGGTCTCCTTATTTATACTCGTTCACATCCATTCAAACACCACAAAGACAGCTAACACCTGGTAAGGGCTATAGCCCTCCAAACTACTGGAGATAACTGATGGAATACACTTACCAGTAAACCTGTAATGAAAATGTGAAATACTGTATGGTGCAATGAACAAGTATATGGTATTGAAAGGAATGGAAACCACAAACTTGGTGATGCACACCAAGATGAAATAACAAAATCTCCAACAAAAATTTTGCTTTAAAATGCAGTCATCAGTTGCACAACAGAAATTGGACATGAATTTAATCAAGGAGATAAAATATCCCAAATTTCTATTTTCCTGTTTAGACAACAGTTTTTGATTACATTAACATGCCTAATACACACACAATGAACTAACTATATATCACACACTTTAAAATTAGTTTAATATTCCACAATGCAGTGAGAAAAAAGTTCTGCTAATCAACAGCCTTGCATTCTATTATTCTATAGTCCCTCTTAACGTATGCTAGCAGTGGCAGCTCATTTTAGCATTAGAAGTGCTTTAGTGTGGGGAGGACTAGTGTATACACAGCTTTCAGCAATTGTCACACTATCATGCATTTTTACACTATATCAGAGAATGTCATCATCTCTTGCAACACAGTACAACAGGAATTCTCTGCAGTTTATTCACTTCAGTCACATTGCAACTTTAAAATTCTCTACTAAAATCAGTAAAGTATACCTAAAAATTTACATCTACTTAAGTTGTGGTCAAATTACTACCAAACAGTTTCCCATTTATGAAAGTTACTGTGCTATGAACAAGACTTTACAATTAATTTCTTTAATATTCCACAATGCAGTGAGAAAAAAAAAATCAAGATGAACACACACAGAATAAGAAAGATGCTTTTTGCTTTTTACCTTTCTTGCTGCTTTGCAAGCTTTTCTTCACGTGCTTGGGCTTTCATCTGTTGTACTTCAATACTATCAGGCTTCCTTCGACGCATGTAAAGCTCGTGGTTACCCATACACAATGATAGGATGCGTTTGTTTATTCTCAGTCGTGGGGCAAAAAATACAAAATCCTAAAATTATGAAAGAAAATGTTTGCAGCGTAATAAACTGTGCATAGATGCTTTATGGATTTAACTGCACATAACATTATGATCAGAAATACGAAATGCATAATGAGTACAGCCACCCCCCCCTTTTTACAGAAAATAATTAAATAATTAACATTTGACATTTTTTGTAATGGGTATGCAAGCTCAGTACATCTGAGTAAAGTACAATACACAAGTGTAATATTTCCATTTTTAACAACACTTTGCATAAAGAGAATTTAAAAGATAAAACAGTATTTTTATTGGAGATTTTATCTTGTTTAACTTCAGCACCAATTAATATTAACAGAAGTCATTGCTCTTTCCACGTTAATAAATGAGTCACGGAAAAATTCTCATCTGCCGCCACCAGGAATCGAAACCAAGGTCTTCCAGTTACGCACCATACATGCTACCACTGCACCACAGCAGCCTCGAATTCTCCATACTCACAAATAATTACCTAGACATGAAGACCCTGGGTTCGATTCCTGGTGGAGGCCCATCAGAATTTTTACGTGACTCACTTATTAATGTGGAAAGAGCAATTACTTCTGTTTCGTGTGCCCTGATCCACGTCTAATGTATGAATTACCAATTAATGTTACAATGTACACTGAAGTGCCAGAAAAACTGGTACAGACGAGCTTATGCAAAATACATAGCAACGTCACCTAAGCGTGTACTCGGTTGCATCCGCCAGTGCGTATATGAAGCGATAGACATCCTTGCCAGCTGTCAGACCTGTTTTCAGCACGAGAATGACAAGTAATAACGATTTAAGCGATTTTTTTTTATTGATGGTTTAACGACCACCGTGAGCAACTCAATGGGCTATAAGCAGTCGCCCGTCCCTAATTTAGGGTCACTGGTTCCAGGGAAGGGAGAGAGCCAGTGCCGTAAGACAAACACAACATCCATGCCTCACCGGGATTTCGAACCTGGACCCCTTTCGGACGAATGATCAGAGGCCATCGCTTAGACCACTGCGCCACCGGGGCGGCTTAAGCGATTTTCAACGCGGTGTCATAGTTGGTGCTCGTGAGATAGGCCATAGTATTTCGGAGGTAGAAACGAAGTTCGGATTTTCACGGATGACCATCGCAAGGGTGTACCGTGACTACAAGACAAGAATTCTGGTAAAATATCCAACCTACGATACCATTGTGGCCGTAAAAAGACATTGGGTGAACGTGACCATCATCGGCTGTCAAGAATCGTTTCACGCGATAGGCATGCAACACTCTCGCAGGTTTCATTGGAATTCAATGCTGGAGCCTCAACAAGCATCAGCGTCCGGACTGTGCAACGTACCATGCACGGTATGGGCTTTGGGAGCCGACGCCCAACTCGAGTTCCCTCGATGGGTGCACGACACAGATGCCTCACTTGGGCACGGCAGCACCGCCACTGGACACTTGATGACTGGAAACAAGCCTGGTCTGATGAGTCGCGTTTACAACTGTATTGAGCAGATGGAAGGATTTGTGTGTGGCGCTAACCCCATGAAGCCATGGATCCCGCCTGTCAACAGGGAACTGTACCGACTGGTGTGTGTGTGGGGGGGGTCCATAATGGATATGGGGTGTGTTTAGCTGGTCTTCACTGGGACCACTGGTATGTCTACAAACTTCTGTGACCGGGCAACGCTATGTGCACATCCTTTCTGACAAGGTACACCAGAAGACTTTCAGAAGACAAAAGTGATGTTCAATGCTTTTACACGAAATGAAGATTTATCGATTGATGGAGAAAAGCTGGAGATAACAGACACATACGTTTATCTTGGACAGCAGATATCAAGTGAGGGTCACATTGATGAAGAAATTAATCGGCGTACAAAACTTGCCTGGAGAGCTTTTGGAAGAAACAGCATAATTTTCAAGAGCAATATGCCATTATGTCTTAAAAGAAAAGTGTTTGATCAATGCATCCTTCCAATGCTTACGTATGGTGCAGAGACGTGGACCTTAACTAAAAGAGACATACAAAGGCTGCAGACAACTCAAAGTAGCATGGAGAGGTGCATACTTGGTGTAACCAGGAGAGATAAGAAGAGGAACTCGTGGATCCGAAAAATGACAAGAGTGGAAGACATCATGATCAGAGTTAAATCCCTGAAATGGCAATGGGCTGGACATACTGCCAGAAGGACAGATCATCGATGGACAGCCGAAATTTTAGATTGGATTCCAAGGGACAGGAAAAGACCCAGAAGAAGACCACATGGGAGATGGGTGGATGAAATTCGAAAGTATGCAGGGGTGACATGGAGGAGACTGGCACAAGACAGACCGTTGTGGAGGAAACTTGGGGAGACCTTCGTCCAGCAGTGGATTGATAATGGTTGACAATGATGATGATGATGACACCCGTTCATGTCCTGCATTCATGCTGATGGGTTGGGCCTGTTCCAACAGGATAATGCACCTCCACACAAGTGTCGGGACCCCACATTATGGTTAAAGGAGCATTCATCTGAGTTTGGGGCATTTCCATTCCCACCCAAATCCCCAGATCTGAATGTGATAGAACACATTTGGGATGCCATGCAATGCGCTATCGAACACAGGAATCCGAGACCTCGGAATTCACCCGAATTGTGGAACACTCTGCAGGAAGTATGGTGTGTATTGCCTACAGCATATTTCCAGAAGCTAGTGGAGTCTATGCCCCATCGTATTTCTGCAGTCCTGCGCTCCCGTGGGGGACCTATCAAGTATTAGACTGGTGTACCAGTTTTTCTGGCACTTCAGTGTATATTGTATAAGAAGAGGAGGGAGGGGTAGTGCCCTAATATCAAAGATACTAGGCAACTCAAAATGACTTAGTGGGTTCTTTGTCAGATTTCTTTCCTACTGGTTTTAGATTTGTATTTAGATTTATGTGAAAAAAGAAAACACTTTTAAAACATAGTTCATTAAAGTGCTATTTATATTCAGCTAGATAACAGGCAGAACAGAAAACTTTGGCAGAACTTAGAGAATTCCACTTACCACAGACTAATTATGGGTACAAGCTCTAGTTGCTGGATGTAATAATCTTGTAACAGGTTAGAAGTCACATGCTCTAAAGGTCACTCAAATGAAAACAAGTCCATGGACATAGCAAACTGCCAAATGGGTCTATAGCAACAGCATCAACACAAGACATACAGTAGGTGGCACCAACTGTAGTGTTATGACACAGTGAAATGCAGCACTTCAATCATGGAAGCAGTTGGCCTTTGTACAGGGCCTCATGCAAGTGTTCGGTCCAACCAGTCATGACTGAAGCAACAAACTTTTACACATTGCAAATTTCAATTAGCATGCACACACACTTAAGTTTTTTGCATGTTAGCAATTGCATGTTAGCAATGTTCTCCCATCCAATTTTGATCTTTTCAGTTATCAAAATAATTTCAGGATGATTTAAGTTACACGGTGGCAATTTCATATGTGCCATATAGATGACTATAGTTAAATGTGGACTGCTCTGTGAGCATGAACTGCACAATGCACCAACGAGGATACAAGTCTCAAAATGGGTACCTTGTTACCCTTTCTTATACCCTGTATTCTGAAGTGAAATAACAGGGCCATATAAAGCCATAGGATTTTGCAAAACAGCACTTGTGTGGTTAAATGGTGCATAGGAGCCAGAACTTTGGAAGCAAGTATCTCCCCCCCCTCCCCCAAAAAAAGATCACTCAGCCAGGCATTAGATGTTGTCAACAGCATCTCTGCACAATGATCACTGGCCAGCAACCTATAACCCAAATCATAGAACAGTAGATAAAGCCATGAAGCTGTGCCTATAGACTATTCATAATATCCTAGGCAATCTTTGCTTACACCTCATGTGCAAGTCAAATGACCAAAAGCTGCTGCTAACACGGCATACAATTGTTGCAAGCTCCGTGTTACCAGACATGCAACACAAGTAGGGGGGAATGGCAACATCTACCTAAACGACAACTTTCCAGTCAATATCTTACTGACCAATCAAGAGAGATAAAAGAATGCACTGAAAGTTTTCCCAAATATTTCATGGTCACTGCAATGTACAGTATACTATCACACAAAATGCTTAGAGGCCAATGCACAAGTGTGAACTGCCTGGTGTGTATGGCACATGAGTTACAACACACAGCTTTGCTGAGACAAAGCTTCATGAAGTTCAGTGTCTGTGTGTAGATATATTCAGTGAATGACAAAGGAAATTAGTATCTGAATTCCAGGACAAGCCAGCAGACACTCTCCCGATATTCTGTATACATGGACTTATTAAGTGAGAACTGGAGAAACACTTGACGGATCATCAGAAGCATGCAATGAGAATGGCTGGATATAACACTGCTATGCAGAAGCCTATTCCAATGGAAAGTATGCTGTAGGGAAATTATTGCATTACAGAAACACCAGATCAAGCACTATCTGTGGTGGCATAAAGGTACACAATATTATGTCTCTGAAAACTTCTCACAAAGTTTGAGGCTTGATGGATCAGTTGCCAACAGTAATAGAAACATATGCTGTAATATTACCACCATTCAAGAGCATGAGATGGGCCATAAAGGCATTGTAAACTGATGCTACACAGTTATATCTAACACCATCAATTTGTCTGACATTAATGCAATTGCAATTCAAACAGATTAGCTGGAAATCCAAATATATTTAAAAGTGATGCTGCAACACTTCTACAAAAGATGCATTTATACATGCAGACTTCTGAATGTGCTTCAGGTTGGTTCACAAACTGCATTAGGACGGATATTGTTAAGCTAATGAAATGTGACTAAGTTTGTGAACATTGCGACAGTCCAACCTGCCTAGCTGTCACCTGGCCTGACTAGCTTAAACCTCACAGAAAAGACTGTCTTAAACTAAGTTGACATGCTAAATTAAGATATTGACACTGCACAAGAATTCTAACAAACATTTTTTTTTACATTTCAACTGTTCAATTCCACAGAACGTTAGCTTTGAATCAGATAGCAACATTTTCCTTGAGAGACCTTTACACTATAGGAGAGGCACAAAGCAGTTAACTTGGGCAGATGCACTTAACGGCAAACAGATGAAAATGGAAGTGCAGCAAGAAGCAGTCAGTCCAGTTTTTTTTTTTTTGGGAGGTTTAACGACCACTATGAGCAACTCAATGGGCTATAAGCAGTCACCCGTCCCTAATTTAGGGTCACTGGTTCCAGGGAAGGGAGAGAGCCAGTGCCGTAAGACAAACACAACATCCATGCCTCACCGGGATTCGAACCCGGACCCCTTTCGGACGAATGGTCAGAGGCCATCGCATCGCTTAGACCACTGCGCCACCCCAGTCCAGTTCAACATGGAGCAGTTAACTTGGCCCATACACCTCTCCTCGGCAGATGCAATTAATAGCAGACAAATGAGAACGGAAGTGCAGCAAGAAGCAGTCAGCTCAGTCTAGTTCAGCACGAAGCAGTTATACTCAGCCTGTCCTACATTCCTCAAACTGCATAATGCCAGCAAGGTTGGCTGATTCCCAACTTCAAAAATAACACAGCAGTGGCTACACAAAGAACTGAAGTGACTCATTGCATGCTCTTTTATCTTACTTCAAATGACAGCCAAGGAACGTGCATCCAAGACTACGCAAATGCACACCAAGATGACGAACCGAAGAAGCGGTGCCAAAGAAAAAGTGCCTTGAGGCCTTTCGATTTTATTCAATGTCTTTCTCTGATTACCCATAACGTGACAACATGTTGTAGGTTCATCCCTGTAGTAGTTTCATTGGAATATAAATTGCAACATTTCAGCTCACATAAGTAACAGTCCAAGTTCACACACTATCCTTTTGATTTCCTTGTTATTCACTGTTACATATCACCACACATGCAATTCTGCACAAGCATTCCTATTACAACTGTACATATTTATTTATGCTTCACATCAGATATCATCCAAGTTACAGAAAGCATTAAAACAGTGCATAAGTAACGAATTTTGCATATTCTGATTCTACTGCAGAACAATCATGGTATTAACTTTTGGTGCATCAACTATTCAAAACTCAAACAGTTTTCATAATACCAAACTTTTTTCACCATGAGTATCACTTTCAAAAAACAGCCTAAATATATTCTGATAAACACTGGTGATCTTTTGAGTCATCTAAACAGTTTTAAAATAATTCCCATATGGCATAACCTAGATAATATTTATGCTTAAGTCACATTCCACCAAAATGTTTATTATCAAGAGAAAAATATATGCTGCAGATGTAAGAATGAATCTGAAGTGAATGAATGAAACAAAACCAAATGGTCAAGGAATCCCCTCAACCAAATTCTCTAAAGATCACACAAAGTTGACGGGAAATAAGAGCAACAGAAATTTTTGAGGTCTGCGATTCATAACTTACAATGCATACTTAGACAGAAGTGAATGTGGAAGGTAATGTGTCAGTTATATATATTTTTTTTAACAACAGAACACTTAAGAGAAAAATTATGTATTCAATAAGCATTCTAACTTATGAAACCATAGAAGCACACATGAAAATGTAATGAATAAAAATAGCTTAATTCTTTGAGAGAAAAATTTCAGCAGTGGACATGCACCATTCAATTTTGAAATGCTTAACCAACCATGCGAAAAACCTTCATAAGTTTGATGGATCAAAGTTATGAGAAGGAAGAGAATAAACTTGCATATTTATACATGAATATGCTTGCACATATACACAAAATTTTACACTTGGGTTACTTCAACAGGAAGGGGGAGAGCCAGTGCTGTAAGTAAGCACATAGCCCCATGCCTTGTCCAGGCCCTTCATGGACAGACATCAGAAGGGTAGAGCATGCCAACTACTGGGATGGCCAAAATAGTTCTGATCATTTAATTTAGTCAAACACTGAAAAGAACATTAAAATACTCAAAATCTGCATTCTCTCCCCTCCCCTCCTTCACAAATGTTAGAAAATTAAACCACTTTTGAAATTCTCTTCAAGTGAATAACAAGGAAAATTTCTAAATACATAACCAATTTAACCCTCAAACTACCACATGACCCTTTGAGGTCACTTTTTTTGTTACTTTATAATGTCAACTGCTAAAACAATTACCTTCAAATGGTATTCATTTTGATGTCAACTATGTATTATATTACTACAGAGAAAAAAGTACTCACTTTCAAAGGTACTACATATTTTATAAAATCTGGCACACAAACTAATAGAGCTGAAGCTCATACACATTTTTTTTTTTCCCCATTTACCCATGTCATCAATCCACTACTGTTTGAAGGTCTCTGCAAATACACTGGTGTTCAAAATTAAGAGAATTTGAACATTTTGTCGATTTTCACAAAAAGTACAGAACCAAAGGTACAACTTATGCAGCTGAATAAGAATGCAAATTTGCAGTGTCGAATACGTAAGTGTACATGTGCGTGTGGGCGGAGCTGTGATAGCGGAGGGCATGAAAAGCACACATGGCCTTTTCCGCAATTAGTGCGCTCGTACTCCTCGGCGACATTCGTTGTGTTTCTTGCACGAGTTGGTTCAATTTCATAAGCAATCAGGTAAAATGAGTTGCTATGAACGTATTTGATGACGAAATGAGGTGGAGAATCGTCGGCAGATTGTAGGCAGGGCAATCGAAAGTGCAGGTTGCTACAGAGCTCAATGTAACGCCCAGTGTCGTCTGCAATTTGTGGAAACAGTTTAAGGACACCGGATCCATATCGAGAAGGTCGTCCAAGAGCCACGACGGCCAATGAAGATCGTTATTTGGCACTTTCAGCAAGGCGCCATAGGACTGCTACAGCTATCTTGTAACCTGCATGCCACCACTGGAACCCGAGTTTCAAGGGATTACTGCTTCCCAAAGGCTTCATGAGAGAGGGCTTTTTGCCAGAAGACCTGCTGTTTGCGTCACACTCACTTCAGCACACAAGAGAGCGCATTTAGCATGGTGCAGACATCAGCCTTGGACCAGACTTCAGTGGGGTAAACATTCTCTTCACAGATGAGTCGTGATTCAGCCTGTACACTGATTCTCGCCATACCTTCATCTGGAGAGAACATGGTACCCGATACCTTTCCTCCAACATCCGAGAAAAAGACCGCTATGGCAGCGGAGGTGTCATGGTCTGGGCAGGCATCATGTTGGGCTGCCGCACACCTCTCCATGTGTTTGACAGAGGCTCCCTGACTGCTGAGAGGTATAGGGATGACATCTTACAGCCCTATGTTTGACTTTTCAGGGTCGCAGTTGGCACTCTGTTCCTTTTTATGGATGACAATGCTCGTCCACATAGGGCTCACCTGGTCGACGATTATCTTGAAAGTGAGGATATTCACCTGATGGATTGGCCAGCCAGATCACCAAACTTAAACCCTATCGAACATGTCTGGGATGCTCTTGGGAGGGCAATTGCAGCTAGCCATCCCCCTCCGAGAACCATCCAGGGGCTGAAAACTGCGTTGCTGCAGGAGTGGGACCGACTGCCACAGGGACTCATCAACTGCCTTGTTTCCAGTATGGCATCGTGCTGTATGACTGTGAAAGGGGACCATACCCCATATTAGAGTCATTTTAATGTTCGATCTTGCAACGTGGATTTTGGACATTCCTGCACTGATGAGCTTTACTGACTATCATGAGTGCATACCATGACTGTTATATAAGAGAAAAAAATTGTACCATACAACTGTGTATCCATACCAAATTTCATTAAAATGTGTCCATTAGTTTTTCAGAAATTTGACAAAATGTGCAAATTCTCTTAATTTTGAACACCAGTGCAGCTTGCACAACACTGTCTGGAACATTTTTTTCCCATGTCACTCCTGCATGCTTTCAGATTTTGTCCACCCATCTCCCACTTGGTTGTCTTTCAAGTCCTTTCCTGTCCCTTGGTATTCAGCCTAGTATTTCAGTTGTTCAATGGTAGTCAGTTCTTTGAACAATATTTTCTGCCCATAGCCACTCAAGTCTTTACTTTGATGCTGTCACCAACTCTAGGCATTTTCCTTAATCCAAGAGTTCTTTTCCTACAATATTCCTTGATTACACCAAACATGCATCTCTCTTCATGTTTCTTTGAGTTGTCTGTAGCTCCCTGTATATATTTTTTTTTTAGTTAGGGTCTTTAATCTTTAATTGGAAGAATGCGTCCATTAAATACTTCTTTTAAAACATAATAGTAAATTGCTCTTGATCTTGAAACATGTGCAGCTTCTTCCAAAAGCACTCCAGCGAGCACTGAACAACATATGCCTATATATATATATATATATATATATATTCTATTAAGAAGATACCTAAGCAAAAAAATACATATATGATTTTGACTCACACCAAGTACAACATAGAAAAGGTTATGTATCTACCGGTGTGAGTAAAAGGAGAAAAGATAAAAAAATAATATAAAACAACTGAATGTAGAAGGTGTCGAGAATACTGAGCCTTGGCTTTATCAAGGACCAGCAAAACTCTGCATTTTCTCACTTCCACAAAGACCTAGTTGGAAATGGGTTTCTGCAAGGCCATAGATGCAAGTAACATTCCCACCTAAAATTGTTTTAAAAAATATATATATATCTTGTCCTCCGCAGAGTTGTATGACCTAGCACTAGTTAACAATTTCGCTTGCATCCAATAACCTTCCTGGCCCGACCCATGCTCTTCATCTGTTACTATTAAACAGAGAGAAGAAGATTAAAGAGAACTCAAGCTGTGAGAGTGACATAATAATTAGAAATAATTTTCAGCTATAACGAAATGCCAAGTTCGTTTGAGAGAGAAATTAAAACCTGAAAAACAATGCAAAAGAAATCCAAATTTTTACATTGCAATTAAAAAAGGAAATATTAATTTTTAAAAAACAGATTTTTGAAAGAAAACTTGAGTCTAAAACCCCTACTCTACAACTTATGACAGCACGAAAACAAGAATAAGTTAAAGACAATAATTAACCAAAGAAAACTTTGTGAAAGTTATGACTTAAACAGTTAGTTGCAATATGTACAAAGTATTTCAGCAGTGCTTTAAGTGCATAATTAATTAGTTATTAAGAACTTAACTACTTTGAAAATACAGCGCAAAGAAAAGGAACAAGCTTAGCCATCTGCTGTTCCTAGGTGCCCCAAAAGACGCGCAAAGTTACCAAGAAAAGAAAGAGTTAAAACCCGCAAAAATGTTAACAGACAAGCCAGTGCCTAAAAGCTGAAAAGCAAAAAATCAACAGAGAAAAAGTACATGAAGTACAAACATTGAACTTATAAAACCTAAAACCCAAATACAAGGAAGAGAGCTTACCTCTTGTGCGACTAAACTTTCTCCTCACATGAGTAAAACATGGCTGACCTCTTCGTAACATTTCTGCCACTCTAGTCGCTGGGGGGCAGTGTGGGTGGGGCTGATGGCCTTCTCATACAGAAAGAAACCAACTCAAGGAGATTTTAACCAGAGAAAAAAATATATAAACTTAAGACTGTGGATCTGTATGATCAGAAAGAGCAGAATTAACTCTCCAGAATACATGAGAAATATTATAAAATACACGAGTAGTGTATTTAATAATCTTTGCATGTATTAAATCACCTTAGTGACCTTCTATAGATTAATCAGAATCTTATTAATTTTAATGTTGGTTTTACTATTTTTAGTATAGCTATCCTAGTGATGAATAACTAGTTTTCTTTTTTATTTGTTTTTATTTTCTTTTATAAACAGATTTTTAAGCTTTTTTTGTGATTTTGTTTATATTATTTAATTTTTTGTTTTAATAGGACCTTCATATCCATAGCACTAAGGTTCCTTTTAGTAGTTAATAGGCATCCTCTAGCCAACTTCCTTACGGCTTTGATTGGTCAGAATCATATTATTAACTGTGTAGAAAATTAAAGCAGATCTGCCAACCTTACTCTATTATTCAGAATAATTTTTCTTAAAGTTCTTTTGATGAAAGAAGAAGGAATTTCGTTCTCTAGAAAACTATCTAATAGTATATTAATGTGGTAATTGAAGTCCAAATTGTTGCTGCAAATTCTTGAAATTCTTAGGACCTGAGAAATTAGTACATTCTCAATTACTTTGGTTGATATGTTATTATTCCAGTGTAGATATTTAATTACTTTGAAAGGAAAATTAACTCTTTTATCAAAGAGGCTAATAGATGGGTTACCTCTGTTGAGCTTAATGCTTAAGTCTAGGAACTCAAGTTCCTGATTACTGTGGTTGGTTTTACATAAGTTAAGAGAGCTAGGACAGATATTATCAAAATCACTCTCTATAACTTCTGAATTATTGATACACAGCAGATCATCAATATATCTAAAAGTGTAAAGGTAGTTATCTGAGCAGGTGGGGTGATTTTTAATGAATTTATATTCCTTAAAGAACAGGAATAGATTAGCGATATTCGTGGACGTTGATGTTCCCATGGGAATACCGTTCACTTGCTTATAGAGAGTATTATTATATAAGATATGGTTATTTTTTATGCAGCAATTGAGATAAGAGTTCCAAGTTACTACATTAACAAATTGGTTAAGTTTAAATTCTGCATACAGCTCTTTAAAGGTAGTGATTATATCTGATAGAGGCAGATTAGTATATAGGTTTTCAAAATCATAACTATTAATATCTAGGGGACAAACTTTGAGTATAGTAGAAATTACTTCTGCATTATTATTAATTCCATCTATTAGCCTCTTTGATAAAAGAGTTAATTTTCCTTTCAAAGTAATTAAATATCTACACTGGAATAATAACATATCAACCAAAGTAATTGAGAATGTACTAATTTCTCAGGTCCTAAGAATTTCAAGAATTTGCAGCAACAATTTGGACTTCAATTACCACATTAATATACTATTAGATAGTTTTCTAGAGAACGAAATTCCTTCTTTCATCAAAAGAACTTTAAGAAAAATTATTCTGAATAATAGAGTAAGGTTGGCAGATCTGCTTTAATTTTCTACACAGTTAATAATATGATTCTGACCAATCAAAGCCGTAAGGAAGTTGGCTAGAGGATGCCTATTAACTACTAAAAGGAACCTTAGTGCTATGGATATGAAGGTCCTATTACAACAAAAAATTAAATAATATAAACAAAATCACAAAAAAAGCTTAAAAATCTGTTTATAAAAGAAAATAAAAACAAATAAAAAAGAAAAACTAGTTATTCATCACTAGGATAGCTATACTAAAAATAGTAAAACCAACATTAAAATTAATAAGATTCTGATTAATCTATAGAAGGTCACTAAGGTGATTTAATACATGCAAAGATTATTAAATACACTACTCGTGTATTTTATAATATTTCTCATGTATTCTGGAGAGTTAATTCTGCTCTTTCTGATCATACAGATCCACAGTCTTAAGTTTATATATTTTTTTCTCTGGTTAAAATCTCCGCGAGTTGGTTTCTTTCTGTATGAGAAGGCCATCAGCCCCACCCACACTGCCCCCAGCGACTAGGGAGTGGCAGAAATGTTACGAAAGAGGTCAGCCATGTTTTACTCATGTGAGGAGAAAGTTTAGTCGCACAAGAGGTAAGCTCTCTTCCTTGTATTTGGGTTTTAGGTTTTATAAGTTCAATGTTTGTACTTCATGTACTTTTTCCCTGTTGATTTTTTGCTTTTCAGCTTTTAGGCACTGGCTTGTCTGTTAACATTTTTGCGATGGTTTTAACTCTTTCTTTTCTTGGTAACTTTGCGCGTCTTTTTGGGGCACCTAGGAACAGCAGATGGCTAAGCTTGTTCCTTTTCTTTGCGCTGTATTTTCAAAGTAGTTAAGTTCTTAATAACTAATTAATTATGCACTTAAAGCACTGCTGAAATACTTTGTACATATTGCAACTAACTGTTTAAGTCATATAACTTTCACAAAGTTTTCTTTGGTTAATGTCTTTAACTTATTCTCGTTTTCGCTGTCATAAGTTGTAGAGTAGGGGTTTTAGACTCAAGTTTTCTTTCAAAAATCTGTTTTTTAAAAATTAATATTTCCTTTTTTTAATTGCAATGTAAAAATTTGGATTTCTTTTGCATTGTTTTTCAGGTTTTAATTTCTCTCTCAAACGAACTTGGCATTTCGTTATAGCTGAAAATTATTTCTAATTATTATGTCACTCTCACAGCTTGAGTTCTCTTTAATCTTCTTCTCTCTGTTTAATAGTAACAGATGAAGAGCATGGGTCGGGCCAGGAAGGTTATTGGATGCAAGCGAAATTGTTAACTAGTGCTAGGTCATACAACTCTGCGGAGGACAAGACATATATATATTTTTTAAAACAATTTTAGGTGGGAATGTTACTTGCATCTATGGCCTTGCAGAAACCCATTTCCAACTAGGTCTTTGTGGAAGTGAGAAAATGCAGAGTTTTTGCTGGTCCTTGATAAAGCCAAGGCTAAGTATTCTCGACACCTTCTACATTCAGTTGTTTTATATTATTTTTTTATCTTTTCTCCTTTTACTCACACCGGTAGATACATAACCTTTTCTATGTTGTACTTGGTGTGAGTCAAAATTATATATGTATTTTTTTTTGCTTAGGTATCTTCTTAATAGAATGTGAATTCTGAATTTTCAAAACTGCTGCGTTGCGCGTTTTGATCTTCAGGTTTTTTTGCAACTTTCGTTTTAAATTCTTAAGAGTTTTTCCTTAGTCTTCAGTTTTTCTTAAACATATTCTTAAAGATAAAATTTCTCTTAAAGAATTTTCCAGTAATTTTGTTACCATCAGGTTCCTAAATAAAGCCTACGATAATCTCAATGTAAGGAAGCTGTTCTACAATAATGCAATTTTTTTTCCCATCCACAGGCACCAGTCTATTGTAAGTTTTAAATATGTTAAGACCTTAGGGTCAATAGTTAAAAACTACAAACTTAACTCTTCGAGCTACATTCCTGTAATTACTACTTGTTCTTGTGATGAACATAAAGAAACAGTTCACTATGATAAGAATTACAACCATATTATCACCGGAAACTTGAGTTTTGTTGAAAATGAAAAGCTTAGGAATTTATTAGAGTATGGCTCTAAATTCAGACCTTCCTTCACAATTTCCAAAGAAAGGATTCTTGAGAGCTTCACTCAAGATGTAAATAAGTACATCGTAAAAACCAGTTTAACGTACAATCAGCCTATTGAGGCCTTCGCAGAATGGAAATATAATTTAATCAATAGCTTCACCGGTGAGTTGGCAGGTCTGGACTTTTGTTTCGACAGAAATCTCTTTTTCTCTGGAGAAGCTAAAAGGTCACTCTCCAAACTGCAAGACCAATTTATTTTTACCACTACGGATAAAGCTAGCAATAATTTTGCAATTATCTGTAAGAAGTTCTATTTTGAATTGTTAACTATGGAACTCAATAATAGAGTAACATACGAGCCCGTAAGTTATTCTACCAAGCAGTTAGAAAATCGGTTTAAGGCATTCTTCAAGAAACTTAAAATTCCACAAACTAGAAGATATGAGCCTGAATTTCCATTTCTTTTTGCAACGGTTAAGTTTCATAGGGATCCTGTGAAGTTCAGGTTCATAGCTAGTGGAGTAAGGAGTCATAAAAAGAAAATAGATCTTGCTTTTTGAAGATGTCTTAAAGAAGGTTTTGAAACACATTAGAAACTGTTCTAACTTGATGTACAGAGATTTTTGGATAATTAATAATAATGCAGAAGTAATTTCTACTATACTCAAAGTTTGTCCCCTAGATATTAATAGTTATGATTTTGAAAACCTATATACTAATCTGCCTCTATCAGATATAATCACTACCTTTAAAGAGCTGTATGCAGAATTTAAACTTAACCAATTTGTTGATGTAGGAACTTTGGAACTCTTATCTCTATTGCTGCATAATAAATAACCATATCTTATATAATAATACTCTCTATAAGCAAGTGAACGGTATTCCAATGGGAACATCAACGTCCACGCATATCGCTAATCTATTCCTGTTCTTTAAGGAATATAAATTCATTAAAAATCACCCCACCTGCTCAGATAACTACCTTTACACTTTTAGATATATTGATGATCTGCTGTGTATCAATAATTCAGAAGTTATAGAGAGTGATTTTGATAATATCTATCCTAGCTCTCTTAACTTATGTAAAACCAACCATAGTAATCAGGAACTTGAGTTCCTAGACTTAAGCATTAAGCTCAACAGAGGTAACCCATCTATTAGCCTCTATGATAAAAGAGTTAATTTTCCTTTCAAAGTAATTAAATATCTACACTGGAATAATAACATTTCAACCAAAGTAATTGAGAATGTACTAATTTCTCAGGTCCTAAGAATTTCAAGAATTTGCAGCAACAATTTGGACTTCAATTACCACATTAATATACTATTAGAAAGTTTTCTAGAGAACGAAATTCCTTCTTCTTTCATCAAAAGAACTTTAAGAAAAATTATTCTGAATAATAGAGTAAGGTTGGCAGATCTGCTTTAATTTTCGATACAGTTAATAATATGATTCTGACCAATCAAAGCCGTAAGGAAGTTGGCTAGAGGATGCCTATTAACTACCTAAAGGAACCTTAGTGCTATGGATATGACGGTCCTATTAAAACAAAAAATTAAATAATATAAACAAAATCACAAAAAAAGCTTAAAAATCTGTTTATAAAAGAAAATAAAAACAAATAAAAATAAAACTAGTTATTCATCATTAGGATAGCTATACTAAAAATAGTAAAACCAACATTAAAATTAATAAGATTTTGATTAATCTATAGAAGCTCACTAAGGTAATTTAATACATGCAAAGATTATTAAATAAACTGCTCGTGTATTTTATAATATTTCTCATGTATTCTGGAGAGTTAATTCAGCTCTTTCTGATCATACAGATCCACAGTCTTAAGTTTATATAATTTTTTTCTCTGGTTAAAATCTCCGCGCGTTGGTTTCTTGCTGTATGAGGAGGCCATCAGCCCCACCCTCACTGCCCCCCAGCGTCTAGGAGTGGCGAAAGAGGTCAGCCATGTTCTTCTCTTGTGAGGAGAAAAGTTTTTGTAACACAAGAGGTAAGCTCTCTTCCTTGTTTTTGGGTTCTAGGTTTTATAAGTTCAATGTTTGTACTTCATGTACCTTTTCTCTGTCGTTTTTTAGCTTTTCAGCTTTTAGGCATTGGTTTGTCTGTTAACATTTTTGCGGGTTTTAACTCTTTCTTTTCTTTGTAACTTTGAGCGTCTTTTAGGGTACCTAGGAACAGAAGATGGCTTAGCTTGTTCCTTTTCTATGCGCTGTCTATGCGCTGTTTTTTCAAAGTAGTTAAGTTCTTAATAACTAATTAATTATGCACTTAAAGCACTGCTGAAATACTTTGTACATATTGCAACTAACTGTTTAAGGTATATAACTTTCACAAAGTTTTCTTTAGTTAATTATTATCTTTAACTTATTCTCGTTTTCGTGCTGTCATAAGTTGTAGAGTAGGGGGTTTTAGACTCAAGTTTTCTTTCAAAAATCTGTTCGTTATAAATTAACATTTCCTTTTTAATTGCAATGTAAAATTTGGATTTCTTTTGCATTGTTTTTCAGGTTTAAATTCTCTCTCAAACGAACTTGGAATTTCGTTATGGCTGAAAATCATTTCTAATTATTATGTCACTCTACAGCTTGAGTTCTCTTTAATCTTCTTCTCTCTGTTTAATAGTAACAGATGAAGAGTATGGGTCGGGCCAGGAAGGTTAATGGATGCAAGCGAAATTGTTAACTAGTGCTAGGTCATGCAACTCTAAGGAGGACATGACTTATATATATATTTTTTAAACTATTTTAGGTGGGAATGTTACTTGCATCTATGGCCTTGCAGAAACCCATTTCCAACTAGGTCTTTGTGGAAGTGAGAAAATGCAGAGTTTTTGCTGGTCCTTGATAAAGCCAAGGCTCAGTATTCTCGACACCTTCTACATTCAGTTGTTTTATTTTATTTTTTTATCTTTTTTTCCTTTTGATCACACAGGTAGATACATAACCTTTTCTATGTTGTACTAGGTGTGAGTCAAAATTATATATGTATTTTTTTGCTTAGGTATCTTCTTTATAGAATGTGAATTCTGAATTTTCAAAACTGCTGCGTTGCGCGTTTTGATTTTCAGGTTATTTTGCACCCTTCGTTTTAAATTCTAAAATTTTTTCCTTAGTCTTCAGTTTTGCTCTTTAGTATATATATATATATATATATATATATATATATATATATATATATATTATGTCTGGTGTGACCATCACTTGATAGCTGCTGTCCAAGGTAGATGTAGGCATCGGTTACTTATAAATTTGTTTCATCAACTTCTAATTCTTCAGTTCTTGTAAAAACATTGTACATCAATTTTTTTAAGTTCATCTTTAATCCCAGTTCTTCACTTTTCTCAGCCAAACGAAGGTAGGTTAAACAGCACCTTCATTAACCTTTACCTTCTTGCTTCCCAGCTCAGTGGTTCAAAGACACAGCTTGGGAGATATGGTGTCACCTTGTCTCACTTCCTTTCCGATTATTACATGTGCTGTGTCAAACAGTCAAATCTTTGCACTTGCATTTTCAGATGTTTATTCAAATAAACTGCTGGAAAGTGAAAAAAGAACACCCAGAAGGAATGCCGGTAGGAATGTTAATTGTTAATGTTAAGGGCAGCAGAAACTGTGATCCAAGTTGGAATGTCATTGGATGAAATAATGACGTCCTTGCAGATGACAACATGCAAATATACGCAGCACATAATGAAGGACTAGGGCATGCAGAAGGAAGTCATTCATCTGGTGTTGTGTTGTTCAGTGCTCGTTGAAGAAGCTACCATACCTGGATGACGCGGGCAAGCAATGTTTATTCAGTTATCGGAGTTTAAGCGAAGCAGTATAGTGGGTCTGCAGGAAGGAGGTTGGTCCTTCCGTCAAATTGTGGCAAGATGGTGGCGTTGGTAGTCGGAGGAGCATTCGCACACGTTCCGGGCAACACAGAGTTATGGACGCACGAGAAGATTGGTGTATCAGGAAGGCAGCATTGGCAGAGCAAAAGGCTACAGCGTCACAAATTCGATCCTCTGTCATACCAAGGGTGTCTACCAGAACAATACGGAATCATTTGTTGGAAGCAGGACTACAGGCACATGTGCCGCTGGCATGGTAATCACCGATTCCTGGTCACCATCGAGCATGTTTGCAGTGGTGTCAAGAAAGAGTTCATTGGAGGGAAGAATGGCAGTCAGTGGTTTTCAGTGATGAAAGTAGATTCTGCTTGCGAGTGTCCGACGGTCGTGTACACATCCAAAGGCAACAAGGTTAGTGGCTTCTGCCATCGTGCATCCGCCAATGACACACAGGCTCCACACTGGGCATCATGGTGTGCAGAGCAATTAGCTATCAAGACAGTCTAGTGTTTGTACGGGGTACACTGAATAGCAGAATGTACATCAGCAACGTCGTGCGATCCTCGATGCGATATTCTAGCAGAATAGTGCCCTCCCACGTTCTGCCCAGGAAACTCAACATGCTCTTCAGGCTGTGCAGTAATTCCCTTGGCCAGCACACTCTCTGGACTTTTCTCCAATCGAACATGTCTGGGACTGGATCGTACAAAGACTCTTCCTCGGACCCCGGCAGGCAGCAACCATCTCTGAATTACGCGTCCAAGTTGAAAGCACATGGAATGCTACCCCCCAGCATGATATCCAGCATTTGTGCGACCGATTGCATGCCAGATTGGAAGCCTGTCTTGCTGCTGGATGAGGTGCAACACCTTATTAAAATGTGCCTTCTGTCAGTGGCGTAGCCAGAGGGGGAGGGGGAGGTTGAACTCCTCCCTTGAGGGGAGACTGAGCATGAATTTAAAGTGATATATACGTGTATACGAGACTTTCACCAATGAACCAAATCCACAGACACCCCCCCCCCAAGAAATTTCTGGCTATGACACTGCTTTCTGTACATTGTAATAGGCATTAAAAGGTAAGAACTAGCTGATGACCATAACCTGCACTGTCCAAATGCAGACTCCGCAGGGACATTAAAAGGTAAAATAAACATTGAATCACTTCACATGTGTGATCACTTTCCTTTCTTTATAAGTTATTGCTAAGACATAAATCTCAGATGCAGCTGCAATATTTAATGGTGTTTTTTTTTTTCACTTTCCGGCAGCGTATATATCTTCAGTGCTGCATGATTTTAGAGACATAACTGCTGATGGTTCCATGGAATTAAAAGCTTTTTAATAATTAATAAAAAGCACACAAGGTGGGTGATTCACATATATATTTACTTATGTACATTTTTAATATGAGGAGTGATCAAATGCAATCTGTTCGTGCCGCATCACGTGGACCGGCACACGGGGAGCATCGCTGACATGGCAGGTGCGATTCCGAATCAGTCCAAGATAGATCAGTGAGCAGTAATTCAGTTCCAAACAGCGGAAGGATGTCGACCAGTCAACATTCATCACAGAATGCAGGCGGTGTCTGGTGACAGATGTCTTCAACATGCATATTAGATGCATGTTGAAGACAACGGTGACAGACTGGGTGCGTATGTTTCAGGTAGGATGTGAGGAAACAAAATATTTTCCACGACTGGGCCAGGCACATGTTGTGACAAACGAAGCCATCGCCAAGACTGATGCAGGGATACAGGTGGACAACTGTCTAAGCTTATGTTTGTTAGCGGAGGAATTCACTATGTCATTTGGGACCGTTCAAACGGTGGTTACAAAGACACTGCAGTGTCAGAAGGTGTGTTCACAATGGATCCCATGGTTGCTGACTGACCACCATAAGGAAGAAAGCATGGGTTGGAGTTTGAACTACTTTCTGCATTACGAATCAGAGGGTGGTGCATTTCTGTTACAGATAGTAGTAGGAGACGAATCGCCTTTGAGCTGTCCAGTAAAACAGCAAGCATGCAATGGAAGCATGCCGGATCACCATAACACAAAAAATTCAAGTCACTGGCTTCCTACGGTAAAGTTATGCTGACCGCATTTTTTGACAATGAAGGGCTTTTGTTGGTGAACTTTAAAGAGCCTCACATGAACATCAACAGCTACAAGGATACACTGGACAAGCTGCATAAAGCCATCAAGAAGGAGCGAACTGGCACGCTTTTGTATGGTGCGATTCTGTTGCACGACAATGCTCGTCCGCATGTTGTGAACACTGTGCAGGATGCGTTACCACGGAAAGGGTAGGAGGAGGAGGTTCTGCATCACTCAGCCTATAGCGCCGATCTGTCAGCATACAACTCATTTGTTTGGACCCTTAAAAAAAGCTCTAAAGGGACAATGATTCCCCTTTAATGCAGACATTTCGCTGCGGCGACCAAATGGTTCAAGGAGCAACCAAAGCCCTCCTTTGTGGACGGTATCCGCCGTGCTCTGAAGCAGTGGGATGCATGTCTGAATGTCTATGGCGACTTTTTCTAACTAACACTGGTTCATTCTTGCTTCCTTATATATTGCTTTGTTTAATTCTGCCACACCTGCTGATGTTCCTTTTCATTCATCTTAATAAAGCCACTCGAACGGGTTTCATTTGATCAAGCCTATTAGTGAGTAATGCACCAAAGTCAAATAAGGCAGTAATATAATTTAAATAATTTACTTAACAAATGCAACAGATTAACTAAATAAAAATAAGTGTAAAATAAAACGATTTTGCAAACAGAGGAGTTGAATCTATGTAACAACTGAAACACATTCATAGAAGTAAAGACATAAGCTAACAGATGACTTGAAGCATTTTTTTTAAAAGATGATTTAAATTTATGGTGCAACTTTTTTATTTGTATATCCTGGGTGAACAAGTCTTCTAACAAAGCCAACTACTTTTTCAGTCAGCTGGAATGCAATTTTTTCATTAATAGAGTCAGAGTGAAAACAAGTGGACTAACATGTTTGCTTAAACAATCTGTACCATCCCGGTGGCTGAGTGTTTATTTGTCAGAGATTGGCCAGCATTCAAATCCCAGGGGCATAGGTTGTGCTTATAGTTCTAGCCAGCTCTTTCCCTTCAAAGGAACCAGTAGTACCAAATTAGGAATGAACAACTGACAGTTCTAAAAGTACTCATGGTGGTCGACCCGAACCAACCAACTACCAGCAACGTGGAAGTTTAAGTTGTGTCCAAAAATAAAAATGTACATGATGCTGCTTGTATTCTTGTAAAATTTCACAAATGTCAAAGTAATATATTGGGTTGATGCACAAGTTCATGCGATTTTATTTCACGAGTGTTTCCCAGGTCAGTAGTGACTGTGCAGATGGCCAGTTGTACATCAAAATGTAACCAGCAATATTGTGCAAAGTAATATATTGGGTTGATGCACAAGTTCATGCGATTTTATTTCACGAGTGTTTCCCAGGTCAGTAGTGACTGTGCAGATGGCCAGTTGTACATCAAAATGTAACCAGCAATATTGTGCAAGTAATATATTGGGTTGATGCACAAGTTCATGCGATTTTATTTCACGAGTGTTTCCCAGGTCAGTAGCGACTGTGCAGATGGCCAGTTGTACATCAAAATGTAACCAGCAATATTTTGCATCTAAATCATATTGCACTGGGTGATTCCGGCTAATGTTTTCAGATCCGGAAGTATGGAGTGTCAAGTAGAGAGGAATGAACATTTCCAACATCTGCTCCAAGTTTAACAAGAGATCCACAGCCGCAGAGGCCACTCGACAAATTTGTGCCATGTATGGGGAGGATGCTATTGCTCTGAGGGCAGCCCCACAAATGGAATGAGTGGTTCCGAGGCAGCAATTTTGACCTCAACGACTCTCCCCGCTCAGATCATTCAACTCACTTTGACGAGGATAATTTGAACCATCTCATCCACTTGGATCCACGTCAAACCATACATGAATTGGCCACTGAGATGGACTGATCAGGCCACAGTGGTATGACACCTGGAACGTATGGGAAAGGTCCTGAAATTGGGATCTTGAAGAATCAGCATGTTGCCATATGTGGTTCATTGCTCACTCGTTATCACGAATGTTCTCAGCAACACAAACCTTTTCTGTCACGTATTGTTACCGGAGATGAAAAGTGGTGCCTGTATGTGAATTTCAGGCATCAGAGGGAATGGTTAAGCCCAAACAAGATACCCACACCACATCCAAAGCATGACCTTCATCCTGCAAAGATTATGTTGTGTGTCTGGTGGACATGGAAGGCATTATTCAATGGGAAATGGTGCCGAGAAATTGGACCATCAACCTGCACTCTATTGAGTAACTCTGCCACGTTAATTGAGCAATTCAGCAGAAACTGCCACATTGGCGCCATGGTGTCCTCCAACATAGCACATGCCCTCATAGTGCAAATATGATCAAAATGGCCATTCAGGACATGAAATGGGAGATCCTTCCACATCCAGCCAATTCCCCAGATGTCACCCCTTCCAATCTCTGTAAAATGCACTTTGTGGTAGAGCCTTCAACAATAATGTTGTTCTCCAGAATTTCCTTGATTATTTCTTTGCAGCAAAACCTGCAAGTTTTTGCAATAATGGCATTGCAGTCCTATCCAGACGTTGGGACACCATCTTAAATAATGGAAGGGGGGTGATACATAGTTGATTGATTCTGTTTTCCCTTCTGATGTAACGCAGTGAAAAAAAGGCATGAACTTATGCATCAACCCAATATTAATATACGTAGTAATACAACGCAAAGTATCTGCCATGAACATTAAAAAAAGTCAAGTGTGATGTATAAAGTTTTAGTTTTTACTGTGACTAATTTTTACTTCAGTTCTTACTATGAAATATTAGACTTTATCTAGTAACTTATAAATATATAAGGCAAATTCTAATGTATGCAAAAATCACATTTCTAGTAAAAATACACGTGAGCATCAGAAGCTATAGTGATAGTTGAACAGAAAGTGTATGATAGCTTGAGTTTGAGAGTTAAAAAACATTAACTAAAATGGTACAATAGTGCATGACATTTAATTTTTAACAAAAATTACACTTACTGGTGCTTTCTTATCAATAGGTTTGATGACAAATTTTTTGTCGTTGAAAGAGATATTTCTGATTTCACTCCATGGGAAACCAATTTTGGGTGTCAACCTGTGTGGTTTAAAAGAATTAATTAAAAATATATACTTTTGCCTCACAAATTATTTTTCATGTGCCCACACATGCACACATACAGGGAACAGTAAACAAGTAACACTAATATTCACCAAATGCTATAATGAATTATATCCATTAATGCTTATGTGAATGGGTAATGAGAAGAGAAGTCAGCAAGTATATTTGGTAAAGATGCTGGAAGCACAACATATACACTGGCATTCAAAAATTAAGGACAAGACGGTTTTTCGAATGTAACGTCGTGCAGAAGTGCTCCACATCAACTCAAATCATACCATAAGATCCCCAAGATGTAAGAATATGGGACAAGTGAGCAAAACCATCCAAACAAGGAATCCAAAGGATACAAAGGCACTTTATTGAAAAGGTAGCTTCGAGCACAACTGGACAGAAGACAGAAAACAAACGCCCATGTGACAGGCGACTGCCAAGAAAAATCCAGTCTTTAGTAGGGGATATGATCGCCCCTGACTGCGTTGCAGGATTTACAACGTCTGTCCATGCTGAGGACGAGGTTGTCAAGGAGCTGTTGAGGCATCACGGCCCATTCCTCTTGTAGCGCCAATCACCACTACGGAATTTTTGCTGGCGGCTGGTGACTTGCTGCCAAGCATCTCCCGAGAAAGTCCCACACGTGTTCGATTGGATTTAGGTCCGGAGATCTTGTGGGCCAATCCATGCGTTGAATATCTTCACTCTCCAACAGCTCTGTGGCAGCCACTGTACGATTAGGTGTAGCTTTGTCGTCCATTGCAGAGGAACTCGGGACCCACAGAACCTCTAAACAGACGCACGTGAGGCAGGAGAACCTTGGTACAATAGCGGACACCAGTGACTGAACCTCCTTGGAAGATGTGGAGGTCAGTACGGCTATTAAGCATGATACCGCCCCAAACGAGAACTCCGCCACTTCCAAACCGGTCCCTTTCGATGATGTTGGAGGTGCGATTGCGTGTTCCCTGTTCTCTCCAGATGTGTATACGTCCAGAATCGCTTGTCAGACTAAATCGTCTCTCATTCGTAAAGAGAACTCGACCCCATTGCTGATGTGTCCAGTTCTTGTGTTCCTGGCACCACAGAAACCGCTGTCTCCAACGAGCAGGCGTTAATGGCACACACCGTACTGATCGTCGTGCAAATAGACCACCTTTGTGCAGCCTCCTGACCACGGTAAAACGCGATAACAGACGTCCAGTTGTCTGTTGCACGTGCCTTGCGATTTCTCCTGCTGCCTGCCTCTTCTCGCCTGTAGGACAATATACCGGTCGTCCACCGCCGTGGTTGCTCGTGGCGACCACTGCTCAACTCTTGGACAGCTGTTCCTGTCATTTGAAATGCTCTCCAAGCTCGTGAAACGATGCTGTGAGCGACCCCGAACTCCTCGGCCATACTAGTCACACTTCGATCTTCTTCCAACTTCCCAATGACGCGACCTCGGGTAAAGTCATCCAGATGTCTTCCACTGGATTCCCTGTTGGCCATATCACACGGTGGCAGCAACTCGATGTTGTTCAAACCGATGTACACCGTGCAATAGCTTTCACCGAATTGCCGAGCGTACACAGCCTGTGTGCTTTATACCCTTCGACGACCCCCCCCCCCCACGTCATGCTGCATATATGTGCATGCCCCACCGTACCGGACCCTAGTCTATCTCCTGAGTGGTCTTTCGGTCCGTTCTGCCTGCTTGTTCTGCTAATTTCTCCTCAATTCTTAATTTTTACACACCAGTGTATAATAAGCAATAAAACTAGAGCATAACAATCAACCTTTTTTACACTCTAGTTTAAAAAGTTACTTCTCGCTAAAATTTTATACAACACAGTCCATAGCCATGAACTTAATTGGCCAAGAACTTAAATAAAATAGTGTTACTTTCAATCAAAACCCATTTCCATGATTGAGTTAGATATCCTATTTTTCATGTGGGACTACCATATCCAAGTTAGAAAAAGTAGGTACACTAAGTCTTCCCTGAAGCAAATCATTTGCAATCATGGGAAAATATAAATACCCTTTCACAACATCATAAGCAAGAATGTCTTATAATCCTGTTTACCAATTAGATCCTACAAGTTAGTGAGGCAACTGACATGCATCTCATGTTAGCCAGAAATATGTACTTCGGGTTTCTCAATGATATAGGTAAATACTGATTTAAGAAAAACAATAACAACCTTCTTACATTGCTTCAAATGAAATGCCTGTTTCCCAGCTTTTCCTAGGCAAGGTTCATTTTTCTTCCCTGACCAGAATCAGGTACTCACTCCTATCAACAATACAAAGGGTAAAAAGCATGACCTGTAATCTTTCTATCTCTCTCAATTGAAGATAACTTATGTGACTCCCATAGCTGAAGAACAAAACCAATGAAAGCATATCTGTCACTCGACTATTTTGTTAACGGGTCTCAGACATACCAATCCAGGAAATGTAAAATCTGAATGCTATTAAGAAAAATTTGCGGATATATTCAACTGACCAGTTTCATCGATTTTACTTGTATAATACAATGGACCTTCCATTAAGGAGCATAATTTGTTCAACAGTTATTCATTAACTGAACATATTACTTCAGTGGGATATTGGGTAACTAGTCCCAACTGACAGAATTCCCTTTAAATTGCCATAACTTGGCTAACAGCCATGGCTCTTATGTTGTTAAAAGTGAAAATTTTCAGATGCGCAGCCCAGATGCTGATGCAAATGCTATGATAGACATTTTTAGCAAAATACCCCCCCCCCCAAAAAAAAAAAACCAGAACCATCTTCTCAGCACATAGAATTAGAGAGATATTGATCTCCCTCTTTCCAAACACAAGCCATTTTGCAGGTGTCAAAAGTACAGGCTAAACAAATTTTCCACCCGGTCTCCATTTATTGGGTTGTCAGAAAAGTCGTGACGTATTTTGGCACCTGGTGGCGGTTGGGCGGTTTTGGAAGTACTAGAGGCATGTGCAGCTCTGTTATCGCTATGGCATTCGACAGGTGCCAGTTCTAGCTGCAGTCTAAAAGGAATAGTGAGCGATTTGGTTGATTTGCAGAGATTTGACATCAAGTTGAAGATGGAAGACCAAACTGTGCATTTTCGCCATATTTTAGTGTTTTACTTCCGTAAAGGGAAGAACTCGCGTCACGCTTGTGAAAAGTTGCATAAAGTGTACGGAGATAATGCTCTACAAGAATGGCAGTGCCAGCGGTGGTTCGCAAAATTCCGCGCTGGCGATTTTGACCTCAACGATGCTCCTCGGTCTGGGAGGCCAACCGAGGCTGACGAGGACCAAATCAAGGCATTAATCGAGTCAAACCCACGTTACACGGCACGAGATATTGCTGACACATTGCACATCCATCCTTCAAGTGTTCACGGCCACCTGAAGAAGCTGGGATATGTAAGCAAGCTCGATGTGTGGGTTCCTCGTGAACTCAAAGATCCTCAATTGACGACGCGTATAAAACATCTGCGATATGCTCATTAAACGATCTTTTTTCGAAGCGACTGATAACTGGTGACGAAAAGTGGATTGTGTAACAACAATGTGCTGCGCAAGCGGTCTTGGTACCGACGTGATGCTTCACCTCAAACGACATCCAAAGCAGACATTCATCAGCAGAAGGTTCTGGTCTCAGTGTGGTGGGATTTTAAAGGTGTCGTGTTTTTCGAGCTCCTACCACAGAACCAAACAATCAATTCGAATGTGCACTGGCGGCAATTGGACAATTTGAACGAATCCATTATCCAGAAACTTCCAGAGCTTGTTCATCGTAAAGGTGTGTTCCATCACGACAACGCGAGACCACACACAAGTTTGATCACCCGCCAAAAATTATTGGAACTTGGGTGGGATGTGTTGCCACACCCACCAGCATACTCGCCTGACCTTGGGGCGTCAAACTTCCACTTGTTTCGCTCTCTAACAGTCCTTGCGTGGTATAATGTTCAATTCAGATGAGGCTGTAAATCAGCACCTTATACAGTTTTTCGCCACGAAAGACAGGTCCTTCTATGAACGAGGCATTCTGCAGCTCACTGAAAGATTGCAAAAGGTTATCGAACAAAACGGGCATTATATCATTGATTGTTCTTTGTTCTTTCTATCAATAAATGACCTTTGCAAAACATGGCTAAAATACATCATGACTTTTCCAACAACCCAATAGCTACCCCAGTTAGACAGGATTGATAACAAATGCCCAGGTGTGAAACACTTGCAGACTTTCCTTCACCCCATCCCTCTTCTGTCAGCATAGTGTGATACACTTTTACCCATTAAGAGGGAGGTTTTTACAATTACAGTAAGAAAATGATTTTTATTTACTGCATAGCTTTCTTGCATCTACAGCACCTTTCATTTTCAATGTTATTAGATGTGAATCTCAGAGGCGAGTCAAAGTGTGTTAAAAATACACTGCTGGCCACCCAAAATGCAACACCAAGAAAGAAGCATCAGATTGGCCTGAAATTCGCAGCATGCGTCGCCCGCGAGAGGACATGTGAACGATTAGCATTGCAGGGCATATGCTAATCATGTGCGCCCGGCACACCACCGAGAAGCACTATAAGAAGGGTGCACAGCAAGCGGGGTGTAAGTAGTGGAAGTGTGTTGTGCTGCCGGACCTGTGCGTGGGAAGCTTCCTGATGCCTCGTCGCAGAATACGGCAGTCATTACAGCACGTTTCGGAGTTCGGCAGAGGACAAATAGTGGCTTATCGCGACAGCGGTTTATCATACCGAGATATCGGCGCCCGTGTGGTACGACATCCAGCCACTGTAAGGCGAGTATGGATTCGGTGAGTGCAGGAGGGACGGATGAATTGACGTGAGTGGTTGCCGCAGACGCAGCACACCACCGAACGACAGGACCGGCATGTTGTGCGGCAGGCATTGACGGCTCGCAACACCACATCACGAATGTTAGCGCAGGAATTACGGTGTGTTGCACAACAACCTGTGTCGGCATGTACTGTTCGACGTCGTCTGCAGGAGCGGGAACTTGTCACATGGCGCCCATTGCTCCGATTACCATTGACATTACACCACCAGCAAGTACGGCAGCAGTGGGCCATTGAACGCCGCACCTGGGCTACAGAATGGCATGACTTTGTGTTCTCCGACGAATCCTGCTTCTGCCTGGAACACCACGATGGTCGGACCAGCATGTGGCGGCACCACGACGATAGATTGTATGACGCCTGCATTATGCATCGCCATACCGGTCCGTCGCCTGGCGTTATGGTTTGGGGCGCAATTGGATATGACACCCGCTCCCCTCTGGTACGCATCGCCGGTACACTCAACAGCCACCGCTACATCTCCGAAGTTTTGGAGCCTGTAGTTCTCCCTTACCTGCAGGACCTGCCAGCGGCCACGTTTCAACAGGACAACACGCCAGCACGTGGCACGCATCGTGCAACAATTCTTCACGGCCCACCAAGTGTCACTGCTGCTGTGGCCCGCCTGTTCTCCCGACATGTCGCCCATCGAACACGTCTGGTCGCTGATTGGCAACCGAGTGGGCCGGCAAGCACCACCCGCGGCTACACCTGATGAACTGTGGCAATGTGTGGAAGCAGCCTGGACCGACATACCCCAAGCCCACATTCAAAGCCTTTCGCTCTACACCGCAGTGTGAAGTGGCCATTATTGCCAGCCATTTGGGAGCCACATGAACTATTGATGTCTGCGTGTTCCGCAAGTCGCACGGGCCTGTAAGCTCAATCATTTCATCTTTGTATCTGTTGTGTCCAGTAAATCTGGCTTTGCTATCTCGGGTCCTTCTTGGTGTTGCATTTTGGGTGGCCAGCAGTGTAGATAAACTGACTTCATGTACAACTTTTCTCTTTTATTTTTGGAACACATTGCCTGTACTTTCTCCCAAACAATCCATGGTGTCAACAGTTTTTATTGATGGTTGGAGGAGGTTTTGATGACTGGTTTGTACTAAAGTTTCAGAAGATATTTTGCAAGTTCATAAGTCAATATAATTTGAATCTCTTATGTATCGACAACAAGGACCTTTCCAATATGAAATAGTGATAATTATACGCGGTTTTTAGTAAATATAATTCAGACATTAAAAAAGTCTTAATTCTGTTACTCGCATCATAGTTTTGAGCTCAATGGAGGAATTATAACGATGTTCAAAATAAAAGTTAAAACAGTTGAAGGTACAATTGAATTGGCAATTTGAGGAAGGGAACGAATCCAAGAATGTTTCTTGGGAAATCACAAAAAACTTCCTAGTTTCCTTATCTCTAATTCTTTCTGACGAAATTTTTATGATAACTTCATATTGTAGCACATGCAGACCTGCCAACTTTCAGAAACAGAAATCCGTAAAAAAAAATGTAATCGATATATTCGATTAAATTACTTGTCGCTCATATTGATTAAATGTACCGAACATATCGATTTAAAAATGATGTTACCCAAATGAGCTATCAACTTTTAATTGAAGTGACTACAGATGTTTCAATTTATCTGCACATTTATATCGATTAAAATAAATTCTATACACAATTTCTCATTACTATGCTATTCATTATGATCTATAAAGTGATAAAAATTTACTTTTACAGAAGTTTGCATCTAAAGGGAAGGGTGTTCTACCCTTTCAATGGGATCGTGTCCTACGCCGTCTTGAAACATACTAAAATATTTCCAAAAACGAACCATTTTCATGTTAGGTTTTTATCTTACGGAGACACGGACGATGAGACAGTCAAATAAAAAAAATTAAATAAGTAAGAGTGACCGAGAGACACTAACTGGTAAATTATGTTCAACTAAAAATGAAGTGAACAAACATTTTGTACGAATCACATCCAGTTCATTATAACTTTTAACAAAGTTAATTTCGTTATTTTTTTCCCCACACAGTCAACGCTATATTTATGCTTGTCACTAGAAATATGATTTGTAATATCATTCCTTCCACCATGCGAAATGTTGAAATTGCATGGGCACATAGTGCGAAACGCATATTTTTCATTTTTTGGAAATTTTGCAATACACGGGAATTCCGCAGAATACGAATCACGGAATATTTTATAGTACTTTTTTTCCCCTTTTATATTGCTGCTCATAGCGAATCACTAATACTAAATTTATTACCACTCAGGAAAAAAAAAATGTAAGTAAAAACTGCTATAGTAGAGGAAAAAATACTGATTACAGAGTTATCCGATTCGAGCTGGTCAGCTAGGAAAGCAGAGAGCAACTGAAAGGTTCTTTCATCTAGAAACAAAGGTTTAGGTTTAAGTTACGAATGTCATCCTCTGGGGTCGTCCGTCCCCTCCCTCCCTCCCTCCCTCCCTCCCTCCCTATCATTCCTCACAGGCGGATCGATGCCTTGTCTTTAACTAAATCCGATCCCTTTAGCGGCATCCGTTATACTTTCAAATGGCACTGATTTTATAGTTCTGTCTTCTCTTCCTGTCCTCCCCCTCCCTTCATCTTACCAAATAAGAGCTTCTCTAGTCATTCCTTTTAAAAAATCTAGGCCCATCAACGTCTGAACCAACCCCTCTCCTGCAGTAAACTAACACAATGTGTTTTGCCGGAACAAAACCAACTGTCTTTTACATCAGGCGTCACGGGAACGATATGGCCACTTCATCGGTGACATCCTCCCCATCTCATCTCCTGCTCCTTTTGTGGCATAGCCACGGCATAAAACCTTTGAACCGGGATTTTAACTCCGATCTTATGTCTCTGCAAAAAAAAAAAAAAAAAAAAAAAAGAAAAGAAGGCCTAACATGACAAAATGTAGAATCTCTAAATATCACACAATTCAGTTTGATAGAAGTTTTTTTTTTTTTTTTATCTGTTTGAAAAAAAAAACCCAATGGTGCTTTTTTTTTTTTCAAACAGATAAAAAAAAAAATAAGTCTTCCTCCCTAGATTAAACTCGTGCTGTCAAAATCCGGATATTTTAAAATTCAGAGTTGTTTACTAAAAGCCCAAAATTTCATACCTACAAAAAAGTGTGGGTTTGCAAAAGCAACAGTGTTCTCCACGATACTTTACTGTTTTCTTTACGAATCCCTTAGTATGAATTAATTGATATTTTGTGTTTTTGCTTTATTATAGAACAATTTTTGTGCCTCTTAATTTCTAAATTAAAAAGCTGCTACACACGCTTTGTTTTATAATAAAAAATTCTATTCAAATCGGTCAATTTCCACGGAAGATATTGTGCTAAAATTCTGAAACGCGAGTGAACAAGTCTCGCGCATGTGCTACTGCACTGTCCCCGTGAATGCTGATAGCAACCATTTTCAATAGGATAGGTCCACCATGGGTGCTGAACAGCATACCCAAACTTCATCACAATCGTGCTTTGATTTTACGCAAGTCATCACGCAAAAGGGAGAAAGAATGAATCTCGCTTCTATGTCTTGACCTTAACTTTGACCATTTTCAATAGGGATTAGATGAATTAGTATGTACCCCAACACATTAATTTCATTGAATCAAGCAAAGACATTTTTATGAACGTTACCGAGCGATGAACAAAGCACCATTGGAAAGCGAAAGCGTAGAAAACTTACTAACGGACCAGCAAAATAAATCATTGCTGGAGCAGCACTGGCTCGAATGAACATTGGATTTACCCCCCCCTTTTTTTGACTTCCTCTTATAGTAGCATTCCTTCGTTAGGTTAAATTTATTGCCAGAGAAGAAGTTAACAATATTTTTAATTTCACAAAACTGGCAGTTTTTGCTTAATTTAGTCATGTTGGGTATCTGGACTTAAAAATTCCACAGATTTAAAATCCGTTTGAATTTTTTTCTACGATAACTACGTTCTGAGATAGCATTTCGAACTGGGAGGAATAAAAATAAAAGACACCTGCTCCAACGTGGACACACGGCACGCTGGCCTTCTGAGAAGTTGCGACTTGGGAGATGAACAATGCATTATCTGAAAGGGGGGGGGCAGCGTGCACAAGAGAAGGAGAGAACCAAACCGAAGGTTAAATAAGCCCAGCTGGTTGGTGTTCGTGTTTAAAAAAAAGCAAAACAATAACCTAAAACATGGGAAAACTGCAGCAAAATGTTCCCAAATAAACACATGTAACTAAAAACTTATTCATAACTTACATCGGCACTTTACTTTGAATGGATTCAGTTAAAAAAAAAAAATAAAGTTTTAATAGTGGGTGCAAATCATCAGAAAAAGAAAAAAATCTCGGAGAATAGCCAAATCCGTAAAATTAACATTTTGCCCGTAAAACAAGACTCATTTCCGTAAATTTTACGGGTAAACCGTAAAACCTGGCAAGTCTGCAAACTTATTTCAGTGCTAATGCCTATCAAGTAGGCAGAAACATAGTAATTACGCTAATTAAATCATGGATTCGTTCCCTTCTTCAAACTGATGAGTTGGATTTAGGAATAAGGCATGTAAACTTGATTATTTAAAACCCCTTTATTTCTACTCTTTCATAAAACATGAAGTAAGTAAATGTGCAAGAAGCTTGAATAATTCAACAGTAAAAGAATAAAACATCAATATCCACAATGAAACGTCTAAATGTCTTCAGAAAAAGGTTAGTCCCCCTCACTTCATCGTCCGCCAATGCAGTAGTTGGCCTCGTTAACACCTCTTCATAAAATGGCTTATACTCATCTGGAATGTATGTAATAATCTTGGCTACATTCCGGATCTCCTTGTGGTTTATTGGAATTTTGTCATTGTAAGCTTTTTCTGTCGGGATTCGAGGCTCCCCTGTGTTTGGCTTCTTTTGCAAAAATGTGTGCTTTATCAGCCGATCTATGAACTCAGATGCGGTTAAGTCACCTTTTGGCAATGAGTATTCCAAGTGTTTGTACTTGGAAATCTAAAATGTCGATTTCTCTTGAGACCGCTGTTTTTTTTTTTTTTTTTTTTTATAGAATTTAAGCCACCAGTTCTTAAAATCCAAAACATTTTCTGCAGCAACGTTGAATCCTGTGTTTTTGGCTGTTTGAATCAAATTGATATGTTGTTGTGGTACGTAAATCCTGCCCATTTCTCTGATCTTCTGCTTAGCAGTCCCAAAATTATAATCACATTGCAGAAAGGAGTGCCCTAGCACTGGAAAGTACTGATGAATCTTCCAAAAGCGTCCAGTGGCAACCAACATAAGAAAAAACAGCACTAAGGTATTGTTTCAATTTTGCCCTCTGCAGGAGTAACTAAAAACATGAAATTCTTTTATGTCACAACTCATATTTAGAACTTTCAACCATAACAAGGCACAGACTTCATTGGGCCAACGTTTAGCTTCTTCTTCCAAATACATGTAGAAATTGGCAGAGTCTAAATTTAATATCATGTATGCAGAATATGTACAACCAGAGTTTTCAGAGGTAAAACATGTCTTCGACAGGCATTTTAGATAATGGGAGGTTCTGCATATAATCGAAGACAATTGCTCCAATTTCAGGGTTATTAGCACAAAGTTTTTTACCTCTTGCAGTTTTTTTATAAAACTTGTTGGCCTAGCGAACATGGGCAATCTTTTCTGCAACAGCCACCCATTTCACATTTTCATTAAGATGCGAGAACTTTATTTTCACATCATCAAGCTCCTTGCAAGTAGAACATATGTCTATTTGGGGATGTCCAAATCTGTAACCATATGATTTTCATTGTAGTACTTCCTGTAAAAGTCATGTTTCACTTGGGTGGCAAGATCAGGGTGTTTTTGGCAAAAAAGTTTGTACAAAGATTTAATGTTGAGTTCAGCACTCAAGTATTGTACATTTTGAGTATTGCAATGCGATTCTTCCAAAGGGAATTCCTTAATATGTTCATCAATAAAAGCACGCACGTGATCAGGGATTGCATTCCCACTGTGTCCATGCTTCCCTCTGTTGTAACGGGTGCTTGACCAGTTTTAAGCAGTGTTGTCAACAGAAAGAGCGCTTTGTTCTTGATGCAGTAAAAAAGGCTTTTTTACACACAGTCACACATTCAGTACCTTTCATCACTTGGTAAACAAACATATCACGTTTGAGTGGTGCGTCACTTTTGGAACGCCTGCATGATGGAGGTTTACAATTTGAAATCAACCCAATCAAAAAAGTATCTTGTTCGTGTTTAGAACGAACATCACGCAGAGTTTTAAACAAAGTTCCTTCTCGGCTGAACTGAAATGATTAGTACATTTAATCCAGTGTTAGAAGATGGAGCCACAGTGGAAGTTTTTCGTAAGTGATGTTGGAGCGGGGGCGAGGAAGACGAACGTGTCGCTCTCTCTCAGCTCTCACTGCGGTAGCAGGAGAGAAAACATCTGGAACGCCTCCTGAAGATGACCCCGGAGGGGGTAGAAAGTACTTGAGGCAGTCTGCATAGGAATGGCTTGGGTGTGGTGACTGAATGTTTTAGTTGTCGTGAGGTGTTGGGAAGGGGGACTGAAAGAATGACATAGAAGGGAATAGGATGAGTTGTGTGTAAATAGTTGTATATACGCTTTTAAAATTTTTGTTTGGAATTTTGTATGTATGTAAATAGGAAGTTTATGTTCGTTGGTTATATCAGTAAGTTCTGAGTTCACGAATTGGGATTTTTATAAATGTCAATCAACCAACGAAGGTTGGGTTTTACACGCTGGTGGGAATGGTAGGAGGGGAGGCAGATGCTATTGGGACCAAGAGTCATTAATGCAGTGCACTTCGTGGACTTGAGCATTCGCCGGGCAGTGAATGAACCTGAAGACGAAAACGGAACACTGCACCAGAGGCTTGAAACAAGCAAGACAACCAAAGGAATAAAACGTGCAGGGAAATGTGCACAAAAGGTAAGCAACCTATTATAATCAGTACATTTATTATTATATTTGCACTTTTAAGGTATTTAACCTCTTACCAAAGTGCGCATAGTTTACGTGCAATTCATAAATGACAAAAAACCATGAGGAATAACCACTAACCATAAAGATCATGGTAACCTTCAATGGACCACACACTTCCAACACGTCATTCATCGTGATGTAACTGGGCTTCCACAGGTTTACAGACTTCTTGCTTACGTTTCTTATTTTCGGGTGTGAAACATCGTTTTTTTTTCTTTTTTTTCCTTTGCCTTATAATATGTTACTATAATGCTTGTCAATTCGATAAAATCACACATACACTCATTCATACAATTCAAGTAAAAACCATGTACATAAACCTTACATTCACAGGTGATTAAACCTTAGTCAACTCTAATTATGGAACTCCTCCTTCTGTTTCACAACCTCTGCTACTCCCCCTGCAATTGTCACACCCATTCAGCCCCGCACATCCAATCCTCTAGTACTTTCGACAGGTCCCTGTCATCTTCAGGAGGCAGGTGTGTCTCATCCGCCCACCACAGCTCAAGTGAGCAGAGCCACCGAGGCCTGGGCTCCAGTCGCTATCTCTGAATCGATGTGTCTCTGGCGCCATCTATTGTCCCTGCTGCTCTTTTTCCCCCTCTTTCTTTTTACGCTGCTGTTCAATTTTTATTAGGGCTTTCCATTGTTCGTTTAGGTTATTTGGCTCATTAATGTTGCATAATCTTGATCTGTTTTTTTCAATTAACACTGATTCTGCAATTCTTAACTGCTTTTCGTTTTTACAGCTCTTAATAATTTTAATATCTTCAAACCTTGGACATTTTTTTTTTTGATTTTCCATACAGTATTGGGTCAATGGGATGTAAGGTCAGGTGATGCGTAACATCACAGCCTCTCCTTGACAAATGTCAACCCCGCCTTCTCGTGGTGCATCCTGTTCCCACTAAAGGGGCTCTGACGACCGCAAATAGCGGTATAACTATACCATCGGGATCAGAGGAAATGCTATCCCACACTCACCAACCCGCTTGGCCAGCGTGGTGAGTTATGGCCAAACACCTCCAAAATGACTCTACAACTTAAATCTTGGCCCTCAGTCTCCGGCAGCTGGAATGTACCTGGCCAAGGCAGCGGCCAGTGCGACATGAAAGCAGAGGGTGCTAAGAATCCCGGAGGACCGGACTAGGCTGCCATTTGATGCTGACCTTGGCTACCTATAACGGACGCTCCCTATCTTCTGATTCAAGGCTTCTTGAATTGGAAGAGGAACTACAAAGGATCAAGTGGGACATCGTCGGGCTAAGTGAGGTAAGGAGAAAAGGAGAAGATCTCATTGAACTGAAAAGTGGACATCTCTTCTATTATCGTGGGACAGATACTGGCAGAACTAGTGGTGTTGGATTTATAATAAACAAGAAACTGAAGGATAAAGTGGTAGAAGTGAAAGTTCCTCTGACAGAGCTGCACGACTCGTTATCCAACTATCGAGAAGATACCAGGCTCAGATTATTCAAACTTATGCACCCACCACAAGTCATCCTGAAGAAGAAATTGAAGAATTTTATGAGGAAATTCGTCATCTAAATAATAAAGGTAAGCAGCACTTGAAGATAATTATGGGAGATTTCAATGCAAAAATAGGGCAACGGCAACAGAATGAAACTTCAGTAGGTAAATTCGGTCACGGCAACAGAAACCAGCGTGGAAATACTCTCGTTGAGTTTGCAGAGGCAGAAGGATTTTTCATCTTGAACTCCTTTTTCAAGAAAAAGCCACACAGGAAATGGACATGGAGACATCCAATTGGGACGACAAGTGAAATTGATTTTATTATGTGTAACAAAAAATTCGTCATCGAAGACTGCAGTGTGCTGAACAAGTTCAGCACAGGTAGTGACCATAGATTGGTGAGATGTAAGATGCACCTCAACACTAAACTGGAACGTGGCAAGCTCATAAGACAAACAAAATGTATTGACATAACCAACCTTAAAAAACACCATAATACTTTCAAGTTGGAACTGAAGAACAGATTCTCTGCTTTAGAAGGCCTAACATCGGAAGAAGTGGATATTTCGGAAGTTAACAGAAAAGTAACCAAAGCTCTAATGGAAACAGCAACAAAATTAGCTGGGTCTAAGAACAAGTTGCATGTGAACAAATTATCAGGAAAAACCAAAATGTTGATGCAAAAAAGAACAGAGATGAGGACAACTAAAGAAGATGTGACTTCCAAAGTGGAATATATAGAGCTATGCAAGACAGTACGAAAAGTATCACTGAAGACGTAAGAAAATTCAACTGTGAACTAGTGAGGAAAGCAATTGAAAACAACCAAAGCCTAAAGATAGCAAAGGGACATCTCAGTAAGGGAAGAAAACAGATTATGGCACTGAGAAAAGAAGATGGTTCTGTAACAAGAAATAGAGGCGAAATTTTGACAAGAGTGAAAGATTTCTACTCCAAATTATATGAAAGGGATGATACATGCACTCCAGACATCATGAAAGATACCAGTACCAGAGTTCCTCCAGTCCTTCCAGCAGAAGTTGCACATGCAATCAAGAACATGAAGCGGGGAAAAGCTCCAGGAGAAGATGGAATTACTGTAGACATCATACAAGAAGCAAGTGGAGAAATCGAAACAGTACTCGCCCAAATTTTCACTCGATGCCTTAATGAAGGGAAGATTCCTGAGGATTGGAACAACGCTACAATGATCCTGCTACATAAAAAAGGTGACATTGAGGATCTCAGGAACTACAGACCTATCAGCCTCCTATCAGTGGTTTATAAAATCTTCACTAAAGTTCTTTCACACCGCTTGAAGGTAACACTGGACATGGCTCAACCGAGAGAACAAGCTGGATTCAGGAGTGGCTACAGCACAATAGATCATATCCACGTACTGAGAGAACTAATTGAAAGAGCGAGGAATATGAACTTCCATTGTGCATGGCTTTTATCGATTATGAAAAAGCCTTTGATTCGGTGAAACCATCAGCAGTTACCACGGCTCTGAAATCCTGCGGTATTGAGGATGCATACATTAACATTATTAATAACATCTATGAAAATGCAAGTGCAAAGATTCGGCTGTTTGAAAATACAACACACATAAAAATTGGAAAGGGAGTGAGACAAGGTGACACCATATCTCCGAAGCTCTTTAATGCCACATTGGAAAATGTCTTTCAATCACTGAACTGGGAAAACAAAGGGATAAAGATTAATGGAGATTATCTAACCCACCTTCGTTTTGCTGATGACATAGTCATTTTGCAACTACTCCATCAGAGCTGCAGAGTATGATCCAGGAACTTGCTGACAAGAGTAAAGAAGTGGGATTAAAAATGAACTTTCAGAAGACAAAAGTGATGTTCAATGCTTTTACAAGAAATGAAGATTTATCGATTGATGGAGAAAAACTGGAGATAACAGATACATATGTTTATCTTGGACAGCAGATATCAAGTGAAGGTCACATTGATGAAGAAATTAATCGGCGTACAAAACTTGCCTGGAGAGCTTTTGGAAGAAACAGCATAATTTTCAAGAGCAATATGCCATTATGTCTTAAAAGAAAAGTGTTTGATCAATGCATCCTTCCAGTGCTTACGTATGGTGCAGAGACGTGGACCTTAACTAAAAGAGACATACAAAGGCTGCAGACAACTCAAAAAAGCATGCAGAGGTGCATGCTTGGTATAACCAGGAGAGATAAGAAGAGGAGAACCGTGGATCCGAAAAATGACGAGAGTGGAAGACATCATGATCAGAGTTAAATCCCTGAAATGGCAATGGGCTGGACATACTGCCAGAAGGACAGACCATAGATGGACAGCCGAAATTTTAGATTGGATTCCAAGGGACAGGAAAAGACCCAGAAAAAGACCACATGGGAGATGGGTGGATGAAATTGTAAATATGCGGGAGTGACATGGAGGAGACTGGCACAAGACAGACCGTTGTGGAGGAAACTTGGGGAGACCTTCGTCCAGCAGTGGATTGATAATGGTTGACAATGATGATGATGATTGGGTCAATGCTGTCTTAGCCTCTTTTATTCCAATTATTAATATGCTGGTTCAATCTATACTTTTAATTTATTCTTGGTGCTGCCTATATATGACACAGGTGGTTGCTGGTTTATTGGGATTTCATAAATTCCTGCTCTATCTAATTGGCTAATTTTTTCATTTTTAATCACTAAATTTTTTATAGTAAGTACCTGATTTCCTACCTGTATGCCATACTTGCCACAAACTTTATTAATTTCTGCTGAAACATTTTCTATATATGGTATTGCTCCCACATATTTTACAAGTTTTTTATCAGTCTTGACCTTATTGTAACCTTGAGTTACTTCATAAATCCATTTTTTTAATACCTGTTTAGGTATCCAAAAGCATATGCAATTTTTTCAATATATTCAATTTCTTCCTTTCTATACTGTTCAATTGATGAATGTGTTAAACTTCTTTTAATTAGTGTTTTAACACTATTTCTTTTATGTGTTAATGGATGTGATGACTGAAATGGTATCAGTACTGGGATATATGAAGATTTTCTATGCACTCTGAATTGTAAATTCTCCTCTGTTTTAATAATCAAAACGTCCAAACTTGACAAAAAAGTATAGTGAAATTTATCCATCTATAGAACTGACAGTAGAACAAGAACATGACAATACTTTGGCATTTTTGGACGTTTTGATTATTAAAACAGAGGAGAATTTACAATTCAGAGTGCATAGAAAATCTTCATATATCCCAGTACTGATACCATTTCAGTCATCACATCCATTAACACATAAAAGAAATAGTGTTAAAACACTAATTAAAAGAAGTTTAACACATTCATCAATTGAACAGTATAGAAAGGAAGAAATTGAATATATTGAAAAAATTGCATATGCTTTTGGATACCCTAAACAGGTATTAAAAAATGGATTTATGAAGTAACTCAAGGTTACAATAAGGTCAAGACTGATAAATAACTTGTAAAATATGTGGGAGCAATACCATATATAGAAAATGTTTCAGCAGAAATTAATAAAGTTTGTGGCAAGTATGGCATACAGGTAAGAAATCAGGTACTTACTATAAAAAATTTAGTGATTAAAAATGAAAAATTAGCCAATTAGATAGAGCAGGAATTTATGAAATCCCAATAAACCAGCAACCACCTGTGTCATATATAGGCAGCACCAAGAATAAATTAAAGTATAGATTGAACCAGCATATTAATAATTGGAATAAAAAAGAGGCTAAGACAGCATTGACCCAATACTGTATGGAAAATCAAAAATGTCCAAGGTTTGAAGATATTAAAATTATTAAGAGCTGTAAAAACGAAAAGCAGTTAAGAATTGCAGAATCAGTGTTAATTGAAAAAAACAGATCAAGATTATGCAACATTAATGAGCCAAATAACCTAAACGAACAATGGAAAGCCCTAATAAAAATTGAACAGCAGCGTAAAAAGAAAGAGGGGGAAAAAAGAGCAGCAGGGACAATAGATGGCGCCAGAGACAACGATTCAGAGATAGCGACTGGAGCCCAGGCCTCGATGGCTCTGCTCACTTGAGCTGTGGTGGGCGGATGAGACACACCTGCCTCTGAAGATGACAGGGACCTGTCGAAAGTACTAGAGGATTGGATGTGCGGGGCTGAATGGGTGTGACAATTGCAGGGGGAGTAGCAGAGGTTGTGAAACAGAAGGAGGAGTTCCATAATTAGAGTTGACTAAGGTTTAATCACCTGTGAATGTAAGGTTTATGTACATGGTTTTTACTTGAATTGTATGAATGAGTGTATGTGTGATTTTATCGAATTGACAAGCATTATAGTAACATATTATAAGGCAAAGGAAAAAAAAGAAAAAAACGATGTTTCACACCCGAAAATAAGAAACGTAAGCAAGAAGTCTGTAAACCTGTGGAAGCCCAGTTACATCACGATGAATGACGTGTTGGAAGTGTGTGGTCCATTGAAGGTTACCATGATCTTTATGGTGAGTGGTTATTCCTCATGGTTTTTTGTCAGTACATTTATGTTTACAAGAGCAAACACCTTCAGTGTTTGACTTGGCCAGTACTATAAAGCCTGTTCTAATACTTACATAATCTTCTCTACGAAGTCTATGCTTCTTCTGCACTTCGTAACCAAGTTTCAGGACGACAAATTCCCTTTTTCTTTTTTATTGAAGCAGGCTCAGTATCACATTCTGAAGACGAAGAAGTAACCATGATCAACACAAAACTATGATGAACTGATAAACTGACAAACTCAAAGACTGCGGATCACAGTCTTCGATGTTGTTACTGCACGCATACACTGTGCCATCTAGGAGAGAGCTCGGTATCAGTTTGAAGAAGGGAACAAATCCTGGACTTGTCCCCTTCTTCAAACTCACGAATATTACCAAAGCCTTTTACACCAGTAAGAGAGTGGTTTTTCATTATTTCTTCTAGCTGATAATGTGCGTCGGTATAATATGACACGTTTGGCACTAAAAAACGAATTTCGAATTTTTGGAGCTTGTTCCCTTCTTCAAACTGCTGATTCAATTGAAAAGAAGCTCACCTGTTGAAATGACAACTTCACCTCCTCGCTAAACGAATGCCAAGACTTCATGCTGTTTTCGCAGATTCAAATGCTAAGCAATGTGAATAAAAACAAAGGCATTTGTTTTTATTCACTTTTTAGCATTAGGGAATTATGGGGGAAGGAGACTATGTTCCTTCGGAATTTTTAACATTTGACAATTCTTTTTACGAACCTTTGGATTTTAATTTCATTTTTTTCAACTTTTATCCTTATCGTTCTTGTTTGCCTTTGTTTTTATTCATGTTGCTTAGCATTTGAATCTGCGAAAATGGCACGGCATTCGTTTAGCGAGGAGGTCAAGTTGGCATTTCAACAGGTAAGCTTCTTTTCAATTGTACCTTCAACTGTTTTAACTTTTTGTTTCAAACATAACTCCTCCGTTGAGCGCACGGCTAACTAAGAAGCGCACGAGTAACAGAAGTAGATTAACTTTTTCATGTTCCGAATTATATTCATAGGTCAATGTTTGGGTATTGTGTTTTAAATCGCATTCTTAGAGAAATGGGATATAAATTTGAAGCCACAACAGTGTTTAATTTTATTTTAACAATGAGGGGCAGCGCTGCCACAGACAAGCTGTAGTGACTAAATTACATCATAACAAAGAAACAGACACATATTTACAAATTGTACGCATCCTTTGGGACCCGCATTTCATTTCGGATTTTTTTCAGCATGCCATTTGGCAAAAGTCAAATTCGTGAGGATTAGGGAAAGAGTGAAAACAGCCAGCAATGGCACCATCCGTCAAGATTATGTAAACATACAATATAAGATATGTACATGTACAAATGTCCTGATTAATTTATTAAACTTTTTGGCTCTTTTAATCAATATTGAAACACTTGAAATTCAAAATGTGGAAAACAAATTAAATTTAATGAGAGCACTGTGAACGATTATAGTCTACTAAAAATTGTACGTCTACATCAATGATTGTTCGTTATAAGTCGAAAAAACTGTTCAAGACTAGTCATCACACAGTTTTTCTGTTTTGAAAAATAAAAACTGCTCTGGTGTTCTGAGCTGACTTAAAATGCATTGTCTTTGAGTAGTTCCATTATGGTAAAATTTAGTTGAAAATGATCAAATTTAATTGTCAGTACTTGATTGCTTTTAAGGATTGCTTTCAAAGAGCATAAATTAAAGTGTCTAACAATGTACATTACATTTATTTTTCATTTGCTTATATAAGTATAAATATTCATTATTTTTCATTTGCTTATAATAAGTATAAATATTCATTATTTCTCGATTCTTTTTAAAAGGACCCAGCTTCGTAACAGTGCAACGGCAGCTCTGGAGGGAGAGCCAAGGGGATTCCTTTTTATGCTTCCATATTTTCCAAGAAGAGAGACACTATCTACCAACAAGTAATTGGACACCTCTGCAATCGACGGTATCTGCGGTCCTGATACACGTCACGGTCGCCGCCGTTAAATATCGTGTGGGAAACAACAACGCAACCAGTCGCATGCAAGATACCACGCAGTTCGGAGCTCTCCGATTTCGAGAAAGGTGTAATCATCGGGTATCGCAGAAATGGCCGAACCATACGCGATATATCCAGCGAGTTGAAGTACCCAAAATCGACAGTGGCCTACGTGATTGGCAAGTGGAAGATGAGGTGATTGTCGGAATGTGCCCCGACACGGCAGACCCACAAAACTGGGAGTTAGAGACCGACGGGTGCTGGCCAGAGAAATTCAGAACCGCACCAAATCGACGGGCCACATCCGCGAGGAGTTTCAACAGGCATCCGGGAGTGTTCTTTCGATGAATACCATCCGTAAGCAAGCCCATCCGCTCGGTTATCATGGAGGTGCTGCAGCCCACAAGCCTTTGATCACCAAGTCCAATAGCGCTGCTCGGCTAATGTGGTGCAAAGAACGTCGACAGTGGACCGTTGAACAGTGGAAACAGATTCTCTGGAGCGACGAATCAAGGTTCACCCTCTACCGTTCGGATGGCAGGGTCTGGGTTTGGCGTCTGCCTGGAGAATGCCTCCTGCGAGAATGTATTTTGCCAACTGTGAAGTTCGGCGGCAGTGGACTTATGCTATGGGGGTGTTTCTCCTGGTATGGCACGGGACCCTTGGTCGCAATTCCTGATAGACTCAACGCCGAGACCTACTGCACCATTTTGGATGATCATGCATTTTCTACGTTGTGGCAGTTTTATGGGGTGGACCCATGTTACTTTCAGGATGACAATGCCCCCTGTCATGTTGCGAGGTCCACCATGGCTTGGCATGGTGACAATGGGGTTAATCGAATGGACTGGCCTGCGCAGAGCCCGGACTTTAACCCTATCGAGCACCTCTGGGACGAGTTAGAGCGTCGACTTAAAGGGTGCCCCCACCGTCCGAAATCGGTGAAGGAACTGACCTGTCTTCTCCAAGCCGAGGGGAAGAAAATACCGCTAGCCGTCGTACAACGCCTGGTTGAGAGTATGCCCTGGAGGGTCGCAGCTGTAATCGCCGCTCGTGGAGGCTCCACCAACTATTGAAGGTGAATAAACTTCGTTTTCCTCTGCTATCACAGGTGTTCAATTACCTGTTGGTAGATAGTGTATTTGCAGATGCCATATTACAGGTTGCATAGTTTATTCAATCATCAGGGATAAAGCACATGAAAAACAATGAATATTCATTCTGTGATTAAAATATAAAACGTGAATAAAGAAAATACATTTGTGTCCATTCAGATATATTGTGCACATCAAATCATTCACACCTGCTTTGTTGCTATCAAATAAAAACTGCTTTCTGCTTAAAAACTGGCAAACATTATGGATAATATACTTAAAAGATCCACTTTATTTGATATACATCAAATAACTTGTTTAATTATTTAATCAGTAAGCAGCTGTATTGATATAATAAATCTATTCATGTATTAGTCATATTTTTCACGTAACTATTTGTACAATGAACTTAAAATCCAGTTAACTAATAAAAATGCATACCACAAAAAATACTTAGAGCATCACAAAATTTCTACATATAATACACCTAATCAGTAATTAATAATGTTAAAAAAATAACATTGCATTAGGTCATAATGAAAAAAATTAGTGTACTACACTAGGTCCATTATTTTTCAAGACCATGAAAAACAGTATTTAATTATATATAAAAACATGTTTAAATTTTTGATTAATGGACAAAAAGAACACTTTCAAGTTAAAAGTCTATATCCTAAAAACACAATAAAAGTGCTTACTTGTCATCTTTCTCATATATATTTAAACCTAGTGCATCAACACCAAGCCACAGTTCAGTTCCTTTCTTATTTTTGATTTCAAAATAATTAACACCATACATTTCTAAATCCTGGGCAATCTTCAGGTACTCCATCATTGCATCTTCCCTAAATCAGAGAAAAGTACTCGTAATTAAGACAAAATGAGTCACAAAAATAAACTGAAGTGAAACTAATGCACATACTACATATTGCATTGCCAGCTACTTCAACTACCTAGCCTACCCAGAAGCAGCTGATAGATATCAATAGCAAAATTGTCATACAAGTAATTCCATTTCAAAATCGGCCTAAACTACCTTCTTATCACTAATATTAACAAACATATCTCCAATACATGAAATTCCAAAAATTTTCAACCATTCCTGATAGATAATCTTATTGAAATCTTACTACTTGTTTGCACAAAAGTGCAAGTATCTCCATTATCTTAAATAAAAAAAGTAAAGATTATGAAGAATCCATTGGTCAAATCAACAAGTTCCTATCTGTTTTAATATGTGTTACCTGCAATGCAAGAGCATTTTTCTTATCTGCTTTACATACACATGTACACCGAAGAGCCATTACATTATGACCACCTACCTAATAAGCTGTAGGACCCCCTTTAGCCAGCAAAACAGCAGCCACTCAGCACAGCATCTATTCAATGAGGTGGTGGCAATAGGCATCCTGGGGTATCTGGTACCATTATGTCAACAGCAGTTCCTCCCATTCCTGTACATTTCCGGAGAGTGGGAGGTTAGTCCGAATCCACTTTTCCAAGTCAAACCACAAATGTTAGATTAGTTTCATGTCAGGTTAATCTGGAGGCCAGGGCATTAACATAAAGACACCAGCATGTCCCTCGAACCACTCCTGGAAGATTCTGGCATGAAACATTATCCTGTTGGTAATGGCCATTACCAGTAGGGAACACAGCTGCCATGAAAGGGTGAAATTGATCTGCAACGATGTTCAGATACCTGACAGCTGTCAAGAATTGTGCTATTGGGATAATGGGGCCTAAAGTATCCCAAGAAAACATCGCCCACAACATAACACTACCACCGGCATGTTTCTGCCCAACAGTGCATCCAGGCGCCATAGCCTCCGTTGGTAAATCGGCATATTCATGATCGGCCATCTATGAAATGCACCAGGAATCATGATTCATCAGATCAGGCCACTTTCATCCAATTATCCACAGTCCAATCTCTATGATCTTGGGCCCATTTCATGTGTTGTTGGCAATGACATGAAGTGAGCCTGGGGACCTGTATGCGTCTCCAGCTACGAAGGCCCATACGCAAGAGGCTGTGATGAACTGTGTGCTGTGACACATCGCCCTGATCACCACTGTTGTAGCTGCAGGTGATTTGTCGCACTGTTCCCCTGTGGTTGCTGTGAACAATGTGCGGGGGACAGTCTGCTCCCCTCTGGAATCAATGAGCTGCAGACTACACACAGCTGAACAATGGTTTGTCGTTTGGCCACCTGTTCACCACTTTTGATACGTACTCACTACAGTGGCATGTGAACGACCCACAAGTTGCGCCGTTTCCAAGATCACAGTTCCGAGGCGCCATGCTATCACAATTTGTTCTTTATTGCTATCAGTTTACCAGCAAATACAGCTGTATTTGCTGGTAAACTGAAAATAACATTTCCATGTAACATGGTTAGTACGAGGTTGAACCGCCATGAACTGCGTCACACTGTGCAATTCTGGCATGGAGTCTGTCGTACAGATGTTGGATGTAAGTTTGGGGTATTGAGTTCCAAGCATCCTCAACCTGGACACGTAAATCGGGATGGTCGTGGCTGGCGGTGGAGACTAGATAAGTCATTGTCCCATAAAATCCCACACGTGCTCAATGGGGGACAAATCCTGTGCACGTACAGGCCATAGAAGTTGTCTCACACCCTGAAGTGCATGTTGCATTGCACGTGCCATATGGGCTTGCGTTATCTTGCAGGAAAACACCACGATGGACCGACCTTACAAATGGCACAACAACGGGCTAAATGATGTTGTTGATGTAGGAGGTGCTGTTTAACGTACCAGGTACAAACACTAGTTGTGTACAGCAATGATAGCTGATCGCTCCCCACACCAGGAGACCAGCTGTAGGCCCTGTGTGTCGCTGACGGATGCAAGAAGGGTGGAGACGCTCCCCTGTGCGTCTGCGAACACGCATACAGCCATCGGAGGCTCCCAAGCAGAATCTGCTTTCATCGCTGAACACGACAGATCGCCATTGCGTTCTCCAGTGCAGACGTTGGCGACACCACTGCAGCCGTTCCCGGACGGTGTGCTGGAGCCAGAGGTACACATGATGCCAAAGGCACACACGCACGTAGTCCTGCATCCAGTAGACGGTTGCGGTTCGTTCGCACAGTCACCTCAGGTGCAACGGCAGCTGGGATTTTCGTCGCAGTGGATGTTCTGCTTGACAACGCCGCTCTTCTTATGCGTCGATCGGTCCGCTCATCAGTCCGTCTGCGACTCCCGGTTTCACGTCTTCTCCCGTGGGAATGTTTCCTCGGACCATCTACGGCACCATCGTACCACCACCGATACTTCCCGTCCAATTTGCTCCGCAACACGACCACCCGGCCTCCGACTAGACAACCTCGCTCGAAGTCCGATAACTGCTGAAATTGTGAAAGTCTTCCATGTCCAGGCATTGCAGCTTCTTCAGAGTTTTCGCACGTGTCCGTACGCCGACGACCGATTACATTCACTCCGCCGTACTCCTTAAATACCACCGACGATAATTTGCATATTATGCCGTGCTGTGGCGTGAGCGCTCACCGGTTGGTCCTGAAATTAACATCACACCTACGTAAACTCGACCCCATTAACAGATGTAAATTTCATGATCGTCCGCCAATTCCTTCTTGGTGTTCTTTTTTCACTTTCAACCAGTGTTTATATATACTGTTCTGTGAACTTCACCTGCATTACCATTTGATCTTGATTAACGAGGTGCACTCATTAATCAAGGCTTGGGGTGGTCATAATGGAATGGCTCATTGGTGTACATCACTAAAGCTGTTCTCAGAGATTCAGAGGTTAGCTCCTTAAAGAAAGACAATTAGCCAGTTAAAAGTTTAACTGATGAAACTAGGATTTACTTACTGTATCAGAAGAAGTTTTCCATTTACAGTGATCTTGGCACACAGCTTGAGCTTCACAGACATCCATCACGTGTTGTGCACAAGACCTTTTGTACTCTAGATTCAGGAATGTCTGCTTGAGATCTTTTCTCAAGCAGACATTCCTGAATCTAGTCCTACCAAGATTTCTTTTGCCTTCCTCTTTCTTTCTTTCTTTCCTGCCACTTGGGTTGAAAAAATTCTCCTAATAAGAAATTCTCCTTCCAACATGGCCAAACCACCTAAGAATATTAGTCTCTTACCTTACTAACATCCTTTTGCCTCGCATTACACATCAGCAACGCATCTTTGTTCCTCACATGATCAGTGTGTGTCTTGCCACAAACCCCACGTACTCTGAAGAGCCATTAGATTATGATCACCTACCTAATCAGCTGTAGGACCACCTTTATCCCACAAAACAGTGGCCACTCAGTGAGGCATTGATTCGATGAGGGGGAGATAGGTATCCTGGAGGATCTGGTACCATAATGCCAACAGCAGCAGCAGGTCTTCCATTTCCCGTACATTTCAGTGTGGTAATTTAGCATGAACCAGCTTTTCCAAGTCGAACCACAAATATTAAGACTGGGTTCATGTCAGGTGAATTTGGAGGTCAGGGCATTAACCGAAAGTCACCAGCATGTTCCTCAAACCACTCCTTGACGATTCTGGCAGTGTGGCATGAAACATTTTCCTGTAGGTAATGGCCATCACCAGCAGGGAAACACGGTTTCTATGAATGGGTGAACTTGGTCCGCAACGATTTTCAGGTACTGACAGCTCTCTGAGATTGTTCTATTGCGACAATGGGGCCTAAAAGTGTCCCAAGAAAACATTACCTACAGCATAACACTGCCGTTGCCTGCCTGTTTTTGCCCAACAGTGCATCCAGGTGCCACAGCCTCCATTGGAAATTGGCTTATATGCAATGACGTCTACACGATGCACCAGGAATCTTGATTCGTCAGACCAGGCCATTTTCTTCCAATCATCCACAGTCCAATCTCTATGATCTTGGGACCATTTCATGCGTTGTTGGCAATGGCATGCAGTGAGCATGAGGACTAAGCTGCATCTTTGGCTATGCAGGCTCATGCGCAGAAGGCTGCAATGAATTGTGTGCGGTGGCACATTGACCTGATCACCACTGTTGTAGCTGCAGGTGATTTGTCGCACTGTGATTGCTGTGAACAGTGTGCAACAGTCTCCGCTCCCCTCTGGCGTAAATGAGTTGCGGACCACATGGCAGGATGACGGGTTCGTTGTTTGGCCATCTGTGCACCACTTTTAATATGTACTCAGTAAAGCGGAACGTGAACAACCCACAAGCCATGCCATTTCCGAGATCGTAGTTCCGAGGCGCAGTGCCATCACAATTTGTCCTTTATCAAACTCCAATAAATCGGCAGCTTTTTCCATTCTGACTCCAAACACACTACTAACCGAAAGCTGGTCCTTAGGTTGTATATATACTGCTCTGTGAACTTCACCTGCTATACCATTCGGTCTCCTGGCATGCTCATTTCTCTAGGCTGGGGATGGTCATAATGTGTATAGCGCATCTCTCCAGCACACAAATGACTTCTGTATCTCTTCTGCAATTTTCAGGTTTCACTGCTGTACATCAGAGAAGGAACAATTACACATTCATATACAGCCATGTGGGACTTTATTGAGAACCCATCATTCCTGTGAAATTGTCCTAAAGCAGCTATGACTTTCAGAGAATTCACTTGCTTACTAATTTTGCTATCTAATTTGTTCTCTGACAAACATGCTTTCTAAATATACAAACTCATTCACCTGGTCAATTGCTGTGCCATTTAGACTCATCTTGCATTCAGAAGTACCAGCTATCCCCTGAGTTGAAAAGCAACCCCTAAGCTGTTTGATCAGCTTAAGTCTTTATCAGAACTACACAGAAATCTATACAACTTTTAAGCACAAACAATTATTTTACACATGCTCTTTCATATTATTATTTAAAAAAAATAAAAATAAAAAAAATCAAGTACTATTTACAGAGTCAAACTTTTTCAAGTACTTTAAAGGACTTAAAAATGAACTTTTTCAAGGAATTCAAGGTTTTCAAGGAGCATATGAACAATGAAAATGCATATAGCAACTCTTTATACTTATACTATATATTAGGCAATTAATGAGAAATACAGATTTCCTGTTCCTCAAACAGCACAACTTAACTAGTTTAAGACATCAATTGCCAAGGAAAAGTACTGAAATTTACTACTCCACTAAACATTAGACAAGAACGGCTGCATTTGCGTTCAAAATGTGTTACAATAAAAATTTACTCTTCATACAAAAATTTTATTAGTTTTTCACTGGCCAACACTAGTATTTGAATCACTAACTCAGACCCACACATTTCATTTTGTGCACTTACTTGTTACACAGTAATAATGTCTTGACGAAAAGCAAAATATTTCTGAAAACAAAAAGGCATTAAAAGTATAACTTTGATTTAACACTAAAATTTTTGTTATGTAACACTCAAACATTGAGAGGAGGGAGCTAAATTTATGTAAGAAAAAATTTGTATGAACATATATGCTGTCATCTTTTGAGTTTTCTATAGTCTATTGCCATAATCTTTCTAGAATTGCAATGGCTTACAACAATTAGCAGCAGCATATTCCAAAACTCATTTCCGGTTATTTAAATTTACTAACCTACACAGCTTAGTTTCACTCTGGTGGTGAAACCAGGGAGAAGAGGGAATACATTAACCTACAAACAGTGCTGCAGTCCTATCCAAAAAAGTAGCGGGGTGGTAAGCAACGACGTGTTTCAAGAATAGTATTTTTCTGTTACATTCACAGATATACAATACAAAGACTGACAACTATCATCTTATTTATGGATATTTTCAAAGGCCTTGCATGTTTCTTATAATTAACTATATGTGATTTGAGTTCTGTACAAAATAGTTGCAGAAGGAAAACAGAACACATTCCACCTTCAAGAAAAGTCTGGTGTGGGCACGGCACTCCACCGTGCCCTCCCCTGACCGCAGCCCAAAGGAAGGGCACAGTAACAGAAATAAAATATTTTCATCTTTCCATTATTCTTGCCTAAACACTATATTCTATTAGTCTTCTGTAATCACTTCCTAAATTATTTGTCATTTACATATATTTCTGAAGATATGGTTTTGAATGGCAACTTGTGTTGTGCTGTGGTCTGAAAGAGACCAACTTCAATGACAAATTATACATCCTACCTCGCTAGAAATAGCAAGCAAATCCTGCAACTAATATGCACTTAAGACTATAGAACTAAAAGTGTTCTCTTCTCATCTACTTTCACAGGCAATCTGGTAAACTATTCCATACATATTTCTAAGCACCTTTCTTATGCAACAGTTTTTAAACTGTTTCTTCTTAACAGTTAAATTTACATCTAAAATTGTTATTGTAACAGAAGCTCAACTTGTTCTTACCTTGGCATTCCTTTATGTTCTGCCCACCAATTCATTATTCTTTCTTCCCACTGCTCCTTGGTAAGTTTATGCTGTTCCATTACTCTAAAAGAAAAGTATCACAAACATTCATAAGCATTTAAAAGGCAAGCAAATACATTAAACAAATCTTAATACTAACTACTTAAAACAGTTACCTGAACAATTCATATTTTCTCCTTCCATAGATTTTTTTTTCAATGTTAGTTTGCTAATATGCATGATATTATTAAACTTATTACCAGAAGAATAATTCACAATGATAATTTAAAAGAAAAAATTGCAAGAAAAAATAGTGATAAAACTAATTTTCAAAAGGGAAAACCAAGCACAAAACACCCTTACATGATACATTTGATCACACCACCAGCTAAATTTGATGAAAAATTTGTTTTTCCGACTTAATGTTATCTTACAATTACTCTTGAATGAACTACACATGAACAAATCATTAGCCACATGAGATTCTTTTCAAATCACTACAAAGTATGCTGAAACTGGAGTGAAAAAACTGTTACAGTAAGGCTGGGCTTTTTACAGGAGAATAGCTGAAGTTCAAATCAGAATCTCACCTAACACAATAGGTCCAGCTGCATTTGCAAAAAAAAAAAATAAATAAATAAATAAAATAAAATAAAAAAAAAATAATAAAAAAATGTTTGAAATGAGCCATTAGTGTAACAATGAAGGAGGGTGAAAAATAGTCTAACCCCTGTAAAAGTTTTAAACTGTAAATATTTGCACTTAAGACAGACTAAGGGAAAATATTTCCTACGCCTGCAATGTTAATTTGTTCTATACACATTTTTTCAAAAACTATTGTGTTCTGGTCTTCAAAATTTTTGAGCATAAATACGGTTCTTAGCTAATATATGCCCCAGCTGTTATTTCAAAAAAATTGTCAATTTTTCTTTAACTTATTTATCTCAATCGATGCCAAATCTGAGTAATTCCTGAATGAGATAAATTCAATTTTTAAATTTTTTTATATAATTTTTCTTGAAATAACCGTTGCTGCATATATTATCTTAAATACTTTTTATTTGTACTCAAAATTTTGAAGACCAGAGTACAATAGTCTTTAAGAAAATGAGTATAGATTAAATTAACATTGCAAGTATAAGATAGATTTTTCGTTAAGGTCCTTCCTTACGGACTGCATTCAGAAGAAAACAACTAACTTAATTTTAATGTGCCTGATTACTAAATCCAGCATATATTGCTTTTTCCTCCTACAGAGATTAAAGCACACTGTTCCAAGAAATGAACTGATGACAAATTTCAAATGTGTGAATCAAATGATCAACAAAAGGATTTTTCACACATTCTCAACAAAACACTGGGAGGGGAAAAAAAAAAAAAAAAAAAAAGAGAACTGCTCCCCAAATGATGCAGCAGAATAAAAAAATTTACACAACTGTTTGGGTCATCATTTACAGGGGAGAAATATTTGCCTATAAGAACTAAATGGTTAGGTGTTGCTTCATTCAACTTAAACATGGGGGGGGGGACAATGAGGACAATGACACTTCTCCAAAGTGTGAAGAAAGACCTGATAAAGCAATCTTGGGCTGCAGGGGATACCATGTACCTAACTTGTAGACAAGCTGTTTCACATGTAGGGCATTTTACTCAAAGATATAAATATATTTTAAACTTTTTTTTTTTTTTTTTTTTTTGAGGAAATAGGCACTTTATTACCCATTCTAATTTAGGGTTCCAAGATAAAAGCAAAAAAGAAAAAGCTAAAACCCAGGTTTCACTGGGACTAGAACAAAGGCTCACAGCACAAAATATTAGCCTCTAAATTGTATGGCTGTCAGGTGACCTCATTAGTTTTACGCAAAGCCACCTTCCTACTTCCTTAGAATGCTTGCAACACTAAAAGTGTCATAAACAAGACTGGTAAAACACATGAAAACTATTTCATGTCAGAAACACTTCCATTAAGAACATCTTCACTTATGCTTCTGATACATAAAAAGTAGTGTTGCTTTTCTTCTGCACGAACTGCCATACTAGAGAGCAGCATCTGAAAAGCAGTATCCTCTGATAAATTTGCACTGCAAACTGCTAAGATTTGAAGCATCTATAAAAAGGTTGCTGCTTTAGGCATGTCTCTGGTGGGATCTAACCCAGCCATCACTAAAGAAATTTATATTTATAAAAACATGGATGCTAAAGCAGTGGGGTCTTGTTTTCATACATTTACTGATTTCATGTTATTTTTCTCTTAGCTACCTAATTCTCAAAAAGAAAAGCAACTATTGGGTTAAATACTTCTCCATGTGAGTAATTAAATTCTTTGGTTTCCAAGTTTAATTATTTGCCAACATTTTTCAGTCTTTAGACAACTTTCAATGCTTCATTTTTGTATTGTAGGAAGTGGCGCTTGTTTTTAGTGGAAAGTGAAGCACTACGGCCAGTTATAAAAACAGTTTTGTTGCCCACGAAATATAGAGATACATAGAACTGTTAACAGATTTGTGAAATAATGAAGTGCCAAGTAAGTTCCACACTGATTTCAAACTGCAAAATTTAACCAAATGCAACAGGTGAATATTAGCACTCTGCCAACATCTTACTTAAAATATGGCAGCTGCACTCACATCTTCATTAGGAAGCAAATCTTACTAAGTATAAGCAAAAGTGACAATCACATTAACAGGGTTTTTACTTATTTTTGGAAGTCTAAGAAATTTTACAGGAGTCAACAACGACATCAAAACTTCAAGTTTAATTTCTCTGAAAATGCACAGTTTTTCCCACTTCTTAGTCATTTCTTGCTATAACAGACACAAAAGGCAAGTACTTTTGCTTTTGTGTTTGCAAAAACAATGTGACCAACTCTGTTGCTTTCATTCCTTGTAAACTCATTTCCTCAACTCAGTGAGCACAGTATTTTTTAACATAATTTGACTTTAAACAAAAGAAAACTTGTCTGCCCACACATTTTAAGTGAACCTAAAAATCAAAATTCAGTACTGTATTGTTCACACAGCTGTGAAAACAAATTTACAAGTCACAGAAATAGCTACGATTCCATCATGGACAAATTAAGTTTATATTTTGAAATTTAATTTCGCTTTAAAGAAGTAGGCAAAAATGTTTGCTCTGATGATTGGTTTTGAAGATTGAAATTTTGGAAAACATTCATTTAATCATAATTAAAAAAGAAAAAAAAAAGTCTTTCACTGCTCCCAAAGATATTAAAAATGAGGAGCATGATCAAAAACATAATGAGGAAGATAAAAAGAAATGCAGCTTGGTCAAAAAAAAAAAAAAAATTATAAAATTCAAAGAGAAAGAATATTCTTATAACTTTCAAGTACTTCTAGATATTGGATTTCTTTAGTAAAAGTCCGCTATTGAAAGTTAATTTTTTGATGTGCATTAATGCAATTGCATTTTGGACTTACCGTTAATTTGGTGAAGATTCCAAGTTGAACACTTCCACAGCACTTGGATCCTGGTTTTTTCATTCAGTTGCTGGTCCACTTCAGTTTTTCACCCTTTGGTTTTTAATTGGCCTCGTTACTAAATGAATTTTTTCCTTTGCTGCTTCCACATATACTTCTATACGTTTTTTTACCCGAGTACTTTCGGTAACACTCCATTACCGTCATCTAGGGGACGTTTGCTCCGACCAGCACGGACCGTGTCAGTAGAGCTTTAGGGTGGTTCTCGCAGGCTGCATCTGTTAGCGGCTATCACTTCCTCTTGGGCGTTGTGGCGCCATCTCTTGTTGGTCACCGATCTCATTTTTCGAAATTTTCCATTGTTTTGCTCAGTTTTAATTAAATTTCTTTAACTGTTTCTTAAAATATTAGGGTCATTATGGTTGCAAACTTTTGCTCTATTTTTTTCTATCATTATCAACTCTGCTATTCTGAGATGTTTTTCGGATTTACAGTTTATGATTTTTATATTTTCAAGTTTAGGATATTTTTGGTTAGCCAGACAATATTGAATAAGTGCAGTTTTTCTCCTTTATTCTGCCAATTTTTACATGTTGTTTTAACCTGTGTTTAAGCTTATTTTTGGTACTTCCTATATATGCCATTGGAGGATTTTCTGTAATAGAAATTGAGTAAATACCTGCTTTTTCTAACATTTTTATTTTTTCATTATTTTTTATTACTATATTTTTGATAGTATTTACTTTCCCTCTAATTTTAATGCTATGCTTTTTACAAATATTATTGATTTCATTAGTAGTAACCTTTAATGTAAGGAAAACCATTCAGATATTTGATTTCATTTTTATTTACTACAGCAGTATTTTTTATTTTCTTTTAGTACTTCTGTGTTCCATTTTTTATTAAATGGTTTGGATAACCAAAACTACCTGCAATTTCTTTTATGAATTTAATTTCTTCATTAGTGAACTGAATATTTTCTGAGTGCGTATATGCTCTTTTAATTAAGGTTTTCAGACTATTGCATTTTTGTGGATAAGGATGTGCCGAATTGTACGGGATTAGAACAGGAACAAATGAGCTTTTTCGATACACTCTGTATTGCAACTTATTTGTGGATTTTATAACTTGTACGTCCAAAAAGGCTATTGCATTATTTTTTTCATTTCTACCGTGACTTCTATTGTTGGGTACATGGTAGAAATGGAAAAAAATAATGCAATAGCCTTTTTTGGACGTACAAGTTATAAAATCCACAAATAAATTGCAATACAGAGTGTATCGAAAAAGCTCATTTGTTCCTGTTCTAATCCCGTACAATTCGGCACATCCTTATCCACAAAAATGCAATAAGTCTGAAAACCTTAATTAAAAGAGCATATACGCACTCAGAAAATATTCAGTTCACTAATGAAGAAATTAAATTCGTAAAAGAAATTGCAGGTAGTTTTGGTTATTCAAACAGTTTAATAAAAAAATGGAACACAGAAGTACTAAAGAAAATAAAAAATAATGCTGTAGTAAATAAAAATGAAATCAAATATCTGAATGGTTTTCTTACATTAAAGGTACTACTAATGAAATCAATAATATTTGTAAAAAGCATAACATTAAAATTGGAGGAAAAGTAAATACTATAAAAAATATAGTAATCAAAAATAATGAAAAAATAAAAATGTTAAAAAAAAGCAGGTATTTACTAATTCCTATTACAGAAAATCCTCCAATGGCATATATGGGAAGTACCAAAAATAAGCTTAAACACAGGTTAAAACAACATGCAAAAAATTGGAAGAAAAAGAAGAAAAAACTGCACTTATTCGATATTGTCTGGCTAACCAAAAATATCCTAAATTTGAAAATATAAAAATCATAAAAAGCTGTAAATCCGAAAAACACCTCAGAATAGCAGAGTCGGTAATGATAGAAAAAATAGAGCAAAAGTTTGCAAACATAATGACCCTAATATTTTAAGAAACAGTTGGAGGAATTTAATTAAAATTGAGCAAAAAAATTGAAAATTTTGAAAAAATGAGATTGGTGACCAACAAGAGATGGCGCCACAACACCCAAGAGGAAGCGATAGCCGCTAACAGATACAGCCCGCGAGACCCACCCAAAAGCTCTACTAACACTGTCCGTGCTGGTCAGAGCAAACGTCCCCTAGATGACGGTAACAGTGACACCGAAAGTACTCTGGTAAAAAAAAACATAGAAATATATGTGGAAGCAGCAAAGGAAAAAATTAATTTAGTAACGAGGCCAATAAAAAACCAACAGGTGAAAAAACTGAAGTGGACCAGCAACTGAATGAAAAACCCATGCCGCATCTACATAACGGAAATACGGGAAAAAACCAGGATCCATGTGCTGGAAGTGTTCAGCTTGGAATCTTCACCAAATTAACGGTAAGTCCAAAATGCAATTCTTATAACTGCTAGAACAATTTTCAACCATTCCACATATTTTCAGCCAGCAGACTGCATGAAGATGTAAAAAAAAAAAAATTCCAGTAGAATGTCATAATATTAAAAACATTCAACAAATGACCCCATTAGTGTTTAAATGCTAGAAACTCAAAAATAAACTTTACACAGATGTTGAATAACATTTTTTCACTGAGTTTTTATTTCTGTAGTATATTCAGTTTCCTGTACAAAACCAGTGGACCAATGATTTCTATAATGATTATAGAAAATCCATTGCACTTAAAAAGTGTCTGGGTCTTTTTTGAAGTAATGACGAAGCGCATGAAGTTTATCCAATTACACTTGTTGCTCATTCAGATATGCTAACTTTCAAAATCTGAAAATTGGGAAACTTTTTAAAGTTCATAAAATCACGTGAACACTATTTTTTTTAATAGACATTTTCCAGATGTAGGAACAATTTTTTCAGAAGTAATATTATTGGTCTACAAAAAGTTCTGAAGAAAAAAAGAAACAGCACAAAATCAATACCCCCCCCCCCCCTACTGAAATTCGTTTTCAGGTAAATAAATTCCACAAGATAATGAAAACATAAAATGGCCCACATGTATTTTTCCGAATAAAATAGCAGCCAAATTTTTTAGTTTCTTCTTGAGATTGTGCACGAAGGCGAAGACGACAAAGAGCATCGTACTAACATCACCTTTCGTTACAAGGCAAGGCCAACTGTAACTACTCCTTTTGTTGTTAAGTGAATTCGCCGCAACTCAACTGTTTATTGTCACTTAGAATGTGTGTGGCTCTGTTGAGGTGAGGGTTGAAAGACTGAACTGCAAGGAGAAGGCAGGGCTGCTCCCATCTGTTAATCAATTACTGACCCACCCCAGCATTCTAGTGCCAGAGTGGGTGAGCTCTTTGCTGAAGGCATTGTGTGACTATTGGACTGGGAGAAATTATTTTTAAAGCAAAATTTTTCCCAACCCATCTCAGATAATTGGTCAGAAGCCAGTGCTAAGGCCACTGTGCGACCAGGACTCCTTCCATTTTGTAGATAGAAGAGGAAAAGTATGAAACTGACTACTGTAATGCCGCTTTGCATCGGCGCAGAAAGTAAAAGATTTCACAGGCGGTTCGAAATCATGCTGGTTGATGGAATTTCGACCATCCTAGCGGCTAATTCTTGGTGAAAACCAGGAGAAATTGACGTTCGTCCAGAAGGTTTGAACCCATATGCAAATAAAAAAAGAAAGGGCCGAAAATCTGGTGGCTCCCGCCTAAATTGCACATCTGCTGATCCCATCAGGAGAGGACTGAATGCATGCTCATTTGGGAAAGGTGAACTCAGTAACTGCCAGAAAACGAATAGAATTAAAAAAAACAAAAAAAAAAAAAAAAACAGTTTTGTTCTATTGTTCATTTAGCAGATGGGAAGTGATCAAAAGTCTGAATATCAATTTCCATTACTCAAAATTAAATAAGGGCTTTTTAATGAAACTGGGAAAATACAGAGAAAAAAAGCTTATTCAAAAAGTTCCAGGAGGCACATGAACCCTGCAATAAAGAAATTTCATTCTTGCGTCTTATCTAACAAAGCACCTGGAACAAAGTTGCTCTTCCATTTTCAAAAGCTATCAAAAACAACTTCATACTTTCTAAAACTCAAATCACAAAATGACTTACCTTTGAGGAAGCAACCTATCATTACCAAGGCAACCTGGCTTGTGAATATCTGGACAGTAGTCACCATATTTTGCTTGGACAGCATAGGAAGCTAAAAGAACTGAGGTTTCCGGTGGGCAGTAAATTTCATCACTAAGCTTGGCATTTCGAACTTGCAGGTAGAAAAGTCGCTGAAATAAACATGAAAAGAACTCTAAAAAAAAAATTGAACCCATATGCAAATAAAAAAAGAAAGAATGTGGTTGTTTTATGGTACTAATAAATTCTGAAATGAAACATACTTTATCATCAAGACTCGCTAAGGAAAAACAGTTTTTACTTTTTGCTGCTCTGCAAATTATTTGACAAGAAAATATTTGGGCAGATAATTCCTCACACAAAAACTCCACACTGGTAATTTTCACTTAATCAGTCTTAAAGGCAAAAAAAAAAAAAAAAAAAGTTTAAATTTCGAAGAGGATAGATATTTCTGGAAGTAAAATTATTAAGTTATCGAAAAAGTCACGACGTATTTTGGCACCCAAAGGCGGTTGGTTTTTTTTTGGAAGTACTAGAGGCATGCGCAGCTCTGTTATCACCACGGCATTCGATAAGTGCCAGTTCTAGCTGCAGTCTAAAAGAAATAGTGAGCAATTTGGTTGATTTGTGGAGATTTGACATCACATCAAGTTGAAGATGGAAGACCAAACTGCATTTTCGCCACATTTTACTACTTTACTTCCATAAAGGAAAGAACGCGCGCATCAAGCTCGTGAAAAGTTGTGTAAAGTGTACAGTGATAATGCTCTACAAGAACGGCAGTGCCAGTGGTGGTTCGCAAAATTCCGTGCTGGTGATTTTTAACCTCAACGATGCTCCTCGGTCCGGGAGGCCCACCGAGGATGACGATGACCAAATCAAGGCACTGATAGAGTCAAACCCATGTTACACGACACGAGAGATTGCTGACACATGGCACATCCACCATTCAAGCGTTTATGACCACCTGAAGAAGCTGGGATACGTAAGCAAGCTTGATGTGTGGGTTCTCGTGAACTCAAAGAAGCTCAATTGATGGTGCGTATAAACATCTGCGATATGCTCATTAAACGTGAGGAAAACGATCCTTTTTTAAAGTGACTGATAACTGGTGACGAAAAGTGGATTGTGTACAACAATGTGCTGCACAAACGGTCTTGGTCCCGACGTGATGCTTCGCCTCAAACGACATCCAAAGCAGACATTCATCAGCGGAAGGTTCTGGTCTCAGTGTGGTGGGATTTTAAAGGTGTCTTATTTTTGAGCTCCTACCAGGAAACCAAACACTCAATTCGAATGTTTACTGTCGCCAATTGGACAGTTTGAATGAATCCATCATCCAGAAATGTCCAGAGCTCGTTCATCGTAAAGGTGTGTTCCATCACAACAACGTGAAACCACACACAAGTTTGATCACCCGCCAAAAATTAATGGAGTTTGGGTGGGATGTGTTGCCGCACGCAGCACACTCGCCTGACCTTGCGCCGTCAGACTTCCAACTTGTTTCGCTCTCTTCAACAGTCCTTACGTGGTATAACGTTCAATTCAGATGAGGCTGTAAATCAGCACCTTGTACAGTTTTTCGCCACGAAAGACAGGTCCTTCCATGAACGAGGCATTCTGCAGTTCACTGACAGATGGCAACAAGTCATCGAACAAAATGGGCATTATATCATTGATTGATCTTTGTTCTTTCTATCAATAAATTACCTTTGCAAAACATGGCTAAAATACGTCATGACTTTTCCGACAACCCAATAGCATGCAAGTGTAAGATCATTAAAAACCTCCGCAACTACTGCTAACTATACAACCTACTGATATGTTACATTACAATGAATGAATGCTGATCAGATGGCAAAACTCGAGGGAGAATTATGTTGGCTTAACAAATGTAAGGTCCAGAAAATATATAAATCCTTAGCACTTTTTTTTTTTTTTTTTTTTTTTTTTGTTGTTCTTACAGAAACTATAGTTTGTGGCTGGTTTGTTTTTGGACTTCACTTAAACAAAAGCCTTGGCAGACTACAGAATACAACATGCAAGTTTCTGAATGAAAGTTCAGAATAAAAAACATCTGGAATTCACAGTAAATACTTTTATAAAAATGAAACATACATTATACTTTTTAAAGAGATGGAATAATTTGTCAGTGGAACAACAAACAAGGGATGTGCAGTTATTTCTGCATAGTACAACTTTTCCACATATTGAGCTATCAAATCTTAAACTAGCAAGGCTGTCTCTGCCACTAAACAAGTTTTATTAGACACTTAAACATCTAATATGGGTTTTTTCTTCTAGGGAAGAAAAAAATCCATATTTAATGTTTAATTTAAGTGACTAGGAAACCAGTTTTCAGCATGACCTTTGTTAAAAGCTTTATTAGGCCAATGGATCAAGGAATTATTCATGACATGTAAATAAATCACCAAAAATTGGTTATTCAGTCATTACCAACAAACATGAAAAGTGATTTGAATATGCTACTGAATTAACAAAATCTATAACAATTCTTGATCTATAATGTGGCTCTCGAGGACATTCTGTGAAATGAAGCCAAAGTCAAGAACAAACTGTACTTCCAAAAAGCAAAATTCCCTAGTATCAATTGTGATAAAAGCATTAGATCTATATGAAACAGCATCAGAAAAAATAAAATTTAAAGCCACGCAAGCAAAAAAAAAAAAAAAAAAAAAAAATGTGTAGTAACTGAAGTTTGCTCAATTGATTTTTTTTTTCTATAATGATGCAGTTATATCCACTAACAAAGAATTACCAGTCAATTCTGATTTCAATGTTCTACAAAGTACCAGAGACATTCAAGTATTTGAGGTTTACCAAGATGACACAGAATTGTTAGAAATGTTAATTAATGCGCAAATTTTGACAATGTATCATTAGCAAACTATTTGATCATTTGGAGGTTATATATAATGTCAACCTATGGAAACTGTTCTGTACCAACTAAATCTTACTGCTGCTCAGAGGTTACAGTTGCTCAATGGTGTCTGTTAATTGAGGTTTCACTGTACTAGAATTGTTAATAAATGAGATCAATGTAAGTTAAGAAAAAATATAATTAACTTTAGTACATACAACTAACCTGCTATTATTCCAATGGCTTAAAACAAACACTTTCTTACATTAGGCATTATCAAAATTTACAATGTAGTCTTCAGAATCCAAACATAACATTGCAAATTTTAATGTACCAAGTGCCACTCAGTCATCAATGGAAAAGAAATTTTGTTGAAAATTGAGCATTTGATTTTGTAATCCAGAAAATGAAATTTTTTTCTGAACTCAAAGTATCACAGGAGTGGAAAAGTTAGGTAATTTTAAACAATTCACAACAAACAGTTGCATTTACCATTACTTAGCCTCTAATGGTCCTGAAAAAAGTAAAGTTCTGATTACGTTGTATCTGGATCACTTTTCTAAATCCCAAGTTTTATAAACCATACAAAATAATTATTTGTGTTGCTTATTTATTAGCTGAATGAAACAGAAGTTTTTCTAATAGTCAGCTCTGTGTGATTTGCTGAGTCTCTTTAAATTCTGAAGTCAGCTCTGTTGAAAAGATAAAGCAATTATTGCCTACAGCAATTTTCACCTACAGAAGTAACAAAAGCTGCACATAGTGTTTGTTCTTCCTAGAGCCTTTTTACCAGGCAGCCCGTCGAGCTTAATTTCCTTTAATGAATGTTTTCACAATGCACATAATAGTAAGAGTGGAAAACTTATTCCCACATACACCATAAATATTGACAAAAACTGGCTAAAATCTGTTGAATATGATTAGTACTCATCTATTCATTTATGTACAATTTTCTAATGTTTATCATGCTATGTTACATTAATGCCTACCACACTGCTGAAGATGTTGAACAAGTATAACAATGTCAAGTAAAAAACTTTCTTTTGATTGGGGAAGGAGTTGTGAAAGAGTAGCAACCAGCTAAAATTTTCTTGCCACCCAGCTGTAAAAAAAATTTAGGGGAGAACACTAGATGCCTGTTGAATAAGGTCTCAATGCCATAGATTCTTGCCATAAGAACAAATCAAACTTTTAAAAGCAGAAAAAAACTATTGCACCTATTCATTAGACTTCAAAATGTCTTTGCCGACACTGCTGCTTTTTTCAGCATTCCCTTAGAGTAGTTAAGTTTATAACAAGTCTGTTTGTTCTTATATATAAGATTTTCATTAAAATATTTAAAAACACTCTTAAAAATTTCCTTTAACTGAAATGAATGAAAATGCACTGTAGGAGCAAAACATTATGACCCCTTCCCCCATTATCTGGTTTGGATCATTTCCAGTGCATACATGTCAAAACATCAAAAGTGTATATGCAATGCTATCCATGACACATTTTAAAATGGTGATTGTAATGGAAGACATCTGACCCTGCTTGTGGAAGGGCATGATCTCCAGACACACAGTGAAGGGTGGAAACAAATAGAAAACAGCAAACTTTTCTGGCTATTCACAGGCTACTGTAGTTAAAGTCTACCAACAGTGGACAGACAGGTGCAATGCATAACTAGGAAGTAGGTGTTGAATGGCCATGGCCATTCAACACTCAGCAAGGGGTGGCTTTTGTCTTGTCCAAAACAATAGCCACATTACCTTGGCACAGTTTGACCACAGTTTGCAGTGTATCCATAGCCAGAGTTGTATAAAAATAAAATGCATCTGCGTACACAACCATTGAAACAAAAAACTTGCAGCAAACCAGCGAATCACGATAATAGAATACGATAATTTAAAGAAAAATTAATATAACAATAAATAATTATTAGAACATTACAGATTCCAGAGAGGACAAAAGTACATTACGACTGAATACGCAGAAATGTGTGTGTAAAATGGACCTTAAAGCCAAAACTTTAAAATATTGGACTAGGAACCTCATAAAAACAAGAGACTAATTACAGAAAGTTTTTATATCTAGAAAAGCAGTTCCGTTAATGAACCTTCTAAAATTATAAATAGCGTTTTCAATAACTTAATTCAAAAATACTCATAAAATACACAACAAAAAGATTTTAATTTAATAACTGGCAACCGCAAGAGGAACCTGGCAATAATATTAACTTGTGGAATAACTTTTACGGGTCTTATAGAGGTTATTTTTCATTAAAGTTGGTTGTCAAATTTTCGAACTAAAGCCTAGTTCGTCATCAGGCAGCTATTAGGAACATTGGGAACAAAACAGGGCTAGACAGACATATACAAGCAAGTGGACACTCCATAAATTGGGACTCAGTGAAAATAATCGCCCACCAGTCAAACTTAGTAAAGAGGAAACTAGAAGAAGGGATCGAAATAGCAAGAAGAAGAAGTACCACAATTAACGATAATTGTGGATGGACTCTTCCAATTGAGTGGCAGCAACTACTCCAGTGACATAGTCCTGATGACGAACTAGGCTTTAGTTCAAAAATTTGACAACCAACTTTCATGAAAAATAACCTCTATAAGACCCGTAAAAAAGTTATTCCACAATCACTATGAATAGAGGTGCCATAAATGCATTTACAACTAGGATAAAATTAACTTTCTTTAATTAGTCTCTTTATCAAGGCCTGTTCTCAATATGATGTGTTGAAAAAAGAAAGCAAACTGTGGAAAATGGATGGTATCTTTGAAGAAATAATGGAAAGCCAAAATTTAATTATTGATATTGGAAATTCAGATGACAGCGATTCCGATGACTTGGAGGATACGAGCGGTGTTGAGAAAACTGACTAAAATGACCGCTAAAATAAAGCAAACAAACCTTTTACAGAAATTGGGAAAAAATGTAATTCAGATTATTGTTATGATAAATATTGTGTAATCATTGTCAGAATTTTTATGTGCAAATAAATGAGAAAAATTAAAAGATAAAAAATAAATTTAAAAAATAAAAGATACATAAAAAAAAAAAAAAACAAAACATCATGAAACACAAACACACGCATACACACATCCATGTCGGTGTGTATGTGTGTGCTCGCGTATATACTTAGACTTAGTGGCATATGAATGGAATGCAGGTATCCGCCTTTCCCATAATTCCCCCACTTTGATTCCTTCTAATAAAAAAAAATAATAATAGTAACCATAAGAGCGGCATCGAAAGAAAGTTTAAAAGATGGGAAAAAAAATTAACTCTGGAAGTTTTCAACATATTCCGGCAAAATTTAAAAGGTAGGCTCAGACTGTTGCTAAACATCATACGATCAAATATAAACGAATTTGAAGCATTATTGAGAAAAAAAAATCTGCACCTTAAAACGCCCTCATCAGCAACAATTACACCGGAGAGAGTGTAAGTGATTGTGACAATGAGTTGGTATCTTCTTAGGGTGAATCTAAGTATAGGTGAAAGCCTGTCAATGGCGAGGGGGGGGGATAAGGTATGTAGGGTAATTTTTTTAATAACCAGGTATTATTTTTATTTGTGATGTCCATATGTGAAAGTATGTATCATTAACATTACGATAATAATAAAACCTCACTACTTTGGTTGAGGCGGAGATTCAACAATTAAAACAGGCAAGCGCTCTTTCCACTGTGCCACTAAAGTGGGGCAAATGTTCAGACAAAGGAAATTATATTGTTTGTGATAGTTACTCTCATCTTATTAAAAAAAACTCAAAAATTAAAATATACTAAAACTAAAGAAATGCTGAAAAACAGTGCTAGTGGGAACTTTTGTTAAGAGTTAGATTAAGAGTTATTAAACTTAATTTAAATTTTTATAAGCTTTGTTTTCATGACAAAAATATGCAAACAGGGGCTAAATGATTAAAAAAAGTAAAATGGCAAATGGTTCTCAAATGTCTTGTTTAATGGCTCATATCATGGTTTTGCACGAGATAACATGCACAAAATATAAAAAAAAATTTGGGGATGAAATATGTTAAAGTTAAATTATAACACAGTTAAAAGTTTCATAGTCTGGCAATCACTTGTTTCATTTTCTAATTTCAAAGAAGTTTTGTGATGTACTAAAAATAGGCCTCGTGAACATAAAGAGGCCTGATATGTCACCTTGATGAAAAAACTGACAAACTGTTGAGACTGCATCCGGCTCTCATTTGTGGAGCAGAAATTAACATTCATTAGCAGTTTCCACAGAGATGCTTGTGTTCACTTTCATTTCTCTTTAAGCAAAAAAATAAAATAAAAATGAATACACTTAAAATACTTTTTACGAATGAAAAATAAATAAACTGAAGAGCAAACAAAAGTCTCAACTAATGCGATTAGCACAGCAAAACTAATGAATGTAATTCACAGTGATTAGACACCAACATTAAGGATTACATGCCATGGAATAGCTCAGAGGGCTTTCCACAGCACGTGGCCTTCTGCAAGCACAAATTGCAGTCTGTTGCATAAGATTTTCTGTCAAAACAATCAGAAGTAAAAAAAAAAACTTCCATCTCTTTGCAACTTTCTACCTTTACACTGCATATTTTTATGGTAAACACATTTTCAATAATTTTCCAAAATCACCAACTCACCTGATAAAGACTTTCTTTTTTAATTAATGCCTCAAAAACACTTTTATTAAGGTGGTGTATTATCTGTAGAACCTAAACTGATAACTTTTTAACAGATAATCTGTTGATTAAATGGCAGAAATGACACTATTTAAAACTGCAAATTATGAAATTTGAGTAAAAAGCATTAGGTGTTAAGTCCTAATTTCTAAGCAAGGATTTTTTTCAGCCCTGCTAAATACCATTTTCAATTGCCACAAATTTATAAATTTCAGAAATGAGAACCTAAAATGAATATATACAATTTGTGTTATTTTTCTAACCATCATTTTGGGTTCTGCATTGTTATCAACAGTATTTTACTGAATTAATTTTTGGGGGAGGGGGATGAGTAAATTTGCACTTCTGTTAATAATTTAAGACTGTGATAATTTTTTTTATAATATTACACAAAAATATTTTAAGTCAATAGTTACCACTGTTATATCTTGTATCAACTCCTCTGCAACATCTTCTGGGTAGAATTTGGCACGGAACTTAAACTGTAGAGGATTTTCTTTCTTCACATCCTGATTTAAAACCTACAAAAATCAAAATCCATTTAAGGTGAGCAAGCACTTGATAATGCAGGTGTGCATACAAATGAAATATTTTCTGCTTTCATTTACTTTGCCTCCATCTACATTATAACACAAACCTTTAGACTTCTCTCTCCCCTTCAGAAGTGTATATAGGTAACAAAAATATATGCAATATTTGTTGTTGTTTGGGTGTTTAATGATCACCATGAGCAACTCAGTGGACTACAAGCAGTCCACCCATCCCTAATTTAAGGCCACTGGTCCCAGGGAAGGGAGAGAGCCAGTGCTGTAAGACAAACAACACCAATGCCTCACAGGATTCGACCCTGGGCCTATCTCGAATGAATGGTTAGAATCCAGCAATTAGACCACTGTGCCACTGGGTAGACATATACAATTCTAATGGCGTGGAACTGTTTTCCAACTAAGTTCGTGCATTTTCACACTTAACAGTTCTGTTCACTAACATCAAACCACAGGCAGCAAATGTGCTGCCTACCAAAAGATGCTACAATGCAGCAATTGACACACAATACACCTACAAAGAAGGTAAACTCAACAATATTTTTATATTAAAAAATTCCACAGTACAATAATTATGATTACAAAATACATCAAAGAGCTAAAAGATTATGACCAGCACATCTTCATGCAAACTGAAGCAACTGCAGGTAAACAATGGCATGTTTGAAGGTCATGGAACGGTATAACACCTGATACTGAGCTCTGTTAATCAGTGTTATTCTTGTTCTTCATATGGGAAAGGCAACAGACTTAAATAAGTCTGACACAAAGGCCAAATTGCAATGGCGAGATGACAGTCAGATATTTCCACGATGGCAAGGCTTATTGAGCGCTTACGTTCAACCATGGTTAGTACCTTCAAAGACTGGCCCGAGGAGGAAAAACCATGAACCGCTTGTAAGGTGTGGGCCAACCATGGCTCATTGAGGCTAGAGATGAGCAAAGGCTATACCGAATGGTACAAACCTACAGAAGGGATACTGTGGTACAACTCTCCAGTAATTTAAATCTTGGTGACAGGAGTAATGTGTCACAAGACACAGTATATCAAACCCTGCTGAAAACAGGGCTGCACAGCCACAGACCGCTCCAAGTGTCTAGCTAACCGCTGTCTACCAACAAATGTGCCAACAATAGGCACACTAGCATCAAAACTAGGCCTTGAATGATTGGAAGCAGGTAGGTAATCTTGCCTGAACAATTTAGTTTCCTGTTGCACCATATGGATGGCTGGGTGATGAACGGTATGCTTTGTTTATCTGGTGAAGTGCTGGCACCAGGATTCACTGTCAGATGAAAACAAGCCAGTGGAGAAAGTATAATGCTTTGGGTAATGTTCTGCTGAGCTCTGGGTTCAGTCATTCACATACAGGAAACTATGACTTCTACCACATATCTAAACATCATTACAGTCCAAGTGAATCCTTTAATGGTAATGGTATTCCCCTCTAGTAGTGCCTTCTTTCAGCAGGATATTGCACTGTGCCACATTGCTCGGATTGTTCAAGAATGGTTTGTGGAACGTGAGGAAGACTTCCCAGTATCGACTTGGCCTCCAAATTCCCTAGACTTCAATCCAATCTAGCATGTGTGGTTTGTGTTGGAACAGCAAATCCAATCAGCAGCAGTTCAACTACATAACTTACAAGAGTTAAAGGATATGTTGGTACCAGATACCATAGTCCATGCCTTGCCAGGTAAGAACTGTTTTGGCAGCACATGGGGGACAAATATATTAGGCAGGTAGTTATAATGGTTTGGTTCTCTGGTGTATGTATTTGTTACTACAGTAATGCATACCCTCCAAACATCTTGGAATAAAAAATAAATAAATCACACAGCAGCATTTTTATCTACATTTCAATAGAAATATGCCTTTTCATGCGTTTAAGAGAATATAAAACACCGCTATCAAATAATATTCATTTTATTAAAAAAAAAAAAGCTATAATTCCTCAAGGCAAATTTTTCACAGTCCAACTGCAATCTTTTTCCTGCATACCCAGCACAATGCATGCTGTGTTTTCTCAGAGAGAGAAGTTTATAGTTAATGACATCAAGTGTCATTGCTGCCACTGCATTAATTTTTCTCATTCTCACTCCCATCTTGCCTCCTACACCCCCAATTGATACTGCTTAGCATTACTGCAGATGCATTTGCTTCAATATCAGGCCTACCAACTTTCAAGAATTGAAATCCGTAAAAAACTTCAGTGAAAGATTAATCGATATGTTCGATTGACTGATGTATCGGGCGTATTTGATTAAACATATTAAAAGTATCAATTAAAAGATTATTATACACATGGTTTGTCAAATTTAATCAATTTCATATTAAGATATTTGGTACTATTTACGCTTACAGCAACTCGAAAATGCAATCGAAAAAAATAACCATCATTATTTTTGTTATTATTACCCCCCCCACACACACACACACAAATTTCATTTATAACTCCAAAATTACTGCGATATATCAGTAACTTTTTACTTTAACTTAACTTGGGTTTGACCTTAAACTTCTGTGCCAATGTGTTAGAATACCTTTAAAAAATGCAATTTTAAATTTTACACAAGCGATTAGTATTTTTCATTTCTTGCTCTCTTTTTTAGCAGTTATATCCAATCATAATCCTATCGCATTTTTATCCAGTCGATGCAATGAAAGCAGTAATTAAGTGTGTGAATCTGATTAAAGGTGGAAACAGGTAATAGGCAGCCCAAAAGTTTCTTTCCTTTTTAACAGAAATATAAGTGCAACAGATTAAGATTTTGAAAAAGATTTTGATTTTGTACACAGAGGTGCATCGGTTTAAGCAAAGGGGATTTCTTAAGACTTTTCGCTTTGAGGAAAGAAATTTAAACTTTTTGACGAATATGTGAAAACTAACATTGTTGAATATAACAGCCACATTATCAGATCCAAATTTCAACTGCTCACTTTACTTCCTCACAAACCTCATGCATCACATGAACTTAACCTAAAGTTACCAGAACAAAATCAAAGCATCACATATACACTGATCAACAGGTCTTAAATTATTCATTTATTTGGTGTAAAATAAACTAAAAAATTACTGAGCTTTCACTCTCCTCAGGGAGGCTCAATAGCTATATTAGATTAAAGGGGTAAATGTAAAAATATTTATAAGACTTTTTTTTTTTAATACATAGGACAACAGTTGAGTTGTTGACAGTTTTGAACAATATGGATGTCATATCTAACATCTACAATACTTCTCCCTATTTACTTCTTTAATCGGCTGCAGACATTTGCCTCATCTGGACAACCCGCATAGCATAACAAGTTGCTGTCAGGATTAATAAGGGTTTACTGTATAACACATTTTTTTTAAATACTGACTGAAAAAAACCAACAACAAAACAACAACAGCCAAATGTGCAGGATACCGATACAAGACCAAAATCTGGATTCATACGGTAAGCCTATGTATACATATTAGGCTCTCCAAATCTGCATTGGCCATAAATTCATGTGTGAATCTTCGAGACCTCAAAATATTCAGTATGGCCCTTGAGGAGAGAAGTTGGAAATCCCTGATCAAAACAACTGCTTCGATTACTAACAAAATTACCTTACTCTACAGCAAAAGTATTTAAATTTTATTGAATGCAAACTCTTGCAGTTTAGAAGCACCTATCACCATTCCAATCATTTGAAAATTTGTACTGGCAACACACTTCTGAATAAGATCCACCACAAACTCTTGTCATCAGTTCAACCAAAAGATCATACAAAAATAAATTGAGTTCAGACATAATAAATAATTAGCATGCAAAAGATACATAATTTGATATCTGCATTTGGAAGATGCTAAACATTCTTTAATGAAAAATTAAGCCAATTCTAAGCTATTTTAAAGCCAATTCAAGCCCGAATGAAAAAATAATTATTGTCCAAGCTTCAAGAGGCACAGAAAAGAAGAAGTTTGTATTTCAATGTATATAAAACAGTCATTCAACTTTACACTGCATGCCGTACAAACAATTTGGGCAATGCAGAAAAAAAAATTATGTAAATTTTGCATTTCGATTGTTTTACCTGTTATGCAGTAATAACATGGTTCTGTTATTTGAGTTTAAGTATTTACATGCTTTCTTTATTCTGTTCAGGTATATTTGCTTTTTAAAGGGAATATATGACCAGATAAACAACTGATCATTTTGTAGTATTATTGTTCCTCAATTTCATTTATTAAATATGAACATATTAGATTTACCAGATGCGTTCTTAACTTATAAATTCCTATATTCACTTAGTCTCAATACAACAGGATACTGACTTGGAAAAACAACAGTACAACTGGACGAGGTGAACATAGGAATTTACAAGTCAAGAACACATCTAGTAAATCTAATATGTTCATATTTAATAAATGAAATTAAGGAGCAATAATACTACAAAATGATCAATTGTTTATCTGGTCCTATATTCCCTTTAAAAAGCAAATATACCTGAACAGAATAAAGAAAGCATGCAAATACTTCACAACTCAAAAATCAGATAAACTATGTCACTAGCTAACACCACAGTCAAAATTATTCACAAACATTTTTGCTATTCTACCTGTAAAGAAGTTTTTAACAAAGCAACAAGAAAGCATACCCAAATCCATTGTAACTCCACTTCTGTGAATCAGATTTGAAATACCTTTTCTTTCAAGAGGCAGCTGCACTCACCAGCAACTTTTACAAGACTTCCTAGCTTTTACCATAGGTTGAACCTCACTTGGTGGCAAAACAGTACATCTGTTTTAGCACTATACCCTCACAATAAATGAATAATATATTTTGAAGCAAACAGTTAACACAATAGCCAAAATCATTCAAATGTTTTTCAGTTCGTGAAGAAAACTTTCCTGCTATGTGGTGGCAGCCTGTATCTGTATTAGGTGCAATAATACAGGGCGTCCGAGAATTATTGGACACATTACAAAATTAGGTAAAAAAAAACCTAAACATTGTCTGTTTTTCTATGTCACATATTACTAACACGGTTGCTATATTTTTGTTTTGCAGAATTGTTATTCCTAGAATCCGATAGATGGCGCTAGGTGTGGCCTGATGAGAAATGCGCAATCAGTAGTCATGTCATCCGTACAGCAGAAGGCGATGTGTGTGTTATGGCTTGCAGAATTAAAGTCTGTCATTAACCCTTTAAAGTCCAAAACGCCCGTACATAAAAACGGCCAGTCACTTGAAACTACCATCTGGAGTGAGTCAGATTTCCTACACCCTTATTTGTTCTTCAATTTTCTCGACCTATGAGGGGTCAGCAGGAGTCACCCTCACTCACAATTGTTATTAAACAAAGCGAAAACAACATACAGTTTCGGGAGTTATGGTATTTAGAATGATACAAGATTTTTGGGTCATGGTCGTTAAAGGGTTAAAGTTAAAAGACGGTACCGTTTAGAGTATGGTTGTAATCCTCCGCTAACAAATTCAATTAAGCGGTGGTAGAAATAGTTTAAAGAAACTGGCAATGTGGAAGAGCCGGTAGGCCTAGCGTCAGCGGTGAGACGGCTGACCATGTTAATGAAAGTTTCCGACGAAGCGCCAGGAAATCCGTTCGTAAAACAAGCAGAGAACTGTGCATTCTGAAACCGACAGTTCACGATATCTTGCACAAGAAATTAATGCACAGGAAATCCGTTCGTAAAACAAGCAGAGAACTGTGCATTCTGAAACCGACAGTTCATGATATCTTGCACAAGAAATTAAAGTTTCATGCTAATAAAATTTAAATAGTGCAAAAGATGCATGCAAATGATCACACTCCGCAATACGATTTCGCTGTGGATATGCTGAATTGAGTGGAAAATGACGAAAACTTTCTCAGTACTGTAATTTTTAGTGATGAATCCACATTTCATGTATCAGGTATTGTGAATCATCACAACTGTAGGATATGGGGCAGTGAACCGCCTCATGCTGCTATTGAACTGGAACGCGATTCTCTAAAAGTTAATGTGTGGTGCGCCTTATCAAAAAGAGAAGTGATTGGCCCTTTCTTCTTCTGCGAAAAAACCATTTAATTGGATATGCTAGAAAATTTCGCTATACCCCAGATCAAAAGATACGACAATGTTGTTTTCCAACAAGACGGCCGCCTCTGCATTGGTCAACGTGTGTACGTAAGTGCCTAAATGAGCATTTCCCCAACAGATGGATTGGGCGTGGTGGTCCCATTTCCATGGCCTCCTCGCTCTCCAGATCTAACTCTATTGGATTATTTCCTGTGGGGTTATGTGAAGGATCGTGTTTATCAGACGCCTTGTACTGATTTGCAGAAACTGAAGCAGCATATCACAACTGCTATTAATTTCATAACTCCTCAGAGATGTTTGCCAATACATGGCATGAAATCGAGTATCGCTTGGACGTACTACAAGCAACCAAGCAGTGATAGAAAGTTGCAAAACAATTTTTGGAGCAGCAAAATGCATTTTTGGAGCAGGTAAAATACATTTTTGGAGCAGGTAAAATACATTTATGGAGCAGCAAAATGTGTTTTTGGAGCAGGTGAAACATTTTTGGAGCAACAAAATGTGTTTTTGGAGCAGATAAAATACATTTTTGGTGTAAGAAAACATTTTTTAGAGCAGGTAAAATATTAGTACAACTCTTAAGGAAAAAATGTTTTGGAAATAGATGCACCCTACTCAAATTTAAAACATCTTGCATTGAAATACACACACACATATGCAAACATTTTAGTTTTCAAATAGATCAACAATTTTTTTAACCATAGCAGGATTCTATTATTAATCATTTATTTTACAAAAAATGTTTAATTTTTCGCTGCTTTTCTCAATATTTAATTGCTCACTTCTTTTCTAATTTTTCAAGATAGTTAGCAATGTTTTGTTTTGCTTCTTTTAATAGTATCTGTCCACTTTCTATTGCACTCATGTCTTTTTTTTTTTTTTATGCCACATTTAATGTTCATCTCAGCATTGTTTAACATTTTATGAGGGAATCCAACTGCTGCAAATATTCAGCTTCTTCCCATTTCAAATCACCTTGTGAACATTCAATTTTTTCTCTGTTTTGCTGCCTTTTTCCAGCATTAATCTGCTCTTGATATTTTTTCCAGGATTCTTTATAAGCTGTCAGAAGTTTTTTGGTTACATTAATTTTACTCACATCTCCATTTAATCTTTTGACATGATCTTTGTGCTTCTTGCTCTCCGTATCACGCCTACAATCATCGCGGCGGACTTGCGACATGCTAAAATTGCAGCCACATGGCTTATAAAATGTGATTCAGCAAAACTTTAGGTGCTTCATAAAAAGGCCGTTCTTTACTGTACATACTGTGATACACTTGACGATAAGTTTTATCTGACTTCGTTCTTTTTGTTGTCTTAGCTGTTTCACTGCTATGTTTCGTTTTAATCTAAATTAACCCTTTCCACTCAAATAACTTTTCACCCATAGCCTACTCACACAGAACTCGCATTTTTTTTTTTTTTCTACAGTAGAGGCCTCAACTTAGCAGTGAAAACAAATATATATACGATCGATGAAGAAACGGGTTTCTGTACGTACGCCCAATTAATGTGAAAGACAATAAAAAGTGAATTCCGTTTATTAGGCGTATAAAATAAAGGGATCAAGAGATGCTAGCTTTCACTACCTCTGGGTAGCTTCGTCAGGCATTTCACATTAGCAGTGCAAGCTCAGCTTTAGCTCGCCAGCCCCGACATACGAGCTATAGAGGCATCATCAGTGTGGCTGCTGACACCCAACCTATTCGGCAAAAAAGAAATATCTTGTGAGCGTCGACATGTGAACTATAGAGGCATCATCGGCATGGAGACCCGACAGGCGAAATATTCGGCGAAAAAGAAATGTCTCGCAAGCCCCGACATACGAGCTATAGAGGTGTCATAGATGTGGCGGATGACACCTGACCTATTCGGCGAAAAAGAAATTCCTCACGAGCGCTGACATTCGAGCTATAGAGGCGTCGTAGGCGTGGCAGATAACACCCGACAAGCGAGCTATTCGGTGAAATTGAAATTCCTCGCGAGTGCCGCCATGCGAGCTATAGAGGCGTCGTCGGCATGACCTGACATGCAGATGACATTTCTTTTTCTTTATCCGGTGAAAAAGAAACATCTCGCGAGCCCCGACATGCTAGCTATAGGGGCGTCATCAGCGTGGCGAGTAACACACGACCTATTCGACGAAAAAGAAATGTCTCGCGAGCACTGACATGCGAGCTATAGAGGAGTCATCGGCGTGGTGGGTGCCACCAGACACGTGCGATATTCAGCGAAAAAGAAATGTCTTGAAAGTCCCGACCCACGAGCTATAGAGGTGTTATGAGCGCGGCGGATGACACTGACACGCAAGCTATCCGGCAAAAAAGAAATGTCTCGCGAGCGCCACCATGCGAGATATAAAGGCATCTTTGGCATGGAGGGTGACACCAGACATATTCGGCGAAAAAGAAATGTCTCGCAAGCCTTGACATATGAGCTATAGTGGTGTCATAGATGTGGCGGATAACACCCAACCTATTCGGCTAAAAAGAAATTCCTCACGAGCACCGACATCCGAGCTATAGAGGCGTCATAGGTGTGGCAGATAACACCCGACAAGCAAGCTATTCGGTGAAAACGAAATTCCTCACTAGCGTAGACATGCGAGCCACAGAGGCGTCATCGGCACGGCGGGTGACACCCAACACACAGATGACGTTTCTTTTTCTTTATCCGGAGAAAAAAAACGTCTCGCGAGACACGGCATGCGAGCTATAGGAATGTCATCGGCATGGCGAGTGACACCCGACCTATTCGACGAAAAAGAAATGTCTCTCGAGCACCGACACGCGAGTTATAGAGGCGTCACCTGACACTTGCGATATTCGGCGAAAAAGAAATGTCTCGCAAGCCTCGACCCACGAGCTACAGATGTGATGAGCGCGGCGGATGACACCCGATGCGCAAGCTATTCGGCAAAAAAGAAATGTCTCACAAGCCCCGACATACGAGCTATAGAGGCGTCATAGATGTGGCGGATGACACCTGTCCTATTCGGCGAAAAAGAAATTCCTCGCGAGCGCCGATATCCGAGCTATAGAGGCGTCATAGGCGTGGCAGATAACACCCGACACGCGAGCTATTCGGTGAAAACGAAATTCCTCGCGAGTGCCGACATGCGAGCTATAAGGGGCGTCATTGGCGTGGCGAGTGACACCCGACTTATTCGACGAAAAAGAAATGTTTTGCGACCACCAACATGCGAGCAATAAGGCGTCATCGGAGTTGTGGGTGAGCTATTCGGCAATTTCATAATGTCGGGTGTCACCCGACAGTCAAGTGGAAAGGGTTAAAACCTCTGCACCGAAATTTTCACAAGCACAAAGCCACATGCAATCAATGTAAAGAGTTGGCAAAAGGCGCTAAGCTGAGTCAAAACTGAGTTCCCTCTCGACTTTTGCGCACGGTACTCTCAAATGGCTGTATGGGGAATCACGTGACAAACTCCGCCTCCGTTGGCGGGGAAAAGTCAGAACATCGAAGGCGCATAAGGGACTATCTGTAAAGTGTGTTTTTTCGACCAAAAGGTGGTAAAAAAATAGAAATTGCGTGCAGGATATATTGCGTGCAGGAAATAGAAATTGCGTGCAGGAAATAGAAATTGCGTGCAATCTTGCGAGGGCTTTTCCGTAGGGTGGGGGGGGGGGTTACTTCCGTAAAACCGTAAGATGGAGTGAAAATCCGTAAAAGTTGAATCCTTTAGAAACAGAACCATTGTATCCTGCCACGGGAGAGCCATTTTCAGTCATCCTCCGCGTCAACGAAATAGCTAATGACTGACCCTACGCTGTATTTACGTAATCGCGCACCTCGCCCGGAATGAAATAACTGCGCTATCCCAAAGAACAGGGAACGACATATAAACAATCTCAATTGCACAGTACTCCGAAAGACCACCAAACTATCAGTAAACAATCATCAGGATTTCGTAACGTACAGCATCGTTTCTCCTACATACCACATGATTACAACAAAATTCCCTCATAAGCAAAAACAATTTAATTTCCTACATTGCGAAAATCTTTGTTTTTTCGTCACTTTTGCCGAAAAAACAACGAATTAGAAGGTACGTGAAAAATATTCCAAAATTTTGGGATTGGCAGTACAGTACATGTTGATTAAGCGTCGTTTTCACCAAATTACGCGGACTTGAAAAAGGCGTAATTCGATTCGACGTTTAAAACTGCATTTTTTGCCGTGAAAACATTTTTTCACTCAGCAATTTGTGCTGTGGATTGCCGTTTCGGCGCAAATATGAAATGTTTTCGTAATTTGTAGCAGTTTGGCGCAAGATAATGAAATTGGCGCAGTTCGGCGCAAACTTTCTATCACTGAACCAAGGGACCTCGCATCAAAATTTATTAACTTGTGTAGTTACATTGTAAGTTAGTACAGTCAGTTTCTATCTGTTTAATGTTTTGTTTCATATATAATTATATATAATTTTGTAATGTGTCCAATAATTCTCGGACACCCTGTATACCCTTTCACCTGTTTGACTGGAAAGATTATTCTTGCAGCTGACATCAGTAATCAAGATTGTTATGTTCCTCAGTTTATAAGATGCAAAATTTACTACTCAGTTGCATGGAAGCAGGGGTCGCGCTGCCAATCGCCATCTTCACAATTTTCAAAAAAGAAATCGTTTCGGCGATGGGGCGATTACCTTTTCACAGTGTTACAACATTTTGGCGAAAACTTTTAAAAAGCCAGCGCAGCCCCTGTAGAAGGGCATCTGCATTTATCATGATAATAATGCTTTTCAAATTAAATTGAAAAGGGGGTTTTTCTCTCCCCCCTGCTTTTGGGAACATGATCACATTTTATCCACTGTGCATCAGAGAAGAGAACTACACTTAAATACACAGTCAACAAAATTAAGATTTTGTGAAACTACTGATAAAAACAGGTCCGAGACTTCTTCCAAAACGCATGCAAATTCCCCAAATTTACATGGTATCATTCCCTTCTTGAATGATCACTCATTTTTGTAAATTCAAGTTGTTTCGTTAGAACAGGTTAGCAATGGTTTACAATTTTAAAGCAGTATTTTCCCTCCAGAAACCATAAGTATAATAAAAATTATAGAAGTCAGAGCTCCAGTTTAACATACCTTCTTGTTCAATTTCAACCACGTAAGCAAGCCTTTGCTGTCAGTATATTGAAGTCCAAAAAACCATATTTCTCGTAAACCAATAGTTTTGACAACCTGTTTTAATAAAAATAAAAAAAGTTAGAAAATACTGCATGAAACTAAACAGTAGCTAAATATGAATCTAAAAAACATCACATCAGCAAAAAAAACAAAAAAACTGCACGAAATCCATCTAAAATTTCACCCACTGAAACCATGATATGACTTCACGCATATTAAAACTATTACATAACTTCACGCATATTAGACAAAACCTTCAAAATAATGAGAATACTCTATCCGAAAAACCTCATTTCATTCAAGATTGCAAGAAAATAGATCGGTTAACACATTCACTGCCATGTGACACCTTGAGGTGTCATACAATACTTACATTACCTAGGTGCCAATGACACTAAAAGGCATGTCATGATCATGACTTATTTTATATTTCTGTTTCTGAAACCTTCGGTACTTGGAGCAGTTATTTCATTATTGGCACTGAGAATGAATCTCCAACTGTCTAAAAATGACTGGTTTATGGGTAGCAGATTTTTTCTTTCCCCCATGTGATTTATGGAAGAGAAAGTAAGTTGACACCACAGACATTTAATCCAGCATTCACTTATCAATCACTGCAATGTTTATTTTTCTTTGAATGTCTCTTGTTTTGTGCTGAAGGGAACTATCAATAAATAAATGCTTGAGTGGCAATAAAAGGCATTTGCCACTTACAATTTGTATATAACAGGGCAGCCTGTTGAAGGGGCTAAAGAGATTTCAAGGAAACCTATATTTGACTTCAATACTTTTTGTTGAAACAATGGATAAATTCTGAAGCATAATCACTGCATCTTCTCAACTAAAAACTCCTTGGCGGGCACAACTGGTCACACTGGGTTGGTGTGAATGAAATGTCCGGCAAAGAGCCAGCACACGTGGACGGTGAGAACGGAAAAGTAGGACAACTTACCTAGGCAAAATAATCTCCCTCGGCATCGACACATAGTTGCCATCTGTTCTGCAAGGCCATCATGATCCCTGAACGAAAAGTCTTGTGGCTGGGAACCGAAGAAGTCCTCAACTGCACGTTGAACCTCCTCTGTCATGAACTGTTTCCCAGACAGGAAGTGATCCAGGCGACAAAACAGATGATAGTCTGTCAGAGACAAGACTGGGAAATAGGCAGGATTAGGCAGCACTTCATAGCCCATGGTACTTAGTGTCAGCATCGTTCGTTGTGCGACATGAGGGAGAGTGTTGTCCTGCAGCAGAACAACACCATGCCTGTTGACCAAAGCTGGTTGTTTCTGCAGCAATTTGCGGTGCATCTGGTGTAATTCAGCACAATAACATTCTACAGTGATGGTTTCGCCTCTTGCAAAGAAACTCCACTGAATTATCCCGGCTGTGGACCACCAGACAAGGAGCATCATCTTCTTGGTATGTAGTGGTGGCTTAGGATGCCATTCAGCAGGCTGTGCCTTGCTTGACCATTGTGCAGATAGTTTCCAATTATCATAAGAGCTCACTTCTTGCCGCAGGTGATGATTCGATGCAGTAGAGGTTCCGGTTTATTCCTGGCAAGCAGCAATGTGCAGACTTCCAAACGCCTAGTCTTGTTGGCAGTTGTCAACTCGTGCGGCAGCCATATGTCCAGCTTTTTTACCTTACCCAGCGCAGCCAGATGCCGAACAACTGTCATGTGGTGGACACGTACTACTGCGGCTATCTCAAGACACATTTTTCGGGGGTCCGCTTTAACCACATGTAACACATCATCAGAAACAGCAACAGGTTGGTAACCACGTGCTTTGTTTTGCAGGTCCATATCTCTGCTTCGAAACTTTACAATCCATTGCCAAATGGTTCATTTGTTGGCTGTATTCTCCCCAAACACTTTGTTAATGTTTCGAGCGGCAGTTCCAGCAGAATGGCTTAGTTTAAATTCATACAGGAAGATGACTCAAATCTGGCATCTGCACATCTTCTTTGCAAGCCATGTTACATCCAAACAAACCACGCATGAACCTTGTTCTTCACACAAGTGCTAGTAGCTATTTATAGTAACTCTGACGTAATACCCACAACACCTGTGGGTGGTTCCATTCCGTTGTGGTGGGAGCCTGTCTCCACTGCTCGTTGGCACCAGACATTTCATTCGCATCAACCCAATAGAAGTAGGTTTTCCCAATCACTTGTCATCTAGTACAGAAACTTATTTTATGAGAGTTTCTTGGCATTTGTAAATAAATGCAGAGGTGCCAACCTCTAGCAGAATATGTCAGTAATCAATAGGGGCTTTTTCAGTAATATTTTCAGTAATGAAACAGCATTTTTTTTTTTTTTTTTTTGAAGTTAAGGACAATATTATATAGTATTACTGTGTAACCTGTAATACTTGTATGAGGTGCCAACTTTCCGAGCAGCCTATCAGTAATCACCATGTGAAGCCTCATCGTTAACGCGCAGCAAAGTGTATTTCATGAAAAATTAATGCGTGAAATGTATAACCTTTACATGTTTACACTATCCTGACAAAAATTTATGAAATTAAATTATCAATATTGTACTTACCTCATGTCATTGCTGACATAAAGACTCCCTTGTTGCTTGTTTTGCAGTGGTATATTCTTTTTCGGAAAACTTTTTATAACACGGCTCACCTGAGGAAAATGCTTTACTTTTCTGTACACAAAGGACACTTAATGTTTTGGTGCTCATTGTTGGGCGGAGGTATGCGAGGTTTTTCCTCGCTATACTAAATATTCTCTCTGTAGAGGAATTGCTGAGAGATAGTCAATATTGCCAACATTGGTTTAGGCAATGCAGAATACTTGGGAAGGCCAGATGAATCCTTCATCTTATATATTTCATTCCATGCCACATCTGCTCTTGGATATCCACCAGCTTCATCAATATCAGAATCTGGGAACACAGCATGAAACAAGGGACCAGCATGATCACAGCTTGCTATAGGTAGGTTATGCTCCACAATGAATGTAGTAAACAGCAATTCAGCATTTATCACGCTATTTTCATTCTTTTTTGCAAAAAACTTATCCAAAAGTTTTGATTGAGTCTTTAATTTTACATAATTCTCATTGTGGAATAACTTTTTTTACGGGTCTTTTAGAGGTTATTTTTAATGAAAGTTGGTTGTCAAATTTTCGAACTAAAGCCTAGTTCGTCATCAGGACTATGTCACTGGAGTCTCCAGTGACATAGTCCTGATGACGAACTAGGCTTTAGTTCGAAAATTTGACAACCAACTTTCATTAAAAATAACCTCTAAGACCCGTAAAGTTATTCCACAATCACTATGAATAGAGGTGCCATAAATGCATTTACAACTATAATTCTCATGTTTTTTTTTTTGACTGGATATGCCTTCGGCAATCATCTTGTCCTGCATGGGCTACTGATTACTCCCATATTAGAAGGCACGCAAGGAAACATTTATTTCAGCATTTGTAACATTTTTCCATTTCCTAGCTAGAGATTTGGATGTTCCTGGAGAAACTTCTTTGCATATTTGTTTCAGAAACTATAATTCCAAGGATGAAATTGGTAAAAAAAAAAAAAAAAAAAACAAGTAAAAATATGCAATAGGTGCCGCATCAATTGCAGGAGCATGTTTGGGTCTCTGCATTTCATGATATTCAAAAGAATGCTGAGGTTGTTAATCACTTCCCTCTATTACATCCTCCCAATCACTTTCAGAACTTTCATGATCTTTAGATTCACTATCAAGATCTTCACTTTCTGAAGAAGATATTGTGTACGTGGCATGGTGGCTAGTTTTCTGGCTTGATGTTGCTTGGCCAATATCACTCAGATGATTCAAAATCACTATGACTTGGCAAACTTTCACTGTCACTACAACAAGCCATTTCAAATAACCTTACAAAAAAATTTCACGCAGTAGGAAAAAGCACATCTGCTAGTCTGAGGAACAAGCTGTCAATAAAGTCATCCTCTGCTAACACGAGTTTGGAAAAAGAGGGGGATTTGTAATTCACAGAGTTTTGAGATTGTGTCCGTTTGTTTGGGAAAAAGAAATGAATAATGTGAAGAGCTTCTAGTAATAAAACACCACACTTTGTTCTCCCGTGCGTTGAAAGTCCGCAAGAAATATAAACACTCCGTCATTGCGGGACCACGCGTTGCAACGAGTTGTGCGTTATTGCACTTCTAACGGGGCTCGAAAAAGTGATTGATTTCCGACAGTATGATATCTTATAATTCACCAACAATGCCAAGTGGACAGCTCTGCCTCAACTGCAGTAGAAAAATATTGGGCTAAAGTAGCCTTTCTCCCGTCACACAGAGAAAGTGTGTGGGAAACCGATAGCAAGCGCAAACTCTTTCACGATACGACACTTACGGCCTATTACAATTCTTTCAATAATATCGATGTTTGACGATATGATTCATGGAGATTCCATTTCAAAACGATGATTGATAAATGATATGATCGACACCAATATATGCTGTCTGATTCGGAAAATATGCAGATCAAAATCTAAGTCCAACGAATCTGCCGCGTCGCACTAAAATGGTTAACAAAAAAGGATACAAAATTGAGATTCTCCAAAACACACTGAAATCCGCAATTCTTCCAACCTGTCGGTAATTCCATAACCTGACTGTCGAAACCGTAATAATTACGGACAATCCATAATAGTTGGCACCTCTTTAAATGGAAAAACGAAGTTCTTAAACTTCTCTATCAAATAATAATAAAAAATAGTCAGTGGCAAATCATAGCCCACAGATGAGAAAACTTCGCGAATCTTCATTATTTACATTTGTACGACAGTAGTGATAAGCTTACTTTTTAACAGCAATATTGCCAGTAGGTGCCCAATCTGGCTTTATTTTACAAACAAGGCCCCCAATATTTTTCCAGAGGTGACAAAGAAATTTTCAAACTCAGAAAAGGGGGGGGGAGCACTACTACCAAACTATTACTTTTAAAAAAAAAAATATTTCTTAACAGCATACCAAACCTTCAGTTGGAAGCACTTATATAGTGCAGTTTATTTGGTGCTTTTATGTTATAAGCACTTTCAACAGGAAAAAATTATTTGTATTATGCATTTTCTATTATACAGTGTGTCCAAAAAGTCTTTCCCACATTACAAAAATTTATATTAAAAAATCTATGTAAGTTAAAATTAAATAGTTGGCAACATAATATAGCAGCACTCAGTTTTATTTTATTTTTTCTGTTCTTTAGGTGAGTGCATGCACTACTGCTGAATAAAAACATTTAATTGGTAATGGCTTCCATGCCAGAAAAAGCAGTGTATGTGTTGTGATTCTACCAGACCAAATTGGTGGATACTGTTCAGCATCATTTGAAAAAAGAGTACAGATGATTACCACCACACCAAAAAAGCATAAAAGCTTGGCATGAAAAGTTTAAAGCGATAGGTAGTGTTGGCAATCTCCCCTGAGTGGGGCGATACGGAGCCCACGGCAACATGTAACATGTACCTGGACATGCTGGAACTTTTTGTAGCACCTCAGTTGCATGCACTTCAACCTTTGGTTATTTTGCAACAAGACAGTGAGTGTCCCACCACATAGGTCAATAATGGTTTGAGAGTTCCTGAATGCCACATTTCCAAACAGATGGATTGGCTACGATGGCGTGACATGGCCACCTCGATCACCTGACAATCCTTCTAGACTTTTTCCTGTGGGGTTATGTGAAAGACGAAGTTCACTCTAGCAGTGTTCCGGATGTTGAGACGTTGAAGAGCAGAATGATGGATGTCATTGTTTCTGTCTCTGCCGAGATGTTAAACAAAACCTGGTGTGAAATCAAATATTGCTTAGATGACCTCCAGGCCACGAATGGCGCCCATATGGAGGAATGCTGACACTGGGAAAAAAAAAAAAAAACTTTACATGTGCACCATCATTGTCATGCAATCCCTTTTTTGTACCTGTAATACATTTTTTTTATATTAATTTTTGTAATGTGGGAAAGACTATGAACACCCTGTATAATGTATTATAAATGACGAGAAACAAATATTTTAAAAAGGAACTTAGCACTAACTTATATTGTACACATTTTATATGTGGCTGAAGAACCGCACAATCTAGCACATATACAAGACATGAAAGTTGTGAGGGTGTCAACAAGTATTGTCACACCAATTACCACGAAGTATCTAAAGCCAGCCCTACTTAAATAATCTGGAAGGTCTAGTTTTCTAACGTCTGGTTTTCCATGGACACTCTGCTCTGATGAAAAACAGGTTTCACTGATCCTCAAGAGAAGTACAAAGCCACCCTTCTGCTGGGAAAACAACGGAGAAGCAATATACATTGGTTGGAATATCAACCTCACAACGTAAGGCGTGTGGCAAAAATTAACAAAAGGTGCGGCAGTGCTACACACAAGGGTGACTGTGAAGGTGAACAAAAAAAAAGTCATGTAAAAGCAATGACAAAAATCAGGAAAATATGAAGTGTTGAAATCAAATTAAAACAGGTAGGCATTTAAAACAATGTAATTTACAAAGTATTACATGCATTATATAATGCATTCTGTACTGCTTAGAATTCATCAATTCTGAACATTACATGAGCCAAAGATATGAGCTTTCAGAGCCACAACAGTTTTTGCTAGGTTAAAAACAAGCTTCACTTTTTAAGTAAAATGAACCACAATGTTGGCAAAAAGTTCACAGCAACAATTTTTTCAGTTCGTATCATTTAGGGAACATTTCTTACAGAGCTTCTGTGAACACCAAAATATGTATAACAAACTTCAGATTTGTGTACATACACATGTAACATATACAGGGTATCCAACTCACTACTTTACCCAAGTTTTTATTAATAACATCTGTAATTACAGTAATCAAATGATACAAGGGCAGATCAAAAAGTTAGTTGCACTGTTGAATAAAAAAAAAAAAAACGAATAAAGAGCTATACTCAGAGGATGTATGTTGCTTTAAAGGTACAACATTTATTCATTTATAAACACAGTTGCCTAAGAACTGCAAACATTTATTGTAATGTGTGTACAGAAGAAGTCTCCAGTTTGGTACAACCACTTAAGGACCACAGTTTTCACAGCCCCATCAGTTTGGAATCTTTGTCCACTAAGGTCCTGTTCCATTTTACCGAACAAATGGTAGTCACACGGGGATAAGTCAGGGCTGTACATTGGACGTTGCCACACCTTCCACTTGAATGACTGCAGCAATTCCTTTGTTCTCTGTGTTCTGTGGAGTTGTCGTGCAGCAGAATGACACTTACCCCGGCGTCTGTTCTTAATTGCTTTCGCAAACTTCATACCATTTGGAAATACGAGTCAGCATCGATAAGTCTCTTTTGGCACAAAATTCTGCGTAAACAACACCTTCACAGTCAAAGAAAACAGTCGTCATGACCTTTTCCGCAGACAGTCAGACTTTGCACTTCTTCCTTGTTGGAGATGTGGCAGACTTCCATTCCATGGACTGTCGTTTGGTTTCATCGCCAGTGATGATGTGACGCAACAAATTGTGACCCTCAGCAGAAAATCATTGCAGAAGAGCCAAAGACAACAGGAAACGTTGGTTTCTGTGCTGGTCGGTAACTAAACGTGGCACCCATCTCGCACACAATTGTGACCCTCAGCAGAAAATCATTGCAGAAGAGCCAAAGACAACAGGAAACGTTGGTTTTTGTGCTGGTCGGCGAGTAAATGTGGCACCCATCTCACACACAATTTCCAAAATCCCAGCTGTTCATGAATGATGGAATGCACAGTCCTGTACAAAATTTAAAACTACTGGCAATTTCCTTGATATTGATACACCTATTATCCCGTATCATGTCGTCAACTGCAGCAAAATGCTCCAGAGTACTGGATATTGATGGTCTGCCTTTGCGGTATTAGTCCGTCAAATTTGTGCGACCCTTTCAAATTGTTAGCACCACTTTACAATGGCCGGGCAAGACATGGCATTTCCCCCATATACAGCACAGATTTCAAGACTGATGTCAGTGCAATTTAGGTGCTTAGCCCACAAAAATCAAATGGTTCCTCGCACTTCCAATTTGCAGCAAGAATCCAGTTGACGCGCCATTACAAACTGCCTCCTGCACATGCCTCACGCAATTACTGAACTAAAACACCTCCTGTCGGCAGCTTTGAAGTGCTGTCTACTTTGTTCCCAAGAACAACGGGCCTGACTGCAATCCTACTTCAGATGGCGCTATGTGTGACTTACTTTTTGATTTGCCTACATATCTGGTAAGAACATACCTTCATCCATGGAAAACAGAGCCATTGAGGAGGTGTTGAAAGTGTCCTTGTGCATCAAGACACACTTGAACACAACACTCCATATTTTGGAAAGTTCGTGCCAGTTGCTCTAGCGTAATTGCTGCCACTGCCTCACAGATGTTGTTCAATGCCTGTTGATGTGCTTGTAGTGACCTTTGACATCATGCATGTCAGGTTCATCATTCACCGGGGTTACTTCAGTAGTTCGTTAACGCATACGATCAGCCTTGAGACAAACAATGTCCTCCCAGTTAACCATACCCGAGGATGGAGGATGTTTTTTGCCCGTGTTTATTGGGTGAGTAAGTCGATAAAGTGTCAGTGTGAATTTCATAGGAAATTTGGAAGTCTGACACAGGGGCGAGCAGTCCATAGAAGCAATGTAAGCAATGCTTGCCTTACTAGAAATGAATAATTGAAAGCTTCACAAAAATTAAATTATTTTTTATTTAGAATGGCTATTAAAATTTAGACCCATGGCGTGACTGCTTCTGAAAATGCACCTCTTAAATAACTATTAAATAATTTCTGCCGCAGCTTTATTAAAATTTAGTGCCTTCATCGTGCAAAGATCACGCTTCCTGCGCACCAAACAATCACATGACTAAGCTCACCTCTGCTGCTATGAGGGCTGTGCAAGCAATCCAGAAGCTGCTTCGGATTCCTCCACTCGTTTCAAGCTTCACAGTCGGCGCTCCGAACGACCACGTGACTAAGCTCACCGCTGCCTGCATGAGGGCTATGCAAGTAATACAGCAGTTGCTTAGGGTTTGCCTATTCGTTCCGTAAGTCGAAGTTAAGTATGATCTGAAATGATAATTTGTAGTTCTTTCGCTATCGAACCGAGCAGTAAAATATATGTTCTTTAAACACTCAACAATGTGCAATGATTTTCTGGATGTTTCCGTGTAAGGTGTAATTACAATTATTGTAAGAGAACACCTTTCAATGCTGTTTGACTTAATTTTTGAAGATGTAAGTATTTCTCTTCTCTGAAAGAAGCAATTTTATATTGCTTTCATGTTCACGCGTCTGCACTGTCATCTATGGACCAACACGATGACAACAAATATAAATGTGTGTTTCAGATTGTGTTGTTTTTTATTTTTTTGAGAAGCCTTTCAGCCAAAGGAGTTTTCAAGAGAAAAGGGATAATATAAATGCTGAGAGACCAAAACGTTTTTTAGAAACTCTCCAAACGAAGGCTAAAAATATGGTTTCGCCACTTCCATCGGGAAGAATATGAAAAAAACAAAGTGGTTAACAGCTTGCAAAAGTGACCTAAAATTATACTGTTGGCCATACACATTATTTTCAGTAGACAGAAGAAGTTTATGGATAAACGGTGGTTTTGGCTACTTCAATAACTTGCACAATTCATCCAAACGGCGTAAGTGTTCAGAGATACACACTTAGTCAGTGATAAAATTTAAAACTTTTGGCAAAACAAGGATTTTCAGCTTCAAATAGATGAGCAAATGAAAACAGACGCTTCTCGAGATAATGAACTCGTTAAAAAATTAGATGTTTTAAGGCGCTTAATTTTGACATTACGTGTTTCCTTGGCAAGCAGGAATTGGCCTTCAGGGGGCATGATGAATCCACAGTCTGTTAATCCTGGGAATTATGTTGAATTGACAAATTTAAGTAGTTGATATGGCGAAAAGCTTAAACATTTAGACAGTTCGTCCATCTTTTCAGGGATGTCATATCGTACACAAAACGATTTGACTGAATCAATAGGAGAAGTAATGATCGCAGAAATAAAAAAAAAAAGAAATTGAAGAAGCTCCTTTCGTTTTAATTTGGATGAAAGAACTGATGTGAGTTGCAGGTCTCAGCTGTCTACAGTGTTTCACCATGTGACTAATGACGTCCCAAACAGACATTCATTAGTTTTATCGATGTGAGTGCTGATCGTTCAGCTAATTCTTTGGCACAGCACGTCCAAAACATTTTAGAAAGTTTTGAGTGCTCCAAAAAATTAATAGCTCAGACATACAATGGAGCTACCGTGATGGCTGGAGAACCTTCGGGACTTCAAGCTCGTGTAAAAGAAAAACACCAGGAAGCTATTATTGTGCATTGCTATCCTCACAGATTAAATCTGGTCCTCTCACAAGCACTTAACAGTATAAAAGAATCCATAATTCTCTTCGGAACACTGAGCGGACGGGCTCCTTTCTTTTCAAAGTCAACGAAAAGATTTCATGCATTGGATGCGGAAGTGAAAAGAAGATTACCCAATGCAACTCCTACTCAACGAAATTTTCAATCACTTGGTAGGAACTGTGTATGAGCATCTAGAAAGTACAAGAGCATTGTTCACAAATATTCTTGAAAATCCTGAACACTGGGATTCTGATACTATTGTTACAGCCAATGGGTTTTCAAAGTGTTTGGATGAATTTGATTTCCGCTTCCTGCTGTGTCTCTTCTCTGATATCTTTCCTTTGATCCATACATTATTTGAAATACTACAGAAAAAGAAATTAGATATCGCGTATTGTATGAAGAAAGTTGCTGAGTTTCAGAAAGCAGTGTCGGAGAAAAGAAATGAGTTCGAGATGCTGTGGTCAAAACTAGAAGAGAAACAGACGAAGCTCTTGCAAAGCATAAGCGCACAGATGCTTACGGAGTTCCCAAAACAAATTACAGACGGCTCTATTGTGAAATATTGGACAATATAATGAGCCACATGACTTCAAGATTTTTAGATTTGCAGAACATGAAATTTCTAGAATTGCTAAATCCTGACAAACGAGTGGGATTTAAAAATTGTTTTCCAGAGAGTTTCTTTGCAAATTTAAAGAAAAATTACGCCAAGTACTTAGATTTTGCTCATCTGCAATCCGAACTAAAACTGTTGTATTCAACAGATGACTTCAGTGGTAAATATGTCACTGAAATTTTGATTTTTTAAAAATCAAATGGGATAGACTTAGCGATGCCGGAATTAGCCAAATTTTGAAAGCTCGTAATTACCATTCCAGCAACAAGCTCTTCAGCAGAAAAGATTTTTTCATCCCTAAAGCACAAAAACGTACCTCAGAAATGCTCAAGGACAGGACAGACTGTCAAAGTTATCCTTGTTATCTATCAAAAAGCATCTTCTAGTTAAACTTAAAAAGGAATGTTATTTCTATGATCATGTTATTAACTCATTTGCCCTAAAAAGGAAAAAGATTGGAATTCATATGCAAGTAAGAAAATTATAAAACTTGACATAAGAAAATTTGGCTACATTCCCCCCCTGTGAATATGTTTTTATACATGTATACATTTTGCCAGCTATCTATTGCACAAAAATATAGGAAATGTATTTGCAGTGTTTTTGTATACTTCAAAGGAAATGTTATAAAAATGGGAACTACTTGTAATTAATATGCGATTGAATGATTTGATCTCACAAGATATTTAGCAAAATGTAACATATAAAAGAATTGTATAATTTTCTCTAAAAAAAGTGAATTATATTTTTCAGTAATTGTGCTCTTAGAAAGATATGTATTTTTTTAAATGTGTGCCGATAGTTAAGATTAGCCCCAATCTATTTCGTTGTCACTGTATACTTTCACCAGAATCGCAAGACACCTTCAATTTTCATTTCATCTTCTAAATAAATATAGTTTTTGTTGAAGATAATTCCAAATATTTTTTTTTTCATTTTTGTTGATATGTTCAGTTTTTGTAGCAACATTGAAAATTGTTGATTAAAAGGTACCTGGTTCAAGAGTAAGTAATTCACACTCAAAGCTTGTTTTGTTGTACGTGATCTCAGATTTTTTTTAAATCACCACTTTTCACTTTGAAACCTCTTAAGCCAGGAAACTTCAATCAGGTACTCCTAACTAAATATTTTTATTTTTTTCGATGAAAACTGAACATATTCAGTGGTAGGGGATACACCAGGAACGGCCTTAGACTTCGAAAACAGGGTGGGCAATGGTTGGGTAAATATTTTTTTTCCAAAGGAAAGTTTAGTATTAAGGTGAAAATATTCCAAATACGTGGCGACAGTTAATAAATAAATACATCGCTCTTTCCACGTTCCAGAAACACACAGCAACCGAAAAATTGTTCATCAGCCGTAATTTCTTTGTCACACACATTAAAATAATTTTAAATGCTTTTACAACTGGTTGAACAGGATATCTCACACCCACAATAGATAAAAAGAACAGTAGCAAACTGAGCATACATATAAAATTATATTATTATTAAAATCACATTGCTTGCCTATGATGAAATACCACTGCAGGCCACTGGTCTGACAGCATAGAGTAAACCTTGTATTCTGCAACTGGTTAAGAAGCTGGAGACCCATGGTAACATTACAGCATTTGCATGGAAGGGGCCACCCCAAAGTGTCAGAAATAATGCAGGATGTCCAGAAAAGACTTCTTGCTTTGCAACAGAAATATTTGCGTAGACTTCCCCAGGAAACAAGGTCAAAGAACACTGCCATAGAACAGCAAAGAAGGCTGCAATTTATCTATACCATTTGTCTGCTGTTCAACAAACTGAAAAGCACCAGACCAAAAGAAAAGAATGGAAGTACTGTCAGGGGTTTCAGGCATTTGTTGCAGAATGTTTGTTCTACCTCTGCATTGAAAATATTTTCATATAATACGTTTAAAAACATCAACCTAGATTAGACAGTGAAAATTGAGTACATGTTATGCATCAGAGCTAGGCTGAAACAAGAAGCGCCAAAAACACACAGACCTAGCAAAACTTTTGTCGCCACAGAACAAGCAATTTTCAATCTGAGGACATGGCTTCTGACCATTCTTCTGAGATGGGCTGCATTCTAGTCCCAGATGAGGAATAGGGGATTTATTCATCTGATATCAATGGCTCTTTCCCTTTCCTGGAACCAGCGGCCTTGCCTATATAGCCCATGGAATTGCTCATGATTATCGTTAAACTCCCAAAACAGAAAGAATGAAAAAAATGAACATCCAATTGCAAGGAAATTTTCTGCATGTGAGAGTTATGTTTTTATCCTATAAAATTATTTGCCATGGCTTATTTCCAAATTGCGCAGCAACATCATTTTAACCTTTTTAGCACACCCAGGGGCACAACTGCCCCTCTCTGCTGCCCCAACCCCATCACTCCACTTCTGCGAGACTCAACCTCCAATTTAAGTAGCTACCAAAACTATTGCGATAGACTTTTCCCTATGCATGATACACTACTCAAAATGGATTGCATTGAAGAATTAGGTGCCATTTATTTTTTTTATTTTTTTTAAATGTGCACTTCAAACTGTTTTTGAACATGCCAATGTTATCACAGAGAGGAACTTAAAACTTCCATGTCAATACAAAGAAAAAAAAAACTTAGAGTACAATTATAGTGCATGTTTGACATGCACTCCCATATTACTATAAATCCTTTTTACTTACTAGATAAATATATGTTTAGAACTTCCTCAGATACCTAAACTCAAGACTCATGGTTCAGCACACATCATGAATAAATCTGAATTACTGACATCTTAATGCAATAATAAATTGAAAGAAAACATACCTGATCGAAGAGCTGCTTCCCAGTTGTATTTGGCTGGATAGCAAACTCTAGCTCAGCATCCATCGTTATAACTCGAACATTGACCTGCAAGAACAGATGCCCATTATATGTTACAATCAAGAAAATCAAATACATATATCTATTTGAAAACTGAAAAAGAATTACACTTTAACAGTGCTAATATGCTTAATAGACCCCTTTAAATTGTCATAATTCTTGACACAGTTCGCTGTTAAATCTTTCGTCACTAACTTTCCGTGTCTCTCTCTTAGTCCCTCTACTTAGGAGTAAGATGTGGTAAACACTAATTACAAAATGTCCATTTTTTGTTTAACATACAGCAAATATGTAATATTACAACTAGTATTATAAATATTAAACGGGAATTATTGAAGATAAATTTATTAAGGTACATTACCTCAAATTTTTGATCTATACACTAGAACTCCTGAAGATGATCTAGTGTATAGATCAAAAATTTGAGAGGTAATGTACCTTAATAAATTTATCCTCAATAATTCCCGTTAAATATTTATAATACTGAAAGTAATAAGAGAAAGCCATGAAGTCATTAATTATTAGGATTACAACTAGTACAAAACAGCCAGTACAGGTTATTAATTAAAAACAAATGAGTTACTGACATAATTTGTCCTTTAGGCTACACATAGAATGTCTGATGTGAAATAAAATGGCTATCTTTGTACAAGAATTTTGATGTTCATACACTCACACAAAACATTAGATAGGGGTAATAGGCAGTTCACGTCCACATCTCCCACACATAATGGAACAGACCAAACCGAATGCAGGCCTTAAAAATGTGGACAACAGGGTTTCCCAACAGTGTATCACAGTCGATGCACATGGGTAAACATGATGATCTGAGTGACTTTGATCCTGGACACACTGTTGGCGCAAGATATATTGTTCATTCTTTTGCCCAAGTAGTAAGAACTTACCCTGGTTTTATTTTTTTTATTGGAGGTTTAACGACCACCGTGAGCAAACTCAATGGGCTATAAGCAGTCACCCGTCCCTAATTTAAAGTCACTGGTTCCACGGAAGGGAGAGAGCCAGTGCCGTAAGACAAACACAACATCCATGCCTGACCGGGATTCAAACTCTGACCCCTTTCGGACGAATGATCAGAGGCCATCGCTTAGACCACTGCGCCACCGGGGCAGCGAACCCTGGGGTTCCCGAAGGCAACTGTATCAAGGGAGTGCCATGAATACATCATCAACAGATGTACCAATGCCCAAAGAGCAAGTGATAGCGACCACACACCATTGATGACCAGGGTTGACAGACTGACTGCTTGGCAACAGTGGGGCAAGTCACACCTATGCTAAATGTCAGAGGCCTAGCAAGCCTCAGCGAGCAATCTGTCCTGCACACGCTACATACCCTTTGGCTACAAGAGCCAAAGCCCTACTCGTGTGCCAGAGTTGACTACTCATCAGAAATTATGCCTCGCCTGTATAGGTGCAAATAAGCACTCGCTAGATGGCGATTAAATTTATTTCAGTGGTCGCCAATTGTCATTTTCAGTGCCAATTTACAAATAATAATTCAGAAGCAAAAGTCATGAAACCAGTCCTAACTAAGGATGGGGGAAAAAAGAACTTATTGAACAGCAAAGTTTTGCCAACAATAATCGGTCTTTAAACCTCGATGTTGCAGAAGCAGATACATTGAGGTTTCATGACCGATGTTTGAAACTGGTAAAGAATATTTTCTAGGTAAAGTATATGAATTTCTTTTTATTGGATTCTTGAATAGAGGAAGGGAATATAATATTTTTATGTCATGAATTGGATGTTTGGTCGCCGAGGTTTCGTCGGCAAAATAGAGTTATTTTCTTCAGTACTACAGGAACCGATACATCAAAAAAACATCAGTTTCCACCGATCCATTGAGCGTTTTTAAACAAATATTATTGGTTACTTGATTTAGATTGGCGAGTAATTACTGTTATATTAAGCAGAGATTTTAACCACTGATGCGCCCATTTTCTGCTGCAGATGGAAAAATATGAATTCTTCTGCTTATTATCAAAAATATTGAAACAGAGGTTTTCACTAATACATCGAAAATTTCCACCGATACTATGGAGGTTTTGGGAATGATAATCCCAGGGCGAGGGGGGAGATTGCCAGAAAAAAATAAAAGCCTTATTACAAAATGGCTTTTATTTTGCACAGTGAGTGGCTTCTTTTATGTTCAGATAAAGTCATTCATGTAAATAATAGCTACGTTTCTATTAATCTCCTACTCCCCCCACCTCTTTTTTTATGCTGGAAACTTCTTTTTGGCCACTAAGATTTGCTAACTTACCAGCCTTTTTTGGCCGCTATCTTTTTTGCACTTACTGGCCACTGACCACTTAGCTAAAATACCAGTCTGCTCCTATACTTGCCTGGTGCCGGGAACATCAAAACTACAGTTCCACAGAGTAGTACTACGTTGTGTGGTCAGATGAATCCCATTTTCAGCTGTACCAAGTTGACAGAAGGGTGTCGGTGTGATGTCAACAGCACGAGGCCATGGCCCGGACATGCCAGGCTGGCTCTGTTCTCTGATGGTTTGGAGAGACTTGTCATGGGACACATTAGGTCCTTTAGTGTGCCTGGATAGGTCCTTAACTACTGCATGCCACCAGCGTGTGCTGGCTGATCACCAACACGCTTTCATGGCCCTTGTGCATCCTGCATCCGAGAGTCTGTTTCACAAGATAATGCCCCACCCCACCAAGCCACAACTACCCAGGCATGGCTTAAGGAACACTCATCTAAGTTTGGAACCATCCACTGGACCCCCAAGGTCTCCGGATTTAAACCCCGTGGAAGCTCTCTGGGATGCCATGGAGCAGAACATCAGATAAATGGATCCTGGGCAGATGTCTCGGGTGGAGTTGTGGACAATGCTGCAACAGGCATGGCTGGCATTACCTTTCGAAATTTTCGTGCATCTACTGGAGTCGATGCCTCAGTAGTACAGGCTGTTATTCACACTAGAGAAGGAACAACCAGCTCTATTAGGTAAGTACCTCTAGTGTTTTGTCCACTGAGTGTATACAGTGAAGAACAATAGAATTAGAGATACCTGTCTAGTAACGTGTAGCACCACCTTTCGCCCTGATGACGGCGGCGATTCCTCTAGACATGAAATCGACAAGACATCGGAAGCGTTGGGAAGCCACACGGATCCACGACACCTAAACAAGCTCCCACAGTTCATGAAGATTTGATGGAGAGAGGTAGGAGCCTCGAACATCTCTCTCGATGGGATGGAGGTCAGGTGATCTAGCTGGCCAAGGAAGCGAGGTCACGTCAGTGGAGTGTTCATCCAACCATTCGGATACAATTTGGGAGCGATGGCACGGTGCATTGTCTTGTTGCAGGATGAGGTCCCCAGTGGGATGTTGAAGACGCACGAACGGGAACAAATCGTCGTCCAGGATATCCCAGTAATGTTGACCTGTGAGGGACGATGTCACACGTACCAAAGGTCCAATTTCAGTCCACGTAAACAGTCCCCAGACGAGAATGCCACCCCCACCAGCTTGAAGAGTACCCTGCTGGCAAAAAGGATCCATCGCTTCATGTGGTTTGCGCTGTACTCGTATCTTGCTATCTGCATGTACCAACGTGAATCTCGACTTATCAGTCCAGGCAACATTTTTCCAACATGTCTAAGGTCCAGTGGCGATGTTCCCACACCCATGCTAATCTTTGCACCCTGTGATGTGCAGTCAGCAGCGGTACACCCTCGTGGGACGATGGCTTCTGTACCCCATAGCGAGGAGATGGTTCTGGATGGTGTGGCTGCTTACACGTTTTTATGCACCAGCATTAAATTGCTGAGTGATTTCTTGCACTGTGGCCCGTCTATCTGCTGTTACAATGTGAGCTAGCCAACGATGATCCCACTCATCCACACGCTGTTGTCCATGGCAGTTGGCCCTTGCAGGGATGGTTTTACCGGATTCGATGTACTCACGGTGCACCCGTGACACGGTGGCTCGTGAAAATCCCAGTGCCTACACGACTTCCGAGATGCAGTGATCCATTCGTCGGGCCCCGACAATTTGCCCACAATCAAATGCTCTTAGATCCTTCGTCTTACCAATACTGCATCTGACTCTTACTGATTCCCGTCGCATCACTCCTTATATTGTCAGATCGCTGCATACATCATGCCGTTTCCATTTACAGGGCCGCCCACAGCGCTGCATTTGCATAACGCCAGCCGTCTCTAATTAAATTGCTCTTCAGTGTATTACTCAAAGTTATCTGATTTTTTTAGAAATAAAAAGGTTATTGTTAACACACAAAATTTAATTTAATTTTTTTCACCCTGTTTGCAACTGAAAAGATCCCTTTCATAAACTTTTCAACATTGAATTTCCAATGTACTACTGGAAAAACTTTCTCTGCCACATCTACAGAAATTCACACCTCAACCCAAAGCAAACAGGCACTTCTGTTTGTGCTGCTGAGTACTGTGTGCCAAAACTTATGCATGCATGCATTTACTACGACAGAAAATAAAATGGGCCACTGCAGATGAAACCAGGGTAAACTGACAACAGTTGAACAAAGCGAACACCACCACCATATACAATGAAAAAGGTAAAAAACAAAGAAATCACTCACACAGCTACATTAAGTTAAAAAACAAAGCAGTACTTTAAAAATAACTAATATGCCGGGTGTTTCACTGGGTACTGACAAATTTCCTGTGGAATAAATTGTTAAAGAATAACGAGATGGAGCTGCAAGTACAAGGATGTCGATCAGCAGGCGACAGGCATCCTTGAGGAAGTAGAGGGACAGTGGACACACGATTTCAGATATGCAGTGATATATTACAGAAGAAAGTTTTCTTGGTGAAAAATTGGTATGCGGAGGGCAGAAACCCCACAAAGGTGTTACGAAAGTGGGGTACAGCGTTTAAGAATCTTCGTAAGCCATCCTGTGCGTACCTGACGAAATTGGTAGCAAAATTCAAAGGAACTGGCAGTGTCACAGATGACGTGGCAAGCACGGCGACGAAGAGAAAAACGGCGTGAATGGCGGAAAACATCGAAGCCGCACGGGAACTCCTGCGCGAAGAAGCCGGTACGTCAAGACAAAGACTTGCGCAGCAATTAGAAGACAATAGCCCAGCATCTGCATGGCACATTATGACGTCGGATTTTCGACACGTTTCCCTACAAAATCCACCCTTTGAGCACAACAGCCGTCCAGCATCCAGCAGCGTATGAGTTTGCGAATGACGTGTTCACTGATCAATGAGCACAACTTTGATGTGAAGAGCACTGTCTTCGGCGATGAGAAGCTTCTGGTTGGATGGTTACATTAACCAGCAAAATTACCGCATCTGGGGAAGCGAGAAGCCGGCGGTCTGTGTTGTTAAGCCTCTCCATCCGCTGAAGCTAACTGTTTGGTGTGCAATGAGTGGTGATGGCCTCATTGGGCCATTTTTTCTTGGAGTCCACATTTACCACTGACACCTACAGTAACCTTTTGAAGAATAGTTTTTCCACCGCTGCAGTCCAGAAAAACTGGATTCACAACTGCACGTTTCAACAGGACAGAGCACCGCCACACTCCACAAATGCTGTTCTTTATTTGCTTCACCAGCGGTATGGCCCACAGGTCATCGCCAGAAGATTCCCCCTACGTTTTTCAGCCGCTCTCTCGACCTCCGTACAGCCCTGATTTAGCACCGCCCGACTTCTTGTGGGGCTGTCTGAAAGATCAGATGCACCAGGACAACCTGCAAAGACTGCCCGATCTCCGACGTGCCATCCAACAGGAAATTGCACGGATCCCGTCGTTTGCAGCACTTCGAAGCACGTATTTGCCAAGTCGTGACAGCGGATGGTCATCATGTGGAACATGTCATCCATTGATTATTTTTGCCTACTCTTACTCCTGTAAACATCCTTTTCCATATTCCAATAAAGTAAGTTAACTTCATCTCATTCTTTTGTCACTACCCAATGAAACACCCAATATTTTAACATCCTCAGTATTTACCTGGTTTGAGCTCCTGGTAATCAATCTTGTATGAGTTGGATTCAATTTTGACTAGATTTATATGGCTTCTTTTTAATGTCCTAAGATGTTTACCACATGAGTAATTAAAGGCATTCTTTCTCTTTAATTCCCTGCATGTTTTTTACTTTTCTTCCCCTCCACACCAACTCAAATTCTGTATACACAATTACCCTCCTTGTAAATTTTAAATGGGACCACGAGTTGGTTCCCAAGTCAAAACCCCAAAGCCCAAAAAGGTACAAATCTTTGAACATTTGAGCACAAGTAGATACTGCTGAAAAAATATCACAACACACAACAATGTCCTCAAAACGACTTCTCTAACCACCTTTCCTCATTTCTTGTTAGCAATTGCTGATTTTATAGGCACCGATCTTATGACATGTTCCAAAATCTACAAGTTGTCCTTGCCAATTCCATGAATTGCCGATTCATTAAGTCCATGTGACATTCACAAAGGAAATCTTCAGCCAACTTTTTTCACTTTTTTCAATGATTTCCATTATTCTTTGCCTACTTTGCTGGTACTCCTATTTCCACCAACAACTCTTTACATACACTATTTCCAACAATGGAAGCTAACCAAATATACAGCAGGAATACAAATAGAGAGATTAAGACATTGCAGCTGTTTATGGAAGCACATGGCCATTTGTTGGTTGATCTTCAATTACTACTTGCATAAAAGATCATAAGTAGGGTAACAAGAATGCCCCCATCTTGAATGAAGACATTTCTATTTGCTTTCTTCCAATACAGTTCAAAAAGTCAGTTTGTTTTTTAATTTTTGTACCTTTGTTCCTTTTTTATTTTAATCATAGTATCTTGACTTAAGTATCACCACAATGGCCAATTTATTGCAATATCTTGCTGTGGCACTCAAGAATATATGGTGTACCAGAGTGTTTTAAAGAATACATCCATCAAAATCTCTGCATTACAATGGGATGAAAATTTGTGGGTCAGGGGCATATTCAGAGGGGGGTTGACCCCTTCCAAAAATGTCATTTTTTTGTTAAAATGCTTTTTGTTCCTTCTATTTTTCAATAACTTTTTTTTTGTCCTGATGGATAATCAGAAACTTTCATTTCTTATTCATGGTAGTTTTACTGAGAAACCCTTAATAAAGTCTCTCATCGCTAGTTAAAGTTTTTTTTATCAATTCAAGTGCAAAAAAGTGGGGAGGAATTTATAGTGTTCGATAATTTTGTAAAAACATACTTGCAAGGACGCACTTTTTTTTTTTAAATCTTGGTCCCAGTCTCTAGAGAATTGCCAATGCACATTTTAACTGAACTCCATTTGTGCCCTTCCAGCAGTGCCCACACCCACATCAGACTCTTTCAGGGCTTCTTTTCACTCTTCCTGTTCACCAACAGAAAGCAAGCAACACTGACTGATGCCTCTTCTCTTTCTATACTCCATTCCCCCAAACATGACACTTCTGGTACTCCACAAAACATCAGTTCACCTGAAATGGTGCCGTAACGTGGACAGTAGTACAAAAACCATTATATTACAGTATCTCCACAAGAACTTGAGCCACTGTCTGGAAAAAGTTCACATATCTTTCACAGGTCCCAGGCTAATGGGAACATTTTAGTGCTACTCCCTAAATAAAAAATGGTAGTCCTGGGAGTCAGACTTGCGATTTTTCCAATCTGCGCAGGCATAAATAAAGTTGCACTGCTTCTGATAGTTGATCAGACTTAGGTCTATTTTAATTGATGTACATTTTTCCAGCATGCTTTTTTGCACAGCAATTTATATGAATCAACATCTTAATTTTTTCATTTCAAGATTTTAAATCATGCTGGGTACTTTAAACCTCACAGAATGCCTTTCTTTATGAAAAAGCATTTGGGGGAATAAATTGAATAGAGATAATTCTCTACTTTACATGGCACATATAATAGGTCATATGTATTATTACACACAACCAGTAACCACAACCTTTTACATGTATGTGTGGATGCACCTTTATACGGTGAAACCTCCATTAACGAACACCTCCAAACAATGGTAACCTCCAAGCAACGGCAAAATTTGATTGTTACAGAACAGCTGCTATAGGTTGATTAAAATTAATAATAACCTCCAAACAATGAAACCTCTCAACAGTGGTCAACGGACACCCCAGCAGTCAATCCCAAAGGAGATCTAACAGATATCATTGTCCCTTAGGATTATTTCTTTCAGTACTTCTGTGAGAGGGATAAGGACAAAGAATATTTCCAAAAAACTAGATGCCGGGAAGGATTGGTTGGATTACAGGGAATACAATGCTGTGCTTAAAAGAAAAGGAGTCTACATGGACCGAGCATCAGTTCACGAGTATGTTTCAGTAGCCTACTGCAGGCTGCAGGGGTGGTTGCTGGTACCCAGAATGTTGCTTTATGGATAAGGTATCTCTTGGGTTTGGTCCCTGTGGGTTCTGTTCTTCTTAAAAGTCTGCTATCACTTGGATGTTAAGTTTATTAAACTACAGGTCATGCATACACTCATTTCAATAATAATAAAGTACATACAATTAGAGCTAGCTGTACTAGTGCGAGACCCCATAGCAGAGAATCCCTGATCAGTCTGTGACAGATATCATATTGCCACAAAATAATCTGTGGAGTCACTGGGTGCAAAAAAAATATGCACAGGTAGAAAAAGAAAATCACCACCTTACATTTCTTTTACCTAAAAAGGCCTAGCCAAGGTAATACAGTAATTGCAATGATTTCAAAACAACTGTTGATATAACAATATCAGCTAAAAGCAAGCAGCGAACACTGCAAAAAAAAAAAAAAAAAAAAAAAAAAAAAACCCTACAGTTATGAAAGATATTTAATTTATCAAACTTTTGTTTTCGGAAAAATTTGAAAGAATTCATCCCCAGATGAACTTGCACCCATGATCGGTGGGATCCTGCGAGAGAGGATTAAAAAGGGTTCAGGGGAGGTAGTTTTTCTCTACAGGACCAAAAATAAAGGTTCTGGGGATTTGGTTTTTGTCTGCAGGAGGAAAATAAAATCTGTGGCGTAAATTGCCCATTGCTGTGCTTCTGCTACAAGGGTGTGAGATAACCCTGCTTACTTTATTGTAGCTCATATAAGAGCTCAGACCTTACTAATCCCTGAAATCAAGACACCAGACCGTGTACTCAGTAGCAGAGCACTGAAAGATGCATTAGATGTCTTAGCATCACTTATTTTATTTCTTAATACTTTTACTGGACACAAGGGTGCATCCAATCTTTATAACAAGGGCAATAAAATTTCCTTTAACAAACTTCATTCAATATGTATCCCCTCTTTGAAAGGGAATACAAGTATTCAATGATCCTATTATCTAGCTTGCTATTTTTAAGGGCTGTTTAAAGCCAGATGTCAGACACTTCTCTCCTAACATCCTCTATGCCACAATTCATTTATTTAATTAATAAATATATTATAATGAGTATTCAGAGAAAGCCCTGCAACCATTTTCTTTTTGTAGAAGCTTCATACTCTTATGCTCCTTTTGTACAAACACAATGGACTAACAATGTTAACTTAGACCTTACCTCCAAACAACTGCGACCTCCCAACAATGGTCTTTTTCTCGGTCCGAGCAGTAATCGTTATTTGGAGGTTTCACTGTATAAAATTTATTTCGCTGCGAAAAGAAGTTTCAAAACTTTTAGTTAAGCAGTCACAAATTTTTCCTAAAGTACTTTCCTTTCATACCATATAGATTTGTACTGAACCTGCATTGAACAATTATCCACCACACTTCGGAAAAATGTGAACTGCATTCTAATTTGCTATTGAACAGGTTATATTTTTCTTAGTCTAACAAAAGTGCAATTTCTAAAATATACTTATTTTTGAAAAATATAAGACTGCTGCTTTTAGACAAATGCTATAAAATTAACAAAAAGTTTAAAGAATTCAATAAACATAAAAAATTACTTACCGGTTTAGGCATTTTGGAAGAATTTTATATTACCTGAAATCAAAAGACAGCCATTAATAAATATTTGAGCAGAAGGAAGCAAACAGCTGAAATTTCAGCTTACACACACACTTATCTACAGTTGAGACACATGGAGTAAAACATTACCCCACAGAAATTGTGGAAAATAAAAACTAATTCTGGATATCATGATTACAAGTTATGGAATGCTAAAACATAGAAACATATTCATTTATTTATTTTTGAAAACAGCCATTTTTTTAAACAAAGATTAGATATGGGCTACGGCTATAACCAGCTAACGTTTTACAATTGGCTTGGAGTTTTGATTTGCCTTAAGCGCAGATAGTTCACATCTGCCCTAAAGATGCAGCACATACAGCATGCATGCTGGACTTTTGGTGGAACTTTAAAGGAGTATTTTTTCCAGTAGGCCCTTGAAAAGACCATTACTAACATGCTAGAGTCTGGTCTTACTCAATCTAATGATATAAAATCCCTTTTCCTTAGTTTAAAGCAGTGATTGGAAAACTACTTAAAAGTAAATCAATGAAGGAAGAAATATCCTTCATATTAACATGGAAAATCAAGAGAATATTCAAAGCAAACTGAATTTGCTTGTATCACTTACTGGTCATCCATATAACACTTCCCAGTAAACTTGAAAATTTCATTGTCCTGGAGTGAAATTTTCAAGTTTTCCAAGTGGCACAAGAAAATTCAGTTTGCTTTAAATATTCTATTTCTACTTAAAAGTAGTTAGTACAACTACACTGGTTTCCATAAATTAAGCACCAAATGGAAAAATCGTGATAACTCAAAAAGTATGCAACTGATTCAGATGAAATTTGGTAGTAAGCTTTATCAGGGGTGCAGAATTTGTCCGAACTCGCGAACAAGGTTCGGGGAAAATTAAGGCAGCTCTGGGGAAATTTTTGCCCGCGGGTAGGCAATAATAACAGTAGTAATAATAATAAAACGAAAAATTTACTTATTAACAACGAGTATAAACGAAAGATAAGAGTAATTTACTGCACAGTAATCAGGTAATCATTTTGAAAAATGTCATGTTATAAATACAAGAGGTTGATGATTAAGAACTAATGTATTTATAACGACATGAACTAATGTATTTATAACGACATGAACTAAAGTATTTATAACCTCTTGTATTTATAACATGACATTATGAGCACAGTGACGTACTGCAGACTGCCGCTGGCATATGATTCACCGAGCCCAAATGACTTTACTAATGCCAAGGCGTAGACAGCGTGGCACAAGTAATAAGTATGGCGCAACCTCTAGTCATGCTAATAAAAATTTTCCGAAACTAATGTCAGCTTATGTGTTGTAGGTGCCGATCTGAAAAATTATTAGGGGTTCTGCACATTTTAAAGCGAATGACCTATGCATTTTTTCAAAGGGTTTAAGTCTAATTTAAATTTCATTCAGTAAAATTATCTGGCACAACTATACGCCTGAAATGCTAGAATGAAATAAATTATAGTTAATTGCAGAATTATTTTTAGCTGTTTATTTTTCAGCATCTCTGCCATACCACTGTTTTCACCTAGACCCAAAAATGTTTCAGACATTTTGAATCTAAAATAAATATTAGGTTGTTTTTTTCAAATTTTTAAGTAATAGGCTTTAAGGATTAATTCTTAATTATCAACATGTAGATCTAATACTCGCTTAATCTTGTATAAAAGTCCGCTACAGTTTTGGGGGAAATTTCGGACAGAAAAAAAAATTGCATTCTGGGGAAATATTGGGCCCTGAACATTTTCTGCACCCCTGAGCTTTGTCAGATCAAATGCAACAAAAAAACATAACATATGATAACAAAACATTTACATTTTGTATGAGTGATGCAAATATAAAAATCCAGAAATATAGGTATCAAGATGAAATAGGAAAAGGTACTTATATTGAACAGAGTGTGGTTACCCCAAACAGCAATACAGGCCCGACAGCGATGTTCGATGCTGTTAATTATGGTGTTTAGCAGTTCCGTGGGTAGCTGCGTCCATTGCTTGAGCAAAGCAGTGCAGAGCCCCTGCAGGGTTCGGGAAGGGGGCTGGAGGCCAACAACACGCCTCCCAAAAGAGTCCCAGACATGCTCAAAGGGATTCAGATCGGGAGAGTGTGCTGGCCACTCCATACGGACTATAGTCTCCTGTTCCAGGTACTGATGCACGAGGACAAGCTACGTGAGGGTGGGCGTTATCCACCTGCAGTACAAATCTATCACCAATTGTGGCAGCATATGGACGAACAATTGGGTCCAGGATGTAGTCCCTATACCTTTGAGCATCGAGGTTTCCACGCGGCAACAGAGGTTGGTAGTCTCCTAACGATATGCCTGCCAACACCAGAATACCACTACCATCATAGGTGTCCCTTTCCTGGATATTAGAGGGAAGGCAGCAAGTACCGGCCTCTCTCCAGATGTAAACTCAGCAAGAATAACCCTGTAAAGAGTATCGTGACTCATCAGTGAACAGAACGGACCTCCACTGATTTTGAGTCTAGTTCACACGCATTCGTGCCCAACTGAAACATTACCTCCAGTGGCGGTAAATGAGGGGCACACATAATACTAGTGGCCGAACATACAGTCCCCCTGCATGTAACCTTCTGCGTACTGTCTGCCACAAGCACAGATCTGAGACTAGTCGGTATAGCCATCCTGTTCCGCCGTGCCGAAAGCCGCAAATACCTGTCATCCGCTGAGGTCGTTGCCCTCTGCCTACCTTCAGGAAGCTGCACCCGTGGCTTGGAACTGCTGCCACATCCTGCTGACCACAGAATTATCAACGCTGAGCCATCTTGTGACATCCGCCTGCAGCTGCCCTGCTTCGTGTTGGCCTATCGCTCTGTAGTGCAACTCCGCTGGTAAATGACATCCCGAAGCCATGTTCACAAAATCGCTATCTCGAAATCTTGTCATTCACCGCTGCACATGAATTAGTGACCCTCCAAAACAGCTGGTTTTAAGCTCTTGTGCATTTGCCTAAAGCACTGCCAGTGCCACTCATTTGCCTTCTGTACATCGGTTATGTATGCCTTCGCCCATAACATATGCAAATTAGGTGCAATTTGAACTACATTTTGCCCAATTATCGCAATTTTTCGGTTTGTTGCTTAATTTATGGAAACTAGCGTACATTCTTGAAAAAGTTGCCTGAAGCAACTACTTTTTCCGAAATAAAAATAGCAACCTTCACTACTTTTTAAAAGCTAGTAATTAAAAGTGCATATTTTGAGGATGATCTTTATATCTACATTTTTAGGTGTGGCATTTTCAGGGCAGACTACCAAGGTAAATTGCATACATTAATCTGAAAACAGATTTCTGAAGGTTAAAATATGTAGAAATGCTGATAGGTGTATCTACTGAACATCAGATGTTAAGTTACCCACCACCTGGCTTTTATAGGTATCTGTACACATGTATTCTTTTCTTGTCTACAATGCAGTCATAGTAGCCATGTGGTCTGAGACACGGACATCAGATCATTCATCAGAGATGGGCCTGAGTTCGAGTCTCGTAAGGTATAGGACGATTCATTCGTCTGATATGTTTTTTTCTCTCCCTGGAACTAGTAGCCCTAAAGTTGGGATGGGCATCTACTTCTAATCCTTAGAGCAGCTCATAGTGGTAATTATATAAATTTTGAAGAAAAGCAAAAAAGGTTCTTGTCTACAAACAAAAACATCTCACAATGAATTTTTAGGATATTGCACTCTAAAGTGCTATATGCACATACTTCTGAACAAAATGAGAAAAAAAAGGCAGGCAGGGGGTTGGGGGGGTGATTTCTTTCTCTCCCTGCAAGCTCAAGCAATATTGCATTAGCACATATCAAAGCTTTATTACACTGCTTATAGACAGAAGAACAATTTTCTCCATATTTCCACAAATGTTTCTGGTATGATCATACCAATTTTGTTGTGATCTTTTTAATAGTAAATATAATGTATGTAGACAAAAGCATTTAGACACCTCGTGCATGCACACAAACATATTTTCCATACCAGACACACACATGCACAGGGTATGTTTAGTGTTGCATGTAAAGGAAAACCTCGACATGCGAATCAGACCACACTGGAAGTGACAATTGCCAGGGCTAGAAAAATGTATTCCAGATATCTAGGAGCCATGTGAAACATTTCAAATAATAACACAAATGTACTGTGTGGTAATGGTGCTCGAAAGAAGAATACTCTTCACTTAAAAAGAAAAAAAAATCCCATTTGGTCCATTATTTTTCTTTTCTGTTCATTTCGCTGCTCTCAAAAATTTTAGATTTCGATTTTAAAATACAATTTGAAGTATTTGCCCATATAAACTCAAAATATATTTTCGTTCATGTAATCCACTAACAGTGAAATTTAGAATTTTTTGTTTCCTTTTAATATAATCTGCAGGAGTGTATAATTTACAGACTGAAATTCAGAAACAAAAAAATTCCTATGTATAATCTACGGCAACATATAATATGTATATCATGAAACTGAAAAAAAAAAAAATTACTTCACATTATCCTCGGCAACGTACTCTTAGATCATGAAATTGAGAAAAAATGTATTGTATGCTCCATTAAGTTGATCCCGAACCATAATTTCAGACAGAAAAGTAGTAATTCACAAATGACCCAAAGAAGAAATAATCTTATTAAAATGAGTAACTCATTTTTTAAATACTTTTGTGCTATCTTCAAGGTGAATAAAGAACAAAATTCCCTGGCTTTTTTTTTTTCAGCATCACCATTTTTTCATTATTAGACCTAAAGATCTACAAAAAAAAACTGCTGGTAATCTTAGTATTTATAATTTCTAAAACACTGAAAATCTTTTGAAAAAACTGACAAATGAACAAAAGCCTTAACGAATGCGATTAGCACAGCAAAACAAACAAATGCAATTTGCAAACACTACTGAGATGGCAACAATTATGTGCTGTGGAATAGCTCAGCAGGATTCCTACAGCACATGGCTTTCCACAAGCTCAAATAGTTGTGCTTTTGTTGCAACACATTTTATATCAAAATGCTTGTAACAAAAAAAAAAAAAAAAAAAAAAAAACATTTCCATCTCTTTTTGGCTCTATACTTTTGGACTATATATATATATATATTGCAGTTTTTCTGTTAGTGCATTTTCAATACTTTCCCAATACCACCCACCACCTCAGTCAGCATCACAGATTTTTTAAAAATTAGTGAGTTAAATGTTTTTTTACGCAGTGTGTTATTTACAGAACCTAAACTTGTAATTTTTTTCTTTTGGTTAATTTCCATCAGACTGAAATTACGACATCTACTGCAGATTACAAAATTTCAAGTAAAAAAAATCTGGCACTAGAGCAACCAGTAATTTTTTCTAGCTCCTGGACTATGCCACACGGAGCCAAACTGACAGACTTTAAAGGAGCATGGTGGTCGGATACCACCTAAGTAGGCAATCAGTGTGTAATTTCCACTCCTCTGGGATCCCCAAAATTCACTGTTGCTGATGTTCATCCCTGGAAAGTAGATGGTAGCCCTACAGAGAATCAGTGCTCTAGGAAGCCATACAAATTGAGAGATTGTGCCAGATGAAGCTCACTGTAGAACATGACTAAGGCACACACACATCCTCTGCCAAAGCCCTGGCCACTAAAATTGCACAAGTCACTGGAACAGCTATTTGCACCAGAACAGTCTGTAGGGAACTGAATATCTATGGTCACCATGCTAGGTCAGCTGCACACAAGCCCTACACTCTAGGCAATTCCAGACAACTGATGACTTCATGCACAGTAGGAGAGTGTCGCATGGAGTGATTAATCATGTTAGTCACTTTTGTTTGGATGGGCATATTTGGTGCAGTGTTTGCCCAGGAAATGCTGTCAGGCAGGCTGCATTGTCTCTACATCTAAGTTTGGAGGAGCACCAGGGTTGGTGTGGGACTGTTTCTGCTGGGAAGATTATGCCCTTTGGTTGTGGTGCCCTGAACAAAGACATTCTGAACAATTCCACAGTACCTATGCTGTGGCAGTACTTCAGTACAGATCTCTGCCAGTTTCTGCAAGATTGAGCATCTCGTCAGGCTGCAGAGTCTGTTCAGGCCTGGTTTAAGATGCAAGGCATCAAAGTTTTGGATTAAGCAGCCGAAAGTCCCAATTAAATCCAATAGAACATCTGTGGGATGAGTTAGAATGCCCAATTCTGTCTCAGTCCGTAAGACCTTCCTATACAGCAGCTCTGGCAAAAAATTTGCAAGAAAAACGGGGGAAAATTAAATTCCTGTACAAACTTACCAGAAGCATGCATAGTAGAGCTCTGCAATCATAATGAGCAAAAAGGTCAACTATGTACCGATTTCAGCTAATAAACTTGTTTCCATTCAACTTTAGGTGTAAAAATTTGTTTGTCTACGTAGTTTACATATTCAGCAGGCAAAATAGTATAAGTAAAATCAGTTTCTTTTGGCTGGCTTTCACAATGTAGGTCAAGTTGGGTACATTTATTACACACATTCAGCACCTGTTCCATGCAGATTTGTAGTGTAATTTTCCACTACATGCTACTGCTACATTTCTATTTGTAGAGATGCTACATGCCATGCTTTCTATTGCTGGTTTAACATAAATAATCTAACACCTAGGAAGGAATTTTTCTCTTTGTGGAGGCAGTGAGGGGGGGGGGGGGCAAACAGATATGAACTCACCAGGGCCCAAATGCTATCTGAAATTCAGAATACATTTTGGTTGTAAATGGGAACTTGGAAACAATATTTTGAGTTTCCACAGATGGGTCACTGTAGTCAAAGCTGTACCACAATAAAAGTGCCGTAGTTACCACAGCATCTGATGTAGTTCCTATATCTTCTCCAGCTTTGTTCATTACCTCCTCGTAGTATTTATATTCAATGCTTACAACAGTCACACATGCTCTTATTATCCCACAATGTCTGCCACATTCAATTTACAAAAAAAAAAAAAAAAGAACTTTTCCATGAATTTTTTAGCACTTTTTCTATGCTCATCAATAAAACAAGGATGAATTAAGATTAGCTATTATCAATGTAAAAATGATTCACAAAATACCAAAAACTGCACTGTTCTAAAGTAGAAACTATCTTCTAAGGTTTAAGTAGGCAAACCATTACATAAATCCAGGAACAATTCTATGCAACTGAAGTTATTTAAGAGTTGAAACACCAGAGGTCTTTATTGCAGAGACCCAGTCAGTCTGAAACAAAGATCAGATACTCTTTCAAGTTATAAATTAAAGAAAAATTCTCAAATTACAGGTAACGGTGATGACACAAAAGCAGCAGTGTTGATATGCCTTGGTAGTATAGCAAGCATATTCAAAGACACATTGGCTTGATTTCTATTCAAAGATGGTGAAACTTTCCAGTTTTTTTTTTTTGTTTTTTTTTTCAGGAACTTTGCACTCAATTTCAGCAAGAAGTTTGTTTGTTTATTTCGGGGTTTTCTGACTCACGGGAGAATACATGCCTAAAGCTACAAGAGTAGCTTTCTCTCAATTTAGGGCCACTGGTACCAGGAAAGGGATAAAGCCAAAACCATAGAACAAACACTACCTATACCTCATCCAGGACTGAAACAAGGCCACAATACTCAGACGATCGGCCAGATGTGCACACATCTGACACTTGGTTACCAGGGTGGCTCAGTATTGGGGGGGGGGGGGAGAATAGATAAAATATGGTAATATCAGCTTATATCTTAAAAATGCATTATAGACCAGGAGATCTGGAAATATAATATCATGGTGCCAGTGTTAAAGCTTGGAATTTAGGCTGTTTGTCAACAGAAGTTGCACTAAATACTACAGGTGTTATATGGGAAAGGCAAATTCCATACTTTCACATTACCTAACAGACTTTCTATACAGAGAGCAATGCATTTTATATTTTTCCAATCAGGAACAGCAAGAATATCACTGACAGTTAATAGCATAAATACATATGGACTACCTTTCTTAACACCAAAAATGTTGTTTTCCCAGAGGCTGACAGATACTGTAGAAAGTACTTCCATTGTAATAGGCTACAGCTGCCGAGGTGTTGGTCGAAATAAAACACCAGGTAAGTCAAGGGGTTAGTTTGGAAGAACTTAGTCAAAAAGAAAATTAAAAAGCTGTGAAATAAATTAAAAGCTGGGCTTGACTGCAACATTGTAATCATACAATTTGAAGAGTGATCCAAGTTCATAACAAATAAATGCAAAGCTGTTTAAACTTTCAGAAATAAAAAAAGTGACTTCAAGAACTCATTTTTCAAACTATATATAGATCATGGAGGTCAAAAGTCTCTGATTCACTAATATTTAAACATTATTAGTATGTATATTTGACTTGTAACGAAAGAGGGCTAATTGCAAATAAGGTTAGCAGTGCACATACAAGATTTGAAGGCTGAAAATTTGTATTTCTCAGAGGTATATGAATGGTTAGAGTTTTACAAGTTTATGTAATGAATGGTCAGGGTTTTCTGAGCAGTTGTTTCCTGTAGATAAATAGACTAAGAGAATAGACTGAGTTTTTAAGCTTACGTTATTATTAATGTATTCATTAGAAGAGAACTTTATATTATGAAAAGGATAACATATGCCAATAATGAACACAATTTTACAATTTTTTTTTTTTATGTTAACTTAAGCAACGTTTCATTGGAAATACTTTAACGTGCTTGTTACGTTACGGTCAAACCTCATTAACATAAACATCTGGGAGACTCAAATTTGTTTACATTATAAGTAGTGTTCATTTGTAATTAATTGAGCTAAATATGTGCGCTGGATTTTAAATTTTTAATCAGAAGCTTATTTTTTAATCAAAACAATGCCTCAAAAATCCTTTCAGTTCCTTTAGAGAATTCACCCACATTCTCTAAAGGTGCTGAAGTACCTGCCTGTTACAATATGAAGTGATCCACAGTTTGCTGAAAATTTCACAGCTATGCCAAGGACTTCGACATTCATCAATACCAGAAAATTCTGTAACTCCATTTTCCTGCTGTTACTCACATCATCCACAATTTTGACATCTGTAAAAAATGAAGTCATGACATCATCCAAAACTTCCCTTTATTTTTAATCCCCCAAAACTTTTCTGAAATGGGAATTCAGCCTAAGGAGATTCACCCTCTAATCAAAGCCTCACCCTTCCTGAGAAATTCCTAATCTCTTGAAGTAGCAGATCCACCAAGGATTATCCCACTTCCACAAGTTCATACCCATCATAAGATTTTTATTCATACCCTGTTTAATACGAGTGTTACAAAATTAAACATACAAATGCTAAAATCATTCTTTGATTTGAAGACCATAAATGATCAATTCCCAGAAGCTGTTAAAGGTAGCCAAAGTAAACTCAGCCATAAGGTTTACCTTATCATTCTATGGCTGCTTATATTTAGTGAAAATCATCCAAATACGTGGCGTCAGTAAATAAACAAATACATCACTCTTTCCACGTTCCAGAAACACATAGCAACCGGAATTTTTTTATTTTGTCCCCGGCGGTGACGGAATAACAATTTTTTGGTTGCTATGTGTTTCTGGAACGTGAAAAGAGCGATGTATTTGTTTATTTTTGCTTATATTTAGCTTTCAATGTGTATTTTTTCACTCACATTAAAAATCCAGTACTTTAAATTAAAGTTTATGCAAAATCTAAGAGGAAGATAACCTCCAAACTTAAATGAAATCTGCAGATTTCGTGATTACTTTGATGGATTTAAAAATTAGATGGTTTCCTTCTAAATTTGGCATGTAGAAGTAAGATTAAATTTACTGTTGAATCAGAATGACTATTAGTTTTGACCTAAAAACACCCTATTTTGTTGAGTGCATATGACAACCTTACACCATTTTAATGACATGCTTGGCATTATGGCGCTTTAAAGATTTTTTACATATGCACGTTTTTGCTTCATTAAATTGTCTTATTTGACAAAGGAAAACCATGCTATTTGCATCACCAGTGCTTGATCACTTAAGCATTTTTAACTGAGAAAACTAAAGATGTCTCCTTTTAAAGTCATGATAAAAAGCATTTAACTGCCACTTGACATAACTGATATTAGTGCTGTAGGTAATTAATGGGCATTATAACTGGACAACCAGGTAGGGTGAGTAACCATACTATAGCCTGGAAGATTTTTTTTTTTTATTGGAGGTTTAACGACCACCGTGAGCAACTCAATGGGCTATAAGCAGTCGCCCGTCCCTAATTTAGGGTCACTGGTTCTAGGGAAGGGAGAGAGCTAGTGCCGTAAGACAAACACAACATCCATGCCTCACCGGGATTCAAACCCGGACCCCTTTCGGACGAATGATCAGAGGCCATCGCTCAAACCACTGCGCCACCGGGGCGGCTGGAAGATTTCATCATATAACTACAAAATAATAGTAATTACCCCAGCTACCATTCAATTTTTAGAACGCACATTATCAGAATCAATCACCCTTTAATTAGATGTCGCATTAACAAAATCTGCATAAAATGTCTTTAGAGACAAACAAGAACTCTGCCTACATAGGCTTAGTTCAGGTTATCTTCAAGCAATAACTGAAATTAAATACTCTGCCACTACCTTCTAGCTCTCCAGTAACTCACATAATTTAACCAAATTTTTGGTTTAAATCATCTTTCACAATACATGCCTACAACCAGTAATGTGCATGCAGATGTTAATATACATAATGAAAATTAGATCCTAAAATTGTATATCTGCTACTAAGTGGTATGCTGCCTAGAACATTTTACACAAAGTCATTAACTTTTGAATGATCACAACTGGCAAGTAACTTGGATTTTTAATCTAACCACTTTTAGAAAAGTTTTTTTCACAGGTCTCTGATAAGCAACCATGACCACATTTCATCTTCCCATAAATCCTCAAGATGTCAACTGTTTGTCCTTCAACCCTGCTGCTAATACACCGACTCCTTTTCCGATCAGTATTGATCCATGCAAAAATTCACCTCCTCTTAACAAAATATCCCAAACTTAAGTTCTTGTTTGTTATACACCACAAAACTTCAGGTCCCAATTTTTTTTTTATATGTTGCTCTTCTCTTCAAAAGATAATTCCGTACTAAGACAGTTTACGAACACACAATGGTACATAACCCCTAGGTCAAATAAAACTGGATGGTAAATTTCAATTTTTATCACAAGTTATTTCAAAACAAGAGGGCTTACACAACACTTACGGAAAAAAAAAGTTTTAATCCTTTCTTTTATTAAAGCCTACCTATACCACTTGAAAATACTTTTGTCCATACATATTTGTCTAAATTCACTACATCAATGTATTCACATGTAACAGTCTAACAAGAAATATGTACAGGCATGTAAACCATTGGACTCCAACAAAAGCTGTATGATTAAGGAATCTTATTTTTTTTAAAACAAAAACCTCCAAATTTTATTATGTAGTAACCAAGGCCAAAATGTCCTTTTAAAATTAAGTCAAGTTCTCATAGACACTTCAATACTACTACATATTATATATCATATATATATATATATCCCCACAACTATCCGACAGAAATTCCTCACTGAACTTATAATAAAACCGATTACCATACACAATACACAGGGTGTCAATTATCACAAAGGAAACAGGCTCACTCCAGTGTTAGGACACTTATCAATATTGTAAACATAACTTTTATATACACATTTTTTCCATTATTTACAGGCGTGATTCAGAAAAAAAAACCCAGAAATGTCTGTGGAGGGGGCGGTGTTTTCGCACATTTACCCCTAACAACCCTACGGAAGAAAACTATCTGATGTCCATTTAAACATGGAAGCAGTCAGGGTCATTTAAATGGGGCAATCCTACAGTTAAATAACACAGGAATTACAACACTAACTAGAAAGACACAGAATGTCATATAATGTAAACTTATATGAAAATATATCATACCAACAACTAGAAGAGGGCGACAGGGCCTGCCGCAGAAAGCGGGTTCACGTAAACAATTAGTTAACTTTAGGGTACACCGGGCACTTCAATCAGAAAAATCCAGATACGCACGTTTAAAACCTGAGACAACTGCCGTATATATTAATAATAACGACTAGATATACTGTCGATACTGTAAGAGCACCCGCATATCCACGAAGCCGTTCTGAAGGGCGGGACCAGAAGAACCCTGACACTGTTCGCGCATTTATACCATACACGGCTAAGTACACAAAGTTTGACAGCGCGGAATTCGGCTTGCTGCAAATTTCTCTGTACCCAAACAATAAGTACGTACACTTCTCTATATCGTGATCAATGTCATCGATGTTTTAACATTTACACACACCTTCTAATAATCGTGTAACCTACTGAAACTCTTAGATGAACAGCGGAGTCAAGCATAGGATCACTAACATCCGGCACCAGGCATGTCAGCGTTCATGCAACATCCTGAAAACAGTGTTGGTTAAAAAAACTATACAGTGGATGACGTTGCTGATAAAAGTTTAAACCCATCGCCGAATTGTCCAAAGTACGTAAAATCATTTACTTACCTACTTTGCAGGAGAAATAATATGACACACTGCACTATCAACGCTCACGAAACGCCACACACAACACAAAATGGCCGTTTCTCATACCGCAGCGGAATACGAATACCTACGCATTCTCATACTCATTGCCAAATTCGTAGATGAACTATTTGCAAAAAGTAGAACTGATTTAAATTCAATGAATTAATGTTTTTTCATAAATTTAACAACATTTTAATTAGTGTGACAGAAGAATCTAAGAAATTGTAATTTGCAACATGATTTTTGACTTTGGCTACGTGTATGCATAACATTTAAATTTTTTTTTTTTTTTTTTTTTTTTATCAGGAAAACATGAGAAACAAGTACTTCCAGTGGGATTCCCCGAAAGTAACAAATATTGTCATGAAAAAATTGCCTCATAACCGAAATTCCTTAAGTTGCTCTCATGTGTATCATGTAAGAGCCATTGCTGAAAGCTGAGAGGTTTGGGACAAATTGTGGGATCCTAGTTTCCGGAAAGCATTTTTAGAGCTGAAAGCAGCTGCCTCTTTACAGAAACTGGTTTCTGGTTCCAGCGAAAGGAAAGAACCAGAGCTGTAAAGCCTGTGTTACTTCCAATTGAAGCCCGTGACTAATTGGAAGCATAACCACGTGGCTCCCATACGGAGGAACGGTCTTAATAGTCGGGTAGCTAAAGGAATTAGGAAGATATGAAACTTGCTCATTTCTGTAACTTAAAAGGTTATGAAAACTTCTTTTGAAGTGTCCCAGCGAAATGTATACTACAGTTCAACTGTGTACGGAGATAGAAGTTTTTGAACCATTAGCATTTGCCTTTAAAAAATTCACTGGCAGGTATAGGAGTTTAAACGCAATGAGCCTTATCGACTGTACTGAAGGTTGACCTCCTTTTCCATAAACTTCTCAATAAAACGCTTATCTACGTGCCACTGATGTAGTTTAAATGTACATAGAGTATAGTTTCTAAATGAAGTGATGATTTTTTTATGGAGAGCTATTGTTTTAACAAATTTATGTCGCGGAATCTACTCTGTATGGTGTGCAACGAAGTTTGAAGGACAGTTTTGGCAACTAGAGCTCCAGTTGAGAAAGAACATGAGGGACGCCTTCCCGCAAGATGGGACATGTCCATATCCGCTGAGTTCTCTTTTCGTTTTGCAAGAAGAAAAAGAAAACAAAACTAAAAGCACGTTCATCTGATCATAAGGAAGACGCAAAGCTCCTAAAAATAATTCAAAATCAAATGACAGGGCGGTCAATTTCCCCGGATTGTTTATCTGTACATTTAATGATGAAATTATGTTTTTGAAACATCCATAGTTTATCACCACTCCACTTCTTTTTCAGAGAGGACTGAAATACTCGTTGCTACTGCAAGGGATCTTAATGATCCCTAATATCATAGATGGTGAAGAACAAAAGAAACCCTCGGGAAGAAATAAATATTGAACCAGGATATTGAAACGTATGCATGTCGTCCTACCTCTGAACCTAATATTTCGCATAGAGAACCTGGATCTGATGTCAAACAAAGAGCGAGATTTGTTCATATTTCCCGGCTCTCTGACTCTATTCCTTCCTTAGAACTAAGATCTTTAAACAAAAGATGAGTTATGCCTTCGAGCTTCAGATGCTCATTTTGGTTTAAAATTTTAATAACAATTATTTCAACCATCTATGATATTGTGATCGTTAATAACATTTCGAAGCGTGTTGGATGTATTTGTTTCAGCTTGCAAATTTATATTAAAAGAATTGAATATAACAGCTCTCTCATTTTTCTCTTCTTACAGAAATGTGGCAGTTTTCATTTTTAAATAAAAGTCCCACTGTGAGCTAATTGTTTGACTCCCGTTACGCTGGAACTGTGGTGCTAAATACTTATACGACTAACCTTCATAAAAGTTCATTTTATCAAGGCCAGTAGTGTAGACACCTCAGAGTTACGGGAGTGAGACAAACAGTAAATTTAATAATTTATTTAAAAAATGAATAAATGGACATTATTGGTGGCAAGTTTGTGAGGGGAACCGATGGCTGGGATGTCAAAGGTTTGGGCTAATCGTTTGATTTGGGCAGAGTATCGATGCGGTAGTGTGCATAGGCGCCCATATATGGGGGGCTAGTGGGGTCACTGGGCCTCCCCTGGATATCTGAAGATGCCGTTTCTGTTATTGAAAGGTATACTAAGAAGTTCTCGTGATATCATTCGTTTTAACTGCTAAATTTTCTGTTAAACTTCTGGATGAGTGAGTACGTAGTGAAAATAGGAAAAACATGGGGAATTTCCAGTAGAAAATGCCAAAATTTACAGTAGAAATTAATAAAGAAATTTTCCAATATATATTCAAGCACACAGTACATATACGTACAGTTCAGAAAAGTATGAAACGTGAAGAAACGAACAGTAAATCATCCTCTGCAGTAGTCATTCACTGATGGACAAAGATCTCCCGAATTGTTTATCAGAACTTTGCGGATATCTTTATTTTATTGATGGCAGGTTGAACGATTGCTGGAATTTCATGGGACATAGGAAAGAAGTGGCCAAGAGATGCAAGTTGCAGAAGAACAACAGAAAATTCTTTATTGTACCAAGCTGTCTAATTTCATTTATCCATTGCTTTATTGTAGTTTTTGGGTCTTCTTATATCTAACGTAATTTATCTGTTGAAAGGGCGGTAAAAATGGTTGGATAACAAAAAGGCATATTGAAAATTTGCATATGGTGTTTGTGTATGTTATTCGTAATTACAATTTCTGTTTACCCCCTCCTGAAAACAGAAGTATGGGCGCCCATGATAGGTGTTCGTCTTATGGAGATGTTCTGATCTTTGCCGGGAAGCAGTGGCCTTAAACTTGGTACGGTCGACTCATTATAGCTTCAAATGCTCAAGTGCATGGTTAACTCTCAAATAAACAAAGAAAAAAAGAAAGGAAGGAAAGGGAATTAAGAAGAAAAGAAAATAATCTAAGCACAAATCATGTGGGAAGAATCAAGGCCATCTAGAAAGCACAAAGCCATGGCATTAGAGAGATGAGTTCCCTCCGTTCGTGACGTCACTTCATGTTACACGGCCTGATACGTCGGTGTCGCGTGACGTCATAAACGACAGCTTTGAAAAACAATCGGATGCCTTGGTTTCCGCGTGACATCACTAAAATAGGGAACTCACCTCTGTAATGTCATGGCCTTGTGTTTTCTAGACGGTCTTGGGAAGAATACACACTGTGGAGAACTTCGTGAAACCCGAAAGTTTTACTGCAAGGCTTCAATTTGGATGTCCCACAAAATTTGAATCCGAGTAACGGATATAGTTTAGATCTTAGACCATTTTTATGAAGATAGATTAAGAACATATAAAATTTTTTATGTTGTTTAATGTAAGCGACCATATAAAAACAGAAGTTCGGTGATCGCCAGCTTCATTTTCTTTAGCGGAGTGAGTCCGACAAAACGGAAGTGTGTAAATCTGTATTTTGTGAAAATGATACTTATCAACTGCATACAAAATACTAGATTATCGTCAATTTTCTTGCTTATTACGTGACTAAATACACATGGCCACTTATGTCGCAATGTTTTGAGCAAAACCAAGACCGTTTCACTGCATACGATGAGTCGAATCTGCCGAAACCTTTTCCTGCCCCTGAGCACCACCTTGTCCCTAAATGACGATAAACGTTGTGTGAAGTTTAGAAGTCGTCGCCGACGAGAAAGGAATTTCAATGCATTATACAATATGTACGAAAAATATATTGGGTTGTCGGAAAAGTCATGACGTAATTTGGCACCCGATGGCAGTTTTGCGGTTTTGGAAGTACTAGAGGCATGCTCAGCTCTGTTATCGCTATGGCATTCGAGAGGTGCTAGTTCTAGCTGCAGTCTAAAAGGAATAGTGAGCGATTTGGTTGATTTGCAGAGATTTGACATCAAGTTGAAGATGGAAGACCAAACTGTACATTTTCGCCATATTTTACTGTTTTACTTCCGTAAAGGGAAGAACGCGCGTCAAGCTTGTGAAAAGTTGCGTAAAGTGTACAGTGATAATGCTCTACGAGAACGACAGTGCCAGAGGTGGTTCGCAAAATTCCGTGGTGGTGATTTTGATCTCAACAATGGCCCTCGGTCCGGGAGGCCCACCGAGGCTGATGACGACCAAATCAAGGCATTGATAGAGTCAAACCCACGTTACACGACACGAGAGATTGCAGACACATTGCACATCCATCATTCAAGCGTTCACGACCACCTGAAGAAGCTGGGGTACGTAAGCAAGCTCGATGTGTGGGTTCCTCATGAACTCAAAGAAGCTCAATTGACGGCGCGTATAAACATCTGCGATATGCTCATTAAACGTGAGGAAAACAATCCTGTTTTGAAGCGACTGATAACTGGTGACGGAAAGTGGATTGTGTACAACAATGTGCTGTGCAAACGGCCTTGGTCCTGACGTGCTGCTTCGCCTCAAACGACATCCAAAGCAGACATTCATCAGCGGAAGGTTCTGGTCTCAGTGTGGTGGGATTTTAAAGGTGTCGTGTTTTTCGAGCTCCTACAACGGAACCAAACAATAAATTCGAATGTGTACTGTCGGCAATTGGACAGTTTGAACGAATCCATCATCCAGAAACGTCCCGAGCTCGTTCATCGTAAAGGTTTTGTATTCCATCACGACAACGCAAGACCAGACGCAAGTTTGATCACCCGCCAAAAATTATTGGAGCTTGGGTGGGATGTGTTGCCACACCCAGCATACTCGCCTGACCTTGCGCCGTCAGATTTCCACTTGTTTCGCTCTCTTCAACAGTCCTTGCGTGGTATAACATTCAATTCAGATGAGGCTGTAAATCAGCACCTTGTACAGTTTTTCGCCATGAAAGACAGGTCCTTCTATGAACGAGGCTTTCTGCAGCTCACTGAAAGATGACCAAAGGTTATCGAACAAAACGGGCATTATGTCATTGATTGATCTTTGTCCTTTCTATCAATAAATGACCTTTGAAAAACATGGCTAAAATACATCGTGACTTTTCCGACAACCCAATATTATATGTGCAGAAAAAGGGCTTTTGTGAAAAGCAAAAAAATGAGTTATTCTCCCCTCGGCTGCCATGCACAGGAAGTTTCTAAAAAGAAAAAAATAGTGAGACAGCAGTTTTTTTTTTCGTTCTTGTCTACTCTTATATATGAGTTTTCATTTTTTTTTCTTTATTTCTCCAATTTTTTTTTTTTTTTCATTTAGGCTTATCGTTTTCGTTTTTGGAAGCCAAGAAATTTGCTTTGAGAAATCTACTATAGAATTAAGAGAACGGACAGAGCAAAGAAATTTCCGAGGAACAAAAAAAATCTTTAAGATAGAAAATATTGTTCGCTTATTAGTTTAATATTTGCTGAAAACAATGAGAAAGAGAGTTCAAGATTGATACGGATCAATCTCGATTTGGGGTAAAAACCACGTGGTGAAATTAACTCTCAAGCCCTGTACACAGAGGCCTAACTAAGGCCCCGGGTGCAGCTCAAGAGAGGACGCGAAAATTCCCGCTTACAATCTGATTAACACTGCAATGAAAACTTTTTCCTAGTTCCTGAAACAGTTTCTTCCGTCATGCTTTGTGTTTGCTTTTACAGTGAAACCTTCATTAACAGACCCCTCCGAATAACGGTAACCTCCAAACAATGGCATATTTAGTTAGTACAGAACAACTGCAGTGATTAAGATTAGCGATGATCTCTGAACAACGAAATCCCTCAACAGCGGTCGATGAACACTCCAGTCAGTCCGGTAAGAGGATTGACAGATACTTTGTCCCTTAGGATTTTACTTAGCTCCTATATTTCGGAGGATGAGTAAGAAGGAGACAAAGAATGTTTTTAAACGAATTGTGCCTATATGCAGGAGGGAATGCATTACTGCAGGGGTAATGGCGAGCTTAAGTTAAAAGAAAGGAGTCAGTTCAACGTGTAACGGTATTTACTTGAGGCCAGCTCCCGCTGCCGTGTACATCTCAGTACCCCACAGAGGACGACGGAGTGTGCGCTGCTGCCTGGAATATTGCCCTGAGGTGTCTCTAGGTTTGGTCCCTGTGAGTTTTGTTTCAACTTGCCCGGGTGCGGTGGCCTAACTGTGCAGTTACATTTCACTATCTTTAAAACTCCTTTGTTTTCTTTCCTATGTTTTCTTCCTTAACCCTAATTTCCTAGCTTGTTATTTCTAAGGGTTTTTTAAAACTTGGGATAGACTCTGCCTTCCGAAAATCCTCTACACCATGATTAATTGTTAAAGTTTAGTTTTTTTTTTTTTTTTTGATTGGAGGTTTAACGACCACCGTGAGCAACTCAATGGGCTATAAGCAGTCGCCCGTCCCTAATTTAGGGTCACTGGTTCCAGGGAAGGGAGAGAGCCAGTGCCGTAAGACAAACACAACATCCATGCCTGACCGGGATTCGAACCCGGACCCCTTACGGACGAATGATCAGAGGCCAGCGCCTTAAACCACTGCGCCACCGGGGCGGCTAAAGTTTAGTTGCAGGATTTCCAATTCCAGTGAGCATTAGTTACTAGAATTGGATGACGTACCACTCTTGCATTTAAACTGCTATTGCTGGTTTGAAAATTTAGCTAAAAACGATCAGTTGTATTCAGTGGCGCCCATATGAGTACTTCTAGGAGGGGGGCTAAGAAAAATCCTTACCTTCTTCAAGGCTATCAAACATTTCAGTAAATGCCCAAGATACTAAAATACAACAAAAATAATTGATACAATCAATCATTAATATCTTATTATTTTTAAAAATGCTGTAAAAAAAGGTTTTGTCTATTTTAGTGTTCTAAATTTATCAAAAATTTGGCTATACCAACGGCTAGGGGGTGGGGCCTCAAGCCCTTCCCCCTGCTCCCCCATATGGGCGCCCTTGGTTGTATTTGTTGTTATAAAAATGGACATTTTTGCTCTTGGACTTAGCTCAACTTTCTGCAGGCTGACATTATGCAGTTTGCATTAATGTCAGCCTGCAGAAATGTGTGCAAATAAGCTTCAAGTAAAAAAATTCTCTGCTCCCTCGTCAAACCATGCCTCTGTGCGAGTGGCGACGTTAAAGTGAGCAAACTTCCTAGCACATGGGGAACTACTTATTCGTTTCTGGCACTCTGCCAATTTTCTTCAGGCATTCGACATGCGCAGTATTTGACCTCGACGAGTTGCTTATTCGTGTTGCCGCATCAATTGGTCAAACTTCTATTTACAGCGTACGCAATATTTTTTTAAATTCAAACTTTACCCTCACTCTGCGTGTGTGTGTATATACAGGGTGATTCAAAAGTCCCCGAACTCTATATTTTAAAACGTATTTGCTATAAAACCATAACAGATACCCGAGTATTGCTGCTTGTGGCTGTTGTGTGTGACCTTGGAGAACCAGCTGCGTCACGTGATAGCAGTATTACTGCTTGTGGCTGTTGTGTGTGTGAACTTCGGGAACGAGCCGAGCCCTATGCTTACGCAGGCGCTGGCAAGAAGTAACGTTCATTCAGCCATGCGTCTCACGCAAGAACAGAGAGTCGCTTTGTTAGAAGTTTATTTTGCGGAAAAATCTTACCAACGTTGCATCCAGCTCTTTCAAAGGAAGTTTTCTGATGCTCCTATACCAGAAAAAACAACTGTGTATGACCATGTGAACCGGTTTCGCGAGACAGGCAGTGTTCAGGATAAGCCTAAAAGCGGCAGTCCGGCCGTCCGTGGTGACGACCACGTTTCTGGAGAAAATTCACGTTTCCCTGCAGCGCTCTCCCCGGAAGTCACTTCGGCGGCTGTTTCTAGAGAGATAGGAGCATCGTATTCAGCTTGCCAGAGAGCTGCTAAACGTCTAAAGCTACGGCCGTACAGATTTCGAGTAGTACAAGAGTTATGTCTTTTGGACTCAGAAAAGCGCATTGCCTACTGCCAATGGTTTAAGAGTTTCACGTGCAACAATGTGACTAACCAGCTTAACAACACTTTTTCCAGTGACAAGGCATGGTTTCATTTGAATAGATATGTCAATAGCCAAAACACTCGCATATAAGTTGCGGAGAATTCACGCGCATTGCATGAGGTTGCATGTCTAGACGGCGAATTGTAGGGCCATTTTTTTTTCGACACAACTGTAAATTCCGCTGTGTATGCAGACATCATCCATCACTTTGCAGCGATACTGGAAGAACCCGAACGTTACTGTTGGTTTCAACAAGATGGAGTAACGTGCCATACATCAAACGACACAATGGAGATGCTCCGTGAATTTTTCTACAGTCCATTAATCTCGGAAAAACTTTGGCAGCCTCGCTCACCAGACTTGAGTCCTCCAGACTTTTATTTGTGGTGCTATCTGAAAGACACAGTTTACCACAACAACCCAAAGACGGTACAGGACCTGCGGAAAAATACTATTACAGACGTGAGGGACATACCAGCCAACACGCCGAAAAGAGTGTCCGCCAACATGTGTCGTCGGGTGAATTTGTGTCTTCAACAGAATGGTGGACAATTCTAGCATCTATTGTAAAGTGATTTTCATTACCTGTAAATATGAGTGTCAATATAACAATATGTAAAAATAGTTACACATCACTATATTCGCGGTAGAAATATTTGAATTCAGAGTTCGTGGACTTTTGAATCACCCTGTATATAGGTTTGACACCGTGAGTCATGCATATGATTCAAGTATCACGCTCGGACGCGCATGTGATGCAAGCAAGGAGGGGGTCGTCGTAGCGCTGCGCCCGACCGGCTATATAAGGCCGTCCCGTTGCGCGTGCTCGCCATTCCGACTGGTGCTGTTATATTGGTTGCATCCTTTGCAAGTGAAGCATGCCTCGGAGAAAAGTTCGGAAGCTATTCGAGCAGTTGGAAGAGTTCCAGAGTGGCCGCACCGTCGGGCTCCGAGAAGATAGATGGTCTTATCGCATTATTGCGCGCCGCGCGCCATACAGGTCTTGCAGATATCACCATAGCACACTGTTGGCAGCAGTGGATAGAACAAAGCACTCAGCAGCGACAGGAAGAGTCTGGAATACCTAGACAAACCACGGAGAGAGAGGACCGACGGGTTGTCTGACATGCGCGGAGTGACCCAACAGCCACGATTGTGGATATTCAGCGAGCAGTGGTGCCTTCCGTGCATCGTCCGATTAGTGCCAGCACCATTGGCAGACGGATGCACGATGTAAGACTACATGCACACTAACCATTACGACGATTGCACTTAACACCAATGCATCGTCGCCAAAGACTGCAGCGGTGTCGTGCCATACTGTCATGGAGCCACTCAGAATGACAGCGGGTTATCGTCAGTGACGAGTCCCGCTTTTGTCTTGGAGGAGACGACCAACGAATCCGTGTGTGGAGGCACCGTGGTCAACGCCAAGAGGAATGGTTTGTTGTCGAGCGTCACACGTCCAGAAGGCCTGGTGTCATGGTGTGGGGTGTAATTGCCTACGATGCCAGATCACTTTCGGTTTTCATTACAATCACTTTGACAGCCCAACGTTACGTTAATGAGGTCCTGCAACCAGTGGACCTACCATTTCTGAGCGCTCACTCCGGTGCGATTTTCCAACGAGACAACACTCGTCTGCATACTGCTGATGTCTCGAGAGCTTGTCTTCAAGGCACTGACACTCTGCCATGGCCAGCCGCATCGCCAGACCTATCGCCGATTGAAAATGTGTATGATGCTATTGGACGCGCTATCCACACTCCTCTCCTACGGCTCAATCTGGAGGAACTGCGTGAGAAGATTCAAGCTGCGTGGGATGGTATATCGTAGGACATCTTGAGGAACCTGTACAACTCCATGCCGAGACGTGTGGCATGCTTTATGAGCAACATGGCGGCCCGACTCCATACTGAGAGACACTACTTATTGGCGTATAGCTCAATAAATATTACCCATATCAGTCTCAATGTTTAATCATTTATTGTTCCTGGTAACCTTTACCTTCCTCCCGAATAGCATCGAAATCCGACACGTCCTTCTGGGTGCAACTATTTTTTTTTTTTGACGATGAGTGTATATATATATATATATATATGGGATGCAAGGTCAGGTGATGCCCAACATATCGTAGCCTCTCTTTGACAAATATCTACCCGCCTTCTCGTGGTGCATCGTGTTCTCCCTAAAGGGCCTCTGGCGACCCACAAATACGGTATAACTAGAGGAAATGCTATTTCACACTCACCAACGTGCTTTAATGAGTTATGGCTAACCCCTCCAGTTATGGCTAACCCCCCCCTTCCACCACCACCACCCAATGATGCTTCCACAATTTCAAATTTGGCCCTCAGTCTCCGGCAGTTAGAATGTACCTGGCTAAGGCATCGGCCAGTGCGACATGAAGTCAGAGGGTGCTAAGAATCACAGGAGGTTCGGACCAGGCTGCCATCTGATGCTGACGTTGGCTACATTCAATGGACGATCTCTATCTTCTGATTCAAGGCTCCTTGAATTGCAGGAAGAACTGCAAATTATCAACTGGAACACTGTGGTGGTAAGCGAGGTAAGAAGAAAAGGAGGTCACATTGAACTGAAAAGTGGATACCTCTTCTACTATCGTGGGGCAGATACTGGCAGAACTAGTGGTGTTGGATTTATAGCAAACAAGAAACTGAAGGATAAGGTTCTAGAAGTTGAAAGTTCCTCGGAAAGAGCTGCGCAACTCGTTATCCAACTCTCAAAAAGCTATAGATTATTCAAGCTTACGCACGCACCACAAGTCATCTTGAAGAAGAAATCGAAGAATTTTACGAAGAAATTCTGCACCTAAATAACAAAGGCAAGCAGCACTTGAATATCATTATGGGAAATTTCAATGCGAAAATAGGGCAGCAGCAACAAAATGAAACTTTAGTAGATAAATTAGGTCAAGGCAACATAAACCAGTGTGGAAATACTCTCGTAGTGTTTGCAGAGGCAGAAAGGTCTTTCATCATGAACTCCTTTTTCAAGAAAAAGCCACACAGGAAATGGACAAGGAGACATCCTAATGGGACAAGAAGTGAAGTTGATTTTATTATGTGCAACAAGGAATTCATCATCGAAGACTGCAGTGTGCTAAACAAGTTCAACACAGGTAATGACCATAGAACGGTGAGATGTAAGATGCATCTCAACACTAAACTAGAACATTGCAAGCTCATAAGACAAACAAAATGCATTGACATGGCCAACTTTAAAAATCATCATAATACCATCAAGTTGGAACTGAGAAACCGATTCTCTGCTTTAGAAAACCTAACATCAGAAGAAGTGGATATTTCTGAAGGTAACAGAAAACTAACCAAGGCTCTTACGAACACAGCATTAAAAAACAGCGGTACTAAAAACAAGTTGCATTTGAAGAAAATATCAGGAAAAGCGAAAATGCTGATGCAAAAGGGAAGGCAGATGAGGGCAAATAAAGAAGAGGTAACTTACAAAGTAGAATATGCATGTATAGAGCTATGCAAGATAAGACGATAAAGTATCACTGAAGACATAAGGAAATTTAATTGTGAACTAGTGAGAAAAGCAATTGAAAACAATAAAAGCCTGAAGAGAGAAAAGAGACATCTCAGTAAGGGAAGAAAACAGGTAATAGCACTGAGAATCGAAGATGGTTCTGTAACAAGAAATGGAGGCAAACTTTGTCAAGGGTGATAGATTTCTATTAAAAACTGTATGAAAGGAAAGATATATCAACTGCTGACATTACGACAGGTTCCAGTACCAAAATCCTTCCAGTCCTCCCGGCAGAAGTTACAAATGCAATTAAGAACATGAAACGTGGAAAAGCTCCAGGAAATGATGAAAATGCTGTTGACATTATACAAGAAGCAAGTGGAGAAACTGAAACTACACTAGCCCAACTTTTCACTAGATGTCTCAATGAAGGAAAGATTCCCGGGGATTGGAAAAATGCTACAAAGATCCTGCAACATAAAAAAGGTGACATTGAAGATCTCAGCAACTACAGGCCCATCAGCCTCCTATCAGTGATTTACAAAATCTTCAATAAGGCTCTTTCACATCGCTTGAAGGTAACAGAAGACATAGTTCAACCAAGAGAACAAGCTGGATTCAGGAGTGGGTACAGCGCTATAGATCATATCCACGTATTGAGGGTACTAATTGAAAGAACAAGAGAATAATATGAACTCCCATTATGCATTGCTTTTATTGACTATGAAAAAGCCTTCGATTCCGTGAAACCATCAGCAGTTACAATGGCTTTGAAATCCTGCGATATTGAAGATGCACGTATTAGCATTATTAATAACATCTATGAAAATGCAAGTACAAAGGTTCGGATATTTGAGGACATAGCACCAATAAAAATTGGAAAGGGAGTGAGGTAGGTTGACACTGTATCTCCGAAGCTCTTTAAGGCCACATTGCAAAATGTCTTTCAATCATTGAACTGGAAAAGCAAAGGGATAAAGATTAGTGATCATTTAACTCACTTTCGTTTTGCTGGTGATGTAGTCATTTTTGTAACTACCCCTTCAGAGCTTCAGAGTATGATTCAAGAAGTTGCTGACAAGAGTAAAAAAGTGGGATTAAAAATGAACTTTCAGAAGACAAAAGTGATGTACAATGCTTTTACAAGAAATGAAGATTCATCGATTGATGGAGAAAAGTTGGAGATAACCGATACCTACATTTACCTTGCACAAAAGATATCAAGCAAGGGTCACATTGATGAAGAAGAGCTTTTGGAAGAAACAGTACACAATTTTTAAGAGCAGTATGCCATTATGTCTTAAAAGAAAAATGTTCAATCAATGCATCATGCCAGTGCTTACTTATGGAGCAGAGCCATGACAAGAGTGGGCGACATCATGACCAGAGAAAAATCACTGAAATGGCAACGGGCTGGACATGTTACCAGAAGAACGGACCACCAATGGACAACCGAAATTTTAGACTGGAATCTGAGGGACAGAAAAAGCCCCAGAAGAAGACCACATGGGAGATGGAAAGATGAAATTCGAAAGCATGCCAGAATAACATGGAGGAGACAGGCTCAAGACAGGCAGTTGTCGAAGACACTTGGGGAGACCTTTATCCAGCAGGGGATTGATGGCGGTTGAGAATTATGATGATGATATGTATGTATCTTGCAGCATTCACCATTGCTTATTACATTTTTTTTATTGTAGGTTTAACGACCACCGTGAGCAGCTCAATGGGCTATAAGCAGTCGCCCGTTCTAAATTTAGTGCCACTGGTTCCAGGGAAAGAAGAGAGCCAGTGCCGTAAGACAAACACAGCATTCCTGGCTCACCGGGATTCGAACCCGAACCCATCTAGGGCGAATGATCAGAAGCCATCGCTTAGATCACTTCGCCACCGGGGCGGCTATGACATATACGTTGCAATATTACTCAACAAATACTTTAACGTTATGTATACATACTTACACCCTATTTTCATTGTGGAGAAGTGGTACATATACATGACACTGATATTAATTGAAGTAGGAAGATAAGGTTCAAGACAGACCACTCACGGTCAGTAAACAGCTGATGTGGCCTTCTAGCTCTAAAACAGCTGATGTGGAATTCGCCGTTGAAGTAAGTGATGTTGAAGATGGCTATGGCGCTGAGAAGTTGGAGTTCAAATAATTTCTCAAGTTCAGAAAGTATCTCAATTTTTCTCATGAATAGCGAAGTTTGAACGAATGTCATCTTTTATTTTTCCCCACGTAGATATTTTTGTAGGAGGAAGAGGACTAACTTTTAATTGTCCTGTTAACCTTCAGAAAACTCAAGATGCCGGAATTTTGCTTCTCCAGCAATGCTAAACCCGCATCGATCGTTAAAAGGGGAATTAGGCCATTTGCGTTCCAATAAAACGTTTAAATTCAGCTCTGTCTCGTCCTCCTCACTTTTACCACTTCCTCCCTTCAGGTCTTAACATATATTTTTACCATTTGAGGGATTTGTTAATATAGTTAGGGAGCATTTCTTTGTAACTGATCAACAATCCACAAATTTAGTACTTTTTCCATTTCATGCATCAGTCCAGTGCGTGATTTTGTTAAAACAGTAGACTCTAAAGGCACGGAACTTTTTCATGTTCTTTTATTCGTTTTTTACCTTTATTCACAGTGGATGTTTATGCATAGCCATATGTAAAATGGTCGTTATCAGGGGCGGATTGGGTCGACGAAAGCAGGCCCCGGAAATTCTAGGCCGTCCCGGTGGCTCAGTGGTCTAAGCGATGGCCTCTGATCATTCGTCCGAAAGCGGCCCTGGTTCAAATCCCTGGGAGGCATGGATGTTGTGTTTGTCTTACTGCACTGGCACTCTCCCTTCCCTGGAACCAGTGACCTTTAATTAGGGACGGGCGACTGCTTATGGCCCGTAGAGTTGCTCACGGTGGTCGTTAAACCTCCAATCCAAAAAAAAAAAGTTTTTAGTTCATTGCCGGAACACGCCTACCCACAGGAAAACACCTCATGAATTCCCTCACCAAGAAAAATTATGTAAACTCCTGGATGAAAGAGAACTCTTGAAATATGCATTGTATAACACTAATTTAGTCGTGAATAAATTTTAACAGTACTTTACGGAGTTAAGAATTTTAACAATCCACTCTTGATTGAATGTAGCATATTGAACCATGCTCAAAACGGGGTGTTTGTACTAGATAATTATGCAAAAGCCGTTCCATAAAAACTGAGAGTAATTTTTTTTTGAGTTGGCAACAGTGCGAAAGGGAAAAACAATCGCGCAGTCGACTAACTGAATTAAGGAAGTATCTATGGCAAAAGTTATTAACCGTAGCAGACGATTCTGGTTTTGTTATTGCGCAGTTGTTTAAGGCACGACTGCATTTCGCCATATAGCTATGGAGGGGCGTGATTCAGAATTAAGAAGTGAAATGCGTTGTGCGATAAAATTTTGCTATCGTTTGGGTAAAACGGCTCCAGAAACAGTTGATTTAATGAAAAAAGCTTACAAAGATAAATGTTTGGGTGAGTCAACAATTTTTAGATGGTACCATGATTTTGAAAAAGGACATTTGTCGGCATACTCGTTCCTAGGCCTGGTAAACCTGAAAGTGTTGTTACGGAGCGTATTGTTTGGGCAATCCTGAAAAAAGATCGACGAATCGACTATGAAGACATAGTGGCGTCAACTAATATTTCAAAAATGTCGGCATTTCGCATTCTATGCGACAAATTAATGCTGCATCGTGTGTCTTCCAGCTGTGCACCTCATCACCTGAGGAGAGAACAATTGTTAGCCAGAGTTCAGGTGTGTCAGGAGTCGAAAAAAATGATTGCAAAGGGTCCAAACTTTCTAAACATAGTAATTACTGCCGATGAAACATGGGGTCCACTATTTCGACCCCCTCACGAAGCGCGCAACGAGTGTCTGGAAACACACAGACTCGCCTCCTCCGAAAGAAGTCAGCCAAACCAAATCAGCTGGGAAGGTGATGATGATAATTTTCTTTGATCATAAAGGTTATAACGAAGTAAATTTCTCCGTCATTTTTGGTCTACGCCGGGATTCGAACCCGAGTACGCTTATTCCGGAACAAGTTGCTCTACCAATTAAGCTACGCGGACATTTTATTCTGATTCCTATCTGCCTTTATGTCGTGTGCGTCCTTCTGGCAGGTACGTCACATCTCCTGGTACGTTACAAGGTGTAGTCTACCAGCATGCCGTTCCTCCATAAATTACTGTCAATGCTGGGTATTGCATTTCAGTCTTGAAGCATCTGCGATGACACATATCGATTAAGCGACCGGAACTCGCAGGCAAGATGGACCCTACACCATGATAACGCCCGCCCACATGTGGCTGCTTGTGTTCAACAGTTTCTTACGAAATGCAGTATTGAAATCGTGCCACAGCCTGCATACAGTCCTGACCTCGCCCGGTGGGATTTCTGGTTGTTTCCAACAATGAATGAGAAGTTCCGTGGCGCAACATTCAACACAGGTGCTGACGTTATTCAAGCTGTACATGGGTCGCTAAAGCGGCTTCCACAAAATGGCTTCGCCACATGCTTTTGAAAAGTGGACTGAGCGATGGGACCGTTGCATATCATCCGAGGGAAGATACTTTGAGAAAGAATAACATATATATATTGCTGTACCTATATTTCTTCATTTTGTGTTATTTTACTTTCAGTTTTTATGGAACGGCCGTTGTATTTGGTCACTCATCGTCTACGGCGGAACGGTAATTGTACCACATTTTGAATAGACGTCATTTTTAAATCTATGCATTATTTTGACCCTGGAACTACCATTTTGATCCATAAACCAGCACCGGTAATTCATTGTTTCTTTTAAGACAAATGTGAGTGGGACACGGGTTTCGGAACATCTCTTCCGTAGAATCGCTTTGTGCTCTATGTCTGTACGTGGATAATGTTGTGGGGATGATGGATCATAATTTTTTTTTACTTGTGCCTCCTTCAAGATTATAAAAGGAAGGTATGGCCTGCCAATGTCCCTCTAGCTTCAAGCTCAACGATCTACGTTTACCTGTAGTTAGTTTAATTTACACTGCTGGCCACCCAAAATGCAACACCAAGAAGGACACGAGATTGCAAAGTCAGATTTACTGGACACATAACAACAGATACAAAGATGAAACGATTGAGCTTACAGGTCAGTGCGACTTACGGAACACGCAGACATCAATAGTTCGTGTGGCCCCCATGGCTAGCAATGACGGCCGCTACACGCCGCGGTATCAAACGAAAGAGGCTTTGGATGTGGGCTTGGGGTATGTCGGTTCAGGCTGCTTCCACACGTTGCCACAGTTCATCAGGCGTAGCCGCTGGTGGTGCTTGCCGGGCCACTCGGTTGCCGATCAGCGACCAGATGTGTTCGATGGCCGACATATCGGGAGAACAGGCGGGCCACGGCAGCAGTGACACCTGGTGGGCCGTGAAGAATTGTTGCACGATGCGTGCCACATGCGGGCGCGCATTGTCCTGTTGAAACGTGGCCGCTGGCAGGTCCTGTAGGTAAGGGAGGACTACAGGCTCCAAAACGTCGGAGATGTAGCGGTGGCTGTTCAGTGTAACGGCGATGCGTACCAGAGGGGTGCGGGTATCATATCCAATTGCGCCCCAAACCATAACGCCAGGCGACGGACCGGTATGGCGATGCATAATGCAGGCGTCATACAGTCTCTCGCCGCGGTGCAGCCACACGCGGATCCGACCATCGTGGTGTTGCAAGCAGAAGCGGGATTCGTCGGAGAAGACAATATTGGGCCATTCCATTGACCAAGTGCGGCGTTCAACGGCCCACTGCCGCCGCACTCCCCGGTGGTGTAACTTAAAATGTAATTGGAGCAATGGGCGCCGTGCGACAAGTCCCCGCTCCTGCAGACGACGTCGAACGGTACGTGATGACATAGGTTGTTGCACAACACATCGTAATTCGTGCGCTGACGTTCGTGATGTGGCGGTGAGAGCCGTCAATACCCGCAGCCCAACATGCCAGTCCTCTCGTTCTTTGGTGTGCCGCGGCTGCTGCAATCACTCACGTCGGTCCGTCCGTCCCTCCTGCACCCACTGAATCCATACTCGCGCCTCACTGTGGCTGGATGTCGTCCCACACGGGCGCCGATGTCTCGGTATGATAAACCGCTGTCGCGATAAGCCAGTATTCGTCCTCTGTCGAACTCCGAAACGTGCTGGAATGACTGCCGTATTCTGCGACGAGGCATCAGGAAGCTTCCCACGCACAGGTCCGGCAGCACAGCACACTTCCACTACTTACACCCCGCCTTCTGTGCACCCTTCTTATAGTGCTTCTCGGTGGCGTGCCGGGCGCACATGATTTGCATATGCCCTGCAATGCTAATCGTTTGCATGTCCTCTCGCGGGTGACGCATGTTGCGAATTTCAGGCCAATCGGATGCTTCCTTCTTGGTGTTGCATTTTGGGTGGCCAGCAGTGTATCTGTAACTGCGTATCGATCCAGTAGGAAATTTTTCACTGAAGTAGAGAAAATGTGGCTTTGTAACACCCAAATATATGCGTATGTATAAATAGAATGAAACGCCAAGATTTTTTAAGACAGTAACGTTTTAGACCGATAATGTAAAGCCAAAATAAGTTAATGATTCTTATTCATAAGTACCAAAATACTTATTCGTTTTTCCCAAACAACCCAGACAAGGAGGATATGAGTAATAGTGAGCCATTTCTCGAATGGTACACCGGGAAATATCCAAGTGTCTAGGTGGGCCAATCCGCCCCTGATGGTCGTTATTGTTTTCCCATCTTCATACATTTTCACAATTTTCAATTTTTATTCTATCGTAAATTACACGCCGCTTTATCGAAACACCAGCATTCTAGGTGCATTCAGCAACTTTATCGTCATACTGACTAGGATGGCAGGTATCTGTGAGGCGCAGTGGTAAAAGAAACACTAAGTACCACCGTTTCTTCTGTACTGATACAGTAGCTACACAAGTCTTGCACGTCACCTGACGAGACAGTGGTGTTTCCTGGCAAGCTTTTAAGGTTACCGCTGGAGAACAGGCTAGATATCTCCAGTAAAAGTTTATCACGCAAACATTGCAGCATAAAACGTTGTGCAAAAACGCAATGTGTAATTTTTCCTACCTTTTTATTTCCTTTCTTTTTTTAATTTTTTACGTAAAGTTGGATTTTCGTAAGTCGAGTCACAAAGAAGTCGAGAAGACCTGTTTTGAAATGGGGCACTAGTAATGGTTAAGGTAAATATGTTAGGCCAGCTGTAACGTACCAGGAGATGTGACGTACCTGCCAGAAGGACGCACACGACATAAAGGCAGATAGGAATCAGAATAAAACGTCCGCGTAGCTCAATTGGTAGAGCAACTTATTCCGGAATGAGGGGATCCGGGTTCGAATCCCGGCGTAGACCAAAAATGACGGAGAGATTTACTTCGTTATAATGGCGCCCGAACTATCCGGATGACCCGACCGTTCAAAAATCTCGCATTGGTGTGATATTATTTCCACACCGCGAGATAGGAAAAATAAGAGAATCCCTTCTCCAGCACTTCGAAAAAAAAAAAAATAATAAGGGGGAAATGATGTAACGTACCAGGAGATGTGACGTACCTGCCAGAAGGACGCACGCGACATAAAGGCAGATAGGAATCAGAATAAAACGTCCGCGTAGCTCAATTGGTAGAGCAACTTATTCCGGAATGAGGGGATCCGGGTTCGAATCACCTGGCGTGGACAGAAATGACGGAGAAATTTACTTCGTTATACAGCTTAAAACTTCTTTTTCTAAACGGAAAATAGTATACTCGTCTTAATTCAGAATTTTCCGTACTATTTCTTTTTTTACTTTTCTATCAAGGCAATCTGTTTCAGCATTTATTGTTGAATTTTCCCATTCATAAGAAGCTCAGTGTAACACAAAAAATTTGAGACTACATCTTACCAGGGATCTTCGATTTGATTTGATTCATGCATACCAGCTGAATTGTACCTACCGTTGCCCCTACACAAAGTTTAAGATCCAATTTTTAAATTCTGATTTTTACTGCAGTGAATGATTGTGATGTATAATCTCCTGAATTCCCCAGTCACGAAAGCTATTCGTTTTTTACGCTTTCCAACCATAGGTTGAAGAAGCGTATATGCTCCAGCTTTTTCCGTCCGTCTGTCTGTCGGCACGATAACTCACGTAAAAATGGTTCGATTTCGATGAAATTTTAGTATGTGGTAGGGGACCACCAGGGGACGAACCCTATTGAAAATGGGCGAAATGGGGTCAAAGGTCAGGGCATAAAGGTGGAATCCATTCCATTGCCTTTATGCGTCATAACATGCGTAAATATGGTTCGATTTCGATGAAATTTTAGTATGTGGTAGGGAGCCACTGGGGACGAACCCTATTGAAATTGAAAATGGGCGAAATGAAGTCAAAGGTCAGGACACTGGAGTGGGATCCATTCCATTGCCCTTGATTTTTTTTTTTTTTTGATTGGAAGTTTAACGACCACCGTGAGCAACTCAATGGGCTATAAGCAGTCGCCCGTCCCTACTTTAGGGTCACTGGTTCCAGGGAAGGGAGAGAGAGCCAGTGCCGTAAGACAAGCACAACATCCATGCCTCACCGGGATTCGAACCCGGACCCCTTTCGCACGAATGATCAGAGGCCATCGCTTAGACCACTGCGTCACCGGGGGCGGCCCATTGCCCTTGTGCATCATAACTTACCAGAAGATGTTTCGATTGCGATAAAACGTTATCATGTTGTTCCGGAGGTATAGTGAACCGGTTCTGTTGAATATCAACGAAATGGGGTCAAAGGTCATTGCACAAAAGCACGATTTATTCCACAGCCATTATTCTCATAACTTGCGTAAAACTGCTTCTATTGCGACAAAACTTTAGTATGTTATTCTTGAGGTGTACTGAACCGGTTCTGTTGAATATCATCGAAATGGGGTCAAAGGTCAGGACACAGGAGCGAGATTTATTCCACAGCCATTATCCTCATAACTTGAGTAATAGTTTCTGGTATGTTGTAAAGCGTATCATAATCAATGCATTGCATGATTTTACTAACTTGTTATGTATACGAGAGAAAGCTTTGCGTTATTTGCAAAAACTGGCGGAGAACTCTTGATGAAAGTCTGAAATGGGTCGGGTCGGGTCGGGTCGGGCCAGGCCGGGACTTTCCAATTAAGGCTCGTGCAGACCTCTAGCCCTGCCAGTTCTGGGTTGGTCACGAAGACTGCCAACTTCGCTAAAATCGACGAATTAAATTGCTTATTGTCGATTTACTTGGAGCATTCTGCTACAGAAATCTTTGGATATGACATAAACTCTAAATTAACTATCATTTTTAGTTATGTTATCGAAGCTATGATTTAAAAGTTTCTTAATTAGTTAAGTGAGGCTGAATAAAAGGCAAACTGTAAGTAACTCTTTCTTGAACTTCATTTGAGTGACTCGTTTTCACTTAAAGTGAGCGAATAAGAAGAAGAAACTTTACGCAGTGTTCCCGAAACCACATATACACTTTCCAAATAGTAAAAAACGTCACATGGGTAAACGCGGTTCATACAATATCAAGTTGAAAACAAATCGAATAATTAATACGCACATAAATCAAACTGTTCTACCATATAACGTAACCGCAGAAATTCGAGTATGCTACACGAACGCAACCCGCATCTACCGATTTGCGATCGATTAGCATCCTCGAGTGGAAATCGGGCGATTCCCGTCCCGCGTTCGATTAGCATACTCGAGCGCAAATCGGGCGATTCGGATGCGATTCCCGTCCCGCGCTCGATTAGCATACTCGAGCGCAAATCGGGCGATGCGATTTCCGTCCCAGGACGATGAAATTTTCAAATTTTCGCGGGTACGTTACAAGAAAGAACAGCTTGACCGGAGCGCAAATCGGAAGATACGGCTTCGATTTCCGTTCCAGGACGATGACATGTTCAAATTTTCGCGGGTACGTTACATGGAAGAACAGATTGACCCGAACGCAAATCGGAAGATGCGGGTTCGATTTCCGTTCCAGGACGATGAAATTTTAAAATTTCTGCGGTTACGTTACATGGAAGAACAACTTCTTCATACGATTTTTTTTATTGAGTTTATTGCTTCTTTAATCAATAAACTCTTGGCTCGCACGTGAGTCTCATCCTCTGTCTACTCAGTGGGATAAGAAGAAACGCATTTCACAAACTTGCCCAACATCATATCCGAGTTTCAGTTACGCTTTTGGTTTTGATATGACGCCAAACGCCCCTAAACTCGAGCTACGTGCAGTATATGACCACAAAGAATTCTCGCATAGAGCTATACGCAACGATTAACTTCATACGCATTTAGAAAATTCCTGAGAGTTTTTTGAAGTTAGAGTTCGGGAACTTTTTGCACAGCGTGTACTTCCTATTGGATTGTCTTTACACCAATCAGCCATTACATTATGACCACCTACCTAATAAGCTGTATGACCCCTTTTTGCCCTCAAAACAGCGGCCACTCCGCGAGGCATCGATTCGATGAGGTGGCGATAGGTATCCTGGGGTATCTGGTAATATCATATCAACAGCAGGTTCTCCAGTTCCCGTATATTTCGGGGTTGTGGTGATTTAGCGCGAACTCGCTTTTCAAAATTGAACCACAAACGTTCTATTGGGTTCGTGTCAGGTGAATTTGGAGGCCAGGGCATTGACAGAAAGTCACCAGCATGTTCCTTGAACCACTCCTTGACGATTCTGGCAGTGTGGCATGGCGCATTATCCTGTTGGTAATGGCCATCACCAGCAGATAACACAGTTGCCATGAATGGGTGAACTTGGTCCTGAACGATGTTCAGATACCTGGCAGCTGTCAGGGATTGTGCTATTGGGATAATGGGGTCTATAGTGTCCCAAGAAAACATCGCCCACAGCATAACACCGCCGCCGCCGGCCTGTTTCCGCCCAACAGTGCATCCAGGTGCCATAGCCTCCGTTGATAAACGGCGTATCCGCGCTCGACCGTCTACGGGATGCACCAGGAATCTTGATTCGTCAGACCAGGCCACTTTCCTCCAATCATTTACAGACCAATCTCGATGATCTTGGGCCCATTTCATGCGTTGTTGGCGATGACGTGTCTTCGGCTGCGCAGGCCCATGTGCAGAACGCTGCGATGAACTGTCTGCTGTGCAGTGGCGTACCGGAAAGACTTGCCCCCCCCCCGCAAAAATATCTTTCAGACCATTTGCGAAAATCCATTAGCTTTCAATTACTGAAAATTTAAAATTCTATATTATTAACTAGGTTTTATAAGGGTATTTTAATAATTCAAATTCTTTGGAACTTACAAGTATTTTTCGTAAAACCAAAATCATTACACTTCATTGCATAAAACACAAATGCACGTTGTAATTAAAATTATTGCCATAGATTTATACCATTACAAAGTATTACAAAAAAGACATACTTTTAATGGTACAAAAGTAGGCCAAAGTTAATCATATCATGCACATTTTATTCTTTTATACAACTAAGGACAGCCTCTTAAAATGTCTCACGATCTCACACACAAAACACTGCCTTGTGACGGCGTCTAATGACCTCTTCCGATTTATACGAAAATACCGAACATAAGTAGGCAAAAAAAAAAAAAAAAAAAAAAAAAAAGAATACATTAAATTATATGCTCTCGAATGTATAAACATAATGCCAAAGTGTTTTGCACATTCATTTCTTTCTCTTGATTCTCTTCTAAAACAATTACACAGGTCTCTGTTTCTTCGCCCCCCCCACCCGAAAAACACCTTTGAATTCATTATATTCTGAAAGATACATAGTTCTGTGTAAACAACTGCAATACATGACATCTTATCCACATTGATATAAAAACTACATTCATTGAACTGATATTTCTTTCACATTCTCTTGCTAATATACACTGAGTGGCCACTTTATTATGACCACCCCCTCAGTACTTCGTTGGGCCACCTTTTGCCTTTACTACTGCGTCGATTCTTCGTGGCATCGACTCCGCAAAATGTTGATAGGTGGTTTGTGGAATCTGAAACCATGCTTGATGAATAGCACTTTCCAGGAGTGTGGGATTGCAGCGTTGTGTATCCAGCTGTATGATAGCTCGTTCAACTTCATCCCACAAATTATCAATGGGGTTGAGATCTGGAGATTGTGGGGGCCACCCAAGCAAAGTAAACTCACCGGCATGTTCCTGAAACCAATCCTGTACAATACGAGCACTATGGCAGGACGCATTATCTTGTTGTAAGTAGCCATCGCCATTGGGATAAACCATCCACATGTCAGGATGCACTTGGTCCGCAACGATATTTAGATATGATGTTCCAGTCAGAAGTTGATCAACACGAATTAAAGGGCCCAAAACATGCCAGGAAAACAGTCCCCAAATTATAATGTTGCCTCCACCAGTTTGAAGGGTTGTGGGGTCCATGCTTTCGGGCTGTTTCCGCCAAATTCTCACTCGGCCATTGGCATGGTGAAACTGAAAACGTGATTTATCGGACCACATAATTTGTTTCCAATTATCGACTGTGCAATCCTTGTGCTCCTGTACAAAATGGAGACGTTGTTTTCTCTTATTAATTGCAGACAGCAAAGGTGTTCGAACAGGCCTTCGGCTGCCATATACCATCCGATGCAGTGTACGGCGAACAGTGCGTGCAGAGATCATTTGAGGGGATCCTTGATTAAGATGGTCTGTAATTTGCTGCACTGTTGCACTTCCGCTGTCTGTTACCAGTCTGGACACTCTCCGTTCCGCCCGAGCAGTCACTAGTCGATGACGACCACACGTTGCACGTAGAGACCCAGTTTTTTGGCTGACAGTCTAGTCTTTAAACACTTTAACAACTGCGGCTCAGGAACATTTCACGAATGTGGCGGTTTCGGTGATGCTCGCTCCATGGCTCCAAGCTCCTACAATCATCCCACGTTGAAAATCCGTCAAATCGCATTTTTTACCCATCTCGTCACCCAAAAATCACTTCTACTACTGTCGCAAGCGCTAAGCTTTCCTTTTCTATACTAGCCTCGCCCTCTGGCGGGAACAGCGTGCAGCCATAGCTCATTTGCCTAAAACTGTCAGGTGGTCATAATGAAGTGGCCACTCAGTGTATACATATCTATAGGGACTATTGCTATGGCTGTGAAAAGGGGTCTCCAGTTTTCTGGAATAGCTGCTTTCCGTCATCCAGGTTTTATAAACTACAACCGAGAAAATGAATTTCAAATATTATACTTATTTAATAAAAAGCATAACAAAAATTCCTTTTTTTTTTAATACTTAATTTAAGGCTACCGTAAAAATTTCCTGGCTATTTCTTTAACCAGCTTCATACGCAGTTTCCGAGAAATTTTTTAAAATTATTTTTGAAAAATATTTTTCCTGCGGTTAGAGGCCCTTTCATCAGTGAGACCCCCCCCGGCAATGTGGGGGTTGCGGGGGATATGAGTACGCCCCTGATGCTGTGACACATTGCCCTGATCACCACTGTCGTAGCTGCCGGTGATTTGTCGCACTGTGGCCCTGCGGTCGCTGTGAATAATGCGCGACAGTCTCCACTCGTCGTTTGGCCATCTGTTCACCACTTTTGATACGTACTCACTACAGAGGCACGTGAACAACCCACAAGCCGCGCCGTTTCCAAGATCGTAGCTGCGAGGCGCCGTACCATCACAATTTGTCCTTAATCAAACTGATAAATCGGCAGCATTTTCCATTCTGACTCCGAACACTCTACTAACTGAAAGCTGGTCCTCGGGTTGTAAATATACTGCTCTGTAAACTTCACCTGCGCCACCGTTCGGTCTCCAGGCGCGCTTATTTCTCTAGGCTGGGGGTGGTCATAATGTAATGGGTCATCGGTGTAAGCTGTATGGATTATCATATTGTTTCGAAGTACTGTGTGTAAATGTTATTAGCAGTCGAGAATAATGCCTCTGACTGAAAAAAAACCCGCTAGAAGCAGAGAAGAGGTACAGAAGTATAGACATATAAATAACTAATAACACAAATTAGAGGAAGATTTATTCGCATGCAAAGAATTGGCAATAATTTCGCACTTTTCGATCCTCCGAATGTGCATACACTAATGGAAAGTGATATTTTAAAATATGCAGACAATCTGCAAAAAATATATGATAAAGATCTAAGTAAAGACTTCTTCATTCAACTTTTGCAAAATGGTTTCAAATATCTTTACAAGATAAGAAATTAAACCAATAAATTCAGTAAAAGAACTCGCAAATTGTTAATAATGAAGTTTAACTATTTATCATGCAGTTCTCTTATTTTATATTGAACATTGCCTGTTACAGTAGCTGCGAAGTGTGATTAAAAAGTATCCAGACTGGTTGCATAGTTTCGGAATCGCGCGACACTGCAGGAAGCAGTTCGGTATAAGTTGACCTTGAAACCAATTACGCATGTGCCGTGAGTCACATCCCCCATGCTAGTCCGGGTTTTTTTTACAGTAGTGCTTTGTTCTTACGTGTGTGAAACTGTTCGTCGCATTTGTCATGTCGGAAAAAATTGATCAACGAATCTGCATTAGATTTTAGCAAAACCTTGGCGAAACTTGCAAAGACACTTATTTAAAGTTAGAGAAAGTCTATGGGAAGGGTTATTCCAGTCGTGCACAAGTTTATGAGCGATATAAACGTTTTCACGATGTTTGTGAAAGTGTTGAGAGGGATGATCAGATCAGATCTTATGTAGAGAACTTTAGGAAGGAAGTGTCGGACCCCAGGTCTAAAACAACCCTTAGAAATAGGAAGCTAGGGGATTTGGGCTAAAGTGCCCAATAGGAAAGTGACACGGAAGCGAGGTAGAAAGACGCCCTTATTTATTACCGGGGGGCCAGTACCCAGGACTCGACGGCTTAACGTGCCCATCCGACTCGTTAAGCCGTCGGGTCCTGGGTACTGGGATCGAACCAGAGGTCTTCTCCTTGGCAGTCACGAACGCTGACCACTAGGCCACCCGCTGCCCGATAGGGATGAATGGCATGGTAGGTTCAAAACTAGCAAAAGTGTAAATAATGTCGAACTTGTGTGCACAGCTGTGCGGGAAATCAACGAATCACTATTCGTGAGTTATCTGAAGACTTCAAGATTAGTTTCGGTTCAGTTCAGTCTATTCTTACAGACGATTTGAGTATGAGACGCGTCTTATCCAAATTTGTGTTAAAATTGCTCTCAGCTGAGCAAAAACAGGCCCGCGCTTCAGTTGCTAGTGGCCTGCTTGAGTGCGTCGAAAACGACGAAAACTTTTTGAAAACTATAACTGGTGAAGAATCATGGTTTTACGGGTATAACCCCAAAACAGGAGCCCAGTCTTCACCGTGGAAAACCTCAAACTCTCGCAGACCCCAAAAAGCACAGCAGAGTCGCATTTGTGTCAATACGATGCTGATTGGTTTCTCTTTTCACTTATGGGGGAATTGTGCGTCATGAATACGCTCCACCAGGCCAGGTAATCAACAAATAGTACTACTGTCAAGTTTTGCGGCGTTTGAGGGATGCACTTCGGCGCAGAAGGCCGCCATTGAACGAGATTGGCGAGTGATAACCATGACAACGCGCCTTCCCATGCATCACAACTTGTACCGCAGTTACTCGCCAAGTACCGCATTGCACAGGTCCGAAAGCCACCTTATTCGCCAGAACTCGCTCCCTGCGAATTTTTCTCTTCCCAAATGCCAAATACCACTTGAAAAGAAAAAGATTTCAAGATATTGAGGAGGTACAACAGAATGCGACGAAACAGCTGTTCGCTGTTTAAGATGACTTCAAAAAGTGCTTCGGGTAGTGGAAGCAGCGCTGGGCTAAGTGTTGGATCCGGAAGGGGACTACTTTGAAGGCGAAAAAGGGGGACTACTTTGTGTTGAAGAAATTTCAAATCTGTAAGTCTTGCACTTTTTTTTCTTTTAATAAGTCCAGTCTTGATACTTTTTTATCACAACTTGTACTTCTGAAGATCGCTCAGCAAGCTGAAAATACTCAACAATTATTTGCGAAATACAATGCGTCAGGAACAACTGCACTATCTTTCACTGATTCCCCTTGAAGCTCAAGACGCAGATAAATTAAATACCAAAGATTTAATTAGAGACACTGCTAATGCAAAAAATAGGAAGAAAGGTATTTATTTGAATATTTAAAAATACAGGCTATTTAACTATAAAAATGTAAGAATTTCTTTTAAATGAAATAAAGGTTTTTACAAGTTAAGATACATGTAGATTTATTTTCTTTGTTAGTTTCGCAAGTACATCCGGATATGGCTTTTTTTTTTTTTCGCAGTTACGCCACTGACTAAGGTATAAACATATCAAATGGTCGAACTGCCACTTGAATTCGATACAATAAAAAAAATCTACTGTAGTGCTACGTCACCTCTTAAACAGTTCATGTAGCAAACAGCCAGTAAGGTTGCAGAACGTGAAATTATGTTATAAGCTTTGCGTAATAATGCAAGACTTGGGTAACGTGTGTATAAAAACCTGAGGCAGTAGCAGTGGCTGCCGTTTGAAGATGTGGAATGCATTCGCGGTAACGGAACTCAGAAACGCCTATTGTATTGTTAGTAAGTACCAGGACAAACACGCGTGAATTATGATCACAAGAAAAGATTGTGTATATATGTATAAAGGCATGCATATATATAGGAGTTCAGGCGCTTCTCGAATTTTGCACGACCTTCAAAGAGATAAAAAAGCGTTATCCTACTTAAGAGGCGACATTTTATGACTTATGCTCGCTTTTTCTTATCACTTCTGCAGTTAAAACGGACCAGAGAACTGGAACAGAATAACGAAGCATTGAAATTTGAATTTAGTTAATGACTTTTGATCACGAGTACGTTCACGCACACTATCAACTCCATTATCCATGCGCATCTAATTTGTGACTTATTGTGCCCCCTTTTCTTAGCTCGCCTTTTACATACGAAGTATGTGAAAATTCGTCATGTTAGTATCGTTCTTTTCTTCTTTCCATCAGTCCATTTGTGAATAGCATTTTCTTCGCAGCTGTTATTACTTAAATTTTAAAAATTCTTCTTTCGTTGGATAGCTTAAATTATGAGAACGCTGGTTCATAATTTTTGTTCCTCTTTCTATGCACAATCGTGTCCTTAGAGAGGACAAATTCCATAGCGATTTTGTTCCATACTGCTACTTCTAAATATTCGACTAAAAAAAAAAAGAGAAACTAGTTTCTTGTCTGAATATTCTGCGCATATTTTGTACTTGAAATCATGCAGAGTTTTCCATTAGGTGCGTATGAGTATTAAATTTTCCTTTTTATGTATGGGCGCGTCTAAAAGCCCAACGTCTCAAAGTTACACGCCTGTCATACTTAATTATTTTTTCAACTGGCGCTTTTTTCATATCTATTGAGAAAGTGCTTAGAGACTCTATTGCCCTCCCGGTTTTAGTATTCCGGCCAGCTGCACACTATCCAGGAACATAGTGATGCGAAATGACAAGCTCCCTATACACTTCGATAATCTGTCAATGGATATACGAGACGAATAAACTTTCTTTGCCGACAGAAATTGCACTGTGCCTCAGAACTCGCAAGACCGAAGCAACGTTCCAATCGAATCTCCATTTTTAATTTTATTTTCTATTTATTTATTTATTTTTGATTGAAGGTTTAACGACCACCGTGAGCAACTCGATGGGCTACAAACAGTCTCCCGTCTCTGATTTAGGGTCACTGGTTCCAGGGAAGGGAGAAAGCCAGTGCCGTAAGACAAGCACAACATCCATGCCTCACCGGGGTTGCATCTCCATTTTTAAGTACTACAGCAGAGTTGGAAACGGGTCAAAATTTATATATATATCATCATCATCATTGTCAACCATTATCAATCCACTGCTGGACGAAGGTCTCCCCAAGTTTCCTCCACAACGGTCTGTCTTGTGCCAGTCTCCTCCATGTCACTCCCGCATATTTACGAATTTCATCCACCCATCTCCCATGTGGTCTTTTTCTGGGTCTTTTCCTGTCCCTTGGAATCCAATCTAAAATTTCGGCTGTCCATCTATGGTCTGTCCTTCTGGCAGTATGTCCAGCCCATTGCCATTTCAGGGATTTAGCTCTGATCATGATGTCTTCCACTCTCGTCATTTTTCGGATCCACGAGTTCCTCTTCTTATCTCTCCTGGTTATACCAAGCATGCACCTCTCCATGCTTCTTTGAGTTGTCTGCAGCCTTTGTATGTCTCTTTTAGTTAAGGTCCACGTCTCTGCACCATACGTAAGCACTGGAAGGATGCATTGATCAAACACTTTTCTTTTAAGACATAATGGCATATTGCTCTTGAAAATTATGCTGTTTCTTCCAAAAGCTCTCCAGGCAAGTTTTGTACGCCGATTAATTTCTTCATCAATGTGACCCTCACTTGATATCTGCTGTCCAAGATAAACATACGTATCTGTTATCTCCAGTTTTTCTCCATCAATCGATAAATCTTCATTTCTTGTAAAAGCATTGAACATCACTTTTGTCTTCTGAAAGTTCATTTTTAATCCCACTTCTTTACTCTTGTCAGCAAGTTCCTGGATCATACTCTGCAGCTCTGATGGGGTAGTTGCAAAAATGACTACGTCATCAGCAAAACGAAGGTGGGTTAGATAATCTCCATTAATCTTTATCCCTTTGTTTTTCCAGTTCAGTGATTGAAAGACATTTTCCAATGTGGCATTAAAGAGCTTCGGAGATATGGTGTCACCTTGTCTCACTCCCTTTCCAATTTTTATGTGCGTTGTATTTTCAAACAGCCGAATCTTTGCACTTGCATTTTCATAGATGCTATTAATAATATATATATATATATATATATATATATATAGGGATGTAAGGTCAGGTGATGCGTAACATCACAGCCTCTCCTTGACAAATGTCAACCCCACCTTCTCGTGGTGCATCCTGTTCCCACTAAAGGGGCTCTGACGACCGCCCATAGCGGTATAACTATACCATCGGGATCAGAGGAAATTCTATCCCACACTCACCAACCCGCTTGGCCAGCGTGGTGAGTTATGGCCAAACACCTCCAAAATGATTCTACAACTTAAATCTTGGCCCTCAGTCTCCGGCAGCTGGAATGTACCTGGCCAAGGCAGCGGCCAGTGCGACATGAAGGCAGAGGGTGCTAAGAATCCCCGGAGGACCGGACTAGGCTGCCATCTGATGCTGACCTTGGCTACCTATAATGGACGCTCCCTATCTTCTGATTCAAGGCTTCTTGAATTGGAAGAGGAACTACAAAGGATCAAGTGGGACATCGTGGGGCTAAGTGAGGTAAGGAGAAAAGGAGAAGATCTCATTGAACTGAAAAGTGGACATCTCTTCTACTATCGTGGGACAGATACTGGCAGAACTAGTGGTGTTGGATTTATAATAAACAAGAAACTGAAGGATAAAGTTGTAGAAGTTGAAAGTTCCTCTGACAGAGCTGCACGACTTGTTATCCAACTATCGAAAAGATACCAGGCTCAGATTATTCAAACTTATGCACCCACCACAAGTCATCCTGAAGAAGAAATTGAAGAATTTTATGAGGAAATTTGTCATCTAAATAATAAAGGTAAGCAGCACTTGAAAATAATTATGGGAGATTTCAATGCAAAAATAGGGCAACGGCAACAGAATGAAACTTCAGTAGGTAAATTCGGTCACGGCAACAGAAACCAGCGTGGAAATACTCTCGTTGAGTTTGCAGAGGCAGAAGGGTTTTTCATCTTGAACTCCTTCTTCAAGAAAAAGCCACACAGGAAATGGACATGGAGACATCCAAATGGGACGACAAGTGAAATTGATTTTATTATGTGTAACAAAAAATTCGTCATAGAAGACTGCAGTGTGCTAAACAAGTTCAACACAGGTAGTGACCATAGATTGGTGAGATGTAAGATGCACCTCAACACTAAACTTGAACGTGGCAAGCTCATAAGACAAACAAAATCTATTGACATAACCAACCTTAAAAAACACCATAATACCTTCAAGTTAGAACTGAAGAACAGGTTCTCTGCTTTAGAAGGCCTAACATCGGAAGAAGTGGACATCTCTGAAGTTAACAGAAAAGTAACCAAAGCTCTTATGGAAACAGCAACAAAATTAGCTGGGTCTAAGAACAAGTTGCATGTGAACAAATTATCAGGAAAAACCAAAATGTTGATGCAAAAAAGAAGAGAGATGAGGACAACTAAAGAAGATGTGACTTCCAAAGTGGAATATATAGAGCTATGCAAGACAACACGAAAAAGTATCACTGAAGACGTAAGGAAATTCAACTGTGAGCTAGTGAGGAAAGCAATTGAAAACAACCAAAGCCTAAAGATAGCAAAGGGACATCTCAGTAAGGGAAGAAAACAGATTATGGCTCTGAGAAAAGAAGATGGTTCTGTAACAAGAAATAGAGGCGAAATTTTGACAAGAGTGAAAGATTTCTACTCCAAATTATATGAAAGCGATGATACATGTACTCCAGACATCATGAAAGATACCAGTACCAGAGTTCCTCCAGTCCTCCCAGCAGAAGTTGCACATGCAATCAAGAACATGAAGCGAGGAAAAGCTCCAGGAGAAGATGGAATTACTATAGACATCATACAAGAAGCAAGTGGAGAAATTGAAACAGTACTCGCCCAAATTTTCACTCGATGCCTTAATGAAAGAAAGATTCCTGAGGATTGGAACAATGCTACAATGATCCTGCTACATAAAAAAGGTGACATTGAGGATCTCAGGAACTACAGACCTATCAGCCTCCTATCAGTGGTTTATAAAATCTTCACTAAAGTTCTTTCACACCGCTTGAAGGTAACACTGGACATGGCTCAACCGAGAGAACAAGCTGGATTCAGGAGTGGCTACAGCACAATAGATCATATCCACGTACTGAGAGAACTAATTGAAAGAGCGAGAGAATATGAACTTCCATTGTGCATGGCTTTTATCGATTATGAAAAAAGCCTTTGATTCGGTGAAACCATCAGCAGTTACCACGGCTCTGAAATCCTGCGGTATTGAAGATGCATACATTAATATTATTAATAACATCTATGAAAATGCAAGTGCAAAGATTCGGCTGTTTGAAAATACAACACACATAAAAATTGGAAAGGGAGTGAGACAAGGTGACACCATATCTCCGAAGCTCTTTAATGCCACATTGGAAAATGTCTTTCAATCACTGAACTGGGAAAACAAAGGGATAAAGATTAATGGAGATTATCTAACCCACCTTCGTTTTGCTGATGACGTAGTCATTTTTGCAACTACCCCATCAGAGCTGCAGAGTATGATCCAGGAACTTGCTGACAAGAGTAAAGAAGTGGGATTAAAAATGAACTTTCAGAAGACAAAAGTGATGTTCAATGCTTTTACAAGAAATGAAGATTTATCGATTGATGGAGAAAAACTGGAGATAACAGATACGTATGTTTATCTTGGACAGCAGATATCAAATGAGGGTCACATTGATGAAGAAATTAATCGGCGTACAAAACTTGCCTGGAGAGCTTTTGGAAGAAACAGCATAATTTTCAAGAGCAATATGCCATTATGTCTTAAAAGAAAAGTGTTTGATCAATGCATCCTTCCAGTGCTTACGTATGGTGCAGAGACGTGGACCTTAACTAAAAGAGACATACAAAGGCTGCAGACAACTCAAAGAAGCATGGAGAGGTACATGCTTGGTATAACCAGGAGAGATAAGAAGAGGAACTCGTGGATCCGAAAAATGACGAGAGTGGAAGACATCATGATCAGAGTTAAATCCCTGAAATGGCAATGGGCTGGACATACTGCCAGAAGGACAGACCATAGATGGACAGCCGAAATTTTAGATTGGATTCCAAGGGACAGGAAAAGACCCAGAAAAAGACCACATGGGAGATGGGTGGATGAAATTCGTAAATATGCAGGAGTGACATGGAGGAGACTGGCACAAGACAGACCGTTGTGGAGGAAACTTGGGGAGACCTTCGTCCAGCAGTGGATTGATAATGGTTGACAATGATGATGATGATGATAGAGATGTAAGGTCAGGTGATGCGTAACATCACAGCCTCTCCTTGACAAATGTCAACCCCACCTTCTCGTGGTGCATCCTGTTCCCACTAAAGGGGCTCTGACGACCGCCCATAGCGGTATAACTATACCATCGGGATCAGAGGAAATTCTATCCCACACTCACCAACCCGCTTGGCCAGCGTGGTGAGTTATGGCCAAACCCCTCCAAAATGATTCCACAACTTAAATCTTGGCCCTCAGTCTCCGGCAGCTGGAATGTACCTGGCCAAGGCAGCGGCCAGTGCGACATGAAGGCAGAGGGTGCTAAGAATCCCCGGAGGACCGGACTAGGCTGCCATCTGATGCTGACCTTGGCTACTTACAATGGACGCTCCCTATCTTCTGATTCAAGGCTTCTTGAATTGGAAGAGGAACTACAAAGGATCAAGTGGGACATCGTGGGGCTAAGTGAGGTAAGGAGAAAAGGAGAAGATCTCATCGAACTGCAAAGTGGACATCTCTTCTACTATCGTGGGACAGATACTGGCAGAACTAGTGGTGTTGGATTTATAATAAACAAGAAACTGAAGGATAAAGTTGTAGAAGTTGAAAGTTCCTCTGACAGAGCTGCACGACTTGTTATCCAACTCTCGAAAAGATACCAGGCTTAGATTATTCAAACTTATGCACCCACCACAAGTCATCCTGAAGAAGAAATTGAAGAATTTTATGAGGAAATTTGTCATCTAAATAATAAAGGTAAGCAGCACTTGAAAATAATTATGGGAGATTTCAATGCAAAAATAGGGCAACGGCAACAGGATGAAACTTCAGTAGGTAAATTCGGTCATGGCAACAGAAACCAGCGTGGAAATACTCTCGTTGAGTTTGCAGAGGCAGAAGGGTTTTTCATCTTGAACTCCTTCTTCAAGAAAAAGCCACACAGGAAATGGACATGGAGACATCCAAATGGGACGACAAGTGAAATTGATTTTATTATGTGTAACAAAAAATTCGTCATAGAAGACTGCAGTGTGCTAAACAAGTTCAACACAGGTAGTGACCATAGATTGGTGAGATGTAAGATGCACCTCAACACTAAACTTGAACGTGGCAAGCTCATAAGACAAACAAAATCTATTGACATAACCAACCTTAAAAAACACCATAATACCTTCAAGTTAGAACTGAAGAACAGGTTCTCTGCTTTAGAAGGCCTAACATCGGAAGAAGTGGACATCTCTGAAGTTAACAGAAAAGTAACCAAAGCTCTTATGGAAACAGCAACAAAATTAGCTGGGTCTAAGAACAAGTTGCATGTGAACAAATTATCAGGAAAAACCAAAATGTTGATGCAAAAAAGAAGAGAGATGAGGACAACTAAAGAAGATGTGACTTCCAAAGTGGAATATATAGAGCTATGCAAGACAGTAAGAAAAAGTATCACTGAAGACGTAAGGAAATTCAACTGTGAACTAGTGAGGAAAGCAATTGAAAACAACCAAAGCCTAAAGATAGCAAAGGGACATCTCAGTAAGGGAAGAAAACAGATTATGGCACTGAGAAAAGAAGATGGTTCTGTAACAAGAAATAGAGGCGAAATTTTGACAAGAGTGAAAGATTTCTACTCCAAATTATATGAAAGCGATGATACATGTACTCCAGACATCATGAAAGATACCAGTACCAGAGTTCCTCCAGTCCTTCCAGCAGAAGTTGCACATGCAATCAAGAACATGAAGCGAGGAAAAGCTCCAGGAGAAGATGGAATTACTGTAGACATCATACAAGAAGCAAGTGGAGAAATCGAAACAGTACTCGCCCAAATTTTCACTCGATGCCTTAATGAAAGAAAGATTCCTGAGGATTGGAACACCGCTACAATGATCCTGCTACATAAGAAAGGTGACATTGAGGATCTCGGAAACTACAGACCTATCAGCCTCCTATCAGTAGTTTATAAAATCTTCACTAAAGTTCTTTCACACCGCTTGAAGGTAGCACTAGACATGGCTCAACCGAGAGAACAAGCTGGATTCAGGAGTGGCTACAGCACAATAGATCATATCCACGTGCTGAGAGAACTAATTGAAAGAGCGAGGGAATATGAACTTCCATTGTGCATGGCTTTTATCGATTATGAAAAAGCCTTTGATTCGGTGAAACCATCAGCAGTTACAATGGCTCTGAAAACCTGCGGTATTGAAGATGCATACATTAATATTATTAATAACATCTATGAAAATGCAAGTGCAAAGATTAGGCTGTTTGAAAATACAACACACGTAAAAATTGGAAAGGGAGTGAGACAAGGTGACACCATATCTCCGAAGCTCTTTAATGCCACATTGGAGGGTGTTTTTCAGTCGCTGAGCTGGGAAAACAAGGGGATAAAGATTAATGGAGATTATCTAACCCACCTTCGTTTTGCTGATGACGTAGTCATTTTTGCAACTACCCCATCAGAGCTGCAGAGTATGATCCAGGAACTTGCTGACAAGAGTAAAGAAGTGGGATTAAAAATGAACTTTCAGAAGACAAAAGTGATGTTCAATGCTTTTACAAGAAATGAAGATTTATCGATTGATGGAGAAAAGCTGGAGATAACAGACACGTACGTTTATCTTGGACAGCAGATATCAAGTGAGGGTCACATTGATGAAGAAATTAATCGGCGTACAAAACTTGCCTGGAGAGCTTTTGGAAGAAACAGCATAATTTTCAAGAGCAATATGCCATTATGTCTTAAAAGAAAAGTGTTTGATCAATGCATCCTTCCAGTGCTTACGTATGGTGCAGAGACGTGGACCTTAACTAAAAGAGACATACAAAGGCTGCAGACAACTCAAAGTAGCATGGAGAGGTGCATGCTTGGTGTAACCAGGAGAGATAAGAAGAGGAACTCGTGGATCCGAAAAATGACAAGAGTGGAAGACATCATGATCAGAGTTAAATCCCTGAAATGGCAATGGGCTGGACATACTGCCAGAAGGACAGATCATCAATGGACAGCTGAAATTTTAGATTGGATTCCAAGGGACAGGAAAAGACCCAGAAGAAGACCACATAGGAGATGGGTGGATGAAATTCGAAAGTATGCAGGGGTGACATGGAGGAGACTGGCACAAGACAGACCGTTGTGGAGGAAACTTGGGAGACCTTCGTCCAGCAGTGGATTGATAATGGTTGACGATGATGATGATATATATATATATATATCATCATCATCAACCATTATCTATCCACTGCTGGACGAAGGTCTCTCCAAGCCTCTTCCACAACGGTCTGTCTTGTGCCAGTTTCCTCCATGTTACTCCCGCATACTTTCGAATTTCATCCACCCATCTCCCATGTGGTCTTCTTCTGGGTCTTTTCCTATCCCTTGGAATCCAATCTAAAATTTCGACTGTCCATCGATGGTCTGTTCTTCTGGCAGTATGTCCAGCCCATTGCCATTTCAGGGATTTAACTCTGATCATGATGTCTTTCATTCTTGTCATTTTTCTGATCCACGAGTTCCTCTTCTTATCTCTCCTGGTTACACCAAACATGCACCTCTCCATGCGCCTCTGAGTTGTCTGCAGCCCTTGTATGTCTCTTTTAGTTAAGGTCCACGTCTCTGCACCATACGTAAGCACTGGAAGGATGCATTGACCAAACACTTTTCTTTTAAGACATAATGGCATATTGCTCTTGAAAATTATGCTGTTTCTTCCAAAAGCTCTCCAGGCAAAATTTGTACGCCGATTAATTTCTTCATCAATGTGACCCTCACTTGATATCTGCTGTCCAGGATAAACGTACGCATCTGTTATCTCCAGCTTTTCTCCATCAATCGATAAATCTTCATTTCTTGTAAAAGCATTGTATGTACATTACTTTTGTCTTCTGAAAGTTCATTTTTAATCCCACTCCTTTAGTCTTGTCAGCAAGTTCCTGGATCATACTCTGCAGCTCTGATGGGGTAGTTGCAAAAATGACAACGTCATCAGCAAAACGAAGGTGAGTTAGATAATCGCCATTAATCTTTATCCCTTTGTTTTCCCAGTTCAGTGATTGAAAGACATTTTACAATTGGCATTAAAGAGCTTGGGAGATATGGTGTCACAAACAATATAATTTCCTTTCTCCGAACGTTTGTCTCACTTTGGGGGCGTAGTGGAAAGAGCACTTGCCTGTTTTAATTGTCGAATCCCTGCCTCAACACGAATATACTTTTTTTTTATTGTTGTAATGTTCATGATACATACTTTTACATTTGGAACATATCTGTTTCACTTTGACGAAAGACTGTTTCCGATTTTGTATCAGAATAATTAATTATAAAGACAAAATATTTCACAATAAATACAGAATTTTTTATTTAGAATCCCATCGTATGAAATTTAATTTCAAGATTTCCCTTGCGAACCTAAATTGATTATTTAGATTGTCAAACCAGTTTCATTATTATTTTAGATTGTCAAACCAGTTTAATTATTATTTTAGATTGTCAAACCAGTTTCATTATTATTTTAGATTGTCAAACCAGTTTCTTTTCTGATTTAAGTCTAAAAATTGAAAGTTCCGATAGAGTAGGTGTATTATTATTATTTCATGCGTATGCCGAAGAAATGTGATTTGGAAACTTTATTTTTCTACAGACCACAAAATTCCCAGAGCAGAAAAGAAAATACCCAAAGAAGAGAAAAATACCGTTTGCGCTTCTGCGCATGAACTACCATAACATTATTACATCAGCAACTGCGCAATTCTTAGTTCCCGAAATGCTTTACTATTTCAACACTTTTCTGCCATCTGGCAACAGCAGGAACAAGCAAACATAGTTGCTTGCCATCTGCGTTATTTTTTTTTTGTTTTTTACAATAAATGAAGCAATGAGCTTTAGAAACACTAATGTGCATGTTTTGATGGGGTCTGAAGGACGGAAATCACTGACAAGGCTTGCTTTCTAACGCTTTCATAAAAAGAAAAACAATGTCGAAAAATATTGCGACTGCCTGCCGTTATTTGTTTTCGATATTTCATCAGATGCCTGTAGAAACATCTGATGGGCTGCGAACGAACACTGGGAAAAAACACCTTCGTTGTGTTACCGATATTTAAGCCTAAAAACTGTTAGCACTCCGTTGCCTACGTGTAGAAGGATATTTTTGATCTGACTGTGCTATGTTCTGAACTTTAGAAGAACTAATTATGAAGCGGGACGTCCAGGTAAGTGTTTTTGCGCTGTAAATTCTGTCCTGGTGTTCAGGAAACACACTCTGCAACAAAATGGCGCAGACGTGAATTAGCACAAAACATGCTTACGCAAAAGAGCATGTGACAGATGCAATGAGCACTGATGAGGTGCACCAAGATTAAAAGTGCATCTCAGCTTTGGACAATTAAAACATATTGCATTTTTTCTTCACAATATTTTTTGTAACATAATATTTACCATGCAACGCGCATAATGAATGACACTGTACATCATAATTAAACAAATGTGCAGTGACGTTTAAAAAAAATAACAGCCTAAACATAAAATAATCACAAACAATAAAATTTTCTTTGTCTGAACGTTCTTTAAACGTTTGTCCCACTTTGGCGGAGCAGTGGAAATAGCACTTGCCTGCTTTACTTGTCGAATTCCTACCTCAACCAATATATACACTGAAGAGCAATTGAATTAGAGACAGCTGGCGTTATGCAAATATGGCGCTGTGTGCGGCCCTGTAAACGGAAACGTCATGACGTATTCAGTGATTCGACAATATAAGGAGTGATGCGACGGGAATCAGTAAGAGTCGGACGCAGTATGGGTAAGACGAAGGATCTAAGCGCATTTAATCGTGGGCAAATTTTCGGGGTCCGACGAATGGGTCACTCCATCTTGGAAGTCGTGCAGGCACTGGGATTTCCACGAGCCACTGTGTCACAGGTGCACCGTGAGTACATCGAATCCGGTAAAACCATCCCTGCAAGGGCCAACTGCCGTGGACAACAGCGTGTGGATGAGCGGGGTCATCGTCGGTTAGCTCGCATTGTAACAGCGGATAGACGGGCCACAGCGCAAGAAATCACTCGGCAATTTAACGCTGGCGCACAAAAACGTTTAAGCAGCCACACCGTCCAGAACCATCTCCTCGCTATGGGGTACAGAAGCCATCGTCACACGAGGGTACCGCTGCTGACCGCACATCACAGGGTGCAAAGATTAGCATGGGCGCGGGAACATCGCCACTGGACCCTAGACATGTGGGAAAATGTTGCCTGGACTGTTGAGTCGAGATTCACGTTGGTACATGCGGATGGTAGGATACGAGTACGGCGCAAACCACATGAAGCGATGGATCCTTCTTGCCAGCAGGATACTCTTCAAGTTGGTGGGGGTGGCATTCTCGTCTGGGGACTGTTTACGTGGACTGAAATGGGACCCCTGGTACGTGTGACATCGTCCCTCACAGGTCAACGTTACCGGGATATCCTGGACGACCATTTGCTCCCGTTTGTGCGTCTTCAACATCCCACTGGGGATCTCATTCTGCAACAAGACAATGCAGCTGCCGAATAGTATCCGAATGGTTGGATGAACACTCCACCGACGTGACCTCGCTTCCTTGGCCAGCTAGGTCACCTGACCTCAATCCCATCGAGCACATCTGGGATGCCATCGAGAGAGATGTTCGAGGCTCTGACCCCCTTCCATCAAATCTTCGTGAATTGTGGGAGCTTGTTCAGTGGTTGTGGATCCGCATGGCTTCCCAAACGCTTCCGGTGTCTTGTCGAGTCCATGCCGAGACGAATCGCCGCCGTCATCAGGGCGAAAGGTGGTGCTACACGTTACTAGACAGGTATCTCTAATTCAATTGCTCTTCAATGTGTATATTTTATTGTAATGTTCATGAAACATACTTTCACTTTTGGACATCGCAAACAAAAAGAATACCCAGTTGTTAAAAAATTACTCTACATATGTTATCCCCCCCCCCCGTCAATATTACGGGGAAAAAGTCTAGTCAAATCAAAAATACAGTGAAACCTCCGAATAGTGGTCACTGCTGAGACCGAGAAAAAGTGACCGTTGTTGGTAGGTCAGGCCTAAATTAACAGTGCTAGGCCGATGCGTTTCTGCAAAAGCAGAATGAATGCATGAAGCTTATGCACAATAAAGAAAACGTTGCATGTGCTTTTTCCAAATGTTAACTGCTGAATATAACAATTACATAAGAAATTCATGGTGTAGAGGAGTATTCAAAACAAACAGAATATAAATTCTGAATTTGCTTGTACGACTTACTGGTCAGCCACGTAACATCTCTCAGAAAACCTTTTTTCCTGTTTCGGATCACTACATACTGCCACAAGTCTTTTTGTATTTGACTTTTTACGCTTTTCTACCTCGCTTTTATACTTATACTTGACTTTTTCTTTGTAGGCCATCTTACAGTGACGAGCGATAACTAAACGTGCTTAAACACGCATTGTTCCAATCAATTTACTCACCTTACAGTTTTTTTCGAACAGCAAATTATTTTACAACACGACCGCTAAGACTCTTTCCTTTCCCTGAGAACACAAGTCAGAACAAGAACACCGGAACATGGGCGTCGTCTCACCAGGAGCCTCGGCGTCCTCTAGCGGCTTAACTTGAGATAATAGTTTTAATGTGTTGACGGTGTTATTGTCTTATGCCTTATGAGGCTTTCGCAGTCACAGAGAGTCATTCCATCTGTTCCTGGCATATTTGTCATTTAATTTTACTCGGACATTTTTTTTATGAATTCCTCTCTGATGTTGATCTGGGATTAAGGAATCTTCTAAGCTATGGTAGGAATGTTTTCTCAGCGGGGTTTTCTTTTTTGGAACATATTGGACTGTATTCTTTGGGGATACGGAGGTAAGGGTGAGGGAAGCAAGTAGAAAGAGGTGCAGTCGAGATTGAAAGGAGTTACATTTCGCTCACGAGATGCGAGTTAGGTGACGGAGAGATAGATGGATCGACACGAGATGCGAAGGAGACGGACTCATAAATATGCCCCTAGCAGAAGAGGAGACAAAACTAAAACAATTATTTTGGCAAATTTGAGTTGCTGTGCTTTTTATCAATTTTGAAGGATTTTTTTATATATGTTATCGTTAAAGTATGAAATCCGTTATTTCATAGAATACCTAGTTATTTCATGAAATAACTGATCAAGTCAGTTAAAGCGTAAAACTCACTTGTATTCTATGGTTTAACTAGTTATTTCATAGAATAACGTTCTACACCCCGTTAAAGTGTAAAATAACCGAGTAAATAAATCCCAAATTCAAAAGGCCGTAAAGTGAGAACCACTGGTCAGAAATAGCACACCATTTTCAACTCACTATAAAGTGTTATATAATAATAATAATGATATTAACTTATGAGTACTTCGTCTCAACCTGATAATGAAGTGCTGGTTGAAGAAACATAATGTAATGAGCCATGAAAGAAACACGGGATTACGCCATATAATACAAATTTTGAGGATGACAATCCGATTTTTGGCGTAAATGTGACAAGGATGGTAAGTCAGATAATATCCGAAAACTTGAAAATTTTTTCATCGTCCTGGAGCGGGACTCGAACCGCGCCTCCCAGAAACGCCCGGGTATGCTAACCACTACACCACCCAGAACGACCAAGTTTCAAGTTTCCGATCAATCGACTAGCGAATCCTGTGATGGTTAAATTCAAATTGATCGGAAACTTGAAACTTTGTCGTTCTGGGTGGTGTAGTGGTTAGCATACCAGAGCGTTTTCTGGGAGACGCGGGTTCGAGTCCCGCTCCAGGACGATGAAAATTTTCAAGTTTTCGGATATTATCTGACTTACCATCCTTGTCACATTTATGCCAAAAATTGGATTGTCATCTTCAAAATTTGTATTATATGGCGTAATCCCGTATTTTTTTCATGATTTATCTGCTTCTCCGGGCAAACACGGGATAAGATTCTTAACCTCCAGATTCGCTAAACATGAATGCCGGTTGCTTCGACTAGCGAATCCTGTGATGGTTAAATTCAAATTGATCGGAAACTTGGTCGTTTTAGGTGGAGTAGTGGTTAGCATACCCGGGCGTTTTTCTGGGAGACGCGGGTTCGAGTCCCGCTCCAGGACGATGAAAATTTTCAAGTTTTCGGATATTATCTGACTTTCCATCCTTGTCACATTTACGCTAAAAATCGGATTGTCATCTTCAAAATTTGTATGTAATGAGCCTGTCGACATGTCATGTTTAGAAGACTGTTTTGTAAGACGAAGTTGTACAGAAGATCTGCAAATTGTGTTTTAATGAATTGAATGTTCAGAGGGAAAGAGAAAACTCTAAAGACTGTTTGGAAATTGAAGCTAAGAAGATGAAATTAATGTCAGATAAATCTCATTCTGAAGCCGCAGCCCCAGTGGCGCAGTGGTCTAAGCGATGGCCTCTGATCACTCGTCCGAAAGGGGTCCGGGTTCGAATCCCGGTAAGGCATGGATGTTGTGTTTGTCTTACGGCATTGGCTCTCTCCTTTCCCTGGAATCAGTGACCCTAAATTAGGGACGGGCGACTGCTTATAGCCCACTGAGTTGCTCACGGTGGTCGTTAAACCTCCAATCCCCCCCCCCTCCCAAAAAAACATTATGAAGCCTCCGTGGGGCTTACAGTCCGTATCCCAGTACCTGAAGTTGACAGAGGAAGGGGTGACGCCAGATCTACTGTATCTTAGCTGTTATCAGAAAAATAACCGAAGAATTTTTTCAATTGGGAACAAGAAACGGCCGCATAAAACGGCTATATTCCTGATCCCAGTTCAGCGTCTGTGAACAAAAACTAATTCAGATCGAAGAAGTGCGGGATATAGATAAATCGCTCCGGTCGGTTGCTACAGCTCAAAGTTTAGGTACCAGTCAAGGATTAAAAAAATGTTCAGGTTAAACGCAGTGTGTCAACAAAAAATGTCTTTTTTTTAGAAATAATGTTCTATGCAATTCCAAATGCCATTTCAGTAATCCCTGTTGTAACAAATGATTTTATTGTGTCTTTATATAAATAACATTTTGTATGCTGTATAATTCAGTCAAATTGTTTATTTTACACTTTCACTGTCTATCATTAGTTAATTTATAGAATACCTAGTTATTTCATAGAATAACTAGTTAAAGTGATGAATTATTAATTTATTACACGCTTTAACTAACTTGATCAGTTATTTCATGAAATAACTAGGTATTCTATGAAATAACTGAATTATACACTTTAACGGTAACATATATATAAACTTACCTAATACGTATTTTAGGTGGTTGGGGGGAGGATGGGGGGAGTGTTTTTTATTGGGTTCGGGGTACGACTGCACCCTAGCACCTCAGGCCAGTCTGCCCCTGGGTATATGTTACGTACTACAGAGGTGACGCACACGTCAAAACGGCAGGTAGCAGTGATAAGCCTTTGTCGGCGTAGCTTGATTGGGAAAGCATTCGGCTGCGGAGCAGAAGGATGTGAGTTCGAGTCGCCACCGGCAGAGAGAAGGGCTGTGGGCTGTTGCTTTTATTTGAGCACCAGTGTATTATTCAGTCTATGGATAAAAGAATGACTCCGTCAATTGATCGATACTACCGGCCAGCTCTTGAAGACGAAAGCGTTGTAGTATTCTGGAGAAAAAGGGCAGTATCTGTGGTGCAAATGGCATTTTTCAGGCACTGAGCAAGTAGTGAAAGGCTGTGGAGGAAACATCTTCTAGGTTGAGATGGTGATAGGTTTTATTTATTTAAGCATTGTTAGAAGCGAGAGATCTGGAGATGTATTTTTCGCAAGTTTTCATGAATGTTGAAAAAGAAAACTTTACCACGAAACTCGTGCGATCCACCACACATATGGCAGCTGTAGATATTACCGGCGTCGCCCCAAACAAAGAGAAAACGTAAAGCAAATGGGAAACAGATCGCTGCTCGTTTGCCTCTTCCGCTACGTGTTTCGTTTCAAGCTGTCGAAAGTTTACGACAGATCATGAGTCAGCAGGGTGTTGAACGCAATGATGATGTTCCAGCCATGACGAAAATTTAGAAAGCGAATCAAATAAATAAATAAACCCAGCAGCTTCGGCCGACGTATGAAATCAGCGCCCAAGATGTAAACAGGAGACATGTAAGGTGTTTACATTTAGTTTATCTCGCTTTGGGATTTTCTATTTTTATAATTTATCTGCGTTTTAGTTTTAATTGGTGGTTTCAATAAAAGCTGTTACTGATTTTATTATTTTTTTATTGGAGGTTTAACGACCACCGTGAGCAACTCAATGGGCTATAAGCAGTCGCCTGTCCCTAATTTAGGGCCACTGACTCCAAGGAAGGGAGAGAATCAGGGCCTTAAGACAAACACAACATCCATGCTTCACCGGGATTCGAACCCAGACCCATTTCGGACGAATGATCAAAAGCCATCGCTTAGACCACTGCGCCACCTAGGCGGCTGTTACTGATTCAGATGAGAGGGTATTTATTTAAAATGAAAAGCTTCAGCTCCAAGTGATTTGTTTGTTTGGGGATTTAACGACCATCGTGAACATCTCGAAGCAATAAGTAAAACTTCGTTCCTTCATTGATTCGAACGCCGTCATGCAGACAAAAGGAAAGCAAGAGTCAGGAAAGCTGCTAATTTTAAAGCCCTTCCAGACGCCATCAAGCGAGGAGCGAAACTCCCTCTTGGAGCATCCATACCCCAAATTATTCGGGAGATTAAAGCACCATAAAGACTGCAACCCAATCAGGCCGATCGTTTCAAGGAAGAGAGCACCATCAGCACAATTTGAGAAAGCCCTAGCAACTTTTCTTATGCCATTCCTAAAAGGTATCACCCTTGCACAACATGAACTTATTGGCAGCTTTAATGTTATCTCTCTCTACCCCTCTGTTCTAATAGCGGAGGCTACACAAAACATCAAACGAACCCTGACTGGAGCTAACCTTTATGATAAAGAAGCTCTGAAAGATATTTTTGCTGTTATTGATTTAGCTGTAGAATCCAACTTCTTTGCCTAAGGCTCCCACGTCTACAAGCAGTCAAAAGGAGTCCCGATGGGTTCAGCCTTGTCTCCAATACTCGCTGAAGCCATCATGAGACTTATTGAAGAGATCGTACTCACCACTCTTCCCAGGACACCAAGAGTATGGCTACGCTATGCAGATGATATCTTTCTTGTCTGGAAGCACGGAGAAGCCTACCTGCAAGACTTTATAGTAGACATAAACAACATACATGAAGACATTAAATTTGCGATAGAAATGGAAAATCAAGGAGAGTTACCTTATTTAGATGTACTTGTGACGAAATCGACTTCAGGTACACTCTCTACCAAAGTCTACTATAAACCCATGCACGTACCTAACCCTATTCCACCAGGATCAGCCAACCCAACAACACACAAGTATGCTCTATTCAAATACCGGGCTAAAAGAGCCAAAGATTTTTGCACTTTGAAATCTGACTATGATGCCGAAATTAAGTCTTTGAAAGATCTTGCCTTTGCAGGAGGGTTTGACGTCTCCCGCGTAGAGGACACAATAGCGAAAGTTGAAGCCAACACACTTGCTACACCGAACAGAAGAGCACCTTTAAAATGTGTTGGTTCGATCCCGTACATCCCCAAGATATCTTATTTTATTAAAAATCACTTCCAGAACAAAGAGTTGGATGTCAGCCTAAAAGCTTCTAAACCCATGGCAACCGTCCTCAGCACAGCAAGAGGTAATGATACCTTGAAGCTCACAGATGCGGGCATCTATTGCCTCCCATTTTTATACCCAGACTCCTCTACTAAATTTTACTTAGGTCTCACAAAAAGGTAATTTGAAGAGAGAATGAATGAGCACAAGCGGGACGTTGCACAAAAGAAGCTTTCTACATCCCTTGCCAAAGAAGTAGCTAACCATCAAGCTCAACCCCAATGGCAGAATATCTCGAAGATCGCACCATATGGAGACGCAAGAACAGCTGCCATAAGGGAAACAGTTGAAATATTAACGCGGCAGGATGTATGCAACACAGATGTCTCTTTCGAACTACCGGTAGCTTGGAACCATCTGCTAGGCATCGCAAGATAGACTTCATGATTCTAGTTTCTTCCTAAAGTTTTCATTTATTGCTTTTGCATTAACTTTTAAGATATTGTATTCACCACGTTCCGTGGTTATTCATGCGCGTGGTCTTCACGCATGATTTCATTTGTCTTATTAGAATTTACGTTCTGTTTACAATTTTGATTCTGTATTCTCTACGTAACCGCGTGATGAAGCCGTCCGTTGACGGAGAAAGCTTGCGGAGTGAAATTCGTGTGATTTCTTACTTTGACACCAATAAATCGAATCATTATATTTATAATTAGTTTTTCTGGTGTTAGCGTCATACAATCTATATATTTCTGTACTTTCACAGATTTTCCATAGTCAGTAATACCTTTCATTTCAGAAAAGTCCGTTTCAACTTTTCCCGTATTTATACAAAAAATTCGCAAAATTGGAAACCCTGAATTTTTCAGCCGTTAAGCCAGATAATCCTTTGGCGCCGGTACTGGGATCAAACCAAGGTCGATTGGGTATCCACAAGCCGCGAGCCTTAACCACTGAGCCAGAATGTATCCGGAGTCACACTCACGTTCAAGGTAAAACTTAATGCCCGATAATGAATTTTTTTTTTGTTCACTAATGCGAGTGATTTAGTCATTTTATTTTCTGTTGGAGCTTATTATTTTTTTGAATACGTTTGTAATAATTTTACTTTTTCTATAGGAGGTCTTATCAGAAATTAAGAATTATTTTTCAGCGTGATGTTTCGAAGCAGCAAAATTCTTTGGAACTAGAGATCTTTTTTTTTTTAACTGACAATAACTTTCAATTATCTTTAAGAAAAGATTAAATCTACTGTTTTATAGTATTATTTCACAAAACTAAATATAAAATTTACTCTTGATACCTATTGTAGTTTTTGCTTTAAGGATTCCATAGACTGATACATAGATATCGTACAATCAGCTGTACAATAATTTAACTACCCGGTTTCTTACTGTAACGCAATATGTAATAGCTGGTGCACAAAATGGGGGATCGGAGAAGAAATATACTGTGTCACAATAACTAAATTTCATGCGATATGCTACCCACAATATGCGATCTTGGTACAGAACTTCAAAAATTAGTTCATTTGACAGACGGTTGAAATTTAACAGTTAATCAAACCTCAAGTATTCCCGCGAATCTCTCCTATTACCGGAATATTTTTGTCACATGCATACAGAAAAAACGAGAACAGAGTTTTTCCGTTAATATGCGGAAGGAATTGTGGAACGGTTTCTGAAAATTCAGAATTTTTCGTTTAAGACATCTCTTAAAAAGGGCAATTTATCGTCAATATAAGAAAGGAAAAAGGAATTGTGGAAAGGTTTCTGAAAATTCACAATTTTCCTGAAGTACCGAAAATCGTGAAATTCAAATTTCTTTCCGTCATTTCACAGAAAAGGTTATAACAGAAATATACTTCGTTAATTTACGAAGCGAATCACGGAAAGTGGCTCATGCATTTCAGAAAAGGTTTTACAGTGTGTGCGTCTGTAAATGATACTGTCAGGCTGCGAACAGTGCACAGAGATATCGGACGGTCAGAGAACGAAATAGGGCCTATTGCAAACGGGCTCACACATACAGATGTTGACCCCAACGTGTGTGTCTGTGTGTGTGTGTTCAGTCTAAAAAAGACTCGGAAAAAGACCACGTGGGAGATGGATGGATGAAATTCGAAAGGATGCCGGAGTAACATGGAGGAAACAAGCTGAAGACAGACAGTTGTGGAAGAAACTTGGGGAGACTTTCATCCGGAAATGGATTGATAATGGTTGACAATGATGATGATGATATATAAAGGTTAATTTTGTTTACTTCTCGCATGCATTTTTCGAACTTGTTGTTATAACTGAACTGCCAATAGTTTCTATTCCTCTGGTAGCACTAACAGTGTATCAAAAGGGTAAACAAAAGATAAAAGGATAAAGCTCTGTGTATGAAGTGTGAGAAGTGACGAGATATTCTCAGAATGAACTTCATGTGCTTGTTCAGAGATTTTACGCTGTACACTTGTAACAAAGCGTACTAATAAGGGTTAGTATTCCTGAACTGTAAGAGTATGCGTGCTGTGCCAAATATACAGTACATCGTGGTTCTGCCACCTGTGTGTACTGCAAAAAAGCAAAAATAAAAAGTGGTTGTTCATCAAATAAAACTTTAAGTTAGCATTTCAAGCGCTTTTTCATTTCTTTATAGCGCTCTGGATCATGGGCCGGCAGTTTAACTGTTTAAGTGATAAGCTAGGTTTAAGCGTTTTAGTGACAATTATTTAACTTGAAACAGCACATTGTTTTGATTGCTAGGTGCTCTTGTCTTGAGATGTGTCCGGTTGGATTAGTTAGCATTCTACGAAAATTGAATACGCAATAAAAAAAAAAAGTTTCGCGTTGTATACAGTCACGCTTAGATTTACAAATCTAAGTCGTTCCTGAAAAGCGAGTTGTATACAAGGTATAATTTAAAGCTTCCTGTGTCAGAATAGATTGCGTATACATATTTTATAGAAATATACTGTTGTAAAACTTCTTCCTGAGTGTTGTGAACAAGAGAAGCAGAAATGTTGGTGTGGTGGATGCTCTGCCGAGAGGCAGTTATTTCCCCAAACCCCAAGATTGCAAATAATGAGTTATTTCACGCGTGGCTGAGTCTTTTGTCTCTCACGCAAACACAGAAGTAGGAGGACTGACTTTTAATATCCGCCGGACGTCAGGACATTCTACTTTACAGACATAATAGCGAGGGGACAAACACCCTTTAACACTCATACCGTTGCCGATCGTCGACGGCCCCATAAAGAAACATGCTCTCTTTGGAATCGCGTAAATCTTGGTCTGACTGATGCACGCCTGGAAAAGGGTAGAACTGTTATCACTTGAATCAGAAATCACGCCCTAATGCCTAGATGTCGTGTGCTTCTTTCTACTTTTTATTTATCTGTTTTTTTGATTGAGAGTTTAACGACCACCATGAGCAACTCGATGGAATATGAGAAGTCGTAGGCTCCTAATTTAGAGCCACTGGTTACAGGGAAGGGAGAGAGCCAGTGCCACAAGACAGACACAACATCCGTACTTCATGGAGATTCGAACGTGTACCCACTTCGCACGAGCTGTGAGAAGCCAGCGTTTAGATCACTGCGGCCTAGTGTTTCTCAGCGAAGCGCAATAGCAATGGTACAAACTGTGTATACGTTCAAGAAATAAATGCCCAGTCGGTGGTTGAATTTTCAAAGACGGTGCTTCCTTGGTCTTGGGTTCGAACTGCGAGGAAGGCATGGATGTTGTATTCACCCGCACAGCACTGCGTCTCACTCTCTTCCGAAAAACGAGTGTTCCAAGGGCAAGGCGGCTCTACTTAAATTCTAATGGATGTCCTTAGACGGCAGTAAAAGAAAAAGAAACAAACAAGCAAACAAAAACGGAAGGAAGATTCTTTTTTTATTTGGGTGTTTAATAACCACCGTGAGTACCTCGATGGGCTATAAGCAGTCACCCATCCCTGATTAAGGGCCACTGGTTGCAGCGAATGAAGAGAGCCAGTGCCATTAGACAATCACAACATCCAGGCCTCACTGGGATTCGAACCCGGACCCATGCCGGACGAATAGTCAGAATCCATCGCTTAGGCCACTGTAGTGACGCGGAAGGGAGTAGAAAGAAATGGGGGGAAAAGAAGAAGTAAATGCTGTCGAATGAAAGAAATTCCTCTCTGTTCTGTGGTTGAATTTTCAAAGACGATCAATAGCACGGCGATTTTTATTTTCCAATTTTACAAAACCGTCTGAAAAATTCCACAAACTTGTGACGTGGTCAGCCCCATCCCCCAATTGTTTTAAGAATGGACCTAATCGTAATTAAACTTCTTTTTTTTTTTTTTTTTTTTTAACAACTTCTGACAACAGAGGGTATCCCTGCATGCAAACTTGATTCTGGCGATGCTGTTACCAATTTGGCAGCTAAGAAAGCGAAAAAGAGATCTAAGAAAACGAAAAAGAGATCTATGTAATATACCTTCAAGGTTAACCTTGATATTCTTGTGTCCTAATCAGTGTTCAGATCTTTCTGTCCCCACCCAATCCCATCCCAAAAATCCTGGGTTAGTTCTTTCAATAAAATCCATGTCAAAGTTGCTCTTTTCTTTCTTTCTTCAAATAGTAGATACGAATAATTTTTGTTCGTTTGTTTTTGTTAACTAACTTCACCATCCTAGGGCATCCAATCTTCCATTGCTTTTATTGACAGGGCAGTTTCAATTTATCGCAAAATCCTTTGTTACTCTTCTCTGAAATTTCCGCCTCACTTAGAGATCAGAAACAGTTTTTCTTTAGAATCTATAACAAATTGTAAGATTATAAAAAAATGTTATTATAAATTCGTACATTACTGATCAAGTTCTACGGCTTTTCTACTGTTACACACTCAAATTTATTGAACAGGATGAAATATGAGACAGCCCCCTCATTTGATGCAAAAATTAAATCGAAAGAAATATCAGTATATGCAGAGTTGTTTTTTTTGTTTTGTTTTTTTAGATAATGTTGACGGAACTTTTGAACAAAAGTTGTTCAAAAGAAAAGGGGAAGGGGTTGACTTAATAAAAAGCAGCTCAATTTCTTGAAAAATGTTTTTCTTTAAACCTTATCACTGTTGCATTGTACAAAGAGCAAAAAACATGATTTACACGCTCATATTACCCTGAATTTCGAGAGTTTTTATCCAACTCTCGAAAAGATACCAGGCTCAGATTATTCAAACTTATGCACCCACCACAAGTCATCCTGAAGAAGAAATTGAAGAATTTTATGAGGAAATTTGTCATCTAAATAATAAAGGTAAGCAGCACTTGAAAATAATTATGGGAGATTTCAATGCAAAAATAGGGCAACGGCAACAGAATGAAACTTCAGTAGGTAAATTCGGTCACGGCAACAGAAACCAACGTGGAAATACTCTCGTTGAGTTTGCAGAGGCAGAAGGGTTTTTCATCTTGAACTCCTTCTTCAAGAAAAAGCCACTCAGGAAATGGACATGGAGACATCCAAATGGGACGACAAGTGAAATTGATTTTATTATGTGTAACAAAAAATTCGTCATAGAAGACTGCAGTGTGCTAAACAAGTTCAACACAGGTAGTGACCATAGATTGGTGAGATGTAAGATGCACCTCAACCCTAAACTTGAACGTGGCAAGCTCATAAGACAAACAAAATCTATTGACATAACCAACCTTAAAAAACACCATAATACCTTCAAGTTGGAACTGAAGAACAGGTTCTCTGCTTTAGAAGGCCTAACATCGGAAGAAGTGGACATCTCTGAAGTTAACAGAAAAGTAACCAAAGCTCTTATGGAAACAGCAACAAAATTAGCTGGGTCTAAGAACAAGTTGCATGTAAATAAATTATCTGGAAAAACGAAAATGTTGATGCAAAAAAGAAGAGAGATGAGGACAACTAAAGAAGATGTGACTTCCAAAGTGGAATATATAGAGCTATGCAAGACAGTAAGAAAAAGTATCACTGAAGACGTAAGAAAATTCAACTGTGAACTAGTGAGGAAAGCAATTGAAAACAACCAAAGCCTAAAGATAGCAAAGGGACATCTCAGTAAGGGAAGAAAACAGATTATGGCACTGAGAAAAGAAGATGGTTCTGTAACAAGAAATAGAGGCGAAATTTTGACAAGAGTGAAAGATTTCTACTCCAAATTATATGAAAGGGATGATACATGCACTCCAGACATCATGAAAGATACCAGTACCAGAGTTCCTCCAGTCCTTCCAGCAGAAGTTGCACATGCAATCAAGAACATGAAGCAGGGAAAAGCTCCAGGAGAAGATGGAATTACTGTAGACATCATACAAGAAGCAAGTGGAGAAATCGAAACAGTACTCGCCCAAATTTTCACTCGATGCCTTAATGAAGGAAAAATTCCTGAGGATTGGAACACCGCTACAATGATCCTGCTACATAAGAAAGGTGACATTGAGGATCTCGGAAACTACAGACCTATCAGCCTCCTATCAGTAGTTTATAAAATCTTCACTAAAGTTCTTTCACACCGCTTGAAGGTAACACTGGACATGGCTCAACCGAGAGAACAAGCTGGATTCAGGAGTGGCTACAGCACAATAGATCATATCCATGTGCTGAGAGAACTAATTGAAAGAGCGAGGGAATATGAACTTCCATTGTGCATGGCTTTTATCGATTATGAAAAAGCCTTTGATTCGGTGAAACCATCAGCAGTTACAATGGCTCTGAAAACCTGCGGTATTGAAGATGCATACATTAATATTATTAATAACATCTATGAAAATGCAAGTGAAAAGATTAGGCTGTTTGAAAATACAACACAGATAAAAATTGGAAAAGGAGTGAAACAAGGTGACACCATATCTCCGAAGCTCTTTAATGACACATTGGAAAATGTCTTTCAATCACTGAACTGGGAAAACAAAGCGATAAAGATTAATGGAGATTATCTAACCCACCTTCGTTTTGCTGATGACATAGTAATTTTTGCAACTACCCCATCAGAGCTGCAGAGTATGATCCAGGAACTTGCTGACAAGAGTAAAGAAGTGGGATTAAAAATGAACTTTCAGAAGACAAAAGTGATGTTCAATGCTTTTTCAAGAAATGAAGATTTATCGATTGATGGAGAAAAGCTGGAGATAACAGACACGTACGTTTATCTTGGACAGCAGATATCAAGTGAGGGTCACATTGATGAAGAAATTAATCGGCGTACAAAACTTGCCTGGAGAGCTTTTGAAAGAAACAGCATAATTTTCAAGAGCAATATGCCATTATGTCTTAAAAGAAAAGTGTTTGATCAATGCATCCTTCCAGTGCTTACGTATGTTGCAGAGACGTGAACCTTATCTAAAAGAGACATACAAAGGCTGCAGACAACTCAAAGCAGCATGGAGAGGTGCATGCTTGATGTAACCAGGAGAGACAAGAAGAGGAACTCGTGGATCCGAAAAATGACAAGAGTGGAAGACATCATGATCAGAGTAAAATCCCTGAAATTGCAATGGGCTGGACATACTGCCAGAAGGACAGACCATCCATAGACAGCCGAAATTTTAGATTGGATTCCAAGGGACAGGAAAAGACCCAGAAGAAGACCACATGGGAGATGGGTCGATGAAATTCGAAAGTATGCGGGAGTGACATGGAGGAGACTGGCACAAGACAGACCGTTGTGGAGGAAACTTGGGGAGACCTTCGTCCAGCAGTGGATTGTTAATGGTTGACAATGATGATGATGATGATGATGATTACCCTGAATTATTATATTAAAGTATCTAGCAACCCGTAACAGAATTTAATAGTAGTACTTAGAAAATACACTCATCGCCAAAAAAAAAAAAAATAGTTGCACATAAAAGGACGTGTCGGATTGCAAGGCTATTCGGGAGGAATAAAAGGTTGTCAGGAACAATAAATGATTAAACATTGAGACTGATATGGGCAATATTTACTGAGCTACACGCCAATAAGTAGTGTCTCTCAGTATGGCGTCGGGCCGCCATGTTTGCTCACACAACATGCCAGACCGGCATGGAGTTGTACAAATTTTTAATGGTGTCCTGCGATAAGCCATCCCATGCAACTTGAATCTTCTCAAGCAGTTCCTGCAGATTATCGGTAGGGGTGGAGTGTGGATAGCGCGTCCAATAGCATCGCGCACATTTTCAATCGGCGACAGGTCTGGCGATGCGGCTGGCCATGGCAGAGTGTCAGTTCCTTGAAGGAAAGCTGTCGAGATAGCATCAGTATGCGGACGAGCGTTGTACTGTTGGAAAATTGCACCGGAGTGAGCGTTAAGAAAAATTAGGGCCACTGGTTGCAGGACCTCATTAGCATAACGTTGGGCTGTCAAAGTGCCTGTAATGATCTGGCAACATAGGCAATTGCACCTCACACCATGACACCAGGCCTTCTTCGACGTGTGACGCTCGACAACAAACCGTTCATCTTGGCGCTGACCACGGTGCCTCCACACACGGATTGACGAGTGACGAGTAACCGCTTTTGTCTTGGTCGTCTCCTCCAAGACAAAAGCGGGACTCGTCACTGACGGTCACCCGCTGCCATTCTGAGTGGCTCCATGACAGTCTGGCACGACACCATTTTAGTCTTTTGCAACGATGCAATGGTGTTAAGAGCAGTCGTCGTAACGGTCTACGTGCGTGTAGTCGTACGTCGTGCAGCCGTCTGCCAACTGAGCTGGCCCTTTTCGGACGATGCATGGAAGGCACCACTGCTCGCTGAATATCCACATTCGTGGCTGTTGGGTCACACCGCGCATGTCTGACAGCCCGTCGGCCTCTCCCTCCGTGGTTCGTCTAGGTCTCTTAGACCCTTCCTGTCGCTGCTGCGTGCCTTGTTCTATCCACTGCCGCCAACAGCGTGCTATGGTGATATCCGCACGACCAGTATGGCGCGCAATACGGCGATGAGACCATCTCGCTACCCAGCGATGCAGTCCCTCTCAAACTCCTCCAACTGCTGGAATTGCTTCCGAACTTTTATCCGAGGCATACTTCACTCGCAAAGGATGCAACCAACACAACAGCAAGAGTAAGAATGGCAAACACGCGCAACGGGACGACCTCATATAGTCGGTCATGCACAGCGCTACGACCCCTCCTTTCTTGCGTCACATGCGCGTCCGAGCGTGATACTTGAATCATTTGCATGTCTCACGATGTCAAACCTACCCACCAAGTTTCATTATTGTCGTTTGCTTCCTTCTTGGGTGCAACTATTTTTTTTTACGAATACTGTATTACGCTATATTAATTACGTTATTATAATAAGGTGCGGGATATATACATATACATGAGCCTCTGAGTGTTTTACTCAGGCTCTGGACGTGGCAAAGAAACACAGGAAATACGTTGTTCTCAAGTACAGCCCTTTATGTTGAATAACGAAAGCTAATTTCACTACATGCAAGTTTGAGAAAATGTAACTACTCGAAAGGTATGCATTGTTTTTCAACACTTTCATTCTTCTAAAAATAGAATCACTCCTGCGATTTCACGTTATTATTCGATTGTTCATCAACTGTCCAAAACGTATTTTTCTTAAGAACGACCATTTTTTCACAAATTTTCCATCCCACCGCAGTGGAACGAAAGTTTAAAAAAGGAAATGGGGGGAAGGGGCGGTTACAGTATTTACAAAAAAAAAAAAAAAAAAAACAGGTCAAAGAAACTGAAGAGGGGTAAGCGCTAGTTAATGATGTTTCCCCTCTATGCACGTGGTGTTTGTATTAAAAACCGCCAATGAGAAAAATTGTGAAAATATTTGAACATTATACTGCATTCTGAAATACATACTGTACTCTATAATCATCATCAAAAAACTTTCTCAGTCGACTGCTTGATGAAATTCTACCAAGGTCTCAGTCACAAAACTCTGTTTTTAGCAATTCTCAGTTCTCTTCCATGTTTTCGAATTTCATCCACCCATCTCCCACGTGGTCTTCTTCTGGGTTTATTTCTCTCCCATGGAATCCAGTGTAGTGCTTCAGTTATTGAATTGTGATCAGTTCTAATAAAATGTCCTGCTAGTTGTCACTTCAGGGTCTTTACTTTGATCAGGATGTCATAAACTCTCGTCATTTTACTGATTTGTCAGTTCCTTTTTCTGTCTTTCTTCGCTGAGCCAAGAATACTACACTGTTAAAAATTTTGTGGTAGGTTGCACCACTTTCTGAGAAAAGATAAACCAATGTGTGGTGCAAACAAAACCGAACAACATGGTGCAACCTTGTACCATAATGTGGTGCAGTTTGTACTGTAACGTTGTACAAAGTTGCATCATGTTGTTGATTTTTGTTTGCACTAAACAGCGGTGTATCTTTCCGCAGAAAGTGGTGCAGCTAGTGTAACACCACTTTTATGTGCAACCTATCACAAATGTTTAACAGTGTACTGTACAAGAATACTTCCATGCTATATGTCATCATCAGCAGCAGCATCATTACCAACCACTATCAATCTACAGCGGGATAAAGGTCACCGCAAATTTCTTCCCCACGTATATTTACACACACCGGCGGCTGAATTATAAACCTCTATGCAGATGTATTTAAACCAGGGCCCATTTAAACAACAGGCCCAGAACGTCAGATTTTGGGGAGCGCCAAACTGGAAGAGCTTTTTTTTTTATGAATATTTAATCACCACCACCCATAAAAAAATTTTACTCAAATAATTTTACAAAGTTTATTATTTTTTAAAATTTATATTATTTGTGGTCGTCATTCCATATGCATGGGCGGAGAGCATTAACTGAGCAAGAGCGTCAATTGCCATCTGTATTGGGGCTACCCAAAATGCTACAATAATTAATTGTTGTTTAGGGCAGACTGATCTTGAAACTTGTTATGTGCTGGTTTGGAGGGGGAGGGAGAGAGAGATCGAGGGGTGTCCCTGTTCTGCTGAAAGATAATTTTCAGCAGCCTCAAAAATAAAAACCTGAAAAAAGGACTTTATTGGGAGCAAAAAAAAAGTTTAACTCATAATGTGTGTAGAAAAGGATATAACTCTGGGTATAGACTATAACACGAAGTAAATTTCTCCGTCATTTTGGTCCACGCCGGGAATCGAACCCGAGTCCACTTATTCGGGAACAAGTCGTTCTACCAACTGAGCTACGCGGACGTTCGTTATTGCTGCTGTCTGCCTTTATATCGTGTGCGTCCTGCGGGGCAGGTACGTCACATCTCCCCCATCCCCACCCCGAAAGAGGGCCGGGGGCATGGCCCACGGGTCAGCCGTGACCATGAATCGTTGCAGGCAGCCATCCTCTGTAGAACGTGCACTCGAGAACTCCCAGTCAATCTGGTGTGTGGGATGCAACGTCACACACATTTATTTTTCGAAGCGCTGGAGAAGGGATTCTCTTATCTCGCGGTGTGGAAAGAACATCACACCATTGCGAGATCTTGAACGGCCGGGGCATCCGGGAAGTTCGGGCGCCATTATAACGAAGTAAATTTCTCCGTCATTTTGGTCCACGCCGGGAATTGAACCCGAGTCCACTTATTCCGGAACAGTCGCTCTACCAACTGAGCTACGCGGACGTTCGTTCTTGCTGCTATCTGCCTTTATGTCGTGTGCGTCCTGCGGGGCAGGTACGTCACAACTACTCTTCAGTAAGTGACAGTTTTGCCCATGCAAAGGCGCGTAAAAAACCGATGATTATGCCATAATTATGATGCAGTCAGACATTGGGTGGAAAAATGGAGAATTACGTAAGTGTTAATCAAATTTTCATTTGCACCGTAAGTGTTCATTAAGATTGTTTTAATATTTGCTTCTTTTCCCACATTATTGCGTCTTGTTTGGTGCATTGTATTGTTTTATAAAAATAAATGTTATTATCATATTGTGTTTATTTTTCACGAAATCCTGAAGGTCAATAATTTGAAACGTACACTTGGTACACTATGAAATAGACCTACTATATTTTTCGTTAATAATAAATATAATTGCAAAATTGCTTAACGTATCGCAATAAAACACACTCCAGACAAACAGATACATGCACTTAATGAGCCCGCACCGTTTAGCAAAAGAACAAATTTGGTGTGGGGAGACTTCCTACGTTCGGGACTTAAACGTCAGTTGCACAGCGTATATGCAAAATACTTGGTCATGTGCGTCATCACGTGTTCCAGGCAACTATTTCAGACTGATGCTCATCAGTAATGTTGACTACAATTGGGAAAAATAAATGATCTTTCGGAGTTCGGTAAAGGGCTTGTTGTGGAGCCCCGTCTGGCTGGAACGAGATTTTGAGAACAGACTGGTTTCTCAAAAGGTGAAATATCCTGGGTCTTTAGTAAGTGGAAAAATAACCCACATTGCTTGTCTAAGAAGCGTAATTGTGGCGAGACGACAATCTGTCAGGAACGTGATTGCGTCGTCTCAGAAGGCTTGTACGGAGAAACGGGAATTCCTATATGCAGCAATTTACCGAAGCATTCAACGGAGTCTATTCCCGACCCATATCTCAACGAATTATTCGCAGGGAGCTGAAGGGGATCGGTATTGGCAGTCGTATGCCTATACGGAAACCACTGATTTCTGCGAAGAACCGGAAAATTAGTCTACAGTGGTGTCACGAAAACCGTAACTGGACAACTGAAGACTAGAAAAAATCATGTAGTCCGACGAATCTCGGTACACCTTCATTTCTGCGAAGAACCGGAAAATTAGTCTACAGTGGTGCCACGAAAACCGTAACTGGACACCTGAAGACTAGAAAAAGTCATGTAGTCCGACGAATCTCGGTACACCTTCATTTCTGCGAAGAACCGGAAAATTAGTTTACAGTGGTGTCACGAAAACCGTAACTGGACACCTGAAGACTAGAAAAAGTCATGTAGTCCGACGAATCGCGGTACACCTTGTTTTGTACGGACGGTACGCAGAGAGTTTGGCGATAGCCCCATGAAGTTATGTAAACAGAACTCAAGGTTGTGGAGGTGGTGTCATGGTGTGGGGTACGTTCTATTGGTACGGAAAGGGTCCCCTGATTGGAAGATCGGGTGTTCTCCAAGGATTATCTGAACATTGTTGCGGATCAAGTCCATCCTGCAATGTGGACTTACTATCCAGCAGGTTATGGTTGTTTCATGGACAACAATGCTGCTGTCCATCGTGCAAGATGCGTTCATCAATGGTTCAGCGAGCATGACAGCGGCTTCCTTTCCTGGCCAGCACAAAGCCCGGAACTTTACTCCATTGAGAATGTATGGGTCATGTTTGGAAAACAGATCCCGGAGCAAAGTCTTCTTCCGTCAAATCTCAGCTGGATAAAGGACTGTCTTATGAACCCCTGGTACCTGGTATGCTGTCGGTGTAGATGCACTCCTACGTCTTGTGGAATCTATGCCAAACTGCATATATGCTGTGATTCAGGCTAAAGGAAGATCAACGCGGTACTGAATACAGTAAAAGTTTCTAATTCAGTGACCGGTATGTGTACACAAACGCGCGCACGCACGCACACACACACACCACACACACAAATACGTTGTAATAGCAGATGCCACAAATAGCTTTTTGTTCGTATGTTTCAAATACTGATGAAAGGTGAGCTCAAGGCACATTTCACTTTTCTTTCAAGATTTCTGTTGAGAAAAAGAAATCATATACAATTGGGAAACAATTTTCCCCGAAGAAATAATTATTCATAAATACATGGTAAGCATTGTAATGCTATCTTCCAGAACAGAGATTGGGCTTCATTACCCAAGAATTCTGCAGTTATTGGCATATTTTTACTGTATTCCATGTAACCATTTCCTTCAGAAAACTTGAAAATTTTCAACGTCCTGGAGCGGAAATCGAACCCGCACCTCCCGATTTCCGGTCGAGCATGCTAATCATTACACTTCCCAAGACAAGGAAATTCCAAACAACTGAACATATATATCTGAGGACCTTGAGATTTGCGCTAGTCGAAGCTATTCCTGCCCCATCGTAGCGTCTCACGACCTTTTCTAACATTCACGGTCGGATGTAGGTCGCAAATTCCAATGATGAAAGAACGTCATATACAATTAGGAAACGAATTTCTTCGAAGAAATAATTCTTCATAAATACATGGTAAGCATTGTAAAGCTATTATTGGCATATTTTCAAAAAGAAATCTTGAAAAAAAAAGTTTAATGTTAAATGTATTGTGTTCATTTAATTCGATTTCTAAATTGCGCTTATACGTTTTAGATTTTTCAGACAATAAATAAATGACATACATTTTATTCTACATGAAGTTTTAAGTCGCAGAAATGTGAATAAAACAAAGCAATCTCTTTGATGAAGTTTCAGTGTAAAGCTAATCACAACTTTCGCACATAAAATCATAGAAAGTGGAAATTTATCGAGCTGATTATCTGAATAACAACATAGCAATGTAATACCTTATCATCTCTCCCGCCGATCATAATGGTTTCCTTTAACCTAGATATTTATATCGCTTTTTTATTCATTGCTTTGTTGTTGTTCAGATATGTATAACGCGAATCACAGTTTTATTCTCCTCACTTTTTTATCAGCTAAGGCCCACTGTTCAAAACCACTTTTGAAAATCTCATTGAAGAAACAGAAGACCTGATGTCAAAAACTGTACTTTTTCTCTAATGAAAAATTATTGTTCTCATTTCGTCAACTACTACATATGCGTCAAGTTCCGCACTGTTTTGCAGATGGCGCGTTTGGCATCACACAGACTAAACAGTTCTGCGTTTTTAATTCATCATGGTAAGGAATCAAACGCAACAAAAGAAAAACGTACGTAATATAAACAACACTTGCCGTTTTTACACGATATTATAAAAGTCGATGATGGTCGCTATAAAACTTTAATCAAAAGGTTGAAATGCATTAGTACTTTCGGGTCTACTATAGACCCATCTTCAGATTTGAAATAATCGAACTCTGAGATTACATATGGTTATATATCAAGAACAATGCCAGATTACAACTTAAAACTTGAGAAGCAAAACACATATGTGACGTAGTCAATCACAAAGCCTGTGCTCGAGAGTCAACGTCTTGTGGGAGGGGGTACTGTTTGTTCAAAATAAGGTTCTTCCAAACCCCTCGGAATGCAATTAGGTAAATCATCATTGCAACAAGAGTCAAAGTTCTTAAGTATAAATACACTTTCTGTAAATAACAAATTTGATTTACATGATGGAGATGCCAGTATTGACATATTGTCCCAATCTGGAAAAAACTTACCACTGTTAACTGCTCTTGCCAAGGCAGTGGTTTGTGATCCGTTCTGAACATTGTATTTATGTTCTACAAGTCTAGTATGAAACTTCCTAGAAGTTGATCCGATATATAGAGAATCGTTAGTTCCTGGGTCGTTTGATCTCAACGGAATCCAGTAGTAAACACCCCATTTGTCGAGGCTTGGCACAGGATCACGGTCGCTACGGATCGATGATAAGATATTCATGGTTTTGACTCCAAAGCCGACTTGATATCTGTGGCAGGCATTCTTTAGAGCATGAACAATAAGTGGAATAAATTGTACTGACCCCACAAATCTTGGCTTCTGATTCTCCTTAGACAAGGAAGTTAGTGTCCAATTTGCAACTTTCACAATTATACGTTGAACTGTGTTTTCAGGGTACCTATAAATTCTTGCTAAGTCTGTAATTTTCTTGAACTCATGATTACGAGTAATTGAAGAAGAAGAATGTGAGAAGGCACGATTAACCAAAAAGTAAAACGTTGACAATTTTTTATCATCAGGATGAGCAGATGCTAAAGGAATTAAAGAGGAATACGCTGAAGGTTTTCTGTAAACAGAAAAACTGACAGAATGTGAAACAGGATCACGTACAAGGAAGATGTCCAAAAGAGGTAACGAATGGTTATTCTCCATTTCAACAGAATACCTGATGGTTTGATGAAAGGAAGAAAGAAAGTCAAAAAATTTAGGAAGGTCGCTGTTGGTAGACGGCCAGAAAACCAGGACGTCGTCAACGTAACGAATAAAAAGGTAAGGGTTAACATCAAATTGGCACAGAGCCTGGTTTTCTAAATTTTGAAGTAGAATTTCTGCCAACACAGGAGAAAGGGGTGACCCCATAGGGGCTCCTTCAAGCTGCCGATAAATTTATTTGTTGAACCTGAAATACGACCTCTCTTTAACAAGTTTCAAGGCACGGTGAACAGCTTGTATCTCCAACGGCGAATATAAATCTAAAGCAGACAATTTTGAATTAATAATATTGTGAACAACAGTAAGAGGAGCATTAGGAAAAAGAGAGATGACGTCTAACGAAGCCATGAAGAAAGGTTGACCAGACCTGTTAAAAGAACGAATTAAAAAAACCCCGGCAAGTGTTGTTTATATTGACTCATACACGAATTAAGCTTTAAAACGTACGTACTTTGTTACCAACATAGTAACCTTTTTCAAGAATTCGTTGTTTATAATAGTAACACAAGATATGTCTGAAAACTTTTAGGACTGTTTTTTGTTTAAATGGTGCTACTACAGCCATGCACTAGACATTTTGGAACTATTCGCTATTAAATCTGGACTGGCTTGATTCCAAGTTTCAGCAGGGCGCACAAAGCGTTTCTATTGAAAAGTTGCTTTTAAATTGGGGTAGTAAAATCTCCTCATCATATATCCAAGTAATGAGCAAAGAGTGGCAATGAATTTTGGTTTAAATTTAAACTGGCTGAATGCCAATCCTCAGTGTACACAAAGTTGTTCCACTGGAAAGTGGGATGGTGCAGTAAAATAATCTCGTCATGGATTCAAGTAGTGAGCAAAGAGTGGCAATGAAATTTTGTTTAACTCTGAACTGGCTCAGTGCCAAGTTTCAGCAATGTGCACAAAGCGATTCTACTGGAAAGTCACCGTATTCTGGATTCAAGTACTGAGAGAAGAGTGGAAAACATTTTTTTTATAAGCAGGAAAAAGTTCAACTTAATACAGTTGCAATGGAGCACGCAGCTTATGCAGATGAAGCAGAATCCTACTGGGAAAAAATATTTTCTTACTGTATGCTATTTGCTACGGCAAATTTGCAAACATTGTCCTCTTAAAAGAACACAAAGTTTTTCCGCTAGAGGTATAACCTTTTCCCTTGTTCTATCTGTTCTTGGCAGCAGTATTTAAAAAATAATTTTGCATCCCATAGCTTTTGCTATAAATAATATTTTGCGCATATTTTTTGCTTTTTCATACGTAATCTGCAATTCTACTGCTAGGTGGCGTCAGCATACATTTATATTTGTGAAAGAGTATCTCCGAGTCTAAAAATATCTAAGAAAAATCCTTTCCTGATAGGATACCCTTCACTATGAAGGTTTGTCCTCATTTCCTTCAAGCTATCTATGAGAGTTCGAGGTAATTTTCGAACCCCTAATAATGTTGTTATTGGCTTCTCGAACCCTAAATTATCGGGCATTTTTCGTAATACGTGTATCATACATATGGATGTGCATACATTTTGATTTTAGTTGTTTAGTTCCCTATCAAAGTTGGTGTAGAAATTTCTATCTCAGATGGTTTATTGTAACCAGACATCTCTTTAAAACTTGGGGGTGGACTATCGTTACAGATGAGAAAAGGCTGTTGTTACACGGAACTATGTCCTTGGACATTTTGCGATCGCGAAATGTTACAAAGATTTTGTCGGCGTTATAAATTTCTTCAAAAAGGAGGTATTCCTAGCTACTATGCTACCGGAGTTTGGCAAATTTATTCGTATAATTTTAATTATACCAGTGCCGCACGTACAGTAGAGAGATCGTTTTCAAACCTTCGTCATGTTAAATCGCATACCAGATCGACCACGGCACAATCCAGCCTTAGTGTTATGACCATTCTGCACGTACATTGGGAACTCGCGTCAATTATTGAAAGAATTTGCTATGATTAATAAAAATTATCTAAGCACAATAGATCCTCTACTGTGCTAATATTCGTGTAGCGAAAATTAAGTCGAATTTAGACTTAAAATTTTAAGAACGTTGCTGCGCTTTGAAACCAAAATAATTCAAATACAGTGAAACTAGGATTATATATATTTTTCACTTTTATACGGAATTCTGCGCTGGTCCCGATATTTTACTGTGAATTTCATTGCTTTTTCAGTTCGATTATACGTAATTCATTTATACGCTTTTTGCGATTATACCTTAAATTTTGAGTCTCAAATTATCAAAAATGCACCATTCTTTGATTAATTTATACGTACGTACCGCAGCAAGTTACAACTTTGAGGCAATTAAGACAGCGTTTTTTGGCAGCCATGAAATAGATCATTTTACTAAAAATTTACTATAGAGCATTCATAGTTCTCTGTTTTCTCTGAATTAAAGAACTTTCAAATAAGCAAAGATTAGTGAATATTTTACTTGGCACTCATACTAAATCAGATAACGAACAAATTGCTTTGAAAAGAGCGATGCTGATAAGTAAAGGATGTGCAATAGGGGTATTGAATATAAACTTACGTAAAATCGTATTTGGATTTACTACCTGCCTGTATTTTACAGATAAGGGTTTTTTTTTTCGTATACTGAAAACATACGAAAAAAAAAAAGAAAAAAAAATTAACGCAAAGAAAATAAAACGATGAGAGTCTCCAAGAAACCAGGAAATGTTGAGGTGATGATGAATAGAGATAGTGTAGAGCAAGTCAGACTATACAAATAAATCGGTAGTATAATCCTAACCAAATGGAAAATGTGACATGGAAAAAGAAAGAATTAATAAAGGAAAATAAGCATTTTAAAACAAGAACAAATTGTTTATTAATAATATGAATACAAATTTAAAGAACTTTATTAAGTGCTATATTTCGATTATAACTTTATATGGGGCGGAAACATAGACAATTGGGAAGAAAGAAGCTAAAATGTTGGAGGCATTTGAAATGTGGTTATGGAGAAGAATGGAAAAATTAAAGTGGATTTGAAAAAATTACCAATGATGAAGTATTACGAAACTAAGTATTAAGAAAAAGAAAATATAACTGAATAGGACATGTCTTAAGAGGAGACAGCCTATTGAAAAGAATGATAGAAGGGAAAATTGAAGGAAAGCGACCAAGAGGAATGGGACGACTAATGATGCTTGATGATATAATGGGCACAGGAAGCTATCAAGAATTGAAGGAGGAAGCAAAGGACAGAGGAAAATGGAGAAAGAGAACTTGCTGAGTTACCGTTAGACCTGTCAAGAGACAGAACACTAATGATGATGATGATACTGAAAATATGAAATCTCACAGAATTTCTGAACCTAGTTTTTATAATGAAATTAGAATAAAAAGAATATAACATTAGTGAAAATAGACATAGGCTTAAGGTAGCAAACAAAGTACTTACGTATATATGTTTGTATGTATGTATGTACGTACGTATGACTTACATTATAAATTAGTGTAATCTAAAATGATGTGGGTATTTTTTTCCTTTGGAGGCATTCAAAATTTTACAACATTTAACATTTTGAAATTTCACTTATAAGTTTTTTATATTTATACGTTTTTAAGGCCATCCCCTAGAAAACGTATAACGAAAGCTCCACTGTAAATATCTAGGAAATAAAGTGCTGCACTTTTCAGTGATTAACTATTTTTTTAAGCTTTCAGGCAGTCTTTGAGTGTTGTAGAACCGGATAACCTGACTATAAAATTGTATTAAAATCCTTGAAAATGGAAGATTGTAACTTAAATAAAATTGCAACTTAAATCTTTTAAAAAATTATGGGAAGTTCATTTTTAATAAATTTCATTCGTAATGCATATCAACAAATTTTTAAACACTTCGGCGTTGTACTTAAACAAGACTGAAAAATTTCCCAGACTTCCAATTATTTTTAAAGTCGACGCCCACGACACACAAACACAAAACTTACTTGCTAGGGGTCCTAAAGATATAAAAATAACGGTTTCACCCATGTATCTTCTCCTAACTGTTCAATTTGAAACTTCTTTTTGCCTAGGATGCCTTCCTCTATGAGGAACATTTTGTGCACAATTTTTCATTTTTTGTAGCACACATTTCTTCCGCTAGTGGATGCAAGTAACAGTTTATATTTGTGTATATTTTAGAGACTAAAAATTTAGTTGGTTTTCTAAAACTGGTTCTGTTCCCTGTGAACAACTCTGCTTACATTACACATTTTTAAAAATGCATAGTTTTTCCACTAAGAAGCCTAAATGAGTTCTGTTTTTTACTGAATTTTTTTCTGTCCTAAAATCTCCTTTGAAAAATCATTTTCGTGTAGTAAAGGATTCAAAACATGTGCTCACTACACCCGAGAATTCAGTGACATGTTTTTTTATTTAATTTTTTATCGTTAAGAAAATGAATTATTCAGCTGTAACTACACACAGAGTACGTATATGTACTACAAATAAGCTAAAGCCGTCAGCTCTGAATCAAAAACAAATATATATCATGTTTTATGTGTATTGTAGAAAATATGAAACTTTTTTTTATGTACATCCTGATTTTATAGTTACTGAGCTTAGTGAGATTCATGCGCGGATACCCTGCGCTAGGAGACAAGGGCGTATACAGAATGTTTTTTTTTTGGGGGGGGATGGGGGGATGACCGAAAATAAAAGTTTTTGAAATCCATCAGGACAAAATAAAAGTTAATGAAAAATAGAAATAAAAATTTAAAGCAATATTTTCTATTGTAAGTTAATGCATTTTTATTAAATTAAAGCATTTTTTCTCATGTACAGTGGTGTGCAAAAGCATTATATCACTTGCAAAAATCGTGAATTTTTAAGCTTAACTCTTTTTTTAACTAATGAAATTTCACAGTTATTCCATCATTTATATATGTCATTAGATGGTAAATTTAACGGAGATTTTAAAAATGTCTTAGTTTTTCCTATAGCTACTTCTGTTCTTAAGATGTGACATAAAATACTCGGTTTGACAAACACATTGAAGTTCATGTTAGCTGCGTATCAGTTGCTGCAGCCAATCATAGACATTCTTTTAGCTGATTGACTGCTTCCTAATGCTATCTTAATCCTACTCAAGCCTTTATAAAGGTTGACGCAGAGCTACTAGAGCGTTTAGGGCCGCGGGTGGCCTAGTGGTCAACGTTCATGACTGCCACGGAGAAGACCCCAGGTTCGATCCCAAGCAGGTACGAACGCTTGAACCACTAACTATCCTCCGTGCGTCGGATGGGCACGTTAAGCAATCGGACCCCGGGCACCTGCCCCCCCCCCCCCGGTTATAAATAAGGGCGTCTTCCTCTCCCTTTCTACCTCACTTCCGTGTCACTTTCCTATCGGGCACTCTAGCCCAAATCTCTTAGCTTCCTATTTCTAAAGGTTGTTTAAGACCTGGGGTCAGATACCCCCTTCCTAAAATTCTCTGCATCTTATCTGATCTGATCTGATCTACTGAAACATTTGGGCCGCCGATGGCCTAGTGATCAACATTTGTGACGCCACGGAGAAACCTCAGATTCGATCCTAGCAGGTACGAACGCTCGAACCACTAAATATCCGTCGTGCTTTGGATAGGCACGTTAAGCCGTTGGACCCCTGGTACTGGCCCCCCGGTAATAAATAAGGGCATCTTCCTTTCCGTTTCTACCGCGCTTCCCTGTCACTTTCCTATCGGGCACTCTAGCCCAAATCTCCTAGCTTCCTATTTCTAAGAGTGGTTTAAGACCTGGGGTCAGACAGACTAGAGAATTTTAGTGGTCGTTTCCTGTTGTTATTAGAGTATAATTTGTGCACAAGAGGGGACAACGCACCCTCTAAATACACCCCTGCTAAGAGGTGTAAAAAAAAACTGAAAAAAAAAAAACCAAGCGATGGTCCCTAGAATCGTAACGAGATCCAGGCACCGAAAACAAAGCTTTTTTTTCATTCGTGAATGACTGTTTTGCGTGAATGATGAATGAACTCCCAAGGAGGAATAGCTTATGCCATCACTACAACACAGGTCACATAATGAAATCGAGCATCGTATTAACTAACTGACATCGACGCTGCCAAAAATTAAAATTGGATGTTAAAATAGTTTCGAGTAAAGGCTGCCAAGCCTTTGTAAATGAGGACTCCATTTCACAGGCAGAAGGGAACTATGTACTTAAACACTTCAGTCATACTTCGACCCTAAATCCTATTTGCAAAATTGAAAAAAAAAAACAAAAAAAAAAACGAAAAGGTGGAACAAGAAAGCTTTTGTTACTAATGAAACCGAAAATTAAAATAAAAAATCTCATTAAGGTAAAATCAAAAAATCAAAAAAAAAAAAAAATCTGTGTTCCGTTGGACCTGAGCTGCTGCCCAGATCGCCCGCACTTGTATTCGCCACTGATTACAGTAGAACTTAAAAGCTCCGCGTAAAATAAAGTACCGTGCTGGCACAGTTTGCGTTACTGCTTTAGCTCAAAGACTTACAAGCGCTAAAAGTTGTAAATAGTCGTTTCATTCAGGCGCGTATTTAAAAGGGGCCTTGCCCCCTCTCAAAAGTGTTTCATTTTTTTATGTTTTAGGTTAAAATGCGACATGCATTAGAAAAAAAACCTGCCTAATTTAATAAAAATGCATCAACTTACATTAGGAAAAAATGCTTTAAATTTTTCTTCTATTTTTCGTTAACTTTTAATTTGTCCTGGTGCATTTCAAAAACTTTCATTTTTCGTATCCGTCCTCCCACCAAAAAATTATATTTATACGCCCCTGGCTTCATTGCAACACAATAAGGAATTGCAATGAGCATCTTCGAATATCACAGAAAAATCAAACTACAGGCCGATAAAGTTAATGTTTGTTCTTTGCTTTAGTTGCTGTTTCAGAGACCGACCGTAATAAATGAATGCATGCGTACGTCATTTCGTTCCAGACACCGACGAAGTGTGCGGAACCATATTCGGCTGCTTTCAGTTTTGCGACACGTAACCGGAGAAAGCCTCATTGAAGGAAGTACAAAATATGACTGCAGCGTCATGTCCCTCTGTGTAATATCCTATTACATCATTCGTATTTCAGTTGTTGTTAGTTGCCTGATACATGTATCGCATTAAAAAAAAAAATTTTTTTTTTTTTTTAAGATTCGGGTTTTAATATTCCTGCTGAAAATCTAAGACCAAAAGATCGCCTGTCCCTAATTTAGGGCCACTGGTTCCAAGGAAGGAACAGATCCAGTGCGGAAAGGCACACCCTCCAGCAACGCTTCTTCCGGGACCCGAATCCATGCCCAATTAAACAAAAGGTCAGAAGCTCATGCCCCTTAGAAGTGAGGTATTTAAGGGGAGTCCAGGGAAGTCAGGAATCCATAATTTTCCTTTTCAATTGCTGATTGAGATGCCGTTTAAACACTCTACGTAAAAAAAAAAAAAAAGGTTGCACCCGTGTCGGATTGCAATGCTATTTGGGAGGAAGGTAAAGGTTACCAGGAAAAATAAATGATTAAACATTAAGACTGATACGGGCAATATTTATTAAGCTACACTCCAATATGTAGTGTCTCTCAATATAGCGTCGGGCCGCCATGTTTGTTCACCCAGCATGCCAGACGTCTCGGCATGGCGTTGTACAGGTTCCTCATGGTGTCCTGCGATAAGCAATCCCATGCAGCTTGAATCTTCTCACGCAGTTTCTGCAGATTGTGCGGTAGGGGTGGAGTGTGGATAGAGCGTCCAATAGCATCGCACACATTTTCAATCGGCGATAGGTCTGGCGATGCGGCTTGCCATGGCAGAGTGTCAGTTCTTTGAAGGCAAGCTCTCGAGACAGCAGCAGTATGCGGAAGAGCGTTGTCTTGTTGGAAAATTGCACCGGAGTGAGCGTTTAGAAAAGGTATGGCCACTGGTTGCAGGACCTCATTAACTTAACGTTGGGCTGTCAGAGTGCCTGTAATGAACACCAAAGGTGATCTGGCATCGTAGGCAATTGCACACCACACTATGACACCAGGCCTTCTGGACGTGTGACGCTCGGCAACAAACCGTTCATCTTGTCGTTGATGACAGTGCCCCCATACACGGATTCGTTGGTCATCTCCTCCAAGACAAAAGCGGGACTCGTCACTGAAGATCATCCGCTGCCATTCTGAATGGCTCCACGACAGTCTTGCACGACACCATTGCAGTCTTTGGCGACGATACAATGGTGTTAAGGGCAGTAGTCGTAACGGTCTGCGTGCGTGTAGTCCTACGTCGTGCAGCCGTCTGCCAATGGTGCTGGCACTAATCGGACGATGCATGGAGGCACCACTGCTCGCTGAATATCCACATTTGTTGCTATTGGGTCACACCGCGCATGTCTGACAACCCGTTGGTCCTCTCTCTCTCTCTCTCTCTCTCTCTCTCTCTCTCTCTCTCTCTCTCTCTCTCTCTCTCTCCGTGGTTCGTCTAGGTCTCCCATAAACTTTCTGTCGCTGGTGCGTGCTTTGTTCTATCCACTGCCGCCAACAGTGTGATTTGATGATATCCGCACGACAGGTGTGGCGCGCAATACGGCGAAAAGACCATCCCGCTTCCCGGAGCCCGACGACGCGGCCCCTCTCGAACTCCTCCAACTGCTCGAATTGCTTTCGAACTTTTCTCCGAGGCATACTTCACTCGCAAAGGATGCAACCAACACAACAGTATGAGTCAGACTGGCAAGCACGCGCAACGGGACGTCCTATATAGATGGTCAGGCACAGCGCTACGACCCCTCATTGCTTGCGTCACATGCGCGTCCGAGTGACACTTGAATCATTTGCATGTCTCACGATGTCAAATCTACCTACCAAGTTTTATTCCTGTCGGTTGCTTCCGTCTGATTGCAACCATTTTTTTGGCGTAGAGTGTATAATAACTTCATATTAAAACTTTTTACAATTACATAATTCGTACGCTTTTTCTACCCTAGTTTGTGAGATTAACGATCTCAGCTTTAATTTTATATATTTAAGTACATTATGTTACATGGTGAAGTTTTTCCACATATCCAGTAGCGCAGCCAGGGAACATGACCGTATTAAGGGAAGGGCCAGGAAGGAGAGATGAGGCCCACAGCTCCCAATACACTGCTCAACGTAGGATATTCCACACAATGTGTGACGTATACTCTAATTTAACTTTCCTTTTTAGTTTCTTTCTCTATACAAATTTGAGTTCCTTCTCCTTATCATTTTTCAAACTTAACGTGATACCTTCTCTCCCGCAAGAGTATGGTTGGCAACACAGTGAGTTCGGAACGTATGACGTGTGTATGTGTCCGATGAGAACTGAACGTTATATAATGTTTGAGCAGAAGCAAAAATGTGGAGGTGATGGTAGTATGATGATATAATAGTAGTTGCGGAAGTTAAAGTATTTTTGAAGTTGTGATTTCTTGACGTCTGCGTGTTTAATATTTAGAGCTAGTGTTTTTGTTTCTCGTTAAACGTTCTCTAACAAGTTATTGGAATTTTTGCACTAATGTTGTTGAAGACTGAGTCATGCTAAGGTAGTTTTTGCTGAATAAAGACTAATAGTAACCTTTTCTGAAGTTATTTGATTGACAACTGATTCGCTTAAAAGTGAAGTTATTAAGAACTGATTTGTGTATAGTAGTCAGTCAGCCAATCTTCACGATCATTACGCATGTAGGAATGCACGAAGTGAGGCGAAACTTACCATGCAGACAAGTAGGTGAGAAAAAAAGTGATTTAGTTTATGAGAGATTACATGAATGCGATCAGCGAGCAAACCGTATAATGTGGCATGAGTCACTAGGTCGTACGATCGCCATGCTTGGCTATAAATTCGGCAAAATGGAGTGGCATCGAAGGCGAAAGTCCCCGGATAGTGTCCTGAGATATAGCTGACCATGCGCCGTTGACCTGTGTCCCAGATCGTCGCCATTCCGAGGGGGTCGTGCAACAGCGTTAAGTTGGCGACCCGCAAGTTCTCTATACGGAAGAAGTCTGGGGATCGTGCTCGAGAGGTCAGTGTCTACTGATGTTTGTAATGTGCGACCGAGCGTTACCTGTTGAAACTAGGCTGTAGGAATATGACGGAGATACGGCAACAAGATGAGGCTGCAGCACATCATCGACGTATCGTCGTGTTGTCATTGTACCCTCAATGCATGCGAGCGGTGAACGGTTGTTGAAATTGAAAGCGTCTGAAACCATGATACCCCGCTGAGGAGCCGTATGACGCTCACGGATGGCAACAAGATCAACTTGGTGACCACGTCGTCTCCATACTCTTAATCGGCAATCTTAGTTACTGAGACGGAAGCTAGACTCGTCGCTGAACACGGCATGGTCCCTTTCGTCCTGCCACGCATGTCTGGTATGGCACCACTGCAACTTTGCTCCACGATGTGCTGCGGTGTATGGCAGTCATCTCAGTAGCTGGCTAAAACGCAAGCCTGCCTCATCCAATGCGATTCACAGTCCGGGTCTATACGGGGATGTCTATAGTTGCCTGTACACCTCGTTGATTGTCATCCGCTGTGGAATGTTGAGCTTCAACGGCTTGTCTTCAAATGCGGCGGTCAGTGGGTTCGGACGTCCGCCTAGGTGCACTAGTTCCACTACGGTGGCACACGTTACCTCTCTCCAACCACTGCCGCCACATTAGTCCAACAGTTGTTGCATCCTGATGAGCTTCTGTCGCGATGCAACGCAGGAACCAATCAGCCGTACGTATCTTCATGATGAAGCCTCTGGTAAAGGTGTCCGTGTGACGGTGGGGTTTCCGATGACCCAGGCATTCTTACTCCTTACACGTGCTTTGGCCACCGAGATCACTCGGATTTAGTGGCCCATACGCCCAGGTGAGTACGATCGAGTTTAGCTATGCCGAACCGTTTTGACTTTTTATCTCCTTCACCTATTACGTGTTTGGTTCGCAACTGCAACCATTTCCATAACCAAACTGTCGACATATACTCACCAATCTGTATGAAGCTCCGAAAAATACTTCCTGGTGTGGCATTTTCTGTGTCAAACAATGTTTATTCCGTAAAACTTTCACAAAATACAAACAAAAAACGGGTACTTTGTTTCTTCAACCTTGGTTTCAAGAAGTGATAATCGTCGAGAAAAAGTCCAAATAAGAAAGAACCTTCGAAGTGTATTCTGTTCTTTTTTCCACCTCTCTCTCTCTCTCAGCAAAATCTCTCTCTCTCTCTCTCTCTCTCTCTCTCTCTCTCTTTCAGCAAAATATCTTTCAATCATTGAACTGGGAAGACAAGGAGACAATCATTCATGGAGATAGTTTTCCACCATCATTTTGCTAATGACAAAGTCATATTCTGAAATAGCTGCAGAGTATGACCTAGGAACTTGCTGAGAAGAGTATGGATATGACATAAACTGAAATACCTACTAACAAGAATATGGATGTGGGATAAAAGAAGTACTTACAGAAAACAAAATTGATGTATAATGCTTTTACAGGAAATGAAAATTTTGAAGATGATGGGCAAATTTAGAAGTAACTGCTGGGTCATTTCCATGTCAAATCACCGACTTTTTTTTTTTTTTTTTTTTTTTTGCAAAATGTAACCCACCGACTCGGATTTCAATGAAACTTGGCAGGTAGATATACCGGATAAAGATATGGTAAAATCCTAAGTTTCAGTTTTTTAAACCTTATAGATTTTAAAATACAGAGCTCCAAAATTTAGGCGAACACCCACTTTGCAGCTGTGCAGTAGCATGTCACTTTTTACATAACATGCTGTAGTTTGTGTGCTACTGAATTTAGGAGAATGAAACTTTGTAATCACATGGAAAAGAGTCCCTACATATTGAAAACACCTTTCAGTTTACCTGAAACACCAGCTAAGTGAGCGCCACCTAGTGGTGAAATGAAAAATTACAGCAAAATTTAGACATTTTATGGGAGGCTATGTAGAATATTGCTCTGGCATGAGGGAGATATTTTTTTTTCATATTGATGTTTAACACATCCTATAACATATTTGAAAAAAATGGTGGTTATCAGCATATTTTCTCAGATGGTTAAAATTATCTAAATTTCATAGAGGGCTATCCTTCGACAGTTCAGCCATTCTGTTCTACAAACCTGTCCCACCGTTTTGGGTTTTGCTGAAAATTAGAATGCAGATTTACCTAACAAGCTGCAAAACAATGCAAATTTTTTATCTTCCACATTCCATAGTTTGCGAGATACAGCACTCGAAAGTTATGCTTAACCACTCGTTCAACAGCAAACTGATCCTGTTTCAACTTGTGGAGTCTATTACGTACATGGTACCTTTTAAGTTGAAAACATGTGTACATGTACAGTTACTGAGTGTAGTGCTGGCTTTTAAATCCAAACATTTAAATACTTTTTATTTAAGCGTAAGATCCATAAGGAACTCGGTCCTGTAACCACAGTGCTCAGTATGAATAAATGCTGTTATTAACAGTTAATTAAACTGAAGTGATGAGTAAGAAATAAAATCATATGTTTAAAATAAGTGTCATCTTTCAAGTAGCTGTAAAAATACCACCGGAAAAAATCAGTTGTTTTTAAAAATTAACTGCAATTTGCATTATCCTGAATCAATGGTGGAATAAGTTATAATTACCTGCATATTAGTATTAAGCTGCTATTCATTCTTTGGCTGAATGCTATAATATTCAGTTACACGAATAACAGATGTTGTTCTACAGTTTTTTCCGATGCATGCCTCAGTGGGAGTTTTTTAAACTGTAGGGAACTTTTCTGTGCTGCACACCACTTAATCTGAACAGCTTTCGTGCCTTCTTTACGAACATAATATGCTCGGGCCGTGCCTATCGTCATTGGGGGTTGCACTGTACACAATATATGCTGCATAGGCACATAGCATATATCATCATGAAGTGGCCACTAAAATGACTTTGCAGGACCATGTGGAAGCAAAAACTTAATTTTCACGTCTTCATCCTTTTCAATATCAGTGATCATACCAAAAAATCAGTTATTATCATATATGCATGCTACATAGCATTGAGTGTGCAACTGTGGTCGATTTATAAGTTCAGTGCTACTTTTGAAGTTAAATATCAAACAATATTTGTCATCTCTACTTATCCTCTTCATTCCTATGGTATTTGACGAAAGTGGACAAAAATAGTGAAAACTCCTGGTTCCTGGAATAACTGATGTTTCTAAAAAACGTTCCCGTACGTTGTTTCGTACAATTTCAATTTCAGGCTTTGATGTAAAGTGAAACTCAATGTTTTTTATGTTGGCAATGCAAAAATTAAAGGCCTCCATCGGTTTTGCGATTTGATATTTGATAGGTCGTTGCAGGCTTGCTCTGCTTACAATTCGCTTCACTGTACCACCAATACCATCGCAAGATGATTTCCCGTGGCTAGAGGCAAAAAATGACCATGACGCAGATATTAAAAAATCATTTTCATGCTTGCACAAATTCAAAAAAATTCTTGCAATTTTTATATTGAGCTGCACACCCATCTGTAAAACAGTGAACCTTCACAATTTCTGGATATTTATTCTTGATGTACTGCATTGTTGTTTGTTGAATTCTGTACACCATACAAGCATCGTGGTCCAGATCGTCAGAAAAGAAGCAGTGATTGGAGATTTCAAGCAACTGTGGCTCACCTCTTGTGTACATAATAACTGAGTGAACTGTGCATGCCTCTGATGTCCAATGATAGCCTTGTGACTCATCTTGTATGCCAAATGAGTAGTTCTCACTGAAGTCCATAAAAATAATTGCCATGTCTAGCGTAAGCATTTCTTTGAGTTCCTCTAGAAACCTGGATTGTTCCTTCGCAATGTATGCATGTGGGATAAGTTTTTCCATCTTCAACAATAGCATTTGAATAAAATCATCCATTGTTAAAGTTTGTTTAATTAATTCTGTTCTTCCACTTGATACTCACTGATTGAGTTCTATGGTATCATTTTCATCATGGTTTTCAAATTTTGTTTTCAAAAAATTTGCTAAGTTATCTGAAGATGAGCAGTTTTTCCAGTGTATGAGCATGCAGTTACGATCTAACCCGTTAGTGTTTCATACGATTCCTTGAACTGAGCAGCATTCAGAAGTAATATAACATTTTGATGTGTAGTGCACACACATACAGAATGAGTACCAGCAGCACCAGCTAAAACACACCCTTTTGGTCTTACACTGCAAAATTTTGAAAATCCAGCCTTTCTGTCAGGATATTGCTGTTTAAAAGAGCTATACAGGTCTTTTAAGATTGCACAAAATTAGCCTCTTCTGCACATGCTGATTTCTTCTGATGCTTACAAAATCCGTCTTTCCTGACATCTGCCGAGAAGTGTCATCATAAAATTCCCGAATTAATTGCAATGTTTAATTGCTCAGTTTTTTCCCTATTCTTGGTTCTGGTAGTGACATAATTCCTGTTTTCTTAATCAGTTTTTGAGATTGTCGCACTAGATATTCTGACACCTGAAATGTTTCAATAATCATCTTTTTGGATCAGGATGGAGGTGCCATTGTTAGCATTCGGATTTTTTTTGCCTGTTCAATGTGGGAAGTTTCTCTTTCATCAGAGCCACAAGCTTATCTAAATCTTTGGCCTTTTGCTTTGTTGCACTGGTCTCAGGGGTATCTTCATTTTCAGAGCTTGAAAAATCATGTTGCACTATACTGGCAACTTTATGTTTTACACTTGATTGTATTTGTTTTATTGTCCTTTTTCCATATGACAGTCTTCTGTGCTGTGGTACAGAATGCAGCTTCAAAGGAGAACAGCCAATATTACTCATGCCCATATTGATTTCGTCCAGTGTTTGTTCTTTTTCTACTGATTCTTGTAGTAGCGTTAATTCGTTATCACTTGTGCTTTCACTTTCATACTGTGCAGCTGTGATGTCTAAACCAGATTCACAGCTTTCTTCCTCTAGTCTCATAGCCCTATATCTACAGTTACAAAAGATCTTCTGCTCAGGTTTGATATTAACATGTTTTTGCATAAATCCCTTTGCTAATCGTAGACTGACCATCCTTAGGGAGATCCTAACAGATTTTTTATGAACTTGAAATGGATTGCAGCATGATTTTTGTTGTTCCTCAAATTTTGTTGTATAGTAGTATTCATGATGAAAACATAATGTCACAATACTTCCAAAGTCTGCTATTTCAGCGCTTAAACACAGTATTTCCTTATCAACTTCACTTATCTCCTCAACTCTTTTCAGTTCCTTTTGTGACACATAACATGTTTTGTAACATGGTGCTTGGGTCAACTGCTCAACACAGCAGAGGTTTTGTTGATCCGTTATTAAGGAAGTAAGCAGTAAGAGAATATGTACAAACTAAGAAAACTTCCCCTCTCAGCAAAAGAACAGTAACAGTTAACTTAAATCTTACTCTCTCAGGAAGTTAAAACTCTTAACTGAAAGGCAAACCAAATGGGTTAACAGACTAAAGCCAGAGTGCTAGTGAAACAAACCAAAACAAACAAACTAAAGCCTCATTGGCTTGTTAGCTAAAACCAAAACCAAAACTAAACTTTGATCGGCTGTTGGAAAAACCTAACCAAAACTAAACATTTATTAGCAGTTGGAAACCAAACCAAAATTAAACATTTATTAGCAGATTGGAAACCAAACCAAAACTAAACATTGATTGGCAGGTGAAAACCAAACCAAAAATAAAAATTGCCTGTCAGTTGAAAACCAAACCAAAAATAAACATTGCCTGTCAGTTTAAAACCCTACTGTCAGTGACTGGAAGTTTAAAACCCAAAATAAAACTCCATTCCCTGAAACATATTTCAGAAAGTTCTTGTCTTTCAACATTTTCTCTAATACATCCCCTTGTGATGATTAAATCAGCTGATAAAGCAAACTTGTGATGATTAAATCAGCTGATAAAGCAAACTTGTGATGATTAAATCACCTGATAAAGCAAACTTGTGATATGTTGAAATGTGTTCTATGCAATGCTAAAAATGGTTACTCCTGTTGATGCTTTGTGAACTGATACTCTGAAAAATTTATTTCACATAATGTTACAAAGTAGTTAAAAATTAGTCAGTGCTTAAAAATTTCTATTTGATTTTGTTTCACTTTGTCAATTGTAAAAAATGGAGCAAAAAAACTGCAGATTGAGTCCAAATTATTAGTTATTAAGAACATAGGAATTTATTTTTTCATCTATAAGGAATACATTTAAAAATAGTTAGCACCTAAATTTGATTTGGAAATTTACCAAAACTTGAAAAAATCCTTGTAATTATGGTATACAAGAAATTACTTTTTTTTTTTTTTTTTTTTTTTTGGATCTTGTTGCTACCTAGTTAGCAATTTATTAACAAAATTACATGTTTGATTATTCTCAAGGTATGCTACAGGGTTGAAATTTTATGTAAAAAATGAGCAAACTATTTCTTTTCATTTTTGCAGAGGTTCTTACCACTCAGCATGTGAGAGTAACTATATCTTGTGAACACACACTCTCTCTCTCTCTCTCTCTCACACACACACACACATGCACGCAGGTGTGCACACACACGCACAAAGATTTAAGTTGAAAAGCTGCCACATGATATGCTTCATCATTTGCAACAGGATCAGTTTGCTGTGGGTCTGGTACGATTCGTCCACAGACGATTGGTCTAATGCCGATTTGTCCAAAGGGACTATTCGTCCAATGGACAATCGGTCCAAAGGTACGATTCGTTCAATGGTACGATTGGTCCAATGCCAATTCGTCCAATGGACGATTGGTCCAATTCCGTCCTATCTGTCCGAAGTGCTACTCGTGCTATAAAAGTCTCGTCTGTTCTGATTCTATCTCCGATGTTATACGAAAGTAACGGTAGTCCAAAGAATGTAAAATTATGTTATATTTCATATGTAATATTGTGGTTACATATTTTTTTTTTTTTTGGAATCGCGTTTTTTTGTTATACTGTCCTTGTTGCCGTATGAAGTTACTGATGTACGAGCTTCATGTTTCAATTATCAACTTATCAACTTCAATGTTTTCTTTTGCATGAAATAATATAAAATGCTAGTTTTCCGTTTCTGTTTGTAGAATGCAGTGGCGTTCCGCCAACTGCCCAATGGAAACAACTGGTCGGGGTTTGGACAGAGGCCTTTTCAACAGTTTTTATTCCAGCGATGTCATATTCATAACGTTTACATATCAAATCAAGTTAATAATATTGCGCTTTTACGTAAACACGAAATATTAATTCATAGGCCCTAGGCCTAGGCTTTTTTAACAGTTTTAATTCTACCGATGTCAGATTCATAAGGTTTACATATCAAATCAAGTTAATAATAATGAGCTTTTACTTAGGAACGAAATATTAATTCATAGGCTCTAGGCCTAGGCCTTTTTATGACTTTTTATTCTACCGATGTCATATTCATAACGTTTACATATTAAATCAAGTTAATAATATTGCGCTTTCACTTAAGCACGAAATATTAATTCATAGGCCTGCTGCTTAGGTGCCTTGCAAAGACCTCAGAAATGATACGATGAATGCCTTTTATAAAGTTTTATAAAATGTTTACAAATATCAAATATCTAGGATGTAACTTAAAATCTTCTAAAAAGGCCCGCGACCTAGGTGCCTGGTAGATAGCTGAGAAATGATACGATGAATGCCTTTTATAAAGTTTTATAAAATGTTTACAAATATCAAATATCTAGGATGCAACTTAAAATCTTCTAAAAATGCCCGCGACCTAGGTGCCTCGTAAAGACCTGAAGAATGATACGATGAGTGCCTTTTATAAGGTTTTTTAAAATGTTTACAAATATCAAATATCTAGGTTGTAACTTAAAATCTTCTAAAATTGCCCGCGGCCTAGGTGCCTTGTAAAGACCTGAGAAATGATTCGATGAGTGCCTTTTATAAGGTTTTATAGAATGTTTACAAATACCAAATATCTAGGTTATAACACAAAATCTTCTAAATAGGCCCGGGGACTAGGTGCCTCGTAAAGACCTGAGAAATGATAGGATGAGTGTCTTTTATTAGGTTTTATAACATATTTACAAATACCAAATATCTAGGTTGTAAATTAAAATCTTCTAAAAATGCCCGCTGCCTAGGTGCTTTGCAGATAGCTGAGAAATGCTCCATTGAGTTCCTTTTACCTGGTTTATGTAAAATGTTTACAATTACCAAATATACGGAAATTATATTTCAAATGGATTTAAAGAGGAGAATAATTTAAATTATTATTCCTTTCTGGAAAATAAAAAAGTTTACCGTTGATAAGATGATAACATTGGACGAATCGGCGTTGGACCAATTGTACCGTTGGACGAATCGGCATTGGACAAATCGCACCATTAGACGAATTGGCATTGGACAAATCGGACATTGGACCAATCGGCATTGGGCCAATCGTCGTTGGACGAATCGTCCGGGGCCGGTTTGGGGTTGAACGAGTGGTTAGGCCTAACTTTCGAGTGCTGTATCTCGGAAACTATGGAATGTTTAAGATGAAAAATTTGCAGTGTTTTGCAGCATTGTTAGGTAAATCTACATGCTAATTTTCAGCAAAATCCAAAACGGTGGGTCAGGTTTGTAGAACAGAATGGCTGAACTGTCGAAGGAGAGCCCCCTATGAAATTCAGATAATTTTAACCAAATGAGAAAATATGCTGATAACCACCATTTTTTTTTTCAAATATGTTATAGGATGTGTTAAAGATCAATATATAAAAATTATCTCCCTCATGCCAGAGCAATATTCTACAGAGCCTCCCATAAAATGTCTAAATTTTGCTGTAATTTTTCACTTCACTACTAGGCGGCGCTCACTTAACTGGTGTTTCAGATAAAATGAAAAGTGTTTTCAATATGTAGGGACTCTTTTCCGTGTGATTACAAAGTTTCATTCTCCTAAATTCAGTAGCATACAAACTACTGCATGTTATGTAAAAAGTGTCCTGGTACTGCACTGCGCCGCCCCGGTGGCGCAGTGGTCTAAGGCGCTGGCCTCTGATCATTCGTCCGTAAGGGTTCCGGGTTCGAATCCCGGTCAGGCATGAATGTTGTGTTTGTCTTACGGCACTGGCTCTCTCCCTTCCCTGGAACCAGTGACCCTAATTTAGGGACGGGCGACTGCTTATAGCCCATTGAGTTGCTCACGGTGGTCGTTAAACCTCCAATGAAAATAAAAAATACTGCACTGCTGCAAAGTGGGTGTTCGGCTAAATTTTGGAGCACTGTATTTTAAAAACTATGTGGTTTAAAAAACTGAAACTTAGGATTCTCATATCTTTATCGAGTATATCTACCTGCCAAGTTTCATTAAAATCCGAGTCGGTGGGTGACATGGCCTCGGTGATCTGACATGGAATGACTCTGCTGCTTACATGTACCTTGCACAGCAGGTATCAAGCGAGGGTCACATCGAAAAAATTAATAGGCATATATAACTTGGCTGGAGCGCATTTGATAGAAACAGTAGAATTTTCAAGTGCGCTTAATTTACCATTACGTCCTAAAAGAAAAGTGTTTCCTCAATGCATCTACCCAGTTCTTACTTATGGATCAGAGACATGCACCTGAACCAAAAATGTCATGCAGAGGCTACAGACTACTGAAAAGTTGCATGGTGACAACTTTTTCTTGACATGCTTGGTGCGACTAAGAAAGATAAGAAAAGGAACTCATGGATTAGGAAAATAACTAGAGTTGTGAAGATCCTGAAGTGGCAATGGCTGGACATAAGAGGTGTCTACTATTCTTAACTATATACTGAGCAAAATTAGGCGACCTAACGGCCATAAAAGAGTCGTAATCAACTTACGAAAATCACCGTCTTTATTTTTTATCCAGGTACTTCAGTACAAGAAGGGAATTGGAGATAATTATCATCAGCATATAACATAGTTAGCAGCTCTTCTTTACACTAAATGCCACAACTGAACCTCTACATCCTGAAGCTACAAAATCTCGGAACTGCAACTTCTTTACACATAGCTGGTCGTGAAAATACACTCACGGACAATGAAATTTGCGCGCCAAGAAGGAAGCATCGGATTGAACTGACATTTTATGGACGTAATGATACAGATGAATGATACACATGATGGCAAAAACAGAGCTGCAGGACAATTACAGAGAGATCTGTGGCACGCAGTCCGGCCATCTTCAATAGCGCGTCCCACTGCCGCGTGCGGCAATACATGCGGCAATACCGTCCGGCATGGAGGCGAACAGACGCTTGATGTTGTTCTGCGGCAGACTGGCCCACACGTGTTGGACGGTGTGCTCCAAATCCAGGACAGGGCGGCACGGCAGCAGCAGGCGTTTCAACTGGTCCCACCTATGCTCGATAGGAGAAATGTACGGGGAGCGGGCAGGCCATGGAAGTGTCTGGACATGACGTAGGTAGTCCTGTGCAACCCGTGCCGTGTGCGGGCGGACATTATCCTGCTGGATAGCGCACCTAGAATTCCGGCCAGAAATGGGAGCACATGGGACCGTAGGACCTCATCCACATACCGCTGGCCCGTCATTTATCCACGTACCACTACTAGAGCTGATCGGCTATCGTAGGCAATGGCTCCCCAGACAATAATTCCTGCAGTGGGGCAGGTGTGGCGCTCGATACCGAGGTTGGGATTGTGCCGTTGACCCGGGGACCTCCACACCCGGACACGATGATTATCTGTCCACAAAACGAAATGTCACTCATCGCTAAACACCACACGTCGCCAGTCTGTGGCGTTCCACGTCACTCTGGTCTGGCACCGCTGCACACGGAGCCGGCGATATTCCGGTGTTAATGGCAACACACATGAGGGGAGCTGGGATCGCAGATTCGCTTCCACGAGGTCTCTGGAAATGGTTCGTGGGCACACAAGAGCCGCTACATCTGCCTACATAGTGGGCCGTGTCCCCGTGGGATCCGTTCGTGCCTGGCGCCCGATCCGTCGATCCTCTCTACCGTTGGTCCTTCTGGTCCGTCCGGAGCCGCTCCGCCGTGTGGCAGTGCAATCACGTGTTTACTGCTCCCAACACAGTCGAATGGTATGGTTAGAACGATGCACGTGGCGGGCTATACGGCGCGCCGACCACCCTGCGGTTTTCAGCCCAATGATCAGGCTTCTCTCAACGTCCGTAAGTTGTGTAAATCGACGTCTCTGGCTTCTACCCGGCATTATTGTCACTCTGTACTCTTGCTTGCTTCGGCCGGTGCTTTTCGCTTTCATGGGGCATCGACTACAGGCCGGTTTATAAGGCTGCCGGTTCGTGCTTGCAGCGCCACCATAGGGTGTGCGGTCAGGCGCACTCACACCAAAACGTGGATCATTTGCATACCAGCACGCACTCTAGCTATTTGCAAAGTTCCGCGGTTGTAGCATGTTTTCTTCTAGGTGCGCACATTTCATTTTCTGTGAGTGTACAACGTGATGTAACGTTAATCTATCCACACCACAGCACCTGTTTTTCTGCTTGCTCCAACATTATATAGGTCATTCTTATCATGTCAAAACACACACGTCACTCACCCTGACCTCAAGGCTGATGCGACAAAAACATTCTTTGAGTGAGAAATATATAACTTTACGTTTGAAACGCTTTAAAGAGAAATGAACTCAAAATTTACATGAAAAAAGAAACGAAAAGTGAAAGTTAAATTAGAGTATATGCCATGCCACCATTAGACGACTGAAGTACTAGACTCGATACCAAGGGTGAGAAAAGACCCAGAAGAAAACCACACGGGAGATGGGAGGATGAAATTCGAAAGCATGCTGGAGTGACACGGAAGAAACCTGGGAAGACCTTCATCGGGCTATGAATTGGGAATGGGTGGTGAGGATTTTTACCAGCAGCATAGACCAATTCCAGATACAAACAATTTGCTGCTAAAAAACTGATCGGTGTGTGTGTTTGCCAGAAATAATATTATTATTTTTTACTATGGGATATAAAACATGTTATTTTGGTTTTGACTACATGATAGAAGGCAAGTCTTTTTGGTACTAAATTTTTCTTTCCCAAGGCAGATTTCCTCTTCTTTCAACTAAATTCTTACGTTGCTAAAAAACAGTAATCGTACTAAAGCGTACCGGCTTTTCCGACAGCAAATCATTCGTAGAAACACTTTTACTTCCCAGTAAGCTAGGGCAGCAACAGCCAAGCGAATTGTAGTGAGGCGAAAGAGTAAGTGACGATGATATAATCTTGTAGTAAATCTGCGGGAGATATCTCCGTGACAGTCGCCCGTATTTGTACGACCGCAGAATTTCACAGCTACATTTCTACCGGTGAGATATGTACTGGTGATATGACGTTGCCATTAGACAAACTTCTGGAATTGTGAGGCATTGTTCTGATATCTGGAAATCAAATGACTAAATACTATCTTCTTTTCAGTCAATGAGCGAAATCCTCTGTAGGCCTTGTTCTTATCAGTCGTATATTTACTGATGTGTTTTACACGCAACTATAGACTTTTTTCATTCCCCCCCCTTCGCTGTCGGTATCTGTTATGTATCTCATGATCGCTCTTTTTAGTGCGTTAATTCCTTTTTGCCTTATTCCACCCGAACTGAAATTGCGTATATGATTGGGTTTCCCAAGTGAAAGAAGTTATATTTATCTGATTGACTCTGTTAAGACAAATAGGAATGATTTATGCGTGATGCCGAAGTCAAACTGACTTTATTTGAAGTTCCAGGACTTCAGAGATATCTGTATCACAGGGAAAGAACAGCACGCGAGTTAGACCCCGAGGGATCTTTGTAAGGGAATATTATTCTCGAGGCTTTTTTTTTTCTCAAAAGCCTACACTGTAAAACATTTTTAAAATTCATGAGCCTCTTTCCGTGATTTCTTTCGTGAATGAACGATGCATATTTTTGATGCTACTTTTTTCCGTGAAATGATGGGAAAAACTCTGAATTGTACGGATTTTTTCGTACGCCAGAAAAATTCTGAATTTTCAGAAACCTTTTCTTATATTGATGGTAAATTACCGTTTTCAAGATGTGTTAACAAAAATTTCTGAATTTTCAGAAATCTCTCCGGAATTCCTTTGTTATATTAACGGAAAACTACGTTTTCACTTTTTGCGTACCCATATGACCTAAAATTTCTGGTAATAGGAGAGATTCACGGGAATACTTTAGGGGATTTGATTAAATGTTAAATTTCAATAGACTGTCGAAGTATTTGATTTTGAAGTTCTGTATAAAGATCGGATATTGTGGATAGTATATCGCATGAATTTTGGCATTCGCACAGGATAATTTTTCTCCTCTTCCCCATTTTGTGCATCAGCTATTATACAGGGTGTCCACAAAGTCTCTTTACAACTTTGCACATTTATTACGGATACACTGTATGAGATAGATAAATGTGGTTGAGCACATAAGTAAGAGCAAAGACTGAAGCTTTTTCTACTTTATTACAAAAGCTCAATATGTGCACCACTTGTTGCGCGTAGAACATCTAGCCGGAACTCCAGTTCCAACCATGTGCGTTGCAAGCATGTCCTCAGTAATGGTTAAAATGGCATTGTTGATCCCCGATTTCAGATCATCGGTGTCCTGCACCTTTGTCCGGTACACGATATCCTTCACATATTCCCATACAAAAAAGTCCAAAGGTGTGACGTCGGGGGAACGGGGTGGCCATGCAACTGGACCATCCTGTCCAATCCCCCCCCCCAGAGAATGTTTTGTTTAAAAAGTTCCGAACGTGCCGTCCCCAATGTGGTGGCGCACCATCCTGTTGGAATATCAAGCTTGGCTGAAGTCCTCCAACTGTGGCAAAACATACTCACGCAAAACGGGTCTGGTACGATTCGTCCAACGACGATTGGTCCAATGCCGATTCGTCCAACGGACAATTGGTCCAAATGTACGATTCGTCCAATGGTACGATTGGTCCAATGCCGATTCCTCCAATGGAACGATTGGTCTAATGCCGATTCGTCCAATGGACAATTGGTCCAAAGGTACGATTCGTCCAATGGTACGATTGGTCCAATGCCGATTCGTCAAATGGGACGATTGGTCTAATGCCGATGCGTCCAATGGTACGATTGGACCAACGCCGATTCGTCCAATGGTACGATTGGTCCAATGCCGATTCGTCCAATGGGACGATTGGTCCACTGCCGATTCGTCCAATGGGACGATTGGACCAACGCCGATTCGTCCAATGGGACGATTGGTCCAATGCCGATTCGTCCAATGGGACGATTGGTCCAATGCCGATTCGTCCAATGGGACGATTGGTCCAATGCCGATTCGTCCAATGGGACGATTGGTCCAATGCCGATTCGTCCAATGGGACCATTGGTTCAATTTTGTCCGATCTGTCTGAAGTGCTACTCGTGCTTATAAAATCTCATCTGTTCTGATTCTATCTCCGATGTTATACGAAAAGTACCGGTAGTCCAAAGAATGTAAAATAATGTTACATTTCATGCGTAATATTGTGGGAACGGTTTTACTTTTTTTTTTTTTCGAATCGCGTTTTCTTGTTGTACTGTCCTTGCTGCCGTTTGAAGTTACTGATGTACGAGCCGTTCAATCAACTTCAATGTTTCTCTTTTGCATTAAATAATATAAAATACTAGTGTTCCGTTTCTGTTCGTAGCATGCAGTGGGGTTCCTCCAAATGGCCAATGGAGACAACTGGTCGGTGTTCGGACCGAGGTCATTTCAACAGCTTTTATTCTACCGATGTAATATTTATAACATTTACATATCAAATCAAGCTAGTAATATTGAGATTTTACTTAGGCACGAAATATCAATTCATAAAGCCTAGGACTAGGCCTTTTAAATAAGTTTTATTCTACCGATGTCAGATTCATAATGTTTACATATCAAATCAAGTTAATAATATTGCGCTTTTGCTTAAGCACGAAATATTAATTCACAAGGCCTAGGCCGAGGCCTTTTAAACAGTTTTTATTCTACCGATGTCGGATTAATAAAGTTTACACATCAAATCAAGTTAATAATATTGCGCTTTTACTTTAGCACGAAATATTAATTCACAGGACCTAGGCCTAGGCCTTTTTGAACGTTTTTATTTTACTGATGTCATATTCATAACGTTTACCTATCAAGCAAACTTACTAATGTTGTGCTAGTATGTTTAACTGTACTTAATAAGTAAACGTTAGAATATGACATCAGTAGAATAAAAGTGTTAAAAGGCCTAGGCCTAGGTGCCCTGTAAAGAGCTGAGAAATGATCCGATGAGTGCCTTTTATTAGGTTTTATAACATGTTTAAAAATACCAATTATCTAGGTTGTAACTTAAAATCTTCAAAAAAAGCGCACGGCCTAGGTGTCGGAAGTGCTACTCCTTGTAAAGACCTGAGAAATGATATGATGAGTGCCTTTTATTAGGTTTTATAAAACGTTTACAAATACCAAATAGCTAGGTTGTAAGTTTATATTTTCTAAAAAGGCCTGGGGGCTAGGTGCTTTGCAAACAGCTGAGAAATGCTCCATTGAGTGCCTTTTACCAGGTTTATGTAAAATGTTTACAATTACCAAATATACGGAAATTATCTCTAGAAAATAAAAAAGTTTACCGTTGGTAGGATGATACCATTGGACGAATCCGCGTTGGACCAATCGTACCATTGGACGAATCGGTATTGGACCAATCGTACCATTGGACGAATCGGACATTGGATGAATAGTCCATTGAACCAAACGGCATTGGATGAATAGTCCATTGAACCAAACGGCATTGGACCAATTGTCTCTTTGGACGAATCGGCATTGGACTAATCGGTATTGGACCAATCGTCGTTGGACGAATCGTCCGGGACCGGAATAGCACACACTTTCTCTAACGTAAGACCTAGGCTATACTGGCGGCGGCGGTGAAACAAGTTCCCTAAATTTTACCAAACATTTTAGGAACATTCTGTATGGAAACCTAAAGGTATTTAAGAAGTCAATTATGATATAGTTGTGATACTGATTTCTAAAATAAATTGGATATGCAGTCTTTACTATGCATACCTGCAATACACAGGTTGCCATTTGGCTTTTTTGACGTCAAATTCCCGAAATTTGGCTCTTTTCAGTTTAGTTGGCGTCAGAGAATTGATTTGGCTTGTCTGGCCTTTTCTTGGGTTTTTATATTAATTTTGCGAAAATTACATACCCTTTTAAAATAATTTTCCTAAAAAAGTAATTTTTATTATTTTTACACCAGAAAAGTCTACAGAGCAGACTGTATGATGTCAATGGGCAGAAAAAATATATTCATCAAGTTGATTTTGGTATCAAATTTTTAACAAAATGTAATATGTTCCTACAGAAGAACAACAGTACTGAGGCTCGTCTAGAAATAAAACATGTCAAAGAGAGATGTATGTGTATGTTAAGAGAAGCTCTCAGCCAAGTTATATGTGGACTTCCCTCGGCTAGCAATATATTTTAATATCTTTCAAAACTGAGCCCTAAAGTAATTTTAAATCTAGTTTCAAGGACCGTGTTTTCAAAGTCACTCTTTATGCACCTTGTAGAAAACAACATCAGCACTACTGAAGAAAAATACAGAAAAATGCTTTCTGCCAATTGGAAAGGCTCTCCATTTAAGAAAGATGAGTTACCTACAGACAGTGAACAGTTTTGGATTGGCGTGCTTCAACATCAGGCATTTAAAGAACTCGCCACTTTTGCCCTTACTTATCTAATAACCCCAGTTATTAATGCCGTAATTAGGAGGATATATTCTCTCTTGTAACCCCAGTCAAAACAAAAGCAAGAAACAAAATACAACTGAATTTTCTTGATGCTATTGTGAGAATCAGAGCAGAACTATTGCTTTCAAACAAATGTAGAAAGCATCTGCAAAAGTGCTAAACGACTTTACATCTGACAAGGTTTATGATGTATAGGTTCTATTTGTTCCAGAGAGGATGATAATAATAAACTGGATCTAGCGCTTTCATGTGATGTGAGTATGAAAAATATGTTTAAATTTTGTTTGGCTTTTTTCTAGTATTGCTTGGCTTTAAATAAAAAAATTATTTGGCAACCCTGGTAATACATTCTGTTGGACTATGCGAAATGTTGCGGTAGCTTAGGCTAAAGTTGCATGTGACATCGTATCTCATTGTTCTTTCAAATATGGATTTAGAATTTAAGGCAATGTAGATGTTCGAACATAATCTTGGTAGCGCCTAATGTATGTCTGCATCAGCTTTGCTGAAATGGTATACGGCAAAATGAAGTAAAGGTTGAGCGACTTTGATTGCAAACATTCTGCAGAAGCGAGAAAATAAATGTAAGAGCTGGCCGGAAAGCTGCAGCTACGCTGGAGTAATTTCCAGGAGAAAACTTTCGCGGTGTTGGCTGTGATAGATATTTTTACTAATTCGACTTATGTAGACCACAATATCACGAAACCTGAGGTCAAAATGCAAGTATTTCTGCCAAATATTTACAAAACGTTTTCACAACATAATTCCATGACTGCAACTTCTTAAAGCGAAACAAAAATCGGAACATCCGTCAGTGACATTTGTACTCATATGATTTTTTATTATGAGGAATTAATTAGTAATTCAGTAAAAATATTTAATCACTGTTTCAAGTATAAGGTAACAACAGTTTGTGTAAAAACATTTTTCCTATGCGATCTTTTTTTTTTTCAGGGTTGAACGACTACCATGAGCAACTGTTAGTGCTATACCAGAGTGATTCAAAATTTTGTCACCTTTTGAGCTTTCTTTCTTTCTTTAATGGAGGTTTAAAAAATATTCTATTTGACCTAGTGGTACAGATACAGTAACAGAGGGTAAACAGATATTGTTGTACAGTATTGACAGGCAGACATAGGCAATGTATTCAGTTTACATCAACAATGTACATAGCGAACATGGTAGACAGTATGCCAAATGATCAAGTAACACATTGAGAGCCAGTACCGAAAGACAAACATAAACATCCATGCCTTACCCGGGATTCAAACCCAGGCCCCTTCCTGGGCGAATGATAAGAAGCCACCACTGCGCCACAGGGGGTACCTTTTTGAGCTGCACATAATGTCGGGCAACAATTCCTGTGCCTCCCCGGTGGCGCAGTTGTCTAAGCGATGGCCTCTGATCATTCGTCCGAAAAGGGTCCGGGTTCGAATCCCGGTGAGGCATGGATGTTGTGTTTGTCTTACGGCAGTGGCTTTCTCCCTTCCCTGGAACCAGTGACCCTAAATTAGGGACGGGCGATTGCTTATAGCCCATTGAGTTGTTCACGGTGGTCGTTAAACCTCTAATTAAAACAAAAACAAAAAACAATTCCTGTACGAAGCACGCGTCAGCATAGACTGGGTGCTTCGATGATGTGGAACACACGACGCTGATGACGTGCATTTGCCGCGGAGCCACATTGCGTTATTAGGTAAGCAGAGGATGGAGGTCGGTATCCAATTCAACAGCACTACGTTACGTATCCATGTATTCGTTCACAAAGTCTCGAATTGTCTCAAGTTCTGAAGAATAGGAGTCGGTATTCAGCAGCACTAAGTCACGTACCCATATGATCGTCCATAGGGTCTCGGATTGTTTCAGGTCGAGAAAAATAGGAGTCGGTACCCAATTCGACAGCACTAAGTCACGTACCTGTATGATTGTTCATAGGGTCTCGGATTGTCTCAGGTCCAGAAGAAAAGGAGTCGGTATCTAATTTGACAGCTCATAGGGTCTCGGATTGTCTCGGGTCCAGAAGAAAAGGAGTCGGTATCTAATTCGACAGCATTCTCTCGCGTATCTATTTGATCGTATATATTGTCTGGAACTGTCTCAAGGGTTTTTCAGAATAGGAGTCATTTTATAGTTCAACAGCACTACGCTACGTACTCATACGAACATCGTACGTGTCGCACCTTTCACGGTAAAAACCCTTGCTAAGGTTGCGCATAAAGTCGCTGAGATCAAAATTGATGCCAGCACGCCTGGCACCAATTTTATGCCACGTTTAAAGTCGCTGAGATCACTCGTTGTGCCCATTCCATTCCATTCCTCAGTTGAGCGCTAACTGATCCTGGACGAGCTGATTTGCTTGTTTCATACCGCGCTCCGAACTCAAGTGCGGTCATAGTTGGATTGAGCCATTTATGTGACATGAGCAGCTGTGACAATAAACTGACATCTCAGTGTATATCACATGAAAAAGGATAAATTGTACTCATGAAAGGTACGTGATCAGAATTTAAAAACTGCGCAAAGTTATAGAAATTAAATTATTGCAACAAGAAGTATAAGAACGACATAAACATTCGCAGAGTAAGGTACATTAAATATTAATTACTTGCGGATACCCTCCCTCCACCGTCCCCTCAATCATCCGTAAATTTAGGAGACAGACACTTTCGACTTTGACTATCGACACAGCCAAACTAAAGTTTTTGGGGTCCCTGAACTTTCTTCCTCCACTGACTTTCAACTTGAGGAATATATATATCAAATACAATTTGGATTTTGGCCTAAGAACTTTGAACATTTTTTCATGTGTTAAGAGTGACCGAGACCCAATGAACTTGTGAGATAAATTTGGGGTTTACTGTGTACCCCTTAAAGCGGTGGGCCAAAATGACACTGATATTATTTATATAGGGTCTACCTCCAGGAAATTAAGAACCCATATTAACGAACATCGATACAACGTTAAAGTTGGTTCTATATCTACGGCTCTTTCAAGATGTGTTGCTAATGGAACCCATTTTCCCGTTTGGAAAGACACCACAGTTTTGAACCCTCCCGCTTCGAAGTTTGACTGCCTCTTTACGAAAAGCCTATTTATATATTCCTCTCGACAATCAAGTTACAACGATGAACCTCCTTGCCTTATATCTCCAGCTTGGAAGATGGTATTGAACTCTAATTCTACGTAACATGGGTTTATTACTTTATTGGTGTTTGACCAATTTACTTTTTGTCTTACCATATGCGTCACCCTCCTGGAACTTGGGTATGTACTGTTCAATTGATTTAGTTTTTCGGTTTTTTATCTGTAGCATCATGTTTTACGGTATATATGACTTCCGCTGTTGGGTACTACGTCTAACATCTGATGATGACCCCTGTGAGACGGTCGAAATATCTTATGTGGTTTTTAACGCTATCATCATCATCATTGTCAGCCATTATCAATCCACTGCTGGACGAAGGTCTCTCCAAGCCCCTTCCACAACGGTCTGTCTTGAGCCAGTCTCCTCCATGTTACTCCCGCATACTTTCGAATTTCATCCACCCATCTTCCATGTGGTCTTCTTCTAGGCCTTTCCCTGCCCCTTGGAATCCAATCTAAACTTTCGACTGTCCATCGATGGTCTGTCCTTCTGGCAGTATGTCCAGCCCATTGCTGTTTCAGGGATTTTACTCTGATCATGATGCCTTCCACTCTTCTCATTTTTCTGATCCACGAGTTCCTCTTCTTATCTCTTCTGGTTACACCAAGCATGCACCTCTCCATGCTGCTTTGAGTTGTCCGCAGCCTTTGTATGTCTCTTTTTGTTAAGGTCCACGTCTCTGCACCATACGTAAGCACTGGAAGGATGCATTGATCAAACATTTTTCTTTTAAGACATAATGGCATATTGCTCTTGAAAATTATGTGGTTTCTTCCAGAAGCTCTCCAGGCAAGTTTTGTACGCCGATTAATTTCTTCATCAATGTGACCCTCACTTGATATCTTCTGTCCAAGATACATGTACGTGTTTGTTATCTCCAGCTTTTCTCCATCAATCGATAAATCTTCATTTTTTGTAAAAGGAGTGAACACCACTTTTGTCTTCTGAAAGTTCATTTTTAATCCCACTTCTTTACTCTTGTCAGCAAGTTCATGGATCATGCTCTGCAGCTTTGATGGGGTAGTTGCAAAAATGACTACGTCATCAGCAAAACGAAGGTAAGTTAGATAATCTCCATTAATCTTTATCCCTTTTTAAAAGGATTGAACACCACTTTTGTCTTCTGAAAGTTCATTTTTAATCCTACTTCTTTACTATTGTCAGCAAGTTCATGGATCATGCTCTGCAGCTTTGATGGGGTAGTTGCAAAAATGACTACGGCATCAGCAAAACGAAGGTGAGTTAGATAATCTCCATTAATCTTTATCCCTTTGTTTTCCCAGTTCAGTGATTGAAAGACATTTTCCAACGTGGCATTAAAGAGCTTCGGAGATATGGTGTCACCTTGTCTCACTCCCTTTCCAATTTTTATGTGTACTGTATTCTCAAACAGCCGAATCTTTGAACTTGCATTTTCATAGATGTTATTAAAAATATTAATGTACGCATCTTCAACACCGCAGGATTTCAAAGCCATTGTAACTGCTGATGGTTTCACTGAATCAAAGGCTTTTTCATAATCGACAAAAGCCATGCACAATGGAAGTTCATTTTCTCTCGCTCTTTCAATTAGTTCTCTCAGTACGGGGATATGATCTATAGTGCTGTAGCCACTCCTGAATCCAGCTTGTTCTCTCGGTTGAGCCATGTCCAGTGTTACCTTCAAGCGGTGTGAAAGAACTTTAGTGAAGATTTTATAAGCCATTGTTAGGAGGCTGATAGGTCTGTAGTTCCTGAGATCCTCAATGCCACCTTTTTTATGTAGCAGGATCATTATAGCGTTGTTCCAATCCTCAGGAATCTTCCCTTTCATTAAGGCATCGAGTGAAAATTTGGGCGAGTACTGTTTCGATTTCTCCACTTGCTTCTTGTATGATGTCTACAGTAATTCCATCTTCTCCTGGAGCTTTTCCCCGCTTCATGTTCTTGATTGCATGTGCAACTTCTACTGGGAGGACTGTAAGAATTCTGCTACTGGTACCTTTCATGATGTCTGGAGTACATGTATCATCCCTTTCATATAATTTGGAGTAAAAATCTTTCACTCTTGTCAAAATTTCGCCTCTATTTCTTGTTACAGAACCATCTTCTCTTCTCAGTGCCATAATCTGTTTTCTTCCTTTACTAAGATGTCCCTTTGCTATATTTAGGCTTTGGTTGTTTTCGATTGCTTTCTTTACTAGTTCACAGTTGAATTTCCTTACGTCTTCAGTGATACTTTTTCGTACTGTCTTGCATAGCTCTATATATTCCACTTTGGAAGTCACATCTTTTTTAGTTGTCCTCATCACTCTTCTTTCTTGCATCAACATTTTGGTTTTTCCTGATAATTTGTTCACATACAACTTGTTCTTAGACCCAGCTAATTTTGTTGCTGTTTCCATAAGAGCTTTGTTTGCTTTTCTGTTAACTTCAGAGATGTCCACTTCTTCTGATGTTAGACCTTCTAGAGCAGAGAATCTGTTCCTCATTTCTAATTTGAAGGTATTCTGATGCTTTTTAAGGTTGGTCACGTCAATACATTTTGTTTGTTTTATGAGCTTGCCACGCTCGAGTTTAGCATTGAGGTGCATCTTACCATTCTATGGTCACTACCTGTGTTGAACTTGTTCAGAACACTGCAGTCTTCCATGACAAATCTCTTGTTACACATAATAAAATCAATTTTACTTCTCCATCCATTGGGATGCCTCCATGTCCATTTCCTTTGCGGCTTTTTCTTGAAAAAGGAGTTCATGATGAAAAACCCTTCTGCCTCTGCAAACTCTACGAGAGTATTTCCCACGATAATAGAAGATATGTCCACTTTTCAGTTCAATGAGATGTTCTCCTTTTCTCCTTACCTCACTTAGCCCGACGATGTCCCACTTGATCCTTTGTAGTTCCTCTTCCAATTGAAGAAATTTTGAATCAGAAGATAGGGAGCGTCCATTGTAAGTTGCCAAGGTCAGCATCAAATGCAGCCTAGTCCGGTCCTCCAGTGATTATTAGCACCCTCTGCCTTCATGTCGCACTGGCCGCTGCTTTGGCCAGGTACATTCCAGCTGCCGGAGACTGAGGGCCAAGATTTAAGTTGTGGAGTCATTTTGGAGGGGTTTGTCCATAACTCACCACGCTGGCCAAGCGGATTGGTGAGTGTGGAATAGCATTTCCTCTAATCCCGATGGTATAGTTATACCGCTATTGGCGGTCGTCAGAGCCCCTTTAGTGGGAACAGGATGCACCACGAGAAGGCGGGATTGACATTTGTCAATGAGAGGCTGTGATGTTGCGCATCACCTGACCTTACATCCCTGAACTGTATGTTTATAGTGATTAAAGGTATTTCACCACCTTTGGATTCTTTTAATTGCAAGTATAATATCGTGCAAAAAACGACATGTTTTGTTTATCTATTTTGTAATAAAAGCCATTACAAAAATGCATTTTGATGCTATGGATCTTTCCCGACAGTAGTAAAGTATGCTTAGCAACGAAATTTGGCTTCCTAATGATTCCTCCCCTGATGAGAGGTTTAAAATGATGTATAACACGATGGGGTGCAACCTGTAGATATTCTAGACCAAAAGTTACAATCCAGCTCACTAACACACTTGAGATTCAACTTTTCTTTCTACCTTGAAGTCAGATTTTATCATGCGAATGCGCCAGTGCATTTTTTTTAGCTACATCACATTTCATCGGTGTCAGGGTCGTTTCTTACGGTCGTCTAAATCTGAATACTATATAATAATAATAATAATAATAATAATAATAATAATGAATATTGTTTTTGAAAAACTAAACTGTCGAAATACTGTTGCCGCCACCACCACAGTTTAGTAAATATTTACTTTTGTAATACACATACCTTCTTTCATTGGTTTTACAACAACATTCATTGAGATAGTACAACTATACTAGTTATCCGAATTTATTGGCATTGATAAAATCAAGGTTTCCAAACTTTCGCACATCAACCAGATGGCTTTTTCAAGGAAGGCAGACAGCAAACTGCAAAATAGATAATAGAATGTTTCAACAATTTGAACGCGGTGACTTGACTTGACAATAAATGAAGAGATGCGAACGTAATTGTTCAATAAAAACACGAGGCATCATGTTCGTTTTGCACGCGGAATCCCTAGAGGAAAATAAAGTTGAAGAACTGGTTCTAAATTCGTGGTAACTCTAGCGAGGCGCTATCATTGCAGGCCTCATCGTTGGTAATGATCTCCAATGTTTCCCAAATGGCAGTGGATTTAGGAGTAGAGTAGGAAGCTAATTTCTTTATGTCACCCCACATAGGACTGGCGGAGTTGAACTGGATTTCTCTGGATAGGGCCGTGGTTAATTTGCGGTTACTTATGTCCCTCTTATGCTCGTTGACTCTAATTCTAAATGAACGCTTGGCCATCTTAATGTAGTATCGCTTGGAGTCATCCGGATATTGTAGAGGGATGGTATAAACACCTGCTTTGTTGGAAAGTGGAAGCTCGTCAGTATTTCGCTTAAGCATAGCATATAAAGATGTCGGAGATCTTATGCCGACACCGAGGCTCATCTTTATGAGCGTGTTCTTTTGTTTATAGAAGACATTTGGTACGTAAAGAATAGAGCCCAGATAGCGTAGCCGCGGCATAGAAAGATTGGCATGCCTGTTTTTGTTTCTTTCGATATATCTATGTACCATGTTCGGATCGTATCTTGCCTCAGTGGCCAATTCGACAACGCTTTTTAATTCGCTTAGCCTAGAAGGAACATCGGAGGAGATATCGAATGCTCTTCTGATTCGAAAACGGAAGAAAGCTGTCTTGTAATCAGCGGGTCAGAATGAGCTACGGAGCATCAGGTTGGGAACGGAAGTGGGTTTATAATAGACTTGTGTGCGGAAGCAAGTTTCAGGCGATTTACTCAGCAAAACATCCAGATAAGGCAATGCATTATTGTGTTCTAACTCCATAGTGAAATCGATCGTAGGGTGTTTATCATTGATTTTATCCAGGAAAAGCGGGAGAGTATCCTTTCCATGAGGCCATATGAAAAATACGTCGTCAGCATATCGGAGCCAAGTGGTAGAGAAGTACAATTCAAGTCCGCCGATCGTGTGTGGGATGACATAAAGAAATTAGCTTCCTACTCTACTCCTAAATCCACTGCCATTCGGGAAACATTGGAGATCATTACCAACGATGAGGCCTGCAATGATAGCGTCTCGCTAGTGTTGCCACAATTTGGAACCAATTCTTCAAATAATGAATGCCTTTTGCTTTCCTCCAAGGATTGCGCGTGCAAAACGAACATGGTGCCTCGTGTTTTTATTGAATAATTACATTCGCATCTCTTCGTTTATTGTCAAGTCAAGTCACCGCGTTCAAATTGTTGAAATATTCTATTATCCAGTTTGCTGTCTACCTTAGTTGAAAAAGCCATCTGGTTGATGTGCGAAAGCTTGGAAACCTTGATTTTATCTACACCAATAAATTCGGATAACTAGTATAGTTGTACAATCTTATGTATAGTTGGTGCACAGTTCCTTGCGTTATTATTTAACATTCATTAATCCACCTACCTGAGTACCGCTCAATGTCAGTAATTAGTTAACCTCATTGTTTTTCGTTATGATTTAATTCCACATTAGTACAGGACTATAACTCGGTGTGGTCGTGAGTGACCCGAATAGATGCAATGTGTCCTGTACTGTCTCAATGAAAAATCTCCCCCTCGGTATGGTGCAGAAGCGCATTTTGTTTATTGTATAGCCGTCCTAAGACGGTCGTTTTTAAGCTTTGGGGCCGCGGGTGGCCTAGTGGGCAAAGTTCGTTAATGCCACGGAAAGGGCCTCAGGTTCGATCCCAGCAGGTACGAACGCTCGATTCACTAAATATCCGCCGTGCGTCGGATGGGCACGTTAAGCCGTCGGACCCCGGGTACTGCCCCCCGGTAATAAATAAGGGCATCTTCCTCCCCCTTTCTACCTCGCTTCCGTGTCACTTTCCTATCGGGCACTCTAGCCCAAATCTCCTAGCTTCCTATTTCTAAGGGTTGTTTAAGACCTGGGGTCAGACACTCCCTTCCTAAAATACTCTACATATGATCATGATCATGTTTTTAAGCTTTAAATAAATATTAATATATAGGGGATGTTTCCCGTCCTAAGACGGTGAAATTTTTAATTGAAGCAGATTGAAAAAAATCAAATAGACGCCGGATTTCTGTAAGGAAATATAGTAAAAACTTATATAGTAAGAACTCATTCATGTTAGAACTGAAAAATATATGCTATTTATTTCCGTTTTTCAAAAGACCTAGCGATAAATATTCTGCGCGAAATAATTGCTGTTGTTGAACAATTTTCCTTGTAGTCCAGTTATTTTCGTGTAAACTCTGTTTGTTTTCCGTTATGATTTAATTAACAACTTTTGCTTTGATTTATCGCAATAAATTACTTTTTCTCCGACACACATGTTATTCCGGTCACGGCTTGTTTTAGACTGTCCTATCCGAAGTTTAGTTTGAAGCTTCATACCGAAGCTTTTTCTACAAAATAATGCGATATCTATTACAAATCGGAACTATGTAAATTCTCGACAATGTACTGTTGGGGCTACATCTACTTTCAGATGTAATCTTACTCACTTCGACATCGCGATATTTCAGTTTTTATTGTAGGTTAGGGCGTTTAGATAGATCGATATTTTGCAAAATTTATAATATAATCAGCACTAAACTCGGAAAATTAGTTAAATTAAAATGTAAAAAAAATTTAAAGCGTACAAATTAATATTCGAATTGTGCTAAATTAAATCAGTATACAAACTCAACTTGTCGTGATATTAAGAATTCCATTCGAATTTTGTAGAACTGGTAAATAGAACTCGAGTCATTGATAAACCAATGTTTTTAAATTAGCACGCGATCATCTTGACATCTCAATGTGATTGCTTGCAAACTCAACTTGTTCTGTTACTAAGAATTCAATTCGAATTTTGTAGATCGGAGAAACAGAACTCGAGTCTTTAAAAATCCAATGTTTTTAAATCAGCACGCGATCACCTTGACATCTGAAAGCGAACTCCTGCTATTATATAGCAGGCAATCATTTTGACAGCGCGAGAGCACACTCGCGTGTTGATCGATAAGTGATGACGCAACAATGCAGACGTTGGGGTGACGTCAAACGTTCCAGAGAGACGGATCCGGGTGTTTATATTATTAATTATATCGCTGTAAAATAACACAGGAGCGGACGTATGCGATTATACTATCATGCATTGTTGAAAAAAAATTGCCGACGACGGGACTCGAACCAGCATTCTTCTGCTCCGGAGCGGAAGCTTTCCCAGTTAAGCTACACCGACGGAGCTTATTGCTGCAACTTTGCCGTTTTCATATACGCTTCACCTCTGTAGTAAGTAACATATACCCTTCCCTTCCCTCCTTGAGAAATGGCTGGGACGGAATCACTAGTTTTCCGGTCAGCCGGCAATCCATGCTTGAAGCAACTCACAGAAGAAGAAGGAATTCTGATTAATTCCAGACGATGCGTGGAAGGAACATCACACATTTTTCGAAGAACCTAACGGCCAGTAGATCCTTTTCCACAATCGGGCGCCGATGTGACAAAAAAAATTTGCCGGAGACGAAGATCGAACATGCATCCTTCTGCTCCGGAGCAGAATGCTTTCCCAATTAAGCTACGCCGACGGAATTAATCGCTTCAACTTTGCAGTCTTAACAAGTGCTTCACCTCTGTAGTACGTCACAACAGGCCAGACTAGTCGGCAACGTCACGTAACTTGGGTCGTATTTATAAGTAGACCTAGATGGTAGGTTTGGAATTCAGACAATAAAGCAACCAGTAAATAATCTATAGATATCAACATTCTGTACAATCTCTACGCTCACAAGAATCTTTACCCTGTCAAAAAACTTTACGACGTTTTATTTATGTTGATTCACTATTAGCGTTGGCAAGCGTACAGAGAAATTCGAAAAGTAATGTGCTGTTCAGAAGGAAAATCCTACGGAGAAGAAACAACATTCACATAGGAGATGGGAACTCAAAAGGAAGGTTAAATTAGAGATATGTGTCACACGCTATTCAAAATTCCTACATGCTGTTCTTCGCAACTGTTTCTTTTGGGAAAAAGCTGTTCCTCTTAGTAATGATTTTACTGGAACACCATTTTCGCCTACATTCACTATTGTTATAGATCTATCCAGCTGGTTCTTGCTTTCGTGTAATATTTCTTGAACACTACTAACCTTTAGTAGCTCATTGTTTAGAGCTATATTTTGAGATGCGTTGATCGCATTTTCAAACCGTGGTTTCTTTACGTGTGGACGTTCTTAACGCAAATCTAAAAGTGTGAGTAACATCGCTTTTCATTTTCTCTTACCTTATGTTTCATGAACGAATTACATTGTTTTCATTTTAGCATTGTTCTTTTCTGTTTCTGTTATCGTGGAATAATCAATTCTCGAGAGACCTAGAACGAAATAGTTAAGGGCACTCTCATCCTCAGAACAGCAGGGAACCCGTATGTTGCGAGAGTTTGTTTCCCATGCGATGACATTTTCGCCCCAAATTACAATTTTCTACAGGTGCTGCTGAATTGTTCTCCGGATTGCCGCAGACTCATCGCTCACAAATGCGTAATCCTGACGTTGCAGGTTCGCGTATCTCGGTTTTTCTGCTTACGACAGCATTTTTCTCGCAAACTCATCCTACGCCGAGATTGCATTAACGCGACGTTGGTCGTCCGCTGCATCATCACCAGAAATTCTCGAGATACGTGGTCTGAAAAACAATGGGTATACCAGTTGACTGAGATCGCTCGGCTGCGTTCGGACCCTTGTGGTTACAAATTATTTCCTTCATTCCTCTAGTAAGGTCCTCATTAGTGTTTTTATCCATCAGTAACTCAACGATATAAATGCTTAGTCGTACGTTGGGTGTAACACGTCACGGTCTCGCGGAGCGTTATAGACAATATGACGGAATCACTTCGCTGATTTTATTTCTCAAAAATGCCATCGATGTAAGACGTTTTCGTGCAGCAACAAACAACCCTTGCAGCATCTACACGGTCTTAATTTACGAAAAAACACGAATTGTAAAGAATTAAATTGTCTCGAACTTCATTTAAAAGGTAGTATGGCAAATAGAGGTGTAGTAAAGGCAGGGCAGGAGGGGTGCTGCCCCGAGCGCAGCTTACTGCGCAGTTTGTCACACTTTTCAAGATTAGGATGTCATTCACATTGTTGAAAATTCTCTGGGGGCAATTCGATCATTACTGCCACTACTGCAACTGCATTCTGTCCGTTTAATGTGGTACCAAAGGTCGAAACTCCGAAGCATTTGGGAATCTCACCCAGTATCTCTTGATCTTCTTCATTTTACAGCCATAATGGAGATCCACGTCCGGCTTGGCTTCACTATACCCAGGGCTTCCTTGATGTAAGGGTAAGGTTCCAAATCCTTCAGTGCTAGCGCCCCACTTCCTAACTTCTTCCGATGCAATTAAACAGGGCAAAATGCCGTTCCTTGTTTGAGATAAGAAATGGCATCAACAGCAGCTCCATAACACCCTATTTACTGTATCATACCCCAATAAAAAAAATATACTGAAGTGCTGGTTTCCCGCCCCTGTGGCGCAGTGATTTAAGCGATGGCTTCTGATCATTCGTTCGCGATCGGGTCTGGGTTCGAATCCCGGTGAAGCATGGATGTTGTGTTTGTCTTACGGCACTGGCTCTCTCCCTTCCTTGGAACCAGTGGCTCTAAATTAGGGAAGGGCGACTGCTTATAGCCCACCGAGTTGCTCACGGTGGTCGTTAAACCTCCAATCAAAAAAAGTGCTAGTTTGTTAAACTACACTGAAAATAGCATTGAGGGCAGCGGTAAATTCGCAAATGTGGGTAGTCCTGTGGTCAGCCGAAAAACTAGTTGGTTCTTAAAACCAATTTATCATCATCATCAACAACCATGGGAAGATTCCCGTAGGTGCCTGGCGCCATGGGGTATCAGATATCATTCGTCTTTTATTGTTTTACTATCAGCGCATCGACACTCGTCTGGTAAAGTTAGGAAACGGGGATCCCAGGACAAAGTGCGCCCGGGACCGACTTCAGACGGAACCGTCCACTCATTCGCGTCCCCCAGCACGGGGAGACGGCGGAAACCCCCGGACTGGATGTCCGGCGCGACCGGGATGCGAACACCCGTCAGACACGTCCCCCTCTCACACATTGCACAGCGACTTGACCAACTGCACTATGCCGGTAGTAAAATCTATTGCACAACAGTTACTGTTTATTAGTTATCAATTGACAGCAACAGAATATGACAAAAAAGGATAATATAAAATTCTGTCTGAAGTGAAATGTCTGAGGCAACTGTCTGTGTTAGTTATTTTGAAAAATTGTAATTTCCTATGCGTGTGAATACTAAATAAGGCAAACTTACGCGGAATCAACACAGAAAACTTGTTTTACCTATAAATTCATGCAATGTGCATAATTATAATATTTTAAGCCCCGGGCGCTAAATATTTTTTGTCTTAACGCCTTCGGTGGGTGTGGAGGGTGTGGAGGGGGCGCGATATTTTGTGCTTTGCGCGGAAGCAGAAATGCATGGTTGCTCAACTACTGGTAAAGATGATTCTATCTGCGAAGGCGTTTAGCTCTCAAATACGTAAAAAATGCAAAACTTTCACGTTCAGAACTCCTTAATAGTTGAAACTGTTTAAAAAATACTCACTGGATTCATTCTACATAAAATGAGGTAACAGTGCAATTACTATAGGAATAAAAATTACAGTTTGTATAATATAGTATAATATAATCTCTCGATTCTAAAAATAAGTAACTGCGGCCGCTGCTGCTGCTGCCGCTGTTTTAGAAATTTCGCGACACTCTTGCTTTCCTAGCTCGCAGCGCAAAACGTATTGAACACAAAAATACGAAATTTACATCGTTTGTAGAGAATTGTTTGGAGAATACGCTGAAACAAACCGTTTTAAGATTCTGGCAATACTTCAAGAGCTATTGTATTTCAAAGTTAAGGTAAGCAAAAAAGTGCTATCAGGTCGCGTTCCGGACGCACTAATAGCAACGGAACCACGAAACTTTGTAGGCATGGAGTGCCATGGCCGAATTTTCGCACCTTGTCGCTCTTTTTAGCACGTCTTCACGTCTTTTGTAGAAAAAAGATCGTGCTTATGTTATCGGTTTGTCCGTCCGTCCGTCCGTCTGTATCCACGATATAGCTGCAACTATTAGTCCGATTTGAAAAATTCTTTTTCATTGGGAAGCCTGAAATATACGAATGATGATCCTTTATTTCGTTTTTTTACGATGTACAATTTCGCCGCTAGAGGGCGTAAGTGCAGATGATGTCGAATTCAAAAATACGTTTTAACACATATATGTGCTTCTAAACATCCGATTGAAAAAAATATTTTATCTTTCGATTCCATTTATGTCGAAGAGTATTTTAGATATAGTTACTTTTTTCAAATTACGCATAGATTTTCCGCTAGGGGCGTAAAAGTAAATTACATTTTTCCCGATAACTCTTCTTCTAAAACTCCGATTTGAAAAATGTTTTCTTCAGCGGGCACACCTCCTAATGGAAAATCTTTTGCATATAATTTAAAATTTTTGGTAAAGAATACTTTGGCCACCAGGGGGCGTAAGTGTTAATTTTTTGCTTCTGATATATTTACCATAAAATCTGAGCTTCTAAAATATCGATTGAAAAAATTCTTTCGCGGACTGATGCCACTCACATCGACAAACCTTTCCGGAATATTTTTTTTCCTTAAAATATTCCACAGTTTCTCCGCCAGGGGGCGTAGACGTATATCTTATTTTCGTCAATATCTCTACGTCTAAAAGTCCGATTTGAAAAATTTCTTCTTTGTTGGATAGTGTTTTCAGTGTGACATGTTTTTCATATAATTTCTAAATTTTCAAGTAATTCATAGACTTTCCGCTAGGGGGCGTAGAGGTAAATTGCTTTCTCCCCTATATCTCTGCTTCTAAATCTCCGATTTGAAAAATTCTTTCTGCACCGGATACAGCTCCTGACGGGAAATCCTTTGCACATAATTTAAAATTTTTGTAAAAAATGGTTTGGCCACCAGGTGGCGCAAGTCTTAATTTCCGCTTCTGATGTATTTGCAGCAAAATATGAGCTTCTAAAATCTCGTTTGAAAAAAAAGTCATTTGTTGACCGATACTGCTCACGTCGACAAACCTTTTAGGAACATTTTCTTCTTGAAATATTGCATGGTTTCTACGCCAGAGGGCGTAGATGTATATCTTATTTTTGTCAATATCTCTACTTCTAAGAGTCCGATTTGGAAAATTCCTTCTTTGTTGGATACTTTTTCTGATGCGAAATGTTTTTCCTAAAAATTCCAAATTTTCAAGTAAATCATAGACTTTCCGCTTGGGGGCACAAAGGCAAATTGCGTTTTCTGTGTTATTTCTGCTTCTAAAACTCCGATTTGAAAAATTCTTCCTGTATCGCCTACAAGACCTGATGGAAAATACTTTTCACATAATTTCTAATGCTTGGTAAAGAATAGTTTGGCCACCAGGGGGCATAAGTGATAATTTCTGCTTCTGATGTATTTTTAGCAAAATCTGGGCTCCTGAAAACTCGACTACATTTTTTTTCTTGGACCGATACCGCTCATATGGAAAATTCTTTTGAGAATACTTTCTTCCTAAAATAATGCATGGTTTTCCCACCAGGGGATCTAAAGTCACATCTTATTTTTGTCGATATCTCTCTTTGTATGAGCCCGGTTTGAAAAATTCTTTCTGTGTTGGAGAGCGTTTCCCGGCGAAATGTTTCTCATATAAATTCATGCTTTTCTTAACACACAAGTCTGCAACCAGAGGGCGTAAGTTCACGATTCCGTTTACAGCAATATCTGAGGGATTAAAAACCCGATTGAAATTGACTTTGATAAATTTAGTTTGCGTCAGAATGGATTCAAAAGACGTGCTTATTACACCCGAAAAGTCGGTGTCATCTTTCTTGTTTTGAATTTCGATTTAGTTTACGAGAAATTAAATTTTTAAATTTCACAAAATTCTCTATTTCGCGATGGGTTCCATTTAAAAAAACGGATATACGGCAAACTATAAATCATAATGCCTTGCAATTTTTACAGCATAAACTTACAACTATTCCTTTGGGTACTCTAATTACATTGTTAATAAACTTATTAAAAAATCCGAGCGTTTTGACTCTACAACACTAACCAGAGAAGTTAGAACCATAAAATTTGTGGGTTCTATCCCGTTTTTGCCACCACTTTCACATCTATACTTAAAAATATCTGCAGACCTTTTGGTATTGACTTTGGGTTGTCTTCTTGTAAATTATTTTCATTGGTTCGTAGCGATCGTGACAGACCTGATTTATTAGATAATTATGGAATTTACAGAATCCCTCTCCTGTTCTCTGACCCCGATGAAGGGAATACTTGTGTTCCACATCTCGTAATCTAAAGGTCAGACTGCAGGAACACAAATACAGTACTTAAGTCGGTAATGGCTCCACGGCTATGTCACGTTTGCTTCTAAGCAAACCTTTCGAACCAATATGGTCTGAGGTTACTATTCTGACGATACCTAAGAATAAGAATTTATTACTATATACAGAAGCCCTTCAGATTCTGGCTCACCGGAGAAGTTGCTGCAACGATGATATTCCTAACTATATTCCTGATGCTTGGAAATACCTTATACATGACTTACTGTGATTTAAATATTGTAATAATTTATTACCGACTCCTGACCACCTGTTCTTTCTATGTCTCTCTGCGGACCCGTCTGACCTGACACATCATGTTGTACATATATGCTGACCGTTGCTGCTTAGAACTAGTAGTCACACCTGAGGAAGTGACCGATGGCGGTCACGAAAGTACTAGTGTGTTTTTAACGTTTTTATCTGTATGTATTTATTTCCTCCTATACTGCGAGGTTCATAATTTTTGATATTTAACGTGTTTATACAGCATGATTTTGGTTTTAACTTGTAACGCGTATCTTCATCAATTTTATTTTATCTTACAACTATCGTCCCTTTTTACAAATTAAAAATTAAAAAAAAAGTCATTTTCTGATTTTTAAGCATTTTTTAAAGACGCAAAGGAAAGAAACGAACGGCTTGTCTGTCTTCACGATAACCACAGAGGAACGTTCTGGTCCCGTGACCTTCTGCCATGGTGACGCAGAGAATTTGTTATGCATATGTTTTGTTGGTAAAGCTATCTCAGTTGTTTAAGGTGGACGTCAAGTAATTTTGCTTCCTATACTTCCAATGGAAAAACTTCTGTACGCATTTTCTTCACAATTAATGCGTTCCCCTGGATGAAAATTTTAACATCGATTAAAATAGCTTCATTTTATAACTTGGAATACTTTAATATTTTCTCAAACATAACCATAATTATGTAATCCAACATTTGTTTGTCTACTGACGTCATCAAAGTACAGGTCGCGCCATCTTTTTTCTGGTTCCAACACCACCAAAGGAAAAGTTATTGATTTTTATGTAATTATGGTTATGTTTTAGGAAATATTAAGTATTCCAAGTTATAATATGAAGTTATTTTAATCATGTTCAAATTTTCATCTTTGGGAACACACTAATTGTGAAGGAAATGTGTACAAAAGTTTTTCCATTGGAAGTATAGGAAGCAAAATTACTTGACGTCCACCTTAACGGTTTAGCATAACGGTTTACGGTTAACGGAAATGCTTTTTGGACCGCTTTTGTTTTCCTTAGTGGTAAGTGCTATAAGTTCAAACGACCAAAGTCCGACCTTCCAAAAATTAACGACAGTAAAAAAACTCTGAAATTTCGGAATATATGTATTAAAAATTGAAATTTATATGAATTTTCCAGTTTTTATTTCATGTGATATACTTGGAGATCGAGCTGCAGGGCCCGAGCGCTACTCTGGAAACGAGCGTAGTGAGCCTAGAGGCGCAGCCCCTAATATTATATTATATTATATTATATTATATTATATTATATTATATTATATTATATTATATTATATTATATTATATTATATTATATTATATTATATTATATTATATTATCTTTGCTACCTGACTTTGCTCGGGATTTAGGATTATTAATTTCCTATTCCCTAATATGTCACTGAAAAAATCAGGTAAAATATTGATGCTTGCAAGAAAGAAAAAGCTGATTTCACAAATTCGGTCATTACAAATTATTTATTCATAGTGCGATTATTTCAGCACTTGGCCGTACACAACATTTTTGGTTTCTCCTTCATCGGCGACAATATATAATTTTGTTGGATCCTTTGCTCTTGACATTCCAACATACAGCTGTCCGTATGAGAAGCATTCATCTGTCAAATCCAAGCCCGTAACTTTAAGCGATTGTCCCTGCGATTTATTAATGGTGATTGCAAATGCAAGTCGAACAGGAAATTGTAATCGTTTGAATGAAAATGCCAAATCAGTTGGAATTGACGGAATCCTTGGAATGAAGACATGCTCGCCTTCAAAAGGTCCAGCTGGAATCGTTGCCTCGGTGACATAAGCATTTAATGCTTTCACCGTCAGTCTTGATCCGTTTTGTTGGTGCCAAGAATCACAGCACAACGTCCTTGCGCTTCGGTTTCTTCGTCGCCAAGAATGTAAATATTGAGAAAATTTCACTCTTTGTTGGGCAGTGGCAGGAGTGAGCCCACCTTGTGGCACACTTGCCCTTGAATTTTAAACGTTGGCATGAATCCAGTTGACTGAGGCATAGGCACAGATGTTCTAAACGAAGTCATTTGAAAACAGCAATTGTATTTGCGGATCAGGTTAAGAGATTCTTTCGACTTTAAATGATCACCTTTCATAAGGCTCTTCAATGACTCTGGCAATTCCGGAAGCTCTGGCAACGAAATCTTTCCTCCGGAACAGCACAATCCTGGTGTCTCGCCTTCAAACTTCAGCGCATCGTAAAAACTGCACTTCAAAGACATGCAACCAATGACAATCGGAGGATAGTTTGAATAACCCAATTCAGGATCATAATTGAATGCTTCGTCCTTCAAATGTAGCCACTTACTTACCCGTGTGGTGCCTTGTCAAATTCTCTCCTGCTGGAGTCGATTTCTGCGAGCTTCAACAGTTTCAGGCAAAATTCGGTTCTGGTGAACAACAGTAGCTCTCGAGTTTGAAGCTCGTTGGCGATAGGACGTTCGACGCTCGTTCGTCTCTTCAGCAGTCTTATTGCTTCGTCTTGTAGCAGTTCGAAATCGTTGTTCAGCAAGTCGCGCATCTGTTTCGTCAGCAGTGTCGTTGCTTCGTCGAACACCTTGTTGAGTTTTGTCCACTTCACGTGCTTGTGATTTTTCCTCTTCCGATTGTTTGGTTTGTGATATCTTTTGGCGTTTTGTGTTGATTCGTGTTTGATTAAAAATTGGTCTCTTCCTTTTGGGCATTGCTGTCATAAATATTTGTCGAGAATTAAAGCAACGAAATGTACAGAATGTATGGAATCCGTAAAATCAAACGGGCCAAAAGCGTTACGAATTATTTAACATGCGTCCAGGAGACACAATTTGTTATCGACGATCAAATGCATCACGTGCTTTCAGTTTCAGACGTCTTTGAGGGGTGAATTTCTATGATAAAAAAGTTAAAAACGTATATTTGCGAATATTTTATGAAACTGGCTGAAATTTTAATGAACACCATAAATCGTTAATAGGAGCATGACCTCCAAATTTCGGTTGAATCGGTAAATAACTTTTTTAATTAGCCGTCAAAATTTTATTAACCGTTTCTGCGTGTATATTTCTGTTTACCGATGAATTAAAAATGCCATGCCTATTTTTTAAAGTTTTGACCAGATTCAGGTGAAATTTTAAGGGGTTCATCGTGTTGATAAAATTTTCAGCCCGTTCCGTTTAGATTTCGCAACGTTCGTTTTTGCATTTTTTTATGCACAGTTCTCAAAGAATAGAAACACCTGTGGATGTGCCGCGGCGATGAATGCAGTCACGTGCTTTCAGATTTGGAACAGGATAACGATGACGTAGCAAACGACGCTGGCTTTATTCATTAGCTCATTAGCTTATAAATTAATTCAAAACTCGCGAGCGGAACAACGTAGAGATCTTAAAATAGTTGCATTGACCTAGAAATTCCAGTATTAATAAGCTATGCAAATTTCACGATGCCACAGTTCGGCATTCGAGAGTTTTTACTGCTTCAGACAAAGAGACGTTTTGTGTTTTATATATTATATTATATTATATTTTTTGTATTTTTTAGATAACAGTGCAATTACATAGGAAGCACATAATGTTAGAGGAGCACCAACTCTTAAACCTACTAAATGCGTCTAGTTAGCAATGCTACATTTTTATTCGTACATCACATATTGATGCATCCAAGTGATATAAGGATGAAAAATTATTTACATAAAAAGAGTGGAGATTTATTTTTGCGCTGCTAAATACCCTATTTGGTTGTACTGCATTCTCAATCGCCACGATTAACATCGTGTTTAATTAGATGATTCACATTTACTGAACTTATTCTCACCTGAAAAAAAAAATTCACGCAAGGTCGACCTTGTTGGACCAGACTATTTTTTTACATTCTTTAAATCTGTAAATGTATTCATGATAACACAAGCTTAAGAACGTTAAAATCCGAGCTATTGTTCGTGAAACCCAAATTTGCCGATAGTGAGACTCGAACCCATATCCTTCTGCTCCGGAGCCAAATGCTTTCTCAATTAAATCATCATATGTAGAAGATTTTAGGAAGGGAGTGTCTGACCCCAATTCTAAACAACCCTTAGAAATAGGAAGTTAGGAGATTTGGGCTAGATTGCCCGATAGGAAAGTGACACGGAAACGAAGTAGAAAGGTGGAGGAAGGCGCCCTTATTTATTACCGGGGGCCAGTATCCGGGGTCCGACGGCTTAACGTGTCCATCCGACGCACGGCGGATATTTAGTGGATCGAGCGTAGGTTTATCACTGCTATTTGCCGTTTTGACATGCGCGTCACGTCACCTCTGAGGTAGGTACGTCACATCAGTGATGTATTCAGGCATCTTCTCGGGGGTGCTTAGTCCCCCGAAAATCCATGAACGCCCCCCCCCTCCCCATAGGTTTTTGGGTGATCTCCCCTTATATTTAGTCTAATTGTGTTCGTTTATACCTGAATACTTGGAGAAATTAATTAAAAAAATTAAGAAATGAGGGAAAATATTATAGTAATAAAAAACAACAACATCCACATGGACTTCAGTCTGAAATTTCTATCATCCTTCAAGAAAACATTAGACAGTCCTCACTGAAGGTGCAATTTTTTAAGCACTAACTTGGACTACTTCCGCAATAAAAACCTAATTCCACAGAGTCTCTAGAGATGTTTGCACTGTAATACATCATTATATTTTGGAAGCTAACATTTAGCTTTATTTCAATCTTCTGGATGCCGACTTTCAATATATACGGGCTCAGTCTCAGTGTAGCTAATGTGACGTTAGTGCTTCCAATACAACAAAATATTTGCTAACAAATTTTTAACGATAGCAAATTATTAGAAATTTTTTCCATAATAAGGTGGGGTTTTTTCTGGCGGTGGCGGTTTACACTGTGTGACAAAAAAAACAACAAAAAAAAAAAAAAAAAAAAAACGAGGCATCTCAAACTGGCATCTAACGGTTAGTTAGCTTTTGGTTTTTTCTTACTATTTGCTAATCTAAATAATATAAAGGGACTGAAACCAAATGGCAAGGGAATAGCTTACACCGTACGTTTTCAGGTAACACTGTAATGATTCCGTAATAATCGGAAACACGCTTGTAGTAAGGCGAGGACATTTTTACCACTCCTGTCTTGGCGGGATTTTGTTCAGCACAACCTTACCTTACTAGCACTAGCATCCTCAATATTTTACACCACCCCATGGTGGCATCCGGGGTGCATTACCGAATTAAAGCAATGATATAATATTTTTACATTTTTAATCACTTGTATGTATAGACCTTGGAATTTGCATTTGCGATATAAGAGCATAAAAAAATGTTTGTACTCTATTTAAAATTTTTATATGTATTAATAACAAAATTGTGATTGTATGTATCTAATCAATCAACAAGTTTTAGCCCCCTCAAAATGTGTAATTGCCCCCTGGAAAAAACTCTCTGAATGCAACACTGCGTCACATGGTGACAAAAGCGATGGAAGACACAAAGAGTATCGCAAAAAAAAATATATATATTTTGAAACGGAATCATACAAGAGAGGATTATTTTCCAGTTTGTTTCAGGGCATAACAACCATTTTAGGGCTGTAAGCTGTCGTCGTCCCCAATTTGGGGTCTGTGGTTCCTGGAAGAGAAGATGGCCATCGCCGTAAAACAAGCACAGCCATGTCTCATCCGGGAATTTGGGCTCTGACCTAAATCGGCAAACGGGCAGAAGACTGCGCCGTTTGACCACTGGGCTACCGGAAAGGTTAAGGAGAAAAAAAAAAGTTCTAAAATGACGTTCTGAAACTCTACTGAAAAAAAAATGCAGAACATCGAAAAAATAAACGGTAGTAGGTCCATGAAAATCGTACGTCCCGTCTTTTTAAAGAAATGTTGGTATCATAAACTACGCACATAATACAGTATTTACCTAATAATACGAAAATCAATGGTTACAACGATCGAAGAACATCACAGTTCCTACTGATAATCGCAACTTCTTAGGCTTCCTAACTCTCTCCTTTGCAGCTCTATACCTGATGAAACTGCGGAAAGACAGAAACTTAAAATATACGACTGCGAAACAAGAAGAAATCAAAAAGAAGTGAATTTAATTAAACGAGTTTTTTAAGCTGCTTACAAGGTTGCGAAAACTGCTATATCACAGAAACTTCCTTTTCATGAGCTCAGATTTAGAACAGACATGTGCTACGTAAAAACTAAAGTGGAATAAACTGGGTTAGAAAGAGGTCAAACATTACTTTCCATTTCATGATTAATGCCATGATGCAACGGTATAACTTACGCTGGTATCTTGAAATGAGGGAAATGGAAGACATTTTTTTTTCTGCTTCCAATTCCTTTTGTTCATGAAATCATAGGGTATCCGATAGACTTTGTTTCCTCTGTCAATTAAAAGACTTATACCAGTAGTTTATCCATGGAATATTCTGGTGAACTTTTGTATGTCTTACGATATGCAGCATGTTGTAATAAAAGAAAAGATGCTTAATTTGAGTGTTTGAATAATGCGCCATAAAATGCAGACACTTAGGCAATCCTTCAATTTTTTTCTTTCATGCCGGACATGAAGTTACTAAATGAAATAGTTCGTGTAGATGAGCAAAGCTTTATCGGAATAAATGAAGTGATGCTGATCATAAAAAATCGATAGGGAAAAAAATTCAAATGCATGATTGTTTTTTTTTTCTTCAAATCAAGTGTTTTTGCTTTTGTTAACCTTAAAGTAAAAAAACAATTATGAGTCAATAATTTTTTATCTTAAATTAAGCATTCATACGGAAAAGCTGTACCCTGCCTTGGTGGCCTAGTGGTTAACAGCGCGTGCTTCTGGCAAGTCGCCAGAACTGGGTCCAGATGCAAGACCCCATAAAACCCCGTCGCTGGGGTACCGGTGACCCTATATTAGGGACGAACAATTCCAAATAGGCCTAGATGCTCACTGAATTCGTTAAGCCCCTCTCCGTTTCAGTATAAACAGAAGGCTATGCAAATCAACTCCCAAAAGTTGCACCAAAACTAAAAATATTCAAAATACGAGTATTTTAACTAAAGATATTTAACTAAAAATATATAAAATATTTTCTCAGCATACTTACTGTTGCGAAAAATTAGGGAGTGAGAGCTCTTGCTCCTTGGTGAAAGTTTCTTTTTTCGATTTATTTAACGCAATATTCCAAGAGCACGGTGATTTTCTAGATGGATTACTTCGCTGTTTGTAGAGTGCGAAGATAATGATTCTTCCTTCGTCGGCTGTTTTATTTGCTTTCCAGACCTATGAAAAAGGAAAACATTTTTAAACATTTATCATCTATAATCACAGCATTCCAAACAAATTTTTAACCTCGTGCTTTCAACTCGTCCTAAAGAATTAGTTTTTCACGCTGCGTAACTTCTCAAAATAGTTTTCGTACTACGCATAAGGCTGTATAGGCCAAAATTTCACGTGCTTAGACTGCAGAATTTGGGGAAGCAGCTAATTTTTTAAGCCGTCTTACCAAAAAAAAAAAAAAAAATTTAAGAAAACATTTTAGGTACTTGCGAAAAATGAAAATGAAAAGATATGTTTCGCTTGCAGTCGCAAATTTCCTAAAAGTATTCTTGTTGCTCTGAAAAATCCCGGCTGGTAAATGCATAACCAGTTAAAAACTCGAGACAAACACGGCATAAAAATATCCGTACGCAGCGATCGATTAAAATGGTTCAACCTGTCCGCTGTTCTTTTGAATTCTTAACATACTCAGTTCTCATATGCAACATTTTTATAAGTTGAACATTGTAGGTATTTTCTTAAATGAAATTGTTTGTTTTATGATGTTTACGTTGAATCTTTTTTTCAGTTCGTTTCGGTTCTCAGTATCGCATAGGAATTAAATTTAGCTTATCCTCATCTCTTTGTTCAGTTGAATATCGGAATATTCTTTTCTCTATTTAACATCATCATAAAAAGACTAATCATTTAAGAAATAACCATCGTGTGTTTAATTGTAAAGAGTGGAAAACTAGCTTTCATTTTAACGTCAAACGCTACTTAGCCGAAATCTCTTCAGACCAAACGTTGCATTCATTAACATTTATCAAAAATAAAATAACAAAGATGAAAACATTTAATGTATTTATAATTTAACGCATAAAAATTTCTGATTTTTATTTTACTAATATTCGAAAAACTTTGAAAGCTTTAACTTAGAATAACTATAACAAGTTGGGCATTATAAACTGCACTGAGATGCCAGTTTATTAGGCAGTAGGCACATCTGCCTTCGTCACATACGTGGTTCATTTCATCACGTAACAGAGCTGCCAGTGGTCTCAGCTCTGGCTTCTAATCATTCGTCGGAGATGAGTCCGGGTTTGAATCTCGGTGAGGCATGGATGTTGTGTTTGTCTTACGGCACTCTCACCCTTCCCTGGAACCAGTATCCCTAATTAGGGACAGGTGACCGCTTATACAGAAGATGATCACACATTTTTAGAACGATTTTCCATATATATATATATATATATATAGTCTCCGGCAGCTGGAATGTACCTGGCCAAGGCAGCGGCCAGTGCGACATGAAGGCAGAGGGTGCTAAGAATCCCCGGAGGACCGGACTAGGCTGCCATTTGATGCTGACATTGGCTAACTACAACGGACGCTCCCTATCTTCTGATTCAAGGCTTCTTGAATTGGAAGAGGAACTACAAAGGATCAAGTGGGACATCGTCGGGCTAAGTGAGGTAAGGAGAAAAGGAGAAGATCTCATTGAACTGAAAAGTGGACATCTCTTCTATTATCGTGGGACAGATACTGGCAGAACTAGTGGTGTTGGATTTATAATAAACAAGAAACTGAAGGATAAAGTGGTAGAAGTTGAAAGTTCCTCTGACAGAGCTGCACGACTCGTTATCCAACTATCGAGAAGATACCAGGCTCAGATTATTCAAACTTATGCACCCACCACAAGTCATCCTGAAGAAGAAATTGAAGAATTTTATGAGGAAATTCGTCATCTAAATAATAAAGGTAAGCAGCACTTGAAGATAATTATGGGAGATTTCAATGCAAAAATAGGGCACCGGCAACAGAATGAAACTTCAGTAGGTAAATTCGGTCACGGCAACAGAAACCAGCGTGGAAATACTCTCGTTGAGTTTGCAGAGGCAGAAGGATTTTTCATCTTGAATTCCTTTTTCAAGAAAAAGCCACACAGGAAATGGACATGGAGACATCCAATTGGGACGACAAGTGAAATTGATTTTATTATGTGTAACAAAAAATTCGTCATCGAAGACTGCAGTGTGCTGAACAAGTTCAACACAGGTAGTGACCATAGATTGGTGAGATGTAAGATGCACCTCAACACTAAACTGGAACGTGGCAAGCTCATAAGACAAACAAAATGTATTGACATAACCAACCTTAAAAAACACCATAATACTTTCAAGTTGGAACTGAAGAACAGATTCTCTGCTTTAGAAGGCCTAACATCGGAAGAAGTGGATATTTCGGAAGTTAACAGAAAAGTAACCAAAGCTCTTATGGAAACAGCAACAAAATTAGCTGGGTCTAAGAACAAGTTGCATGTAAACAAATTATCAGGAAAAACCAAAATGTTGATGCAAAAAAGAAGAGAGATGAGGACAACTAAAGAAGATGTGACTTCCAAAGTGGAATATATAGAGCTATGCAAGACAGCACGAAAAAGTATCACTGAAGACGTAAGGAAATTCAACTGTGAGCTAGTGAGGAAAGCAATTGAAAACAACCAAAGCCTAAAGATAGCAAAGGGACATCTCAGTAAGGGAAGAAAACAGATTATGGCTCTGAGAAAAGAAGATGGTTCTATAACAAGAAATAGAGGCAGAAATTTTGACAAGAGTGAAAGATTTCTACTCCAAATTATATGAAAGGGATGATACATGTACTCCAGACATCATGAAAGGTACCAGAGTTCTTCCAGTCCTCCCAGCAGAAGTTGCTCATGCAATCAAGAACATGAAGCGGGGGAAAGCTCCAGGAGAAGATGGAATTACTATAGACATCATACAAGAAGCAAGTGGAGAAATTGAAACAGTACTCGCCCAAATTTTCACTCGATGCCTTAATGAAGGGAAGATTCCTGAGGATTGGAACAATGCTACAATGATCCTGCTACATAAAAAAGGTGACATTGAGGATCTCAGGAACTACAGACCTATCAGCCTCCTATCAGTGGTTTATAAAATCTTCACTAAAGTTCTTTCACACCGCTTGAAGGTAACACTGGACATGGCTCAACCGAGAGAACAAGCTGGATTCAGGAGTGGCTACAGCACAATAGATCATATCCACGTACTGAGAGAACTAATTGAAAGAGCGAGGGAATATGAACTTCCATTGTGCATGGCTTTTATCGATTATGAAAAAGCCTTTGATTCGGTGAAACCATCAGCAGTTACCACGGCTCTGAAATCCTGCGGTATTGAAGATGCATACATTAATATTATTAATAACATCTATGAAAATGCAAGTGCAAAGATTCGGCTGTTTGAAAATACAACACACATAAAAATTGGAAAGGGAGTGAGACAAGGTGACACCATATCTCCGAAGCTCTTTAATGCCACATTGGAAAATGTCTTTCAATCACTGAACTGGGAAAACAAAGGGATAAAGATTAATGGAGATTATCTAACCCACCTTCGTTTTGCTGATGACGTAGTCATTTTTGCAACTACCCCATCAGAGCTGCAGAGTATGATCCAGGAACTTGCTGACAAGAGTAAAGAAGTAGGATTAAAAATGAACTTTCAGAAGACAAAAGTGATGTTCAATGCTTTTACAAGAAATGAAGATTTATCGATTGATGGAGAAAAGCTGGAGATAACAGACACATACGTTTATCTTGGACAGCAGATATCAAGTGAGGGTCACATTGATGAAGAAATTAATCGGCGTACAAAACTTGCTTGGAGAGCTTTTGGAAGAAACAGCATAATTTTCAAGAGCAATATGCCATTATGTCTTAAAAGAAAAGTGTTTGATCAATGCATCCTTCCAGTGCTTACGTATGGTGCAGAGACGTGGACCTTAACTAAAAGAGACATACAAAGGCTGCAGACAACTCAAAGAAGTATGGAGAGGTGCATGCTTGGTATAACCAGGAGAGATAAGAAGAGGAACTCGTGGATCCGAAAAATGACGAGAGTGGAAGACATCATGATCAGAGTTAAATCCCTGAAATGGCAATGGGCTGGACATACTGCCAGAAGGACAGACCATAGATGGACAGCCGAAATTTTAGATTGGATTCCAAGCGACAGGAAAAGACCCAGAAAAAGACCACATGGGAGATGGGTGGATGAAATTCGTAAATATGCGGGAGTGACATGGAGGAGACTGGCACAAGACAGACCGTTGTGGAGGAAACTTGGGGAGACCTTCGTCCAGCAGTGGATTGATAATGGTTGACAATGATGATGATGATGATGATATATATATATATATATATATAGAGAGAGAGAGAGAGAGAGAGAGAGAGAGAGATTTCAAAGATAACAGGGCATTTCTTAAAATTGGTAGTGGTATTTTATTCCACTCCTGTTCCACTGCTTTCCATAGTCCAATCACTTTCATTCATACGTTTAGAAAACGCTCTTTTTAGCAGTCCGAAGGTACAATAGTCCATTGGTGACACATCAATGTACTTTGAAGGAATATGAGCAAAAGTACATAAAAGTCATCTTTTTTTTTTTTCAAGAAATAGAGTGGTAGATTTGGATATATGACTAATAGCCTTTTCCTGATGGAGTTCTACTCTTTGAAGGCTCTTTGGATAAATTTATTCCTCTTTAAACATTGGAGTTAAAACATATTCCTCTTTAATATATTTAATGTAAATAATATATTTCCTCTTTAAACATGGGAGTTAAAACATTATTCTGATAATACAATATGTAGAATTGATTTTAACATTCTTTTCAACTTTTCTTAACTTTAATTTTCCCATTGTACAAGAAACCAACAATAATCATGAATCCTTTAATGAAACTTTCTTTGGATTCTTGAAACCAAGTTTGAAAGTCTTTTTCTACTGTTTACGATAGTGAATCGACCTTTTTTTGTTACAGTCGTTTAGGTAGATCCATGCTTCAGTCGCAATAAATTTCTATTTGTCTCCGGCTAAGTGATTTTCATAAAGAAGTCTACGCCGTGTTCTGCGCTCAGCCACGTGCCTAGGCAAAAGGCTTCAAACACTATATATATATTCACAGATTCAAATCTTTGTTTATTACCTTGTTTGCAGTTGATACAGAGATTTTTAACGACTTAGCGATTGCTCTTTGAGTCGGTGGATTTTCTTACTTTTGAAATAGTCGTAAAAGTGCGTACCTTCTTTGGATATTCGTTTGGTGTTCTTTGCCTGTTAAAAACAGTGCTTGACAATTTTTCCCTTTATTATTAATAATATTGCTTATTTTACATTTAGAAATGCTAATTCCATGATTTCACAGCATTTTTAATTACAGAATACGAATATTTCTCTTCGTAAAGAGCAAAAACGTAACCTTCTACCCACAGCTTGTTTTCCTGCGCCACTTTCTTAGCAGATGATATTTAACTGCAGCAGATGTTTCTTTTGTGTTCATCTAACACGCTGTTGCCAATTTCAATTATTTGAACTTCTTTTAGTTTCTGTAATTTCTTTTCAAAAACGCACTAAAAATATGTGAACATCCTCTGTAGCCCATTGAGTTGCTCACGGTGGTCGTTAAACCCCCCAGATAAACAACGTTAAACCCCCATACAAACAACGTTAAACTACCCAGACAAACAACGTTAAACCACCCAGACAAACAATGTTAAACCCCCAGACAAACAACGTTGAACCCCCCAGACAAACAACGTTAAACCACCAGGACAAACAACGTTAAACCCCCCGGACAAACAACGTTAAACCCCCCAGACAAACAACGTTAACCCCCCCCCCAGACAAACAACGTTAAACCCTCCAGACGAACAACGTTAAACCCCCCAGACAAACAAAGTCTCTATTGTAAGAAATAGGAGTGAATCACATTGGCTGCAGACCACCAGACACAGGCCGACGTCTTTCTGGAATGGAGTACCGGCTTCTGGGTGTGTTTCGGGGCGTCACCGGGGTCGAGTCATTGCTCTGAACTTCGGCGATTTTCATTCAGCATTCATTTTCCATCACACGTGACGAGGTGCCTTAAAATACCTTTTATTTGGTTGTGGATAAACAGAGAAAAACAGATGTCAAATCGCCGTGTTTTGTGCTGTTCCGTCAGCTTATGTGGGCTCATTTATCTATTCAGTTCATTTTGTTTGTTGCTGTTAAATGTCGGGAAATGATTGCATAGTGTACTCCGAGTTTCTTGCCTAGTTCTCGTACTGTTTGACGAGGATGGGAATCAATCAAGGCCTCCAACTCGGTGTCATCAATAGCTCGAAAGTGAACCTGGCGGTCTATCGCGTGTTTCTCCTTCTTGTCTCATACCGCCGGATCAGAAGTTAGCAAACGAGCCTTGTGTCTTGCGTTCACTAGAAGTGCCTTCCCCAAATGCTGTATTGATATTTCTAGCTGCCTCTGATGCACAATATCCAAGTTTAAACACTCATATAAGAAAACGCCACGTATTTGGCGCTTATCCATCGTCTTCTTCATTGTAACACACTCATCTCAGAACTGGTACCATTGACGAAATTATCAGTGCTGTTTTCAGGATTTGACGCTTTAAACTTACATATAAAATCTTATCACAGATCACTTCGGAACGGAAATGAAATGTCGGAACAGAATCGCTGGTGAAAAACTGGCAACCCTTACTTCCAATGGAAGCCCGCATACTACATCGGAAACACATGAGAATTCTTGTTTCGGAAACGCACAATGGGAATTGGAATTTTGGTTATCGCTTGCTGAGAATATTTCTCCCGAAGCGATTTTATTTCGAAGCATTGGCGCATGGGTTAAGTCAATAACATCCGCCTCAGCTGTTCATTTCATCGCATTAGCAGACGTGTATGTTCTTGCCGCGACCTAATCTGTCCGCGTTTACTAGTTCTGCCTTTTTGGTAGTTGTTTTATTAATATTTGATTATTCTTTCAGAAATGCCTTTTGACGAATAATTAATCAACACTGTACAAAGAAATCGAATTTTGTACGACATTGGTCACGAACATTATTACATTAGTGTGACGAAACAATACGTGTGGGACGAAATATCAGAAAATCTCACTAAATCTGCTAAGTGAAGTATTATTCTTTTCTCATTTAATAAAAAATATATTTAATTTAAAAGAATACAAGACAAATAGCTTCCGTAGGTTATTGCGCATCGCTGCAATAGGATCATTTTATTATATTCTTTGTTTTGTTTGTTTATGTAGAATTATCAGGTTCATTTTATCTTACGTTAATTCGATTATAATGCTATTATTTCAAGTAACAGATTTATTGATACACCAAGTGTATAAGACTGAAGAAATTATCCGTTCATCGGCGCAAGGATTCAAAAATACATTTTGCCATCGCTCATTGACGGATGGAGTTTTCAAGACTAAGAGCTTAAAAGAAACTGAAATGCAATTTAAATGTGATTTGGACGGGAAAGATCATTTAGGCATTGGATCCAAATTTTTGGTAACTTCAGAGAGACGCTGTCGTTGCAGACCTCACGTCTGATGATAACTTCCAGAGTTTCTCGTAACGCTGTTGCTTTTGGGTTGGGGAGGGTGCTAAATTTTAATACAGTCCCATATAGGAACTGCGCATTTGAAACTACTGTACCTGGGATCAATACCCTATATTCTGGGCATTTCTTACATCCTGAAAAACGCCCTAGGAAATGGGCAACATCCTTATACAATATACTTTCAAAATGCGCAGATCATCAATGAAGTTGGTGTATATACCATACCGCTATCATACCCTGATGGTACTGAAAGATATTACATCGGAATGACTAAACGCGAGGGCCGAATTAAGGGGGAGGGGTGTATGGGAGCTATAGCCTTGGGACCCACCCTGAAGAAGGGCCCAGGAGGCATACTTCGGCAAATAATAGATAGATAGATAGATAGAAAAAGAGAGAGAGAGAGAGAGGCTTATAAAATAGTTTTACTTTTGTCTCGTATGATTTCCATTTGGTCATAAACAGAGGACGAACAGATTTCAAGAAAGTGGTCTAAGCGATGACTTATGACCATTCGTCCGTGAAGGGGCCGGGTTCAAACCCCGGTGAGGTATGGATGTTGTGTTTGTCTTACGGCGCTGGCTCTCTCCCTTCCCTGGAACCAGTGGCCCTAAATTAGGGAAGGCTATAGCTCCATAGACCCCCTTCCTTAATTCGGTCCTGGCGTTTAGTCATTCCGATGTAATATCTTTCAGTACCATCAGGGTATGATAGCGGTGTGGTATATACACCAAACTCATTGATGATCTGCGCATTTTGAAAGTATGCTGTATAAGGATGTTGCCTATTTCTTAGGGCGTTTTTCAGGATAGTTGCTCACGGTGGTTGTTAAACCTTCGATCAAAGGGGGGAAGGCAGTGACTCATCGAGGGTAAAGGTTTTATGTCTATGTGTACAGCGGGATCCGAGAGACAGTTTCAGCTTTTTCACTATCACCCACCCACACGTCCCAATTTGCACTTGGAACCGTTAATAGTCGAAGTCCCGTGTTGATTCACATCACACTTAACAAAGAAGATGAAATGTGAAAATGCTAAATCATTAGAAAATTCATGATGAAATCTGGGAATCTTAAGCTTTTAACTCGTGTTCTTATGAGAACAATGAAAAGCACAGAGACTTATTATGAAAACTTTGCAGATAGTTTATTAGTTTGAAGAATGCTCTACGTATGAATTATCACAAGCATATTGCTACTAATTCGTGTTTTAACGGACTTCATAATGATTTCCCGTCATAAAGTTCTCGGGGGTCCCATTCAGAATCAGATGTCTTAGCCTTGGTGCCCACTCAAATGCCTTAGCCTAGGGGTCCATTAAGGCCCTGCTAAAATTTAAATATGCTAAACGCTTTTCGGAACCAGAATCAGAGAATACAAAAGAGACGCTAAGGAAGGAAGATCATCTACAGCTTTATCTAGAGAAGTGTGTTTCAAGTCTGCAGTTCCTAAATGGGATGGTATTAAAAAACTAACCTGCTACTCCAACCCAAAAGAAACAGCATTGCGAGAAACTCTGGAAATGATCACCTGCAACGACAGTATCTCCCTGGAGTTGCCAAAAATTTGGATCCCATTCCTAAATCATCTTTCCTGTCTAAATCACCATGTGCCAAACTAACAGATTTCGTTACATCAAATTTAGAACCCTCTGTGTATATAATCATTCTTTATGTGTCTCGTGTGACCATACTCATATTTAAATTGTTAAGTTCTAGTATTTCAGTTTGTTTTAATCTATTAGCCTTGAAAGAACCATCCATTGATGAGCGAAAACTTGTAAAAATGTATTTTTGCTATTATATTAAGTCCACATCTCTTTCTGCCAACTAAAAGAACAGATGTCTCTTTATTATATGTCTACATAAGCACACTGGGAAAAAATTAGTCACCCCTAGGAGAAATGACAGTAGGAAGTTACCGGTTAAACAGAGGGTGTCGTAATAGTATTGTTGGAGACAAATAGCACTGTCGTGGTCTACAGGATCATTTCTGTCTCCTGCGGTGGTGAAGAGCAGTGTGTGTGTTGAATTTAGCCTGCAATATGGATCGTAAGGCAAACCTTACTGAGTGGCAAAAAGGAGCCATCGTGTTTGACCGTGCCGATAGATACAAAGTGAATGAAGTCGCCCAATTTGTTGGTGTGCCGAAGCGTACTGACTAGATGGTCTACAAACACTGGTGTAGTGCGCAAACAACTGAAAATCGGCGACGTAACTGTGGCCGGAAAACGACTCTCACCAATAAAGATCTCCGCCATGTTTCACGTACTGCGAATCGGTTTCAAACCAGGCAACAATTGCCCCGAAGAGTCAATGAAAGTCCACTCCAACCAATTTCCGAAAGGACTTTGTGAAAAAAACTGCATGCGTTGGACATGTGGAGCAGAGTACCTCGGAAGAGGCCTCTTTTAACAGCAAGTCACAAAGTTGCACGTTATCAATGAGCTCAGAGGCACCAAAACGTTACTGTGGAGGATTAGAAACGAGTAATTTGGTCTGATGAGTCTCGTTTTTGTTTACGCTTTCCAACCAGAGGTAGAAGAAGCGTATATGCTCCAGCTTTGTCCGTCCGTCCGTCCGCACGAGAACTAGCGTAAAAACCATTCGATTTCTATGAAATTTTAGTATGTGGTAGGGAAACACCTGGGGGCGAACCCTATTGAAAATGAGGTTAATGGGGTCAAAGGTCACGACATAGGAACGGGATTTATTCCATTGCCCTTATGCGTAATTACTTGCGTAAACATCGTTCGATTTCAGTGAAATTTTAGTATGTGGTAAGGGACCACATAAGGACGAACCCTATTGAAAATGGGGTTAATGGGGTCAAAGGTCACGACATAGGAACGGGATTCATTCCATTGCCCTTATGCGTCATTACTTGCGTAAATAAGGTTCGATTTCAGTGAAATTTTGGTGTGTGATAAGGGACCACATAAGGACGAACCCTATTGATAATGGGCGAACTGGGGTCAAAGCTAACGACATAGGAGCGGGATCCATTCCATTGCTCTTATGCGTCATAACTTGCGTAAATATGGTTCGATTTCGGTGAAATTTCAGTATAGGATAGGCGATCGTATGGGAACGAACCCTGTTGAAAATGGGTGAAACGGGGTCAAAGGTAAGGACATCGGAGCGGGATCCATTCCGTTGCCCTTATGCGCCATAACTTGTAAAAATGGTTCGATTTCGATGAAATTTCAGTATATGATAGGGGATCACCTGGGAACGAACCCTATTGCAAATGGGTGAAATAGGGTCAAAGGTCAGGACATCGGAGCGGGATCCATTCCGTTGCCCTTATGCGCCATAACTTGTAAAAATGGTTCGATTTTGATGAAATTTCAGTATATGATAGGGGATCACCTGGGGACAAACCCTGTTGAAAATGGGTTAAATAGGGTCAAAGGTCAAGACATCGGAGCGGGATTCATTCCGTTGCCTTTATGCGCCATAACTTGTAAAAGTGGTTCGATTTCGATGAAATTTCAGTATATGATAGGGGATCACCTGGGAACGAACCCTATTGAAAATGGGTGAAATAGGGTCAATGGTCAGGACATCGGAGCGGGATCCATTCCGTTGCCCTTATGCGCCATAACTTGTAAAAATGGTTCGATTTCGACGAAATTTCAGTATATGATAGGGGATCACCTGGGGACGAACCCTATTAAAAATGGGTGAAATGGGGTCGAAGGTCAGGACATCGGAGCTGGATCCATTCCATTGCCCTTATGCGCCATAACTTGAGTAAAAATGTTTCGATTTCGATGAAATGTCAGTATATGATAGGGGATCAACTGGGGACGAACCCTATTGAAAATCAGTGAAATGGGGCAAAAGGTCAGGACATTGGAGAGGGATCCATTCCGTTGCCCTTGTGCGTAATAACTTTAATAAAAATGGGTTCGATTTCGATGAAATTTTAGTATGTGCTAGGGGACCTCCCGGGGACGATCCCTACTGAAAATGGGTGAACTGGGGTCAAAGGTCTGGACATAGGAGCGGGATTTATTCCATTGTCCTTGTGCGTCATAACTTACGTAAAGATGCTTCGATTACGACAAAACGTTTTCGTGTTGTTCCGGAGGTATACTGAACCAATTCTGTTTAATATCATCGAAATGGGGTCAAAGGTCAGGGCACAGGAGCGAGATTTATTCCACAGCCATTATCCTCATAACTTGAGTAATGATTTCTGGTATGTTGGAAAGCGTATCATAATCAATGCATTGCATGATTTTACTAACTTGTTTGTACTTCAATGATGGGAGGCGACGTTTGTATCACAGGCTCAATGAAGCCTGATTGTGTCGAAGGTGTTGTTCAAGCTGGAGGATGTTCTGTGATGTTTTTCGGATGTTTTTCGTGCCACGAAACGGGTCCTCTCGTTGCAGTGACGATGAATTTGAATCGGTATGCGTACCTCCGCATTCTGAATGACGAAGATTGAAAATGAGTGATTGGTCTGATGAACCACTCCTGTCTTCCAAGACGACAATTGCCGTGTGCACAGGGCGGTCTAAAACTGTGTCTGGGTGGCAAGATGAACAATCAGCAACACTGTCTCACCTCGACTGGCCCGCCAAATCCCCAGATTTAAATCCTATTGAAAATCTGTGGGATCATTTGGAACAGAAGGTGAAACGCCGGTATAGACACTCGCGTACTCTGGCGGAACTTCGGGACCAATTGACGCACGGGTGGCTGCAAATTTATGTTCAAAATATCCACAACCTCGTGGAGTCTCTACCACATCGGATTCATGCTGTTATCAAGGCAAGAGGCGCTGTCACCCGTTTTTAGGTAATTTCTGACGGGGGTGACTAATTTTTTGTCCGGTGTGCTTATTTTCACTTAATTCTGTTTTTCTCTTTCCTCTGTTCAACATCTCATCTTTCCAGAGTGCCGCCCTGTTGGCCGAGTGCCAAGGACGTCGCCAAGGGGGTGCGAGGGTAGGCTGAAAATTGTCTTGCCCACCCTGCCGCCCATCCAGTTCAAGATGTGCCATAATTCAATTTTTTTTAACTTTAAATATAATCTAGAATTTGTCAAGGAATAATGACTCCCGTATTTTTCGTCGTGTACCCATACGTATTTCCATCTAGAAAGTGCGTTTTTCCTACTCCGGAGAAATGTTATCAGCATTGCATCCGCAGGACCATGAAAATTCAGTTGTTCTCCACTCGTTCAAATCCTGAATTTAAGCCTTTTCTTCAAGTTAGTATGATTAGGGGCGAATGAAGAGGATGAAAAAGAATTCACTGAGGTCATTAGTAATTGCTCTGCTAATACCGAAACTAAACGTATATAAATCCGTTTATTGGCGTAGAAAAAACAATAGAGAACAAGAATTCTGTTAGTTTTCACCACCAACGGGAGGCTTCAGCAGGCAGCTGTTTAATAAACGATAAACAGAAATTTGAAATGTGTAAGTTAATCATACTAACTTCAGCATTTCTCCTCACCCCTAATCCACGAAAGCATTTGTTTAAAGATTTTTCTCCTATGCATGAAATTTTCTTTTAATCATGGCGTTTTACAGGTGCTGGTGGAAGTGTGTCATGTTTATCATACGGGTATGTAACTCTTTAGGTTTTACTAATTCTATCAAAAATGGAGGGACGGAACATTAGCAAAAAAGTTAGTAAAATCATGCAATGCATTGATTATGATACGCTTTCCAACATACCAGAAATCATTAGTCAAGTTATGAGGATAATGGCTGTGGAGCAAATCTCGGTCCTGTGCCCTGACCTTCGATCCCATTTCGTGATATTCAACAAAACCGGTTCAGTATACCTTCGAAATAACATGATAAAGTTTTGTCGCAATCAAGGCATTTTAGGTAAGTTATGATGCATAAGGGCTATGGAATAGATCCCGCTCCTGTGTCCGAACCTTTCACTCCATTTCTCCCATTTTCAACAGGATTCGTCTCCAGGCAGGCCCCTACAACATAGTAACATTACATCCAAATCGAAGCATTTTTACGTAAATTATGACGCATAATGGCGATGGAAGTGATTCCGCTCCTATGTCCTGACCTTTGACCCCATTTCGCCTATTTTCAACAGGGTTTGTCCCCAGGTGGTCCCCTACCACATACTAAAATTTCATCGAAATCGAATTTTTCTTACGTTAGTTATGACGCATAAGAGCAGTGCAATGGATTCCGCTCCTATGTCCTGACCTTTGACCCCAATTTCATTCACTTTCATTAGGGTTCCTTCCCCTTGCACATACTAAAATTTCATTGAAATCAAACGATTTTTACGCGAGTTATCGTGCTGACGGACATACGCACACAACGCGTGACGTAATGAGGCAGATGTGAATCGTGACCATCTGTTCGCAAGAGTGTGACGTCATAAAACTTTAATAGGATCCACACACAACGCGTGACGTAATGAGACAGATGGCGTGACCGCGCGCCGACATCTCAATCGCGAGATTGTGACGTCATCAGATTTATAAGCATGGGTAACATTAATGGGACGACGCCACGACACTAAAAACGTAGTAATTTGGGGTGGTTATTTAACCCACTAAACGAATTTTCCTAAAGTCGAGATCAAGCTAAATCGATTTCTAGTACCAGAAAACGGTAGGTTAACGACTTTCATTAAAATCCTTAGAACCATTTTCAAAATAAAATTTACATACATACAAGAATTGCTCCTTTAATACACTGCTGGCCACCTAAAATGCAACACCAAGAAGGAAGCATCCGATTGGCCTGAAATTCGCACCATGCGTCGCCCGCGAGAGGACATGCAAACGATTAGCATTGCAGGGCATATGCAAATTCATGTGCGCCTGGCACGCCACCGAGAAGCACTATAAGAAGGGTGCACAGAAGGCAGGGTGTAAGTAGTGGAAGTGTGTTGTGCTGCCGGACCTGTTCGTGGGAAGTTTCCAGATGCCTGGTCGCAGAATACGACAGTCATTCCAGCACGTTTCGGAGTTTGACAGAGGACGAATAGTGACTTATCGGGTCAGCGGTTTATCGTACCGAGACCGGCGCCCGTGTGGCACGAAACCGAGCCACAGTGAGGCGAGTATGGATTCGGTGGGTGCAGGAGGGAAGGACGGACCGACGTGAGCGAATGCCGCAGCCGCGGCACACGACCGAACCACAGGACTGGCATGTTGTGCGGCGGACATTGACGGCTCGCACCGCCACATCACGAACGTTAGCGCAGAAATTAGGGTGTTCGACGTCGTCTGCAGGAGCGGGGACTTGTCGCACGGCGCCCATTGCTCCGATTACCATTGACGTTACACCACCGGCGAGTGCGGCGGCAGTGGGCCGTTGAACGCCGCACCTGGACTACGGAATGACACGACATTGTCTTCTCCGACGAATCCCGCTTCTGCCTGCAATACCACGATGGTCGGATCCGCGTGTGACGGCACCGCGGCGAGGGACTGTATGACGCCTGCATTATGCATCGTCATACCGGTCCGTCACCTGGCGTTATGGTTTGAGGCGCAATTGGATATGACACCCGCACCACTCTGGTATGCATCGCCGGTACACTGAACAACCACCGCTATGTCTCCGACGTTTTGGAGCCTGTAGTCCTCCCTTACCTGCAGGACCTGCCAGCGGCCACGTTTCAACAGGACAATGCGCGCCCGCACGTGGAACAATTCTTCACGGCCCACCAGGTGTCACTACTGCCGTGGCCCGCCTGTTCTCCCGATATGTCGCCAATCGAACACGTCTGGTTGCTGATCGGCAACCGAGTGTCTCGGAAAGCACCACTCGCGGCTACGCCTGATGAACTGTGGCAACGTGTGGAAGCAGCCTGGACCGACATACCCCAAGCCCACATCCAAAGCCTCTTTCGTTCGATGCCGCGGCGTGTAGAGGCCGTTATTGCAAGCGATGGTGGCCACACGAACTATTGATGTCTGCGTGTTCCGCAAGTCGTACGGGCCTGTACGCTCAATCGTTTCAACTTTGCATCAGTTGTTATGTGTCCAGTAAATCTGGCTTTGCTATCACGTGTCCTTCTTGGTGTTGCATTTTGTGTGGCCAGCAGTGTAGTATGGAATAAGGGCGATGGAATGGATCCCGATCCTATGTCCTGACCTTTGACCCCATTTCGTCCATTGTCAATAGGGTTCGTTCCCAGTGGTTCCCTACCACATACTGAAATTTCATCGAAATCGAAACATTTTTACGCACGTTATGATGCACAAGGGCAAAGGAATGCATCCCGCTCCTATGTCCTGACCTTTGACCGCACTTCGCCCATTTTCAATAGGGTTCATTCCAAGGTGGTCCCCTACGACATACTAAAATTTGATCGAAATCGAACCATATTTACGCTAGTTATGACGCATAAGAGCAATGGAACGCATCCCGCTCCTATGTCCTGACCTTTGACCCCACTTTATCCATTTTGAATAGAGTTCTTTCCCAGGTAGTGACCTACCACATACAAAAATTTCATCGACATCGAACCATATTTACGCAAGTTATGACGCATAAAAACAATGGAATGAATGCCGGTCCTATGTCGTGACCTTTAACCTCATTTCGTTCATTTTTAATAGGGATCGTTCCCAGTTGGTCCCCTACCACATACTAAAATTTCATCGAAATCGAACCATTTTTACGCGAGTTTATCGGGCGGACAGACGGACGGACGGACAAAGCCGGAGCATATATGCATCTTCAACCTACGGTTGGAAAGCGTAAAAAGAAGAAACCAGTTAGTAAAATCATGCAATGCATTGATTATGATACGCTTTCCGACATAGCGGAAATCATTACTCAAGTTATGAGCATAATGGCTGTAGAACAAATCTCGCTCCAGTGTCCTGACCTTTAACCCCATTTCGATTATATTCAACAGAACCGGTAAATTATATTTCCGGAACAACATGATAAAGTTTTGTCTCAATCGAAGCATTTTTACGTAAGTTATAACGCATAAGGACGATGGAATGGATCCCGATCCTATGTCCTGACCTTTGACCCCACTTAATTCATTTTTAATAGGGTTCGTCCCCAGGTGGTCCCCTAAGACCTACTAAAATTTCATTGAAATCAAACTATATTTATGCAAGTTATGACGCGTAAGGGCAATAGAATGGATCTCGCTCCTATGTCGTGACCTTTGACTCCATTTCGTCCATTTCAATAGGATTCGTCCCCAGGTGGTCCCGTACCACATACTAAAATTTCATCGAAATCGAACCATATTAACGCAAGTTATGAGACATAAGGGCAATGGAATGCATTCCGCTCCTATGTCGTGACCTTTGACTTCACTTCACCCATTTTCAATAGGGTTCGTCCCCAGGCGGTCCCCTACCGCATACGAATTTTTTCATTGAAATCTAACCATATTTACGCAAGTTAGGAGACATAAGGGCAGTGGAATGGATCCTGCTCCTATGCCATGACCTTTAATCCCATTTGTCCCATTTTCAATATTGTTCGTCGCCAGGTGGTCCCCTACGACATACTAAAATTTCATCGAAATCGAATCATTTTAACGTAAGTTATGACGCATATGGGCAATAGAATGCATCCCGCTCCTATATCCTGACCTTTGACCCCACTTCCCCCATTTTCAATAGAGTACGTCCCCAAGCGGTCCCCTACCACATACTAAAATTTCATTGAAATCGAACCATTTTTACATGAGTTATCGTGCCGACAGACGGACGGAAAAAGCTGGAGCATATACGTTTCTTCAACCTACGGTTGGAAAGCGTAAAAAATGACTCCAAACTTTACTCTTTTGTATTCCAAAGAAGTACCAAAACTTCAACAGTTCCACTGTTCCAAAATAAATGAGTATGTATCCCGGAGGACGGGGAGAAGGGGGGGCGTATTGCGAAAACCATTACAGCCTGTAGAAAAAGGAACGCAAATTCTTTCAAATAATACCCGCCCACCGTTCGCCCGTTTTGATTTCGAAGTCTAGCTACATCCTTGCCGAGTGCATTCATCCGAGATGGTTCCCTGCGTGAATCCCCAGGTCGGGCACGAATGGCGTTTTGGTCATTCTGGCGGTCTCACTTGTCTGGAACTAGTGGCTGCAAATTCGGGATGGGCTCTTGAACTTATAGCTGTTTGAGATGCTCACTGCAATAATGAAACATCTAAAAAACAAATCTTGTCTGACTACCCTGCTTTCTGGTAAATTGAAGAACGCTTTGAAATTTGTCTTTATGTTGAAATCTTCAAGGGCGGCATTACCGCCTAGACTAGACAGGTATCGAAAAGTGGCTAGTTCTGCGGTATGGCGCAAGTTTCCATCGTTTCCTCGAGGGAAATTATGCAAGTAGCTCAGATCAGGTTGTTTGCTAAATAAACAAACTATAATTATATCAGTTAAGCTGAAAAAATAATATAACACTTGTAATTATATTACACGTAACACCACTTTCCGCGCGATCGAAGTCTTCTAAATGAATGATTCCGATTCTGTTGGTGTTTTTCCGACCTCGGGTGTTGACAAGCTTCGTTTTCATTCTGACATGTTCCGATACGAAAAGTTCCTTTCCGTTCGGACATGTTATGAAAACACAGATTTGTCCGTGACGAAATCGCGCCCCCTCACTCCAGAGTAAGTTACTCTCCCAACTAAGCTACACGGACGGAATGTATCGCTGCATATTTGTCGTCTTGACACGTGCTTTACCTCCGTAGTACGTCACAACGTTCCGACGCGAAAAGTTCGTTTCCGTTCCGATGTGAAAAGTTCGTTTCTGTTCCGACATGTTCCGATGTGAAAAGTACGTTTCCGTTCCGACGTATTCCAATGCGAAAAGTTCGTTTCCGTTCCGAAGACTTATGTTCTCACGTAGTGTGTGACGACCTTTACAAGTTATATACCGTGATGTATTAATTTTTAAATCACTTGCCAACTGCACGAGCCTGCAAAGTTCAACATTGCATCTGCAACAACCTCACATTGCAGGGCTTTTATTTACCTAACATTACAATTCGCTATTATATTCGGTAAGATTTTTTTATTGTAGAGCTGCTTATAGAAAAACGATATTTTTTTTCATTAGGTACGAGTGTGTTTTTAGGAAAAAAAAAGCTCGCCACTGTACGGATGCTGAGGTTAAACGGAAGATCTTTTTCATCCCATTGGTCCTTTGAATCGTGGATTTACTTTAAGTTTTCTTGAAATAAATACGGGATTACACCATATAATACACATTTTTGAAGATGACAATCCGATTTTTGGTGTAAATGTGACAAGGATGGTAAGTCAGATAATATCCGAAAACTTGAAAATTTCATCGTCCTGGAGCGGGACTCGAACCCACGTCTCCCAGATAGCGCCCGGGTATGCGAATCCTGTGCTGGTTATATTCAAATTAATCGGAAACTTGGGACTTGGTCGTTCTGGGTGGTGTAGTGGTTAGCATACCCGGGCGCTATCTGGGAAACGTGGATTCGAGTCCCGCTCCAGGACGATGAAATTTTCAAGTCTTCGGATATTATCTGACTTACCATCCTTGTCACATTTACGCCAAAAATCGGATTGTCATCTTCAAAATTTGTATTATATGGCGTAATCCCGTATTTCTTTCATGATTTATCTGCTTCTCCGGGCAAACGCGGGATAAGATTCTTAACCTCCAAAAATTTGTATTACTTTAAGTTGTTTTGCTTTTTTTTTGTACAAGAAGTTATGCAATTGTTTTAAAGGTTTTTACTCAAGTTGATCGTTAGCAAGACATCATATGCTAGCGAAACGGAAATATGTCGGTAGTTTCGATAACCGAGGCATCTGATATTATTTCAAAAAACATTATGCGATCCAGTAATTCCAAACGTTTCATATAAATGGATATTCTTCGCAATCCGCACCCACATTCATCAACAGGATATAATACCTCAGATGCCCTTTCGTAAAAACACTTTTTTTTTTTTTTAATTCCTGAAATGTGTTTGTTCTCTGTCTGCAGCGAAAGATGACGAGGACGGTAAATCAGGTCACCCGGTGACCGGAGTAGTGGTGTCACCGCTGAGAGTGTAAAAAGGTAGCGAGCGGTGCGTGGGAAGTGTCGGTAAATTATCAAATCCCACTCTCCCAATCTCTTCTGCTTAGCTGACAAGCTTTCCAAACCTATTTGGAGGCACAAATCCAGCACACGCAGCGTAAAATCACCATTAGTTTCATCTGTGACGATACATTTGTTTGATGTTAATTATATCCAAGGCTCTTTGGTGGCAGCTGGCAACGCATATCGCTCCTCGAAAATGCCACGGTGAAAAGAGAGGCATTAGCACGTATTCCGTTGCTTTTCTGCAAAATAAAAAAAAAAAAAAAACAAATCCTCCAACAAATAGATGTGGCTCGTAAAGTGACAACATGGTCAAATGTCAACTGCAGAATGTCTTTTGCGGGAAATTTATGACCTCTATCGCAACGCCTCGGTCGTTTTCTGGATCATCGTTGCACACAAACAAATTGCCCGTTAACTTTGACCAGGGACGAACCACCCGTATCTGCAGTTGACATTATGATACTGTTTTTCTACTTCCACCTATGAAAATACAGAGAGATTGAGAAACCCATGTTCTGGAGGAGTTTTTTTTAATATAAAATGTTTTGCGGTCTTGTAAAAGACACAAAAATCTTTTACATTCAGGAGTAAAATTTTAGCACTTTTTTATCTCTTCCATACATGGGCGTCCATATAGTGGCCAAAAGGGGACATTTGCCCTCTCCTGGAAATCAGACCATCCCTTTCTGTTCTTGAAAGGCACTACAGAAATCTTCGCGATAACATTCATTCTGATTCCAGATTTTTCTGTAGAACTGCTGGATGCGCGTGTTTGCAGTAAAATAGGGAAAATCTTACGAATTTCCAGTAGAAAAAGTGGAAATTTCCAGTTTGCAATAATGAAAATCCCCATTGCATGTTGGAGAACAGCGTACATACGTGCAATATTAAACAAGAAAGATGACACCGAATTTTAGGGTGTAATGAGCACGTCTTTTTGAATCCGTTCTGACGCGAATTAAATTGATCAAAGCTATTCAAAGTCAATGGAACCGGGACGGAAAACAGTGTTATCTGATCTAAGAAAGAAATTTTCCAATCGGATTTTTAATCCCACAGATATTGCTGTAAACGCAATCGTGAGCTTACGCCCTCTGGTTGCAGACTTGTACATTAAGAAAAATTTGAAATTATATACGAAACATTTCGCAGCGAAAACGCTCTCCAACAAAGGAAGAATTTTTCAAATCTGACTTTTCGAAGCATAGGTATCGACAAATATAAAATATGCATCTACGCCCCCTGGCGGGGGAAATATGCACTATTTTAAGAAGAAAGTATTCTCAAAAGGTTTTTCGATGTGAGCGGTATCGGCCCAGCAAAAGAATTTTTTCTGTCGAGTTTTCAGGAGCTCCGATTTTTCTGCAAATACATCAGAAGCATAAATTAACACTTATGCCTCCTAGTGGCTAGACGATTCTTTACCAAATATTAGAAATTATATGAAAAACATTTCCCATTCGGAGTTGTATACGGTACAGGAAGAATTTTTCAAATAGGAGTTTTAGAAGCGGAAATATAGGAGAAAACACAATTTACCTAAACGCCCCCTAGCGGAAATTCTATAAATTATGTGAAAATTTTAAAATTACATGAAAAACATGTCGCACTTGAAACGTTATCCAACAAAGAAGGAATTTTTTTCAAATCAGGCTCTTAGAAGCACAGATATTGACAAAAATAAGATATATATCTACGCTCCCTGGCGTAGAAACCATGCATTATTTTAAGAAGAAAATATTACTAAAAGGTTTGTCGATGTAAGTAGTATCAGTCCACGAACGAATTTTTTTCAATCGAGATTTTAGAAGTTTATATTTTGCTGCAAATGCATCAGAAGATGAAATTAAGACCTACGCCCCCTGGTGGCCAAACCATTTTTTACAAAAATTTTAAATTATCTGCAAAGGATTTCCCATCAGGAGCTGTATCCGGTGCAGAAAGAATATTTCAAATCGAAGTTTTCGAAGCAGAGGTATCGGGGAAACGCAATTTACCTTTACGCACCCTAGCGCAAAGTCTATAAATTATTTGAAAATTTTGAAATTAGATGAAAAACATTTCGCATCGGAAACACTATCTAATAAAAAAAGAATTTTTCAAGTCGGACCATTAGAAGCAGATATATTGACAAAAATAAAATACACATCTACGCCCCCTGGCGGAGAAACCATACAATATTTTAAGAAGAAAGTATTCTGAAAAGGTTTCTCGACGTGAGTGACATCGGTCCACGAAAGAATGTTTTCAATCGAAATTTTAGAAGCACAAATTTTATGGTAAATACATCAGAAACAAAAATTAACACTTGCGGCCAAAGTATTCTTTACCAAAAATTAGAAATTACATGCAAAAGATTTCCCATTAGGAGTTCTATCCGATGAAGAAAAAAATTTTCAAATCGGAGTTTTAGAAGAAGAAATATCGGGGAAAACGCAATTTACTTATACACCCCCTAGCGGAAAATCTATGCGTAACTTGAAAAAGTAACTATATCTAAAATACTCTTCGTCATAAATGGAATCGGAAAAAAAAAATGTTTTGCAATCGAATGTTTAGAGGCGAATATAAGGAATAAAATGTGTTTTGAATTCGGCATCATCTGCATTTACACCCTCTAGCGGCAAAATTGTACATTGTGAAAAAAAAAAAACAAAAAAAAACCGAAATGAAGGATCATCATTCGCAAGTTTCGAGCTTCCCAATCCAAAAATAATTTTTCAAATCGGATCAATAGTTGCAGAGATATGGTGTCGACAGACGGACGGACAAACCGATAATATAAGCACGATCTTTTTTTCAAAAGACGTGCTAAAAAGTACGAAAGGCGAAGAAATGAAAAATAAATTATCCTCCGCAACAGCTATACACTTTTGTACAAAGATATCTCGAAATTTTCCCCAGAAATTTGTCTCGAGGATATATTTTTTCCTTCTTGACTGATGACTATTTGAATTATCTCTGGAGTTTCATGCCGCGTGTGTTACACAAGTTATAACGAAGTAAATTTCTCCGTCATTTTTGGTCTACGCCGGGATTCGAACCCGAGGCCGCTTATTCCGGAACAAGTCGCTCTACCAACTGAGCTACGCAGACGTATATTCTGATTCCTATCTGCCTTTATGTCGTGTGCGTCCTGCTGGCAGGTACGTCACATCTACCCACTCCCCGAAAGAGGGTCGGGGGCATGGCCCACGGGTCAGCCGTGACCATGAATCGTTGCAGGCAGCCATCCACTGTAGAACGTGCACTTGAGAACTCCCAGTCAATCTGCTGTGTCGAATGCAACATCACACATTTTTATTTTTCGAAGCGCTGGAGAAGGAATTCTCTGATTTTCCTGTCTCGCGGTGTGGAAATAACATCACACCAATGCGAGATTTTGAACGGTCGGGTCATCCGGATAGTTCGGGCGCCATTATAACGAAGTAAATTTCTCCGTCATTTTTGGTCTACGCCGGGATTCGAACCCGAGGCCGCTTATTCTGGAACAAGTCGCTCTACCCACTGTGCTACGCAGACGTTTATTCTGATTCCTATCTGCCTTTATGTCGTGTGCGTCCTGCTGGCAGGTACGTCACATCTCCCCCCCGAAAGAGGGCCGGGGGCATGACCGTCTGGCCACCAGGGAGCTTAAGTGTTAGGATGACAAGAAGGTACAGTAAAAATTTGCATATGGAGCTTGTATATACACTGCTGGCCACCCAAAATACAACACCAAGAAGGAAACATCCGATTGGCCTGAAATTCGCACCATGCGTCGCCCGCGAGAGGACATGCAAACGATTAGCATTGCAGGGCATATGCAAATCATGTGCGCCCGGCACGCCACCGAGAAGCACTATAAGAAGGGTGCACAGAAGGCGGGGTGTAAGTAGTGGAAGTGTGTTGTGCTGCCGGACTTGGGCGTGGGAAGCTTCCATATGCCTGATCGCAGAATACGACAGTCATTCCAGCACGTTTCGGAGTTTGACAGAGGACGAATAGTGACTTATCGGGTCAGCGGTTTATCGTACCCATACCGGCGCCCGTGTGGCACGAAATCGAGCCACAGTGAGGTGAGTATGGATTCGGTGGGTGCAGGAGGGACGGATGGACCGATGTGAGCGATTGCCGCAGCCGCGGCACACCACCAAACGAGAGGACCGGTATGTTGTGCGGCGGGGACTGATGGCTCGCACCGCCACATCACGAACGTCAGCGAAGGGATTAAGGTGTGTTGCGCAACAACCTGTGTCAGCACGTACCGTTCGACGTCGTCTGCAGGAGCGGAGACTTGTCGCACGGCGCCCATTGCTCCGATTACCATTGACGCTACACCACCGGCGAGTGCGGCGGCAGTGGGCCGTTGAACGCCGCACCTGGACTATGGAATGGCACGACATTGTCTTCTCCGACAAATCCCGCTTCTGCCTGCAACACCACGATGGTCGGATCCACGTGTGGCGGCGCCGCGGCGAGAGACTGTATGACGCCTGCAATATACATCGCCATACCGGTCCGTCACCTGGCGTTATGGTTTGGGGCGCAATTGGATATGACACCCGCACCCGTCTGGTACGCATCGCCGTTACACTCAAGAACCACAGCGCCATCCCCGACGTATTGCAGCCTGTAGTCCTCCCTTACTTGCAGGACCTGCCATCGGCCACGTTTGAACAGGACAAGTTGCGTCCGCACGTCGCACGCATCGTGCAACAATTCTTCACGGCTCACCAGGTTCACTGCTGCCATGGCCCGCCTGTTCTCCTGATATGTCGCCCATCGAACACGTCTGGTCGCTGATCGGCAACCGAGTGGCCCGGCAAGCACCACTTGCGGCTACGCCTGATGAACTGTGGCAACGTGTGGAAGCAACCTAGACCGACATACCCCAAGCCCACATCCAAAGCCTCTTTCGTTCGATGCCGCGGCGTGTAACGGCCGTTATTGCCAGCCATGGGGGTCACACGAACTATTGATGTCTGCGTGTTCCGCAAGTCGCACGGGCCTATAAGCTCAATCGTTTCATCTTTGTATATGTTGTTATGTGTCCAGTAAATCTGGGTTTGCTATCTCGTGTCCTTCTTGGTGTTGCATTTTGGGTGGCCAGCAGTGTATTATTCATAGTAACAGTTTCTGTTTGCCCCCTTCTGAAACTAAGGTATGAACGCCCATGTGTCCAGTAAATATACTCATTTTCTCCCTTCGCATAGGGGCGCAGAAGTGCCTCCCAGTATTTGTGTTTGAAAATTTTGGAGAGGGCCTTCATGCTGCCCAAATTTCCAAGGAAAAACGAAGTTTCCTGCATTTCTCCTTAAAAAAGGGGCAGGATGATCTCAAAACCATTAAAATTTTCAAACGGGTGCCCAAACCACCACCCCTAAAAGAGTTTTGAGCTCCAGCGTTCCTGCAATCATGTTCAATGGCTTATCACGGAAAACCGGTTCCGCGATGCTCTAATAATACTGCTAATACTCTGCAGCGCTATTACTTCTACAGTTATAGTAACAGAAGTTGCTGTTCTGAATCTTTCTTTTCTCATTAGCTCTGCCCTACGTCCAAAGCCTGATTATCGCACTGGAGCTCAGGGCCCTTGGCCTGTGGCCTGTTAACAACCCCCAGTTTAACGCCCTTTTTAGCACGTCTTTTGTAAAAAAAGATCGTGCTTCTGTTATCGGTTTGTCCGTCCGTCCGTCTGTACCCACGATATCTCTGCAACTATTAGTCCGATTAAAAAAATCCTCCTTTGTTGGATAGTGTTTTCCGTGTGACACGTGGTTCATATAATTTCAAAATTTTCAAGTAATTCATAGACTTTCCGCTAAGGGGCGTAAATGTAAATTGCGTTTCCCCCTATATCTCTGCTTCTAAATCTCCGATTTGAAACATTCTTTCTGCACCGCATACAGCTCCTGATGGAAAATCCTTTGCACATAATTTCTAATTTTTGTAAAAAATGGTTTGGCCACCAAGTGGCGTAAGTCTTAATTTTTGCTTCTGTTGTATTTGCAGCAAAATATAAGCTTCAAAAATCTCGATTGAAAAAAGTCGTTTGTTGACCGATACTACTCATGTCGACAAACCTTTTAGGAAAATTTTCTTCTTGAAAAAATGCATGGTTTGTAAAAAAAGTAGGGGCGTAGATGTATATCTTATTTTTGTCAATATCTCTACTTCTAAGAGTCTGATTTGAAAAATTCCTTCTTTGTTGGATAGTGTTTCCGATGCGAAATGTTTTTCCTATAAATTTAAAATTTTCAAGCAAATCATAGACTTTCCGCTAGAGTGCACAGAGGTAAATTGCGTTTTCTTCGTTATTTCTGCTCCTAAAGCTCTGATTTGAAAAATGCTTCCTGTATCGCATACAAGACCTGATGGAAAATATTTTTCACATAATTTTTAATGTTTATTAAAGAATGGTTTAGCCACCAGGGGTCATAAGTGTTCTGCTTCTGAAGTATTTTTTGCAAAATCTGGGCTCCTGAAAACTCGACTAATTTTTTTTCTTGGACCGATACCGCTTATATGGATAAACCTTTTGAGAATACTTTCTTCCTAAAATAATGCATGGTTTTCCCACCCGGGGACGTAAAGTCACATCTTATTTTTGTCGATATCTCTGTTTCTAGGAGCTCGTAAGCTCACGATTCCATTTACAGCAATATCTGAGGGATTAAAAACCCGATCGAAAATCTTTTTCTTTTGTCAGATCTATTGTTTTCCATACCGGTTCCGCTGACTTTTAATAGCTTTGATAAATTTTATTTGCGTCAGAACGGATTCAAAAGACGTGCTCATTACACCCGAAAATTCGGTGTCATCTTTCCTGTTAAAATTGTTTCTCAAAATGACTTGATCATTGTTGTGAACTTCCTTTATTATTAATAATATTATTATAAAAAAATTAGCAATAGAAAATGACCTCATATGCAAACATGATTTGTGGGGTGTTTTTACTAATTTCGCAGCAAAGAAAGCGAGAAAGCAACCTATGTAATATACCTGTGCTCTAATCAGAGTTCAGGTTTGTTTTTGTCTACCTTGTTGCCCGCCCCCCGAAAAACTGGATTGGTTCTTTTTTAAGGAATTCTATAAAATTCATGTCCAAGTGGCTTTTTTTTCTTGGAATATTAGGTATGTAATTATTATTGTTGTTAGAAACATTTCCGTTGTATAGCATTCACTCAATTTCCAGCGCTTTCATTAAAGGGGCAGTTTCAACTTTCACAAAACCTTTTATTACTGTTCTCTGAAACTGCTGCCAAGATCCCAATCAGTGTTCCTTTAGAATTTATTACAGATTAATAAGAATTGTTATTAACAATTCATAGGTTATTAATCAAGTTCTACAACTTTTCAACTGTTACACGATCAAACGTGCTATATACACGGCCGAGTCCCATTATTGTGACCACCAGCTAATATCCAGAGTAACCACCGTGTGCAGCGCGGACAGCAGCTAGACGGGCTGGGAGTGACTCAATAAGGTGCTGGAAGGTGTTCACAGGTATGTGGAGCCATGCTGACTGCAGTGCATCTGACAGCTGCTGGAGGGTGCGTGGTGGAGGATCCATAGAATGAACAATGTGATAAAGGTGGTCCCACAGATGCTTAATTGGGTTTAAGTCTCGGGGAATTAGGGGACCAGGGAAGTACTTTGAAGTCTTCATCGTCCTCTTCCAACCACTCACGGACATTTCTAGCTGTGTGACATGTCGCATTGTCGTGCTGAAAGATCCCATCCGCCCCAGGAAAGACAATCAGCATGTATGAGTGTACGTGGTCTGCAACGATGGATTCATAACGAATTCGGTCCATAGTGACTTCCATAGGTATGAGTGGACCCAGAGAATACCACGAAAACATTCCCCAGACCATAACGCTGCCCCCACCAGCTTGTGTTATTCCAGCAATGGTTGAAGAGTGTTTGTCCTCCGATGTTTCTCGCCTTATACGCCAATGTCCATCCGTTCGATGAAGCAGAAAACGTGACTCATCGGAGTAGGCAATCTTTTACCAATTGGCGGAGATCGAATTCCAATACTGCAGTGCAAATGTATGCCTTTTCTGCCGATGCACCTTCGTTAGCATAGGTGCAGTGACCATCCATTTGCACCGGTGCCCCATAATCAGCAGAGTTTGCCGAATTGTCGTTTTAGACACAATTTCGGTAGTCCGCTGGTTCATTCAGCCAGGGAATTGTTCCATTGCAGCTTGTCGATCAGCCCTCAAGCACCTTCGTAGCCGACGTTCACCTCTCACATAAATGGCACGTCGTGCTCCGCAGTTTTTACGTCGCTTATTCGCAATGGTGCCATTTGTTCAATCACGATACACTTTAACCACAGCAGCACGCGAACAGTTCACAAACTCCGCTGTTTCAGAAATACAGCCACCCTTGGTCCGAAAGCCGATAATCAACCCTTTTTGCAAATCTGATAAATCGCTCCTTTTATCCATGACAGCAGCGAGTGATAGGTTTTCAGATTAGATCGGATGTAGAGGATTTTAGCAAGGTAGTGTCTGACCCCAGGTCTCGAACAACCCTTAGAAATAGGAAGGTAGGAGATTTGGACTTGAGTGCCCGATAGGAAAGTGGGACAGAAGCGAGGTAGAAAGGGGTAGGAAGACGCCCTTATTTATTACCGGGGGCCAGTACCCGGAGTCCGACGACTTAACGTGCCCATCCGACGCACGGCGGGTATTTAGTGGTTCGAACGTTCGTACCTGCCCAGGATCGAACCTGAGGTTATCTCCATGGCAATCACGAACGCTGACCACTACGCCACCCGCGGCCCTATGTCTTTAGATCAAATGATCATACGTAGAGGATTTTAGGAAGGGAATGTCTGACCCCCAGGTCTTAAACTACCCTTAGAAATAGGAAACTAGGAGATTTGGGCTAGAGCGCCCGATAGGAAAGTGACACTGAAGCAAAGTAGAAAGGGGGAGGAAGACGCCCTTATTAATTACCGGGGAGCCAGTACTCGGGGTCCGACGGCTTAACGTGCCCATCCGACGCACGGCGGATATTTAGTGGATCAAGCGTTTGTACCTGCCCAGGATCGAACCTGATGCCCTTTCCGTGGCAGTCACGAACGTTGCCCACTAGGCCATCAGCGGCCCTATGTTTTCAGAATGCCTACAGCAAACCTTATAAACCCTCCAAGCCAGTTCACGATACGAACCTTCTTTCATTGGCTACGCGCTGTTGACGTCAAAAGTAGGAGGTGGTCACAATAATGTGACTTGACTGTGTAGAATGAAACATTAAACAGCTCCCTCATTTAATCGAAAAATAAAAAGAACGAAATATGAGTAAATATATGCCTATATATAGTGTCATGTGTATCACATGACATCTCTAGCGCTATACATTGGTGAAATATTTTGTCTCTACGAAGTTCCCGGCAAATTTCCTGGCCATGGGCCCCTGGGTGTCTTGGGCGGGCATGTGACGTATACTCTAATTTAACTTTCCTTTTCAGTTTCTTTCTCTATGTAAATTTGAGTTCATTCTCCTTAGCATTTACCAAACTTAACGTGATATCTTCTCTTTCGCAAGAGTAGGGTCGGCAACACCTTGAGGTCAGGACGCGTGACGTGTGGATGTGTCGGATGAGAACAGAACGATATACGTATAATGTTTGAGAAACAGCAGTATGTGGAGATGGTCGAAGTTATCATACTAATTGCGGAAGAGACGTTTGTTAAATTGAAGTTTGAGTTATTTGAAGGCTGCGTGTTTTACTTTTGTGTTGGTATTGTTCTCTTAACCAAGTGTTATTATTATTATTAACTCACGTTCGTTTGATTATACTTTGTGAAAGTGCCAAAGTATTAGTGGCTGAATAAAGACTGAGAACCGTAACTAACTTTTTCTCGACGTTTACTTGAATGACTCCTGTTTAACTGTAGGTGAAGTTTTTATTCAGTGTTCAGTCAGCTATACTTAAACGAGCATTACAGGCAATGCTTACGTCAGTCTCACTTTTTAAATTATTTTCGTTCGGCTTAAATATCTTTCCTTCTTATCTAAGGTTTTACTCTTCTTCGCTTTGCTGATCGCAGTCTATTCGTAAATCTGTGTCCTACGTATATTTCGTTTCTTCTCAATTTATGTTCTTACCGGAACACTCATGCTTCCGTGAAACCTCTATCTCTAATTCTTACTCTCCTGTTTCTAATTTTATTCTGTCTGGCGACACTGCATGTCCACTGAGAATCTTTATTTCTGCAACGTTTGGCATTATTTTTTTATGAAAGATATCGTCATTGGGTTAGTCTACATAATTTTTTCATTTTTGTGTGATTATTTTTTTTTTTTTTTTATGAAAGATATCGTCCTTGGGTTAGTCTACATAATTTCTTCATTTTTGTGTGATTATTTTTTTTATGAAAGATATTGTCATTGGATTAGTCTACATAATTTCAGATGAAAGATATCGTCATTGGGTTAGTCTACATAATTTCTTCATTTTTGTGTGATTATTTTTTTTTATGAAAGGCATCGTCCTTGGATTAGTCTACATAATTTTTTCATTTTTGTGTGATTATTTTTTTTATGAAAGATATCGTCCTTGGGTTAGTCTACATAATTTCTTCATTTTTGTGTGATTATTTTTTTTTACGAAAGATATTGTCATTGGATTAGTCTACATAATTTCAGATGAAAGATATCGTCCTTGGGTTAGTCTACATAATTTCCTCATTTTTGTGTGATTATTTTTTTATGAAATATATTGTCATTTGATTAGTCTACATAATTTCAGATGAAAGATATGGTCCTTGGGTTAGTCTACATAATTTCCTCATTTTTGTGTGATTATTTTTTTTATGAAAGATATTGTCATTGGATTAGTCTACATAATTTCAGATGAAAGATATCGTCCTTGGGTTAGTCTACATAATTTCTTCATTTTTGTGTGATTATTTTTTTATGAAAGATATCGCCATTGGGTTAGTCTACATAATTTCTTCATTTTTGTGTGATTATTTTTTTATGAAAGATATCGTCATTGGTTTAGTGTACATAATGTACTGCATTCCTAGTCTTGAAAACTGCTCCTTGGCCTCACTGGAAGCCTTCTACACTGTTTTCCATAAATTATGATAAAAGAAACAGGAAGCCTGTATCATATCGTTCGTTAGAGAAAAACCTTAAAATATTTTGTAAGAAACACTTCGTTCCGACAAAAATGATCACATACCAAAGCAAGTGAAAAATTAGGTGCCAAAATGAAGTAGGCAAAGTACCTTATGGCGAAGCAAATTTCTTCATCATCTTTGTCCAGGCCGGGCATCAAACCGGGGGTCCCTCTCACTCCGGAGTAAGTCGCTCTCCCAGTTGAGCTACGCGGACGTATGCACTTGCGGCTATCTGCCTTTATCTCATGTGCGTCCTGCGGTGCAGGCACCTCACAACCCCAATAGGGAGTGTGATCACACCTCACAACAATGCAAGCCTCACAGCGATGTTTCATACTGCTGACGATGGTGTCCGGGAGCTCAGTACGTAGCACCGACCATGTGTCGTGCAAAGCTTGTCTAAACTTCTCCAGGTTTTACGGAGAGCAGTTGAAGGAAGCAACACATCTCCCAAGAGCAGACCAAACATGATCGATCGAATTAAGGTCGGGAGACCTGGCTGGCGAATTCGTTAAAACAATGGTCTGTTGAATTGTTCTAACAACCTCACTCGGTACAGACGTCTCGTAGAAAGAACGTATCTCTTATGGCAACTGCATAAGGACGAATATAAGAGTCCAGGACATCACCCCTATAGCGTCAAGCATTCATGGCTCCTCTTGGAAGCACATAGAGGTCTGCTCGTCCTCCTTACGAGATGCCACCCGAAACCAGCTTGCTGCTACAATCATGTGTCCCTTTCACGAATCATAGAGAGCTGTAGCCTGTCTCTCGTTCTCTTCAGATCAGAGCCCGCCAGGAATCGCTCTTCAACGCAAATATGGACTCATCTGTGAAGAGTACTGACCTCCATTGGTGTTCAGTCCAATTGACGTGAAATCTTTCCCAATTCAAACGTCCCCCCCCCTGTGACAGGAGTTAAGGGGGCAAACGGATTGCTAGTCACCTGGCATGTAGATCTCCTTCGTGAAGCCTTCTGCGCACAGTGCAAGTAATACGAGCGACAGTTTCCGTATCTTCAGCAACGCTCAAATGATATTGCATGATAACGCCGAATCCCCACCCCGGCCCTCTCTGGAACCAGTGGCCCCAAATTTGGAACGAGCAACTGCTTACAGCACTTAGAGTTGGTCACGGTGCTCATTAAGCTACGAAACAACAAAAAGCAAACCGCAGTGGTACCAAAACCATTGTAAAATGTCTCGAAGAGTTACGATTGCCACAATGATTGCTTCATACAGTTTAAAAGACAGTCATTGTGCAATCCTGTCATATCACTCAAAAATTGCTGAATGTTCAGGCCTGAGATAAATTTATCTGCCCTTTTCTTATCGTCTTAATACACAAAATAAGAATCAATAACAGAGATGACAATCATTCATTTCCAGAAATTATTTTGCTGGCATGATTTTACATAATTTGTTTTTTCATACTTTGCTAGAGATAACAATAGTGAGCGAAACGTATGCGTAGAAAGAGAAGGGGGAAATAGCCCGTAGTAGATTCACAGTCGCTCTCCACAAGTTTTTATTGCCTATGTGGTGATTAATTTCGCAAAGCAATAGCTAAGTAGAGAAAATTATTCATTCAGAAGTCTGATTTGCCGAGAAAAAAAGCATCAGTAAAAATATTAAGACATGTTGAATTGAAAGGTTGAAAACCGAATAGAACTATGGAAATACAAAAGAGGTAAAACACTGGAAACCAGTAAATCATACTGACAATAGCAACTACGTATACTGATTGACCGCACTGCATGCTGGGTGAGCCTGCGTCTCGTGTTAATTAATTAAACGGCCGCGTTTTGAAAGATCATTAAGGGAGCTCTCTATTAGCATTTTCATGATTTTACATCGCAATCTTAGACTATAGCCATGAAATCTGATATCTGTCTTCGCTAAAGACATATTTGTTTCAAAGCTCATGTGAGAAACGGGATACAGGCGATGAATGAAGGGAAATTTCTGTGAACAAACAACACAAGAAAAAGTTTACGAGAGTTGAGAAAGAAAGAGTACGGAACATCTTAGAGTTGAGTGTTAATTGAAATTGGAGTAGCTCGTTATTTTTAATTAACTGAGCCACAGTTAATTAGAATAACAAGTTACTCCTAAGCGGTAACGTTCGCTGAACTCCAAGTTTTGAAACAGTAGAAGAATCTAGGGTAAAGGAGGAAATAAAAAAGGAATTGCAGAATATAGAGAAAAAAATATGAAATAGTTTAAATAATAATTTAGCGATAACAGAATGAAAAGAGATGTTTGAAAATATCAAATGCGGATCAAGAGAAATTTAGAGATAGGATTTGTTATTTTCGTGCTGCTGATAGTTTTGATTAAAATAAACAGAACGACTGAAAGACGTTTTAAAAAAAAATTCTGGCTCTGAAGATCACAAAACAAAACTTTTTAACATTTAAATCAAATAGAACAACCATCTCTGTTTTCAGATTTCTCAGGTATTTTTTGCATTAAACTTTGACATTAGGTTTCAACAATTTTTACAGAAACTAAATTTTTTTTTTTTAAATTCCTCCAAACTCCGAAATATCTTGTTAAAAGAAAATATTCTGAAATTGCCGGAGCTAGTTTTAAACTGCTTATCTTATTTTTAAGGGAAAATTTACCACCTCATCAATTTCCATAGCTTTTTTTTTAAGTTTAAAAATAAACCTTTCTCTTCGCTTGTTGCGAAAATTATTCTTTAAGCTTTTTCCGCATATCTTTCAGAACAGCAAATAAATTTGTCTCATCGGCATAACTAAGGTTGTTCATCTTCCTTCCTTACATTTTGGTGTCATCCTCTTCCTGCAAAGCCCTACGTTTTCAAAACAAACTAAGGAGACGTTAAGATAATATAAGGGCTTGGAAAACTACTTCCTTATTCATTACATATTGAGTTATTTATAAGCTGATGACTCCAAACTTCTCAGATCTGTTCGTTACTAAGTATGAAAATCGAGATGCTCTTCAAAATAATCTAGGTGCAGTAGACCCACTCAGATCCCATATTTAATGATGACTTTGTTTAATGCAAAAAACAGCAACGTTTGTTTGGTACAATACTATTTCAATCTAATTTGATGCTTTAAAAGAGAAAAAATAATTAAATTCTTGGTTTTAACGAATGAGAGAGAGAGTAGCTGAGATGATCATTTTCAACGAACAGAATTAAGCGAATTCTTGAATTTAACAAGGAAAAAAACTCTGTTGTACACTGACCCGGAGAAAAGAAATAGAAATGCACAACGAAATTCACACACACAAAAAAAAAGTCACAACGAAATTAAGATAGTTTTCTCAGCTTTTGAAGCAATGAAGGTAGTTTTTCTTTAACGAGGAAGTTTTCAAAACACTTTTTTCCTCGCATTCGCAGCGAGAGTTGGGAGAGAACCACACAAGCATGTTTAAAAATGAACTCCCAGACAAAAGAGAAAAAAAAAGAGGTTGGCGAGGTGCATGTGTGCATAAGTAAATTTTTGGGAGACGATTACACAAAAGCAAGAAATGAGTGCATCTCAGGAGATGCAGAATATTGAATATTCATGGAATTTTGTCCACTGCTGCACCGTTCAGACATTTAGTGCTGCCAAGTAACTGAAAGGGTATAGAAATGATAGGAATAATCCAATCAAAACGAGCTTCCAGATATTTCGTGGTTGCTGAGTGACGTATACCAAACTTTAAAAAGAAAAAAGATGTCTGAGACAAAGTATTGTCCGTAAAAGGCAAAGTAGTTAACATTAGGGAGCTAGAAGACCATAAAAAGTGCATGATATTAAAAAAAGACATGGACTCTTATCTACAGTAGTGGCCAAAATTGTGGAAACCTTTTGGAAATAGTGTATTTTTGAAATTTGATGTCTCATAACACCAGTTTTTTTTTTTTTTTTTTTTTTTTGGAGTAATACCATAAAATTATATATCAATGGAAAGATAATTTCATCAAGAATGTAATACAATAACTTTTATGAAGGGTTTTGTATTAGAACAGCAGTTATGAAGACGAAAAGTGAAACACATAGAAAAAATGAGATATACAAAAAATTCTCACCATGTCAATTAATACTTAGTTGGGTAAACTTTAGCGTTAATTACGGCCTTACAACGCCTTCTTATGGGCTGAACCAAGTTTCTTAGTTCTGCAGCTGATATAATGTGAAACCAATATCGAATTATTGCTTCTACTAATTGGGTTTTATTGCTGGGCTGCTTCTGACTAACAAGTTTCTTTAATCGGCTCCATAGATTTTCGATGGGGTTAAGGTCTGGGCTAATCCCAGGCCATTCCAGCAGTGTAATATGATTATCTTGAAACCACTTTTTGCACACAGCAGCAACATGACATGGAACTGAATCCTGTTGAAATATAAATGTTTCATTTTATCGGAAAAGATCGCGTGCGGAAGGCTTCAGTTTGGGCTCAAGTATTTTATTATTGTATTTTTGGCCATCTACATTCCCATTAATCACGCAAATTCTGCCCTCACTTTTTGATGTCATACAATCCCAGATCATAACACTAACTGGGTGTTTCACGGTACATGTAATCCAATCATGATACAAATCTTCTCCGATTCTTCTCCTTACGTATTTTATGCTATCACTACCAAACAGGGAGATTTGGTCTCATCACTCCAAATAACACTGTCCAGTTAACATGGGTTTTAGCCCAGTTTAATCTTTTCAGCCTTTGTTTGAGAGATAAAAATGGCTTTTTTAGTGGAATTCTGGCTTTTAGACCAAATTCCTGCAGTCTGCGTGAACAGTCCGTGCACTGAACTTTATATTGCATTGCGCCATTTCATCTTGTATACACATAGATGATTTTCTTCTATCACCTAGGCACAGTCCCTTAATTTTTCTATCATCACTTGTTGTTGTGCACCTTTTCCTGCCTTTACTAGTCTGGTTTTGTAGTGACTAGTCTCCTTATACCTCTTCAAAAATTTAGAAATGCCATCTTTGGTTAAGTTTTCACCACTTTTTCTTCTAATTTCTTCATAACTGAAGCCTTGTTCACTTAATAGTACTATTTTACATCGCTTTCTGGGTGACCAGTCAACTCTTTGCGCCATTTCTTTAACTTTATTGCGTTTTACAAGCTCACTAAATGAAAGTACACACACACACGAAAAAACCCAACTTGATAGCAATCACATAACACAGTGACAAATGTCATCCTCTCAGCTCCGATACATGACATCAATAGCTGAATCCTACTGTGACCTGATTGGCTCATTGCCCAAACAAGATGACACCTGATTGGCTCTGTAAACACTCATGCTCATTAGCTACATTTAAATGAAGGAAAGCTACTTCATATCAACCTAAGCAAGTTGTGCTTCCTTTTTGTGGTTATTTGGCTATAACTTTTCATAGAATACAGATAATTGAACAACTTTGTTGCATTACATTCTTGATAAAATTATCTTTCTATTGATGTATAATTTTATGGTGTTACTCCAAACAAAGTGGTGTTATGAGCCATCAAACCTCAAAAATACACTTTTTCCAAAAGGTTTCCACAGTTTTGGCCTCTACTGTATTTGGAATTGAAATTTTTCTTCGCGAAAGGGACTGAGTGAACGTTTTCTCGTTCGGCTCCGAACTCTTCGTTCAAGACGAATTCAGCCAGTTCAAACTCCTGCCCTCGGGGACTATTCAGCTTCCAGGTCGTATCTTCCAGACCGTGGAGTATTTTGTGAAAGGCATGAAATTCAACTGTTAATAGATTTGAATTATTAGAGTACCATTCAGGCAATCTTCGGGTTAGTTATGTTTAAGGGAGGGAGAAAAAGAGAAAATTTGATATATTGTAAAAGGAATTGAAGCTGCAATTACAAACATTAGGTGGAATTGGGATGCTGGCTTGCGAAGAGCATGAGCGTATTATATTGCGTAGAATCCTTGCCGTCAGGCAAAGAGTCTTTTACTAGAGCTAATGCATCTTAAACAAGCCTATCTTGGGAGAATGCATCTTCAGCAAGCCTGCCTTGCGAGTTCGGTTCATTCTGAATTCTTATAGTTGGATCTCTAAAGAAGATTCTCCACGTATACTAACACTCAGTGAATGAAGACTGGAGAAGACTAGTATTGCTTGCCACTTCCCATCTCAACTCAGTTTAACTAGTAAGCTTGCTCAGCCGATAAATCTATAATAAAAAAAAAGAATTAAGAGAAATAAAGAAAATGCCTGCACATGTGCATGTGCCTCTGTCAGCTACCACCCATCGAGGTAAGCACTCCAAAATTTGACACATTGTAATTCATTGTCTTCCGAGCTGCAGTGGCCGGTTTCAAACAGAAATTCCAAAAAGGACTTGCTACAAGCTAAAATATCTGTCATGCTGTTTCTACGAGAATCAGCTGAGAACACATATGTGACCTTGACCGTGAGTGCTTGGGAAATGTTCCGTGCACGGGGAACTAAACAACTTCCTTATTTGGACAAGTTATTACATCGGTGGTAGGAACTTTTTCTGGAGACTCCGGATATATGTAGTGCTTCACTGGCGATCTCGAGATGGACAAATATTTTTACCAATGGTTCATGAAGAACTGAACACGGTGTGTTTGGCAAACTCATTTTCATTACATTCCTTCTAAAAGACGAAATTCACGGCTGCTATGAAAACAGAAGAAACAAAAAAAAAAAAAAAAAAAAGAGGAGGAGAAAGGAAACATTTTTGCTCCTAATGAGAACACTATTAAAGTAATTTATAAGAACTTATTATGAACTGAGATTCTACGTATTCATTTATTCCATCGATAATACTGCCCCACTGCCAGCAAGTTTTTGCATACATAAAGGATGTTAAAAGCAAACATTTTTCGGCCCGATCAGAGTCCGAAGAAAGTTTGTTAGAAAGCCCGATATATTTTTTGTACCTTTTTTCTTATTATGATTTCAACGAACGTGCTTATGTGGTGACAGAGGCATTCTGCTTGCGAATAGATAATCATTATTTTAACTAAATTATAATTATTAATAGATGAAAGCTCATCAACAATGACGGGGGAAATGTTTTCAGATATTTAGAGTAATTTTTCAATAACAAGGTATTTTCTTTTTGTACAGAGTGATCGTAAAGTTCCCAAACCCTGAATTAAAAAAATATTGCGTATGCTGTAAGCAAAAACTCAACCAATTGATGTGGCAACACGAGTCAGCAACTCATCGAGATCAAATACTGCGTTTGTCGAATTCCTGAAGGAAATTGTCAGAGTGCGAGAAATGAATAACCGGTTCCATGTGTACTACGCAGTTTGCCCACTTTAGCGTCGCCATTTGCACAGAGGCATGAGTTTGACGAGGGAGCAGAGAATTTGTTTACTTGAAGCTTATTTCCAAACGTAGTCTTACAAACAGTGTATAGAAGAGTTCAGGAAAAAAATTCCCCAGAATACTGCGATAAGTAAATCAACGACACACAGTTTATTTGTAAGATTTCGGAAAACTGGAAGTATTGATGACATACCTAGAAATGGCCAGCCAAGTGTGTTAACGTCGGAAGTGATAAACGATGTTGAAAAACATTTGCAACAGTCACTTACAAAATCACGTTGTCGCTTATCTCAACAAGTGAAACTTTCTTACGGCTCAGTACAGGAAGCGACTAAAAGAATGCAGCTTCAAGCATACAAAGTGAAAGTTGTCCAAGAACTGAAGGCACCTTATACGCATAAGTGTCTGCTGTATTGCCGTTGGTTTTGTAAATTTACTCAATACAACAGGGGCTTATTGAACAATGTTTTCTTTTCGGAATAACGTTTTTTTTTCTTTTTTTTTCCCTGTGGGGATATTTAAAGGACCGTTTTTATGCAAACAACCCGCATGACCTGCAGTCCTTGAAAACAAACATTATTCAGGCTATAGCGGAAATCACACCATCTATGCTGAACACGTTACGAAAAACATGTGCCGTCGCGCGGATATTTGCTTCCAGCAGCACGGAGGTCATTTCCAGCACCTTCTTTAGGTCGACATCAGTTGCTCAAAAGTCAATGGAACATGTATCACAGCTGTAAGTAAACTTTATGTATCTGTATAATGCGAATAAAAAATTTTCAAATTAGGGTTCGGGAACTTTACGATCACACTGTATGTGAACTTAGAATTACGCAGTTGCAAATGATAAAATGTTATGGTAGATCATGCAAAGAACCACAAACAGTGGGGTTTTTTTGGTTTTTTTTTCTTTTATTCTTTCTCTTCATTTTTTCTACAGATGTAAATACCTGCTGGCCACACAAAATCCAACACCAAGGACACGAGACAGCAAAGCCAGATTTCCTGGACACATAACAACAGATACAAAGATGAAACGATTGAGCTTACAGGCCCGTGCGACTTGCGGAACACGCAGACATCAATAGTTCGTGTGGCCCCCATGGCTGGCAATAACGGCCGCTACACGCCGCGGCATCGAACGAAAGAGGCTTTGGATGTGGGCTTGGGATATGTCGGTCCAGGTTACTTCCACGCGTTGCCACAGATCATCAGGCTTAGCGGCGGGTGGTGCTTGGCGGGCCACTCGGTTGCCGATCAGCGACCAGACGTGTTCGATGGGCGACATATCGGGAGAACAGGCGGGCCACGGCAGCAGAGACACCTGGTGGGCCGTGAAGAATTGTTGCACGATGCGTGCCACGTGCGGACGCGCATTGACCTGTTGAAACGTGGCCGCTGGCAGCTCCTGCAGGTAAGTGTGAACTACAGGCTCCAAAACGTCGGAGATGTAGCGGTGGCTGTTGAGTGTACCGACGATGCGTACCAGAGGGGAGCAGGTGTTATATCCAATTGCGCCCCAAACCATAACGCCAGGCGACGGACCGGTATGGCGATGCATAATACAGGCCTCATACAGTCTCTCGTCGCGGTGCCGCCACACGCGGATCCGAACATCGTGGTGTTGCAAGCAGAAGCGGGATTCGTCGGAGAAGACAATGTCGTGCCATTCCATAGTCCAGGTGCGGCGTTCAACGGCCCACTGCCGCCGCACTTACCGGTGGTGTAACGTCAATGGTAACCGGAACAATGGACGTTGTGCGACAAGTGCCCGCTCCTGCAGACAACGTCGAACGGTACGTGCTGACACAGGTTGTTGCGCAACATACCCTAATTCCTGCGCTAACGTTCGTGATGTGGTGGTGCGAGCCGTCAATGCCCGCCGGACAACATGCCGGTCCTCTCTTTCGGTGGTGTGCCGCGGCTGCGGCAATCACTCACGTCGGTCCGTCCGTCCCTCCTGCACCCACCGAATCCATACTCGCCACACTGTGGCTGCATGTCGTTCCACACGGGTGCCGATGTCTCGGTACGATAAACCGATGTCGCGTAAGCCACTATACGTCCTCTGTCGAATTCCGAAACGTGCTGGAATGACTGCCGTATTCTGCGACGAGGCATCAGGAAGCTTTCCACGCACAGGTCCGGCAGCACAACACACTTCTACTACTTACACCCCGCCTTCTGTGCACCCTTCTTATAGTGCTTCTCCGTGGCGTGGTGTGCAGGGCGTACATGATTTGTTTATGCCCTGCAATGCTAATCGTTTGCATGTCCTCTCGCGGGCGACGCATGCTGCGAATTTCAGGCCAATCGGATGCTTCCTTCTTGGTGTTGCATTTTGGGTGGCCAGCAGTGTAGAAATGTCTGAGGTTAGGCGTATCAGCATATTGTTTTCTATGCCTCCATTCGCTGTTTTGGAAAATTACCTGAATGGATATGAGATGTTCACACCTCATAGTGTATGTTACTGTACCCCCTGATTAATTGCATTGAATACTGTATGAGACGAACTAAAGTCTTTAAAAAGAAAAAACTGAACGGTGTGACTTTTTTTAGTTACAATTTCTATTTTTATATCCCCCAGAGCATGAATTTATGCCCCTGGAATGGCAATTCTAGGAGGGCAATGGCCCTCCCCGCTCTCCCGGTAGCTACTGCCCCGTGGATGGCATATCGCATGGAATTTTGGTCATTGTCACTGGATATTCCTCCCGTTCTACCACATTTCGTGAACCAGCTATTGTATGTTGTGTTACCGTAAAACACCTGGTACATAAATTATTGTACGGGTGATTGTATGATGTCTATATATCTGTCTGTGGACCAGTTAAAGAGAAAAGCTATTATACCTGTCGAGAGTAAATTTTATATTTAGGAGTTTTGTGAAATTATATTATAAAACAGTGCATTTCCCCTTTTCTTAAAGATAAGAAAAGGTGAAATGCTTTTTTGCTGTAAAATAATGCCCACAACAAAAATGCGGGATCCAAACCTTGTCTTGGTCTCCCATAGGCGTTCCGAAGTAAGCTTGATATGCAATGGAAAACTTAGTCTCTGTGGTAACTCTGTTCTTGACTTGCTTAGGACCAATATAGTACCCACAAACATAACAGAAACAGTTCCGGGAGAGCTTACTACCTCTTGTCGTGGATATCCTTACTCTGTAACCCAGGCGAATGACAGTGTGTTAATAAAAACTCAAAATACACTCATCGTCAAAAAAAAAAAAATAGTTGCACCTAGAAGGACGTGTCGGATTGCAATCCGATTCGGGAGGAAGGTAAAGGTTACCAGGAACAATAAATGATTAAGCATTGAGACTGATATGGGCAATATCTATTGAGCTACACGCCAATAAGTAGTGTCTCTCAATATGGCGTCGGGCCACTATATTTGCTCACACAGCATGCCAGACGTCTCGGCATGGAGTTGCACAGATCCCTAATGGTGTCCTGCGATAACCCATCCCATGCAGCTTGAATCTTCTCAGGCAGTTCCTGCAGATTGTCGGTAGGGGTGGAGTGTGGATATCACGTCCAATAGCATCCCACACATTTTCAATCGGCGATAGGTCTGGTGATGCGACTGACCATGGCAGAGTGTCAGTACCTTGAAGACAAGCTCTCGAGACAGCAACAGTATGTGGACGAGCGTTGTGATGTTGGAAAATCGCACCGGAGTGAGCGTTCAGAAAAGGTAGGGCCACTGGTTGTAGGACCTCGTTAACGTAACGTTGGGCTGTCAAAGTGCTTGTAATGAACACCAAAGGTGAACTGGCATCGTAGGCAATTGCACCTACACCATGACACCAGGCCTTCTGGGTGTGTGACGCTCGACAACAAACCGTTCATCTTGGCGCTGACCACTGTGTCTCCACACACGGATTCGTTGATCGTCTCCTCCAAGACAAAAGCGGGACTCGTCACTAAAGTTCACCAGCTGCCATTCTGCATGACTCCATGACAGTCTGGCACGACACCATTTTAGTCTTTTGCGACGATGCAGTGGTGTTAAGAGTAGTCGTCGTAACGGTCTGCGTGCGTGTAGTCTTACGTCGAGCAGCCGTCTGCCAATGGTGCTGGCACTAATCGGATTATGCATGGAGGGCACCACTGCACGCTGAATAACAGCAATCGTGGCTGTTGGATCACTCCGCGCTTGTCGAACACCCCGTCTATCTTCTCTCTTCGTGGTTCGTCAAGGTCTCCCAGACCCTTCCTATCGCTACTGCGTGCCTTGTTCTATTCACTGCCGCTAACAGAGTGCTATGGTGATTATCCGCACGACCGGTATGGTGTGCAATACGGCGAAGAGGCCATCCTGTTTCCCGGAGTCCGACGACGCGGCTCCTCTCAAACTCCTCCAACTGCTAGAATTGCTTCCGAACTTTTCTCCTAGGCATACCTTCACTTGCAAGGGATGCAACCAACACAACAGCATGAGTCAGAACGGCAAGCGCGTGCAACGGCACGACCTTATATAGCCGGTCAGGCACAGCGCTACGACCCCTCCTTGCTTGCGTCACATGCGCAGCTGGACGTGATACTTGATTTGCATGTCTCACGATGTCAAACCAACCCATCAAGTTTCATTCGTATCGGTTGCTTCCTTCTAGGTGCAACTATTTTTTTTATTTTTTTTTATTTTTTTTAGACGATGAGTGTATAAACAATTTTTGTGTTACACAGTGCACTATTTTGTCTGATCAGAAGGAATTTTAAATGTCCGGGAAAAAACTATTAATGCGATTTCTGGTTTCGGACATAAATAAAGAGGGGAAAAAATGAGGAGAGGGGGGCGCATGACGTTTCGCTCGCCAATAAGTGCATCAGCAGTTATCCCCTCTGCCCCCGCGGTTCCAACGCCGCTGCTTCATGATGTTAAATTCCGTAGCGTCATCACAATTCAGCTGTTGCCAGTCACGTGAAAACTCTTGCAAAAATTTCAAAGTACGACTTCGATGGCGCATCCCGTTGTATGTCTTGACGTCAAGCGCAGTCGAGCAGACATTGGGCCATGAAAATGTTGATGACATCTTTAGGGTATTTTATGTTGACATTTTCATTCGAATGCTGCTACTTAAAGTTTAAAAATTTATGATTTTATTACTTTTCATTCAGGGAAAGAATATATTATTGCTTAGTAAGGGATATCCTAGCTCTAAGTATAAGAACTTTGATCAATAGTTTACGTCAAAGGCAGAACAAGGAAAAGAGCGAGAAAAAGGTAGCGTATTAAATTACATTTTTTTCTTTTTCTTTTTTATTTTATTTCACACTTAGAGCGGAAGGAGTCGGAAAAGCAATTCTGTCTCTCTGCTCGGTGACACAAGTCCGAGGCCTTTCCTGTCATATCTGTTTATTACTGTTATTTCGAAGAAATAAAGGAAGTATCCCATTTTTCTGAAGAACTGACGACACAAGGAAATCTTAGACGGTTCAAGGGAAATTTTGAGTGCTTGACTGGGACATCGCGTTATTAGAGAACTGCAAATTGCTCCTCTGCAGGATAGAGCTTAAAAAAAGGAAACGATATTTTCATTGTTTCTCGTAAGCAATGTGGATTGGTTCAGCAGAGTGATTCAAATTTTCCGTCTTTCTAACATTAATTTTCACTCACACACGAGTTCCGATATGAACCAAAAAAAAAAGATGGCGTCTCAGGGCAGAAATGAATGAGATGGTTCCCAGGGAAGATTTTTAATAGCGACCCTCCACATAGTTTACGTTAAGTGACGTTTATCAAATTTTGAAGTGTTCAGTGCATGGACAATAGCACGAATATTTAACTGTATAACTCAAAGTAGAGAATTAATATGTTAATGATTCAGGATCTTCAAATCATTAAATCTTTTCGGAGGAGGGGTTAGAAAGTCTTTTGGAAATACAGTATATGCATATATACCATCTCCAGTTATAATGGCTTTGAACTTTGTAATTCCGCCGTATTGAAAATGCATACATTAGTATTATTAGTAACATCTGTAAAAATGCAAGGCAATTGTTCAGTTATTTGAGAGTACAGCGCCAATAAAAATGGGAAAGAGAGTGAGACAAGGTGACACCATATCCCCCAAACTCTTTAAAGCCGTATTGTAAAATGCATTTCAATCATTAAACTGGGAAAACAAAGCGATTAAGATTAATGGGTATTGTTTAACTCCCCTACGTTTTGCTGATGACTTAATCATTTTTGCAACTGCCCCTTCAGAGCTGCAGAGTATGATCCAGGAACTTGCTGACAAGAGTAAAGAAGTGGGATTAAAAATGAACTTTCACAATACAAAACTGATGTACAATGTTTTTACAAGAAATGAAGATTTATCGATTGATCGGGAAAACCTGAAGATATCCAATACCTACGTTTACCTTGGACAGCAGATATCAAGCAAAGATCACATTGATGAAGAAATTAATCGACGTGTACGACTTAGTTGGAGAGCTTTTGGAAGAAACAGTACATTTTTTAAGAGCAATATGCCATTATGTCTTAAAATAAAGGTGTTCAATCAATGCATCTTCCAGTGCTTACGTACGGAGGAGAGACATGCAACTTAACTAAAAATGACATACAAAGACTGCAGACAACTGAAACAAAAATGGAGAAATGCATGCTTAATGTAACCAGGAGAGATAAGAGAGAAAATCGTGGATAAGGAAAATGAAAAGAGTGGACGACATCATGACCAGAGTAAAATTACTGAAGTGGCAATGGGGTGGACATGTTGCCAGAAGAACGGGTCACCGATGGACAACCCAAATTTTAGACCGGATTCGGCCGGACAGAAATAACCCAGAAGAAGAACACATGGGAAATGGGTGGATGAAATTCGAAAGCATACGGGAGTGACATGGAGGAGACTGGCGTAAGATAGGCCGTTGTGGAAGAAACTTGGAGAGGCCTTCATCCTGTAGTGGATTGATAATGGTTTGACAATGATGATATACATACAGGATGTATAGGAAAGTCCTTAAACAGGGAAATAACTTTTGAACGCAAAATGCTAGAGTTGTGGAACTAGTGTGTACATATAGTAAAGTGACTATGTTCTATCAGATGAGACCGATTGCAGCACCCCGAGCGGCGAATTTTGGAAGTTAACGATCCCATCGCGAGAACCAAGAGAGATGGCGAAAAAAAAAGTCAATAGTAAACGTCTAGAGCGTCACCGATTTAGTATGAAATGACGCCCTAAATTCACCAAAAACTCCAATAGAAGTCCGGAAATGCAGATCTCTCGGTATCCGATCACCGGCATAAATACGACACGAATGACATCGCAAAGCGTAAAATCTGTAAACGAATTTTGCCTGCAAAACAGCGAAGGATGAATGAAAGTATGCAAATGGTAAACCTACGTCATGATTTGTCATTTTTTTGTAGGACTTCCGACCACAGTGAGTAGAGTTTAGGTCCCAGCCACCTACAGCGAGATTGCATTTTGGGCAGGACACAGAAACGGAAGGAATGAGAGCAAGTCTAGCGACTTTGACAGAACAGTTTGTAGTGAGCTTAGAGTACAGTAGATGGCGCCACCGTACAAGTACGATGTTGCACATAGAGGGGTGAGAGAATTTCAGGGGGGGCTAGGAAAGGATACCCATTTAACCAGTGGGTCCAGTCTGGGGGCAGTCACTTTAACGTGCTCGTCCGATGCACGGCGGATATTCAGCGATTGTTAGTAAATCACACCATCTCCGAAAGATCAGCTCATGCTTGAACCTGGGGACCTTACATCGATAGTCTGAATCACTAACCACTAAGCCATCCGCGGCTTAACCCTACGTCATACCTCGTCGGGAAGCATAAATTGTCGGTCAGGGAAGTTTGTCAGGCAGTGCGTGGACTGGATCTTTGAGTCTGCACATGGCTAGTTATTCCAACGAGGAGAACTGCGAGATGGTTATGTAGTACGGGGAATGCTGTCGTCGGGCAAGAGAGGCAGCACGCCAATATGCATTACGTTTCTTAATCGTTCTCATTCCTACTGCGGCTACTATCATCAATGCCGTTCGCCGGCTGCGAGAAACCGGGAGCATTACAAGTCGTTCCCGTTCAGGTAGGCCGACACTTGCAGGTGTGCACGAACAGCCAGTCGACGTCCTGGCCTATGTGCTAGCCCACCCACACTGCAGTACGAGAGACATCAGTGCGACGTGTGGCCTTACATTTGGTCGTGTATGGTAAATTTCTACAACCCCGTATTATCTAAGCATGCACTAACGTAACACCTGAAATGCTGCAGAACGTCCAACAAGAAGTTTTAGCTCGAATACAGACGTGTATTGCTGCCGATGGTGGACACATCGCGAATGCTTAAGTATTAGTACTGACATTTTGTATTTCTACTGTAAAACATTTTTATGTGTTTTTCTTCTTCATAATGTCCTACTGCTGTATGAATTTCCTACTACTTAATGTACAGTACATAATAAATTGTACCTTGCTGACACGTACATGTATTAGTTTTATTAGTAAATTTGCATCACCTTATAATGTCACACTTCTGCACGCGATGAGTGACGTATTTATGCCGGTGATCGGATACCAAGAGATCTGCGAGTCGCGGATGGCTTAGTGGTTAGCGAGTCAGACTATCAATGCAAGGTCCTCAGGTTCAATCCTGGGCTGATCTTTCAGAGATGGTGTGATTTACTAACAATCGCTGAATATCTGCCGTGCATCGGACGAGCACGTTAAGTGACGGCCTCCAGGCTGGACCCACTGGTTAAATGGGTATCCTTTCCTATGCCCCCCTGAAATTCTCTCACCCCTCTATGTGCAATATCATACTTGTACGGTGGCGCCATCTACTGTACTCTAATCTCACTACAAACTGTTCTGTCAAAGTCGCTAGACTTGCTCTCATTCCTTCCGTTTCTATGTCCTGCCCAAAAGGCGAACTCGCTGTAGGTGGCTGGGACCTAAAACTCTACTCACTGTGGACGGAAGTCCTACAAGAAAATGACTCATGCTTGCCAAGAGATCTGCATTTCCGGACTTCTATTGGAGCTTTTGGTGAATGTAGGGCGTCATTTCATACTAAATCGGTGACGCTCTACACGTTTGCTATTGACTTTTTTCGCTATCTCTCTTGGTTCTCGCGATGGGATCGCTAACTTCCAAAATTCGCCGCTAAGGGTACTGCAATCGGTCTCATCTGATAGAACATAGTCACTTTACTATATGTACACACTACTTCCACAACTCTAGCGCTTTGCGTTCAGAAGTTATTTCTCTGTTTAAGAACTTTCCTATACACCCTGTATATATATATATGCACGGTCGTATCAGAATAATAAGATCATCCCAGGAATTACGTCCGATAGTGGCTCCTTCGAAGACACCACTCGGCAGTGGATAGGAAAAGCAAAGAGCGGACGAGATCGGAAGAAAAATCTGAAGAGTTGAAAAACAAAATTGGACTATATTTTAGGATCAAAATGTAGTTCCCTTCTGTACCTCGTTCTAATGTCATCCTTAGAGCAAATTTAACTGTGATTTGACAGAAATTTTAATTTCAGCATTTGCTATGCATTATAAAATTGTTTCGGAATACTACTTTTTTAAAATAATGATTTAATAGAATATGAGCACGTAAATTACGTTTTTGCATTTTGTACCGGCTTAAAAATTAGGCTTAAAAAACAATGCTCAAGAAATTAAATTGCTTTTATTCAGGCCAATCCTCTCTCTCCCCATATATATATATTATACATAGCACATTGATTATTATATATAATATATATATATATATATGTATAAACACTGAAGTGCTAAACATCTGGGATAACTTTCTAATACCACGTCGGTCCCACTCAGGATAGGATAAATGCAGCAACGCGACAGAGCACCTACTCCGCGAGCTTCCTGAAGTACTACGGAGACAGTGCACACCATGATTCTTGAAGGACAACCCACAATTCCGTAATATACGCCAATGGAGGATTCCTGGCATTGACGGAACGCTGAACAGCATTCCAAATGCGTTCGATGGGGTTTAAATGCCGCGAACGAGAGGGAAAAGTAGGAATCAAAAATTCCGTGGAATATTCCTCCAGCTATAAACGGGCGATTGTTGACATGTGCGGTGGCGCATTGTCGTGTTGAAAGAGGTTACACCCGTCGGAGTGATTGCATGATATTAACGAGTGCAAATGATCCCCAAGGATGGTTACGTAGCCTCCATCGGTCAGAGCGGTCTAGAGACGTATGAGAGGTCCTAATGCGTGCCAGCTGAAAACACCCCACGCCATAACAGAGCCACCGCCGGCCCGCACTGTCCCGCGTAGCATGCGGGATCCATTGCTTCGCGGGGTTGTCGCTACACCCGGAGTCAACCATCTGCCCAAAACAGTTGGTACTGCGATTCGTCAGACCAGGCTAGACGTTTTCAGTCGTCATACCATACGTCCAGTGACGCTGTTACCGTACGCAGGCGTGGCGCACAGTCTTGTGACGTCGGGTCAGCAATGATAACCGGGTGGGCCATCGGCTCCGGAATCCCATGGGACACAGGGAATGTTGCACTGTCCGATCGCTGATGCTACTAACGGCCCTGGCATTGAATACGCTGTGTTTTGCGGCAATGTTGAAAGCCCGGCGGATGTTACAATGCGTGCCAGACGCCGCTGCTATATATATATATATATATATATATATATATGGGTGTGGTGGCACGTAACATATTAATGTATATGCCACTACACCGTATATACATAAGAAATTGAAGGGTGCCAAGATATATATACACTGTATATACACACTGAAGTGCCAGAAAAATTGGTACAGGCGAGCTTATGCAAAACACATAGCAACGTCCCCTATGCGCGTACTCGGTTGCGTCCGCCAGTGCGTATATAAAGCCAGAGACATCCTTGCCAGCTGCCAGAGACGTTTTCAGCATGAGAATGACAAGTAATAACGATTTAAGCGATTTTCAACGTGGTGTCATAGTTGCCGCTCGTGAGATGGGCCATAGTAGTAAACAAAGTTTGAATTTTCACGGACGACCATTGCAAGGGTGTATCGTGACTACAAGAATTCCGGCAAAACCTCCACCCCATGATACCAGTCTGGCCGTAAAAACACATTGGGTGAACGTGACCATCGTCGGCTGTCAAGAATCGTTTCAAGCGACACTCTCGCAGGTATCAGCGGAATTCAATGCTGGAGCCTCAACAAGCATCAGCGTCCGGATTGCGCAAGGTACCCTGCACGATATGGGCTTTGGGAGCCGAAGCCCAACTCGAGTCCTTTTGATGGGTGCACGACACAGAACTATGCGCCTCGCTTGGGCACGGCAACACCGCCACTGGACTCTTGATGACTGGAAACAAGTAGCCTGGTCTGACGAGTCGCGTTTCCAACTGTATCGGGGAGATGGAAGGATTCGTGTGTGGCGCAAACCCCATGAAGCCATGGATGACAAGCGGGAGCTTGTCAACAGAGAACTGTACTGGCTGGTGGTGGTGGTGGTGGGGGGGTCCGTAATGGTATGGGGTGTGTTTAGCAGGACTTCACTAGGACCCCTGGTACGTCTACAAACGTCTGTGACAGGCCAACGCTACGTGCGCATCCTTTCTGACGAGGTACACCCGTTCATGTCCTGCATTCATGCTGATGGGTTGGTCCTGTTCCAACAGGACAATGCACCTCCACACTAGTGTCGGGACTCCACATTATGGTTAGAGGAGCATTCATCTCAGTTTGGGGTGTTGCCATTCCCACCCAAGTCTCCAGATCTGAACGTGATAGAACACATTTGGGATGCCATGCAACGCGCTATCGAACACAGGAATCCGAGACCTCTGAATGCGCGCGAATTGTGGAACGCTCTGCAGGAAGTATGATGTGCATTGCCTACAGCATATTTCCAGAAGCTAGTGGAGTCCATGCCCCGTCGTATTTCTGCAGTCCGCGCTTCCGTGGGGGACCTAGCAAGTATTTGACTGGTGTGCCAGTTTTTCTGGCACTTCAGTGTATATGCCACCACACCGTATATACATAAAAAATTGAAGGGTGCCAATATATATATATATATATATATATATATATACACTGATGCGCCATTACATTATGACCACCTACCTAATAAGCTGTAGGACCTCCTTTAGCCAGCGAAACAGCGGCCACTCGGCAAGGCATTGATTCAATGAGGTGGCGACAGGCATCCTGGGGTATCTGGTACCATAATGTCAACAGCATCAGGTCCTCTAATTCACGTACATTTCGGAGTGTGGTGATTTAGCGCGAACCCGCTTTTCCAAGTAGAACCACAAATGTTCGATTGCGTTGATGTCAGGTGAATTTGGAGGCCAGGGCATTAAAAGAAAATCACCAGCAGGTTGTGCTATTGGGATAATGGGGCCTAAAATGTCTCAAGAAAACATTTCCCGGAGCATAACATCGCCGCCGCAGGCCAATTTCCGCTCAACAGTGCATCCAGGTGCCATAGCCTCCGTTGGTAATCGGCGTATCAGCGCTCGGCTGTCTACGTGATGCACCAGGAATGCAAGCATCCACGGTTCAATCCCGATGATCTTCGGCCCATTTCATGCGGTGTTGGCGATGACGTGCAGTGAGTATGGGGTCTTCGGCTACACAGGCTGATGCGCAAAAGGCCGCGATGAAATATGTGGTGTGACACATTGCTCTGATCACCACTGTTGCAGCTGCGGGTGATTTGTCGCACTGTAGCTCTGCGGGCGCTGTGAACAATACGCGAGAGTCTCCGCTCCCCTCTGACATCAATGAGCTGTGGACGATGATTCGTCATTTGGCCATCTGAGCACCATTTTTGATTCGTACTCACTACAGCGGCACGTGAGCAGCCCAGAAGCCGCGCCGTTTCCGAGATCGTAGCTTCGAAGCGCCGTGTGCCATCACAATTTGTCATTTATCAAACTCCCATAAATCGGCAGCTTTTCCCATTCTGACTCCGAACACTCTACTAACCCAAAGCCAGTCTTCAGGTTGCATATGTACGGCTCTGTGAACCTCACCTGCGCCACCGTTCGGTCTCCAGGCGCGCTCGTTTCTCTACGCTGGGGGTGGTCATAATGAAATGTCTCATCGGTACACTGCTGGCCACCCAAAATGCAACACCAAGAAGGACACGAAATAGCAAAGCCATATTTACCGGACACATAACAACAGATACAAAGATGAAACGATTGAGTTTACAGGCCCGTGCGACTTGCGGAACACGCAGACATCAATAGTTCGTGTGACCCCCATGGCTGGCAATAACGGCCGTTACACGCCGCGGCATCGAACGAAAGAAGCTTTGGATATGGGCTTGGGGTATTTCGGTCCAGGCTGCTTCCACACGTTGCCACAGTTCATCAAGCGTAGTCGCGGGTGGTGCTTGCTGTGCCACTCGGTTGCCGATCAGCGAAAAGACGTGTTCGATGGGTGGCATATCGGGAGAACAGGCGGGCCACGGCAGCAGTGACACCTGGTGGGCCATGAAGAATTGTTGCACAATGCGTTCCACGTACAGGCGCGCATTGTCCTGTTGAAACGTGACTGCTGGCAGGCCCTGTAGATAAGGGAGGACTACAGGCTCCAAAACGTCGGAGATGTAGCGGTGGCTGTTGAGTGTACCGGCGATGCGTACCAGAGGGGTGCGGGTGTTATATCCAATTGCGCCCCAAACCATAACGCCAGGCAATGGACCGGTATGGCGATGCATAATGCAGGCATCATACAGACTCTCGCCGCGGTACCGCCACACGTGGATCCGGCCATCGTGGTGTTGCAGGCAGAAGCGGGATTCGTCGGAGAAAACAATGTCTTGACATACCGTAGTCCAGGTGCTGCGTTCAACGGCCCACTGCCGCCGCACTCGCCGTTCGTGTAACGTCAATGGCAATCGGAGCAATGGGCGCCGTGCGACAAGTCCCCGCTCCTGCAGACGACGTCGAACTGTAAGTGCTGACACAGGTTGTTGCACAACACACCCTAATTCGTGCGCTAACGTTCGTGATGTGGCGGTGCGAGCCGTCAATGCCCGCCGCACAAGATGCCGGTCCTCTCGTTCGGTGGTGTGCCGCGGCTGCGGTAATCGCTCACGTGGGTCCGACCGTCCCTCCTGCACCCACCGAATCCATACTCGCCTCACGGTGGCTGGATGTCGTCCCACACGGGCGCCGATGTCTCAGTACGGTAAACCTCTGTCGCGATAAGCCACTATTCGTCCTCTGTCGAACTCCGAAACGTGCTGGAATGACTGCCGTATTCTGCGACGAGGCATCAGGAAGCTTCCCACGCACAGGTCCGGCAGCACAACACACTTCCACTACTTACACCCCGCCTTCTGTGCACCCTTCTTATAGTGCTTCTCGGTGGCGTGCCAGGCGCACATGATTTGCATACGCCCTACAATGCTAATCGTTTGCATGTCCTCTCGCGGGCGACGCATGCTTCGAATTTTAGGCCAATCGGATGCTTCCTTCTTGATGTTACATTTTGGGTGGTCAGCAGTGTATATATATATATCATCATCATCATAATTGTCAACCATTATCAATCCACTGCTGGACGAAAGTCTCCCCAAGTTTCCTCCACAACGGTCTGTCTTGTGCCAGTCTCCTCCATGTCCCTCCCGCATACTTTCGAATTTCATCCACACATCTCCCATGTGGTCTTCTTCTGGGTCCTTTCCTGTCCCTTGGAATCCAATCTAAAATTTCGGCTGTCCATCGATGGTCTGTCCTTCTGGCAGTATGTCCAGCCCATTGCTCGTTCGTGACAGACGTAGTGTTGGTGGCTCCAATATTTTATGCATTTTAGTGTGGAATACCTCGTTCCTCACTCACCTGTTGCGTGGCCCGGCTGTCTAAAGGTACTGTGTACGTTTTGAGCTTTTTTCTAGCGTTCTCATCCTCATATTAGTTCATATTCATCCGTTTTCTTATCGTTTGCTCGTTTGTTTACGTTTGGAAGCTGCCAACATGTCGGCTTCCGGTATTTCCTTATCATCTACGGGCGTGGCGGATGCACGTCACGTCACACTTCCCACGTCCATGGAAGTTAACATACTCTCGTCCTCAGATGTGTCTGTTCAGATGCCTTCCCAGCTTTCTAGTACTCCTGCACCGGTGCCTTCACTGGACTTGGCTGAGCTTTCTTCTTCAGCTCCTGCATCTGCCTTGGTGCCCTCCCTGGGTACTAATGATTCTACTGCCTTGCCTTCGACCTGTGCTTCTCTACCCTCACAGCCTTCTGTGCCTGCCGGATCCGAACATACTTCTCTTCCGAGGATGTCATTTGCCTCTACAGTGCAACGAGGCGCTACTTCTACGTCCGATTCCTCTCAACCTGATGGTCTTTTGCAAGCAACACCAATTATTCAGGTATCCAACCACAAGGTGAAGGTAACGATAGATGACAATTCGCAGATTGGCCGTGAGTTCCATAACCTCCTGGATAGAGGTGTGCTCTTTCATGCTTTACCAAATACTCCATTGCCACGCTACATAGAAGCCCTCTCTGGACATGTGTCGTCTGCGTCCATTGCAGGCATTTCCCGTACTCCTCGGGGTATTTCGGTACAGTTCAATCACAAGGAGGATGCTGACTTTTTTCTTGCAAACGGACTTTCGATTGGGACAAACCATCTCATCCCGTCGCCTCTTTCCAAGCGACCGGTGAACATCACATTCTATCCTGTTCCACAGGAAGTGCCTTATACTGCACTTCCTCTCCTTGTCAGTCATGTATGTAAAATTGTTGGCAAGGTTCGTCGCCTCTCTGACGCTCCCCGATTTGCACATGCTACAGGACCTCGCCGTCAGTTATTGGTCGTCTTTCCCACCGAGAAAGCCTTGGCGGATCGCCCTACAGAAGCTACTGTTGAAATTGGCGCACGAACATACAGTTTCAAGATTTTCACTGCTCACTATTGTACACACTGTTTAACACAGAATCACACCACTGCCTCCTGTGACCGCGTTCGACGTGGACGTTCATCAAGTTCGCATCCCACTGCTGACCACATTGGTCTTTCTACTATCCCCACTACCGGTAGTTTGCCTGACGCGAATTCTTCGTTTCTCCGTCAGACGAACATTACCGTCACGGACAATGCTGCCTTTCCTCCTCTCCCGACCCGTACGATTGTGCATCCACCTTCAAGATTGACAGAGTTGTCTTCGACTACAGATGTGTCTACAGCGGAGTGTTCCGATCCGGGTGTGTTGAGTGATGGTTTTGCAGATTGGCCGCTTGGCTCTTCTCCTAGCCTCTCGGATATCGGATCTCCAATTACAACCTTGTCTACCATACCCTTGTCGCAACATCTTCCTGAAGCCTCGGCTGTTGTACTAGTCTCCACTAAGGCAGCTCAGCTACGTACTGCTTCTTCGGCGACGTTGGTTTCCTCGTCTCCTGACTTGGGAGGTGAGCCTGATCCACTAACGGATACATCCGCCTCAGCTTCTTCTTCGAAGCGGATTGGAACTTCCAAAGGCGCTGTAAAACAGAAAAAGTTAAAACAACTTTCTGTGCCACATTCTGAGGATTCATCTAGTGTTCCCGAGGTTTCCGGCTCCGGTGTTTCTCCACCTGATGATTCTTCAAACAGTATGCTTCTCCGCTCAGGTCCTGTCAATCCTCTCTCTGATGCTGAGGTTCTACAGGCCGTTGATACATTTCCTCCAGTTCCTGGACCACTGTCCAGACAGCAACTTTTACGTCTTTTTCAACCTGCACGTACGATTGTTCGTTCAGAAGAATTCCTTCACTCACCTGATCTGGACCTGTATGCAGCGGTAACGTAATTCGAGGCTTATGTGTCACTTTTTAAATCTCTGTGTGCCACCGATCCTCGGTATCAGCCTTTTTTGAGACGTTACACGCGCAGTCTCGCCTCCTTGAAGGAGCTCGTTGAGAAGCATATATGTGATACCTTCTATCCTTTTACCGATGACCTTTAGCTTTCTTCCTCACACCGATTACTTTTGTTCTCTCAATGCTAGGGGATTTGCGAACCCGTTCGCAGATGCCCTGGTTTTCCAGACTTAGTGCATGTTGATTCTGATGTTTTCATTGTGTGTTTTTACTGTGATTCACAAGTAATGTATTTTAAATTTGCGACAATTGCGTGTTTTTGCTGTGTTTTCACAACTAATCGGTCTCGTTACTTGTGTGATCTCCTCATTATCTCATCATTATCTTATCCGTTGTTTCCTGAATTTGTGCCTGTTTTTTAAATTACCTATAATTGTGAGTGTTTGCTGTGTTAGTGCTTTCCTCTATCGCGGATTATTATAGTGGTACGTTTGTTCACTTTGTTATTTTTATAAAGTTGCTGAGGTACTCAATGTTGTTTTGCGCTCTAACCACATTTCAGTTCCGTTCGGTTGTTTTATTATAGCATAGTACATTTCATGCATTTGTGCACATGTGTTACAGTGTTTGACATGCCGTTAGGCCATTCATTGTTTGTGTGCATATTAATTTCCTTTCTGTGTAACGTTGTGCCGCATCGTGGATATACTGACTTTCCGCACTGTTGTTTTCTGTACTGCAGCTTTTCATGAATCTCCTATGTCTGTATTTCGTTATAGCAATAAACTGGGTACCACTATGTTACCCACAGTTACCAATACCAATACCATTGCCATTTCAGAGATTTAACTCTGATCATGATGTCTTCCACTCTTGTCATTTTTCGGATCCACGAGTTCCTCTTCTTATCTCTCCTGGTTACACCAAGCATGCACCTCTCCATGATGCTTTGAGTTGTCTGCAGTTTTTGTATGTCTCTTTTAGTTAAGGTCCACGTCTCTGCACCATACGTAAGCACTGGAAGGATGCATTGGTCAAACACTTTTCTTTTAAGACATAATACCATATTGCTCTTGAAAATTATGCTGTTTCTTACAAAAGCTCTCTAGGCAAGTTTTGTACGCCAATAAATTTCTTCATTAATGTGACCCTCACTTGATATCTGCTGTCCAAGATAAACGTACGTGTGTGTTATCTCCAGCTTTTCTCCATCAATCGATAAATCTTCATTTCTTGTAAAAGCATTGAACATCACTTTTGTCTTCTGAAAGTTCATTTTTAATTCCACTTCTTTACTCTTGTCAGCAAGTTCCTGGATCATACTCTGCAGCTCTGATGGGGTAGTTGCAAAAATGACTACGTCATCAGCAAAACGAAGGTGGGTTAGATTTACCACTCTTTTACGCGATTAGCGCAATATCACGCATTCATTTTTGCTCTCCGTGCAATAAAATCCGCTAGAGTACCCCATTTAGATCCCAAAATCCAGTAGGCATTAGCTTTCTTGTAGATGGCACTGCCTTGAATTTCTCCTGCTGAAGGGAACCTTTCCAACGCCATTCACAGATGGCTCGCTTGGTTTCTGGAGTAAAATAACTTAAGTCTCGTCATTGGTTAGCATCTGCTTCAGAAACGCATGTACTTCAGGCTTAAATCGATGCAAACTTGTGTAAATGACGACAGGAAACGACTTCTGATCATATGTCAATGCCTTTGGTAACCAACAAGCATCACACTTTTCTGAACAGCAGGTGTTAATGTATGAATTTTTTACACTACCAACACTGATGTTGACTATTGCAGTTATGTCGTGTACCCTTAGCTTCCTGTTTTACAAAATAACTTGCTATACCGTCGATGTTCACTTCGGTCACAACATTAGCCCACCGATACTTGCCCATGGGGTGCGTTTTCTACTTGTTCTCAGCTCTCGGAAAACTTGTTGCACTAATCATAGGCACTTACCTACCCACGATATCGTACTTGTACTCTTTGTAAACTTTCGAAGGATTTTCTTTTCTCTTTCAGAAGAAATTTAATAGCACAACGCTGTTCCACACTCTCAGTGGCGGCCGCCCCGGTGGCGCAGTGGTCTAAGCGATGGCCTCTGATCATTCGTCCTAACGGGGTCCGGGTTCGAATCCCGGTGAGGCATGGATGTTGTGTTTGTCTTACGGCACTGGCTCTCTCCCTTCCCTGGAGCCAGTGACCCTAAATTAGGGACGGGCGACTGCTTATAGCCCATTGAGTTGCTCACGGTGGTCGTTAAACCTTCAATCAAAAAAAAAAAAAAAACTCTCAGTGGCACTTCTACAGACTCCACACTTTACACAGTGCACCAAATGCGTGTGAACCATCCATTGCTTTCGCGAAGAGATGGTTCACACGCATTTGCCTTAAAGGATTTATTGCTACCGGTGCAGAACATGAAGACTTACATTAAAAAGTTCATGTCAACTTTGAAGCATCCATGTATGTGTACACCAAAGAGCCAAAACATTATGGGCCGCCCCGATGGCACAGTGGTCTAAGCAATGGCTTCTGATCACTCGTCTGAGATGGGTCCGGGTTTGAATCCCGGTGAGGCATGGATGTTTGGTTTGTCTTACGGCACTGGCTCTCTCTCTCTCTCTCTTTCTCCCTGCTCTGGAACCAGTGTCCTTAAATTAGAGACGGCATAACGTAAGCCTTTTTCGTGAGCACGATTGGTGTTTTGTTTTGTTTGTTTGTTTGGAGGTTTAACGACCACCGTGAGCTACTCAATGGGCTATAAGCAGTCGCCCGTCCCTAATTTAGAGTCACTGGTTCCAGGGAAGGGAGAGAGCCAGTGCCGTAAGACAAACACAACATCCATGCCTGACCGGGATTCGAACCGGACCCCTTACGGACGAATGATCAGAGGTCAGCGCCTTAGACCACTGCGCCACCGGGGCGGCGATTGGTGTTACGCTATGTCTAAAATCATGACTAAGGAATGTTGAACTAAATAAGAATAGGACGCAATAGTTTACGGTCAGACGAAACATAAACAGAAGTCAACTTACGATAAACTTTTATTGGTCCAGCAATATTTCAGTAGATCAACAATAGAGCCACATATGATCTAGTTTTTACATAGAGCGAACATCTCCACACGCACACATACACTGAGCAACTGTTGTATCGTTCTTTTTAGCTATCGATCTTATCATATTCATACGTCACTCTCTCTGACCTCAAAAGTGTTGCCAACCTCATTCATGTGAGAGAGAAGATATCACGTTAAGTTTGGAAAGTGCAAAAGAGAACAAACTCAAATTTGCACAGAAAAATGAACTAAAAATGAAAGTTATATTAGAATATACGTCACAACCAGCAACTGCTTATAGCCCATTGAGTTGCTCACGGTGGTAGTCAAACCTTCAATCAAAAAAAAAAAAAAAAAAAAGCAGGATTTCGAAAGGTGTCTTGTGGTATCTGGTACTATCACGTTTCCAGAAGATCTTTTAAATCTTGTAAGTTAGGTAGTTCAGCTGCCGAAGATCGTATTTGCTGCGCCAACACAAACCACAGATGCTAGACTGAATTGACGTCTAAGGAATTTGGAGGCGAAGGCAATACCTGGAAGCCTTCCTCATGTTCTGTGAACCATTCTTTAACATTCCTGACTGTGTGTCATGGCACATTATCCTTCTGAAAGAAGGTCTTACTTGAGGGGAATGTCTTTGCCATGAAAGAATGTACCTGGTCTGCAATTATGTTTAGGTAGGTGGTAGACGTCCTAGTTTCCTGCACATGAATGACTGGATTCAAGGTTTCCCAGCTGAATGTTGCCAAATGCACTACACTTTTTCCACCGGCTCGTTTTCCTCCCACGATGCATGCTAGTGCTAACACTTCCCAAGGGAAAAGATGCACATGTACTCGGCCGTCCACATGGTGCAACAGGAAACCAGAATAATCGCACCAGATGACTTTCTTCCAATCATTCAAGGTCAAGTTTTGATGATCACGTGCTCATTGTAGGCGCTTGTGACTGTGCACTGGGGTTACTGTGAACACTTGGAGAGACATGCGGCTACGCAGTCCCATTTTCCAGTACAGTCTATGTATTGTATTTTGTGACACATTACTCTCGTCACCAGCATTCAAATTACCGGCGAGTTGCACCAAAGTGCCCCTTCTGTTGGCTCAAACCATACGGGATAGCCTGTGTTCATCCCTAGCATCGACAAACCGTGGTCGGTCTACACCTTGCCGGAGGTTCGTGGGTTTTTCCTCCTCGCACTACTTTTTGAAGGTACTAACCACGGCTGACCGTGAGTACCCCACACGGCTTGCCGTCTCTGAAATACTCTGACCCAGTCGTCTGGCCATAACAATTTGGCCTCTGCCAAAATCGCTTAAGTTCTCTGCCAAACTCGCTTAAGTCCTCTGCCTTTCCCGTCTGAAGAACAATAATACTGATTATCAGAGCTTAGTAGGTGTTATTTACACCGTTTCATGACTTTTACACACGCGGTCGTTTCTCTGCAGTTGCTTCGATTTACATAAAAACTAGGTGGTCACAATGTTTTGGCTATTCGGTGTATATGTATGTCGTATCGTGTGTACCACGCGACATATCCTCCCCTTTTGAGAGTTTAACAACCACCGTGAACAACTCGATGAACTATAAGCAGTCACCCGTCCCTAATTTAGGGTCACTGGTTCCAGGGAAGGGAGAGAGCCAATGCAGAAAGGCAGGCACAACATGGATTCGAACCCGAACCCATCTCGAAAAACGGTCGGAAGCCAGTGACATCTCCAGCGCTATGCATTGGAACAAGACTTTGTTTTGATAGTTGCCAGCTATTTTGCGGGCCCTGAGCCCCAAAATAGCTTGCACCTATCAAAACAAAACATAACCTAGACACTTGAACAACCTAGACATTAATGTAGACACCTGGGCCCTGAACCCAGGTATCTTAGTCAGGCCCTGTAATTTACTAGAGTTGCTTTCAAGGTCCATACGAACGAATGGTCAGAGGCGGGGGCTTCTTTCTAGTTGTCCGTGATTAGCCTTTCTTCGAGGTATGAGCATTGGATTTATTCTGCGCAATGGTTATGTTTCTTCTTTGGGAAACAATGTCCCTAAGGGGGAGAGTCGTTAATCCCAAAAATAAGTACTTCAAATATACAGCATCATTAAATAATAATAGAAATAATGTATTTCAATTATTGCTATTATTTAAAGATTCCCGCAAAATTCATATCGATAGCTTCTTTAAACAATAGTGATATCTTTGATTTATTGGTGTTACTTTAAAAAAACTATCAAAGTTCATATCGATAACACCTTTAAATAATAACAATACAATCTTTAATTACAGCTGTTATTTATTGGTTTATCAAAGTTCATATTGGTAGCGCTCTTAAATAGTAGAAATAATACTTTTAAATCATTGATGTTATGTAAAGAAGCCAACAACGCTGATATTGTTAGCATCTCTAAAAAACAGTAACGAACGCTGATGACACTGCTAATATTGGGGGAGGGGAGGGGAGGGGAGGGGAGGAGTTTAACGACCACCGTGAACAACTCAATGAGCTATAAATAGTCTCCCGTCCCTAATTTGGGGTCACTGGTTTGTGCCTGGCCCGTCCATGCCTCACTCGGGATTCGAACTCGAACCTATCACGGACGAACGATTAGACGACATCGCTTCGTATTCTCGGCAACCTGGACGGCATGTACATGCAGTACATGTCGCCGTTAATGATTTTGCCAACAGAAAAAAGCCGAAAACAGAATTCATCTTAGAAATATGTATTCTAAAATTTGTCAGCTGAATTCGATTTGAAAAATTCGCTCTCTCTCTCTCTCTGTTTTTTAATTCGTGGGTCGAAAAACCTTTGTAGGCCTTTGGTCCAGAGTCTAAACTGATGATTGAATAAGACAGCCTTGATCTGTGCGATATACATATTCAAAAGTTTTCCCCTTTTTTTCTTCTTGACCGTCTTTTGATGTTATTCAATGACTCTCTGTGCAGTAGACCTTCCCTCATTTTAAGCGGAAGAACGTTCAAGGACTGTCTCAGCTCCCTGAGGTTAGCAACCTGCAACCACTTGGCTCTGTGGGTTGCCGCATGCTGATGCATACATGCGTGTTCTCGGTAAAAGAGCGCTTAAAAGAAACCTGTGTTGTCTGAACGTATGTGTTAACGTTCGAAGTCCTACTTAACGCGTAACCTCGTTTTCCTGCGAGTGCAGTTCTCTTTAAATTATTAAATTGTTTATTATATGCTGTCTTTTAATTTGTTCGCCTGCTTTTCGCTTAATTAATTTTAGCAATGGAAAGTATATGCTGTGACATAGAATAAACGTGTGTCAACGGAAGGGCGTGTGTGGGGGTGCGTGTATGTGTGTGTGTTTGTGTGCTGCTGGGAGACCGGTTTTTCTCTTGTGCAATTTGAATGCAACGCAGGGCAATAATGGTCGTGTCTTCCGTGTTTCCTCACGCCAGTCAGACTTGGCTACTACGTACATCGCAAATCAAAAAGCGAACTTCATTTCTGCTTTTTTTTTTTCTTTTAAACAAAAAGGAGAAATTTGTAAATCCTTGGAAATATTAGCGAAGAGTTTTAAATCACTCCTGAGTCACATAGACGAATCTGACATTAAAGGGATGGGGGAGGGGGCTAGGCACCAATTCATTTGCCACTCGCCATTTCCATATAGGGTTTTTTTTTTTATCATTTTATTTCTCTTTTTTTTTTCTCCTACTCGAGAAAAAGAAGTTAAAGAAACCAGAGGCGTAGCGAAGGTAAGGAGGATGGGGGAAGGGGGGGGCAGAGAGCTTAAGTTGTCCCCAAGAGCCAGTCTATGGGGCGCTAAAAAGGTTGATACAATATTGCTGCTAAAGTTCGATTTCCACCACCGGTAGTAATTTTATAGTATGGAAACATGCACTTTTTACATGCAAAAAATGTCCTTGCAATTGAACGTTCACCACTTTTTTTCGGAGTTTAACGACAAGCTTTTGCAACTCAAAGAGTTATGGACATTCTCCCGCGTCCCTGATTTACGGTTGCTGGCTGTAGAAAAAGGAAGCAGCCAGCGCCATCAGACGATTAACCCCACCTCCGACGAATAGTCAGAATTTAGTTCCTCAAACCGCTCAGCCACCGGGGTGGCGATAAATTTCTTATTTCTGTCTTTTATTTCCCCCTTTTTTTTGCATGCTATTAGTTTTTTTAGTGCACCTTGATTCTTCCAGGCACTAATTCACAACATACACTATATTGACAAAACTCACCGGACATCTAGAAGAGAAACACAGCATAGCATTTATTGACATACATTTGTACGGTGTCCGTCCACCTTTGGCCTTAAGGCATGCAATGACCCTTCGAGACATGCTTTCGACAAGGATTTGGAACACAGCGATAGGTATGCGCTTTCATTCAGTACATAATGCTGCTCCTAACAGTTGCTTAGTAGTAGGCCTTGGTTCCAAACTTCTTATGCGCCGCTCTAATTCATCCCATAGGTGCTCTGTGGGATTAAGATCAGGGCTCTGTGCTGCCCAGTCCACACACGATACTGAATTATCGTCAAACCACACCGTAACAGTCCTTGCTTTATGGCTCGGTGCATTATCCTGTTGGTATCAACAAGGCTCGGTTCCACAGTATTGCCACAGAGTTGGTAGTATTGCCACAGAGTTGGTCCAGAATATCAAGGTAGACATGCTGTTTAACAGGTTTCTTCACGATAACCAATGGTGTGGAACCATACCACGAAAAACACCCTTACACGAGTACACTGCCGGATCCAAACTTGACCGGAGGAACAGTACACTGTGGTAACAGCGTTCATCCGGCTGCCGCCATACTCAAACACGGCCATCAGACTGGTGGATCGTGTATTTGGATTCATCAGTGGATAGGACCCGTTTCCATTGATCTACGGTCCACGATAAATGTTCTTAACACTATGTTAAACGACGAATAGCATTCCGAGTGGAAATGAAAGGCTTATGAGCGTCCGGAAGACCACGGTAACCCATGGAACGAAGTTCTCTGCGAATAGTACGTGTACATACCGAGGTTCCAGCATTGTAATTCACTCGTACACTGAGGTCTTGTGCAGTAATCCGTCGATTAACTGTAAAGACTCTCCTGAAGCTTCAACGTCCTCTATCACTGATTTTTTTTTGTCTGCCGGTACGTTTTGCTGCTTCAGGCACGCCATGTGTCTTCCACTTATTCAGTAAATCCAAAACAGTTGACTTGGGTATGTTCCAAAACAGTTGACTTGGGTATGTTTAAACGCCCCTTCGTTTCTCTACCCACTAATATAACTCGCAACATTTTCAGTCAATCTCACAGTGCGATATGATCGTGGTCAGCTTCAGGCTTGCTTTTAAAACGTTTGCAGCTGTACCGCGCATCTTAACAATGCAGCTGATCCGTTCATTTGCTTTTGAAGGGGTGTCTGGTGACTTTTGTCAATATAGTGTATACTCGTCTGTCGCTATCTAATCTAAGTTAAAGTTATTGTTTTTGAGCGTATTATTGTATGTTATGAAACTAAATTTGCTTTGAATAAACTCTCAGAATATATTGAATATAGAAACGGAACAAACGTTGCGTGGTAACATGTACTGTATGTCGATACTCAAGTCACTTCCAGAAACCACTTTCACATTCGTCTGTGTGACGAATCGTGTGGGGATGGGTTATGCATACAAGCCGTATTTTAATCATTTCACCAACCGTCACGGGAGCAGAAGTTTACCTTGTATTTGTAAGCCAAAAAGTATTAGGTGTGCAACTTAATCCTCGGACACAGGCACGGCACGTTGACAGCAAATTATAGTAAATCGAATACGTACCTAATCAGGGAAATAATCCCCGTCGTGTTGGATACATTTGAGCCATCGGTCAGGGAGCTGCCGAATGCCACTGCGGAACAAAGAGGACTGTTTCGAGTTGATAAAGTCATCAATACTTGTGTGGACCTCCTCGACAGAAGTGAAGTGCGTATCACTCAGGTGATATTACAGGGGGCGAAAGAGGTGATAATCCGACGGGGCGAAAGAGGTAATAATCCGATTGGGCGAAAGAGGAGATAGTCCGACGGGGCGAAAGAGGTGATAATCCGACGGGGCGAAAGAGGAGATAATCCGACGGGGCGAAAGAGGTGAAAATCCGACGCCGCGACGTCTGGAGATTGCGTCGGGCTGGACAAAATCTACCATCCCAGGTCGGTGATCGTGTTTAAAGTCGTTTTCGCGGGGTGAGGACGTGCGTTATCCTGAAGCAACAGGACCGACCTTCTACCCTTGCCGGTGTATGACCTTTTCACGTCCAGTGCGTGACTTACACGAATGAGTTGCTGACAATAACGCTCAGCATTGACCGTTTCACCAGGTTTGAGCAACTCATAGTGTACGACACCGCGCTGATCCCACCATATGCACAGCTACAACTTCCTGGCATGGATATTCGGTTTGGTAGTACTGGTGGTAGGCTGACCTGGATAAAAATTACGATTTGCGCCGCTTAGGAATATCGTAGAGGATCCACTTCTCATCACGGGTCAAAATCTTGTGGAGGAAATCCTTCTTGAATCTGGAGAGCAAGGACACAGCAACATCGTAGCGCCTAGACTTGTTCGCAGCTGTGAGTTGGTGGGACACCCAACGGCCTTCCTTGTGAATCCGTCCAAGCTTGTGCAGGCGCTTTACAATGACTTGCCGTGTTGCTCCGAGTTCCTGGGCGAGCTCTGACTGTGTGCGACAGGGATCCGCGTCCAACAGTTGTTCCAGTTCCTCATCGTAAACTTTCTGTGGCTGTCCCGGTCGTTCTGCATCACGGAGATCGAGATTTCTCTGCTTAAATCGCTGGAATCACTTCTTACACGTACTGTAGGACACAGCAGCCTCACGCAAAGCAGCACAGATCATTTGCTGGGCTTCCGCGGTACTTTTTTCAGCTGAAACGCAAATAGGAGGCAGTGCCTCAAATGTTGCTTCTCGAACGATATTGCTTTCACCGTCAACTTTCGTCTCTTCTGAGCGGTTACGGTTGCCTGGAAAGCTGTTGGATGGCGCTACAATCAGCCATTATCGCACACAGCTATTTGAATTTGCCGACGTTCTGTGATCGCTTACGGTTAGGGACCGAGAATGAAGTTTCACACCTAATATCAACAGCAATCTTTAGGAAACTACCAAAAGATAATTACACCAATAATGAGAAAGAAGTAAAGGCAAGGCTTTATCACGATAAAGCCTCCCATTGGAAAGGCGAAATCTTGGCATGATTAAATATTTTTATATACACCATTCTCATCACGGATTATTTGACCTTGTTGCCTCCGTAGCCAAAAGTATTCTTAAAAAGTATGATAGCAGCCGCCAGTCCAGGAAGAATTTAAGACCTGGACGACCATATTAAGAATCTGTTGCTCTTGAGGGAAATGGACAAGGATTAAAACTGGTGTTTTACACAGCTGAGACCATTGACAAGAATAACAAGATCTTTATTCCCATACAGTATACGGTATAACACATACAATGAAGTGGTTGGATGATGAGATTCTGATGAATAGTTGTTCATCAGATGAAAAGTTGGCACATTTAAAGTTCTAATACATAATTTTTTTGCAGTTTGAATAACACGGTTCATTCATGGAGAAGATACAGATTGTGAAACAGGATGATATATAGAACTCATCTGGTAACTAAACTCAGTTATTCTATAGACTGCAGACTGAGCTAATACATGGATCTATTGGAGTTCTAACCGCGGTTAGTTAACAGCAGTTAAACGACTCATCTGCAGCTGAGATCTAACTGCAGGTCCTGTGTTCCCATTTCCGTGGTGAACGACCCAAGCTACCCTCTAACTATTCCATAGACGAAAAATGCCTCGAATATTCCCTATGTTTCTACGATGTCCCCTAGAGTTTCTTCAAGCCTGGAGTTTGCACTCTCAATCAAAAGCTTGCTTGCACGCTGGTCCCCTCTAATACTTACCTTCCTCCCACTTCAGTAAGCCACATGCAATACGCATCCTTGTTGCTAGGGCATCTCTCAGTCTATGAATTCCACATTGCATGCGCGAAGAACGGCACCGCCGCCCCGGTGGCGCAGTGGGCTAATCGCTGGCTTATGACCTTTCCTCTGAGAAGGGTACGGGCTCAAACCACAGTGAGGCATGGATGTTGTGCTTGTCTCTTACAGCACTGGCTCTCACCTTTCCCTGGAACCAATGGCCCTAAATTATGGACGGGGACTGATTATAGCCCATTGAGTTGCTCACGGTGGTCGTTAGACCTAAAAAAAACCCCTGTTTCTGATCTTGTCCCAAAAATGGCTGTCTGCTTCCTTCTGCCTCACAGAAAACGGCGGTCCATTTTCGGAGTTTTTTTTTTTTTTGTCATTCCAGAATTCCACATCATCACAGCCTGTGTTGTTGTTTTTCAAGGAGCGCAAAGTATTGTATATACACTATCTACCAACAAGTAATTGGACACCCCTGCAATCGACGATATCTGCGGTCCTGATACATGTCACGGAGGCCGCCGTTAAATATCGTGTGGGAAACAACAACGCAACCAGTCGCATGCAAGATGCCACGCAGTTCGGAGCTCTCTGATTTCGAGAAAGGTGTAATCGTCGGGTATCACAGAAATGGCCGATCCATACGTGACATATCCAGCGAGTTGAAGTACCCAAAACCGACAGTGGCATACGTAATTGGAAAGTGGAAGATGAGAAGTGACAGTCGGAATGTGCCCCGACCCGACAGACCCACAAAACTGGGAGTTAGAGACCGACGGGTGCTGGCCAGAGAAATCCGGAAGAACCGCACCAAATCGAGGGGTCACATCCGCGAGGAGTTTCAACGGGCATCCGGAAGTATTCTTTCGATGAATACTATCCGTAAGGAAGCGCATCTGCTCGGTTATCATGGATGATATCTGCGATCCTGATACACGTCACGGCCGCCGCCGTTAAATATCGTGTGGGAAACAACAACGCAACCAGTCGCATGCAAGATGCCACGCAGTTCGGAGCTCTCTGATTTCGAGAAAGGTGTAATCGTCGGGTATCACAGAAATGGCCGATCCATACGTGACATATCCAGCGAGTTGAAGTACCCAAAACCAACAGTGGCTTACGTGATTGGCAAGTGGAAGATGAGAAGTGACTGTCGGAATGTGCCCCGACCCGGCAGACCCACAAAACTGGGAGTTAGAGACCGACGGGTGCTGGCCAGAGAAATTCGGAAGTACCGCACCAAATCGATGGGCCACATCCACGAGGAGTTTCAACGGGCATCCGGAAGTATTCCTTCGATGAATACCATCCGCAAGGAAGCCCATCTGCTCGGTTATCATGGACGCGCTGCCGCCCACAAGCCTTTGATCACTAAGTCCAATAGCGCTGTTCGGCTAACGTAGTGCACAGAGCGTCGACAGTGGACCGTTGAACAGTGGAAACAGGTTCTCTGGAGCGACGAATCAAGGTTCACCCACTACCGTTCGGATGGCAAGGTCTGGGTTTGGCGTCTGCCTGGAGAACACCTCCTGCCGGAATGTATTGTGCCAACTGTGAAGTTCGGCGGCGGTGGAATTATGCTATGGGGGTGTTTCTCCTGGTATGGCACGGGACCCTTGGTCGCAATTTCTGGTAGACTCAACGCCAAGACCTACTGCACCATTTTGGATGACCATGCGCTTCCTACGTTATGACAGTTTCACGGGGTGGACCCATGTTACTTTCAGGATGACAATGCCACCTGTCATGTTGCGAGGTCCACCATGGCTTGGTATGGTGACAATGGGGTTAATCGAATGGACTGGCAGGCCGGACGTTAACCCTATCGTGCACCTCTGGGACGAGTTGGAGCGTCGACTTAAGGGGTGCCCCCACCGTCCGAAATCGGTGAAGGAACTGATCTGTCTTCTCCAAGCCGAGTGGAAGAAAATACCTCTAGCCGTCGTACAACGCCTGGTTGAGAGTATGCCCCGGAGGGTCGCAGCTGTAATCGCCGCTCGTGGAGGCTCCACCAGCTATTGAAGGTGAATAAACTTCGTTTTCTTTTGCTATCACAGGTGTCCAATTACTTGTTGGTAGATAGTGTATCTATAACCCCCAGGCACCTAGTCACCTTCGTTACTTCACAGAAAAAAAAACATTTTCTTTACGTTTCTTGTCTGAATTTAAGTAAAACAATTTAGTAAAATCATCCAATGCATTGATTATGATACGCTTTCCAACATACCTAAATCATTACTCCAATTATTACTCAAGTTATGAGGATAATGGCTGTCGAATAAATTTCTCTCCTATGACCTGACCTTTGACACCATTTCGATGATATTCAATAGAACCGGTGAAGTATACTCCCGGAGCAACATGATAAAGTTTTGTCTCAATCGAAGCATTTTTACGGAAGTTATAACGCATAAGAGCGACGGAATGGATCCTGATCCTATGTCCTGACCTTTGACCCCATTTCGCCCATTTTCAATAGGGTTCGTCCCCAAGTGGTCCCACCACATACTAAAATTTCATCGAAATCGAACCATTTTTACGTAAGTTATAACGCGAAAGAGCAATGGAATGCATTCCGCTCCTGTGTCCTGACCTTTGGCCCCACTTCACCCATTTTCAATAGGGTTCGTCCCCAGGTGGTCCCCTACAATATAATAAAATTTCGTTGAAATCGAACCATATTTACGCAAGTTATGACGTATAAGGGCAATGGAATGCATCCCGCTCCTATGTCCTGACCTTTGACCCCATTTTACCCATTTTCAATAAGGTTCGTTCCCAGTGGTCCCTTACTACATACTAAAATTTCATTGAAATCGAACGATATATTCAACCTACGGTTGGAAAGCGTAAAAAAAAAAAGAAACAAAAGAAATGATTAGATTTACAGAAATTAGCATCAAGCAAAACAGTTTCGTTTTTTGCGGAATACTTTACGAACAGGCGAAAGGTTTAACCTTGGAATGCGCACTGTGGCCTGTCTTAGGTGAAATCTACATGTGCGAGTCAGTTTGAAGAGAAAATTTTCCAGCTCGTGAAATTCGACCTTCGGAATCGATATGTAAAAGATACATCCGCTCTCTGGAAGGGCATAAAGTCTGAAATTCCAAAATTATTTGGCCTTATCAATTCAGTTGATCCTGACACTTAATTCATTTACGAGATTGAAAACAATGGTTGCTTACCATTCCTTGACGTCCTTGTAACACGCTCAGAAGGATTTCTACAGTTCATCGTAAACTCCATTCATTACTTCCTCACCCCAGCATTCCAAATCCAGTCATCCAAGTGGTACAAAAGCTTAGCACATTTTACCTTATGTATATCGTGCAATGCAAACATGCTCAAGTGAAAAATGTTTAGAAAAAGAGCTTAACTTTCTTAAAGGTTTTGCAGCACAGAAAGGATACTGCCATTCAATTACAGACAATGTTTTCCGAAAATTTAGGAAGCCGAAGCCAGTTTCCACACTGATTCACTGAGAAAAGCGTTTTGTTAATTCAACAAAAATTTTTGTCGCTATACAGTCAACAAAATGTTTTGTTGAATTTGCAAAATTATTTTGTTGAAAATTATTGTTGATTTAACAAAATTTATTGTTATCACGACAAAACGTTTTGCTCATTTAACAAAACGATTAGGTTGATTTTTGGGAATTTGTTTGATCCAACAAAACATATTGTTATCATGATAAAATGTTTTGTTGTTGCAACAAAACATATTGTTATCGTGATTGTAGCAACAAAACATATTGTTATCGTGATTGTAGCAACAAAAAATTTTGTCATGATAGCAATATGTTTGGTTGGATCAAACAAATTCCCAAAAATCGACAAATCATTTTGTTAAATGAACAAAACGTTTTGTCTTGATAACAATAAATTTTGTTAAATCAACAATAGTTTTCAACAAAATAATTTTGCAAATTCAACAAATTTTTTTGTTGACTACAAAATTTTTTGTTGAATTAACAAAACGTTTTTCTCAGTGTTCCCATTGTTCGTCCATTACAAGTTAATTTTGCCCTTGTTCCATTTTCTCCGGACATTCGCTTCAAAATTTCAAAAATTCTCGAAAGTTTTATTTTCGAGGTTAACTTTAAACCCATGGACACATTAATTTCTTCTGATCAAACATAAAATCGTGGAGAATTTATCAAATCCCATGTTAATATGGTCTTCCAAGACCCGCAGATCCTTGCATTATCGATTAAAAGGTTACAAGACTTACTACAATACATACATGAACTGAAGAAGCCTCGATTGTTAAACACTATCATGAAAATAATCATAATTTACATTTGATGAAACTAAGCGTATTCATGAGCCGGTGAGAGGTATATCTCTAATTTACTTTCCTTTTGAGTTTCTATCCATCCATCAATCCATCCATCTATTTATCCAACCATGACGGGTTGAGTCCCGCAAAGACGACTATGCGCCCTTGAGAGTTACTGGAACATTAATGCAGCCGGCTTGCAATTCCTCTGCTGCATACGTGTGTCCGGGGCCGACTTCATTGGGAACCATCTAGGCTTTAGCGTCTCCATCTACAGGGAGCCTGCCGAAAACCCCGGAAAAACCGCAGACTAGATGGCCGGCAGGAACTGGATTCGAACAAGCGTCGGAAACATCCGCTTCCCACACAGCGCATAGCCACTTAACCAACTGCGTTATGCCGGTGGTGAGCTTCTATTTGTGATTTAAAATTTGTTATTTCTCAGTTAGATTTTCCTACTGAACGGCACATTACTTCACCGAAATTCCTTATACTTTTGGCAACACTGAGTCGAAAGTAAATAAAAATTCTACCTCGAACGCAAAAGTGTTGAATGGAGTGTAGAGCTTGTTAAGATTTTTACAGGATGTTGATGTCATAGTCAATTGATTTATGGATTGACTATTGACTGGAAACTAGGCAAAGCATTAAGCATAAGTGTTGTGACGTACCTACCTAAGAGGCGACGCACATGTCAAGACGGTAAAGTTGCAGCGGTTAGCTCCGTCGGTGTAGTTCAATCGGTAGAAAAGTCGACTCCAGAGAAGGCAGGTGTGTGTTTGAATCACACAACCAGCAAAATGGGGCCTTATTTTTGCATTGGCGTCCGAACCTAAAACTGAATCTTCTGGCCGTGGGCTTCGAGAAAATTGTGGGTTGATTCTTTTACACATCGTCTGGAATTAATAGGAATTCCTTTTTCTACAGCGAGCTACTACATAGTTTGTCGGCTAACCCAGAGATCCACGATTTCGTCCTAGCCTTACCTCAGAGGTAAAGCACATGTCAAAACGGCAAAGTTGCAGCAATGAGGTTCATCGGTTCTAAATTCAAACCTTCTCTCTGCCGGTGGGGAGACTCGAACCTACATCCTTCTACTCCAGAGCTGAATGCTTTCCCAGTTAAGCTACGCCGACAAGGGCTTATCACTGCTACTGATATGTGTGTCAGCTGTGTAGTACGTCCGATATGTACTCCCCTTGAGAAAGACGGGGGCACGAGATTGCAGGTTTCGGGTCTACAGCAAATCATGCTTGAAGTACCTTTGTTTAGAACCTCAAAGGCCCTGTGTTTGAAGGCATTTAAAGTGTCTTGTTGCAAAATTTCTTTCAGGGGGACAACGAAATGAATGACCTAACGGACTTCGAAAAAGGCCTAATTGTTGGTGGCCGGTGAGTTGGTGCCTCCTTGGCAACAGTCACCAGGGTAGTGGGGGTATCGAGAGTTACTGTGCCTAGCGTACCTTGTTCGTGGCAAAACCTCGTCTGCGAAACACAAGAGCGGCTGGAAAACGACCCTGACTGATAGAGACAAGAAATCATTAAAGACGATTGTTTTCCAGTAGTAAGAAGACCACGACGCCGAAAATTAGTGCGGAGCTCAATCTGCATCTCCAGACTCCAGTATCAACGAAAACAATGCGCAGGGAGCTGCATAAACAAGATATTCATGGTAGAGCTGCTACTGCAAAATCTCTGGTGGCCCGGATGAATACACAACGGCCACGGCAGTGGTACCAGGAGCATATAAAGTGGACTGAAATGCATGGAAGCGTGTAATGTGGTCGGATGAATCCACATTCACACTATTCCCCACCGCAGGACGTGTTTACGTGTGGAGAACACCATCAGAAGCGTACAACCCAGACTGTCTGCTCCCAACAGTGCAGCATGGTGGTGGTTCTGTCATGCTCTGGGTGGTCATATCGTGGTTTTCAGTAGGTCCCCTTGTGAAAACACACATTTTTCCGTGACGGAGATCGAATTCGCGCGCCCCTCACTCCGGAGTAAGTTGCTCTTCCACCTAAGTTACACGGACGGAATGTATCGCTGCAGATTTGTGTACCTTACCTCTGTAGTGCGTCACACCATCTCCCTTTTAATTTTTTCTTCCTTTTGAAGTGAACAAAAAATTTTCATTAATTTTAGACGATGTGTGGAACAAACGTCACACATTTTTTCGAAGAACCCAACGGTCAGTGCATCCATTTTTACGTTCGGGCGTCAATGTGAAAACACACATTTTACGCCGACGAAGATCGAAGTCGCGCTCCCTTACTCCGGAGTAAGTTGCTCTCCCAACTAAGTTACACGGACGGAATGCACCGCTGCAGATTTGTAGTGTTGGCACGTGCTTTACCTCTGTAGTACGTCACACCCTGATCTCCTTAAAAGGACGGATGACTGGTAGGGCGTATGAACCCACTTTGGCCGACCATGTCCATCCAATCGCTCAGTCATTGTTTCCTGCAAAGGATGACATCTATCAAGATGATAACGCTCCAATTCACAGAGCTCGGAATGTCCAATCATGGTTTGTGGAACATGATGACGAACTTTCGCACCTTCCTTGGCTTCCCTAATTTCCGGACATAAACATCATCGAGTTACTGTGGTCTGAGTTGAAAAACAGAGTAAGATATCTTTATCCTCCTCCTAGAGCAGATTCTGTCTGAGAATGGTGTCACATCTCACTAACCAGCATCCAGGATTTGTATGCGTCCCTTTCAAGGAGGATTCAGGAAGTTTTGAATGCCAAAGGTGGTCCCACACCCTATTAGGTACGTAAAACCTTCTTTTCCTAGGTGTTCACTTTATCTTGCCCAACCCCTGTAACTCTCTGTGGATGAACGAATTCTCACTAATTCCAGATGGTGTGTGGAACATCGCACATTTTTCGAAGAACCTATCGGCTAGCAGATCCACATTTATGTTAGGGCACCAATGTGAAATTCAAACCCTCTCTCTGCCGATGTCAGACCTCAAACGCACATCGTTCTGCTCCGGAGCCGAATGCTTTCCCAATTAAGCTGCGCCGGCAAGGACCTTTACTTGCCGTCTTTATATGTACATCACCTCTGCAGTATGTCACACGGTGCATTCAATGGGATAACAGTCGACTCCGGATGAGGCAGATGCGGGTTCAAATCCATTTCCGGCAAATGAGGCTTTATTTCTATATTTTCACAGCGTGACTTTTGCAATTTAGAGAAATAAAAACGTTGGAAATGTAACGTAATTTGTCCATTCTTATGATCCTGGACATTTTATATTTTAGTGACTATATTATTTGTTTAACTAGAGACTTGGTAAAGTTGTTTTAACAACTTCAAAATACCAAAAAACACTTCCCTGGATTTATGATGTTAACACTATGGTCAGTAGTCAGATGATGGTAAGAAAAGATTTACAGTTTATCTGCTGCAAATATCTTCATCATCTCCCATTAGGCTCCTATCACTATGATGAACTTGCTCACAAACAGAGTATGAACGCTGAACAAGTGGATCAGTCATCGAAGCAACTGAATTAACTTGAACACATTATTGAGGGTTATTGAATATTCACCTCGAAGAAAACAGAAACTCGTTTGGCTTGGAGATACTGTATTTAGCTCATCTAATATCGAAGACACTTAGCACATCTTACCTCTTGTTTTTATCTTAGCCTGCTTGCCCTGATTGACTGACAGTGATGCCACATGGAACAGAAGCTCTTGGCAGTTCAGACATGACGTTAAGTTTGGAAGACCAACGAGTGATAAAAGGAAATTTACATAACAAAGAGTTAAAAAAAAACAGTAATTTAAATAACTGCTATAAGTCACACATTAAGCTTGATATTTTGGAAGCTTTTTTCCGTGTATATCGAAATTCTTCACAACATGGCACCCACTCAATTTCTATCAAGCGCGAGAATGCAACTGACTAGTATCCGTTCCAGTTAACATAGTTGATGATATCACGACCGCTTGAATATTTACGTACCACTCATCTTGAAGAAGCTGCTCAATAGCACAGCGAAACTGCAGTCTACAAGAAATAAAAAAATATTGTATCCCAATGTTGATTTATTTATTCATTCCTGAAGATGGACTTACGGAAACGAAATTCGCGTACACACTGAATTAGAAACTTCTTCAATACCGGGTTGGACCTCAAATGTTTAGTTCCGGTAAATACAAAAGAAAACAAACTCATAGCATTATTAATTCCAACGAAAATAAATAACTCACTCTAAAATACACCAACCCTAAAAACTGAAGCGAAGAAATATCCTTAAACACCAGCGGTACAGTTCTCTTTAACCCCTTAAAAACTTCGCCCGACTGTCCCAATGTAAAACAGTGAAAAATTATATCTATACAAAATTTTATCTATAAATTCAGTCCTAATCACAGCACATATGCGGTTGTAATAGATTCCACAAGGCATTAGAGAGCATTTATGTCTACAGAATACCAGGTGTTCTCCAGACAGTCCTTTAACTGACTCAGATTTGACAAAAAAGGACTTTGCTCCCGGATATGTTTTTTCAACATGTTCCACACATGCTCAACGAGGTTCAGATCCGGGCTTTGTGCTGGCTAGCAAAGATGGTGGAAGTCGCTGCCATGCTCGCTGAACCATTGCTAAACAGATCTTGCGCAATGGGCAGTATCATTGTCGTCCATGAAACAGCCGTCACATGCTGGATAAAAAGTCAACATTGCAGGATGGACTTGATAGGCAACAATATTAAGATAATCAATCCTTAGAAGACATCCGACCATATAGCAATGTCAGGGAACCCGCTTCGTACCAACAGAGAGTGCCCCACACCATGGCACCACCTCCAGAACATTGAGTTGTGTTTACAGGACAAGCTGGATCCATTGTTGAGGCTTCCTCCAAACTATGTTTCTACCGTCGGTACAGAACAAGGTGAACCGCGATTCGTCGGACCACATCACTTTTCCCCAGTATCCAGTCACGGTATTCCTGACACCACTGTTGAAGAACTTTCTGGTTCTTCGCAGAAATCAGTGGTTTCCGTATGGGTATGCAACTGCTAATACTGATATTCTTCAATTCCCTGAGCACAGTTCGCTGACATATGGATCGGGAACAGCCTTCATTAAATGCTTAGGTCAATTGCTGCACACAGGAAGTCCTGTTTCTCCGACAAGCTGTCTCAGACGACGACGATCTCGTTCCTGCACTGAACAACAAAAATAAACTTTTTGTTTGTTACAAAGACTGCACATGCCGAATCATACAGTATTTGTCGTGCAGATTACAAATCTGCTAGCTAAATTGTGCTCTCGGGCACGGTTCTCGAGTGACGTGTTGTTTCAGTGTACAATAAGCTTTCACTTTGGCATGTATATTTCGCAACAAGCGATTAATTACACTTACCCTAAAAAGCAGTTATTTTAGATTTTCTTCTGTACTTTGGTACATCCCTTTTCAGAGTTCAACAATAATCAGCTAACATTTAAGGGCTCCATTTTCCCTTTATAGCATTTTACTATGGTACATATGTCCTGATGAAAACGTTCTCCGTGCTGATCACTTACCGCTCCTAAGTTCTGTGGGGAAAAGTCCGGATGTGAATGAAGGAAATGTATTTTAAATGACGTATTGCATTCCATGGCCTTATAGCTTTCTAGAAGCTCAGTAACAAGTTCTTTATAATTTTCTGCCTTCCGGTTACCTAAAACGTTCAGTACTACATCATTAAAGGACTTCCATGCAGCAGCTTCAATCTCATTCAAAATGCCTTCAAATGCAAGATCACGCATAAGTTTCATTATTTGTGGACCAATAAAAATGCCTTGCTTAATTTTGGCTTCAGATATTTTGGGGAACTTGTTCTTTAGAAAACAAAAGGCTTCTCCATCTTTATTCAATGCCTTTACAATTTTTTTTACCAAACCCAGTTTGATGTGAAGCGGTGCTAAGTACACGTTCTGAGGACTTACTAAAAGCTCAGCAACAACATTTTTATTACCTGCAATTAAGGACTCTGTTTTAGGCCAGGTCTTTTTAATGTAATGAGAATTTCTGTCCCTACTGTTCCATTCACAGAGGAAGCATCAGTAATTTGTGTATCCAAGGTGTAAAGCTATCACTTTAAGATCGCCACAAATATTCCATTAGTGTTTTTTGTATACTATACTTTGAAGCAGCAATTTCATATTTGCATATGTTTCTTTCATATATGCAGCATATGCAACAAGTACTGACAGATACATGTTTCCGTTATGAAGAAGGACAGTTTTTAAGCTTATTTTTGAGGAATCTGTAAAAGTCTCCATTCTTCAGGTTTGCGTTGCTGTCCTAAGGCTTCGAACAATAAGACTATATCATTGCAGTACACAAGATCACCACTCTTCGGAAATAAGTGTTCAAACTCTTGTTGTCGTCGACGAAAACTACATGCTTCTGTTCTTGGTTGTAAAAGATTACATCCCTTCAATCTTGAAGACAATATTTCGGCCTGACCTTTATGCTGAATGAAGGTCACGAACCCGATCATTTAATTCTTCCTGACTTACATGTATAAGGCGAGGCACAGAATCTTCCGAGAAATCAGGGTCTTATTGTACTTCAATATCTTCTTCGCTGTGATAATTTATTTCATCAGTATCACTATCATTTAAACTGCATGACTGTGGAGGTACAGGAAGAAGAAGATTTGGACCATGAGAAACAGGTCTTATGGCTGAAGGAATACTGAAATACTGAATCGTGTCTTTGGTCTCAGCTGTAACTCCAGATGTCTTAGTGATGCAGAAGTAACAGTCTGTTGAATGGTCTTTCGGTTCTCTCCATACCACTGGTACCCCAAATTGCACTTGACGTGATCCCTTCAACCAGCCAGTCAACAAATGTACACATTAATTACAACAAATGTGAGGCGACCAAGATTTATCCTCATCACCCATTTTGCACTGGAAATAAAGTTCATACGATTTTATAATCAACGGTGTGAAATGTCACCTTTGAGACTTTAGAGTAAATTGTCCACAAATGTAGCAGAAACTGTTTGGATGGTTCACACAAGTACGCGGCATTATTTTACTTACACTTTTCACAATCCGCACTACTATTTAAAACCACGAGAAAATGCACGTCCTTCAATACCGATTAAGTGCATTCGAATGACAAAAATTCTGCTTTTTGCCTCCTTTCCAGAAGAAATTGCGCAACAAGAAGTAATAGCGCTAGTATGTCTACTCTTAGAGACACAGCTATCCTGACTGCAAGCAGATGTCTCCGTTGGGAAACATAGGGAAATTCCTTTCAGTAGCACAACATTCACCCCAATAGAGAGTTCCATTACGAGAAATTGGAGCCCAGTGGAGCAATTGTGGCTTCATGTTTGGTTTCAGCACCCGTAAATACATACAAAACCATTAAAGTTTTCTTTGAAACAAACCCATTGTTGTTCAGTGATCGCACCACAGTTACACCTCTTAAATAAACAATATGGGTTATTTTTCCACTGAATAAAGACCCACCCGGGATATCTCACCTTTCTAGGAACCAGTCTGTTTTCAAAATCGTCTCTCCAGCCAGACGGGCACCCACATTAAGCCTGTTATCGAACTCTGAAAGATCCTTTGTTTTTCCCCAATGTGATTAACATTACTGATGAGCATCAGTCTAAAATAGTTGCCTATATTACGTGGTGACGCACGTGACCAAGTATTTTGCGTACACGCTGCGTAAGTGATGTTTAAGTACTTCTGCATAACGGTTTCTAATTCAGTGGCCGGTGTGTGTACAATTATTTTACAAGATTTAGAGGATGGTGGGGAAATTTTAGAAGTATAACTGATGCCTATCTAACATGTACAACAGATATTAAGTAAGGGCAACATCGAAGAAGGAATTAACAGGCATTTAAATATTGGCTGGGGTTCATTTGGAAGTGTGAATGCAATTAATCTTGAAGACCAATAGCATTATGTCTTAAAAGAAAAGTATTCAATAAATGCCGCCTTCTAGTTCTTACTTATGGATCAGAGACATGATCCCTTAACTAAAGAAGACATACAGGAGACTGCAGACAACTCAGAAAAGCATGGAGAGATTCATGCTTCGTGTTTCCAGGAAGGATAGGAACAGGAATTCATGAACCAGGAAAATGACAGGGGTGGAGGACATTAGAGATGAGCTCGGGCCCGGGCTCGGAATTCATTAACTACGGAAAAACCCGGGCCCGGGCTCGGAATTACACGCCTTGAATTTCATTACTGTAATTAATTCAACACGTGTAATTCCGAGCCCGGTTGAATTACACGTGTTGAATTTCATTGTGGATTTGTTACCATGGTGGAAGGATTTCCAATTTCCTAAGCTAGCTGCCATTGCAAGACAAATTTTGCTTAGCAAGACTTGCATATACATTGTCTAAAGCTATGGCCCAAGCAACGATTAGTTTAAGGAGGTCTGGTATCGAAAAACGGGAAAAATCACATTCCCATTTTTTGTATTTTATTAAAAATCAAGAATCTTATCTTTAAAATGATGTATTAATTTCCAAAATTGTGTATTGTTATTTATTTTTTAAAATACCCTCACTCCCGCGATTTTTGGGGTGACGTTGGTTTTTAGTGCAGCAGGTCGAGTTTTAGAGAAAAGAAGATCAAGTTGAAGCGCTGAGGCATTAGATGCAATTCTCTCTCTCTCTCTCTCTCTTTTCATGATGAACTTGATCTGGAAACTGCACACACATATGATAATATTGTGATTATTATACTATTAAGCGCAAAGCTTTGTTAATGATACAAAATGTAGAATACTCTGGCATGGAACGCTTTTACGTTCTTTTTTTTTTTTTTTTTTTTTAATTTTGGAAATTTCCCTACATGCTTTTTTTTATATTCTACTACATCACTCTAAACTACCTTTACCAATTAGCATATATGTAAATTATATTGCAAAGATTAGTTTTCTAGAATCAAAATTTCAAACACTTGCAACTGTCTGTACGGCGTTGTACATTTTATAATGCAATTTATTCAAAGTAGAAGTAAATTTAGAAATCAAAAAGAAACAACCCATGGAATTTTTTGTTTCTAAACGATTTTCTTTTCTTCAGCTTTTACCAAAATTACTGATTCCCCTGACACGGTCGAAGGGCACGTTGATTATTTATTTATTTTCAAATCCACATTTCAGGACATTTGGCTTTATGCGTAGTATTTCTAAAAACATATTAATACTGTGAAGTGGATTAACTGAACTAAACTTTTTAAACTAATGATTTTTAAACTAATCCTTGCTTGGGCCATATCTTTGGCCAGTGTATAATGCATAAATGCAAGCCTTGATAAGCAACATTTTCCAAGAATCCGAGCCCGGGCTCCTAAAATTGAGCCCGAACTCATCTCTAGAGGACATCACTGTCGAACAACGACCTTGAAGTGGCAATGGGTTGGTCACATTGCTATAGAGCAGTGGTCTGAAACTCGTGGCCCGCATGAATGATTACAAAATAAAAATAAATAACCTTTATTTCTAAGTATAGTATATTAAATATAATATAACATAGTAATGTTTAGAAATCCAATCCTCTTTAGAAGTAATAATTTTTTGGGATTTGAGAGATGAAATAAAGATGTTCCTTGAAAATAAAGATCAAGACGTCTCGCTTTTTTTATCCAAAATTGTTACATGATCTAGCATTCAGTGCAGATATAACTGGATACTTAAAAGATTTGAATATCAAACTACAAGCCTAAAATAAGCTAGTCACTGATGTCATTGATAATGTTAACGCATTTTAGAGGAAACTTCAGCTTGGGGAAGCTCAGCTCAGTGCAAAATCTTGCTCACTTTCCCATTTTAAAAGCTTCAGCTGAAGAAGAAATCAACTTTGGTGAATTTTCTACGAAGATAGTTATGTTAAAAAAGGATTTCAACAGGCGGTTTGAATGTATCAAAGACATGGAAAATATTTTCAATATATTCAAGTCTCCATTTTCCTATAATGCTGACAACGCACTTGAACAACAGCTTGAATTAATAGACTTTCAGTGTGATTCTTTCCTAAAAGAAAAATTCAACAGCTGCAATCTAACAGAGTTGTACCGGTTAGTTTCAAAGGACAAGTACGTAAACATTGATAATCTAGCTGCACGGGTTCTGTCTTTGTTCGGAACAACATACTCATGTGTACATTTGTTTTCAAGAATGAACCAAGTAAAATGTCTTGAAATGAATAGGTTAAGTGACAGTCACTTATTCTCACTTTTAAAAGTAGCATGTTCAAAAGACATTATTTCAAATATCGATAAGTTAGTGATAGAAAAGAGAGCCGAAGTTTCTGGTCAGAGTAATATTTTCTGTACCATGTACCGTGTGCAGTTGGTAAAATGTGATTGTTTTAAGATTTAAGTGAAAATAATAGTTATGTAAAAGTGATTGTTTTCAGTGATTGATGAAGCGTTTTTTTCTATTTACCGATAATTAGAAATGATATTCCACTCTAGTGCCAAGCCATTGGAGTAGTTTTGTAAAGTTGATATTTATTCATAAGAAATTTATTAATATTCATGCGGCCCTCTAAGTTTCTTCAAAACTGGAAAGTGGCCCTTCTAAAGTTCTGAGTTTGAGACTACTGCTAGAGAAGAGCTGACTATCGCTGCACCACTAAAATACTATTGTAGATTGGATAACAAACACCCAGACAGGGAACAACCAAGACAAAGGTCACGTGAGAGATGAGCGAATGAAATTCGATACCATACAGAAGCGACATGGAAGAGAATTGCTCAAGAAAGAATGTTGTCGAAGAGAATCGGGGAGAACTTCATCTAGTAGTGCATTGAGAATGGTTGTTCTGATGACATAACAATATTTGTCGTTTACAATTTATACTACGAGTATTATGTATTTTCCTTATTGTTCATAATTTCTCCATTAGGAATGACGATTTGAAGCAGTCATTTCAGTTACAGAAAACAAAAAGTACTTTGTCTGATAGCTCATGCGCAAAAAGGTGAGGCTACGCGCATTTTTACTCTTGATTTGATTCTTAAATTTCTCTCTAAGAGCGTTTAAAGTCATGCAAATTTTTGAATGCTTTTTTTTAATTATTTTTTTCGGGGTTTAGTGACGCGTGAGCACCTAAGACTATCGATAGAGAGGAAAGAACAACAAAGGCAACATCCATGTCTTGTTCATAGATTCGGTCCCAGACCGGCAGCGAGAAGACCTAGATGACTGCGTAATTAAAGAATATTTTTATGGCAGTCAAAACTCTTTTTACATCTAACAAGACTTGCAAAGTAAATAAAAACTGCCTCTTCGGTGGCGCAGTGGTCAAAGCGCTGGCTCATGACCGTTCGTCCAAGTCGGTGAGGGTTCGCATCCCGGTGAGACATGGATGCTAAATTTTTTACTGCACTGGCTCTCTCCCATCCCTGAAACCAGTGGCCCTAAATCAGGGACGGGAGACTGCTTATAGCCCACTGAGTTGCTCACAGTGGTCGTTAAATCCTCAACCAAAAAAAAAAAAAAATGAAAACTGCACGTTTTTGAAAACAATATATTTTCATTTATGTTGTAGTTTGGAGGGCTAATGACCACACTGTGAACAACTCGATGGGCTATAAACAGTCACCCGTCCCTAATTAATGGCCACTGGTTCCAATGAAGGGAAAGAGCCAGTACCGTATGACAAGCACAGCATCCATGCCTCACCAAGGTTCGAACCCGGACCCATCTTGGACGAATGATCAAAAGTCAACGCTTAGACAACTGCGCCATTAAGGCGGCTTTATTCCTGTCCAAATTTCCTGTTGTGCATGCTGCAGTGGAAAACTTTTATGCTACACCAAGCTTTATGCTTCCCGTTGTGCATGCTGCAGCGGAAAGCTTTTATGCTACCCCAAGCTTTATGCTTCCCGTTGTGCATGCTGCAATGGAAAGCTTTTATGCTACCCCAAGCTTTATGCTTCCCGTTGTGCATGCTGCAATGGAAAGCTTTCATGCTACCCCAAGCTTTATGCTTCCCGTTGTGCATGCTGCAATGGAAAGCTTTTATGCTACCCCAGGGTGGCCAAGCGGTCTAAGGCACGGTCTTCGAATCAGTCGTACGAAAAATGGTAGTACGCTTGTCGAATGACCCTGGCTCTCTCCCTTCCTTGGAATCAGTAGCCTTAAACTAGGGATGGACGAGTGCTTATAGCTCTTATACGCTCATGATGATTACACCCAGAACAAAATAGAAAACATTGTGCTTTGAAACGACTCAGTTAAGAGGCTTTTTCAGCCAACTCAAAAATTATTTTGTTACCTGTTCGATTGCTACATGTTTTTAATACTCGGGTCCTTATATTTCCCGTTCATGATTTTTTTTTAAGTTTAACGACCACCATGGACAACTTTGTAAGCTATACGCAGTCGCCCGTCCCTAATTTACTAGTTCCAGGGAAGAGAGAGAGCCGATGCCGTTTGATATTCATGCCTCACCGGGATTCGAACCCAGCCCATCTCAGATGAATGATCAGAAGCCAGTGCCACCGGGTCGAGAGTAGGTTTTAAAACCCTGATCAAAATTAGATCAAAGGTTGAAAGTTAAAGCTTCCGGTCAAACTGCGATCGAGATACCTGATAACAACTCTATCATTTTTGTTTCTAAAAGCTTATTAGAATCAGGTATACCCCATCTTCCTCGCCACGTGGATTTTAAGACACAACACTTTTCTTTTCTATTTACTTTTTTATTTGGTGTGACACACACACAAAAAAATATATCGCGGCCGATTTTGGAGCAAAATTAATTTCCTACATGTTTTTATGCATGTCTGTGTGCTCCTTTGAAACTGTCGAAAAATGTCTGTCATCCTCTAAAAACTATCTTCTTACGCACGTACCTAATTTCCCCGTGACGACACACATGCTCGCCCATACTATAGCGTAAAAGTCATTAGCCGGCGGCGAAAATCGAATCAGCATCATTTTGCTTCGGAGCCGAATGCTTTCCCAATTAAGCTACACCGACGAAGATTGTCGCTGCAAATTTATCTTGCCATGTGCGTCACCTCTGTGGTAGGTACGTCCAGTGGCGTATTTTGGGTCCGAGACCTGGGCTATCTCCCCCGTCACCCCTCCCTCCCCACCCTACAGTACTGTTTTTTAAAAATTGCAAAGTTTATTTTTTAATTGTTAAGTAATAGAAGTAACATTCTTTTTTCTAAATTTTAGGTACATGCTATTGCTAACATGATACCAAATAATTATGAGGATTAGGATTTGAACGCTTATTTGTACACGAACTCCATTCTTCTTTCCTTTTGTGTGAACTTGAGTATTTACGTTTTCACAAAAATGTTTCTTCCGAGTACTTTTTCATATTTAAAAATTAAATTTTTCTCTATTAACAAACCAGCCAAGTTGCTCGAATGTGCATGTCCTTGTGTGGCTCTAAGATATATCTTGATTCTTTTTAATACAGAAAAACTTCTTTCGGCAGTTGCAGTTGTTGATGAACAATTTAATATTGATCTGCTAATTTGTACACCTCACTAAACACTATGTCCAATTATTCAACTTTATGTAATAAGAAATGTTTCTTACTGATTTGTTTTGTATTCATCAAGGGAATTAAACACCTTCAGTTCATTTTTTAATAGAGCTGTATCAAAATTTGAAGCACACAGTTCTTTAAGGTCTGATAGTAGATGTTCAGGAAGCTTTCACAAAATTTATCAAAACAGTTCGAATCCAACAAAGGCACGAATTTAAGATATAATATCACTGATTTTAATTCATTGACACTTCACACAAACTGAAACAACTCTCGCGAAACACGCGCTGGAAGCATGAAGGATCAAATGATCATATGTAGAGGATTTTAGGAAGGGAGTGTCTGACCCCAGGTCTTAAACAACCCTTATAAATAGGAAGCTAGGAGATTTGCGCTAGGGTGCCTGATAGGAAAGTGACACGGAAGCGAAGTAGAAAGACGCCTTTACTTCCTACCGGGGGGTCAGTACCCGGGGTCCGACGGCTTAACGTGCCCATCCGAAGCACGGCGGATATTTAGTGGATCGAGCGTTTGTACCTGCCTGGGATCGAACCTGAGGTCCTTCGCGCGGCAGTCACGAACTTTTCCCACTAGGCCAGGAAGCATGGAGGGACTGAGGTAGTCCGAAGTCTTCGTTTTCTCGGAGCGAACCCCTGGCCAAAGCAATGGCGACTCACGAGCTCCGTAGCTCATTCATGTTGTCATGGAAACACTAGCAGGAGGTAGTATTGAAGCTCTTCGCATCAGAACAGCGAAGTCTCACGAAGACCTATTTGCGTTACGTTGATGCCTTTGATCATCGCTCGCCAGACTGATTCTCATAATCGAAAGAAGCGAATCCGCTCGTGTTTTTTTCGCTCCGAAAGCATTGACAATCTTAATACCGTTGGTAATTGACTTTTATTTGTGTATATTTAATTAATTTTTATTTGTGCATTCTCTGGGCTTAGCAGCTAGTCTAGCTAGCCTTGAATATACGCCAATGGGCACGTCACATATATGACACCCTCCCCCCTTGACAAAAAGGATGGGACGGCAATCGTAGGTTTCCGGGTCAGCTGGCAATCCACGCTTGAAGGAAAGCTCACTGTAGAAGAAGGAATTCTGACTAATGCCGGACGATGTGTGGAACGAACATAGCACATGTCACGTATATCCCCCCCTTGAGAAAGGGCTGGGACGGAATTGTAGGTTTCCGGGTTAGCCGGCAAACCACACTTGAAGAAGAGCTCACTAGAGAAGAAGGAATTTGGACTAATCCAGAGGATGTGTGGAATGAACTTCATACATCTTTCAAAGAATCTAACGGGCAGTGATTCGTTTTACGTTTTTCGATTTCCGTAAAATGTGATTCATTTTAGAGAAATCGAACCTACATCCATTTGCTCAGGAACCGAATGCTTCGCCAATAAAGTTACATCGACGTCTGGCCGTCTTGACATTATGTCACCTCTGAAATACACATTGTGACTTGACTGATATTTGGGACTTTAAGCGATTAAATCTTTGCAGTGAAATGAATGCAAAACTAAAAGGTAAGGTGGGGAACGAGAAAAACAGAACAAAGCAATATCTAATACATAAAATGAATGCTTGTTACCAAAAAGCTGAGGAAAGCGAAAGGCACTAGAGAATAATAGCCGAAAGACGTGCTGACAGCTGATGTCATGAAACATTGGTTTTCAGACTGGAGCGGCCAGCTCGACCTTTCGACCTACAGCACCACGAGAGCTGTTGTCTACCACACAAGAAAGCCTAGATTTCAATGGCGTCCACTGTCAGCATTGAGAGAACAATAAACAGAGGGAGTATGCTACAATGAAACACAGTTGTGTTCAGCGCCGAATCCAGCCAATTCTTACTCCATATTTGAAAAAAGAAAAAATCATCCGTCTTTGTCGAACAAAGAATATTTGATTAGCTGTTAACACGTGCGTTATGGTGCCCTAACGGTATGAGTACTCGTATTTCAAATAAATCTTGTAAAGAAGTCCGTTGTATTCAGCATCAGTTTTTTTTTTTTTTGCTTAGGGATGGTAATAAACAAAAGCATATTAATCGATTGAATCCTAATCAGTGACGTGCCTTAACTTTGCTTGTAGATATAAAAAAAGAACCCATACCTCATGTAGCGGAATTTCACCATGCTATTTTTTTTTCGTTTATTTTATTCGGTTATTTTGTCATAAAATATAAGCTTCGACATCAAAAAGTCTTCAGTAGAACTTTTTCAACTGTCATTAAAAATGTTTAGACCACCTGGGTACTGCGTGAATAGGTTTTCATTCTCACAATTTAATGGTATTTAGTTCCCGCAAGTATTTATCCTAACTAAGTTCGTGTGAAGCTTCGCTGCAAAACATTTTCTGTAATTTTTTTCGTAAATTAACAAAGCATATTCCTGATACAACCTTTTCCGTGAAATGACGGGAAAAAACTTGAATTTCACGGATTTTTCGTAAAGCAGGAAAATTCTGAATGTTCAGAAATCTTTCCCCAATTCCTTTCGTATATTGACGATAAATTGCCGTTTTTAAAACGTATTAATGAAAAATTCTGAATTTTCAGAAACCTTTCCGCAATTCCTTTTGTACAGTATATGAACGGGAAAACTGTATTCTTACTTTTTCCATCTAATTTCCGGTAATAGGAGCGATTCACAGGAATACACAGTAAAACCTCTGAATAGCGGACACCTCCGAACGGATGATCTGTCCGCTATTCGGAGGTGTCCGCTACTGGGAGGTACACGCCCATCTGTCCAAGCCATTGCGCAATACAAACTTCGTGGCCAGTTTTTGTTGTTGTTGTTGTTCTTTTGCTGTTTAAAATAAAGTTATATCTATAAATATACGCACTTTGTATGTACAAATTTATTGTCGATATAGTGTATATTCAATTTCGTATATATACTATATACGAAATTGAATATACACTATATCGACAAAAGTCACCGGACATCTACAAGAGAAACACAACACAGCATTTATTGACATACATTAGTACGGTGTCGGTCCACCTTTGGACTTAATGCATGCTTTCGACGAGGTTTTGGAACACAGCGCGATAGGCATGCGCTTCCATTCAGTACACAATGCTGCAGCTAACTCTTGCTTATAGTAGTTGGCCTTGGTTCCAAACTTCTTATGCGGCGCTCTAGTTCATCCCATAGGTGCTCTGTGGGATTAAGATCAGGGCTCTGTGCTTCCCAGTCCATACAAGATACGGAATTATCGTCAAACCATGCCGTAACAGTCCTTGCTTTATGGCTCGGTGCATTATCCTGCTGGTACCAACAAGGCACGGTTCCACAGTATTGCCACAGAGTTGGTAGGGCATTTTGTCCAGAATATCGAAATACACGTGTTGGTTAACAGGTTTGTGCACGATAACCAATGGGCCAGGACCATATCACGAAAATCACCTTCACACGAGTACACTGCCATCTCCAAACTTGATCGTAGGAACAGTACATTGTGGTAAATAGCGTTCACCCGGCTGCCGCCATACCCACACACGGCCATCAGACTGATGGATCGTGTATCTGGATTCATCAGTCCATAGGACCCTTTTCCATTGATCTACGGTCCACGATAAATGTTCTTTACACCATGCTAAACGACGAGTAGCATTCCGAGTGGAGATGAAAGGCTTACGAGCAACCGCGCGACCACGGTAACCCATGGAATGAAGTTCTCTGCGAATGGTACGTGTACATACAGAGGTTCCAGCATTTTTACTCACCTGTACACTGAGGTCTTGTGCAGTACTCCGTCGATTAGCAGTAAAGACTTTCCTGAGGCTTTGTCGTCCTCTGTCACTGATTTTCTTTGGTCTGCCGGTACGTTTTGCTGCTTCAGGAACGCCATGTGTCTTCCACTTATTCAGTACATCCAAAACAGTTGACTTGGATATGTCTAAACGCCTCTCGGTTTCTCTTATAGACAACCCATTAATATAACACCCAACAATCTTTCCTTTCTCAAAGTCAGTTCTCTCCCGCCACGACATTTTCACTCAACCGCACAGAGCGATATGATCACGGTCAGCTGCAGGCTTGTTTTTATACCGTTTGCAACTGTACCACGCATCTTAACAAAGCAGCGGATCCGTTGATTTGCTTTTGAAGGGGTGTCCGGTGACTTTTGTGAATATTGTGTATTTACGTATTTATAGTAACAAATATTTTGAGCTTTTCAAACATGAGAAAAAGTGCTATTTGCGTACATATTTATATAGTAATTCAATGCAGGTTTCAAATTAACAAATGTTTTAAAACTTACATAAGGTACTTACAGCTAATTCAACAATTTATCAGTTAGCATTCTTCCCTGAAAAAAACCTGACAAAAGTGTTTTATGTTTTCTTTTGCCGTTTACAATGTCTTTTTCAACATGAATTTTCAAATTCATCAAAAGTGCCAGTCCTTCTTCAGAATCACCTTTGCTAATAAAAAAATTATGAAGTTGTTCACTATATTTTGCCGCGGCTGTGAAGTTCTTAATGTCGCACACCTCTTCCTTAGCACCTTCCGCTGTATCTACGACTATGCCATTCTCGATGGGGGTGTGTGAAGAAATGTAATCTTGCAAATCGTCCATTGTCTGTTCAAAACAGTTCGTCATCAACTGCAATAAAAATCATTTGCATTTCCCTCACAGTTCAAACAAGTCATCATTTCAGAAATCGAGCGCAGATCCTCTTCTGCGTTGAAGGTGTGTACTGCATATTCTTTGCATGCTAAGAAAAACCCTTGTGACGTGCTTGCACTGCAGGACGCACATGAGATAAAGGCAGATATAGCAGTGAGATCCCGTGTCCGCGTAGCTGAGTTGGGAGAGCGACTTACTCCGGAGTGAGGGACCCGGATTCGATGCCCGGCTCGGACAAACTTGTACGTTACACCCTGCGTTTTGTAAGCAACTACTAACGCACAGCGGTTTATTCTTTGATTGCGGATGTTACTCAAGGGACGGCATTAACGCTAAAGAGATAGAAAACAATAGAGGAATGTTTTCAGTGCAGTGGGCTTGTCATCGCGATAAAATTTCGCATACCTTTTTCTCCTGCCTCCCTTCAGTGGACGCATTTTCAGCTTTTTCGACCGAAATCTCTGTCCGCTATTCAGAGGTAAAAACACAGAACCGCCCATACTTTGGGACTGGGGATTACAAAACTATCTGTTAAATGGAGGTGTCCGCTATTCTTCGGTAGTGTCCGTTAAGGAGGTTTTACTGTACTTGAAGTTTGATTAACTATTAATTTTCAATCGTCTGTCGGAGGATCTAATTTCGGAGTTCTGTAGCGAGATCGGATATTGTGGATAGCATATCGCATGGAATTTGTGTTACTGTGGCACAGGATATTTCTTCTCCTCTCCCCGTTTTGTGCACAAGCTATTGTATATTATTTTACCGTAAGAAACCTGGTGCTTAAATTATTGTACACGTGATTGCATGATGTCTATGTATTAGTCAGTGGACCCCTTAAGGCAAAAGCTATCGTAGCGATCAAGAATAAATTTTATGCTTAGGAATGTTGTCAAATATTCTATAAACCAGTTCATTTCACCTTTTCTTAAAGTTTCATGAAAATCATTGTCAGTTTAATGAGATCTCAAGTTCCAAAGCATTCTGCTGCTGAGAAAACTCCCGATAGAAAAAAATGTAATAAGTACTTCTATAGAAAAAGTAAAAACCTATTCAGAAAAAAATAAGCTCCAAAAATGAAATCAGTAATTCACCCCCATTAACAGTAAAAAACATTTCATCTCGTGATTAGAGTTCTACCTTATATGCTTATACGTGACTAGGAGGTACGAGTCTTTCTGGCTGAACGGTAGTGCGAGTAGTTCGTGCAGACGAGGTCGCGCGTACGAAACTCACAAGCAGTAAAGGGAAACAATATGTAAAAGTTATGAGAAAGATAAAATTTGCCTTTTCTGAAATAAATGGAATTACTGAGTACCAAAATTCTGCCAAAATAATGAAGTTAAAAGAAACGGGAACTTTTAAAAATGGAAATTTCGTTAAAAGACGGACACCTATACCGGCAATTTTGCTGCGCACTAATTTCAGAATTTTTTCTTTATTTCACACCCCTTTTTTACAGTGTTTGAACAATTTGCAGTGTTTTACTGTTTTATTCGGGGAAAGAGTAAGAAATATTTAATTAACTTTTAACCAAGATCTTTGAATTCAAGATCTCTCCGGGAAACTGGACGCATTTTGTATCATAATTTTTGGAACCCATAAACTTTCCATATAGGGGAGTTATGGAGAATGATTATGATTTGGAAACTACCAGGGCGAAAGACTTTACTCGCTTAGGGGTTACAGAACAGTAAAGATTAAAATAAACTTTAAAATAAGTGCATAAAAATGAATATTACATGTATTTTAACTATTTTTTTAATTACACATATAATATATATAAGATTAACAATGTCTCATAATTGTATTATGAGATAATAAACACGGCCAACAAAACAGCTTTTGAAGTTCTACAAACTCATTTTGTTTGGTAAATAGAAGTGTCGAAATGCCATTTGCATGTTTTGCCTGCTTACCCAACGACAAGACTAAGGTAAGGGACTCATGTTTGAGGTTCGTCTTTCGTTACACAGACATTCGGGTTTTTCTGTAAAACTTAGGAAATTCAAATAATTTATTAATTTTACAACAGCGTCATCCACTTCCGTATTTTTCTTTTGAACTGGTTGCTTGCTTGAATTATTTTGAAGCTTCTTAAAGTTTCACCAAAGCAAGGAATACACAAAAAGTAGCCATATAATTTTCTAAATGTGTCAAAAAATATCTGTCTGAAGTTACGTTCTGGGTGGCAATTCAGGGACAAGGTCACGGTCAAAAGATATTCTGCTTTTTCATTGGTTGACGAAAGAGGCTGTTTCGCATCTCTACACGCTTTCCCACGGCAGTTAACAAATCCGCATCCGAAGTGGGAATAAACAGGCCAGACAAGAAAGACTCCTGGCTTTTGTAATTAATCTACTGCCAGACAGTCGATGCCAAGGAGGTTATATTACCGGAGACACCACTGGCTTTGCCGCCATAGGTCACAGCTAATCTGTGGTGTGACGTCACGAGCAGGCAAAAATGAACTAAATTATGCCATTGATGAAACAGTAAGCTTGTGTATCATTGATAAAGATTATTGAATTACTCATTTTATCTGTTTATACGCTTAGAAGCTTTTGTTCCATTGGTTTTCAAGCAGCTTCTCTTCTGCGGCTGCGTCGTGCCTGCTCATGACGTCATTTGCAGCCCAGACGGTGACTTATGGCGGCCAATGCTGCATGGATTCAGGAGTGGTGTCTCCAGTAATGTAACCTCCTTGGTGGATGCAACTAGAGATTTCGAATGTCTCTTCCCCAAGGTACTTTCCTCTTTCCTGCCTATCCTACTGGCCGCCGCTGCACCACACTGTAAAAAATTGCAGGGCCAAATTACGGTACATACACTAGCAGCTGAGTGGCCAGTCAATAACAGGTAATTTTGCAGTACCATTCAGTAATGTTCATTAACAGTCTAATGACAAAGAAATAAAAACGTGTTACCCACAGAGGAGTTGCCAGTCGACTGATTGCACGCGGCCGCCCCGGTGGCGCAGTGGTCTAAGGCGCTGGCCTCTGATCATTCGTCCGTAAGGGGTCCGGGTTCGAATCCCGGTCAGGCATGGATGTTGTGTTTGTCTTACGGCGCTGGCTCTCTCCCTTCCCTGGAACCAGTGACCCTAAATTAGGGACGGGCGACTGCTTATAGCCCATTGAGTTGTTCACGGTGGTCGTTAAACCTCCATCCAAAAAAAAAAAAAAAAATTGCACGTGAAATAACAGGTATATAACCACTTTAAGAAGAACGTTGCCAGATTGTCAAGGTTAAAATGCAGTAACAGTTCAAACGCGGTGAACATGCAGCTTATCTACCGAAAATTTATGGTTGATCACCAGGTGGCGTGCTTACGATTTGTAAACAGTCTTAATCCGGGTGAAACACTGACTATCCGCTGCCTTTTTTTTTTTTTTTTTTTTTTTTTTGATTGAAGGTTTAGCTACCACCGGGAGCAACTCGATGGGCTGTAAGCAGTCGCCCGTCCCTAATATAGGGGCACAGGCTCCAGGGAAGGGAGAGAGCCAGTGTCGTAGAACAAAGACAACATCCATGCCTCACATGATTCGAGCCCGGACCCTTCTCGGATGAATGGTCATAAGCCATCGCTTGGACCACTGTGCCACCGAGGCGGCAAGCAATTTTTTACAGTGCACACAATCTCACGTAGACTTAACAGCTGCCCCATTCGCGCAAAAAAAAAAAAAAAAAAAAAAAAAAGCTGCAACACACACACCGTTTTTTCGTATAATTCTTTAATTTCTTCATAGAGCAAACTTTTGCATGTGTTCACCACCGCACGCTACTGTTCCTAAACTATTAGAAATTTTGCTGCGTCAACTAAAAAGCTGAGAAGTCATAAACTGAGTGAACAGGATTTTTTCTCCGCTATTGATTGTAAACATACCATCTGCAGAAGTAACCCTGCAACACATAAAAATGTTCTGTCAGCTGTGGTTAAATTACAGAAAACCCTAAATAAGGGGAATGAATGGTATCATGTTTTAGCAAAAGTGTTAAAACTTATACAAAGGTTCCAAATGTTGCAGTTAACTCTCCTTTGAGGCACGAAAACATGTTCGACTTTCAATATGATTTTTTTTTTTTTTTTGCCTTTCTGCCAAATGATTACCGTGAGAACTCGGTAGACATTCGCCTGTGCCGCCGCAGTGGCGCAGTGGTCTAAGCGATGGCTTCTGATCGTTCGTCCGAAAGGGGTTCGGGTTCGAATCCCGTAAGGCATGGATGTTGTGTTTGTCTTACGGCACTGTCTCTCTCCCTTCACTGGAACCAGGGACCCTAAATTAGGGACGGGCGACTGCTTATAGCCCATTAAGTTGCTCACGGTGGTCGTTAAACCTCTAATCAAAAAAAAAAAAAAAAAGGCCGCTTGTTCTAGAGAAGGGAGAGAGCCAGTGCCGTGAGACAAACACATCCATGCCTCACTCGGGGATTCGTACCGGGACGCATCTCGAGAAAGTGACTAGAAGCCAATTCGGCAACCGAAGCGACAATATGATAATTTGATACGATTTTACGTATCTACGTACGTGACCTACGCAAAAAAGTTTACGGTAAACTCTACTTTGAGGAAAGTAGTTGACTTGAACTAAAACCCACCAAATCATTATGTCAGATACAGTGGAACTTCGGTTATATGTTTCTCAGTTACATATTTTTCACTTTTATACGTAATTCTGCGTAAGTCCTGATATTTTACTGTGGTTTTCAAATGCTTTTTAACTCCGTTATACGTAATTCACTCATACGCTTTTCGCGATTATACGTTAAATTTTGAATTTTAGATAAGGGGAAACACACGGTTCTTTAATTATTTTGTACGTAACCCATTGTAATTGTGAGAGAATTGAGACGACGTTTTTGTGTTCCTTCTTAGTGCAGTCAAAGTTCAACCTTGAACCTATCAGAGAAGGGTATATGTTGTTTCTTTTCCGTTTTGATGAAAAATTGGTTTCAGCCCCGGTGGCGCAGTGGTCTAAGCGATGGCTTTTGATCATTCGCCCAAGATGGGTCCGGGTTCGAATCCCGGTGAGGCATGCATGTTGTGTTTGTCTTACAGCACTGGCTCTCTCCCTTCCCTGGAACCAGTGGCCCTAAATTTTTTTTTTTTTTTTTTATTGGATGTTTAACGACCACCGTGAGCAACTCAATGGGCTATAAGCAGTCGCCCGTCCCTAATTTAGGGTCACTGGTTCCAGGGAAGGGAGAGAGCCAGTGCCGTAAGACAAACACAACACCCATGCCTCACCGGGATTCGAACCCGGACCCCAGACGGACGAATGATCAGAGGCCAGCGCCTTAGACCACTGCGCCACCGGGGCGGCTGGCCCTAAATTAAAGACGGGCGACTGCTTATAGCCCATTGAGTTGCTCACGGTGGCCGTTAAACCTCCAATCAAAAAAAAAATTAGTTTCGCATTTCATGAATCACGCACATATGCGCTATTTAAAAATTGATGAATCTCTGGGAAATAAATTTCTGGCTCCACCATTTCGTAGCGTAGAAGAATAGAATCCTAAACGTCTGGTTTCAAATGGATGCAACCAGGTCAAGGCCGCCCCGGTGGCGCAGTGGTCTAAGCGATGGCTTCTGATCATTCGTCCGAAAGGGGTCTGGGTTCTAATCCCGGTCAGGCATGGATGTTGTGTTTGTCTTACGGTACTGGCTCTTTCCCTTCCCTGGAACCAGTGACCCTAAATTAGGGACGGGCGACTGCTTATAGCCCATTGAATTGCTCACGGTGGTCGTTAAACCTTCATTAAAAAAAAAACAAAAAAAAACAGGTCAGGATCCCCAGAAAAGTTTTGTACTGAAGCACTAGTTTGATTCTTAGCTGTGGAGAATTTTCACTTAATCTAAAATCAGGATTATTTAAAAACAGATAGAGCTGTCGAAAGAGAAGTTTCATTTTCATAGGGTTTATGTTCTTTACAATGAGGTAAAATATATAACGATTTGTAGCGCTTTTTTTACGCTTTCTAACCGTAGGTTTAAAGAGCGTATATGCTACAGCTTTCTCCGTCTGTCCGTCCGCACGATAACTCGCGTAAAAATGGTTCAATTTCGATGGAATTTTAGTTTGTGGTAGGGGACCACCTGGGGGACGAACTCTATTGAAAATGGACGAAATGGGGTCAAAGGTTACGAGATAGGAGCGCGATGCATTCCATTGCCCTTATGCGTCATAACTTGCGTAAAAATGTTGCGATTTCGACGAAATTTTAGTATGTGGTAGTGGACTACCTGGGGACGAACCCTATTGAAAACGGACGAAATGGGGTCAAAGATCAGGACATAGGAGCGGGATCCATTCCATTGCCCTTATGCGTCATAACTTACGTAAAAATGCTTCAATTGCAACAAAACTTTATTCATGTTGTTCTAAAGAAACACTGAACCGGTTCTGTAGAATATCATCGAAATGGGGTCGAAGGTCAGGACACAGGAGCGAGATTTATTCCACAGCCATTATCCTCATAACTTGACTAAAATGCTTCGATTGCGACAAAACTTTATCATGTAGTTATACTGAATCGGTTCTGTATAATATCATCGAAATGCGGTGAAAGGTCAGGACTCAGGAGCGATATTTATTTCACAGCCATTATCCTCATAACTTGAGTAATGATTTCGCCGCCCCGGTGGCGCAGTGGTCTAAGGCGTTGACCTCTGATCATTCGTCCGTAAGGGGTCAGGGTTTGAATCCCGTCAGGCATGGATGTTGTGTTTGTCTTACGGCACTGGCGCTCTCTCTTCCTTGGAACCAGTGACCCTAAATTAGGGACGGGCGACTGCGTATAGCCCATTGAGTTGCTCACAGTGGTCGTTAAACCTCCAATCAAAAAAAAAAAAAGTAATGATTTCCGGCATGTTGGAAAGCGTATCATAATCAATGCATTGCATAATTTTGCTCACTTGTTTTTAATTTCGCCGCCAATTCAACTTCAAATCAATCATTATTAAGGAACATCTTATACTCCTTTAAAGCACAAATTTTACAATAGTACAGTAGATTCCTGTTAATTGGAACACATCGGAATAGGATGACTTGACCAGTTAAGCAGCTGCCCCAGTTATGCGAATTCCAAAGAGCTAATTTGGGACGTTCTTCAAGAATTGTCCCAAATAAACGGCCGCCCCGATTAACCGTGTGGCGTCCTGCAGAGGTGAATCACGTGTCAAGACGACAAATCTGCAGCGGTACATTCCGTCCGTGTAGCTTAGTTGGGAGAGCAACGTACTCCGGAGTGAGGGGCGCGATTTTGATCCCCGATTGTGTTTTCACACACATCGGGGCTAGAATGTTTTGATCAGTTAAGCGACAGCTCCAGTTATGCGAATCCCAAAGAGCTAATTTGGAATGTTCTTCAAGAATTGTCCCAAATAAAAGGGCGCTCCTGTTAGCCGATGGCCCAATTAACCGAAATTTTCTGCGTTTAACATTTTGAAATTTCGTTTATCCGTTTGTTACATTTATTCGTTTTTTAAGGCCATGTTTAGAGCTTGGTTTATTTTTTATCTTTGCGTTGCACGTTTTTGTGCCGTCACATCAGCAGCAGCCAATAAGCTGGTGTTTCCTGGTAATCCACGCCCTTCAGTCAGTTGTGCTATTCTGTTGGTCGTTGTGTAGTTTTGGAGCTAATCGTGAAATATTTGAAAAGAACTCTGGGTGTGTGTTTTCTCTTGGATTCTAAAAAGAAGAAAGGGAATTTGAGCGAACTGTTCCTGTGAAATAGCTACAATGAGGCAGTGTATGTCCTTGCGGCGAATTCAAGTGGGTTTTTTGTTTCACGTCACTGCAACTTTCAAGGTGTTATTCCTCGTACCATATTTTTTTCCGAAGAATAAAGTTTAGTTTGTTTTTTTATAAATAATACGTAATGACTCATTTCTATCATATCTGACTCACTAACAGCTATCCTCTATAGAAAAACGAATAACCGAGGTTTCTCTGTATTTGTATCCCCCACCGTAATTTTTTAAGGGACTTAACTAGTAACGAAGTAATAAAGAACTTTTGAGCTTCACTCCTCAAAGTCGTGATCATCAGAGAGGTGTTAACTTCACGCCTTATGCGGAACATATTATTTCTAAAGTGCAGGTGTAAGTCGGTAGTTCATCACCTATCTCACGGATGACTGGTGACAATAAGGTACGTTGACGTAGCAATGTACGCAAGTCTTTGGGAAAAAGTGATTTCAATATTGGTAAACTTGCAATCGCCGTCACTTCCTTCTACCTCGAATATGGTCAGATATGTTTCTCAATCGAGGAAAATGATATTGACAATTGCATCTGTTAATAAGGGGTTCTCTTTTTATTCTTTTCCTCAATGTCTTCAAGGCCTACCTGCCGTTTATAGCATTCCTTTATATATTATTCCCTTCCCACGCAGAAAACAGTGCTTCCTCATCTGCGTCCTCGCAAGCAATTTATCAGCACTTAGTCCAGTGCTTGTGTATGCGTGTGTTCTTGAACTGAGCAGATAAATAAACACGGAAGTTATTCATCAAAGTATGAAAGGGAGCACAAAAACCCTGCGTTGAACACAAAAATTAAAATCTTTTGTTTGTTTTTATAAAGCTTACATTTATATACACAAATCTCCGATAATAAAGATTTTAAAACATTTAAATTTACACAAAATTGAAATCTTCAAACGCCGTACTTAAAGGAGAGTGAAATGGGCAACAAATTATATACACAGTGCGTCGAAGAATTTTTAAGACTGGGTCTGTAAAATGAAGTAGAAACAAGAAATTGTAATTTGTTTTGGTTTGTTATTCAAAATAAGTCCCTCCGGCTTCAGTACACTTGTTACAGCGATTTATTAATGATTCGAATGCCTGTTCCAGTTCACTTTGCGGAACTGCCTCCAAAGCACGCGTCGAAGCTGTTTGTATGGTCGAAATATCATCAAAATAACACTCTTTTAACGTCATTTTAAGTTTGGGGAATAAAGAAAAGTCGCAGGGTGCTAAATCAGGCGAATACGGTGGATGATTCAACACACAGACGTTCTTTTTCGCCAAAAATCTACGAACAAGAAGTGAGGTGTGACTGGGTGCATTATCGTGCAACAAACACCAACTGTTTTCATCTCGATATTCTGGACGAATGCGACGAATTCTGCCCATCAAACGCCTCAAAACATTTAAATAAAACTCACCACCAATTGTTTGTCTACTGGGAACAAATTCTTTGTGGATAAATACCCTTATTATCGAAGAATGTAATGAGCATTGTTTTGATTTTCGATGGAACTTTTCTTGTTTTTTTGGCTTGTGGCGAGTTTTTTGACTTCCATTCCGAACTTTGTCGCTTTGTTTTAGGATCATATTGAAAACACCATGTTTCATCACCTGTAACAATCGATTTTAAGAAGTTTGGATGATTTTCAGCGGCTGAAATCGTGTCTCTGCAATGTGCACTTCTCCTTGATTTTTGTTCATTGGTTAACGTGTGTGGAACAAATTTAGCACAGACTTTTGTTTTGCCTAAATCTTCATGCAGGATGGTCCGAATCGTTTCTTTGTTGATGTTTAAAGACTCTTCCATCATTCTTAGTGACGCACATCGATTGTTTGCCACGAAATCACGCACTTTTTCAATAATCTCAGGTGTCCTAGATGAACTTTGTCTTCCGGTATGCTTATCATCTTCTAGCGTCTCTCTTCCGTCCAAAAACGTTTGTGGCACAGGAAAACATTTGATCTACTTAAACAAAACTAACCGTAAGCTTGTTTCATCATTTGGTACGTTTCCGAGGCACTTTTACCAAGTTTTGCGCTAAATTTAATAACAGCCCTTTGTTCCATCTTAATAATTCAACATGAAAAAAAGTTTACTTCTCTAATGAACGGCCGTTTCGTTTGAGTTACTTTAACAACTGCGCAGTACTTTTGGCAGAAAGCAAGCAGATGGTCACGGTTTATAACGCATTCGCGATTACACTGGTGGCGCCACCGTAGGCTGAAATCTAGCGCCAGTCTTAAAAATTCTTTGAGTTGTCAGAAAAGTTCGTTCGTTTTTTTTTTCAATTGTTGGATTCCTTAATTTTCATGAAAACGTTTTCACAAATAAGTCAATAATATATTTTCCTTCATTGTTCACGACCTCTTGCCAACGTTCCGCTAGGTTGTCAGTGACTCGACGGTGGGTATCCCCGGTTTTAACTCGGAGAAGTCATCGAGCCACCGTTTCAGCTCGACGTCGCTGTTATACGATACGCCTTCGCAGACTGTTGGAGAGAGACAGGGAAAGGTGATAATCTGAGGATGCTAGATCAGGAGAATGCGGCGGGTTATGTAGAACTTCCCAACCTCGTTATTGAATAGCCGTTTTTGGTCAGATTAGAGACCTGTGGGCGAGCGTTGTCGTGTTCAAGAAATACAACGTGCCGCCGGTTGAGTCGTTTCAGCTGAATCGCCTCGTTGAGCCGGTGCATTTGCGGAGCGTAAAGCTGTGCATTGATCGTGATGTTCTTTTCAAGCAATCCGTAGTGGATTACACCTTCCCAATCCCACCAAACGCAGATCATGGTCTTGAGTGGATGCAGCTCGGCCTTGGCGCGAGGGGTTGCTTGCTTGTGAAGACTCAGCTATTCTTCCCTCTGTTTCATATTGTCATTGAGACACCACGTTTCATCGCCGGTGACGATGCGGTAAAGTAATCTCTGTTTGTGTTCACGAGTAGCCTGGTGTCGAGCTGGCAAACTGGAGGCGATAGTGGAGCATAAGAGTTTGTCTCTTGCGTTCAAAGAATGTGGCACCCATGAACCGAGTTTTTGTACTTTACTATCGAGTGAAGGTGACGGGCGTCGGTATCATGAGAGCACTCCATCTGCTGGCCCAATTCCCTAGTGAATTCATGCGGATCCTCGTGGATGAGCTCATTTAATCCATTCTGATTAAACTGAACATGTCTACCGCAACGCGGACTGTCTGTGAGGTCGAATTTAACCTTCTTGAAGTGTGAATACCATTTCTGTGGAGTTCTGTCAGTAATAGCACCTCCGTACACAGCACAAATGTCTCGAGCAGCTTTGGAACCTAGATTGAAAGCGAAGAGAAGTAGATGTCGAAAATGTTCATTTCTGTCTACTTGGCACTCCACCTTCATATCGATAAAAATAGTTAAACGAAATATAATATCAAAACCGATGAACAAAAGTTGTACAGGAAGAATAGAGCTACAAGAAACATATAACACTATGATAAAAATATCGTTCGTGTTCCTTCAAATAACATTGGAAAAAACCTAACGAACTTATCTGACAACCCAGTACTTACCTGTACTTATTGATAAAGTAGCCTATATAAGTGAAAAAAGAAATATGTGAAACTAGTCGACATGCTTTTATTTTGTTTGAAACAGTGTTACGGGCGACCAGTATATTTTTTGCACTCCAAACAGGCTAAAAATTTAACACCTTCGTGAAACAATTTTATTCTTTTGAGGATCTCAGCACAGCATTTATTTAATTTAATTTATTTATTTATGAAATTAAAGTTTAATTTCACATTTCTTAACTACATTTTTATAAGAACCATCTACCTCTCTTTTGAAACTTAGTTATAAAAACTAAAAATATTCAACATTGTATAACTTAATGTGAAAAAAAATTCTGTGGTCAGTCACTGCAGATTAAAAATAACAAAAATTAAATGAACATTAATGAAAATGAAATAACTGCGATTGATGAACGGAAAATAAGAACTTAAGTGTTATGTAAAGTAATTGGTAAATATGAGGCACGTTACTCATCATCTGAAAAAAACAATCTCACCTGGCTTTGATGTCGACAGAGAGGGGGAGGGGGAATGGAAGCAAGAAATTACGTTTTCCGATGTCAGTTTTTAAAATAGTTGAAGTTTCAATCGATAGTATTCCCAAAGAAATTATTCACTTGACTGCGATGATCGCTGGCACATTTTGCTGAATAAAGTTAACACAATAAAACTTAACTCACATGCAGTAACTTTCACTTATATCAATATACACTGAAGAGCAATTGAATTAGAGACAGCTGGCGTTATGCAAACGTGGCGCTGTGGGCGGCCCTCTAAACGGAAATGACATGACGTATGCAGCGATCCGACAATATAAGGAGTGATGCGACGGGAATCAGTAAGAGTTGGACGCAGTATGGGTAAGACGAAGGATCTAAGCGCATTTGCTCGTGGGCAAATTGTCGGCGCCCAACGAATGGGTCACTCCATTTCGAAAGTCGTGCAGGCACTGGGATTTTCACGAGTCACTGTGTCACGGGTGCACCGAGAGTACATCGTATCCTGTAAAACCATCCCTGCAAGGGCCAACTGCCGTGGACAACAGCGTGTGGATGAGCGGTGTCATCGTCGGCTAGCTCGCATTGTAACAGCGGCCATTGTAACAGCGGCCACAGTGCAAGAAATCACTTGGCAATTTAACGCTGGTGCATAAAAACGTGTAAGCAGCCACACCATCCAGAACCATCTCCTCGCTATGGGGTACAGAAACCATCGTCCCACGAGGGTACCGCTGCTGACCGCACATCACAGGGTGCAAAGATTAGCATGGGCGCGGAAACATCGCCACTGGACCCTAGACATGTGGAAAAATGTTGCCTGGACGGATGAGTCGAGATTTACGTTGGTACATGCAGATGGCAGGATACGAGTACGGCGCAAACCACATGAAGCGATGGATCCTTCTTGCCAGCAGGGTGCTCTTCAAGCTGGTGAGGGGTGGCATTCTCGTCTGGGGACTGTTTACGTGGACTGAAATGGGACCCCTGGTACGTGTGACATCGTCCCTCACAGGTCAACGTTACCGGGATATCCTGGACGACCATTTGCTCCAGTTTGTGCGTCTTCAACATCCCACTGGGGACCTCATCCTCCAACAAGACAATGCACCGTGCCATCGCTCCCGAATTGTATCCGAATGATTGCATGAACACTCCACCGACGTGACCTTGCTTCCTTGGCCAGCTAGGTCACCTGACCTCAATCTCATCGAGCACATCTGGGATGCCATCGAGTGAGATGTTCGAGGCTCTGAGCCGCCTCCATCAAATCTTTATGAACTGTGGGAGCTTGTTCAGAGGTCGTGGATCCGTATGGCTTCCCAACGCTTCCGGTGTCTTGTCGAGTCCATGCCGAGACGAATCGCCGCCGTCATCAGGGAGAAAGATGGTGCTACACGTTACTAGACAGGTATCTCTAATTCAATTGCTCTGCAATGTATATTTCACTTATATATTTATATATTTAATATCCTAAGTTTTAAGAGTACTTGTATCGCTTGAAAGCTTTGTCTTGATTGATCGTTTTTTACGAAATAACTCAACTTCACTTATGTGTGGATCATATCCGTTTTTAAGGAGTACGTACTTGAAATATTTGAGAAAGACATTGAATTCTACTAAATATTTGAACAAATTGAAAATCTCCAGTAATGTCAAAATTTGTTCTGATTGAACATGCCGCTGAAGAAATAAATTATTCTGGCATATTTGAATATTACTTAATATTGCGAAACCATGGCTTCAACTACGCCGCTTTGAAAAGCAGAGAACATTTTGACTTCAGAGAAGCTCTTAAGAGCGAATTCCTTATCCGTGATAGTGAACCCTATCACAGATCCCTCCAACGTATCATAAGAGGAGAAAGTGCTTCCCTCCAACGCGTCATAAGAGGAGAAAGTGCTTCCCTACACCGCTACCCGCGCAGAGAAAAAGGAAAGGCTTCCGTTCTGCATACAGTACGGAGAAGCTGTCACCAACACCCTGCATTAGGAGATATTTATCTGTCGACAGTCACTTAACGACTTTAAAGGGCAGATGTCAGCATGAGAAAAACTTTCTTCAGTAGGTACAAAAACTGGCCCCCCTCCCATCCCAAGATAGTCAATTAAAAAAACTCCTTGCCTCATAACATGGACGCATATCAGCCAAAGTGCAGAGTATAGAGAAGGCGGGCAGTTGAAGTTAGGAGTCGGTCGAAGAAGAATTCATTTACCTTGGGATGAAAGTAAAAGGAAGAAAAGGCGCAAAACTTTACATGGAGGCAAGCAAACTCCTGAACACCCCATGCCCCTCTGGAAATAAGAATGGATATGAATACTTTTCCCTAATCAGAAAAATAAAGGTTTCACACAGTGCCGTAGCCACGTATCAAGACAAGGAAGGGCTGAAGACTCATCTGGAGGGGCTCTATGTTTAACGACAAACTATATTCATCCACGAATACAGATGCAGGTGGTGTTTAGTATTTTCGTTCCTTTTGTTAATTTAATTCACTAGCGAACAATTAATTTCTCCATGCCGAAAGAAAAAAATTAGAAATTCAAAATATGGAAGGCGGGGGTGGGGGTGAGAAACTGGACTCTCTTGAAATATAAAAAAAAAACAAATCGCATTATCATAATTTGTTTGACGGGGGCTGAATTGCAGGGTCATTATTGCTGGAGGAAAGGTAACTCCTACCTAGCACGAAACAAACAATTTTTTAGTTTATTATTCTAGTTCCTTTCCGCAGATCTACATAACGGCATGGAGGAGTAATTGATGCTATATTTGGGCTCTTTTCTCTCCATCTTCAATCGCGCATTCTCCTTTGCTGGTGCTCGGAGGTAGCCTCTTCTTACCATGGTCAACAGCCAAACCTCTCTTTCCCATTCAAAAACCGAAAGCCCTCAGATTCCCGTCAATAAACACTTCTACACATGCATTGTGAGACTGCTACAACAAACCACAAAATAATGAACGGGAAGAAAGCTTTCTCTCTCGCGTGTCGAAAGCTTTCTCTCTCGTTGCCAAAGATTTCTCTCTCGCGTGCCAAAGATTAAATCTTTGTGCCGAAGATTTCTCTTAAAACAGTGCTAAAGATTTCTCTTTAGCACTGTTTTACGTCGTGTAGAGAGTTACATTTAGCTAAAACGTTCCCACGACAGCACTTTTTGTAGATAATTAGCCACTTGGAATTTTTTGAACATCAGCTAAGCATCTCATAGTATAAGGGTCACCCAAATGAAAGTGAGATGCGTGTAATAGCGTCGTTGTATAATTGCACAGAGCCGTGCATTTGCGCCGGTAGATGGCGTGTCATGTCAGAGAGCGCTGTTATCGGCGGCACGTATCAGTGTGCTGTTTGCACGTGCGGAGGCAAGTTGACTACGTAGGGTCGCTACAAGGATTCGTCCAAACAGGCCCAGCGGGCAGTTATGCAATTTTGACGGTAGAAGGCCTTAGTGGAGCCGAAATTTATCGTCGTATGAAGGATGTATATGAGAATGAGTGTCAGTCACAGTGTACAGTGTTCCGCTGGTGTAGCGAATTTCGTAAAGGTCGTGTGAGTATGGAGGACATGCCGAGACGTGGGCAAGCACACGTGGCCATCAGCACGGAATCGACTACTGCCGTGGACAAACATGTGAAGGAGAATAGCCGAGTCACAACCCGCAAGCCATCGCCGATTGGAATACAGCAGGGTTTGCGCACAATGGGTCCCCAAGCATCTCCAGGTGGATCAGAAGACTCGGCGAATAGTGCTTGCCTGGAGCATCTGCATCGTTACCACGCAGAGTGGCGACATTTTATTTCCGAGATTGTGGCCACAGATGAAACTTGGTGCCACCACTTCGATCCGGTCACAAAACAGATGAGTATGGAATGGCCGCGTTCCAACTCTCCACACCCAAAAAAGCTCAGTCCTCCTTAAGAGCTGGAAAAGTGATTCTCGCTGTTTTCTTCGATGAGAATGGCCAATTGCTGTTGGATTGGCTGAACGCAGGCAATACGGTCAAGGCAACCACATACTACAATACGTTACGCAACCTCAAAGCGGCCATCAAGCGTAAGCCAACCGGTTTGTTGTCAAATGGGGTTATTCTGCTGCACGACAACGCACGTCCGCATGTGGCGACAGTGTGCCAAGATTTGTTGAAGAGCTTCTGCTGGGTGGTCCTCGACCATAACCCCTATACCCCGATCTGTCGCCCTGCGATTACTACATCTTCTGGCCACTGAAAAAAGCTCTCAAGGGCCGCCGGTTCGCTAACGACGCTGAGGTCCGGGACGTCGTTGAAGACTGGTTCCGCAGCCAACCACGGACGTTCTTCGCTCAGGGTATCCACAATCTCGTGCTACGCTGGGACACTTGCTTGAACCGACAAGGCAACTATATGTAGAGGATATGTAGCCCATGTATCACTCTTACTTCCTGCATGTTCACATATTCACAACTATAAACCTTTACGGCAAAAAACCGACAGTCTCAGTTTCATTTAGGTGTCACTTATAACTTATCAAGTGACGAACAGTGTTTCATTCGTATGTGCAACTACGCTTCCACCTACGCCTCTCTCTCTCTCTCTCCCTCTCTGTGTTTTTTTTTTTTTTTTTTTTTTTGTTCGTGGTTTTTTTTTTTTTTTTTTGTAATGCCCTTTTGTATTTATCTTACGTTTCTCAAAATAAAGAAGAAATAAAAAAAAGGGATTTCTATCTTCCCGGACCTTTAGCAGTAACAAGTTCAGTGCAGTTCTCATGTGGCAGAAAATCATTGGCGCTGCTGTTTCAACTAATTCACTTCGAGAAATAATTTATTTTGAGTTACCCATCGTTTGTGCTGTATCATTTCAATTTTACCTTTTTTTAAAATGTGCAATACACGAATAATAAAGTAAAGTATTTATACTTATAACGAAATATAAAAGAAATTTTCATAAACCACTAAAAGTAAAAATTCGGAGGATTTACAACGAAGTCCATTTTCCGGGGAGGGTGGGGGGGCTTGCTTGACTTGCAGGGGGCTGAGCTCCCTGCTAACTACGGCCTTGGTTTTACGTGCGCTTAAAATCCTTGCTTTCTTTCCTTCTTCCGTGAGAGAAAGAACCTGTAATCTTCATTCAATCTCCTGAAAACCACCTCAACAAATACCACTACGTCATCTTAAGTTGCGTTGAACAAATTAATTCTGAAATTTTGTTCTCGATCGTTCATAAGATTTGTAGTGCTTCAGAGTTCATACTTAGTAAACAACAGTAAAATATGACCTACACGAACATCCTAAAGGAAACGTTCATTCTGGAGGTCCAACAACAGTGCAACTGAGGACTATTCACAGCGTTACTCACAACTAATAACGGACGTAGCTGACTTCAAACTTAACAGCTTTTAAACATAATAACCAACGTAATAACAGTATTATTATACCTCGTCGATAACGTTGATAGCTCGCAGATCTCTGACGCCGAACACACTTGTTCAGCTGCGCGATTTTATTTTTATCCAAATCTGCTTGACTTGACTGACTGCCAATGTGGCCAAAAGAAATATTCTGTAAAATTTTTGGAATTACAATGTGATATTCAGTGAAAAAAGCAAAACAGCGAGGCAACCAAAATTTACACAAGTAAATAAAAACTGAAGATTAAATAAACTGAATGTTTACTGAATCACGACTACCCCTGTAAAAATTGAGCTAATCCCGATAACGGGATTTTTTTAAATTACATCTTCTGGAAGCAGAGATACGGAGCATAAAGTTTTGAATTTACGTCCCCTAGCGAAAAAAACATGCGTTGTTTAAAGAGGATAATGTTCCCAATCTTTACTGTAGCGAATGGCATACAATAAAAAAAAAAAAAAAAGAAAAAAATTCTGAATAGGATTTTTAGAAGCGGAGATACAGTTGTAAACACATTAACACCACCTAGCGCCAGAACTGTGAACTACAAAAAATCCACGAGTACATGTAAAAGGTTCCACACTGTGAAACATTTAGAAGCAGAGATATCGAGAAAAACAGAATAAATATTTGCGCCCCCTAGCGGGGAAACAGTGTATTATTTTGGGCGGAAAATGCTCAAAAAAATTGTTTTCGTAGTTGTAGTATCTAACTGAAAAGGGATTTCTTAATAGGATTTTTAGACGCACAGATATTGCAGCAAATATTCTGTAAACGGGAAGGTAAATTTATGCCCTCTAGTGGCAAATTTGTGGTTCTACGTCAATTCGTCGCGTGCGTCAATTCGTCGACCGCGTCAATTCGTCGACTGCGACGATTCGTCGCGCGTCAATTCGTCGCCTACGTCAATTCGTCGCGCGTCAATTCGTCGACTGCGTCAATTCGTCGCGCGTTAATTCGTCGCGCGTCAATTCGTCGACTGCGTCAATTCGTCGCGGACAAATTCGTCGACTACGTCAATTCGTCGCGTTTACAGATTTTGGTTACATACAAAACGAATTCAGGAAAACGTACGATTTCGAACGTCTTGCTCCCTGATCAAATTTATAAAGTTTGGCCACGCAGACAGGATAAGAATATTACGTTTTTCTTTGGCACTAAAAATATTAGACGGTAAACGGTTTTTGGAAAGGGGCAGGGCCCGGTTGGACAGAGCCCCCCCCCCCCCCCCTCATATACAAAATTTTCGTAAAATCTACAGTTTTCAATTCAGAACCACCAAATCTGGTATACTATCTCGCGGTATTCTAACTTAGACTGTAGACGGTTTTGGGAAGCGGTTGCAGAGGGGGGGGTTAGAGCCCCCCCTACAGAATTGCCGTAAGATATATTTCAAAATTGTCTTTATTCTTCAAATAAAAATAGCATTTCTATGTACATGACAGTAGAATTCTGCCAATAAATACAGTGGTATATACAACAACTGGAAAGTTCCAGTGAAACGTAAAACAAAATATTGTTAAAATCATAAAATTATTTCGCCCCGAAGGGCGATGGAGAGGCAGACAATAAAGCACGAGCGATGCAAATGAAAACGTAAGATATAGTTTTCAATTTAGAACTACCAAATTTGGTATATTATCTCATGGTACTCTAACTTAGACGGTTTTTGGAACGGGTCAGGGGCCCGGTTGGTCAGAGCCCCCACACACAAAATATTCGTAAGATCTACATTTCAAAATTGCCTTTATTCTTCAGTAAAATAACATTTCTATGTACATGACAATGGAATTCTGCGAATAAATACAGCGGTATATACATCAGCTGGAAAGTTCCAGTGAAACGTAAAACAAAATATTCAGTTTTCAATTCAGAACCACCAAATCAGGTATCCTATGTCATAGTACTCTAACTTAGACGATTGTCGGTTTTTGGAACGGGTCAAGACCCGGGGAGTCAGAGCTCCCCCCCTACATACAAAATTTTCGTAAAATCTAGTTTTCATTTCAGAACCATCAAATTTGGTATCATGAAACTCTAACTTAGACGCTAGACGGTTTTTAGAAGAGGTTGGAGCCCGCGGGGTCGGAGCCCCCTCCCTTATAAAAAATTTCGTAAAATCGACAGTTTTTATCTTAGAACCACTAAATTTGGTATACTATCTTATGGTACTCCAACTTAGACGGCAGACCGTTTTTGGAACGGGTCAAGGCCCGGGGGTGAAATCCCCCCACATACAAAATTTTCTTAAAAACTACAGTTTTCAATTCAGAACCACCTAATCTGGTATACTATCTCATGGTACTCTAACTCAGACGCTAGACGGTTTTTGGAAGGGGTTGGAGCCCGAGGGGTTAGACCCCCCCCCGAATAAACACTTTTTCGTAAAATCTACAGTTTTCAATTTAGAACCACCGAATTTGGTATACTATCTCATGGTACTCTAACTTAGACGCTAGACGGTTTTTGGAAGGGGTTGGAGCCCGCGGGGTCGGAGCCTCCCCCTCCCCTCGTAAAAAATTTCGTAAAATCTACAGTTTTCATCTTAGAACCACCAAATTTGGTATACTATCTTATGGTACTCTAACTTAGTCGGCAGACCGTTTTTGGACCGGGTCAAGGCACGGGGGTCAGAGATCCCACATACAAAATTTTCTTAAAAACTACAGTTATCAATTGAAAACTGTAGTTTTTAAGAAAATTGTAGTTTTTAAGAAAATTCAGTACAGTTATCAATTCAGAACCACCTAATCTGGTATACTATCTCATGGTACTCTAACTTAGACGCTAGACGGTTTTTGGAAGGGGTTGGAACCCGGGGGGTCAGACCCCCTCCCGAATAGACACTTTTTCGTAAAATCTACAGTTTTCAATTTAGAACCACCAATTTTGGTATACTATCTCATGGTACTCTAACTTAGACGCTAGACGGTTTTTGGAAGGGGTTGGAGCCCGCGGGGTCGGAGCTCCCCCATCATAAAAAATTTCGTTAAATCTACAGTTTTCATCTTAGAACCACCAAATTTGGTATACTATCTTATGGTACTCTAACTTAGACGGCAGACCGTTTTTGGAACGGGTCAAGGCCCGGGTGGTCAGAGGCCCCCACATACAAAATTTTCTTAAAAACTACAGTTTTCAATTCAGAACCACCTAATCTGGTATACTATGTCATGGTACTCTAACTTAGACGCTCGACGATTTTTTGAAGGGGTTGCAGCCCGGGGGTAAGGCCCCCTCATATAAAAATTCGCAAAATCTACAGTTTTCAATTTAGAACCACCAAATTTGGTATACTATCTCATGGTACTCTAACTTAGACGCTAGATGGTTTTTTGAAGGGGTTGGAGCCCGGGGGTAAGAGCCCCCCCCCCCCAATTAAAATGCCGCGTAAAATCTACAGTTTTCAATTTAGAACCACCAAATTTGGTATACTATCTCATGGTACTTTAACTTAGACGGTCGACGGTTTTTGCGACGGGTCAAGGCACTGGGGGTCGGAGCCCCCCCCGGACACACACACAGACATACAACATTTTCTTAAAAACTACAGTTTTCAATTCAGAACGACCAAATTTGGTATCATGAAACTCTAACTTAGACGCTAGACGGTTTTTGGAAGGGGCTGGAACCCCGGGGTGAGAGCCCCTCCCCCTCCTCATAAAAATTTCGTAAAATCTACAGTTTTCAATTTAGGACAACCAGATTTGGTATACTACTTATGGTTATCTAACTTAGACGGTAGACGGTTTTTGGAAGGGGTCGGGGCCCGGGTCAAGGTAGCCCCATGCAAAATTTTCGTAAAAAGTTCCGTTTTTTACTCTTAAGAATACCCTATTTACGTTCTAAGGCGCTCTTTGGCCCTTTGAGGGCCTTGCACCATAAACCATCAACCAACCAACCAACTAACCAACCTACGGTCTAAGTTAGGGACTGTAGATAACAATAAAGTGCAAAAATATGCGTTTAATGGTGTATTAAAAACACAAATCTATATAGTTTAGCTTTCACTACCAACGAACGGCTTATCAGAAAGAAATATAATGTAATGTAAACAGAGAGTTCCAGATATTCAAAATTCAAAACGGTAAGAAAGAGATGATCAATGCCAATGTGAAGTCGTATGCATGCGACATCACATAGGTACATTGCATTTCTGTGTCGCGGGATTCACAGAAGCACACGCCAGATGTACGGCAGTTCTATAGATGTCTCCTAGAAGGTAAGTATTCCCATTCCTTTTTCTTTCTTTTTTGTTTCGCAAAATTAAATTAACTAAATCAAAAAATTTAAAATAAGTTTACTGGAAAATTGCAGGAATATCTTTTTCATTCATTAACTTTCACCCGCTGAACTTGGTGATTCCACAAATAGTAATATGTACCTGGCAAATAACTGGTATCCCTGCTAGTACAAATTATATTAATGATTTATTTGCGTCCAGTTCAATCTAGTATGTCCATAAGAGCGTTTGGGGCCGTATGAAAAATGCATTTCAACGTGTGCCGCTACGGTGGCGGAGTGATCTAGGCGCTGGCTTCTGACCACTTGTCGAGAAGGATCCTGGTTCAAATCTCGGTGAATCATGGACGTTGTGCTTGACTTCTGGCACTGGCTGTCCCCCTTCCCAGGAACCAGTGGCCCAAAATTGGGAATGTCCGACTGCTTATAGCCCACTGAATTGATCACGGTGGTCGTTAACCCCCCCCCCCCCCAAAGATTGCGACGTGTCCATTGCTATTTGTTGTGGACCGTACAAAAAGTATGTTTTTGATATCAAAGTGTCCACTTCCATGTAGGCTGGCCATAAAATGTTAGGGGACCGTACAAAATTGCACTTTTGTTTTCACCTTGTCAGCGCTTCGGTATATGGTTGAAGTATACGTACATATAGTTGGGCCATTTCAGCACGTAGTTTGGTTTATATAGAAAATCAAGATAATGTTACATTTTTACTCAGCTACAACACATTAATCCCAAAGGCTATTTGTTGAAATCTTTAATCCGCCGTGCTCATATTCACAACGTTAACATGACATGTCAAGTTATTAATGTTGCAGTTTTACCCTGTCACAAAACTTTAGTTACAAGACCTTAGGCGTAAACTTTTTTTAGGAATTTTTAGTCCGACGTATTCATAAGGTTTCGATAACATGCCAAGGTTATGGTACTGCGTTTTGACTGAGGCACAAAAATTAATAAACAGGCCTTAAGCCTTTTTATCAGTTTTCAATCAACCGTGCTCATATACATAAAATTTTCAGAGAAAGTCAAGTTTACTGTGTTGCGCGTACAAAACTATAAACAGCCATTAACTTTCACCCGCTAAACTTGGTGATTCCTCAATTCATCCATTAACAAGTCTTTTAAGTGATTGTATGCTATGGTCATATTGATAATGTTTGATGACAAGTCAGGTTAATGATGTTGCACTTATTAAAGACTTAAAAAGGTGTAGAGGCTAGTAATTATTATTTGAAGTCTAAGTAAAAGCTCATTTTTAACTTGACTCGTCATGAAATCCTTGTGAATATGGCATTTATTTTATTTTGTACATTTTACAAAGCGTATGCATTTTTTTGGCATTTGTTTTATTTTGTGTTGTACTTGTTACATAGCGTTTCGCATTTTTGTAATGCTTGTGACTTGTGATTGCATTTTGAATTTTTATTTGTTTCACATTTTGAATTTTTATTTGTTTCACATTTTGAATTTTTATATGTTTCACATTTTGGATTACTTTTTGACATTTTATGTTTTTGACATGCTATTTTGAAAATTTTGACTTTTTTAATTTTGCGTTGTGTTTTACATTCTTGCATCTTCGGCGGAATTACATTCTTGAAAAATTCAAATACAAGTTAGTAAAAGGTATAATTCAATTAGTGAGAAATACCAGCACATTTTAGTAAAGGGTAGAATTATATGAAATTCCTCTTAAAATGTCCAGCATGTTAACATTGTCTCTGTGCACCAAAGAAGTTCGAATTCCTTTTTATCTTGCCAGCGTTTCTCTTCTGGGTGGATTTGTTGGAATCTGTGCTATCACTCTTTCGATTTTAGCCATAGTTGTTCTCTGCTCTTTCGCAATTTCACTGATTATTTCGTAGAGTCACAGTTTTTTCTCTCCCAGAATTGTATTCCAGCGTCTGTCTAATCTTTCAAGTTCGTTTTGTGTTCTGGGAAAGCCAAATAAATTGTTTTCACTAACTGACCAAATTGTTGGCGGGAACAGCGGAGGGCTTCTGCTTGGATTGTTTCTTCTGCTTCCACGAAATTTTCCAAGAACATAATTTTCCTCAAACCACTGAACTACAGAATCTGCATATTCTAGTAAAATTGATTTCACTTCTTCAAAAGCAGCTGGAATTTCATCAGATGAAAAAAATGCGAGTGCTTGCAAATGTCTGACTTTGAGAGCAAACTCACTGTTTTCCTTATATTCCAAGGCTATGCCAGAGGATGGATATTCCTCAGCACATTTTTTTCCGAGATGAAACCAACAACATTTGTGTGTGCTGCTTCCAAATTCCTTTTTAGCAGCATTATAACGGTAGCTATTTCAAAATCTATTATTATGCGTATATTGTGGTGCAAGCTGAATATCATAGTCTGATGCATAGTCTTGTAAATCCTACAAAAATACTTTATAATAGTATTATATTATTTATACTTGCTGGAAAGTAACCCATAAACTAGTGGGACAAGTCTGTGCATAACTGGATTCGTTTCAACCATAGCATGAATGGAACATAATTGCCTAAAAAGGGTTGGACAAGTTTCAAATGTCCCATCCATAATCCAGAGGGTGCTTCTTTAAGCTTTCGTAAATTATTCTCTGTTAAAAATAAAATAATTCTTTGATGTCCAAATGCGCTATCTCTGCCAAGAAATTTTGCACCATCTTCTCCTGTAAATTTATTGGGACATCGATCCGTTCTGAAGTCGTAGGCTCCGCACGCATGTCTTGGCATGTCTTCTCTTTTTTACAACTTGCCTTAGTGCATCCTTATAAGGCATGTAAGCTGCATTTACTGTAGCCATTGACATTGTCACGGTTTGAATAATTTGTGCATGGGGCTTCGTCCGTATTTCTCGCTCGTTCTTTTATTTGCGCTCTTGCAACAGCAACATCACTTTTCTCCGGTCTTGGAGCATGATTATGTGGTTTCTCATTGCGCATCCTGTGTTCATCTCTAATAAGAATAGTACTAGCAAAGCCAGTACAATTTCCATAATTTCTTTCAATACAGTGACAATACCGTAAATCACCTCGCACTCTGTTATGGCAAGATAAATACCCTTTCCATTTCAGCAAATCATTTTCTTTTTGTGAGTTAACTATTTATGTTGAATTCTTCATCTGCATAGTGCCTTCGGAAAACAATGCACTTTCTCTTTCCAAAATATTTAGAATGATATATTTCCACTATTATCACTTGACAACGCACAACAAAGGTTTCAACAAGCACGTTCTCTGTTCTCCAGTCAACTACGAACTAATGAGCAACCATTCAATAAAACACTCAGAATACAGACAATCACGTGAAGCTTGTTCCTCCAGTTAGGGTTTAAGCGAAGTTCAAGATTTTCGTACCTGCGGTCACAAGAAGTGGTTAATTTTAAGGATCGGCATCTTATCTTTTGTTTTTCCAAAACGCAGAGATACATGTATTTTACAGCTGGGACGTTCCAGGCGGGGATCAACAGATGCGAAGAACCCGGGAGCCAGGTTCCGGTGGCGGCAGCAGACGCGGACTGGGCAGCTGTACTCTGGGCCGGTAGGCGTCATGCTAATTCTCAAAAATAAATTCAATTTTTTTGTGTTGCACCATGCGTATGAAAGAAAATTGTTATACTGAAAAGACAATTTGTTTACCCCGTAACATATTAAACGAAACCTACGTCCCTACGTGCCAAATGATCTGCAAGCCAAACACAGTTTTTCATGCAACACCTTCTCCCGACTTTCTAAGTTCAGATCTGTCTCGTTCGACTTATTTCCTGTACCGCCCCTCTCTTTCGCTAATTGCAGTTAATTGCCGTGAAATTGGTGTTTTACGTTGGGGTGTATTGCCGCCTGTCCTGAAGACTATAGTGAAATCGGTGAACCCCAGGGGAAAAGTATTCCATCAAAAGCAACAGAAATCCAATGCGAGAGCAAAACTTTGTTCGTTGGCATTACATCCAAGCAATTTAGGCGAAGTAGGAAGTGTGTTTTTCTACTACGACACCAGAAGGTTGTCGCGAATGCTCAGGCAATTACGATACAGATGTGTCCTTAAGACTTCTCTTTCAAGACGTCCAAAGGCCGGCACTAGGGGATGGGGAGGGATACAGTGCGGATGATCTTTTTTGTTGCAGTTAGAAATTCTTAAGCTCATTCTTCCTAAAAACTTTGCCTGGTTACCAGTAAGTACTGTCTCATGCCTCAACCATTGCACAGATTTGTTGTTTTTGTTTTCATTCTTTGAGTTAACAGCGGGAAAATATCTGAACTGCGTTGTTTCAGTTGGAAATATTTTTTTTACTTCAGCAACAGGGCTTCACGTATAATTGCAAAATACTTCGATAGAATAAACATACCTTACATAAAGAGTTTGCACGAGAAAATAGTTAATAATAAGGAAAATATTCTAAAACCAAAAAAAGAAATTGCGGAACCGAAAAAGCTAGGTAGAGGAAACAAAAGGCTCTAAGAAAACGTTCATATTTAAAGAAACCTGTAGTCGCTTAATGAGTAAGTGGTATAACTCAATACAAAATCATGTGCTGTATTTGAAAAAAAAATTAGAAGCAAGTAGGCATCGTGACTGTCCCCAGTTTCCCCTTTTCATCCTGTCGACATTACAACTACCACAGAAAAGAAAATAACAAAAACATAACAAAAACACCCATACAAAGTAAAATGCCCAAAACATAAAAAGAAGTAACCACACAAAATGAAATGCCCAAAACATTAAAAAAACTGCAACCACACGAAACAAAATACCTAAAACATGGTAAGAAATTCTGTTGAAAGCACAATGAAGGTATACGATAGGAGAAATATATGTTTTTAAAACTTAATACAAGTGTCAAAACTGAAATAAAAAGAAAGAAAAAGAAATATTCCAAATTTCATTGTTACTTTAGATATTTTGACCTGTTGACATTTCGTAAATTGTACTTGCACTCGGTCAAAAAATATTACTTACAAGGACTGTTTAGTAACTTTTAATCGCTGTATTCGTATTTATAAAGTTTGCATAACAAATCAAGTTAATAATGTTGCGCTTTCACTTACCGTCTCCCGCTAAGTTAGAGTTTCATGACACAAAATTTGGTGGTTCTGAATTGAAAAATAAACATTTTAAGAAAATTTTGTATGGGGGGGTCTTATCCCTGGGCCTTGATCCGTTCCAAAAACTTTTTACCGTCTAAGTTAGAGTACCATGAGATAATATACAAAATTTGGTGGTTCTAAATTGAAAACTATAGATTTTACGAAAGTTTGTGTGTAGGGGGGGGGTAACCACCCTTGCCCCGACCCGTTCTGAAAACCGTCTACCGTTTAATTTAGAACACCATTATATAGTATACCAAATTTGGTAGCTCTAAATTGAAAACTGTAGTATTTACGAAAAATATTTATGGGCGGAGGGATTCTGACATCGTGCCCGACCCGTTCCAAAAACCATCTACCGTCTAAGTTAGAGTACCATGAGAGAGTATGCCAAATTTGGTGGTTCTAAATTGAAAACTGTAGATTTTACGCGGCATTTTTATGGGGGGGGCTTTACTCCCGGGCTCCAACTCCTTCCAAAAACGGTCTACTGTCTAAGTTAGAGTACCATGAAATAGTATACCAAATTTGGTGGTTCTAAATTGAAAACTAGATTTTACGAAAAAGTTTTTATTCGGAGGGGTGGTCTGACCCCCGGGCTCCAACCCATTCCAAAACCCGTCTGGCGTCTAAGTTAGAGTACCATGAGATAGTATACCAGATTAGTTGGTTCTGAATTGAAAACTGTAGTTTTTAAGAAAATTTTGTATGTGGAGGGCTGTGACCCCCGGGGCATTGACCCGTTCCAAAAACGATCTGCCGTCTAAGTTAGAGTACCATAAGATAGTATACCAAATTTGGTGGTTCTAAGATGAAAACTGCAGATTTTACGAAATTTTTATGAAGGGGGTCTGACCCCCGGGCTCCAACCCCTTCTAAAAACCGTCTAGCGTCTAAGTTAGAGTACCATGAGATAGTATACCAGATTAGGTGGTTCTGAATTGGAAACTGTAGTTTTTAAGAAAATTTTATATGTGGGGGGCTCTGACCCCCGAACCTTGACCCGTTCAAAAAACGGTCTGCCGTTTAAGTTAGAGTACCATAAGATAGTATACCAAGTTTGGTGGTTCTAATATGAAAACTGTAGATTTTACGAAATTTTTATGAGGGGGGACGACCCCCGGGCTGCAACCCCTTCAAAAAACCTTCTAGCGTCTAAGATAGAGTACCATGAGATAGTATACCAAATTTGGTGGTTCTAAATTGAAAACTGTAGTATTTACGAAAAAGTTTTTATTCGGGGGTCTGACCCCCCGGGCTCCAACCCCTTCCAAAAACCGTCTAGCGTCTGAGTTAGAGTACCATGAGATAGTATACCAGATTAGATGGTTCTGAATTGAAAACTGTAGTTTTTAAGAAAATTTTGTATGTGGGGGGCTCTGACCCCCCGTGCCTTGACCCGTTCCAAAAACGGTCTGCCGACTAAGTTAGAGTACCATAAGATAGTATACCAAATTTGGTGGTTCTAAGATAAAAACTGTAGATTTTACGAAATTTTTATGAGGGGGCGACCCCGCGGGCTCCAACCCCTTCCCAAAACCGTCTAGCGTCTAAGTTAGAGTACCATGAGATAGTATACCAAATTTGGTGGTTCTAAATTGAAAACTGTAGATTTTACGAAAAAGTTTTTATTCGGGAGGGGGTCTGACCCCCGGGCCTTGACCCGTTCCAAAAACGGTCTGCCGACTAAGTTAGAGTACTATAAGATAGTATACCAAATTTGGTGGTTCTAAGATAAAAACTGTAGATTTTACGAAATTTTTTATGAGGGGGGGCGACCCCGCGGGCTCCAACCCCTTCCAAAAGCCGTCTAGCGTCTAAGTTAGAGTTTCATGATACCAAATTTGATGGTTCTGAAATGAAAACTAGATTTTACCAAAATTTTGTATGTACGAAGGGATGGGGGGGGGGGCCTCTGACTCCCCGGGCGTTGACCCGTTCCAAAAACTGACAACCGTCTAAGTTAGAGTACTATGACATAGGATACCTGATTTGGTGGTTCTGAATTGAAAACTGTAGATCTTACGAATATTTTGTGTAAGGGGGCTCTGACCAACCGGGCCCCTGACCCGTTCCAAAAACCGTCTACCGTCTAAGTTAGAGTACCATGAGATAATATACCAAATTTGGTAGTTCTAAATTGAAAACTATATTTTACGGCAATTCTGTAGGGGGGGGGGCTCTACCCCCCCCTCTAACCGCTTCCCAAAACCGTCTACAGTCTAAGTTAGAATACCACGAGATAGTATACCAGATTTGGTGGTTCTGAATTGAAAACTGTAGATTTTACGAAAATTTTGTATATGGGGGCTCTGTCCAACCGGGCCCTGCCCCGTTCCAAAAACCGTTTACCGTCTAATATTTTTAGTGCCAAAGAAAAACGTAATATTCCTGTCCTGTCTGCGGGTCCAAACTTTATAAATTTGATCATGGAGCAAGACGTTCGAAATCGTACGTTTTCCTGAATTCGTTTTGTATGTAACCAAAATCTGTAAACGCGACGAATTGACGTAGTCGACGAATTGACGTAGTCGACGAATTGACGTAGTCGACGAATTTGTCCGCGACGAATTGACGCGCGACGAATCGTCGTGGTCGACGAATTGACGCGCGACGAATTGTCGTAGTCGACGAATTGACGCGCGACGAATTGACGCAGGCGACGAATTGACGTAATCGACGAATTGACGCACGCGACGAATTGTCGTGACACCCAAATTTGTGCGGTAAGAAAAAAAACTGAATTCAAATTTAAAATATGTAAAAAAACTTTTATACAGATGTATGTATAAATCCCCTAGGGGTAAAACAATTTTTACCAAAAACTAGAAATTAAATGCAAAACATTTCCCGCCAGGAATTCTCTCCGACGCAAAAAGCATTTTTCATATCAGACTTTTAGAAGCAGAGGTATCGACGAAAATGCAATATATCTTTACGGCCCCTAGAGGGAAATCCGTACACTATCTGAAAAAGAAACTTTACCCAAAATGGTCCTACACACATCTCTTTCTATTTTATATATATACACACTATTCAACGGAACAAAATTTACAATAAACTCCAACGTTATCTCTATGCGGGAGGCGCAATCGAATTGTACCACCCGTTAGCCCGAGTGGTACAATGCGTTGGCTTCTAAACATGCGTCCAAGGTGGGTTCAGGTCCGAATTCCGGATGAGTCGTGGATGTTGCGTTTGTCTTACGGCTCTGGATCTCTCCCTTCACTGGAACCACAGACCCCAAATTATGAACGCCCGACTGCTTATAATAGCCGATTGAGTAGCTCACCGCGGTCGTTAAACCCACTAACAAACAGTCAAACTAGGACTAGGACTGCTCATGCAGCTTTTCCCAACTACTTTGGAGTTCGAAACTTCGGTATCACATCAAACAGACCGTATGCACGTAGCAGTCGGGGCTTACAGCCTCAATAATGACGAAATAGCCACCAGAGAATCCTCAAATCAATGTGAATGATATCTTTATCTTGCAAAGTATGTACAGTTTATTATTGTGAGCAACTACCATTCTCAGAACATTGTGAGAAAGATATGCGAATTTTAAGCTGTCTAAACTGGCGACACAATATTATAAGAAAATTCGGTAAATGGACAAATGACAAAGTATGGCGCGAAAAATTTGCACCAGAAACTTGTTCAAAAGTTTCAGTTCCAAATAAATCACATTGTAAGCAGTGAGTTTTGCGCCCTTTCTTGAGCTGCGCCCCGCTGCCCCGCGATAGTCATACTTCTGCTTTGGACTTTGCGTCAAGCAAAAGAGAGCAGCAGCACTGGTAATACCACATAAACCAGAGTCGCGCTACGTGCTTTAGGAAAAGCCAAACAGCGGATGTGCAGCAGCGTGTATTTGTGTAAAAACGACCCAAAAGCAATATATATATATATATACACTATCTACCAACAAGTAATTGGACACCTGTGATAGCAAAGGAAAACAAAGTTTATTCACCTTCAATAGTTGGTGGAGCCTCCACGAGCGGCGATTACAGCTGCGACCCTCCGGAGCATACTCTCAACCAGGCGTTGTACGACGGCTAGCGGTATTTTCTTCCACTCGGCTTGGAGAAGACAGGTCAGTTCCTTCACCGATTTCGGACGGTGGGGGCACCCCTTAAGTCGACGCTCCAACTCGTCACAGAGGTGCTCGATAGGGTTAACGTCCGGGCTGCCAGTCCATTCGATTAACCCCATTGTCACCATACCAAGCCATGGTGGACCTCGCAACATGACAGGTGGCATTGTCATCCTGAAAGTAACATGGGTCTACCCCGTAAAACTGCCACAACGTCGGAAGCGTATGGTCATCAAAATGGTGCAGTAGGTCTCGGCGTTGAGTCTACGAGGAATTGCGACCAAGGGTCCCGTGCCATACCAGGAGAAACACCCCCATAGCATAATTCCACCGCTGCCGAACTTCACAGTTGACACAATACATTCCGGCAGGAGGCGTTCTCCAGGCAGGCGCCAAACCCAGACCCTGCCATCCGAACAGTAGAGGGTGAACCTTGATTCGTCGCTCCAGAGAACCTGTTTCCACTGTTCAACGGCCCACTGTCGACGTTCTTTGCACCACGTTAGCTGAGCAGCGCTATTGGACTTGGTGATCAAAGGCTTGTGGGCGGCAGCACGTCCATGATAACCGAGCAGATGGGCTTCCTTACGGATGGTATTCATCGAAAGAACACTTCCGGATGCATGTTGAAACTCCTCGCGGATGTGGCCCGGTCTCTAACTCCCAGTTTTGTGGGTCTGCCGGGTCGGGGCACATTCCGACAGTCACCTCTCATCTTCCACTGGCCAATCACGTAGGCCACTGTCGATTTTGGGTGCTTCAACTGGTTGGATATGTCACGTATGGATCGGCCATTTCTGTGATACCCGACGATTAAACCTTTCTCGAAATGAGAGAGCTCCGAACTGCGTGGCATCTTGCATGCGACTGGTTGCGTTGTTGTTTCCCACACGATATTTAACGGCGGCGGCCGTGACGTGTATCAGGACCGCAGATATCTTCGATTGCAGGGGTGTCCAATTACTTGTTGGTAGATAGTGTATATGCTTAATTATGTTATCTCCAACCTCATGTAAATTTGTTCCGTGTGAATTCATCATTACATCTCATATCGTGCAATGTTTTGTATTCAATTCAAATGCTTGACAACATGAGACACGTCTCAGAACTTTCTATTGTCACAAGGTTAATTTACTCTTCTGCCACTTCCGTTTCCACGTTATAGGCAGGTTCTGTTTTAGACAGGTTAAGTAGTACGCAATTTTCTATCTTTAATTTCGGGACCATAAAAAAAACTTCCGTTTTGGGCAGGTTCCCGTTTCATGTAGGCTCCGTCTCAAACAGGTTATACTGTACCACGGAAAGAACACCTGGAAAGCTTGATACGTTCGAACTGAAGAATTTTCGTACACAAATTTTTATCGCCTTTGAAATGTAACAAATGCAGTTACGACCTCAAACTGAAGACTGAGCATGCTTTCAATTGGAAATAATACCGAAAAATCAATTTCGTTGAATGAACGAGCAGACAGACTAGTAGCAGAGTATTATTTTCTTATTGCTACTCAAAGAACGCCTGAAAATCTTGTTACGTTCAAGATGAAGAGTTTTCGCACATAAAAGTTTACTACGCGTATTTTGGAAATGTATCCAAGCGTAGTTACAGCCTCACAACGAAGACTGAACGTGTCTTCAACTCTGTTGAAGAAAGTGGCTTAAAAATAAGGGAGGAAGTATCTGTTATAATATGTCTACCAGTGCTAAGTTCGGAATCAATTTTGAAAGCCCGAGTCCAGCAGGAATTTTATATTGAAAGATAAAGAGTTCAGAACGAACCCGAAAACTATGACTAACCTGTTTAGGCGATAAGAAAAAGAATCTCCTCTTCCAGACATCCACTCTCCCCTCCTTCGGCAATTAAGAGATGTCTTTTTTAACTGGGAATGGGAAGAGACCTCTATCTGTTTCTATTAGTATAGTTGCACAATTTTTGTTACAAGTCGTTTCTTCTTGAAAGGTTTCGGCGGGTGAGGGGACATCCGGATAGATCAGGAAGCGCTGCAAATTACGTATTTTGCTCAATAGAATAAGTAGGGAGCTGCTACTTGGTGGAAGGGGGCAAAATTTCGTTGGCATTCTATACTATCTATAGTGCTTGAAGAAGCCTTTCCTTCTCCGCAGAAACCCACTAATACATGGCCTATGTCATTTGCTACCCAAGCCCAGAATAAATAGCCTTTCCAAATCCCCACTCCGTACCCAAATGCAAATGCCGAAGAATAATCTTTATTAACTATAGGAAGTGTAAGAAAAGTCTCGTATGCTGAAACATACAAACTTACATTAAAAAACAAAAGAAGAAACTTCCCTCTTTCTGTGTCTCTACGTCACTTTCACTTTCTCTCTCTCTCTCTCTGTATCTCCCTATGTCTCTACGTCTCTTTCACTCTCTCTCTCTATATATGTCTCTACGTCTCTACGTCTCTTTCTATGTCTCTACATCTCTTTCACACTCTCTCTCTGTCTATCTCTCTCTCTCTCTCTCTCTCTCTCTGCATCTCCCTGTGTCTCCACGTCGCTTTCACTCTCTACATCTCTTTCACACACTCTCTCTCTATGGCTCTACGTCTCTTTCACTCTCTCTCTCTCTCTATGTCTACGTATCTTTCACTCTCTACATCTCTTTCACACACTCTCTCTCTCTCTCTCTATGCCTCTACGTCTCTTTCACCCCTCTCTCTCTCTATGTCTCTACGTCTCTTTCACTCTCCACATCTCTTTCACTCTCTCTCTATGTCTCTACGTCTCTTTCACTCTCCACATCCCTTTCACTCTCTCTCTCTCTATGTCTCTTCGTCCCTTTTACTCTATCTCTCTATGTCTCTACATCTCTTTCACTCTCTCTATGTCTCTACATCTCTTTCACTCTCTCTATGTCTCTCTCTCTCTCTCTCTCTCTCTCTGTATCTCCCTATATCTCTACGTCTCTTTCACTCTCTACATCTCATTCACACACTCTCTCTCTATGCCTCTGCGTCTCTTTCACTCTCTCTCTATGTCTCTACGTCTCTTTCACTCACTCTATGTCTCTACATCTCTCTCTCTCTCTCTCTCTCTCTCTCTCTCTCTCTCTCTCTCTCTCTCTCTCTGCATCTCCCTATGTCTCTACGTCTCGTTCACTCTCTACATGTCTTTCACACACTCACTCTCTCTCTGCCTCTACGTCTCTTTCACTCTCTCTGTCTCTCTCTCTCTCTCTCTCTCTCTCTATCTCTCTCAGTGTCTCTCTCTATATATATCTCTACGTCTCTTCCACTCTCTCTATGTGTCTCCTCTCTCTCTCTCTATATATATATATATCTAAGTCTCTTTCACTCTCTCTTTCTCTGTCTCTCTTTCACTCTCTCTCTCTCTCTCTCTCTCTCTCTCTCTCTCTCTCTCTCTCTGCATCTCCCTATGTCTCTACGTCTCGTTCACTCTCTACATGTCTTTCACACACTCACTCTCTCTGCCTCTACGTCTCTTTCACTCTCTCTCTCTCTCTCTCTCTCTCTCTCTCTCTCTCTCTCTCTGTCTCTCTCTCTATATGTATCTCTACGTCTCTTCCACTCTCTCTATGTGTCTCCTCTCTCTATATATATATATCTAAGTCTCTTTCACTCTCTCTTTCTCTGTCTCTCTTTCACTGTCTCTCTCTCTCTCTCTCTCTCTCTCTCTCTCTCTCTCTCTCTCTCTCTCTCTCCTTCTCTCTCTCTGTCTCTTTTTCACTCTCTCTCTCTCTCTCTCTCTCTCTCTCTCTCTCTCTCTCTCTCTCTCTCTGTATCTACGTCTCTTTCACTCTTTCTACGTTTCTACGTCTCTCTCCCTTTGTTTCAGAACCCGAGCCCGCTCGAGTTTGAAACGTAGTAAATATTATGCAACCCGAGCCCAGTTTCGACCCAAACTCATCTTCAGGCTTTCTGGCCCGTCCCGTCTCAGCACTGATGCCTACCTATGGTGGGTATATTTGTAACTTATGGAATTAAGCAAACGACAATAGCAGCAGTTTTTAAAAAAATTGAACTTTTAACATTCCGACTAGTATCTGCCTTTCAACACTGTCACATTATATCTCGGCTGTAAGTCTGTACTATACGTAATGCCCACTATTTCAGCAATAAATAGTCATCTTAAAGTTCTAACAGATGCAAAATAATTTAATTTCAAGATGAATATTTACATAACTCTGATACAACCTAATCCTGTCTCTGCCAATTACCACACGTCACAGGTGTGAGTTGTAAAAAGCGATTTACAGGAAAATTCCTTCTTCGTGGAGGGAGCTGAATTGCAAAATGGACACCACATGTGTTTTTTTCTGATACGTGATTCAAGCAGGTAGTTTTTGGAGCAACCAGAGTTATACGAGACCTTTGTAGGGAAACTGAAATTCACTGCCTAATAAGGTTTTTCTTCACAGGAGGTTTACTGACGAAATAGATGCGAGTTCAAATAATTTGCGGATGTGTATTTTTAGAGAGGGAGAGAGCTGATTGGTGAGGACGAACCTGAGGATAGTCCAACTAAAGGGCGATGAATTACTAACTTCAGTCATGTGGTAATTCTTTAAGTTATCCCGCAGTGCAACAGATCCAGAGGTAAGATAAATGTTCAAAGGTAAGATAAATGTTTCTCTTTCATTTCAATGTATGAAAAAATGTCGTAAATAAAGACTATTTTTTTTTTTGAGCATTTGAAAGGAAATAATGTCTATATTACAATCACAGTGCAATTGCATTTAGTTCCGAAAACTGTTGGAAGGTTTCGATAAGTGTTATATACTCCAATTATTGTTTTCCAACATGCTCTACCCTGATGAGAACATTTTTTGGCGAAATCACTTTTAATCTTCAGTTTCTACGATTATTTGCTTTGTAACAAAAGTACCATACTTTGCATTTGTTTAGTGTTATAACTGCGCATAAAATTTTAGGAAATCCCATTTTGACTCCATTTTTAGTTTTCCATTTTATTTGCTTTACGTAAATGTAATGGTAGTGGTATTTCATACAGTCTTTCTACATGAAATAGGGTTAAGATTTGTTTGCAATTAAGGACACAATAGGATTTTGGTCAGCGGGTTTCATTTTGATATAAACTTCTTCCCCATGTCTTCATGGATTATAAATATTTTGTCCCATCAAACATTTTAGTTACTGAACTCATTCAACCAGAGTTATATTGTTTTTATCAGTTTATGCTGTTTTGCGGGCTAGTTCTAGAAAAATCAATACGGTGGTGATAGTTATGTCGGTTATAGTTTTATATAATTCAGCTTTTTTTATAGGTCAAAGGTGGAGTGCGTTGATTGTTATGTATGGCACTGCTTATCGTATAAGATTATTTTTTTCGCACAACTTCTCGATCCAGTGCATAGGATCGTTCGTTTGATCCGATGATTTAAGTCCATAAGAAGTAAAAATGCTTTGGTTTTATAAATTAAGGCAAACGTAACGATATGAAAGGTCGTTTTCGCAAACAAAGGCTTTATGTTTTGCTGTGATAATTGATACGCATAACATTCTGAGACAGTGAGATTTATTCCTTTCTTATATTGACACAGACTATGGCTAGGACAACAAAAAGAGAGTGGAAAAGATTTTCCACTTACTTTCTACAAAACTGTTTTGGAAACTGTTGCTATTGTTCAAGCTTATATGAGTTCGATAAAACCGTCGACTAAACACTGTTACCATTGTTCAAGTTCATATGAATTCTACAAAACCGTTGACAAAGCGCAGTTGCTGCTGTTCAAGCTTATATTGTGACGTACTACGGAGGTAAAGCACGTGTCAAGACGACAAATCCGCAGCGATACATTCAGTCTGTGTAGCTTAGTTCGGAGAAGAACTTACTTCGGAGTGAGAGGGCGCGACCTCGATTGACGTCACGGAAAAACTTGTGATTTCACAAATAAGTTCTCCAAAACCGTCGACGAAACATTGATTGCTGTTTTTCAAGCTAATATGAATTCTACAAAACCGTCGACGAAAAGCTTTTGGTAATTTTCAAGCTTATACGAATTCTATAAAAGCGTCGGCGGGACGCTTTTGCTATTGTTCAAGCTTATATGAATTCTATACAAAATCGTACGAAACTCTGTTGCTATTGTTCAGGCTTATATGAATAACGCTTTGCTTGCTTAGTCAGTCTTGTCTTCAAGTCTCAGTGCGTTAGTATTTCTAGTAAGTCTAAATACAATGACACAGGTTGACAAAATTTTAAAATTTTCGTGTATTTCTCCAAAGAAGTTCTATTTATGTTGGTTTGATTTTATTGAGTTTTTCTTCCAAATTCTCAAAACCAGTCAAATGATTGAATTCGGTAATAATGTCATCGTAGTATGCAAGTGAGGAGCAAACAATGGCCCTTTCGCCCCATTGGCAGAGTAGTCAGAGGTGCTCGTTTCTGGTTGGTCGTCCGAGCTTGGACCGGATTCGAGTCCAGGATGGCCGCCCCGGTGACACAGTGGTCTAAGTGATGGCTTCTGATCATTCCTCAGAGATGGATCTGAGTTCGAATCCCGGTGAGGCGTGGATGTTGTGTTTTCTAACGGCACTGGCTCTCTCCCTTCCCTGGAACCAGGGGTCCGAAATTAGGGACGATGGACTGTTCATAGCTCTAAGAGTTGCTCATCCAGGTCGTTAAACCCCGAAACAAAAGGCATGATAGAAGCACTCTTTTTATTCGAGATTTAACTATCACCATGAGCCCTCTAAGGGCTATAAGCAGGTACCCGTCCCTAATCAGCGCCACTGGATGCAGGAAAGAAAGGTAGCCAACGCCGTAGGGTAAGTGTACTGGTCATGCTTCATCCGGAACTTGAACTCAACTCGAACGACTAGTCGGAAAGCAGCGCGGCTGAGTAATCTGCCACCCGGGCGGCTCAAATCATTCTCCGGTTGTTTGTTCATGTAACCTGAGGTCAATTAAACGAGCTTCTCCGCACTGCTGCCAGCGTGGTGCAAAGCGTTGGTATCTAATCATTCGTCGGAGCTGGGTCCAGGTTCGAACCTCGTTGAGGTGTGGATCGTGCGTTTTGGCACTAACTCTGCCCTGTGTGGCATTGGTGGCGATTTGTATTAAACATATCTCTGTTTCTGTTCCATCGATTGGATTTTTTGAGCCATTGGATATCTACACAACCATCAGAAAAAATTGTCCATACATTTCTCATCCTTTTCTGTTGCATTTCTCAAAATTTCTCTTCAGCCAATGAACATACATATTTAGTATGCTTCTCTTCTAATAGAAGTCGAATTGAAAAAAAAAACTATTTATTCACTTGTTATCAGAGAATGAGACCAAGTTCATCTACATATTATCTAGTAAATCTACAAAACAGTATAACTATACTAGTCATCCGAATTTCTTGGCGTAGAACAGAAAAGCACAGCTTCCAACCTTTTGCACATCAACCAGATGTGCAAAAGGTTGGTTGATGTGCAAAAGTTTGGAAACTTTAATCTGGTTGATGTGCAAAAGTTTGGAAACTTTGATTTTCCCATCTGGTTGATGTGCAAATTGATTGGAAACTTTGATTTTTCCATCTGGTTGATGTGCAAAAGCTTGGAAACTTTGATTTTCCGATCTGGTTGACGTGCAAATGCTTGGAAACTTTAATTTTTCCCATCTGGTTGATGTGCAAAAGCTTGGAAACTGATTTTCTTCTCTGGTTGATGCGCGAAAGCTTCAAAACCTTGATTTTCTATTCTTCGACAAGAAATTCGGATCACTACTATTTTGAATGGGGTTGGTGTACAGCTCCTTCTTATTAATTAGTAAATCTTCAGTGTTTAAAAACGTGCTAATCTCGTACTTTGAAATACTTTGAAACACCTCCTTGATAAATGTCGATTTTTTCTCAAAAAAACAACAACAACAACATGATCATATACCCTTGAATTTATTAAAGTCCTAAACGATCTTAAAAATTTGCTAATCATCTTTGATTTTTAAAGCGTAGAAAACGACATTCCTGACCACGTTGTTGATACCGGCGACATTCATAAGTTCTTAAAAATATTAACCGAATTTTAAGATCCTTACTATAGATTATTTCAAAAAGGATACATTTAAACCTTGAGCTTTGTGTTTATATGAATCAGAGGAATACGATGACTCGAAAACGCTGATGACTCACGTGAGTGAATCATTTCTGAGCTGCTGCCGAAGCTCTCGCGAATGATCACTAAAACGCCACCGTTCAGGATGCCTGAGTAATCTATTTCGTAAAGATAATGCTTCTACTCCCAACACAAAGTTGAAAAACAAAAATGCCTCTCCATTGTAGCCAGAGAACTCTAGGATCTATTGCATTGCCATATGAAATTTCCCACTGAACAGAAAAATAGTGAGATCAAGAGTCACCTTGTATATATTCAATTTTCGTTCAGGAAAGTTTCGTTCAACCAAAAAGAGCGTTTCTGAATCGAAATTAAAAGAGTCAACTTTTCTTTTTGAATTGAAGGTTTGAAGACCACCGTGAGCAACTCAATGGGATATAACCAGTCGCCCGTCCCTAATTTCGGGCCACTGGTTCCAGGGAAGGGAGAGAGCCAGTGCCGTAAGACAAACACAACATCCATGCCTCACCGGGATTCAAACGCGGACCCCTTTCAGACGAATTATCAGAGGCCATCGCTTAGACCATTGCGCCACCGGGGCAGCAACTTTTCTTTGGAAGCGTATCGTATGAACACTGGATATAAGACAAACGGCTCTTCCTGATTGAAGCTGAATAAACAAAACATTTACACTTGCGGATACATAACCAGTTCATCTAGCTCATTTTCCGCATTTTGTGTATGTGTGTGAACTAGATTTCCCCAACAGCAGTTTATAACTTTTAGTATTCTGCGTTTCAGCATTTATAGGGTAAAAGCCATTTGCCGGTGGTGGAAATCGAACCCTTCTGATCTGAAGCCGAATGCGATTCCAGTTAAGCTACAACGACGGAGTTTGTCGTTGCAACTTTGCCGTCTTGACATGTGTGTCATCTCAGAGATTGGTACGTCACATATATCTGAAAAGGGGTTGGGACGGAATCGTAGGTTTCCGGATCAGCCGGCAAACCACGCTTGAAGTGAGGTCACTGCAGAAGAAGGAATTCTGACTAATTCCAGACGATGTGAGGAAGAAACATAACGCATTTTTCGAAGAACCTAACGACTAGGAGATTGGCCTCTGATCATTAAAAAAGTCCTTTGCCGATACCACGAATCGAACCAACATCCTTCCGCACCGGAGCCGAATGCTTTCCCAATTAAGCTACACCTACAAAGTTTGTAGCAGCAACTTTGCCGTCTTGACATGTGAGTCATCTCTGAAGTTGTTACGTCACACATTTCTAATGAAATCTACAGAATAACTCTGACATATCTTCTCCGTGGAGCATCACTCCATATTGCGCCCTGGACTCCTCTTATACACCGATGGACCGTGGATGATTGGAAGAAAGTGGCCTGATCACACCCCTGGTGCATCACATAGATGGCCGAGCGCGGATACGCCGATTACCAAAGGAGGCTATGGCACCTGAGTGCACTGTTGGGCGGAATCACGCCGGCGGCGGCGGTGTTATGCTGTTGGCGATGTTTTCTTGAGACACTTTCGGCCCCATTATCCGAATTGCACAGTCCCTGACAGCTGTCAGGCATCTGAACATCGTTGCGAACCAAGTTCACCATTCACGGCAACTATGTTCCTTGCTGCTGATGGCCATTACCAACAGGATAATGCGCCATGCCACACTGCCAGAATCTTCAAGGAGTGGTTCGAGGTGAGATACGTGCTGCTGATTTTCTTTAATGCCCTGGCCTCCAAATTCAAATTCACCTGACATGAACCCAATAGAACATCTGTGGTTCGACTTGGAAAAGCGGGTTCGCGCTAAATCACCACCAACCCGAAATATACGGAAACTGGAGGACCTGCTGTTTATATTATTGCACCAGATACCCCAGGATACCTATCGCCACCTCATCGAATCGATGCCTTGCTGAGTGGCTGTTGTTTTTCGAGCTAAATGGGGTTCGATAACTTATTAGGTAGGTGGTTACAATGGCTCATCGATGTATATTTACACCAACAAACATAGTTTTCATACATTACAACTATTGTTCTTGGAGTATTGTACCCGGTGTTCTACAGTTTGTTTAATGATCGTTAACTTCATTTGAGCTTTATTTCTGTCTGAAAAGTTATTTCCTTAAAGGGAGGTAGGGACGTTTTCTTCCATCTGTAAGTCGGAAGTTACATCTAAAATGACATGGCAAAATTCTCTGAACTTACGTGACAAAGGAGCCGCCGGACTAAGCTCGCTGTTTATAAATTAATTAAGCTAAAGCTAACTAAAATTTGACGTAGGTCGTTGGACTTGGAGCACAGTGTCATTGGTATGCCTGACCCTCCTTTTGAAATCTTGAAGCAGACACTAGTACCCATTATGATGGCCCCTCATTTCCACCACCTTATCCACAGACTGACAGCGTACAAGGAGATTCTCCGGCAGAGATAACCCCATATTTATCTTAAAACAAACAACAATTTATCAGTACTAGTACATGGGTTAAAATATCGGTTAAGCTTAAAAGAGACGTCTACTCATGGAAGAAGTACCAATATCATTGCACAGTCGAAGACTCGTGACCAAATATATTAATATATGAAAATTAATCGCGTAGGAAAATTGCTCTGTGGCATGTGCACTTTCAACCTTCAAAATGATCTTCGTGGTAAGATTAAAGGTATTTCGCGCTGAGATGTAGAGAAAAAGAATCCAAAGCTGTCGAAGCACGGTAATATTTCTGAAGCAGCCAAAGCACACATACCACACTTTAAATTTTCTTTTTAAAAAACGTAGGATCTAAAAAACATCTTTATTTACAATTTAAAAATGGTAGATAAAAGCTCTGGCGAGCACTTTTGCGACCACTATGGCCGCATCATCAGGCCATTGAGTGAAACCAGATTAGAACGCCACGAGGTTAAATAGTAACAGACAGGAGTATAAGCAATACACATTATGTAAATGTACACATAAATCATTGCCATTCACTACAGATTATTGTTAAAAGTTCGTTTGTAATCATTCGGATTCTTCTTCCCGAGACTACTGCAAAATCAGATTCCTCCAGGTAGAGGGAATGTATATAGACACGTCTTCATTACAGCATTTTGGTCCAAGTTTAATAATGTATAGACTCTCATTAAAAAAGCATAGAACGTTTATTATAAACATTCGACAGTAAGCTTGCATTGTCCTACGGAATAACTCTGACATATCTTCTCCATGGAGCATCACCCCATATTGTCCTACGGAATAACTCTGACATATCTTCTTACATATCTTCTTTTTTCAGTAACTATTTTTGACAATAACTCTGACATATCTTCTTTTTTCAGTAACTATTTTCGACAATGTCGAAGCAGCAGATTCTTTACGGATGACACATCCTAACGAGTACCCAGGCTTCGATAGGTCGAGCCCACATAGCAAAGATTTGCCGATTGTCCATTTCTGTCCAATAGAGGGATGTTATAAACACCAAAGCGGGAAGTAGTTGGAACTACGTCTCTATCACGCCTAATTAATGAAAATAGGATTTGGGTTTTAATCCCGAACCCAATAAAATATTTTTTACATATTTTTTTTAATAAAGAGACCACAAATTTCTCGTAGTCCATGCTCCCCACGGTTTCACTCAACGGCCTGATGATGTAGCCATAGTGGTCGCAAAAGTGCTGGCTAGAGCTTTTATCTACCATTTTTAAATTGTAAATAAAGACGTTTTTTTAGATCCTACGTTTTTTAAAAAGAAAATTTAAAGTGTGGTATGTGTGCTTTGGCTATTTCAGAAATATTACCGTGCTCCGACAGCAAGAGACCCATGTTTTTTTTTTTTTTTTTGTCAAAACCAAATTTTCCATACGGAAATAATCATTTGTATACGGTATCTCATTTTAAGTGTAGTTTTATGTTACATTCAATCATACAAGGATTTCCATTTGTTTCGCAATGCGTACTTCCACCGATTTCTTTCATCTAGGATTCAACAGAATTTTTTTCATGGGGGAATTTAGGAGGTTTTCCCTATACGTTCGTGTGATATTACAGCGGACCGCAAAACTGGAATTCCCAGCGTGCTTTGGTCGTCCCAATTCGTCCCTGATGAGCAGAATAAATTTAACCGCAACGGCTTCATATTTTCCTATCTTTTCTCCTGTGGCTGTGCAATTTTTTTTTTTTTTTTTTTTTGGTTGCTGTTTTTTTTTTCGGGGGGGGGGGGGAAACAACCCCCGTGAGCAATACGATGGTTTAAAAGCAGCCCACCGTCCCACCGTCCCTTATTTAGGACCACTAATTACAGGGAAGGTACAGAGCCAGTGTCGTAAAACAAACACAACCGATATTTACTGGTATTCGAACCCAGACCCATCTCGGACGAATGATCAGAAGCCATCGCTTAGTTCACTGCGCCAACGGGGCGGCAGCGACGATTTCTCTTGAAATCATATTTTTTGTTCTAGCGATGCTCCTTCTGTTCTGCGTATTGTTGTTAAATACAATTTTTTACCGTAAATTTTTGTGTTTCAGCTTGGAAATGGAGGCACAATTTTAGGTATAGAGGACAGAGTGTTCTTGATCCTGGTATCATTGCAATTGCTGTAGTACCTAGGTTAGTCTTCTCGTACTTCTTTTTTTTTTTTTTTAATAGAAGAAATGTAAGATGTGGTCAGTCCTTTTCTCTCTCTCTCGGTTTTCGTTTCTTTTCAAATTTCTACGAGTACGCATTTTTATTGTTTATCGCATCCAGCAATTATCTTGCCGAGTGACCAGCCGCAGATTTTTTCGTGGCACCATGATATCTGTCTCAGACTGATCACGAATTTTTTCTTCTGCTATAGGATCCTAGACAAAAGTTACCAATCCCCTCATTACCACATTTGCGATTCAGCTTTTCTTTTTATCTTGAGATCAGATTTTAACTTGCGCATGCGCAGATAGACTTTCGTAGCTACATCCCCATTTCACCGGTGTCAGGGTCGTTTCTTACGCTTGTCTAAATCTGAAAAATGTATAATAATAAAAAAAATGAAAAATAAATGTTCTTTTTAAAAACTAAGCAGTCTAACTATTATCGCCGCTATAGTTTAGTAAATATTTGTTTTTATGACTCGCCTATCTTCTTTCATTAGTTTTAGGACAATAACATTCATTAATCCACCTGCCTAAGTATCCCTCAGTGTCAGGAATTAGTAAATGTTATTGTTTGTTGCTATGATTCAGTTCCACGTAGTGTGCACTGGACTGTAGCTTAGTGTGGTCGTGAGTGACGCGAATAAATGCAATGTGTTGTGCGTAAATAAATGTAGACTCTCCAATCACTCGTTTTATTTTGAGATTCACAGGGGTGTAATGATAGACCCTGCAATGTCTGCACTGCGGTGGGTCCTCATGACTAAGAGGCCCTATATCTTCAGCAGAAAAATTTTACAAAGCATTACACAAAATCATTTTATATACCTTAGTTTCCTTTTAAAATGCGGCAGCCCCGGAGACGTAGTGGTCTAAGCGATGGCTTCTGACTTTTCTTTACCGCCTTGCTTCATTAGTGGTCTGTCCTGTATGTATTGTTTGTTGTGCAACTGTTTTCTTTTATCTTGCCGTGTGTTATTCTTCAACTTGCTCTGATGTCGTCTGTTTCTTCCTGTAGAGTACTCTGTTTTTTGCGATATTGATTGTGTGTTGTTATTGTCGTTGCCGGTGAGTTATTGTGCAATTTTTTTTCCCGGTGAAAATTTGTGTTTGTATGTTGTCTTTTTTTGTAAATAAATGCTCTTTTGAAGTTCTGACCATTCGTCCGTGATGGGTCAGCGTTCAAATCCCGGTGAGGCCTGAATGTTGTGTTTGTCTCAAGGCACTGGCTCTCTCCCATCCCTGGAGACAGTGGCCCTAAATTAGGGACGAGTGACTGCTTATAGCCGATCGAGTTGCTCACGGTGGTCGTTAAACCTTCAATGAAAAAAAAAAGCGTCTATTTTTATTGGTATTTTATATTTCAACCCGATTATTTCCAGAGATCAATGAAATTGAACAAGTGCGTTTGAAATATCGCCATCCTACAAGTTTGCTTCAAAGAATCTTCTTAATGTTAAAAGACACTGTTCGCACTTTTGACTGGATCACTGTCTCTAACATTAAGGTGCTCCGCAATTGAATCATAGTTCGAAAAAGCGGAAAGGGCCTGCAAGTGGAGGTATATCAAGAATGTTTTGCGTTGGGAAAGGCAGATTGGTGCAGTGATATACACTGAAGAGCAATTGAATTAGAGACAGCTGGCGTTATGCAAATGTGGCGCTGTGGGCGGCCCTGTAAACGGAAACGACATGACGTATGCAGCGATCCGACAATATAAGGAGTGATGCGACGGGAATCAGTAACAGTCGTACTCAGTACGGGTAAGACGAAGGCTCTAATCGCATTTGATCGTGGGCAAATTGTCGGGGTCCGACGAATGGGCCACTCCATCTCGGAAGTCGTGCAGGAACTGGGATTTTCACGAGCCACTGTGTTACGGGTGCGCCGTGAGTGCATCGAATCCGGTAAAACCATCCCTGCAAGGGCCAACTGCCGTGGACAACAGCGTCTGGATGAGCGGGGTCATCGTCGTCTAGCTCGCATTTTAACAGCGGATAGACGGGACACAGTGCAAGAAATCACTCGGCAATTTAACGCTGGTGCATAAAAACGTGTAATCAGCCACACCATCCTGAACCATCTCCTCGCTATGGGGTACAGAAGCCATCGTCCCACGAGGGTACCGCTGCTGACCGCACATCACAGGGTGCAAAGATTAGCATGGGAGCGGGAACATCACCACTGGACTCTAGCCATGTGGGAAAATGTTGTCTGGACTGTTGAGTCGAGATTCACGTTGGTACATGCGGATGGAAGGATACGAGTACGGCGCAAACCACATGAAGCGATGGATCCTTCTTGCCAGCAGGGTGCTCTTCAAGCTGGTGGGGGGTGGCATTCTCGTCTGGGGACTGTTTACGTGGACTGAAATGGGACCCCTGGTACGTGTGACATCGTCCCTCACAGGTCAACGTTACCGGGATATCCTGGACGACCATTTGCTCCAGTTTGTGCGTCTTCAACATCCCACTGGGGACCTCATCCTGCAACAAGACAATGCAGCTCCCGAATTGTATCCGAATGGTTGGATGAACACTCCACCGACGTGACCTCGCTTCCTTGGCTAGCTAGGTCACCTGACGTCAATCCCATCAAGCACATCTGGGATGCCATCGAGAGAGATGTTCGAGGCTCTGACCCACCTTCATCAAATCTTTGTGAACTGTGGGAGCTTGTTCAGGGGTCGTGGATCCGTATGGCTTCCCAACGCTTCCGGTGTCTTGTCGAGTCCATACCGAGACGAATCGCCGCCGTCATCAGGGCGAAAGGTGGTGCTACACGTTACTAGACAGGTATCTCTAATTCAATTGCTCTTCAGTGTACGTATATTGGCGGCGGTTGGCGGATGCCAAGGGTGTGGCGATATATCAAGGGATCAAGAGACGTTTTATATAGAGCACGTTTGATCAAACCCAACGAGTGGGATTATGCAAGGGTGGCGGTAAATCGCGGGGCGGTGCATAGAAGACTGACTGTACTTTCTATTGGTATAAAAAACAAAACAAAACTAAAAAAAATCATTTAAATTACCACATGAACATTTGTGTTACAAGCAGTAAGGTGCAGTAATTTTGGTTTTACGGAAAATATCTGTAGGTTCCAAAGAGTTTTAATTATTAAACCGCCCATAAAAACCTAGTTAATGATATGGAATTTTAAAATTTCAGTAATTAAAAGTTAATAAATTTTGGCAAAAGGGCCTCGAAGATATTTTTTGCGGGAGGCCCCTTGTTTTTCTGGTGCATCACTGTCCCCAAAAATCTTGGCATGCGAAAGATGCATAGCATAAATTATCTGCAAAAAGTATCTGAGTACCCTCTCGATTTTTTTTTAACATTATATATATAAAGGGAAAAAATTGGTGAATTTCAAACTTTAGCATTAAATAGTTAGATCCAACGCTACATTTCTCCCCGATCTAAGTATTACTTTAAATAAAAAAACATTAGATCGTGACTCGACTGTATCTTCACTACGATTACGCGTGGTTCACACGTCTTGTACGAATTAGTATATGGATTTACGGTTGCTTCATGTTAGAATGTACACTTCGTAGACGAAGTAATGTTTTTTTACCTGAAGTGAACACAGTTTAGGTTACATACGTCGAGAACGAACCAAGTCATTAACTGCATAAGGACTACACGTAGTTTTCCATGTGCTTTTCCAGCTTGTGTTTCCTACATTTCCAGTAGCCGTGAGGGATTCGGCATGGAAGAAAGGAGGTCGTCTTGGAGACTGATCTTGCATAAGAAAGAAGCCTTCAGTCTGCGCAAAGCAGTTCAAAGGATGTAGAGTAACCTGCAAGGATAAGTATTTAACTAAATATAGAAAGTTACTGATAACCACAGATACCTCAGCTCTGATGACGAAATTCTTAATGACGACTCCGAAGCATTTTTGGCACCTTACTTCTCTGTGAATATTTTGAGCGTACGCATCGATGTATAATGCCACTCCTCTCGTAAGTACTATAAGATAAACACGGGATCGTAAATAACTTCGCTTGACTCTAGCACGGAACACTGAGATTAGATTCCCTTTCCCAAATTACTAAATACACGTGGCCATTAATAAAAATAATGAATAAACAAAAACTGGTAAAAATCGAATTTTAACAAGTAAAAGGTTTTAACCGAGAAATGTTAAAACTGCTTTTAAAGAATTATAAAAGAGAACTCGAGCATAACAAATAGGAAAGGAGACATTTCTTCCAGTAAAATATTTCATGAGCAATAATTCTTTAGCAGAAAACGACTGATTGACTTTTGACTGGTGTCCCGACAATTCGTCGCGTGCGTCAATTCGTCGACTACGTCAATTCGTCGCCTGCGTCAATTCGTCGCGCGTCAATTCGTCGACTACGACAATTCGTCGCGCGTCAATTCGTCGCGCGTTAATTCGTCGACCACGACGATTCGTCGCGCGTCAATTCGTCGCGGACAAATTCGTCGACTACGTCAATTCGTCGACTACGTCAATTCGTCGCGTTTACAGATTTTGGTTACATACAAAACGAATACAGGAAAACGTACGATTTCGAACGTCTTGCTCCCTGATCAAATTTATAAAGTTTGGCCACGCAGACAGGATAGGAATATTACGTTTTTCTTTGGCACTAAAAATATTAGACGGTAAACGGTTTTTGGAACGGGGCAGGGCCCGGTTGGTCAAGACCCCCCATATACAAAATTTTCGTACAATCTACATTTCAAAATTGCCTTTATTCTTCAGTAAAATAACATTTCTATGTACATGACAATGGAATTCTGCCAATAAATACAGCGGTATATACATCAGCTGGAAAGTTCCAGTGAAACGTAAAACAAAATATTGTTAAAATCATAAAAAAAAAAAATTATTTCGCCACGTAGGGCGAAGAAGAGGCAGACAATAAAGCACGAGCGATACAAACGAAAATGTTTACCTACAGTATTGTAGACAGGGCAAGACATGATTCTATACTATGCACAAATTCCAATTAAGCATTACTACCATACTAAAGATTAAACATTAGGTACTAATTCACAGAAATGCAACAGTGATGCTACATTCAAAATTTACAACATATGTACAGAAGTATTCAGTGACAAGGGGAAATAACGCTAAATGTACTCAGAAGGGCATCTTGTTACATTATATTATACACACAGTGACTAATATTTTAAAAAAATATTCAACAGTTTTCAATTCAGAACCACCAAATCTGGTATACTATCTCGTGGTATTCTAACTTAGACTGTAGACGGTTTTGGGAAGCGGTTGCAGAGAGGAGGGGGGGTTACACCCCCCCCTACAGAATTGCCGTAAGATATAGTTTTCAATTTAGAACTACCAAATTTGGTATATTATCTCATAGCGCTCTAACTTAGACGGTAGACGGTTTTTGGAACGGGTCCAGGGGCCCGGTTGGTCGAAACCCCACACACTACAGTTTTCAATTCAGAACCACCAAATCAGGTATCCCATCTCATAGTACTCTGACTTAGACGGTTGTCGGTTTTTGGAACGGGTCAAGGCCCGGGGAGTCGTAGCCCCCCCCTCCCCCCATACATACAAAATTTGCGTAAAATCTAGTTTTCATTTCAGAACCATTAAATTTGGTATCATGAAACTCTAACTTAGACGCCAGACGGTTTTGGAAGGGGTTGGAGCCCGCGGGGTCGGACCCCCCCCCCCTCCTCTCATAAAAAATTTCGTAAAATCTACAGTTTTCATCTTAGAACCACCAAATTTGGTATACTATCTCATGGTACTCTAACTTAGACGCTAGACGGTTTTTGAAAGGGGTTGGAGCCCGGGGGGTCAGACCCCCCCGAAAAAATTTTTTTTCGTAAAATCTACAGTTTTCAATTTAGAACCACCAAATTTGGTATACTATCTCATGGTACTCTAACTTAGACGCTAGACGGTTTTTGAAAGGGGTTGGAGCCCGCTGGGTCGGGCCCCCCTCATAAAAATTTCGTAAAATCTACAGTTTTCATCTTAGAACCACCAAATTTGGTATACTATCTTATGGTACTCTAACTTAGACTGCAGACCGTTTTTGGAACGGGTCAAGGCCAGGGGGGGTCAGAGCCCCCCACATACAAAATTTTCTTAAAAACTACAGTTTTCAATTCAGAACCACCTAATCTGGTATACTATCTCATGGTACACTAACTTAGACGCTAGACGGTTTTTGGAAGGGGTTGGAGCCCGGGGGTCAGACCCCCCCGAATAAAAACTTTTTTCCTAAAATCTACAGTTTTCAATTTAGAACCACCAAATTTGGTATACTATCTCATGGTACTCTAACTTAGACGCTAGACGGTTTTTGACAGGGGTTGGAGCCCGGGGGGTCAGACCCCCGAAAAAAACCTTTTTCGTAAAATCTACAGTTTTCAATTAGGACCACCAAATTTGGTATACTATCTCATGGTACTCTAACTTAGACGCTAGACGGTTTCTGAAAGGGGTTGGAGCCCGAGGGGTCCCCCCCCCTCATAAAAATTTCGTAAAATCTACAGTTTTCATCTTAGAACCACCAAATTTGGTATACTATCTTATGGTACTCTAACTTAGACTGCAGACCGTTTTTGGAACGGGTCAAGGCCCGAAGTCAGAGCCCCCACATACAAATTTTCGTAAAATCTAATTTTCATTTCAGAACCATCAAATTTGGTATCATGAAACTCTAAATTAGACGCTAGACGGTTTTTGGAAGGGGTTGGAGCCCACGCGGTCGGAGCCCCCCCCCCCCCTCTCATAAAAAAATTCGTAAAATCTACAGTTTTCATCGTAGAACCACCAAATTTGGTATACTATCTTATGGTACTCTAACTTAGTCGGCAGACCGTTTTTGGAACGGGTCAAGGCCCGAAGTCCACAGCCCCCCACATACAAAATTTTCGTAAAATCTAGTTTTCATTTCAGAACCATCAAATTTGGTATCATGAAACTCTAAATTAGACGCTAGACGGTTTTTGGAAGGGGTTGGAGCCCGGGAGTAGAGCCCCCCTCCCATAAAATGCCGCGTAAAATCTACAGTTTTCAATTTAGAACCACCAAATTTGGCATACTCTCTCATGGTACTCTAACTTAGACGGTAGACGGTTTTTGGAACGGGTCGGGCACGGGGTCAGAGACCCCCGCACATAAATTTTTTTCGTAAAAACTAAAGTTTTCAATTTAGAGCTACCAAATTGGGTATACTATATAATGGTGTTCTAAATTAAACGGTAGACGGTTTTCAGAACGGGTCGGGGCACGGGTGGTTACCCCCCCCCCCCGTACACACAAACTTTCGTAAAATCTATAGTTTTCAATTTAGAACCACCAAATTTTGTATACTATCTCATGGTACTCTAACTTAGACGGTAGAAGGTCTTTGGAACGGATCAAGGCGGGGTAAGACCCCTCCCACATACAAAATTTTCTTAAAATTTTTATTTTTCAATTCAGAACCACCAAATTTTGTGTCATGAAACTCTAACTTAGCGGGAGACGGTTTTTGGAACGGGTCGGGGCTCGGGGGTCGGAGCAAACCCTACTCCCCCTTCCCCGTACAAAATTTTAAATTTCCGTAAAACCTACAGTTTTCAATTTAGAACCACCAAATTTGGAATACTATCTCATTGTATTCTAACTTACACTGTAGACGGTTTTTTGGAAAGGGTCGGAGCCCTGGGTTTAGAGGCTCCCCCTCCCTCATACGAAATTTCGTAAAATCTAGTTTTCAATTTAGAACCACCAAACTCGGTATACTATATAATGGCACTCTAACTTAGACGGTAGACGGTTTTTGAAACGGGTCGGGGCCCGGGGGTTAGAATGCCCTTCCCGACAAAATTTTCGTAAAATCTACAGTTTTCAAGTTAGAACCACCAAATTTGGTATACTATCTCATGGTACTCTAACTTAGACGCTAGACGATTTTTGGAATAAGTCAAGGCGCGAGGGGTAAGAGCCCCCACATACAAAATTTTCGTAAAATCTATAGTTTTCACATTAGAACCACCAAATTTGGTATCATGAAACTGTAACTTAGACGGGAGACGGTTTTTGGAACGGATCGGGGCCCGGGCGGTAAGAGCACACCCCCTCCCCCCAAAGAATTTTCGTAAAATATACCGTTTTCAACTTAGTACCACCAAATTTGGTATACTTTCTTTATGGTACTCTGACTTAGACGGTAGAGGGTTTTTGGAACGGGTCGGGCACGGGGTAAGAGCCCCCCCCCCCCCATAAAAATTTTTCGTAAAAACTAGTTTTCAATTTAGAACGACCAAATTTGGTATATTATCTCATGGTTCTCTAACTTAGACGGTAGATGGTTTTTGGAAAGGGTCGGAGCCCGGGGTTCAGAGCCCCCCACCCATATAGAATTTCTTGAAATCTATAGTTTTCAATTTAGAACCACCAAATTTGGTATACCATATCATGGTACTCTAACTTAGACCGTAGACGATTTTCGGAACGGGTTGGGGCCCAGGGTTAGAAACTTAGATGGTAGACGGTTTTGGGAACGGGTCAGGCACGGGGTCAGACCCCTCCCCATAAAATTTTTTCGTAAAATCTACAGTTTTCAATTTAAAACCACCAAATTTGGTATACTATGTCATGGTACTCTAACTGAGAATGCAGGCGATTTTTGGAAACGGTTGGAGACAGGGTTCAGAGCCCCCCCCCCCCCCCATGCCAATTTTTGTAAAACCTACAGTTTCGAATTTAGAACGACCAAATTTAGTACACTCCCTCATTGTATTGTAACTTAGACCGCAGACGGAAAGGGTCGGTGCCCGGTGTGAAGGGGGCCCATTCAAAATTTTCGTAAAAATTACAATTTTTACTCTTAAGAACTGCATCCCAATACAGCACTCCATTACCGCACCTACGGTCTAGGTTAGAGGCCGTAGATAACAATAAAGTGAAAAAATATCCGGTTCATGATGTATTAAAAACACAAATTAATAAACGTTAGCTTTCACCACCAACGGTTGCCTTATCAAGGCAGAAATACAATGTACTGTAATTAATGTAAATTCTTTTTTTGCTTCGTATAATTAAATTAACTAAATCAAAATATTTAAAATAAGTTTCCTGGAAATTTACGGAAATAGCTTTTTCATTCATTAACTTTCACCCGCTGAACTTGGTGATTTTAGAAATAGTAATATTTACCTGGGAAATACCGGGTACCCCTGCTAGTAAGAACTAAAGATAATGTTACACTTTTAGTCAGGTACAAAACAATAATTAGAAAACCCTAGGACTGGGCCTGTTTAGCAATTTTCAGTGTGCCGTGCTAATTTTCATAATGTTTTCATAGAAGTCCAAGATTTTTGCAATGCGCTTTTCTGAGGTTGGAACTATTAAGCAGACAATAGGCCTAGAGATTTTTGATAGTTTTCAGTCCTCCGAGCTGATATTTATGTAGTTTTCATAGAAAATAAAATGAATTCTGTTTAAATGTTACTCGAGCACAAAGCATTAATAGCTACGCCCGAGACCTAGGCATATGCATTTACAGTAATTTTTATAATGCTGTGATTATATGAGGTTTGCATGACAAATCAATTTAAGAGTGTTACGCTTATCAAAAATTATTTTAAAGGCCTAGGCCTAGCGGCCAATAATTAGCATTTGGTGCCTAAGTGAAAGCGCAAAATTATTAACTTGATTTGTTATGCAAACCTTATAAATACGACCACAGCGATTAAAAGTTACTAAAGAGTCCTTGTAAGTAATATTTTTTGACCGAGTGCAGGTACAATTTACGAAATGTCAACAGGTCAAAATATCTAAAGTAACAATGAAATTTGGAATATTTCTTTTTTCTTTCTTTTTATTTCAGTTTTGACACTTGTATTAAGTTTTAAAAACATATATTTCTCCTATCGTATACCTTCATTGTGCTTTCAACAGAATTTCTTACCATGTTTTGGGTATTTTGTTTCGTGTGGTTGCAGTTTTTTTAATGTTTTGGGCATTTCATTTTGTGAAATCAATTTTACTAGAATATGCAGATTCTGTAGTTCAGTGGTTTGAGGAAAATTATGTTCTTGGAAAATTTTGTGGAAGCAGAAGAAACAATCCAAGCAGAAGCCCTCCGCTGTTCCCGCCAACAATTTGGTCAGTTAGTGAAAACAATTTATTTGGCTTTCCCAGAACACAAAACGAACTTGAAAGATTAGACAGACGCTGGAATACAATTCTGGGAGAGAAAAAACTGTGACTGTACGAAATAATCAGTGAAATTGCGAAAGAGCAGAGAACAACTATGGCTAAAATCGAAAGAGTGATAGCACAGATTCCAACAAATCCACCCAGAAGAGAAACGCTGGCAAGATAAAAAGGAATTCGAACTTCTTTGGTGCACAGAGACAATGTTAACATGCTGGACATTTTAAGAGGAATTTCATATAATTCTACCCTTTACTAAAATGTGCTGGTATTTCTCACTAATTGAATTATACCTTTTACTAACTTGTATTTGAATTTTTCAAGAATGTAATTCCGCCGAAGATGCAAGAATGTAAAACCAACGCAAAATTAAAAAAGACAAAATTTTCAAAATAGCATGTCAAAAACATAAAATGTCAAAAAGTAATCCAAAATGTGAAACATATAAAAATTCAAAATGCAATCCAAAATGTGAAACAAATAAAAATTCAAAAAATGCAATCACAAGTCACAAGCATTACAAAAATGCGAAACGCTATGTAACAAGTACAACACAAAATTAAAACAAATGCCAAAAAAAAAAAAAATGCATGCGCTTTGTAAAATGTACAAAATAAAATAAATGCCATATTCACAAGGATTTCATGACGAGTCATGTTAAAAATGAGCTTTTATTTAGACTTCAAATAATAATTACTAGCCTCTACACCTTTTTAAGTCTTTAATAAGTGCAACATCATTAACCTGACTTGTCATCAAACATTATCAATATGACCATAGCATACAATCACTTAAAAGACTTGTTAATGGATGAATTGAGGAATCACCAAGTTCAGCGGGTGAAAGTTAATGGCTGTTTATAGTTTTGTACTCGAGTAAATGCGCAACACAGTAAACTTGACTTTCTCTGAAAATTTTATGTATATGAGCACGGTTGATTGAAAACTGATAAAAGGGCTTAAGGCCTGCTTATTAATTTTTGTGCCTCAGTCAAAACGCAGTACCATAACCTTGGCATGTTATCGAAACCTTATGAATACGTCGGACTAAAAATTCCTAAAAAGTTTACGCCTAAGGTCTTGTAACTAAAGTTTTGTGACAGGGTAAAACTGCAACATTAATAACTTGACATGTTATGTTAACGTTGTGAATATGAGCACGGCGGATTAAAGATTTCAACAAATAGCCTTCGGGATTAATGTGTTGTAGCTGAGTAAAAATGTAACATTATCTTGATTTTCTATATAAACCAAACTACGTGCTGAAATGGCCCAACTATATATACGTATACTTCAACCATATACCGAAGCGCTGACAAGGTGAAAACAAAAGTGCAATTTTGTACGGTCTCCTAACATTTTATGGCCAGCCTACATGGAAGTGGACACCTTGATATCAAAAACATACTTTTTGTACGGTCCACAACAAATAGCAATGGACACGTCGCAATCTTTGGGGGGGGGGGGGTTAACGACCACCGTGATCAATTCAGTGGGCTATAAGCAGTCGGACATTCCCAATTTTTGGGCCACTGGTTCCTGGGAAGGGGACAGCCAGTGCCAGAAGTCAAGCACAACGTCCATGATTCACCGGGATTTGAACCAGGATCCTTCTCGACAAGTGGTCAGAAGCCAGCGCCTAGATCACTCCGCCGCCGTAGCGGCACACGTTGAAATGTATTTTTCATACGGCCCCTAAGGCTCTTATGGACATACTAGATTGAACTGGACGCAAATAAATCATTAATATAATTTGTACTAGCAGGGATACCAGTTATTTGCCAGGTAAATATTACTATTTGTGGAATCACCAAGTTCAGCGGGTGAAAGTAGTAATGCTTAATTGGAATTTGTGCATAGTATAGAATCATGTCTTGCCCTGTCTACAATACTGTAGGTAAACATTTTCGTTTGTATCGCTCGTGCTTTATTGTCTGCCTCTCCTTCGCCCTACGTGGCGAAATATTTTTTATGATTTTAACAATATTTTGTTTTACGTTTCACTGGAACTTTCCAGCTGATGTATATACCGCTGTATTTATTGGCAGAATTCCATTGTCATGTACATAGAAATGTTATTTTACTGAAGAATAAAGGCAATTTTGAAATATAGAACTGCCGTACATCTGGCGTGTGCTTCTGTGAATCCCGCGACACAGAAATGCAATGTACCTATGTGATGTCGCATGCATACGACTTCACATTGGCATTGATCATCTTTTTCTTACCATTTTGAATTTTGAATATCTGGAACTCTCTGTTTACATTACATTATATTTCTTTCTGATAAGCCGTTCGTTGGTAGTGAAAGCTAAACTATATAGATTTGTGTTTTTAATACACCATTAAACGCATATTTTTGCACTTTATTGTTATCTACAGTCCCTAACTTAGACCGTAGGTTAGTTAGTTGGTTGGTTGGTTGATGGTTTATGGTGCAAGGCCCTCAAAGGGCCAAAGAGCGCCTTAGAACGTAAATAGGGTATTCTTAAGAGTAAAAAACGGAACTTTTTACGAAAATTTTGCATGGGGCTACCTTGACCCGGGCCCGGACCCCTTCCAAAAACCGTCTACCGTCTAAGTTAGATAACCATAAGTAGTATACCAAATCTGGTTGTCCTAAATTGAAAACTGTAGATTTTACGAAATTTTTATGAGGAGGGGGGAGGGCTCTCACCCCGGGGTTCCAGCCCCTTCCAAAAACCGTCTAGCGTCTAAGTTAGAGTACCATGAGATAGTATGCCAAATTTGGTGGTTCTAAATTGAAAACTGTAGATTGCTCAATATGTTTCCCATGTTCTCTTCGATAATGTTGGGTTTTATGTTGTTGTATATAATTCTTCCTTCTGCACAGTTTACTGCCCACGCAATGTCCCCTTCATTATGTTGAATATTTTTTTAAAATATTAGTCACTGTGTGTATAATTTAATGCAACAAGATGCCCTTCTGAGTACATTTAGCGTTATTTCCCCTTGTCACTGAATACTTCTGTACATATGTTGTAAATTTTGAATGTAGCATCACTGTTGCATTTCTGTGAATTAGTACCTAATGTTTAATCTTTAGTATGGTAGTAATGCTTAATTGGAATTTGTGCATAGTATAGAATCATGTCTTACCCTGTCTACAATACTGTAGGTAAACATTTTCGTTTGTATCGCTCGTGCTTTATTGTCTGCCTCTCCTTCGCCCTACGTGGCGAAATAATTTTATTTTTTATGATTTTAACAATATTTTGTTTTACGTTTCACTGGAACTTTCCAGCTGATGTATATACCGCTGTATTTATTGGCAGAATTCCATTGTCATGTACATAGAAATGTTATTTTACTGAAGAATAAAGGCAATTTTGAAATGTAGATTTTACGAAAAACTGTTTATTCGGGGGGGGTCAGACCCTCGGGCTCCAACCCCTTCCAAAAACAAATCTAGCGTCTAAGTTAGAGTACCATGAGATAGTATACCAGATTAGGTGGTTCTGAATTGAAAACTGTAGTTTTTAAGAAAATTTTGTATGTGGGGGGCTCTCACCCCCCGGGTCTTGACCCGTTCCAAAAACGGTCTGCTGTCTAAGTTAGAGTACCATAAGATAGTATACCAAATTTGGTGGTTCTAAGATGAAAACTGTCGATTTTACGAAATTTTTAATGGGGGGGGCTCCGACCCCGCGGGCTCCAACCCCTTCCAAAAACAGTCTAGCGTCTAAGTTAGAGTACCATGAGATAGTATACCATACTTGGTGGTTCTAAATTGAAAACTGTAGATTTTGCGAATTTTTATGAGGGGGCCCTTACCCCCGGGCTGCAACCCTTCAAAAAATCGTCGAGCGTCTAAGTTAGAGTACCATGCGATAGTATGCCAGATTTGGTGGTTCTGAATTGAAAACTGCAGTTTTTAAGAAAATTTTGTATGTGGGGGCTCTGACCCCCGGGCCTTGATCCGTTCCAAAAACGGTCTACTGTCTAAGTTAGAGTACCATGAGATAGTATACCAAATTTGGTGGTTCTAAGATGAAAACTGTAGATTTTACGAAATTTTTATGAGGGGAAGGGGCCGACCCCGCGGGCTCCAACCCCTTTCAAAAACCGTCTAGCGTCTAAGTTAGAGTACCATGAGATAGTATACCAAATTTGGTGGTTCTAAATTGAAAACTGTACATTTTAGGAAAAAGTTTTTATTCGGGGGGTCTGACCCCCGGGCTCCAACCCCTTCCAAAAACCGTCTAGCATCTAAATTAGAGTACCATGAGATAGTATACCAGATTAGGTGGTTCTGAGTTGAAAACTGTAGTTTTTAAGAAAATTTTGTATGTGGGGGGGGGGGGGCTCTGACCACCGGGCCTTGACCTGTTCCGAAAACGGACTGCCGACTAAGTTAGAGTACCATAAGATAGTATACCAAATTTGGTGGTTCTAAGATGAAAACTGTAGATTTTACGAATTTTTTTATGAGAGGGGGAGTCCGACCCCGCGGGCTCCAACCCCTTTCAAAAACCGTCTAGCGTCTAAGTTAGAGTACCATGAGATAGTATACCAGATTAGGTGGTTCTGAATTGAAAACTGTAGTGTATTTATTGGCAGAATTCTACTGTCATGTACATAAAAATGCTATTTTTATTTGAAGAATAAAGACAATTTTGAAATGTAGTTTTTAAGAAAATTTTGTATGTGGGGGCTCTGACCCCCGGGCCTTGACCCGTTCCGAAAACGGTCTGCCGACTAAGTTAGAGTACCATAAGATAGTATACCAAATTTGGTGGTTCTAAGATGAAAACTGTAGATTTTACGAAATTTTTTATGAGAGGGGGGGGTCCGACCCCGCGGGCTCCAACCCCTTCCAAAAACCGTCTAGCGTCTAAGTTAGTTTCATGATACCAAATTTGATGCTTCTGAAATGAAAACTAGATTTTACGAAAACTTTGTATGTATGGGGGGGGAGGGGGCTCTCACTCCCGGGCCTTGACCCGTTCCAAAAACAGACAACCGTCTAAGTTAGAGTACTATGAGATAGGATACCTGATTTGGTGGTTCTGAATTGAAAACCCGCCATCTGGACAGCATCTACCTCTCTGCCCTTTCCTCCCCTCTTGAACTCAATGTCCATTGGCAATTTCTTCACCTTCGTCTCCCCGCCCCATCAGTACTGTTTCGCATGACCCTTCTCACCTCTCCGCAGTGCTCCTTTTGCCCTGAAGTCAGCGACGTCCAACATCAATACCTATTCTGCCCCGTTCTCCTGCCAGTCCTAAACACAGCATTTCGTTTTGCTGATCGAATTTGTGCTCGATCGTTACCATTTCTTGCATATGCTTGGCTACTCCAAACTAAGCATCCACCTACTCACTTGCCTCCTGTGTGCCGTTATATTTTTCTTCTTGTGAAGTTCACTGTCTATGCTTTCCATCTTCAACAACGCTTCCCCGCTCTTATTCCACCTCCTCAGGAGGCAAGTGCTATCATTCGGAGACGCTTCCTAGCACGGTTAACCACTCGCCTCCAAATGGAGCACTCTCGTGCTGCCTCAACAAACACCGATAGCGTTTTTCAATCCACTTGGGCACAATCGGCTGGGTGGTTCCATATCCACAATTTGCAGTTACATCTCAACCTATAAGTGGGATTTTTGTTGTCGCCCACGTTCACTGTAACAAATCATGTTTTTACGTATTAATTTTGGTGCTTCGCTATTTGTGATTTTTCTGTTTTAATGTGCCATTGAAGATAGCTCACCATGTTTCCCATGTTCTCTTCGATAATGTTGGGTTTTATGTTGTTGTATATAATTCTTCCTTCTGCACAGTTTACTGCCCACGCAATGTCCCCTTCATTATGTTGAATATTTTTTTAAAATCTTAGTCACTGTGTGTATAATATAATGTAACAAGATGCCCTTCTGAGTACATTTAGCGTTATTTCCCCTTGTCACTGAATACTTCTGTACATATGTTGTAAATTTTGAATGTAGCATCACTGATGCATTTCTGTGAATTAGTACCTAATGTTTAATCTTTAGTATGGTAGTAATGCTTAATTGGAATTTGTGCATAGTATAGAATCATGTCTTGCCCTGTCTACAATACTGTAGGTAAACATTTTCGTTTGTATCGCTCGTGCTTTATTGTCTGCCTCTCCTTCGCCCTACGTGGCGAAATAATTTTTATTTTTTATGATTTTAACAATATTTTGTTTTACGTTTCACTGGAACTTTCCAGCTGATGTATATACCGCTGTATTTATTGGCAGAATTCCATTGTCATGTACATAGAAATGTTATTTTACTGAAGAATAAAGGCAATTTTTGAAATGTAGTGTGGGGGGCTCTGACCAACCGGGCCCCTGACCCTTTCCAAAAACCGTCTAAGTTAGAGTACCCCGAGATAACATACCAAATTTGGTAGTTCTAAATTGAAAACTATATCTTACGGCAATTCTGTAGGGGAGGTCGGGCTGTAACCAACCCCCCCCTCCTCTCTGCAACCGCTTCCCAAAACCGTCTACAGTCTAAGTTAGAATACCACGAGATAGTATACCAGATTTGGTGGTTCTGAATTGAAAACTGTAGATTGTACGAAAATTTTGTATATGGGGGGCTCTGACCAACCGGGCCCTGCCCCGTTCCAAAAACCGTTTACCGTCTAATATTTTTAGTGCCAAAGAAAAACGTAATATTCCTATCCTGTCTGCGTGTCCAAACTTTATAAATTTGATCAGGGAGAAAGACGTTCGAAATCGTACGTTTTCCTGCATTCGTTTTGTATGTAACCAAAATCTGTAAACGCGACGAATTGACGTAGTCGACGAATTGACGTAGTCGACGAATTTGTCCGCGACGAATTGACGCAGTCGACGAATTGACGCGCGACGAATTAACGCGCGACGAATTGACGCAGTCGACGAATTGACGCGCGACGAATTGACGTAGGCGACGAATTGACGCGCGACGAATCGTCGCAGTCGACGAATTGACGCAGTCGACGAATTGACGCACGCGACGAATTGACGTAGAACCTTTTTGACTTCGGTTAAAGGTAGTCAAAACTATTCAGTGTTGGAAAAAAAAAAACATACAGCAGTTTATCAAAATAATGGAAACACTTACTGTTTGTGAAAAACTTTATATTAATAAGCTGTAAGCAGGGCCGCTTCAACCACTAGGCAAACTAGGCCTAGGGCGCCAAAATATGGGAGACGTCAAGATTTAGGGTTGATAAAATCGAATCAGTAAATAAATGAGAAAAAATAAAATAAAAACGAAGACAGTTTTATTTTCTGTTGTCCTTTCGATTACCATTATAACTTGCGAAAAGCTATGTACTGGGGTAAGCTATACTGGGTAAGCTATATACTGGAGTAAGCTATATGCTGGGTAAACAGCTTGTACTAAATCCGACGCGAAAGCGCGCATCTGTCTAAAACATGCCATAAACCAGGCCTGTCCCTACGCAGCAGGCAAGTCAAGCGACGTCTGAGGGCGGCACAAAAGTTTTAAAGAAAAGAGAAAATGCAATTTTCGGCTTTCAATGGAAATATTTGCTCAATCGATAAGTTAGATAACACAAATAGTAGCAGTGCTCAATCCCTAAAGGTTATCAACTGTCAGTTTGCTTGTTTGTTTGCCTTTGAGGAAAGAACCTTGTTGGGTTATCTAACTTATCAAAATTGCTCGTGTCATAAATTTGCAGACGCTTGTTGGTAATTTTGGGAATAATAAAGCACCCAAATAAAATTTTAATTTACATTCAATCAGTATATATATGCAGGTGTAGCAGGGACGCTTTAAGAACCTCTGAGGTCCCCGGCGCTTCGTGGCATGAGCCCCCTCCCGTTCTGCGAGCACACACACATGTATTCCATTTTATCATCTAAAATCTAAAAACATTGCCAGGTATATCTTTTCCTTTTCATCTCAAGAAAATGCAATAAAAATGTCTTGCAGTGTATTTTAGGCAATCCATTTCCAACCCAGCTGAAACTGAGATGGGACTCAAACATCGAGATTGTTTTTTCGCTGTCCCTGTGTAAACCAATTCTTTCTGCTTTCTGGAATCAATGGATGTTAGTAGATAATATCAGAGGCGTCTTTAGATCTTTTGGGGCCCTAGGAGCTTAAAGATTCAGCACCCCCCCCCTCCCCCCCCCCCCACACACACTACTTCTTATCTTTTCAAAAATTTTCATCCGTCAGATTAAAAAAAAGGTAAAGCCAAGAAAATAGTTTTTTCACTTTTTAAAATGCCATTCTCTCTTCCTATTTTTAGAACATTTTGTAAGAAACAGTACTAATGTAATCACCTTGTATGTTCATGCATATCGATCTTTTTTTGCTTTTAGATATGTTTCAAAAATTATTTTTGCGGTTAATAGGGAATCAAAGGATATTAAGTTTGATATTTTAAATATCCCATATACTCATACTTCATGAATTCACCACTAAGAGCTCTCAATGTCGAAAATTCAAAAAATTTAAAGCTCTGTTGTGAAGAAACTATTCATCTTAGAGAAAAAAAAATATGTTTGTGCCTCTCAGATTAAGCTTAACTGTTCTTTCTCGAATATTTAAATTTTCCAATTAGTTCGTTAGTTTCCTGCTAGAGGCGCTGAAGGCCAAAAAATTTGGTTTTCACAGATTTTTCAAAAAATTTGCGAATGACAGGGCATAAAAATTCACTAAATTTTGCCCATTTTAAATTTCACTACTAGTTCATAAATTTCCTGGTTAAAGGGTATTAGAGCTCGGGAAGATCTTGATTACCCTACCCCAAAGGGAAAAGGTAATAAACAGTAAAATCTTCCATCATCAGGTCAGTTTTCACAAGCACTCCTCATTGCAACTCAGGGAGAAAGGTCCCAACACAGATGTTTTCCCTCGGCTGGAAGTAGCATAAAAGTAATTTATAGCACAGCAGACCAGTTAAGTATTCGCCTCAAACAATGAAAAGTGTGGGAAGCACGAATCCTTCCTTCACCTACCCTAAAGGGAGGCTAAATTATTTTAACCGTCCCTTTCAAAAGAAGTACATCGATAAGAACTCGAAAATGTGGAGTATCAGCAACAGGAAGAAAAAATATATGTGTTACTAATATGAAAAAAGTAGAATATCAATTCAAATAAAGTGGTAGCTTTGAGGATTGATCTGTTTCGGTTCGTGAAAACCAAAACAAAACTGGCAATCCAATTATAAGTTTTCGGGGCCCCTCAAGCTCTGGGGCCCTAAGCGCGCCCCCAGTGCGCCTTATCCGACATCTGCCCTTGGATAATATAGACCAGTCATAAATATAAAGTTTCGGCTTCCTAAATATAAGCACGGACAATATAGTAGCGATGCACTGCTATTCAGCAGGGAAGTACTAAACAGAGAGGGGGGGGAGTGATCCACCATCTACAACCGCCAGTTTACAACCCGTAACCAGCTCTTCCCTTCCTTTCGCATTTACTTTGTCTGCTTGAAGATAAAATGTAAAATCCCGCCTCAGTCTAAATTTATTGCACTAAACGTCTTTGGGCAATTTCCAGAAGAGGAGTCAAAGTTGGGGAAAGAAAACAAAGCAGGACGGACACCTATGCAAAGTGTTAACAGTCTGTCCGAATCGCCCACCGACTCCCACCCCAATCCCTTTCTGAACAAAGAGAAGAGACTGGCTCCATGATTCGGCAAATCTTAAAAGAGCAATAGAAAACACTCTTCATGCAGTGTGAGTCGGGGTGGGAAAATGGCGTAGCATAGATATCTCAGTCAAAACGTTGTTTGACGGAAACCCTCCCAGAGCCTGAGGCTCCTGGCGAACGCCGGGTACCCCCATGCGGTAAAACGTCTCTGAGATGTAGTTTCTATTAGTTTCTTTTTATTTCATTTACATTGTATTTTTGCATCTTGAACTATTAAATAAGCGCAATATGTTTAGTCACACAAATGAGAGACTAACAACTTTTGGGGCGCAAGGCTGGTGGCCTGCCTAGGGTTCTAAGCACCCTAGCACCAGCCCAGGCTGTAGGCACACCTCAGGCTTTCAGAACAGAAGCAATTCGACTTGGAAAAGACTTGTACAAGTCATGCACATACGATTATAGAACTGGGACCGTACTTCCTGTAAAATATGTCCCAACTGTACCAGTGATGTTGGAAGTGGAAGGTGTGATCTGACCTTTACCTCCAGATATTCCCACAAATGTTCAATAATATTGAGATCTGGACATTGAGATGGCCAGGGTAGCTGCTGTACCTTATCCTCATGCTCTGTGAACCACAACTTGACACGTTTCACACAATACACGGGTACATTATCTGCTTGAAACCAGAGACGGACATTAGGAAACAGTTCTTGCCACATTGGGTGGAATTGGTCCCCAAGAATGGATTCGCACGTTGCATATGTGACACGACCCGTGCAGAGTTACCAATTGACCTAAGGAGTGCCATGATAGAGCGCCCCACAACATCAGAGATCCACCGAGCGGCGGACTGGCCTGGGATGTTAGGATATGATCGCACCCCGGGCTTTTACGTCCACGGGCCCTAGAAAAAAAAACACCCCCAAAAAACGTATTAAAAATACGTATTCGTAAGTTTATATATTTAAAAAAATCTTGAAAATTGATAAAACACACAACGATTCAAATTGGCCAAAATAATTGGCCTATTTTTGTCTTCTCCCCTGCCAGGTGCGTATGTACTATGTATGAGTCCATCGCCCTCGCATCTGGCTTCCGTCCATCTATCTCCCTTCGTCATCTAACTCGCATCTCTTGGGAGAAAAATAACTCATCTCAACCTTGAGTGCCGCCCCGGTGGCGCAGTGGTCTAAGCGCTGGCCTCTGATCATTAGTCCGTAAGGGGTCCGGGTTCGAATCCCGGTGAGGCATGGATGTTGTGTTTGTCTTACGGCACTGGCTCTCTCCCTTCCCTGGAACCAGTGACCCTAAATTAGGGACGGGCGACTGCTTATAGCCCATTGAGTTGCTCACGGTGGTCGTTAAACCTCCAATCACAATCACACACACACACACAACCTTGAGTACCCCTCCTCCAAAGAATACAGTCCAATCTGTTCCAAAAATGGAAAAGCCAGCTGAGAAAGCATTTCTATCATAGCTTAGAAGATCATTTAATCCCCGATGCTACATCAGAGAGGAATTCATAAAATCCGGAAAAAATTAAATGACGAATACGCCAGAAACTGATGGAATGACTCTGCAACTGCGAAAACCGCATAAGGCATAAATAATAATACCACCAGCTTATTAAAACTCCTGATCCTGGTGAGACGTCGCTTCGTGTTCCGGTGTTCTTGTTCTGACTTGTGTTCTGCCAACATTTCAAGGAACTGGAGGGAAGGATACCTACAGCGCCGACTCAAAGGGAACCCTCGTATTCACGCGTATTCCTAGCCTTTCGCATTTCGGGCAAACACACACACACATACAGGGTGATCAGAATCGACCGCACAATAAACCTACCGGACGATTCCTCGTGGAGAAAGAAGCCGAAAACCGTTGTCCGATCGGATGTCGCATTCCAGAAATATACGCGCCGAAAGTTCCGTGACGTCACATCCGGTAAGAATACAGACATTAGAAATAACTTACCCAATGACTTGGATCAATGGGAAACTGGTCAGATCAATGGAAACGGGTCCTATGGACTGATGAAACCAGATACACGATCCATCAGTCTCATGGCCGTCTGTGGGCATGGCGGCAGCCTGGGGAACGCTATTTACCACAGTGTACTGTACCTACGGTCAAGTTTGGAGCTGGCAGTGTACTAGTACGGGGGTGTTTTTCGTGGTATGGTCCCGGCCCATTGGTTATCATGGACAAACTTGTTAACCAGCACGTCTACCTCGATATTCTAGACAATTATGCCCTACCAACTCTGTGGCAATACTATAGGACCGAGCCTTGTTGGTACCACCAGGATAATGCACCGAGCCATAAAGCAAGCACTGTTACTGCCTGGTTTGATGATAATTCCGTATCGTGTGTGAGCTGGCCAGCACAGAGCCCTGATCTTAATCCCATAGAGCACCTATGGTATGAATTAGAGCGCCGCATAAGAAGTTTGGAACCAAACTTCCTACTACTTTGTAACAGTTATCGGCAGCATTATGTACCGATTGGAAGCACATACCTATCGGTGTGTTCCAAAAATTGTCGGAAGCTTGTCTCGAAGGGTCAGTGTGCATGCATTAAGGCCAAAGGTGGACCGACACCGAACTAATGTATGTCAATTAATGCTATGTTGTGTTTCTCTTCTAGGTGTCCCGTGAATTTTGACAATATAGCGTACAATGTTGAAGCAGCAGCCAAAAGTGTGGTGTGATGTTATAATAGTGGAAGCTGATTTACATGCCGCCCCGGTGGCGCAGTGGTCTAAGCGATGGCCTCTTATCATTCGTCCGAAAGGGGTCCGGGTTCGAATCCCGGTGGGCATGGATGTTGTGTTTGTCTTACGGCACTGGCTCTTTCCCTTCCCTGGAACCAGTGACCCTTAAATTAGGGACGGGCGACTGCTTATAGACCATTGAGTTGCTCACGGTGGTCGTTAAACCTCCAATCAAAAAAAAAAAAAAAAAAAGAAGCTGATTTACCTGAAACTGTGTCTATTTGAAGGTTGCGTATTAGAATGGTGTTGTTATATGTTTAGCGCTTCGAGTTAATCTAGTTTTCTGCTTATTAACTTTAGTTAATTAGTTTTAAAGTATTACTACTATTGTGGTTAGTTCCTCAAGTATTTTGGAAAATGCGAGTATAGAGCCCATATACGATACTGATGGAATAAAAGAGTTACCAGTAAGTAAGGCTTTCTGAAACTTTGTTTGAGTGATTCCTGTTTCACTTTAAATGAGTGGATAAGAAGAACTGACTGTATATAGTGTTTAGTAAGCCATATATACACTGGTGTGCAAAAATTAAGGACGAAGAGGAGAAATTAGCATAACAGCGGAACGAGCAGGCAGAACGGACCGAAAGACCACTCAGGAGATAGACTAGGGTCCGGTACGGTAGGGACATGCGCATATATGCAGCATGACGTAGGAGAGAGGGGTGAGTGTCGGAAGGGTATAAAGCACACGGGCGGTGTACGCTCAGCAATTCAGTGAAAGCTATTGCACAGTGTACATCAGTTTGAATGATGTCGAGTTGCTGCCACCGTGTGATATGGCCAACAGGCAATTCAGTAGACGACATCTGGATGATTTTACCCGAGGTCGCGTCATTGGGAAGTTGGAAGAAGGTCGAAGTCTGACTAGTGTGGCCGAGGAGTTCGGGATCGCTCACAGCATCGTTTCATGAGCTTGGAGAGAATTTCAAACGACAGGAACAGCTGTCCTAGAGTTTAGCAGTGGTCGTCCACGAGCAACCACGGCGGCGAATGACCGGTATATTGTTCTACAGGCGAGAAGAGACAGACGGCAGACAGCGGGAGAAATCGCAAGGCAGATGCAACAGACAACTGGACGTCCGTGATCGCATTTTGCCGTGGCCAGGAGGCTTCACAATGGTGGTCTATTTGCACGATGACCAGTACGGTGTGTGCCATTAACACCTGCTCATGGGAGACGGCAGTTTCTGTGGTGCCAGGAACACAAGAACTGGGCACATCAGCAATGGGGTCGAGTTCTCTTTACGGATGAGAGCCGATTTAGTCTGACGAGCGATATTGGACGTATACACATCTGGAGAGAGCAGGGAACACGCAAGCACACCTCCAACATAATCGAAAGGGACCGGTTTGGAAGTGGCGGAGTTCTTGTTTGGGGCGGTATCATGCTTGGTAGCCATACTGACCTCCACATCTTCCAAGGAGGTTCAGTCACTGGTGTCCGCTGTTGCACCGAGGTTCTCCTGCCTCACGTGCGTCTGTTTTAGAGGTGCTGTGGGTCCTGAGTTCCTCTTCATGGACGACAACGCTACACCTCATCGTACAGTGGCTGTCTCAGAGCTGTTGGAGAATGAAGATATTCAACGCATGGATTGGCCCGCAAGGTCCGCGGACCTAAATCCAATCGAACACGTTGGGACCTTTTCAGGAGATGCTTGACAGCACATCACCAGCCGCCAGCAACGATTCCGCAACTGCGATTGGCGCTACAAGAGGAATGGGCCGCGATGCCACAACAGCTTCTTGACAACCTCGTTCTCAGCATGGACAGACGTGGTCAATCCTGCAATGCAGTCAGAGGGGATCATATCCCCTACTAAAGACTGGATTTTTCTTGGCAGCTGCCTGTCACATGGACGTTTCTGTTTTCTGTCCAGTTGTGCTCGAAGCTACCTTTTCAATAAAGTGCCTTTGTATCCTTTGGATTCCTTGTTTGGACGGTTTTGCTCACTTGTTCCGTATTCTTACATCTTGGAGATTTTATGGTATGATTTGAGTCGATGTGGAGCACTTCTGCACGACGTTACATTCGAAAAACCGTCTCGTCTTTAATTTTTGCACGTTAGTGTACATGTTTCAGACCGTAAGAAGCTACAAGTCTTGAGGTCAGAGTGCACGACGTGTGGTGTTGACAGATAAGAACGAGTGATATATGTATAATGTTGAAACAAACAGCGAAAAAGTGTGGTTGTGTGCTTTGCGTAGTCCTGGTATATGAAATATGTAGAGTACTGCCGCAAATTGTTCTTGAATGTAAACATGTCGAACCTAAGTTGATAAAGGTTCAGTATTGTAATTGATGTGGATGTGATCGTCTTTGATTAATTTGACGTACCTTATAAAATGTTTATGCTTCACCTGGAGCAACCAATAAAGACCATTTATGTGAGTAATTGAAGTCTTCTCTCTTCTGGCCGTAGAGTCGTCTAATTTAGCTTAGTGCATAATTCAAGATTTTTGTGTGCTAGCTATCTGGTGCTTAAGACTTCGAAGTTACAGTACTACGAGTTCAACTGACAGATAGTACGATAGTAATGTTTTAAGTAGTAAAGTAGAGACTATTAAACAAAGGCATTATAATCGTTAGAGCCAAACAACTCAAGAAAATCAGCTATAATCAGTGAACTGGCATTTTTTTAATGTTTATTTTTCCGAACTTACAACTATATCTACTCTAGAAAAAGGCGGTGAAACTTTAGTAAACTCATCCAAAGTGATCGAAGCAGTGATGTATTCAGGCATCTTCTCGGGGGTGCTTAGCTCTCCAAAATCCATGAACGCCCCCCCCCCTTTAGGTTTTTGGGCGATCTCCTATTATATTTCGTCTAATTTTGCCGTTTATAGCTGAATATTTGGAGAAATTAAAAACATTTTTTTGGAAATGAGAGAAAATATAATAATAAGAAGAAAAATCCACATTCACTTCCATCTGAAATATCATCCTTCAATAAAACATTAAACAGTCCTCTCTGAAGGGGCAATTTTTCAGGCACTGACAACTGGACTACTTCCGCAATAAAAATCTAATTCCACAGAGCAGAGATGTTTACACTGCAATACATCATCATATTTTGGTAGCTGGCATTCAGTTTTATTTCAGTCTTCTGGATGCCGACTTTCCATGTATACGGTAAAACCTCAGTGTAGTTAACGCAACGTTAGTGCTTCGAATACAACAAAATATTTGCTACTTAATTTTTAACAATAGCAAATTAATAGAAATTGTCCCCATAATAAGGGGTTTTTGGGGGGGGGGGGGGGTCTGGCGATGGGTGGCTTACACTTTGTGACAAAAAAAAAAAAAAAAAAAAAATCAGGGCACCTCAAACTGGCATCCAAACGGTTAGTTAGTAGTTCTTTTTTAATTTTAATACTGTGTGCTAATCTAAATAATCTAAAGGGGTTGAAACCAAATGCCAGGGGAATGGTTTAACACCGTATGTTTTCAGGTAACACTCTAATGATTCCTTAATAATCATAAACACGCTTGTAGTAAGGCGAGGACATTTTTACCACTATTAATGTTGTTGGGTTTTTTTATCGGGGGGGGGGGGACGTCTCTAGCACAGCGTTATCTTACTAGCATCGTCGATATCTTACACCACCCCATGGTGAAATCCGTCTTGTATTACTGAATTAAAGCAAGGGGTATAACATTTTTACATTTGAAAACGAAAAAAATAATCTCTAGTAATGCTAATTCGGAAAAAAGCGAAAAAAAAATTATGAAATTCTTTAAGAAGGAGAAAATACTGATTGGGAAAGTGTCTTCCACACTTACACTGAGTGCTTTAAATACTCACCGATAACCTCCGAACCTCCGAGGATGTGGAAAGGACTTTTTCTACATATAAGCATTTTTTCACTGACAGAAGGCTTGATTTTTCTTTCGAAAAAAGCATGTAGTTATCACGTTCAATCGTGAAAATTTTCAAAAGGTACATAATCTACGTCATGTAAATATATGAATCATACAGCAAAACGCCCGGGTATGTAGAATGAATGTTTTCTTTTATTTTATTGCATGTTTCTTTTATTTTAATGCGTATTTCTTTGTTTTTTATTGCATAAATGCTTGCTTATTTTGGAGGCTTTTAATGCCTGAACATGCAGGCATTAGTGATGAGTTATCATGCGTTCCTTAACCACACTGTGAAATTTAGACGGCATATCGTTTCAACGAGAGATGCTGCTCGTCGCGACCAAATGTCAAAAGTTTGCATACAAACTCCTGCTCTTGTGATTTGTAGCCCTGTTAGAAAAGATGACATCTGTTTCTCTTCTTTTTTATTACCAACTGATTCTCAAGTATGACGCTGCCATCCGACAAAGCCCTCCCACGGATTCTGGCGTGCGTCTCTAAAAAGTTTCCTGGAGCCGCCCTTGGGGAAAGGGATGAAGCCCTTCCCCAACTAAGAGAAGAAAGAGTGAAAGTAGCACAGACCAGTATAGTGACGTCATTTCGAAATGCCGTTAATTACGTCAGCCTTTGCCTTATTTTTACTTCCACTTCGCAGACAAAAAGTCCTTGGCCTTTCTGAGTCAGTCGGCATCTAGCATGCGTCCCGTACGATGGACGTGGTGATCGCAACCGTATATCGAAGCCGGAAATTAGAATAGAACGACAAATGCTGGTTGGTCTGTAGCTGCTCTCGAGGCAAACGGGGAAAAAGAGCGAACACTTAAAGTCGTTTCAAATGTTCCCTTAGGCCGTTCGTTGGTTGACGCTATCGTTTAGTTCCTTGATTGTATCAAGCTGTATGAACCTGCTTATTCGTGGACTTTTAAAATGATTAAAACGTGGAGAAGAAAGGGTTCTATTTCTGTTAGGAAACTCAACGAACAAAAAAATGGAGTCACAAGAAACCGCACAAAAAATTTCTTGGATGAGAAAGATTTGGTTTCTTTTATTTTTGTTTGTTTCTTTCTTTTTAGCACGTGTTTTGTGACAAAAAAAATCGTGCCCATGTTATCACTTTGTCCGTCCGTCCGTCTGTGGACACCATATCTCTATAACTATTAGCTCGCTTTGCAAAATTCATTTTGCATTGGGAAGATTGAAATGTGAAAACATATTTCCTTGCTTTCTGGTTTTTCGCCACCTTCGTGGCAGAGGCGTATATAGGGAGGCGCGTGGGGCGCGCTCTCCCCTCAGGACCATGGAAAAGCTTCGACTTATTAGGTTTTAATAACAAATTGAATATTTTTTTCGTGAAAGAAAGTATTACTTAAAAGCACATTACATTCCTTAATTAATTGGAAGAATTTAGAGACGTACTGAGAACACTTTTTCATTTTCAGGAAAAATATCGAAGAGGTCCCCGGTTATTCCCGACACTTGCGCCCCCCTTCACGAAAATCCTGGATCCGCCCCTACTTCGCGGCGTAAATACAGATGCTATCGGCTACAACTTATATTTCATCATATTATTGCTTCTGATCATCTTATTGAAGACATTCTTCCGTTTCGATACCATTTATAACGAAGACTATTTTGGGTAAGAATTCCTTTTTCAAGTAATGCATAGTTTTTCCGCTAGGTGGCGTAAAGTTAAAGTGCGATTTCCCCGATATCTCTGCTGCTCAAAGTCCGATTTCGAAAATTCTTTTTGCATCGGATAAAGCTCCTGATGCTAAATGTTCTACATATAATTTCGAATTTTTGTAGAGAATGGTTTAGTTACTAAGAGGAGTAACTGCGTATTTTTGTTTATGATATACACTCATCGTCAAAAAAACTAGTTCCACCCAGAAGGACTTGTCGGATTGCACTGCTATTCGGGAGGAAGATAAAGGTTTCCAGGAACAATAAATCATTAAACATTGAGACTGAAATGGGTAATATTTATTGAGTTACACGCCAATAAGTAGTGTCTCTCAGTATAACGTCGAGCCGCCATATTTGCTCACACAGCATGCCAGGCGTCTTGGCATGGAATTATACAGGTTACTAATGGTGTCCTCCAATAAGCCATCCCATGCAGCTTGAATCTTCTCAAGCATTTCCTGCAGATTGTGCGGTAGGGGTAGAGTGTGGATAGCGCGTCCAATAGGATCTCACACATTTTCAATCGGCGATAGGTCTGGCGATGCGGCTGGCCATGGCAGAGTGTCAGTGCCTTGAAGGGAAGCTCTCGAGACAGTAGCAGCATGCGGACGAGCGTTATCCTGTTGGAAAATCGCACCGGAGTGAGCGTTCAGAAAAGGTAGGGCCACTGGTTGCAGGACCTCATTAATGCAACGCTGGGCTATCAAAAAGCATGTAATGAACACCAAGGGTGATCTGGCATCGTAAGCAATTGCGCCCCACGCCATGACACCGGGCCTCCTGGACGTGTGACGCTCAAGGCTCAACAACAAACTGTTCATTTTGGCGTTGATCACGTTGCCTCCACACACGGATTCGGTGGTCGCCTTCTCCAAGACAAAAGCGGGACTTTTCACTGAATATCACCCGCTGCCATTCTGAGTGTCTTCATGAGAATCTGGCACGACACCATTGCAGTCTTTGGCGACGATGCATTGGTGTTACGGGCAGTCGTCGTAACGGTCTTCGTGCGTGTAGTCCTACGTCGTGCAGCCGTCTGCCAAGGGTGCTGGCACTAATCGTACGATGCATGGAGGGCACCACTGCACGCTGAATATCCGCAATCGTGGCTGTTGGGTCAATCCGCGCATGTCGGACAGCCCGTCGGTCCTCTCTCTCTCTCCATGGTTCATCTATGTCTCCCAGACAATTCCTATCGCTGCTGCGTGCCTTGTTCTATCCACTGACGCCAACAGCGTACTGTGATGATATCCGCACGACAGGTATGGCGCGCGATGCGGCGATAAGACCATCCTGCTTCCCTGAGCCCGACGACGCGGTCCCTCTCGAACTCCTCCAACTGCTCGAATTGCTGCCGAACTTTTCTCTGAGGCATACTTCCCTTGCAAAAGATGCAACCAACACAACAGCACGAGTGAGAATGGCAAGCAAGCGCAACGGAACGACCTTATATAGCCGGTCAGGCACAGCGCTACGACCCCTCCTTGCTTGCGTCACATGCGCGGCCGAGCATGATACTTGAATCATTTGCATGCCTCACGATGTCAAACCTACCCACCAAGTTTCATTTCTGTCGGTTGCTTCTTTCTGGGTGCAACAATTTTTTTTTTTTTTTTTTTTTTTTTTTTTGACGATGAGTGTATTTGCAGCAATATCTGCGCTTCTGAAAGATCGATTTAAAAAATTATGTCGCTGTCAGATACCACTCACCACGACAAGCGTTTTGAGAATACCTTGTACTGAAAATATTGTATTATTTTCCCGCCAGGGAGCGTTGATGTATATCTTATTTTTGTCGATATCTCAGCATCTAACAGTCCGATTTGGAAAACTTTTTCTTTATCGGAGAGTCGAGTTTCTGGTGCAAAATGTTTCGCATATAATTTGAAATTTTTCTTAGCACACAAGTGTACCACTTAGAGCGGCATCTGTGGGTGTAAAACTCCGATTGAAAAAATCCTTTTTCCGTTCAGATTCTACTAACTGCCACAACGTTTTGTGTACAGTTACTGTACACACAACACAGGCATCTACTCCACCGAATGCCGGAGGGTTTCTGGAGGTAATGCCAGCCATGCTTTTGCAGCATTGTCCACAACGATGGGCGGCGGAAGGTAAGGGACGCGGGGGTCCGGACCCCTTCTGCAATTTTATGGTCCCCTTCACTGATGGGGTCCACCCAGGAAACATCTTAAAAATATGTGGTTCATATATAATTTGCAGTTTTTTTTTTTTTTTTTTTTTTTTTTTTTTAACGAATTGCCGGATACCGTCACCATGTTACGCAGTTTTTTGGAAAACTCTTTATATACACTTTTAAAAATTGATTTCGCACAAATAATACTGAAAAGTTAATTCAATACTCTGTTTTTCTCTTTAAAAAAGATCGTCAAAGAATTCTTTAAAACAATAATAACCAGGGCGGAGAAGGGGTCTCTGTCCTCTCTGTGAGTTTTTTTATTTTTTATTTCCTGAGCCCGAATGTGTCTTACTCGAGATCAGAAAATAAATATTTACATCTGAGAAATAAATAACTGAACAAATGAACTTCGAACTCAAATTAAGCAGTGAGTATACTACTTGTGCACAGAGCACAGATCTTTTTTGGTGTTTTGTCACATAAAAGATAAACGATTCTGGAACGAATGTGCGTGCGTTTTCGGCCGGGCATATTTGCTAGAAAAACTGGCCGTGTTTGAGCAACTGAAATATTAGATATAATATCAAGAAGCAGGAAAAGACCCAGAACAAGACCACGCAAAAGATGGAGCAGAGACATTAATGTCTTTGCACCATATGTGGATGAAATACGAAAGCCTGCTGTATGGAGTAGTGACTTGGAAGAGATAGGTTCAAGACAGAAAGTTCTAGAAGGTACTTGGGGAGACCTTCATCCAGCAGTGGATTGAAAATGGTTGATGATCATATGTACGAGTATATACTCATCTACCCGACGTTGTTTTATCTCTCTCTCTCTCTCTCTCTCTTACTTTTTTAAATTATTTTCGCTCTTGGCGAAGTTGGAACACCCCCCCACCCCCTTTTCTGAAATATTAGGTTCCGCCGCCAATGTCCACAACTCCGCCCAAGACGTCGGTCCAGGATCCATGGATCTGATGATCCGCTCCGTGGCATCTCAGCGAGCTTCCGCAGGGTTTTAATCCGGGGGCCACTGGAAGTCTCCAAACTCAGATTAGTGTTCCTCGATCCACACCTGGGTGAGCTGCTGAAACAGACCATCTTCCTCAAGATGCGGGAAGGCCATGAAATCGTGTAGGTAATCCGCAGAGGTTAAGACCTCTCCAGATACACTAAGGGACTGTGACGTACCTGCCAGCCGGACGCACACGACATAAAGGCAGATAGCAGTCAGAACGAACGTTCGCGTAGCTCAGTTGGTAGAGTGACTTATTCCGGAATGAGGGGACCCTGGTTCGAGCCCCGGCGTGGACTAAAATGACGGAGAAATTTATTTCGTTATAATGGCGCCCGAACTTTCCGGATGACCCGGCCGTTCAAAGTCTCGCAATGGTGTGATGTTCTTTCCACACCGCGAGAGAGGAAAAATAAGAAAATCCCTTCTCCAGCGCTTCAAAAAATAAATGTGTGTGACGTTGCATTTCACACACCTAAATTGACTGGGAGTTCTCAAGTACGTGCTTCAGCGGATGGCTGCCTACGACGATTCATGGTCACGGCTGACCCGTGGGCCATGCCCCCGGCCCTCTTTCGGGGGGGGGGGGGGTGACGTGGCTGCCCAGCAGGACGCACACGATATAAAGGCAGATAGCAGTCAGAACGAACGTCCGCGTAGCTCAGTTGGTAGAGTGACTTATTCCGGAATGAGGGGACCCGGTTTCGAGCCCCGGCGTGGACAAAAATGACGGGGAAAATTACTTCGTTATAGAACCTAATGTGTTCCATGAGGAGGCTTCCCAAATCATCACAGAGCCACCACCGTCTTGAGCATAACCGATCTGGCACGATGGGACCATGGCATCCATGCTGTCGATACCACACCCGTACTCTCCTGTCAGCTCAGTACCGTTGAGAACGGGACCCATCTGACCACATGACGCTGTTCCACACCGAAGAGGTCAAGTTTTGATGTTTTCGGGACCAGGCTAGGCGTAGTGTCCGATGGCGAGCAGTCAAGAGTGGCACACGAGTAGGGCGTCTACTCCCGTAGCCCAGGGTATGCAACGCGCGCCGAACCATTCGCTGGCTGACTTGCTCGGGCCTCAGACATTTAACCTGGTGTGATTTGCGACGCTGTTGACAAACGGTTGGTCTGTACCAGTCTGGATAGTCTGCGTTGATCTCGGTCATCAATAGCGTGTGGTCGGCCACCGCTTACTATCTGGGCAGCATACGTCCGTCGATGGTATACTCGCGGGGCACCCTTCATACGGTTTCCCTCGGGAACCTTAGGGTTCTTACCAATTGAGCGAGAGAATGAACCATCTGTCTTGCGTCTGCAATGCGGCCACGATCGAAGTCGCTCAGATTACCACGTTTACCCATGTTCGTCGATTGCGACAAACTGTTTTTTTTTTTGTTGTTTTTTTATTGGAGGTTTAACGACCACCGTGAGCAACTCAATGGGCTATAAGCAGTCGCCCGTCCCTAATTTAGGGTCACTGGTTCCATGGAAGGGAGAGAGCCAGTGCCGTAAGACAAACACAATATCCGTGCCTCACCGGGATTCGAACCCGGACCCCTTTCGGACGAATGATCAGAGGCCATCGCTTAGACCACTGCGCCACCGGGGCGGCACAAACTGTTGGGAAGTCCTTCTGTCCTCCTATTTGTCGCCTGCCTTCGGTTTGGGTCTGTTCCACTCTGCACGGGGGATGCCCATGTCAACTGCCCATCACCCCTATCTTGTCACCACACAGTGGCGGACTAGCCAGGGTGTCAGCTTGCCCGATGGCAAGTGGGCCCTTGATGAAGTGGGCCCCTGATGTAATGCGCCCCTGATGAAGTAGGCCTCCTTAAATTTAGACAATATGTGCAAATCATTGCTGTATCTTCTAGCAAATGTGAAAGACGTTGTACTGAGATGAATTTTAGAATCATTTCAGTTAGGTCTTCTGTTTCAATCACAGAATAACCTCATTTTTATTCTTAATAATTGTTGGGCCTTCTCTAACCCAGTTTGGTCCTACAAAACATTCTTCTCGATCGTAGCTCCTTCGTGGTCACCAACCGGTAGTGGATACGCAAATTAATAGAAATATCTCAAGAGTTGAACATATTCTTAATAATATATAGAACATATTCTTCCTATCAGTTATCGTCAGCCATAGATTACTGAAAATCAAAATTGATATATTCAAAACACATAAAATGTTAAGGGCCTTTTAGCAGCTTGAAAATATAATAGAAGTTCCAATATTATTATTGTATGCAGTAATACTATACCTTCACTATATTGTACATTTTACTGCCAGCAATATGTACAATATATGAACACTGTAATTATTAAAAAAGATTAAATCTATTTCGCAAAAATTTTAATTGTACCTTTTTCCCACATGTATTTTTTGAAAATTTTATTTATTTATTATAAAAATTCAATGATAGCCTTATAGTTGTGGGTGGGCCTCCTTTGTCTCCTGGCAACCAATATTTTTAGACCCAGTCCGCCACTGTCACCACATGTTTTGTCTACTGATCGTACATGGTCACATGCGTCACCACATGATTTAGGCAACTATGTAAGACTGCTGTCCGTCAGTAATCGACAATCAAGTCCCTAAGCAAGCGTAGAGCTGTGACCTTCCTCCAGGACTTTCCCTGTCAACTAGATACTTACTACACTAACAGGCAGATCAAGATCCGTCTAGGAGCAGTGTGCTGTTGTTCCACGAAACTCTCCAAGCATTACCGAAACTTGTCATATTTCGCGAGACAATCCCTTGGCTTGCTTCTGCTAAGTACCTGCTGCTGAAAATAGATCGTCGACTTCCGTGAGTATCGGACACCTACTACCTCACGAATAACGCTAGACAATGCCTTGGGTAGCTAGCTCCACTACTCCACCAAGAAGTTCTTCAGGAAAGCTGTTGCTCACCTTAATGAACTTGTTGACTAGTTTGGGGTGCGACTAACCATGACGCCAGCGAATTGCTTAGGTTTCTAGAATTAAGCAGGCGGCCATAGAACTCTCATTCCTCCTTCCCGCTCCCCGAGGGGAACATGTGAGAAGGTAGACTGTTGAGTACTGTTTTCTAGGCTGGAGGGCTTGGATCAGATGGAGTGTAGGATGTGAACATTTTTGTGGGTGTTAGACAAAGCCACCAGCTCCTTTTTTTTTTCAGGTTGGCGTGTGACAGTGAGTACTGATTGCTGCTCCGACTTCCAGATGTGGCTATCGTGAGTTTCACCCCCTGGAGGCTGTGGCTGGATGTTGTGGTGTCCTGGGTGATGTTCCCCCTTGCTCTCTCATCCCCGGCTGGTATCGCTTTGCTTCCAGGATCAGTTCTGTTCGCCATGTCTCTGCATTATTTTGCTTTTCTTATTGAGTTCACTTACTCACATCAAATCTCCAAGTGTTCAGTCTCTCAAGGGAAGTTTTAGACCTAGGGTCAGACACTCCCTTCCTAAAACTACTTCAATTAATTTCCTAATTCTAATCGTCAGTAGTGTTGATCACAATGTGGAAAAACAAAGGATCTTTCGGAGTTCGATAAAGGGTTTATTGTGTGTGCCCGTCTTGCTCGAGCAGAGATTTTGAAGAAAGGGAGAATTTTAAGCTGCCAAGGCTACCAAAACTGGCAAAGCATATATTATAAGCGATTTCTATAAATGAGCAAATGACAAAGTACGGCGAGAAAAACTGCACGAGAAACTGATGCAAAGGTTTCAATTCCAATTTCAATCACACTGTAAGCAGGGAGTTTTGCGCCCTCTCTTGAACTGCGCCCGGGACATCTGCCCCTGGCTGTCCCGTTCTAATTATGCATCTGCGGAAACCATTAATTTCTACGAAGAACCGGAAAGTTTCGTCTATATCAGAGTCAGGAACGCCGTAACTGGACACTGGGAAAAAAGTCATGTGATCCGACGAGTTGCGGTACATCTTGTTCTGTACCGACGATAGGCATAGAGTTTGGTGGGAACCCCATGAAGGAAAGCTTTCCTTGGAAACACGACTCAAAGTTTTGGAGGTGGTGTCATGATGTGAAGCACATTCTGTTGGTACAGAACGGGCCCCTTGATATAGCAGGAAGGTCGGATGTCTTCTGAGAATTATCTGAATATTGTTGCTGATCAAGTCCATCCTGCAGTGCTGACTTTTAATACAGCAGGTGACGGGTGTTTCATGGATGACAATGCTACTGTCCATTGAGCAAGATGTGTTCAGCAAGCATGACAGAGATTTCCCCATCAGGGGGACACCGGGACATTTCCCGGTAGACCACTCGAGAAATGGCCCACTTTCTCTCTTATCTCTTCTTTTTTTCTTCATTTCTTGGTTTTTTAGAACGAAGGAATAATTATTTTGATATTTCGTTAACTTCATTTGAGCTTTACATCTGCTTGAAAAGTAATTTCCTTAGAAGGAAACTTTTTTAGTTATCTATACGTTAGGCGTTTGCTCTGAAATGGTGTCGCGTCAATTCTTCGTCAGCGTCAGTTCGTCGACCACGACGATTCATCACGCGTCAATTCGTCTACTACGTCAGTTCGTCGCGGTCAAATTCGTCGCGTTTACAGATTTTGGTTACATACAAATCGCATGAAGAAAAACATACGATTTCGGTTGCCTTCCGCCGAGATCATATTTATAAGGTATGGACACCCAGACAGGTTGGTAACATTAATCTTTTTCTTTGGCACTAAAAATAAATTAATATGCATAGGCCTAAGCTGAGGCCTTTTTAACAGTTTTTATTCCATCGTGCTCATATTCATAAAGTTTAGACACCAAGTCAAGTTAGTATTATTGCGCATTTACTTAGGCATTAAATATTAATACCTTGGCCTAGGCCTTTTCAACAATTTTTATTCCATCGTGTTCATATTCATAAAGTATAGGCACCAAGTTAAGTTTGTATTATTGCACTTAGGCTTTAAATATTAATGCATAAGTCTAGGCCTAGCTCTTTTTAACAGTTTTTATTCGATTGTGCTCATGTTCATGAGATTTAAACACAAGGCCTAGTTAGTATTATTGGGCCTTTTCTTAGGCATTAAATGTTAATACCTTGGCTTAGGCTTTTTTAATAGTTTTTATTCCATCTTGTTCATATCCATAAGGTTTTGACACCAAGACAAGTTAGTATTATTGCTCTTTTACTTAGGCATTAAATATGAATACATTAGCCTTAGCCTAGGCTTTTGTAACAGTTTTTATTCGATTGTGCTGATATTCATAAGGTGTAGACACAAGGTCAAATTAGTATTATGGCACTTTTACTTAGTCATTAAATATTAATACATAGGTCTAGGCCTAGCTCTTTTTAACAGTTTTTATTCGATTGTACTCACGTTCATAAGATTTAGACACAAGGTCCAGTTAGTATTATTGCGCCTTTACTTAGGCATTAAATATCAATACCTTGGCCTTGGCCTAGGCTTAGGCCTTTTTAGCAGTTTTATTCCGTCGTGCTCATATTTATAAGCTTTCCATCAAGTCAAGTTAGTAATATTGCGCTTTTACTTAAGAATAAATATTTCATATACTTGAACAAAATCTGTCAGAAAGGCCTGGACTAAAAATCTATTCATTAATATTTAATGCCTAAGTAAAAGCGAAATATTACTAACTGGGCTTCATGTCCGAACCTTACGAAAATGAGTACGACGAAATAAAATGTGTCAAAAAGGCCAAGGCCTATTTATTAATATTTAATGCCAAAGTAAAAGTGCAATAATACTAACCTGACTTGGTATCCAAACCTTATGAATACCAGCACAACGAAATGAAAACTGTTAAAAAGGCATAGGCCTAAGGCCTACTTATTAATATTTACTGCTTAAGTAAAAGCGCAATATTACTTAAATGACTTGGTATCTAAATCTTATGAATATGAGTACGATGGGATAAAAACTGTTAAAAAGGCCTAAGCCTAGGTCAAGGTATTAATATTTAATGTCTAAGTAAAAGCGCAATAATACTAACTATACTCGGGGCAAAGCTATCCTGGCAATGGGGCCAAAGCTACGGTGACCTTTTCACTCCCAGTATTACTCCGCACTAATGGTGTGAAATTAACCTTCACTCGGAAAACTTCTCCCACAAGCCCTCAGGGCTGGCTGTCTGTCACCGTGATCCCTTACCAAACCCCTCTATTTTAACCCCCTTCCCACCGCCGCGCGCTTTGCAGACCGGTAGACAAGCAGTTTATTTCTCCCTCTCTTATCTTTTTTTTTTTTTTTTTGGAGATGTTACAGAACGTGTAACGTTTCTTTCTTTCTTACTTTTAAAATGAAATTATCTTTGCTAAACACGGGAAGCAGTCTTAAGTGGCCTAATTTTGTTTTCACATATTTTTCCATTTTTTTTATATATTTCATATATTTATACTTATTGCTTGAAGATTACCAACTGCGGGATTTAATTAAAAGTAATTTTACCATGTCATCAGTTATGCGTAAAATTTCGTTCTTTCAAAAATTTTGCCTTGATTAGATTTTTTTTTTTATAACAGACATCCGTTAAATGTGTATGCATTTTTAACTACCCCGTGTTTCCATAAGTACTGGACAAGAGCCCGTCTCTGTGGTAAATGATATTTTAGGGTTCACTGTAAACTGCCACACATCTTTCAGCAACTTGGAAAATTGCCACACATTGGAAAATTGCCACACATTGGAAAATTGCCACATGTTTTTCATTGATGGGCCGGGCACAAATTGCTGTTCCTCCGAGGAACACTTTGAATGTGTGGCAGTTTTCCAAGTTTCCGAATTATGTGTGGCTGGGGAAGGAACTCTTTCATTTGTCTGAATTTTCATGCCGGTTCATGCGCGTTTAAGGCAACTGCGCACAAAAGTTCAAAAGGAAAAGATGGCCGTTTCTTGGCCTATATTGAGAACTGAATTGGGAACTCCAAACTAATTTCGAGAAAACGTTCTATGTAAGCCAAGCGAGAATTGTATTTTAATTTGAAGAAATAAATTGCCAATGGATCTGAGGTACTTCAGTACTAAATTCAACCTTCATTCTCGCAATGGTGCGACTTGAAACGCCAGTGAGTTCTGCCGTAAGAACTGTTAATTCATTTGATTTATTCGGCGAATGTTTTTCCATCAATTTAGTGAAAACATTCATAACGATCACCTTAGCAGAGCTTCGTAGTGATTTCCCACGTTTATGCGGCTGAAATACACTCGAGTGACCGGCAGATGCCATTCGAAAAAACCGAAAAGACAGAAGAGTGTTTTAAAACAACAATCAAGAAGGAGAAACGCGAAATGCCCTCGGAAACACTTTTTTCGCCCTCATCCTTCCACTAATGACCCCCCCCCCCCCCCACAGCAATAAATATCCCCTGGGTTGACAGCTTAACTCTGACCCAAACAAGAATGCTGTGACAGAGAACCATCAGTGACGTCACCAAAGCACGAATATCTGTATTTTTTAGAAATGCCGCTGAAACTGAGATCTGAATTTTTTAAATGCACACACACACACAACGTATTGAACATCTGTGTCATTTCTAAGTGCCAGTTGAAGCTGGAGTACGAGCTTTTAGACCGGAACTATTTTATGCAGTGGAAGTATACACTCTGTAGCCTTCCTTCCAATGACAGGTTAAGTTTGCCCCGAGTATAGACTTAGTGTCTAAACTTTATGAATCTGAGCACGATGGAATAAAAACTTTTAAAAAGGCCCTAAGCTTAGGCCTAGGCATAGTAATTTATTTTTGGTGCCAAAGAAAAAGCGTAATATTACTAATCTGAAAGGATGTCCAAACCTTATAAATATGATTACGGCGGAAGACAACCAAAATCGTACGTTTTCCTGCAGCGATTAGTATGTAATCAAAATTTGTAAACGCGACGAATTTGACGCGCGATGAATTGACGTAGTCAACGAATTGACGCGCGATGAATTGACGTAGTCAACGAATTGACGCGCGATGAATTGACGTAGTCGACGAATTGACGCGCGATGAATTGACGCGCGACGAATCGTCGTAGTCGACGGATTGACGTATTACCCTCTGAAATAACATAGCAAAATTCTTTCAACTTGTGTGAAAAAAGTGACGCCGGACCAAGCACGCTCTTAAGAATTAGTTAAGTCGAAGCTAACTAAATAAAACATATTTCGTTAGACTTCAAGCCTAGGATTATTAGTCGGCTGTACCCTCCTTCTATTTTAGTAGCCATTGCGATGCCACCTAATCCCCACTTCCTTGTGAACAGAGCACAAGGCGATTCTCCCGCAGAGATATTTCGAAATCAGTGTCCCACCCACATGCATCTTAAAAGAAGCAACGACTTACTAGTACTGGTTCGTAGATCAAAATAACGGCTAGCCTTTAAAAATTTGTCTGCTCAAGGAGAAGGTACCAATACCATTGTGCTGTAAGCGATCCGTGACCAAAGAAATGCACAAATCAATTGCATAGGAAAATTGCTATGTGGCTCATGCACATATACACATTTCATATTTCAGAATGATCTTCATGCTGATTTAGCTGGAAATGGGGTATACAAAAGGATCGTGATATTTTTTGTCAAAACTGAAATTTTGAAAGAAAACTAATTATTTCCAATTTCAAAAATCCACCCATAGCGTCGTTTAATCCTACATTCAATCATAAGCGGATTTTTAACACTCGATCACCGTTAAATTGTTAAAAATTTTTCAAGACTGAATTCGTTTCACAATGTATGTTTCAACAGTTCCCTTTGATGATTATGTCCTGACCTTTGACCCCACTTTACCCATTTTGAATAGGGTTCGTCCCCAGGCGGTCTCCTACCACATAGTAAACTTTCATTGAAATCGAACCATATTTACGCAAGTTATGACGCATAAGGGCAATGGAATGTTTCCGCTCCTACGTCGTGACCTTTGACCCCATTTGTCCCATTTTCAATAGGGTTTGTCCTCGGGTGGTCCCTACCACATACTAAAATTTCATCGAAATCGACCCATTTTTACGCCAGTTATCGTGCGGACAGACGGACAAAACTGGAGCATATACGCTTCTCCAACCTACGATTGGAAAGCGTAAAAAAGGGAATACTTCTGGTCCTTTCTCTCATAAGAAAGCATAGGTCAGTGGCGGCTTTTCGGGTGAAGTAGATGAAGTGCCTCTTCACCTATTTTACTTAAAATAAAGTTTCATTCAGTAATTTGTATAATATATTCTTTTTTGCTTCTATTGAGTTACAAAATACTCAAAATTTTCATTAGATATCAATTCACATAGCGCGTTCAATACGGAAAACAAGTCTCATACTCAAAACAGTGCAAGTGAAGAGCCGAAATGAAAGCCCTTGGAAGTCTGCAGCTTTCGACCGAGTTGCCATGGTAACCGTGACGTCAACCTCCCCTATCTGGCGCGCAAATGAAGTGCTTTGACTTCAGCCGCCGAGGCTCTGCAGTTGGAGTCGCGACTTTAGAAGGAGATCACGGTGAAACGGGGCGGATTACCCAAGGTACCTTGCAATCCACTAGAGCTTTTTCCTTGCGGTGTTGTGGTACATGCTTTCCGAAATGGATTTGTTTTTTCGTACTTTGTGTTTATTTGTCAAACAGTTTAGCTGTTACTGTAGTTTCGTGTACAGTTTAACTGTTACTGTAGTTTCGTGTACAGTTTAACTGTTACTGTAGTTTCGTGTACAGTTTAACTGCTAGTGATAGTTTTAATTTTTAGTATGTATCCTGTGAACGACATTGGAATTCATTACAAACTCCATTTAATAGGTGCAAAGATGAAGATAAAAGAGACATTTTACTTCAAGGACGACCGCCGGATTCACTGACAATTGTTGCCAAAACAGAAATCAAGAAGAGCGGAAAATCTTACAATATTAATTTTAAAAATTGTTGGTTTACTGAGTATAAATGGCTTTGTAGTACTGTGTTACAAAACTTATTTTGTTGGCCCTGTTTACTTTTTAGTAATAAACATTCGGCGTGGAATAAAGACGGATTCTCAGATTTATTAAATATAACACGCTCACTTCAAAAACATGGTGATTCTAGCGAAAACCTAAAATGCCAGTTAATGCTACAGAATTTTGAAAAAAATCAGAACACCATTGCCAATGCCCTGAGGGAGAATGCTAGGCTTTTGAAAATGCATTTAAACGAAAACGTTTGTTTAGACTTTTCCTGCAGACGGTGATTGATGCAGTATCATATTTGAGCAAACAAGAACTAGAATTCCGTGCGCATGACGAAAGCATGGATTAGGTAAATCGTGGAAATTTCAGGGAATTATTTTCATTGTTGATATCAAGAAGTCCTTTAGAAATTCAAAATCAATACGAAAAGATAAAAAATGTCTTCACAGGTGACTCAAAAACTATTCAAAATGAATTAATTGAATGTATTTCTGAATATATAAACAATCACGGTAAAAATGAAATAAATGAAGTTCAATGCTTTTCTGTTAAAGTAGATGACACCATAGACATAAATCAAACTTCTCAGTGATCTTTAATAATAAGATTTGTTGATTTGGAAGGTATATTTGCTGAGCGATTTTTGGGTTTCCACGACGTGAATGGAGATCGAGCGTCAGAAGCTTTATACAAAATGCTAGACAAAATTTTAGAACAGTTTGATTATCAACACAAATTAATAGGACAATGTTACGATGGGGCAAGTGTAATGTCTGGACAGTTGAATGGACTCCAGAAAGAAAATCAAGGATGAAGCTTCGCAAGCTGTTTTTGTTCATTTCTTAGCGATCTTGTATTACATGAATCTTGTGTTAATTTGAATCTTGTATTACAGCAGAGTTTTTCTAAAATTTCTAAGTGTCGTTTACTTTATGCAAGTCTCGGTGGAATTCCTTCGTTTTTTCACCACTCAGTAAAGCGATCTTATACACTCACATCTACAACCGCAAGACGCATTCCAACCACAGCAGAAACTCGATGGTCCTTCACTTCGAAGTTAGTAAGTGTAATTGTTGAAGATTGGGATAAATTGAAGGAAGAATTCTAATTTCTGACAAATAGTGAACAATCAGACAAAAATTCAATTCAGCTTGCCAAGGGGTTTTTAAATGATATGGACACTTCTGAATTTACAATTTTGGCAATAGTGTTTAATGAAACCGATCTATTATTCGAAATTTTGCAGAAAAAATCATTAGACATAAAGTACTGTGTAACTCAAATTAAAAAAAAACCTCGTGAAATTTTGAGTCATAAGAGGAATTATGAAGTATTTGAAACACTGTTTGGAAAAGATAGCAAAATCACAGAAATAAGCAGATCTAAAGAGGAATATGCTGCTCTTACATAAGAAGCAATTTTTCAAAATTATAAACAATTGTATTTTGAAATTTTAGACCACATTTTTATGGAAAAGGATATATGATTTCAAGACTGAAAAGCTTCAATTTCTTTGTCTTGCTGACACAAACAAATTCGAACAATTTAATTCATGCCTTCCCTCACACTTTTGAAAATCTACAATATTTTTACGGAAAAAATATTTTCTAAACTCCAGCGCCTTAAAAACGAACTGAGTCTTGTATATGCCAACGAAAAATTAAGGAATATATCCAAGGGTGGATTGGCGGTCGCAAATCCGCCCAAGGGCCCGGGAAAATGTTTGCAAATGGGCCCGTTCAGTTGTAGTTCTGCAGTACTATTGTATCACAACTGAAAATCACTTTTTTTTAATTTAAGAAACAAAGCAAACAGTACAGTTGCTCTGGAAACAGTGGCAATCATAGTACTGGGGGGGGAGTAAAAAGTACTCCCGTCATCCTTAAATTGAAGTGGATGTTGCGGAAACATTTTCATCGGCCCATGCCAAGATTTTACAGCAGAAAAATTGAACTGCAATTTTTCTGTTGTGGAAAATCACAGTTAGAAATTTCAAGATATTTAAATATCGTGGCAAACTCACTTAATCGACGGGGAGAAAGCGAATAACCATGGTTTAAATCACTAGTTTAGTTAGTTATGTATGTAATTGTGCGGGAGAAGCTCCTAATTTTGGACACACTCAATATTTATATTTGTTTAAAAATTTCTTTTAAGAACGCTGCGGTTAGAACATTACATTTTTTTCAATTGCTAAAAATAGCCTTTTTGTGTTTGACAGATCGTAAAATAATCTTAATTTTCACACCTTTCAGCTTCCAGTTCTTAAATTTTCAACGAAGTGGGCTGAAATTCCAGCAAATATTTGAGAAAGAGAGAGAGAGAAAACTGCTACTACCAAAATTTTGTTGGAGTCGTATAAAAAATCCTTTTGTATAAGAGATGATTTTTAAATTTAAATAAATGAAACAAATACAGAACTTTTACATTGTAAAATTTTCTATTTGTACTGCAATTTTTGTAAATTTTCTAATGTGGACAATCACAGTTAGAAATTTAAAGATTTTTAAATATCGTGGAGAACATATTCTTCATTTAGTGATCATATAATTGTATGTGTTTCAATCACAAAACGTGCTTTTATGCTGCGGTTATGTATTGTAAAGACACCTTACTAAATAACGTAAGCAAAACATTTTGCAACTACATGTTGAAATGATATCTCCGTAAATACTTTCATCTGCAGCATTTGTCAGTTTATCACAAGGAATGTAGCCTGCGTAGGTTGAGCATTTCAGGGGAAGGGATCGTATATTAACACCCCCGCAAATAATTTTTCAGTTATTTAAAAATAAGTTCTTGATATTATTGGCTTTCACTCTGAATTCTGTGTTGTCATATGGTGGATAGTACGTCCCATAATGACCGCCAACCCCGGTGGCGCAGTGGTCTAAGCGATGGTCTCTGATCATTCGTCCAAAAAGGGTCCGGGTTCGGATCCCGGTGAGGCATGGATGTCGTGTTTGTCTTACGGCACTGGCTCTCTCCCTTCCCTGGAACCAGTGGTCCTAAATTAGGGACGGGCGACTGCTTATAGCCCATTGAGTTGCTCACGGTGGTCGTTAAACCTCCAATAAAATAAAAATAATAATAATGACCATTATCTAGCACTGTTCTGCAAATTTATCAAACATGGGTGAGTATTTTCACTACTTTAAATAAAGTAGTGAAATTTTTTTAGCCCTGTTAAGCCCCCACTCCAATGCTGTTAACATACGTTGATTGTTGTGCCTCCCGATTTTTCCTGATGCCGGGCCCCTCTAAACATTTCAGGGTGAAATGAATGGTCAAAGAAACTATAGAAATAAATAGACATCCCGTCCCCACTCGGTAGTTGAGAAAGACATCGGTTAATTTCACGGGGAGGAGAGAGTGGAAGTTTGGAATAGGAGATTTTTTTAATGCCTAAACAAATTAATCATAGTTTTCCGGCTCGTCCGGTCCCGGGCTTTATTTTGCAATATAAAATTCGGGCTCGGGCAGGCTAGGGCTGACATACTTCGGGCTCGGGCACGCTCTTAAAATTGAGCCCGAGGTCAAATCTTATGAGCACAGCACTAATGCCTCTTACAACCAACGGGAGTAAAATCAACTACTCCCTCTCACTTCCTTGGGGAATATATAGAGCATCTTGTACATACACACCCGCCACCCCGCAACGTACGGTACATAAGTTCTCGTTCCTCAGCTACTAAGTGAACCTAGAAGTTCACAAACACACATGGCCCATCTATTGTAGTTGGGCATGGGGATATTTTTCCCTCGCCCAACTACAATAGATGGGCTGGCGAGGGATTTTTTCCCTAATTCAAATAGTTTTTTTATCCCACTTGTTATAATTACATTATGTGTATGCGTAGGTCGACTCAAGAACTTCTTTGAGTGCTTCATGAAGATAAACACATTTTTACAGAAACTTATAAATTGGTTGCCCTCATTTTATCTATTCCATCTACAAGTGTGTCAGTGGAAAGAAGTTTTTCTTGCCTTAAAATAATACAAACTTACTGAATAAACACCAATTTTCAAGATAGACTTGCTTCTTTGGCAAATATTTCTATTCAGAAAGATATTTTATTGATGCTCACGAAAAAACAACCATTCTATGACGACATAATCGACAAATTTGCTCTTTGAAAGAAAGAAGAATTGATTTAATATACAAAAAATAGGTCAGTTCTCATATAAAGATTTTCATTTAAGACTGTAGATATCTTTTCATATTGCTCTTGCAGCTCTTCGCCTATTTTTCCAACCACGAGCCGCCATTGGCATAGATTGTGTCCAGTCACAGCCCACATGTTGGTAGCACCATCTAGTGACAAGTTACATTAACGGACGATTCTTTTAGCAGAGTAACATCATGATCAAATAGTTATATCCAAGGAGGTTAGAATAAGAAATCTGGAGATGCCCTTGTTAATGGAGCCTGTGCCACTTCGCGTGAAGCCTATAACTGCGAGTGATGGCTGCCAAAGTGTGGGAAAGCAGATGGTTTTTAAGGATATTGCAATGTATTTTGTGTTGGCAGAATCACGTTCTTTCGTCGTAGATGTTTCCAATTTTGCATTGTAACTTGCTGCCGATGTGTAAGAAAATCTGCATTTATAAAATTCTTAATTATTTTGAGACTCCTTCCCATTTTTACTTTAAATTGAATTACATGAACGTTAGTGCTAATTCAAAACAAAACATAACGTTAAAATTGAAAATTTCTCTCGTGTATGAAGTATAATTCATTCCGGTTTGCTTTCAACACGATTTCTGCGAAAATAAACCTCGAAATTCAAAAATACACACAGTTGAAACGACGTGGATATCATGTAAACAGTGCCAAATTCTCACACCTTGCGGCTTCACGGTTAAGAGACTGAGGTCATTTCCAGAAGAATTTTTCTAACCTCCTTGGTATAACCGAGGAGGTTACAATAACACTTCTGGAGATGCCCTGAGTATCTTAACCGTGAAGCCTCAAGGTGTGGGAATTTAACGTTGTTTACTTGCTACCTATGAAATTTAAACTGTGTGTATTTTGGAATTAAGTGGCTTTTGGTTGCAGAAACCGTATTAATATCGAACCGGAATAAATTACATTTCTTGCACGAGTGAAGTTTTCAATTTTAAAGTTATGTTTCGTTTAGAATTCACACTGACGCTAATGTATTTCCATTTAAAATAAAAATGGGAAGGAGCCTCAAAATAGCTAAGAATTTTATAAATTCAGCATTTTCTCACACATCGGAAACAAGTTACGATGCAAAATTGGAAACATTTGTGACGAAAGAAGGCGATTGGGCCTACACAAAATGCAGTGCAATAGCCTAGAAAACCATCAGCTTTCCCACGCCTTGACGGCCGTCGCTCGCGGTTATATGCTTCGCGCAAAGTGGCACTGCTTCATTAACAAGGGCATCTCCAGATATATTATTCTAACCTCTTAGGTTATACCACCTCACTAACATTGACCGTGCAGCAGAATGTGGCATTCGGAGTAAGAAATTTCTACTAAACCGAACTGCATGAAAAGTCCGTAAATCTGAACAAATTAGTATGAAATGCACGAATTTTAGTGAATCGTGCTATAATGGGAAAATGTTCTTTAAAAATTTCCTTTACTTAGTAGACAATGTAAAGTTTTTGTTGGCGTGTCTTTGAATTGATTTCCCTTTGTCTAAAACAATAATACAATATCTTTTCCTGCAAGCTAAACCCAAGGAAACAGTGTGTGTCTAAGGAGTTTAAAATGAAACTTTTGGATATTCGAATATTAGTCTCCTTTTAAATTAAACATAAACGCTCTGTATTCCTATTATGATTAGGGTAAGGTTTCCAGACGTCCTCATTTTCTAGGGACAGTCCTCGATTTCACGCTTCGTCTTCAATTCCGTAAAAACGGATTGAGGCCGTCAAATGTCCTCAATTTTTTTTGTCCTCAATTTTTGAAATTTCCCAAAATAATTGAAATAGAAAAAATGTGCTGAACATATGTCGTAGAACTTAATTGATCAACCAAATGCAACCACATTTAACATCAATTACTTATTTAATTGCAAGAATATGGACTTATAAAGGTATGGAACTATGTTCTGAAGCTGATGAATTTTTCTTTTAATTAAGTTATAAATCATGCTATATTAACGAGAGACATGCCGAAGCATCGAACAAAGTCAACTCTGTAGTCGTGGTGTTATTTTGTTTTAACTGAAATATTTTGGGGATGGGGAATAAATCTCATTTTTTTCAGAATCCATTTTCTTGCAATTAAATAAATAATTGATTCCAAATTTGATTGCATTTGGTAGATTCCATTGAGAGTCCTACAACTTCTGTTCAGACATTTCTTGCATTAAACTGTTTCTTCAAGCGAAGTTATTGGACTTGAAATACTCCCTATGTATGATAATTTTCTGGTTTCAGATATGTTTTCTTGTACAGAATCACAACGAAATTTCAGTATAAAATCAAAATGTAGCTTTGTTTCTATGTGCTGTTCCCTATGAGCAACATTTAAAATTTATCAGAAGTAATATATCATGCCAAAGAGGTTAGAATAGATTAATTTGGAACTGGTGAAGTAAGCATGGCGTGACAAACTTGAAGCACTTTGAGCAGACGAATTTAATGCTCAAACGTCTCACCAACATGGCGGCAGAGACTGTGATTGGCTGCGACATACTCCCACACCTCACCAACAGGGCAGAAGAGGCTGTGATTGGCTGTGACGTCATGATCATGACGTTTCGGTGGCTTCATATTGATTACATAAGGAGAAAGGCTGACCCTTACTCCATTTATTCTAACCTCCTTGTATCCTGCGTGATAATACTTTATTGCTATTTTATACTTACTTCATATGAAATTTATCCTTTAGATTCATCATATGTTTTACCATGAAACTGGACAGGCCGCCCCGGTGGCGCAGTGGTCTAAGGCGCTGGCCTCTGATCATTCGTCCGTAAGGGGTTCGGGTTCGAATCCCGGTCAGGCATGGATGTTGTGTTTGTCTTACGGCACTGGCTCTCTCCCTTCCCTGGAACCAGTGACCCTAAATTAGGGACGGGCGACTGCTTATAGCCCATTGAGTTGCTCAAGGTGGTCGTTAAACCTCCAATCAAAAAAAAAAAAAATAGAAAAGAAAAGAAACTGGACAGTTTCGATACAGTTCCTAAAATTCTTTGCTAATCCTCGGCTTTACCGTAATGTATGAGACGTTGTCCTGAATTATCCTCGTTTTCAAACGAAATTGTTCTCGATTTTGCGTTGAATTTGAGGACAACTTGAAATTTTGTCCTCAGTTTCGTTCTCAAAAATCTGGTCACTTTAATTAGAGTAAATTATGTGCCCACAACTCCTGCATGTCCCCTCGTTAACTGTAACATTAAATATCTATTTTTCTAACTGTTAACTGTATGGAGAGTTGTATCAACTGACTATCATACACCGTACTCTACTGTAACAATTCTGCTCTCTGGTATGTTCTCAAGAAACTCAAGTGGACTAAATCACCTTTCTTGAGGTCCACAGTCCCACAGGTACAGATTTGCGAAAAGCTTTCAGCGAAGGGTGTAGGAGAAAGAAAGAACAAAAAGAAATTTGAATCCAAGCCTAATAGTTTGACTTACAAGAACCCAGCTTCTCAGACCGCGCATAACTTTTCATTACTTTACGGATTTAACACCGTTACTTTGTCTATCCTGCATATTCCATCTAAGTGGCAATGGCTGGCCTAGAATGTGACATCCATATTGCAAACAATCTTTTAGAACGCAAGACCTGCCTATTGGGAACCTCAACGAACTATAGGGGACGCTGCGCAAACGTAAACAAACTTCTCTAGTACGGGTAACGTCGCACGTGTTTCCATAAAATCGAATGTTAGAATGGCTGGTTTGTCGCTTTCAATCCTTGAAATAATGAAATTTGTGGACGCTTCCAAAAATTCAAGATGCATTAAAGAAGGGGAAGTGATTGTTAATGTAGGCCATATAATTTCTTGTGGAATTAAGAAGGACGATAGAAGAGAAATTCTCATAGTTTCGCACTGCATTCAGTCCACGGCAATAACGTCGTCGCCTCACTCCATCAACGGTGTTTTAGATACAAGTAACGGTGAAATTTCTATAAAGTCATTTGAGTGCTCTTGTAAAGCGGGCAGAAGTGGAACGTGTAAGCACTGTGTAGCAGTAATGCTTTACTGCAACAGGTAATTTTTATTTTTACATTTTCAGGCAAGTGATATAGTAATACCGACAGGGGTGTTCTAATCCGGATTACTATTAAAAGCTGACATTTCGTTTCACAGGACCCATTTTCAATACTGTCAACAATAACATTTGTAATTTTTGAACATTCTGTTCCTAAAAGTGTTTGTGAATTGGTAATTGTTGATCATCATTGGGTTCTGCGTTTTTGAACCGATGACTGTTGACAGAACATTGCAAATCTTGTTCCATAATAAAGTTTAAATTTATACGGATAACAGCAATTATTTGTTTTCAAGATTATGTAGAAATGCGGATTTTTTAATTACTACTATACAATAAAAACATGCTGCCTTGTTTATTATTCATTCAAAGACGTTACTAGGTTAGTAGCATTTCACTGGAAGGATTTCAAACGCAAGGCACAAACGTTTATACTAACTTGTGAAAAACATAGCCCAAACCTTGGGAACGACATTCTGGGACACAACAATATGATTTGTTCTTCTTCACGGAATTCTCCATTATACAACTCTCTAATTCCAGAATGAATGCAAAAATACACCAAACTACGACAACTGAACGTAATGAGTGATCTACCAACAGCCAAGTATTGAGCCAAAAACGTTACCCGTACTACAGTAATTTTTCCTTTTGCCGCTAGAGAGAGAGCAGACCGCTGAGATTGCCATGGCCCATGGAGCTGACCTGACCTCACGCGAGAAAAAACCCTATCGATATAAGAGAATCCGGAACCGGAAATCACGGTCGGAAAGAAGCTTCTGCTTATAATATTGTGAGCCCATATATCTTGAGAAACATATTGTTGTTTGTTAAGGTAAGGAAAAACTGTTGTTTACGAATAGTTTTTCTGAACATGCAGATTACATAATACTAATGTATTTGTCACATTATAGGATTTGCTTTTATTGTAATATTTGTAATGTCACTCTTACGTGGTTTGTGACAACGTGGAAGTTGACATTATAATTATAGATCTTTCAGACTTTCCTATTTGCTTTCCCTTTTTTTAAACATTCAGATTTCTTTTTATGCAGTTACCTATTTAAGATCTGATGTTCAATTCTGGAAAAAACAATATTTGGTGTGTTTAAATTGGTATTCTATTTGTTCGAGATGGGTTCGGGTTCGAATCCCGGTAAGGCATGGATGTTGTGTTTGTCTTACGGCACTAGCTCTCTCCCTTCCCTAGAACAAGTGGCTCTAAATTATGGACGGGCGACTTCTTATAGCCCTCTAAATTGCCCGCGGCGGCCGTTAAACCTCCAATTAAAAAAAGAAAAAGGCATTGAAAGCATATAAAACACGGTATTTTCAGGTGCTTTAAACTTAGTGTCATAAATGTGTCATAAATAGTGTCATATCGACAACATATATAGAAGTATATCTTTGTTGAAGTGTAGTAACGGCTGGATCAAATGATTTCATACACAATAAATGTAAAGTAGAGCATCTATGTATCTACAGGAAATAATAATGTAAAGGAATTTTCGTACCGTGTGTAATGTATGTAAGCCTGTAATCAAAGAATTTTTTTCGGGATGGGGGAGAGCTTTAAAGCAGTGTGAGTAAAATAATAAAATTCGTAAAATTGAATTATTGTACTTTTGTTTCAGAGAGAACAGGACAGCAGTAGATATGGAACCTCCACAGTGACTTATTATAAATCATTTGTAATATCAAAATCTGGATGACAAAACATATTTGTTCATGCATATAAGTATTATGTGATTTATAAATAGCAAATTTTTGTGAAATGTGTTCATAAGTCTAGTCAGAAAGCAGAAATTCTGTAAAATAATAACTGTTTCTGAGATCTGTGAACGAGGATATGTATCTTGAAGATGCTGTGATCTATGGTTCCAATACGTTAATGATGTCTTGATGTGTGTTTACAATACGAGGGGATGCTGATAAGTTCTCTGCCTCACCATGAAGGAAATGGGCTAGAGCCATGAAACTTACAGACTATTCCACATATTTAACCCGAAGTTCAACATACTTGCACAGCATTTTTGGAGTTTCTTTAACCCTTCCAAAAAGAATTCGGAAGTCTGATCACTCAAATACTGCTCTGCTGCTATCACCTCCGAATCGTTTAAAAAATGCTTCCCTTTCAAACTTTTTTAAGGTTTGGGAACAGGAAGTAGTCAGATGGTGAGTAGAGTGGATGGTCTATGCACTTAAACCCCAGATTCCTCAAAACATCCATTGTTTTGCCAGCCTTGTGAGTCAGTGCATTGTCCTGCAAAAAGAGATGACAAAACATTTCTGCAGTTTTCCTTGCCTTTTTCCTTTCAAAGCCTCCATTAATTGGCACAGCAAGTTGGAATAGTATTCAGTATTTATTGTTTGGCCCTTTGGGAGATAGTCAGTCAGTAAAATGCCTTCCGACTCCCCCTTCTCCCTAAACTTTGCCATGACCTTTCCTGCAGACCTTTCTGTCTTGAATTTCTTTGGCCATGGAGAACCAGAGTGCCGCCACTGCAGGGACTGTTGTTTCATCTCTGGATCGCAGTGATGTAACCACGTTTCATCAAGAGTGACAAGTCTGCAAAAATTATCACCAGATCACTCAAAATGCTGTAAAACTGATTTGGAAGTGTCCACTTGTTTTCTTTTCTCATTAACATTCAAACCTTTGGGCCCTCACTTCACTGACATCTTCTGCATATCTAAGTGCTCATGAATTATGGACCTAACACACTTCCTGGATATCTCCAGTGTCTCAGCTATTGTTTTAGCCAAGATTTGCTGATCTGACAAAATCAAGTCATGAACATGATCGATAATTTTGGGTGTTGTCACTGTTGAAGGCCTCCCAGATCTTGCTGCATCTTTGGTCTCAAAGTCTCCACCCTGAAAGTTGGCACACCATTTTTACACAGTGGAATATGAAGGTCACTTGCCACTTAATGTTTGTGTCATACACTCATAGATTTACTTTGCAGTTTTCTTCTGCAGGAACAGAAATTCCACATTAGGAAATTCAACACTTTGCATTGACATGATTTAGTTCAGGACGTCAAACATCTGAAAAGAAAAAGAAAAAAGAGCTATTGGTCTGAAAGTTGGCACTTCACTTTATAATACAAAAGAACATTCTTTCGAGCTGCAGTGACAAAATAATGCTACAATTACCAGAAGTGGGTTAGGCCAAGAACTTTCCTGCATCCCCTCGTACGGTAATGATGCCTTGATCTATGGTTGCAGTATGTTCATATTGCTTGGATTAATAGTTACATTATCTTGATGATGCCTTAATTCATAGAGTATATCGAAACTGCTTGGTCCATGGTTAGTGAATTTTTATGAAGCATAGTTAGACTAAAATTGGTAGTTTTCAAGTTTAAACATTTGTTTTAAAGTTTGTGCTAAAAGGAATTTCCAAATTATTGGCATTGGGATAAAAGTTTTACCCAAGCTGTAGTTGTCAAGGTTAAGGAAGATTTCCAAAACTGAAATGGTAATGCACTATGGCTTTTGTATGTATGAAAAGGGATATGTTTTTGTACGTTTCAGTTTGATTTGTCAAAAAGCGTCTTAAAAAAAGAGAATTGAAATGAGGGGTTTCTTCTTTCATTTTGATCCTTTCTCTCATTATATTATGAGTTTGAATTTCAAAAATGTGGAATTATTCAATGAAATCAAAGTATTGATTAGTAAAGCATTCTGTATTCCTCATTCTTTCTAAAATAATAATAATAATAATAAGCTTATAATTGCAACTAACAGTTTTCCAATCAGCAGCAGTATACCAATGAGTAGTGGCACCCATATGAGTACTTTTAGGGGGAGGGGGTAAAAAATTCCTTACTTCCTTCAAGGCTGTCAAACATTTTAGTAAATGTACAAGATACTAAAATACAACAAAAATAAAAAGTTTGATAATTGCAATCAATCATTAATATCTTATTATTTTTAAAAATGCTTTAAGAAAAGGTTTCATCTATTTTAGTGTTTTAAATTTATCAAAAATTTGGCTATGCCAATGGCTGGGGGGATGAGCCCCCCTCCATGGGTGCCCTTGCCTATGGGGGTTTCTCCTTCTCTATACAAACTTTAGTGTGGTAACTGCCAAAATCAAAATATTTCTGAGAACTGAATAATTATGGCTACAGAGAGAGAGAGAGAAAGAGTTTATAATCATTTTTTGATTATGTTGTGCTCCATCATAGATCACCTGTTGATTTTTTAATCTGTCATACTGCACCAGCTATCTCCCATCCCTAGAACCAGTGGTCCTAAATTAGGATGGATGACTGCTTATGGCCCTTAGTATTGCTCAAGGTTACCCCAAAACAAAAAGAGCTATTGTATTACCCCTGCACCTTGTTCCTTTTATTCTTTTTCTTTTCATTTACTAGTAGTATGTAAGTATTATTACCACTTAATATGACTATGAAATTGGAATAGACAGTTTTGTCAGTACTGGATTACAAATTATAAATTAAAAAAAAAAAAGTGAGGATATGCACAGTATGTAGACACTATAATCACAATGTCTTTCTTCATGAAAACTGGTTCTGCTAAGGTTTTCTTTCCAGCAACTTTTTTCGTAATTTCACAGAAGTGAAATTTTCCACTAAAATTATTGCTGTACCAGTGGCGCAGTGGTCTCAGTGCTGGTTTGTGACCATCTGAGATGGGTCCAGGTTCAAACCCCAGTAAGCATGGATGCTGCATTTGTCTTACTGCACTGGCTCTCTCCCTTCCCTGGAACCAGTGGCTTTAAATTAGGAACAGGCGACTGCTTATAGCCCACTGAGTTGCTCATGGTGGTCATTAAACCTCCAATTAAAAAAATGATCTCATGGCTTAAATTATTGTAATTTTGTCCCCTCTAGTTGCATGATTGGGGAAAATAAGAGGTAGTGATAAAATTTAGTGCTTATGGGAGTCTTTAGTGTATGTGTGTCTTTAATTTTGATCATTATTATGTGTAAGATTTCTAAAATCAAAATACTTATTATTATTATTTTTTTTCAATCTCATAGGTTCTAGTGTTTATCTTTCCCTTTCCACAGTTGACTTCTGGTGTGCTGGTATATATTCAAGATGTCTCAAAATGTAAGTTTCTTCATTCTTTTCAATTAAAGTATTTTCTTGCATATAATATTCAGTAACTGCGATAGTGGTTTTGATGCAATTTTCTGTGTAAAATGCATGTAGGCATTTGTGTGTGTGTGTGTGTGTGCTATTTGTATAGCATGTGATAAATTTGCTAACCTGGCATAAGCTGAAAGTTGTATTGCTTTGAATTTCAGTTAGAACTTAATTTTGGTTATGCAAGATTGCTGCCCTATGGACATAGACTTATCACTCTGTAGCCCAGTAAATACAGTTTGTTTTTCTACTATTATATTTTTGTTTGAATTTTTTTTTTTTAGTTTCTTGACCACAGCATAAATTTAACAGTGTATTTGAGAAAATTAGTCTCTGATTAAGGGGCAAAAAATTCTTATTCTTTCTACTTCTTTCTTTCTTCAAAAAAATTCTTATTCTCTCATATGTTTGTTCTCTTCAAATCAATAGTTTATCCTTCTGGCTGTGATTAAGTTAAATATTGGGTTGTGGAACAGTGGCACAGAAGAAAATTATGCTTGGGGGGAGGGATCTGTTTAAAAACAGGTACAACTATGTCTGATTAGCAGTAAATTTGTAAAAAAATTAAATGCATAAATCTTCATTTTATTTCTCAGAACTCAACTACAGAAGAAAAGAAAAATCATTCCATAAATTCTGATAATACAAATATAAATAATAACAAACAAACTCTGAATTACAGGGTGACATGATAAACTTTTGGTGCAGCCACCGCATGCTACCCCTTAGTGACATTGTTGCCTTCTGAATCTATCAAAAGAACTTTAATAGATTAATCATCATTACAACTAGCAATAGTGAAATGCAAAATATGGAAGAGGATTTATGAATGGAAAGTCTTTAAAAAGGTCGACATTAAACAGAGCAAAAACTAAATATATGAACAGTATGGAAAAGGATACACAAAAGATTTTGATAGAAGGAAAAGAAATCAAAAAATTTAAGTCAAGTAATCAGTTTTAAAGAAAGACAAGAAAAAGAAACCAATAGAAGAATCATCCAAGATAATAGAGCCTTTTGGGGACTTGAAGACTATTTAACCATTCAATCTTCCATTGTGTGCCGGTGGTCGTAGTGAGTGATGAGTTTGCCTCCTCGGGGCGCTCCGTGGTAACAATGGCACACACAACAGCAACTAGGGCCTCTGTGAATCTTGGAGAGGTGCAAGCTAGTTCTGTGGGACATTGGCGAAAAGACCCCAACTCACTGGGTTTTGTTCCAGAATCCTTAGATTGAATGACCAACTGGAACCCTCAGCTGTGGGCTAATCCCCCACACTGATGTACTTACCTGATTAAAAAGACAAAAAGAAATATTAAGAATGACTCAAGTGTGGGATATGGTGGACCTACCACACTTGCGAAGGACGGTCCACCACGGAATCGACCTGGACTTTCTAAACGGCGTATGAGAAAGCGAGCTCGGCTGAGTGAATGTAAGATTGGTGTATGGAATACTAGAGGTATAAATGGCAAGATGAGTGAGGTGATTGAGGAGATGAATAAGTATAGACTGGATGTGCTGTGTGTAAGTGAAACCAAAAAGAAGGAAATTGGGGTAGAAGAAGTGAATGGCACGGTGAGTGTGTGGTCTAGAGTATTGGATAATATGAGAGGACAGGCTGGTGTAGGTGTGATTTTAAGTGAAAAGATGAAGAACAACTTGATTCACTATAGTTGCATAAGTGTGAGAATTCTCTGGATTCGTTTGAAAGTGAAACTTCAGAGAATTGTAATTGTTGTAGTGTATGCTCCTTGTGACTCGGAACTTTCTGATAAGAAAGAAGATTTCTGGAATGAGCTAAAAGCTGTTTTGAGTCAGTTTGATGCTAAAGAAAAAGGTATAATAGCAGGGGATTTCAATGCTAGAGTAGGTGTGCAGAATGCAATTTCTGACAATGTTCTGGGTAAGTTTAATGATTCTTGTGTGAATGATAATGGTGAAAGATTAATTGAACTCTGCATTGAGAATGATTTGTGTGTATCTAATACATTTTTCAACCACAAGTATATACACACATATACTTGGGAAAATCGTACTCTTGGTCAAAAGAGTGTGATAGATTTTGTTGTTTATGATCAGCATTTGAAACACTTAGTTGTTGACACCCGTGTGATGAGAGGTGCGGATGTTGGTTCTGATCATTACTTGGTAGTGTCATGAGTGAAACTTAATATTGGTTGGAGGAAAAGGAATAGGAAGAGACCCAGGATAGAAAGAATAAAGGTTGATAGGCTCCTAGAAGATCATCAGCGGTATTCTGACTTACTCAGAGAACGACTGAAGAATCTGAAATCTTGTGAGAGGGATGTAGAAAAGAAGTGGGAATTTTTTTAAAGAACTGTGTTGTTACTGCTGCTAAAGAGGTCTGTGGCACCACAATAGTGGGTAACAATAGAAGTGATGCTTGGTGGAATAGTGAGATTGAAGAGGCAGTAAAGAAAAAGAAGGAAGCCTATTTGGGGATGTTGCAAGGTAGAGTCTCTGTGGATGAATATTGCTGTAAGAAGCGTGAAGCTGCTAAGCTGGTTTGCCACAGTAAGGCAAAAGATAGGAAGCAGAAAGTGGAAAGGCATGAACTGGCTTTTTGGAAAGATAGAAAGTCCTTCTGGAAGTACACGAGACTCAGGAAAAATAGGGGAAACAAAGTTGTAAGTTGTGAAGAATGAGATTGGGGAAATGATATGGGAGCCCAATGAGTTAAGTGACAGATGGGGCGAGTACTTCTGTGAGTTATTAGATCAGGAGAGCAAAAATGATTCTCAGACAGATGCAGATGATGTCACAATGAGGGATGAAAGCACAGGAGGGATCTCAAGAGAAGAAGTGTGTAAAGCTCTAAAATCTCTTCAGAATGGTAAGGCTCCAGGAGTTGATGGCATAACTGCAGAGATGTTGAAGTATGGTGGTGACTCTATAACTGACTGGTTAACTGAAATTTGCCAGTTGTGCTGGGAGTTAGGAATGGTCCCTCAGGATTGGAAGGATGCTATCATTGTTCCCTTATATAAGGGAAAAGGTGATCAGACTGAATGCAAGAACTATCATGGTATTAGCCTACTGAGTGTGCCAGGGAAAGTGTTTGGTAACGTTGTTACTGAAAAAGTATGGGGTCTTACATCAGAGAAAGTGTGGGATGTTCAGAGTGGTTTTATGCCTGGTAAAGGCTGCGCTAACCAGATTTTTGCATTATGCATGATGATTGAAAAGTATCTGGCTGTTGGGAAGAAAGTTTTTACTGCCTTCATAGATTTAGAGAAAGCTTTCGACCGAGTCAATAGGACACTTTTGTGGAAGGTATTGAATGAATATGGTGTTACTGGGAATCTACTTAATAGTGTAAAAGCCATTTATGCTGGTATTAGAGCTTTTGTACGAGTGAATAGTGTTTTATCAAAATGGTTTTCCATTGGTGCAGGAGTTAGACAAGGTTGTGTAATGTCACCATGGCTGTTTAATATATTTATGGACGCATGCATGCGTGAGGCCAAAATAGATAATAGCGGCTTATGTCTTGTTGATATCCGTGTGTGCAGATTGCTGTATGCTGATGACACTGTCCTGTTGGCAGAGAGCAAAAGTGGGTTGCAGAGTATGTTGACTCGGATGCACGAAGTTTGCATGAAATTCAAACTGAGTATAAATAAGAGAAAAACCAAAGTTATGGTGTTTGAGAGAGGAACGGGTAGCACTGAATGTAATGTAAGTATAAATGGCACTGTGATTGACCAGGTGAGTGAGTTTGTGTATTTAGGAAGCATGTTTGACAGAGAGAACAAGTTGGATGGTGAAATCAGTAGGCGAGTGAATTCTTCTTTGAAAGTCATAGCTGCTCTAGGAGGTTTCCACAGGAATGATGGGTTCTCTAGAGAGTCCCGCATGGCTGTGTATGAAACATTAATTGTTCCTACTCTGATGTATGGCAGTGAAACCTGGGTACTGCAGAAGAAACATAGGAGTTGTTTGTGTGCTGGAGAAATGCGTTATTTACGTGGGGTCTGTGGCAAGACACGATCTGATTGTGTGAGGAATGAAGATGTATTGCAGTTGTGTGATGTAAAGCAAAATGTTGTTAGCAAGGTGGAGACTAATATGCTTTGGTGGTTTGGCCATGTTGAAAGAATGAGTGATGAAATGCTTACTAAGAAAATATTTTCAGCCCAAGTGGCAGGAAGGAAAGGCAGAGGAAGGCCAAAGAAGACATGGGTGGATCAGATTCAGGAGTGTCTGCATGAGAAAAAGATTATGAGTATGAAGTATAAAATATCTTGTGTACGGCATGTAATGGATATCAGTGAAGCACGAGTTGTATGTCAAGATCGCTGCAAATGGCGAAGTTTGATACGACAACAATAAGTAAAAATATCTGGAAGTTTGTATTTCTTTTTGGAGCAAACCTCTGAATCTCAGAGAACAGCTTAGTGATATGTATGTATGTAATGTATCTTCCATTGTGTTTTTAAAAAAAATCTTCAATGTGTGCCCCATATTTAATGGCAGTAAAGCGTGTAGTATCACAGAATAACAATGTGAAAAAATAAGAGTATTGGTAAGAAAGTTAGAGAGAAGAATGTTGGGAATAACAAGAAGAGACAGTTAGAAATGTACTTATAAGAGAAAAAAACAGGAATAATAGATATTATAAAAATAATAAAAGAATCAAAGTGGAGATGGGCTGGATATGTCGGAAGACTGAAAGATGGACGCTATTAATAACAGAATGGCAACCGAGAGATGGAAAGAGGCGAAGGGGGCGCCAGAGAACACGATGGAGGGACGACCTTCAGAAATTTAGAGGTGCTAAATGGTGAACTGAAGCTAAGGATCGAGGAAGTTGGGGAAGACTGGGGAAGCCTATACCCTGCAGTGGGTGCCAACAGGCTGCAGGGTATAGTGCTTTTACTTGAATTCCCTGGCATAGCAGCTAGCCTGTGATACAAGCAACTGAATGTGATAAAATGTGTTCCATCTGATGATCAGAACTGAGGTAAATAGAAAGGCATATTACTTGTACAATTTAACTTGGTATTTAGCTCTGAATGACATAATGTAAGATTGTACATATAAAGATGATCTTCAGAATTTGCACTTTTAGCTTAAAACTAAATGGAGAGAAAGGAGCTAAAAATAGAAAAAGTAGCTACTTTTAAAAAAAGAGAAGTGTAGCTAGCCACTTTTTGTAATAAGTAGCTATAGCAAGCTACTTTTTCAAGAATGTAGTTTGTAGCAGTAGCTAGCTACACTATCTACCAACAAGTAATTGGACACCCCTGCAATCGACGATATCTGCAGTCTTGACTCACGTCATGGCCGCCGCCGTTAAATATCGTGTGGGAAACAACAACGCAACCAGTCGCATGCAAGATGCCATGCAGTTCGGAGCTCTCCGATTTCGAGAAAGGTGTAATCGTCGGGTATCACGGAAATGGCCGATCCATACGTGACATATCCAGCGAGTTGAAGTACCCAAAATCGACAGTGGCCTATGTGATTGGCAAGTAGAAGATGAGAGGTAACTGTCAGAATGTGCCCCGACCCAGCAGACCCACAAAACTGGGAGTTAGAGACCAACGGGTGCTGGCCAGAGAAATTCGGAAGAACCGCACCAAATCGATGGGCCACCATCCACGAGGAGTTTTCAACAGGCATCCGGGAGTGTTCTTTCGATGAATACCATCCGTAAGAAAGCCCATCTGTTCGGTTATCATGGACGTGCTGCCGCCCACAAGCCTTTGATCATCAAGTCCAATAGCTCTGCTCAGCTAACGTGGTGCAAAGAACGTCAACAGTGGACCGTTGAACAGTGGAAACAAGTTCTCTGGAGCGATGAATCAAGGTTCACCCTCTGTCGTTTGGGTGGCAGGGTCTGGGTTTGGCGTCTGCCTGGAGAATGCCTCCTGCCGGAATGTATTGTGCCAACTGTGAAGTTCGGCGGCGGTGGAATTATGCTATGGGGATGTTTCTCCTGGTATGGCACAAGACCCTGGGTCGCAATTCCTGGTAGACTCAATGCCAAGACCTACTGCACCATTTTGGATGACCATGCGCTTCCTACGTTGTGGCAGTTTTATGGGGTGGACCCATGTTACTTTCAGGATGACAATGCCACCTGTCATGTTGCGAGGTCCACCATGGCTTGGTATGGTGACAATGGGGTTAATCGAATGCACTGGCCTGCGCAGAGCCCGAACCTTAACCCTATCGAGCACCTCTGGGACGAGTTAAGGGGCACCCCAAAGTCCGAAATCGGTGAAAGACCTGCCTTCTCCAAGCCAAGTGGAAGAAAATACCGCTAGCCGTCGTACAACACCTGGTTGAGAGTATGCCCCGGAGGGTCGCAGCTGTAATCGCCGCTTGTGGAGGCTTCACCAACTATTGAAGGTGAATAAACTTTGTTTCCTTTGCTATCACAGGAGTCCAATTACTTGTTGGTAGATAGTATACTTTTAAAAAGTAGTTTTCCAATCGCTGGTGGTGCTTGAGGCTTCGAATCACTTCTTGATCAAAAGGTTGTAACACAGCCATTGAGTTTGGAGTCAAGAAGACAAGCTTGATGTTAGTGAGCTTTTTTTTTTTTTAATGTGAAGATGTGCTAGACAGATGTTTATATTATTATAAGCAATATTTTGTGATTTTACTCGTCCCACTCCCTAAAAAAAATGGAAATGTATCCGATGTCTTCCCATGCTTTCGTGTTGGACTTGTATGAAACAAGAAGGCTTTGCACATTTTTAAACACTGTTTTTTTTTTAGATTTCTTTATCACTAATAATTTTATAATTTTCTCTTGTATTTGCCAGGCATATTGGTACATAAAACACCCTTTTTTTTTTTTTTGGACAAACACAATCAGATACTTCTTTTGAAGTCCCCCCCCCTGTGCATTTATCACTTTAAAATTTTATGATCTCATTAGGAGTCATATTATGAAACATTCCTATTTCATACACATTATAAATGTTATTGCCACTGTATTGTTTTAGGAATACCTGGGTACAAGGGCACAATGTATTCAACCACGCTGACTATCCTTTCATATCCACTAATTTTTCTTTAGCGTAGGTATTGGTTGTGTTTTGAAAAGGGAGACCACCCACTGGAACATTAAAAGCCTTCGTAGCCAAGTTGAAACATGAATTTATTGGCTTGAAGTTTCATCATCAGCAAGGCAGAGTTCCGGTGAACAGGAAACCATTTCAACTGGGGCATAATAAAATATTTCTTTCGGGAGGGGGGGGGGGACCCAAAATGGGACTTTTTGGAATCTACCAAAACAAATATAAATTAATGAAAATAAAAAAAATTATAATAAGAAAAAATTGGGAAGCATTTTTTCAATGCAAGTTGCATTTTAATTAAAATAAATAAATAAATAAATAAATAAATAAATTAAACACTTTTGCCCGCCCCCTAAATATGCCTGCCCCTGCATTTCAAGGCACTTGATCCAATTGAACTTTCTCACATTTCTCCAATCCTTTATAATCAGTAACATTGCATTTTTAAAGCCTGCATCAATGTTTCTTAATGACACAGGGAAAACACTTAATGATTATTTTAAGTGAGATACATACACCCCTCCAACCATCTGCATTTCCATCAAATTAGGAAACAGACTGGTAATTACATTTGTATGAAGAATTCAAGGAAAAAGCTGAAAGAAAAAAAAATAAAGTCATGAGAAAAGCTGAAAAAAAAAAGAAAGTCGTTATAAAAATGCTTCTCCCAGAGCAAGGAACAGTTGGGGAAAAAATCATCAAAATGACGACAAATGTAAGTGAACAAGGAATTAGTTAGTAACTGTCAGTTGCTCTATATTTTGGCAATTCTGTATTTATTAAAATGTTTAAGTTCTGTGAATTCTGTTATTTTTCTTCTTAAGTATTGTTTAAAATAAAAACAAACCCTGAAATTTTAAGTATTAAATAGGGTTTCTAAGGAATATATTATTTCTCAGTTCTCAAATTTTTGGGCGTAAACTTACCCATCCGACTCAGCAGCTGTTGCCAGAGGCGCAAACTTCACGAAATCATTGGGAGTGGGAGTGGGGGGTGGGGTGTGGTAGTGGTAGCATGAAGAGATTAGACGTAGAAGGGGCTTAAAATGCAATGGGAATTGTTCATCAGCAAATGAATAAAGAAACAGAACTATTCTTTTGCTGAATATTAATATTTATTAAAATAAAATTCAACCTATGACTATAAAAATATTAAGAAAGATTTTTTTTTAAACATTTATAAAAAAAAATATGAGAAATCAGTGCAGTTACTCAAACAAAGAACAAGATGCACAAAAAATAAATAGATGAATAAAGGCTGTAGGGATTATACATTTCTGTATTTTTATTTATTTATTTAATTTTTGATAATTGTTTTTAAACATTTACCACGTATCACAAGAGCATGTCAAACACAATACGGGGCTGGAAATCAAGATTTTTATCAAATGAACAATGCTGAATATGTGAAAAAAAGTTTACTTATTTTGTTATTTATTAATTTTTTGGAAATAAATTGCTTTGACCTCATAAGGTGGAGCTTGGTCCATCTTATAAAGAATAATACATTTCTGAAAGGAAAGAAATGCATTTTTTGCAATTAGCACAACACACAATACACTGACATTTTTTCTATGTAAAAATATTTCAACTCATGCATTTCAAAAATGACATACACACACAAAAACAAAAACTTATTTTATTAAACCGGACGAAAAATATTGGGTGGGCACTACCCTCCCAGTAAAATTATTAGGGGGCAAGACTCACCTTGCCCCCTCCCTACAGTCAGCACCTATAGATGTTGCTGCTTCTGTGATATGGTTTAGTGCCTGAAAATTTGACAAGTGAAAAATAATATATTCATTAGAAACCCCATCTGATACTTAAAATTTATGAATAGTAACCTCTAGGAATAACCATGCAATCCTATATTACCTATATTTCTAAGAAGAAGAAAAAATAGTTTGTTTGAAATCTAAAATGAAGATATTTTAATGCAAAAATATAGTAACTTTGTTTCACTCCAGCAAGCTGTGATAATTGGTGTTGCTAGAACTCCTATTGGTTCTTTTCGTGGTTCTCTGGCACCTATTTCTGCTGTAAAATTAGGATCTATAGCAATCAAAGGAGCTGTTGAAAGAGCAGGTGAGAAAATTTTAATTTTAATTTCTGTAATTCCATAGACATTTTTAGTAAACCTTTGAAAAGTCTATGTACATGCCAAAGTGTGTGCTTATATTGCCATTTCCATGGATCAAATCTTTAAAGGTTGCAAAGTGTGTAGGTACATTGTAAGCCTCTTTATTTTTAGAAAATTTAATATAATTGCAATAAACTTTCCATATTCACGAATTTGTTTATACATGTGAAACATTTATTTAGTGTTCACAGACTAAAATTTGCTCATTCATAGTTCTGACCAAGGTTGCTAGGTCATTTTAGACAGACTTGCCATGAGAGATATATGAAGTAAACTTTTTCATTCGTAGTTCTGACCAAGTATTGCAAATAATTTTTGACAGACTTGCCATGACCATTATGAGATATATGTGAAGCAAATTTGCTCATTCATGGTTCTGACCAAGGCTTGCTAGATCATTTTAGACAGACTTACCATGACCATTATGAGAGATATATGAAGCAAATTTGCTCATTCATGGTCCTGACCATGGCTTTCTAGATCATTTTAGACAGACATGCCATGAGAGATATATGAAGCAAATTTGCTCATTCATGGTTCTGACCAAGGCTTGCAAATCATTTTAGACAGACTTGCCATGACCATTATGAGAGCTATGTGAAAGCAAGTTTTCATGTGGAGTACTCACTTGTGTTTACCCACCCTGATTTATGCTGGAGCACCCTAATGCTCACAGCATCTCTTGGCTCTCTCCTTGTGTCATTGTGAAACTGGTTTGTTAGTCATCAGCATTTGCTTCTTGTTACTTTACTGTTATAACATAACCTTTACTGTTATCATGCTGGTTTCTAAGCACAAAGAAATGGATGTGCTAGTGTTTGTAAAATTAAAGAAAGTGGAATGAGAACATGAGAAAATTGAATTGCTTAATAAATTGTTGGCTAGAACTTTTGCTCATTCATGGTTCCGACCAAGGCTTGCAAATCATTTTAGACAGACTTGCCATGACCATTATGAGAGATATGTGATACACAACTGATTCATTCCTGTGTTCAGCTCAGGAATGAATCAGTTGTGTGTTTGAGCAAAAAGAAAGGAGCTAAAGTGTAAGAATCCATTAAGGACCCTGTCCTTCAGATCTTTGAACAGGCCCATCATTGTAATTCCAACTCACCTACCATGCAATGTCTCAGTAATTTGCAAATTTGTAGTGACATCAGGCAGTATATTAAAAGTTCTGAAAGTTAACACCACAAATTCAGTTTACATTTTGAAGTGTCTGAAGCTTAATGTTCCATTCTCATGCCAAATCCATATGCGGACTTCTGTATGCACAATTATTTTTAGCGATGATTATATTTTTAATTGCAGTGGAAGTTGATCATACACTTTTCAGTTATGTGATTTTACTGATTATATAACCTGTGTCCAAAAAGTTCTAGGACTAACCACATAACTGACATAACAGTAGTAGGATGAAAGTATCATGTGTATGCCAGAAGACAGCAGTCCTTGGCCAATCAGCCAACAGCCGGAAACCAGTTTATACCAGTATTGACAGGTGGCAGATAGGCATTGACGGATTCATGGCAAATGTTCTCATCCCATTTCATTTTAGCCATGAAAGAGCAGAGAGTAAACATCCATTTTCGTTGAAAACTTGGTAAATCATCTACTGAAACTTGCAGAATGTTAAAGGAAGTGTATGGAGACAGCATTATCCTGCAGCAGAGTTTTTGAGTGGTATGCATGGTTTTGTGATGGGCGGGAATCCTTTGATGATGATCTGTGATTTGGGCTTCCCTCCAGTTGAAAAAGACTGAAGCTATCAGATCTTTGAACAGGCCCATCATTGTAATTCTAGAGGGAAGCCCAAATGAAATGATGAGAATGCAGGGTACCAATCTGGCATGAAGTTTTCATTTTCCCAGATCCTTACGTAGAATTTCATGATAGATAGCCTTACTGATGCCCACGGACTCAGCCAAAAATCTCACTGTAATTTAGCGATCTTTCTTTAACTGATTCTGCATCTCTTTGATTTTTTCTCCTGTCCACACACTGAAGTGATGCTCAGATCTCAGACCATCATCAAAGGATTCCTGCCCATCATGAAACCGTTCATACTGCATACCATTTGAAAACTCTGCTGCAGGGTAATGCTGTGTCTCCATACACTTATTTTAACATTCTGCAAGTTTCAGTAGCTGAACTACCAAGTTTCCAACAAAAATTAATGTTTATACTCTGCTCTTCTATGGCTAAAATGAAATGAGATGAGAATACTTGCTATGACTCCTTAATGGCCATCTGCCACATGTTGGTATCGATATAAACCATTTACCAGCTGTTCACTGATTGGCCAAGGGTTGCTGTCTTCTAGCATACACACGATATTTTTATCCCACTGTTATGTCAGTTATGTGGTCAGTCCTGGAACTTTTTGGATGTACGTTGTACATTTCTGTACCTGGGGCAGACAGTTATATATTTGTGCACACTCTTAATTTTACTTTGCAGTATTTAATTTTTCTCTCTTAAAAGATGTCTCCTTAAAGGGTGGTTCCTGTTGATAGCTTCAGTCTTTTTCAACTTTAGTTTTGTATTTGTGCCCTCATGTAATCTCACATTTCTGCTGATCAGTAAGGAGGCTGCCTTCATGAAGTTTTTGTACATCATTAAAATTCAGATCATTGTTCCTGTGATTGCACCTATTGTTGAGTTCTTTGTTATTGCAAATCTGTTTAAAGCAATATTTGTGCATTTTGGTTTTCAGCATCATTCCTTTCTCCGTACCTGGACTGCTTGTTGCAATTTCTTCTAAGGTTTCTTGACTCTAACCTCTTAATGGCATTTCAGAAAAAATGTTGATTGATCATTATTAACTGTTTTGCCACGTACACTGCCCTACCATTAATACCTGGACACTCTCCTATTGATGGTGAATTTGGTCCATGGTTGGTGATGTGCAGTAGTGTAACTACTATCCCTTCAGCTGGAGGGGGGAGGTAATGATTGCAGCTGCCAGTTACAGTTTCATGGGGAAAATCCAAACATTCACAAAAACAAACAAATAAATAATTAACCCAAAGATTCACATTTTCCTGTAAGATATGAGGGATAGTCTGAAAATAACTTTCCAGATGCGATATTTTCATAGTTGATGTAACGTTGGGGAAAATTATAATGTCCCCAGTTTACGGGGAACCTACTCTTTCACTGAGCCATGTTTGGTTTGCAGGGTCAATGCCGAGCATGCACAGGAGTAGGTGGAAGCAAGCGACCTCCGCACAGAGCGTGCTTTCATCATAAGAGAAGAAGTTGTGATGGCATTTAGTCATGTGTTACAGACTTGGACGAAAGCTGAAGTGATTTCTGTTGTCCAATACAAGTGGGAATGTGGCATGAGTGGTACAGAAGTCCACAAGAGACTTGTTGAGGTTAATGGTCTGGACGTGATGTCGGAGCAAATGGTGCGCAGATGGTGTCAGCAGTTTAGTGAAGGGTGTGAGAGTGTGTCAGACGAGCAACGACCAGGAAGGCCGTCGACGTCGACTACAGAAGGGAACGTCGAACATGTGGAAGCCATGATTTGCACCAACAGACAGATCACTGTGGATACGCTTGCCTGAGCATTGCAAATTGGACATCCCCAAGCACACCACATCATCCGCAATATCCTGGACTTCTGCAAAGTGCTGTCACTGTGGCCTTGGCAACTGACTGCTGTTCACATGGTGCACAGAATGGGAAGCAGTCTGCAGCATCTCATGCGTTACGAGCAGGAAGGCAATCCGTTTCTGTTCCGCATTGTGACGGAGGACGAAAGCTGGATCCACCATTACACCCCGGAGTCAAAGATAGCCTCCATGGAATGGAAGCACCCCAGTTCCCCAGGCAAAAAGAAGTTCAAGGTTACCCATTCTGACAGCAAGATCCTGCTGACTGTCTTTTGGGATGCCAATTGGGTTCTGTTGCTGGACTTCCTTGAAGCTGGAGCAGTGTATGCCGCCAGGTGCTGTGAAACACTGAAACAGTTGAGAGCCAGCATTCGATAAAAGAGGCCAGGCCTTCTCACTTCTGGTGTTGTGCTTTTGGATGACAACACGAGACCCCATGTGGCAGTGGCAACAGCAGCCAGCAGCTCTTCTGGACAAATTCGGTTGGGAATGCATGGACCCCCCTCCAGTCCTGGCCTTGAATTACTTCCACTTTTTTCCAGCTTTGAAGAAGACACTTGCTGGACACCATTGCACCAGCAATGATGATGTGAAACGTGAAGTTCGCAAATTTGTTTATATGCAGGGCATAGACTTTTATGAGAGGGGCTTCTTCAACCTGGTATACCGGTACGACAAGGTCTTTCAATGTCCGCGGGGACTATGTTGAAAAATAGGTAAGTCATGATCTTCACATTCATAGTATCATTTTTTGCCAGCATGCACATTCCTGCCATTAACGAAACTGCAAAACTTATTTTCTGACTAACCCTCATTATATTTACCTAAGTTGCTTAAATAAATGTCAAGTTTTACTTTTAAAACACTCGATGCCCTACAGGTGGAAGCTATTCGGCCCTTTGGCTCTGGGTTGTAATATGATTGCTCCGCAGTGGGTTGTAATATGATCGCTCTGCAATGGGTTGTAACATGATTGATCTGCAGTGGGTTGTAATACGATCTCTCTTCAATGGGTTGTAAATTAATACCATCACTCTCTCTACCCCACCCCCCTCTCTCTGCTTTGCTGAGGAAAAGTGGGAGGCCATATGGGGATTCCCCGTGGTGGATGTGGGAAAACAGGCAGTTGTCTAGAATTGCATACATGGCTGGTGCCAACATATATTCACAGCAGCCACAGATCTGCAATGTATAAGAGGGTGATTTCTTTAAATGATTTATTTTAGTTTTGGACAAAACAAATACACATTGCTATTGTTTTTAGTTCTTCCTTATAGTAAGTATGTATGTCTCATTCACTGTGTGGATACTTTAATATACAAGGAAATGACATCCATTTGCAAAATGTCACAAAAGCATTCAAGTGGAAAACAGTATCGGCGGAAGAAAAAAGAAGGAGAATGCACAAATAAACTTCCAAAACTTGGCAAGTTTTTTTTTTGCTGCAGAGTCAAGTAAGCTCAAATGCAATTTTTGGTGAAAAGAATGATGATTTCTTTAGCACATGAACTGATTGAAGTTTAGAAGCAGGCATCTTACAAAAACTAAACACTTCAGAAACAAGTGAAAGTAAAATGGTGATTATGAAGTCTATAACCTTAACCATTTAAAGATATTTTACCTAATTAATTTCTTACGATAAAATGCATGTTCACGTTCATGCACAGGTCACTGCACCATGTTAATTCTAATTGGCTGATTGATAACCTTGCATTATGTACTTCTGCTTCAAAAATTACTTCAAAAGGTAAAACTACAGGGCTCTAGGTACCCTCCCTCCCTCTACTTTTCCAGACACTCTCCCTGACTTCCCATGCAACCTACCAGTCTGATGGTCACTTCTGGGTGTAGCGGATGCAGGGAGAAAGATACCTTCCTAACTGTATCATCCCGACAATGAAGTTTGATGGAGGTAGCTTGATGATATGGTGCTGTTTTTCATGGTTTGGCTTGGGCTCATCAGTATTTTGGATAAAGCCATGAATGCTGAGCTCTTACCTGGACATCCCGGATAATTATGTACTACCATCATTGTGGCAGTACTTTGGGTAAGGTTCATACCTTTATCAGCAAGACAATGCACCATGTCATCCTGGTCACATTATTGCAGGCTGGTTTCAAGATTTGGGCAATAAAAATTGGACTGGCCAGCCCAGAGTTCTGACTTGAGCCCTATAGAAAATCTTTAGGATGAATTGGATCATCAAGTGTGTTGAAGAAGAGGCCACCCAACAAACAAAGCTAAAGTGGCAACTGTTTTGAAGGCTGAATGGCAAAACCATATTGGCCATCATTAAAACAATGGAGAATGTTTCAAGAAGATAGAATAGAGGTAATCATAAAGGCCAATGGTTCTATCATACAATATACATTTTTTGTAAATAAAGATTTATAATTATGCAGGTATCCAGATACTAATGGTAGGGCAGTGCACATCCTTATAAGAACTCACTGTTTTGCTTTTTCATGATAATGTTTATCTGCATATTAGATGTCTATGGACATTGACTTCAATAATCCATATGCAATTAGTTTCAGCATTTTGGTACTTACAAGCCATTGTGTGCATTTTCATCAAAGTTGAACATGATTGTTTCTGCAAAAAAAAAAAAAAAAAATTATTGCGTTAAGTATTTGTATGTTTTTCTAAAAGCTTATGATAAAAACAATTGATATTATCCTTTTTTTCTGCAAAAAAAGTGATTGACTTGTTTATGACATGGATTTTGTATGAGAAAAATATTTTGCATTGATTTTAAATCTTTTGGCAGGTGTTTCTGTTGACTCTGTCCAAGAAGTGTTCATGGGCAATGTACTTCAAGCTAAATGTGGTCAAGGCCCTGCTAGACAGGCAGCTATTAATGCTGGTAAGTTTGAACAGTGTCTGAATATATTCATTGTGTTCCTTCACTTGGATTTCTGAGAAACGTATAGTCTAGGTGTTACCTTTAGTTTCTTTATTTTGAGTGAAAATGGCATCATTCAGCGCTATGATTTTATGATAAATTTCATGTACAAATAACAAGGAGAACTATTTCAAGCAGTATCATTCATACAAATTCTATTTAGTTTAGAAAGCTCTCACATGTGTGGTTTGTAACAAATATGACTAAAATAATGTAAAACATGTATATATACAAGTGGTGTCCGATAAGTATCCAGATTTTTATTCCTATCAATTGCAGGAGAGAAGTAAAACATACAGGATGCATAATATGATACTCACATATGTAACACAGTGATACGAACAGTCAAAGTCACTTTTCCATGTATTTCTCCATTCAGCACACTGCATTTCCTCCATTGATCAACAAGTCGACTCATTCTGGTAGCCAAGAAATCAGCAGTAGTGTTGCAAATCCATTGATGGACAGCCGCTCGCAGATCGTCCATGCTCTCGTAGTGGTAGCTACGAAGACTATCCTTCAAGGGACCAAAAACATGAAAATCAGAAGATGCCAAGTCTGAACTGTAAGCAGGGTGTGGAAGAACGGTCCACCTCTGTTTTGTGATTTCTGCTTGCACTGGTTTAGCAATATGCGGGCGAACGTTATCATGCTGAAGCAACTCTTGATTGTTTTTCAATGTTGGATGTTTGGTCCGGATACGCTGCACAAGTTTTTGCTGTCTTCACATAAGCCTTCTTTTTTTGCCAAGTACTCAACCAGAAGGATACTGTGTTTGTCCCAGAAGACAGTAGCCATGACCTTGGATGCTGACGAACCAACTTTAAACTTTTTTGATGGGGGAAAATTCAGATGACGCCATTGTATACTTTGCCTTTTTGCCTCTGGTTCGAACTGATGAATCCATGTTTCATTGCCTGTGATTATGCAACCCAGGAATGCATCACCCTCCTCATCGTAGTGCTGTAGGAGTTCATTGCAAATGTCTAGTCTTTGGCATTTATGCACTGCTGTAAGCATTTTGGGTACCCATTTGGCACAGATCTTCCTATAGTTGAGATGCTCATGAATAATTCGTCCAACAGAATCTTTACTGATATCCAATTATTTGGCAATATCCTGAACACGAATGCGTCTGTCACCTTTAATCAAGTCGTCAACCCATTTAATCGCTTCATCGGTCACTGCCATGTTAGGCCTACCTGACCATGCCTCATCTTCAAAGCTCTCATGGCCAGCTTTGAACTTCGTAACCCATTCATAAACACTGAAACGAGTCATAGCTGCATCACCATACACCGTCCAAAGTCTTCTCATAATGCCCATGGCCTTTATGCCTTCTTTTGTTAAAAATTTCACTGCTCGAACTGAACACTTAACGTAGCCGCCATTGTTTTTGATTGACAGTGCCACCTAACATTAGTATCAAACCACTCCACTTTTACAGTGCTTCACTGAAAGTAGTCGTAATAGTTTCACACCTACATACGATCATACACGTGGTTTTGTATCGATAGGATTAAAAATCCAGATACTTATTTGACACCTCTTATATACATATATACAAGGTGTCCGAGAATTATTGGACACATTACAAAATTATATAAAACAAAACATTAAACAGATAGAAAGAAAGCTGACTGTACTAACTTACAATGTAACTACACAAGTTAATAAATTTCGATGTGGGATCCCTTTGTTGCTCGTAGTATGTCCAAGCGATACTCAATTTCATGCCATGTATTGGCAAGCATCTAAGGAGTTATGTAATTAATAGCAGCTGTGATACACTGCTTCAGTTCCTGCAAATCAGTACAAGGCATCTGATAGACACGATCCTTCACATAACCCCACATGAAATAATCCAATGGAGTTAGATCTGGAGAGCGAGGAGGCCACCATGCCCAATCCATCTGTTGGGGAAATGCTCATTTAGGCACTTACGTACACACATTGACCAATGAGGAGGCATGCTGTCTTGTTGGAAAACGACGTTGTCATATCTTTTGATCTGGGGTATAGCAAAATTATCTAGCATATCCAAGTAAATGTCACCATTTATGGTTTTTTCGCAGAAGAAGAAAGGGCCAATCACTTCTCTTTTTAATAGGGAGCACCACACATTAACTTTTGGAAAATCACTTTCCAGTTCAATAGCAGCATGAGGCAGTTCACTGCCCCATATCCTATAGTTGCGATGATTCACAATACCTGATACATGAAATGTGGATTCATCACTAAAAATTACAGTACTGTGAAAGTTTTCGTCGTTTTCCACTCGATTCAGCATATCCACAGCGAAATCATATTGCAGAGTGTGATCATTTACATGCATCTTTGGCACTATTTGAATTTTATAAGCATGAAACTTTAATTTCTTGTGCAAGATATCGTGAACTGTCGATTTCGGAATGCACAGTTCTCTGCTTGCTTTACGAACAGATTTCCTGGGGCTTCGTCGGAAACTTTCATTAACTTGGTCAACCATCTCACCGCTGATGCTAGGCCATACCGGCTCCTCCATGATTTTCCACATTGCCAGTTTCTTTAAACTGTTTCATCCACTGTTTAATTGAATTCGTTGACAGAGGATTACAACCATACTCTAAACGATACCATCTTTTAACTTTAATGATAGACTTTAATTCCGCAAGTCATAACACACACACACATCGCCTTCTGCTGTACGGATGACATGACAACTGATTGCGCATTTCTCATACATTCCTCATCAGGCCACACCTAGTGCCATCTATCGAATTCTGGGAATAACAATTCTGCAAAACAAAAATATGGAAACCGTGTTAGTAACACGTGACATAGAAAAACAGACAATGCTCATAGTTTTTTTTTTGTACATAATTTTGTAATGTGTCCAATAATTCTCGCACACACAGTGTATATATACGTATGTACTTTATGATGTGGATAGCCTAGCTAATAGTAAATACCAGATGGGGCATCCCAAAAATAGTAAGAAGTAAATTTCTTATTTAAAAAAAAAAAAGGAGCAACAAGTTCTGATGCAGTTGTGGTCCATAGAGGTTGTTAAGAAACTGAAAATGTATCATAGTACAGGCAAAAATTTTTTTTTGTTTGCAGTCAGTACTTCATCATAATTTTTGATAAATTTGTTTCAGGACAAAATAATATGTATGAAGAGAGAGATAGTGACATGAAATCAATTAATGAATGCATAGTGTAAGAATATTTTGACAATCATATGTAAGTAAAGGAGCTTGGAGATGTGAAACAAATTGTATTGGAAAGTGAGGACTAGATGCAGAGTTGCATGTTGTCAATGATGTATTGGAGGATTGTAATTACTAGGAATTAGTAAAGTGTTAGAGTTAATAATTTTATCACTGAGTAATAGCAACTACATTTGAAAATTTACCAGTCTGGAAAATAATTTATAGATGACTTGTAATTCATAATGCCAAAGTGAATTAGGAAAAGAATTAAACATTAAACCATTGAAACATACAATGATTATAAAAAAGTAGTAGATGATGTACATATTATATGAGACTATAAACAGTGAAGTAGATAGCAAGAACATAAATTCAAATAATAAAATTTGAAAATATAGAAAATCAATGTAGTGGGTAGAAAATGTCTCTCATGTTTGATATAGGAATTTGTTTAGAAAACCTTAGCTCTTAAATAAATGGTAGCACCCTTTTCATAAGCAAAGTTTTCAGACAAATGGCTCTACTAAAAGTATTTTTTTTTCTGTCATTAAATGCAAATTTAGAAGCTGTAATTCTCATTGAAATAACTTCTCAAGATTAAAACTCTCTACACATTATTCTAGAAAAAAATTGCATACCAAATGCAGCATAGAAAGAAGGTGGATCTTCACAAAAGTTAATACTCACACTATCTACTGGCGAATTTAGGATAGTGGTAACTAAAAAAGTTCCCTATCTTCATGCAGGTAATTCCAAAGTATCTCTTGAGGCACCACAAAATGAAGTGTCAAAATTCAAACTTCAAGAAACACATCATTAATCTGTTTTTATTCAAACTCAAGTTTCGTCCTGTAGTGTTTTAATTTGGGAGTGTACATTCAATTTTAAAATTCAAATTAACAAAAAGGAAATTGAAAGAGGTATCATTACAACTTAGCAACATTGTGATGTATTTCTTGAAGTTCGAATTTTGACACTTCATTTTGTGGTGCCTCAAGAGATACTTTGGAATTGCCTGTGAAATTTTTTAGTTACCAGTATCCTAAATTTTTCAGCAGATGGTGTGAGTGTTAACTTTTGTGAAGATCCTCCTTTTTTCTATGCTGCATTTGGTACACAGATCTTTCTAGAATAATGTGCAGAGAGTTTTAATCTTGATGAATTACAACTTCTGAACTTGTATTTATAGTTACACACATTTTAATGCTTTTGAGATTTTACTCAAAATATTTGTTTTTTTTTGTCACATTCTTTAATAAAATATGTAGAACTGAAGAAAAAGCAGAGTGGATTGTCTACTGAAGGTAACCATAAATTTATTTCATTACCTTTCAAAAGCATGGTCATAGATAGGTGCATGTGTGTAAGTTAGTCCTTTGGCTTTAATCTTTCCATCACCATTTTTAGTGATGTTCTCAGAAATGCAGATAGTCAGGGATGCTCTTAATATTATCTGCACTATGTACTTTTACAGTTCCTGTTCTAGATTGCACTGGTTCTGGAAACTGTTCCTGAACTATGTAGTTTGGAAGAAATATTCTTCACATAATAAGTGAAAATACACATACATCTGAATTGTTAACACAGCAATCAGACATCTGTTATTTGTATATATTTTTTACTGTTTCTCATGTAATATGAATCACACCAGAAAACTTGAAAATTACATCACCTTGGGGTGGAAATTGAACTCGCATCTCTCATTTTCTGTCCGAGCATGCTATCTGTTCCACCACCCAAGATGATAAAGTCCCAAGTGTCTGAGTGCATGGTTCATATGCTCCTTAGAAACCTTGAAAAGTCATTGAAAAAAAGTTCATTTTCAAGTCCTTGAAAGTACTTGAAAAGAGCTTAAGACACTGTAAATAGTACTTGGAATTTTTTTTGTTATGTTTTTTAAGTAATGATATGAAAGAGCATGTGTGTAAAATAATTGTGTGTGCTAAAAAGTTGTATAAGAAATTTCGGCGTAGTTCCAATAAAACCACCAAGCTGATCAAATAGCTCTGGACTTGTGTTCAGGGGAGTGCGTGGATAGCTGGTTCCTTGGCTGTGACATCACTACCAAGTAAAACATCAGCCATGGAAGTAAAATAAGTGGAATCATGACATATCAATAAAAAAATCAACCACTTACCCAAAAGCTCTTGGTCACTTTTTTGCTATACACTTCATGCACATCGATTATAACATATTTTATGTAGCTGGCCTTCAAAGGTTGAAAAACTCCTTGCTTATAGGGCACTGTTTTATATTCGTTCTTCCAGCCATGAAACATCGTATTTTTATTCACAGGACAAAAACACTGACTTCAGTCTGTCGTCTGAGATGTAACATAGCTCGTCATCACAAGGTGTATACTCACTATAATGTGAGTGTTGTCAACTTTCATTACACCAATTATTTTTTTATCATGTTCTTTTTCATTCCTCCATATGCAACATGGCCTTAAAATTCACAGTTCGGAAAATGGTACTCACATCCCAAAAACACTACTTATTCATCCACTTAATAAATACTCATGTATAGTACTCTCAACCATTTACACTCCCCATAAAAACCATTCTAAGGTACACAACATACAAACACATTCATACACTCAATTAAAACCACTATGTACATAATTACACTATTTACATTCCCTGGCAGTCAAAGCCATTGTCAACTGTGACTACATGTACATGCTCCATAGCAAATGCATACACCGCACAAACCCTATAGCAAATGCCAACCTCATTCAGCCCATCATACATAATCCTCTAGCGCTTTCAACAGAACTTCTGTCGTCCTCAGGAGGCCGATGTATCTCTCTGCCAACCACAGCTCAAGTGAGCAAAGTCATTGAGGTTCCGGCTTCAGTCGCAATCTCTGCATCTTTGTGTCGAGTGAAAGACACAAAAATGCAGAGATTGTGAAAGAAGAACACGATAAAAAAAAAAAATTGGTGTAATGAAAGTTGACAACACTCACATTATAGTGAGTATACACCTTGTGATGACGAGCTATGTTACATCTCAGACGGCAGACTGAAAGTCCGTGTTTTTGTCCTGTGAATAAAAATATGATGTTTCATGGCCGGAAGAATGAATATAAAACAGTGCCCTATAGCAAGGAGTTTTTCAACCTTTGAAGGCCAGCTACATAAAATATGTTATAATCGACATGCATGAAGTGTATAGCAAAAAAGTGACCAAGAGCTTTTGGGTAAGTGGTTGATTTTTTTGATTGATATGTCATTAATGACTTGCATGTAAATGTGCACACTTTGTTGGTATTTAATACCTTTAAAGATGCAAATAATATGAAAGTGGAATGATGTATTCATGAATCATGATGGGCTTCTGTTGACAGGAGTTTGGGGATGCATTCTTGCCAGAGGGTGAATATGAAAATAATGTACCCTTTCAAAATATTCCACAAATTAAAATGATTTTGAAAAACACCAAAACAGAGAGGCAATTCAAATTTTATAAAATAAACCAAGAGGGGGGGAGCAGGGGGTAACAGGCAGGTCATTGAAGTTGTTCCTGTCCCATCTAAGTTTAATGGTTTGAACTTGCTAAAATACTTACCTTCTGACCGACTGACAGCATACACACATGATAATTTGGTTTTGAAAAGTCATTGAAAAGTGCTTGAATTTCTTTTGCTTGGAAGAGTACAAACCTTGGAGTGTTAAGAACCAGAATAGTCTCTGATTTTTGACAGTCAAAGCAGATTCATAATCCTGGGTGGTGTAATGGACGGCATTCTCGAACAGAAATCGGGTGATGTGAGTTTGATTCCAGCTCTAGAGCGAGAAATTTTCAAGTTTCTTGATGTGATTAATATCCCGTGAGCAACAGTAAAATACACGTGATTCAGAGATGTTCCTGAACATTCATTCTCAGTGAGCAGAAAAGTTGTGGAAGAAATAACTGCAGAGTTCAAATACCCAAATAATTAAATACTGTAATTTTCGTCGTATAATCCGTGGATTATCTGCTAAAAAAGTTAAAAATATAGGTTCTGTGGATAATATGCCAATGCAAATAATACGCCGATTTAAAAAAAAAAAAAAAAAATTACGACCTTCAGATTTAAAAAAAAATCTGCAGCGTAATTGTGCAGGGAAGGGGGTATAAATTGGAAAAGGAACTCCCTCGGAAGAATTTTCCTCAGTTCAGGAGTTTGTATGGAGCGGGGAGGTCGGGGAGAAGGGGGGAGCAATGTCGTAATGAAAGATCGGGAAAGTTGTGGGGAGGGACGGCAGAGGCCATTTTGTTATTGTTGAGGACAGCTCTGACTGTCCCGTCTCTGTTTTTGGAAAAAAGCCAAAGAAGTACGCACAGAGCTTGCTGCATGAACCTATGCGTTCCTCCTTTCGGATCTCATGTGCGCTACCTTGTGTTTAGTTCGTCTTTCGCCGTTTTGACCATCGTTGCTGCTATTTTCCTTCATTGCTGTTCATGATGTCTTTGAAAAGGAAACATTTCAGTTACACTGCCAAATTTAAACTTTAAGTGGTGGACAGAATTGAGGATATGATCGTGTCACTGTGTGATAGTTTTGAGGTCAGAACACAATCGTGCAGTAGCATGTGGAAAGCCTCTGTGCCACGGTCTAAAACGTAAACAAATCTGTCAGTAAATTCCGCGGGAGAATTCACGGAAGTTTTTTATTGGCCCACGTATAAGCCGATCCCCCAACTCTGAAAGCAGGAATTCCTCCAAAAACTTTCGACTTATACGCGAGTACATACAGTATTTTTATGACTTGTTCTGTATCAGCCTTTTGTCATTGGCAAGGTGTAATGCAATACTCTGGAGCTGCATCGGCATGATCTATGGATGCCACACCTTTTATCTGTCCTGAGGCAAAAATATAGAACAGTAACCTTTAAAAATGAATTTCTTCATTTAATAAAATCTTTTTTTTTTATGTTACTTCTTCGGACTTCTGGGTCATTATGTGACCGACTTTTCTGTCCGAAATTCCATTTCCAGTTCAACATCTATGATGTGCGGATTATACGGCAATTTCCCCCCTGAATGTCACAGTCTGTGGATTATACGCCGGTGTGGATTATATAAAGGAAATTTTTTTTTTATGTGGATTTTGTGGTCTGCGTATTATACGCCGATGCGGATAATACGGCGAAAATTACAGTACTTCTGATTTGATTATGAGCATTAATTTGATGAATTAACATTTACCCCCTTTGATAAAATTGTGAACGTGTTCTGTTTGTTTATCCTGTTGTAGTCATATTTAGTAAGGACAGATGATTAGTTTAATGTTCCTTCAGTGTGGTTCCATGTTTGATTTTCAGTAGCTATGTTGTCAGAATTTATAAATCAGCATTGATTAGTTTGAATACTTACTATGTTTATACCATTTATTATTTGTTACAACTGCTCACCTAAGTGAGTCAAAAGTTTGTTCCATTTTTAAGCTGCACATAATATTGGGTTTCCATTCCTGCATGAAACACATGCATATGTTGACTGGGTGCTGCAATGATATGAAACACATGAAGAAAATGATGTGCACTTCGTACAGAGCCATATTGAGTTTTCAGGTGAACACAGAATGGAGGTTAATAAATGTGCTGTTTGAGTGTTCCTATGCCATATTTGGAAAAAAAGAGTTAAATGCAACAGCAGTGGAAGAAATTTATGCAGTTGAAATAGAGAAAACAGTGGACAGCAGCACTGCATGAAAATGTTTCCAGCATTTTAATGCTAGGGGCACCAGTCTCGAAGACAAATCCAGGTCAGAACATCCAATGACCACCAACATTGACACTCTGGTCGAAGCTGTGACAGCAAACCCTAGTACTAGTACATGACAATTGGCAACTGAGATGGGGTCTTCCTAATCCACCATCATTCTTCACCTGCATTAGCTTGGTTTTCCCTCCAAGTGCCATCAAATGGTTCCCCATGAATTGACACCCCAGAAGGCAGAACAACTTTTCACTCTCTGTCTTGAATTGCTGTTAAACCCACAAAACAATGGGTTTTTGCATTGAATTGTCACAGATGATGAAAAGTGGATGTTTCTACATTATTCCACTACTTGGAACCAGTGGCTGATTACACACCAGGAAGCACATCTAGTGGTGCAAAAGGGCAGTTTGAGAGGAATGTTGTACTGTGCATTTGGTGGACTTGTGAGGGTTCTGTGCCCTGGGAACTTGTGACAGATGATCAGGCTATGGATGGCAACATCTATGGCAAACAACTGCAGCAGATCCACGATGCTCTGGCTACCTGGCACTCACCAATATGAAGCAGGTGTTGCTGCAAGTGCCACCTCTAGATTGGTCAGCCCCAAACTACAGGAATTAGAAGTGCTTGAGATCCTACCCTGTCCTCCTTACAGTTGTAACCTTGCCCCATCTGACTACCATTTGTTTTGTCCTGTGGCCCATTTCCTACAAGGAGAAAACTTTATTTCAGTGATGGACATGGAATCTGGCATCAGAGGGTTTCTGCCCTTGAAACCTGCTGAGTAGTACTGCCATGGGATCTTGGCTCTGGCGTAACATTGGCAAAGAACTATGGAAAACAAAGGCCTATACTTTGTGGAATGAGGTGTGCATATGTGACTTTCTTGCATCATTAAACTTCTTAGTTGCAAACGGGATGAATTTTTCGACTCACCCTTGTATGTATTTTGACTAAACACAAACTCACATAGCAGGCAGCTGTAGAACTGCACTCATAGTTGTAGGTAACTACATGAGTTCAGCTTGAACTTGAACTTGCCCATGAAAGTGCAATGAATGGGTATCCTTTAAAACACCAGAAACTGCCTGAGATTGAGAAGTTATAGTGCTTTAAAAATTCAACAGAACTAATCGTACAGTCTGGTACTTTGTCATTAGTCACCATAATTTTAACCAGTGATATGGATGTTTTTTAAGAAAATGTACCACGCTAAAATAATACTGTATATAGAGGAAATTTCTAGTGAAAAAGGACGAGTAGGATTTTCTGAAAACCAGCACATACTTGAGTGGTTGTACCTAACATAATTTTATTTGTAGTGCATTGCTTAAATTTTACCTAGAATGCAGGAAAATCTATAGCACTTAGTATGTAGTGAAAAAGTGCCTTAGCTCATAATACACTCAGTGATACGTTATGGTACAGAACTGTGATGATTTCAGTGTTATTTAGAAGGAATGGCCCACAATACCTTGTAGTGCAGCTGTATTTTCTATCAGTTGAGAATGGACATCCAGATGATGGTCAGTCATATTCTAAAGGGGTTTTGTAGGTGAAAAGTCTGGTGGTACTGTGGCTAACTTGACATAGATTGGAATGACTAGTGTGTGTGTGTGTGGGGGGGGCATATGTGAGTGAACATTACCTTGCTGAAAGATGGCATGGGACATTCTTGCCAAGACTGGTGATACAAACAGGGGGATCAACATTGCCACTCTATTATGGGGCCCTCAAATTTTAGTGGATACAGTTTGTGGTGGTGCATTAACTTATTCAATTAAAATATAAATCGGTTAAAAGTCCTAAAGATGTTACTCACGGAAGTGCATGTTCAGTCGAACCTCAGTAGTTATTGAGTTTCTTTGACGTTGGACTGAACACGCACTTCCGTGAGTAGCATCTTTAGGACTTTTAACCGATTTATATTTTAATTGAATAAGTTAATGCACCACCACAGACTGTATCCACTTTACAGAACGTGTAAAACAGAACTTACAGACGTCAAAGCGTCTTCCTGAAGAAACTTGTGGTCACGTAATTGTATGTGAGCTTTATGATAGAATCACATGAGATATAATGACTCAAATTTTCTGTTGTATGTACTGGAAAGAGACTGCCTTTAATGACCAAAGTTCCCAAAACAGCAATGCTGGATGTGTGAGAGGTATGGCACTTCTAAACATGGATGGATCTGACCTGTATTTATGTAATTTTTGTTGCTTGTTTTAACATTTATAAAAACAACATACCAGCTGGTCACTGAAAGCAAAATGCTGTCATTTGGCTCACTAGGTACCTTTTTGCCAGCATCACTAAAGCCACAATTTAGAGCTCTGCACAGGCCTGAATTTGGAAAGTCCAGCCCAAGCCCACATATCCAAGGCCTGGCCCGTTTCAAATTTTTTAATTAAAGTGCGGCCACTAGAAATTTAATTTTAATTAAATTTCTCCTGTTTCCAAGGCCCAACCCAGCTTGTATATTTCTCCTGTTTCCAAGGCCCGGGCCGGCCCGTAAAATTTTAATAATTACTGAAACACGAATTTGACACCTGGTACACTCGGTCAATTGACCCCTGAAGAGTTTTCGTTTTCTTAATGGCTATACGTATTCTATTACAATAAATGTTAATTCGGAATATTTCTGTGACTCTGTATAAGTCACGTGACGTCTGAAGAGGGGACGGTTTGTATACTAAACAAATATTGCATGTAAACGACAATTCCCATGCCTTTTAAATTTTCTGGGTTTTCAACATTGCCTACCATCAGACCTAGAATATCTTTGGGGATAAGAAGGGGGGGATAACTCGAAAAGTACGAAATACCAGAATTATGAGTCTGATCGTTCTACTGGGAGAAGATTTTATGGCTTTATAAACTGCACCTATCTCTGCTGGCATATCATATCGCTAGAACTCAATATGTCTCTCTTGTGTGTGGGGGGAGAAGGGGGGGCATTTTAATCCCAAAATTATAAAATTAGTTCTAGCGCAATAGGGAACACATATTTAGTGTTTATAAATTATAATTCAACAAATTCTCTGTAGCCATCTGCTACATCTGGAGCTGGAACCTTGGGACGGGGATTTATCCTAAACTAATCCTAAAATATCACTACACCTCCACAAATTCTCTGCTGACTTTGGCTTGATTCCACTAGATATTCATTATCTTTTTAAGATTAAGCCTCCTTCCAAGCTACTAGTTGTAGCAAACGGCTGCCGAGAATTTGTTGAGTTGTACCTATAGCATGAAAAAGTTTTTAGATTTTTGGGAATACTCCCCCGAAGTCCGAACCCCAAACACATACAGGGTACCAGCAATAGCAGATGCCGGAAGATTATTTCTTTAGTTGTACCTAGTTTATAAATCTGTAAAATCTGCACCCAGTTAGACTGGTGTTTCTTTATATTTCACATTTTTCTATTAAGTAACACCCCCCCCTCACCGCTAGGCCATGAGTACCAGCGGAAGGCGATGGTCATAGAGTTCCAAGATCACACAGAATTACATTTATTTAATCGTATATTTACGGTTATGGAATTAAACCCTTCCCCATTCTTCTTGCATGTAATATGATTAAAAAAAATTAAAATATTTCCAAATATCGCTTTCCCCCTTATCGTCATCGTCATACATTGTCTACAAGAACATATTCTCCAGAAGCAATTTTTTTCGCGAAATTATTTCGCTTTCTTAAACTCCATAATAAGTATGGAAGAGTATTTATCAGCAACACTGAATTGAGCATATGCTAGGGAAAACAATGACAGACTGCCCAGCTAACCAGTGTCACAGAAGTTTTGAAAACGACTGAGCTGGGATACCTAAGGGTTCATTTGCCATCTGCTGACTCCCTGAGAGTACAAATGGGAAAAACATGGCACAGATTTATACACAGAAGTAAGTTTTTCCCAGCCCATTTCTCCTGTGCCATTTAAGACAACTTAAAAGCTTTTCACACATCTACAGAACGAAGTGCTGCCGACCAGAACAATAAAATAGATCGTTTGCGAGCGGATGGCTCGGAAGTATGAGAGGAGGGTAGAATTTAGAGAGAGAGAGAAGGGACCACATTCACATTGAAAAACTAAGGGAGCTGACCAACTCCAATTGTTTTGTAGGAGGTGAGGATGTTGTGAAACTTCTGTTTTTTTCTAACAGAGGAAATTATTCAATCTTATCCTGCTGCTGTATGTTGTGAGATTTTCGAACAAGAAAGGCACCGTTCAGCGATTATTTTTCTCATTAAAAAAAACAAAAAAAAACTCCTTCTCGGCCCATGTCTGTTTTTCATTAAATATTGAAGGCCCAGGCCCGGCCCGTTTTTCCAACTTAGAAATGAGGCCTGTGTAGACCTCTACCATAACCTGACAGTGGCATCAGTCAAGGGATATCAGTGCAGTTGATGATGAGCTTTTATTTGTACCACTGTCGCTTTCTCTGCCAGTGGCTCAGGGAAAGATGGGTAGTTTCATTGCTGCTGCTACAATTTGTTGAATAGTAGCTGGCATTACTGTTGGTCATGCTATTCCCTTTCTACTGCAGGCATTTCAGTATTCTAGCCATACTCAAATTAGTCTAGTTAGCAGTATGGAAGATGACTGTCATTCTTATATCTAGTATGTTTTGTCATCACTGTCTGCTCTTAGATGTCTTTCATAGTTTCTTGCAATGATGCACAACTCTTGAAATATTTAGATCGGCTATCTATTCTGTAGAGGTTCCACATTTGTCCAAGAAAAACGATTGTTTGTATGTACCATCATGTCATGCTATTTGCTGATTTTTCTGAAGTTCTGTTTAATTGACTAGATTTTATTTCTCAAAGTGCACAGTTTACTATGACTTCTTGTTTAGCATCATTAGAGAAACATTTTCAAGTGTTGAAAGTTTGTAGAGCAGCATGCCTTAAATAAATTTAGTTTACTTTTCTTTACTGCTTTGGAATATTCTGGAATCAGTGTTTCTGGATCACCACATATTTTTAGCTATTGGAAAAATTTAAGAATTCTTTTAAGCAGTTTCTTAGAGTCTTTATAAGTGTTCTAATGAGTAAGTTCTTTTTGGAGCTTTTATATGTGTTCTTCTGAGTTACAGAAAATCAGTTTTTATTGGTTCCTTTATTTGATCATTATTATTTTAAGTCTGAGTGTGACTTGGATTTTTACTAAAATGATAAATCTTATTCTTACATTTATCTTTTAGTTCTTTTCATTGTAATGATCCCCTTTAATATTCCATAGGACTACCTTTAGGTACCAGTTGTACTACAATAAATAAAGTGTGTGCATCTGGAATGAAAGCTATGATACTTGCTGCCCAAACTGTTATGTTAGGACATCAGGTAAATAAGTCATGCTGACTTCATGTTTGTATTTTAAAATTGCTACTCAAGTAGTATTTTTTAACTTCCTACTCTTCATTAAAAGAATGGTGCACTATATTCATTTTATAATATTGTATCCTGTATCAACATTATATAAATTCATTTTGTTATAATTTTATAATGTTATATTGAGAACTCATTTGTGTGATCTGACTGCATTGATAAAAACCCATTTTGTATTTATTTTGTGCGCTAACTTTCAAATATCTGATTTTTATATTTCTCAGATTTTTTACAGCATATCTTAAAATCTTATACCGCAAAGCAAAAAACAACAACAAGATAATATTGTTGATATTAATGAATATCAAAGTGATTTGAAGTGACTTGCAATACAACACCAAAAGTAAAACTGTCAGTAATTAATATGAGATAAAACTAGGGATCTATTGTTTAATGAGCTGTAAATCATAACTACAATTGTTGTTCAATTTTTACACAGGCATTGAATCATTTATATATTCAGTATGTATTGTTACTTCTGAATATTTTAGCATAATAAAGTGTATCTTGAGCATTACATATTTTTTGTTGAACAGTGCATCTCTTTCTTTGTATGTGGTAGAGTTTTTCTTAGCATTATCATTATTTCCTTTCATCTTTCCCAGTGGACTTCTAAATTTTCAAAAATATGATTTGATTATTTTATTGCCATGTACTCTCCAAGAAAATATTTTAAAAGCAAAAAATCTTGCAAGATGTGCTTGAGTCATATTCAAAATTCTGTTAAAGTATCTTGAAAAGAGAAATAGAATAATATTCACTTTTATAAAAATGTTTTCAACTGAAAACAAATATATGTAATATAAAATGTAAATGTAAGCAACATGTGAGATTCATCAGTATCACAGAACAGTCGAATTGAATTCTGTAGTGTTATCCGCAAAAAAAAAAAAATGAGAATGTTATTGTGGTTGATAACTAATGCTGTGTTCAGTAGTGTTGTTGCTAGAAGTTTATATAAGTTAGTAAATGTTTCAAAAGCTGCATTTTGATGAGGTATTATTTTCTCTTTTCTGAGCAGTTATCATGAACTTACAGTCATAGTCTGGATTTATATCAACATTATTGATGCTTCTAATATTATTTAATTGGCTGAATTTAAATTTTCGTAAACATAAATATTGTAGGCCTACTTGTTTGAAAGTAAAAAGAAATGCAAAAGTTTGCACTAATGACAAGTATTTTATTCATTTTTATAGCTGAAAAGTGAAATTTAAAATATCTGAGCATGATTTTCCTTGCCTAAGCTAGACATTTTTGGTATTGTTTTTGGCAAAGTCAGTCATACATCATGTTAAAATGTTTTTGTTTGATCAGATTTGTAGGGTGATGTGAATTGGTCAACAACCCATTTATCTAACAAAAATTGGAGGAACAATTATAAAAAAGAAAAAAAAAAGCCAAAATTCATGATCACAAGGATTGATCAAGTTATTAGTTTGGCTTCGAACAGTGCTTATTGATTGACTTTTAGGTTTGGTTTTGGTACTGATCACATAGGTATGTTAAAAATGTTTGTATAAGCTCTTGTATAGTGCAGTTATATAGAAACGTCTTTATAGATAGAGAATGAGTTGTAACTCTTAAATTTATGTGAACATCAAATTCTATGACAATCAGGAAGAATTGTCACAGAAATGAATGAAAAATGAATTGTCTCAGGTATGTGCTAGACATACCAGCATATTATGGAAATGGGAAGATGCAAGTTTGGTTATTTCTCCAAGGCATTGCAATTATTTTCTTTTTCTGAGGAATTCGGTACATGAAAAACAATGAAATAAGGTGCTTCTATGTTGGAAATAATATGGAAAAAGTTTAGAAAATTTAAATAAAGAGAGAGACTGAAAGAAGGAAAAAAATAATAAAGGAAGGGAAAAACATGAAATATGGAATTCTGTAGAATAGAAAGAATGTGCAGTGAAACCTGTGAATAGAGTCGCTGTTCAGGTTGGGAAAAAGTGACCATCGTTGGGAGATGCCGGTGTTTGGAGGGTAGGTCTAGGTTAATATTGCTAGTCCATTGCTTTGGTACAAATGGAGAAGCTTATGCACAAAGAAAACGGTTTCACAGCTTTCTCCAAAGGTAAAATGCTGAATGAAACTCGATATAACAATTTAAAATAAAATCATGGTATAGAGGATTTGAGGAAAGTGGTGTCTGACCCATTGTCTCAGACTTCCCTTTAGAAATATCAAGCCAGGAGGTTAAGTTTAGGTTAAGCTAAGGGAAAAAAATACTGGACAGTGAAGTGGAACTGCACAGTTAGCTAGCCATGTGCCAGAAAATAGGAACAGAACCCACAGGGACCAATTAAAGGTATACTGCTGCCAACAGAAAACCTTTCATGCAGCAGCAACCTCTACCCCATCCAGGTGGCAACTGTAACATACACAGGAGCTGGAGTTCCCCTCACATAGAACTAAACTTTAACTCTTTTCTCTTCACCTAAGCACACCATTGTACATGCTGTAATCCAACCCATTGAGTCCGAGGCACAGTAGTATTCTTAATTCTTAGTAGCATTTTTTATTCCTGTCTTATTCCTTTCACCAAAGTACCAAAGGAAGTGCATAAAATTTTAATGGACAAGGTGTCCATTTTATCTCTTTTAGGACTGATTAGGGTGTTCGTTGGCCGCTCTTAAGAAGTTTCACTGTTTGGAGGTTATTGTTAATGTTAATGCTACGGCAGCTGTTCTGTACCAATCAAAACTTGCTGTTGCTCGGAGGTTACCAGTGTTTGGAGACATCTGTTAATGAAGGTTTCACTGTATTACCTTTGGAATTCTGCAGAATGATATTGTATGGAATTATGTAATGCTGTTCTCTTGAATAGTTTTGATAGTTGATAAATACACTAAAAACGTATGAAATGCAGGGCTGCAGTCCTATCTGAAAAAGAAATGGGGTGTGAGCAACAACGGGTGTGTCAAGAATAGTAGCTATGTATGCGTTAGATGCCTAGATATGCAATCAGGAGAAGACTAAACACTACCGTTTAATTTATGGGTATTTTAAAAGGCCTTACATCTTTCTTATAATCAAATGAAATGCTTTGAGTTCTGAACAAAGTAATTGTGGAAGGAAAAGACAACATGTTTAACAGTGATGGAACAATTCCTATCTTCTGAAAAAGTAGTGGGACTGTATCTCACCATGCTCTCCCCCAACTGCAGCCTTGATGCAATGCTATAAAAGTGTGTTGTCTTAAAGTTATTAGAACACACTTACACTTTTGGTTGTACTCAGAGATTAAGTTATAACAAATATTATTCAGTTGATGAATTTACTTGGTTCTTATGTGCTTATTTGCTTGTTTGTTTTCTCCTCTAGATGCCTTTGTTCTTTTGATGACTATCAAGGTCTGTTCTCAATCCTTTGACTTCACTTTGTAAAACTTGTTAATACTGAATGCCTTCAGTGTCAATGATCTTTCACAAACATTACAAAATGAAGACAAAGCATTGAGAACAGGCATTAATAGTCACTAAAAGGGCCAGAGATTTCTGCAAAAAGTAAAAAATGTTAGATGCAAAGGAGAATTAAATGTAAATTCTTCAACCAAATAATGCTTTCTGTTAAAGTTCTGTGAGGTTCACAAAGCTCTATTAGAAATTTTTTGTACTAACTTTCATTTGTTTTTGAGATGTTGAGTGTTATCAGTACTAGAAATTGTTGTACTCGTAGAGGAGAAAATTTGTCTTTGTGCTATCAACTGTTCAGAAAAAAATGGGGTGGGGGGTTGAAATTCATAACCCATTTTTTACTCCTTTGTTGTCCACGTTTTCATTTAAGAGGAAATTATTCTATGATCATTTCTGAGGTCTTGGAGCCTCATCTGTAGGAATACTAAAGATATTCAAAATTCAGTTGTTGACACTTACTTTTACATTCTGTATACTAACAGTTGTTCACTTTTTCAAAACTGGCTGATATTTTTTCACGTTGCCATCTGATATTTGACTTCAAAAATTGAAGTCGCAGATATCTGAGCTTTCTTTAGTTAAAACATGTACAGAAATCGGAGTAAAAAAAGAAGTAAACATTTGTACCTCAAGACATCTCTTGATTGACATCATGTTGAATGAACATAATCTGATTGTGTGCTTACTCATAATTTGAATCATACTTCAAGTGCTGCAGTAAAGTTCAGATCATTCTTTACCCTGGTTCTTTTGTGTGGAAAGTTAGAAAACAAAGTCTTTTGAATTACAAGGTAAAGAATTCTCAAAGCATGTACACAGAGTCAGGGCTAGCTGGACCAAGGGGTAACTGGGGCAGTTCCACTGGGCCCTGCACCCCCGCCTTCAAAGGGACCCGCAGTGTAGGAAAAAAACAAAACAAAATCATTTTCTGTAGAATTTTTTATAATTATTTTTTTTTTGCAAGTTTTGGGGTGTGAAGCCCCTAGAAAAAGATATTTTTAAAAGATTTGTTTTTTATTTCCAATCCCTCCATTTTCGAATAGATTATCACCTTTTGCCGTACAGATACTGAAATTTGCAGATTTCAAATGAATGCAATCACCTTAATGTTTTCTGCATTCATGAAATTGCAAATTAAATTTAATCGTTTTGTGGCCCTAGTTTTATATATTCAACAATTTGTGTGTAAACCAGATACTTAAATTTAACAAAATAAAAAGAACAATATCAAAGTTGTTTTGGGGCTACATATGGAGGCCAATTATTCAGACTTAAAAATCATTACTTGAAATTTGAAAAAAAAAAAAAAAAAAAAACCCAAAAAAAACATTCTTATATGAGTGTGTATGAAAGTTTAAAAAGTCACTAATTTGTCAGTAACTCCACTTTGCTTTAAAAATCAATCATTGAAACATGTATATGCTAAGAAAAAAACCCTATTTATATGGATTTATTGTATTGGTTGTCGGAAAAGTCATGACGTATTTTGGCACCCGATGGAGGTTGGGCAGTTTTGGAAGTACTAGAGGCATCAGCTCTGTTATCGTTATGGCATTTGACAGGTGCCAGTTCTAGCTGCAGTCTAAAAGGTATAGTGAGCGATTTGGTTGATTTGTGGAGATTTGACATCAAGTTGAAGATGGAAGACCAAACTGTGCATTTTCGCCATATTTTACTGTTTTACTTCCGTAAAGGGAAGAACGCGCGTCAAGCTTGTGAAAAGTTGCATAAAGTGTACGATGGTAATGCTCTACAAGAACGTCAGTGCCAGCGGTGGTTTGCAAAATTCCGTGCTGGTGATTTTGACCTCAACGATGCCCCTCGGTCCGGTAGGGCCCACCGAGGTTGATGACGACCAAATCAAGGCATCGATCGAGTCAAACCCACGTTACACGACACGAGAGATTGCAGACACATTTGCACATCTATCATTCAAGCGTTCACGACCACCTGAAGAAGCTGGGATACGTAAGCATGCTCGATGTGTGGGTTCCTCATGAACTCAAAGAGGCTCAATTGATGGCACGTATAAACATCTGCGATATACTCATTAAACGTGTGGAAAACTATCTTTTTTGAAGCGACTGATAACTGGTGACGAAAAGTGGATTGTGTACAACAATGTGCTGCGCAAATGGTCTTGGTCCCGACGTGCTGCTTTGCCTCAAACGACATCCAAAGCAGACATTCATCAGCAGAAGGTTCTGGTCTCAGTGTGGTGGGATTTTAAAGGTGTCGTGTTTTTCGAGCTCCTACAACGGAACCAAACAATCAATTCGAATGTGTACTGTCGGCAATTGGACAGTTTGAACGAATCCATCATCCACAAACGTCCTGAGCTCGTTCATCGTAAAGGTGTTGTGTTCCATCACAACAACACGAGACCACACACAAGTTTGATCACCCGCCAAATATTATTGGAGCTTGGATGGGATGTGTTGCCACACCCAGCATACTCGCCTGACCTTGTGCCGTCAGACTTCCACTTGTTTCGCTCTCTTCAACAGTCCTTGCGTGGTATAACATTCAATTCAGATGAGGCTGTAAATCAGCACCTTGTACAGTTTTTCACCATGAAAGACAGGTCCTTCTATTATCGAGACATTCTGCAGCTCACTGAAAGATGGCAAAAGGTTATCAAACAAAATGGGCATTATATCATTGATTGATCTTTGTTCTTTCTATCAATAAATGACCTTTACAAAACATGGCTAAAATACGTCATGACTTTTCCGGCAACCCAATAGAAGGGTCCTTACTATTCCCTACACAAAAATATTTGCAATGCAAAAATATTCCTTATGCAGGTAGTTTTTTATTATTTTGTAAGAAAGTTTTTATAAGTCACAATACAGTCTCAACCCCCGTCTCCTCAGGAAGAAAATCGTAGACTCTCTCTCTCTCTCTCTCTCTCTCTCTCTCTCTCTCTCTCTCTCTCTCTCTCTCTCTCTCTCTCTCTCTCTCTCTCTCTCTCTCTCTCTCTCTCTCAACTACTTAGTTGTGATCATTTTGTCTATATGACAGTTTTCGAGTGAAAAATGTCATCTTTGCAGAAGACATTTTCTACATGACAATTTTATTAAAATATGAGATTTATTTTAGTACCCCCCAGTGACATTTTGATCTGGGCACCACAATGAAATCTCACCCCAGGCCCTGAAAAAACCCCATCTGGCCCTACATACAGTGACTGAGCTAGGCTTTTAGCAGCATTTAGTTAATTTATTGTGTGTATTGGCTATTAAAATTTTAGCATTAATTAAGTAATGTGGATATTTTAGATATAATAAAGTTGATATGTACTAAAACAGGTTCAGTCTCTGTGTGTGTTTGATCATTTTGGGCTTTGGTGACTCTTAAGAGATTATGTATAGTTACTTGAGCTTTTTGTTAGCTGTATTGAACTCACTATTGCAGGAGTAAAAATTCACTTACAGAGAACTCTCCTGTTTTTTTTAGGATGTTGTTGTTGCAGGTGGTATGGAAAGTATGTCTAATACCCCTTATTACTTTCCTAGAGGTGAAACACCTTATGGAGGAATCACAATGGAGGTAATTTTTAATTTTAACTTTTTAGGTGTTTAATTATGTGCCAATTTGTGAATCTTTACTCTGGAGTTGTACTGTGTTTTCATATTTTTTGTAAAAATTAGTTAATCATTATAACATGAAGAAAATTATAAATTATGTAATTTTATGTAACAAGTTATGTAATTTTATACACATATAAATGTCTTTTCTTTCTCCTTCTCTCTTGCTTTTGGCCAGCTAGTATGACATTTGATTGAATCTTTTCACACCTAAACCAACTATTACGTTCACACCTCCTGAATTTGGCACTTATTCTGTAGCCACACAGACATTGTATCGTAAAACCACATTACTCAGTCTATCCTTTTCTGCACATGTGTCTGTGATACATGAAAAGAAAGGGGTTAGTGGATATAAGTGTTCGTGTAGTGGCATGTTACTGTATTTATCTATGTCATCTACAGAACATTTGGGAATGTACTTGTTCTTCACCTCTGACTTTTTTCCATCCCTGAAGTAGGCATCCCTAAATTTTTCCATTACATGGGTACAAAATATTTCTTATAGATGCACCAATTTTAATTTTAGCATTTTGCTCATATGGAGCATAATATTGAAGATTTTATGGGATTCCTTAACTTCAACATTGTGTTGAAATATACTCAATGAAGAAAATTCTCAAGGTTGATGTTCATATTCATTAACAATAGGGAAATAAATTTCCACGAAGAAATATTTCTTCAAAAATACATGGTAGGCATTGCAATGCTGTTATTGGCATATTTTTACTGTATTACATGTAACCACTTCCTGCAGAAAACTTGAAATTTTCATTGTCCTGGAGCGGGAATTGAACCCGCACCACCAGATTTCCAGTCGAGCATGCTAGTCATTACACAACCCAAGACTAAGAAATTCCAAGCAACTCAATGTATATATCTGAGAACCTTTAGATATGCGCTAGTCGAAGCTATTCCTGCCCCATCGTAGCATCTCACGACCTTTTCTCACATCCATGGTCGGATGTGAGAAAAGGCCAGGAGATGCTACGATGGGGCAGGAATAGCTTTGACTAGTGCAAATCTGAAGGTTCTCAGATATATACATTGAGTTGCTTGGAATTTCCTTGTCCTGGGTTGTTTAATGACTAGCATGCTCGACCAGAAATCGGGAGGTGCAGATTCAATTCCCGCTTCAGGACGATGAAAATTTTCAAGTTTTCTGAAGAAAGTGGTTACATGGAATACAGTGAAAATATGCCAATAATATCATTATGATGTTCATATTGTTGAATATCAACCTTGAGAATGAAATATTCTTAAGGTTGTTGTCCTTATTTGTAAATTGCTTAATTGCGTTAAACCTGTTTGAGTACAATTTTTAAGTGGTAACTTTTCTCATTAAGCTTACTTTTTTTCACCATTTTTTAAACTACGTTTTTTCTATTACATTTTTTTGTGACTTCAAATACTATTTGCTGTTGAAACTTGATAGAAAATAATGAAGGGAATTTCATTGGTTTTTATTTCAGCCATGAGCAGTTTTGAAAATGGGCAAAAGAATAAGAGTGATTTTCCATGAAGCACTATTAACATTCTTCAAGATATGAAAGAAAACAATATTGCAGGGATAAGTGAGTCCGACAAGAAAAAATGGACAGTTAAAATCCATTCAAATAATAAATTACAAGGAGTCAGATAATAGGTTAAATAAATGCTGAAAGTTTCATTAGTAACTGAATTTCCATTTTTAATGCAATTTTTATTTCTTCATTGAGAATATTTTGGCATAATTTATCAAAACATATCTGAAAATGCCAAGGAAAGTGTAAAACTCTTCACACATAACTTAACATTAAAAATTCGCAATACAGGAATTACTAGGATGATATAAAAATGACTTAGTGTCAAATTTTCCGGTTGCACACACTAACCCATCGTCCGGACTGACTCAAGAGAGTAGGTGCTGCCACTCGCAGTAATATCCAGCCTTTCTGTTCATTGTAGACTTTCCTCCAACTTCCATTTTATTAGGTGCACATATAAGTTTTAAAGCGTTTTAAGACAACACAACATGTAATTTGAGAGAAAACAACAATACCTTAATGAATCAAAATATGCGCCCGTCATTATCTATCATTTTTCGTCATCAGTCTGGCAGCTGACGGATTCCAGCCATGAAATATACTTCGTCATGTGACGCGATGAAGTCGTCAACCCATTTTTGCACTTCATCACATGTCTGGAACCATACAGCAGACAAACCATGTTTCATCTATATTCTATCGGAACAAATGATAGTCTGAAGGGGCTATGTTGGGACTATATGCCGGGTGCTCCAAAACTTCCCAGCCAAGCATCAATAACATTTCCTTGACCGATTTCACGACATGTGGCCTAGTGTTGTCATGCAGTAATTTCACGGGACGCAATCTTGCCTGTGAATGGACGCTTCTGACAGATTTTGTGGTTCAATCGCAGCAATTATTGCTTGTAGTAATCAGCAGTAACAGTTTGACCCTGTTCCAATAGTTCATAATAGAGCACACCCTTCATATCAAACCAGATGCACAGGAAAACTTTCTTGGAGTGAATACTGCGTTTTGGTGTCAAAGTCGTTGGGGTTTACCCAGTGTTTTTTGCATTTGGGATTGTCGTACCATATCCACTTTTCATCACCCATAACGATTTTCCACAAGACTTTCTTTGTAGTTTGTTCGACAGACTCAAACACTTCATGGCACACTTATCCTTGTTCCTCTGGCTCAGGTCATGTGGCACCCATTTTCCTTTCTTCTGAATTTTTCCCATTGTGTGTAAACAATTGGAAATGGTTTGTTGAGTTAGCTCCAGTTGTTCAGCTAGTTCTTTTTTGCATTTGAGACGAATCTTCATCCAGCAATGCTTGCAGTTCCTGAAGTGCAACCTTCTGTGGGGCGCTGCTACGTTATCGATCGCAAACTTCAAAATTACCTGCTTTAAACCATCTAAACCAAAACTCACACATGCTTTTTGATAAGAAATTCTTCCCCAGAGCAGAACAGATTGATGCACATGCTTTTGCAGCACTTTTTCTTGATGAAATTCGTAACGAATGCAGTATCGCTTGCCATCTTTCACCTACTGATGTGCAAGTGTGTTTGACTGTTGGGAAAACTTCTGTATCTCATTTTATACTCTGGATCAGTTACGGTCACATGACAACAATGTGGGGGAATGTGGGATATGTAAATTAGCAGTATATGTCACACAAAAAAAGCTTTAAAACTTATTTGTACACCTAATACAAAGTGCTGTTGATGTGGAAGAATTTTTTTACAGAGTCCCAGTTAATTGAAGTCCAGTACTTTGTGTATGTCAAGGCATGTCTTGTTGGAAACACTTCTTATAGCAGCTTTATGTTTTGCTACATGGGTGTGAAGCTGTCTCCCAGTTTCTCCTACATATGTGTTACTACAAATGCAGTGCACACTGTAAACCACTCCTTCCATGTAGCAGAACATTTTTTCTCTTTTTGTTTAATGGGAGGGAAGAATTTTTGAATTTTATTGTTTAGATGTGGATCCAGATGAACCTGGAATTTTAAACTGATTCTCTGAAGCTTTCAAAAAGACCTTTATGGTAAGTGACCTTCCTGGTAAGTTTTATGTTACTGCTTGATTGTTTACAATTTGATTTAATTCCAGGTTCGTCTGGCTCCGCACCTGAACAATAAAATTAAAAAATCCTCTCTCCCATTAAACAAAAAGAGAAAAATGTTCTGATACAAGAAAGAGTGGTCTGCAGTGTACACTTTAATTGTGGTAACATATGTGCAGGAGAAACTGGGGGACAGCTTCACATCCGTGTAGCAGAACATAAAGTTGCTATTATAAGGAACGTTTCCAACAAGACAGGCCTTGACAAACACATACAGAATATCGGGCATTCAATTAACTGGGACTCTTTAAAAATTCTCTCACATCAACAGCACTGTGTTAAATGAAAATTAAAGGAGTCTTCAAATCGAAGGAAGAGTTGCCATAATTAATGAATATAAAGGCTGGGTGTTACCGCTTGAGTGGCAGCACCTACCTACTCTCTTAAGTCAGTCCTTACAAATGGGTTGGTGTGCAACCTAAAAATTTGACAATAAGTAATTTTTATGTCATCCTAGTAATCTCCATATTGAAAATTTTTACTGTTAAGTTATTTCATATCTAGGATTTTGCCATGCCTTCATTGATACACAGGATCTTCACACATTTCAAATGATGAAAAGTGATGTGCACCCAGAGGTGAAATTCAAAAGGAATATCTTTGGCGTAATAATGTAGTGTGTAATATTCGAACACAAGCATTGGATTCAGCACATATGAACCGATTCTCCTGTTTGTTGTCTGCTTTTGAATTTTTGAAGTGTGAACAAGAAAAGAGGTCAGAGAACCTTGCAAACTTCTGTGATGAAAGTAAACTGGTTACCTCACTTAAACTTTAGAAAAAGAAATAATCCATCTTAAAACTATCTACAGGGGGATGCTTGCAAGCTTCATCTCTGGTGCTTGAACTGTTAAATGCACATTTGAAAGCCGTAATTGAAATGTTTTATTGGAGAAGTGTCCACAGGGCTGCACAATTTTTGCACTCTCCCAATCACAGTTGCAGAAGGTGAGCTAGCATTCTGCAAGCTCACTGTCACATATGAGTTAAATTTAAAGCCTATGTGCAAGCAACCACGAAAGAGCATTTAAGCAGTTTGGGTTTACTTTCAATCAAACATGAAATACCATGCAAAACTGGCTTCATTGATGATGAAAAAGACTTTGCTGCTATGGAAGTGAAAAGTCTTTTATAATTTGCAATGTGCAGTGTGTAATTAGTGTGCATATTTTAGGTCTCATAAAAATTTGATGAACCCAGTTGATACGCAAATAAAGACAATTTGCTTTCTTCTTATTTTATGTTAATTGCACTCCTGTACCTATCTGGCAAGGAGGGGCCTTAAAACTCTCAGTGTATTAGGTTCTAAAATTTCTGTTGCTGGCTCTGGCTCACATCCAGTTGTGTGGATATAGTCCTTTGTGGAAAAAGTTTGGATTATGGGACTTTTTGAAACAAAATATTTATTATAAAAAAAGGGGTAGGGGGTGGTAAACAAATGAACCAACGAAACTTATGTGCTCTGTTTTTAATAGTTTAATGGAACACAGCAGCTAAGATTACATGAAGTGGCAATGAAAACAGATAACTATATTGTGAATAATTTTGTTTTAGGACCAGGCAATTTTGTAATTCAAAATTCATGCTGCAACCTCAATATGTAAATGAATAGTGTTCCATTGACAGCACACTTTGATCATTATCTAGAAGCTGAAACATCTATAAATGAAAGTTAAACCAACTCAGTGTACAAGAAGTGAAGGCCATTTTCTGTCATTTTTTAAATGCATTTCCTAAGCTTTTTGATTCCACAGATCTCCACTTACAAATTGCACACTGTTTTGTTTGACTTATATTGCTTCCATTTTATAAACTGAATCTGTGGGTGTTTTCAGTTAAATAAGCTTTCAGGTGTGTTTTGTCCAACTGAAACCAAACTTTTTTTATTTCCACGAAACTGAATTTACTTCTTAAAGTTTCTACTCTAACTAAATTTTTACATTCAAATAGTAGTTATGCTCTTTGGCCTTATGCTGTTCCTTGCATATTTATTTTTCATGCTTTTTTTCTTTAGAAAATGTTTAATTTTGTTTTCTGTTCGTTTCAGTTTAATCAATTATAAGTTGACAGAGTTTACCAAAACATACCTATTGTGATTATTTGTTTATTATAGGATGGCTTAGTAGTTGATGGGCTCACAGATTCATATGGAAATGGGCACATGGTAAGTTCATATTAGGATTGCATTAATTACCATTAATTTATGTAATACATGTTTAATTAATATACTTTTGTATCGCAAACATAGTTAGTGCCTATTAGTTTATGAATTTCATTGTGTTGTAGAGATGGGAATACCTTTTTTTTTTCATTTTACTACTTCCATTGGAAGCAAACTACAAAGTGTTAAGGATGTCATGATCAATTGATAAGGTGCATCATAAAAATGTTTGTGTTAAAATTTGGAAGTATCACAGTTTCAAAATAATTACCATGGAACCTTGGTTATACATTTTTCAGTTTTACGTTTTTCACTTTTTTTCATAAACCTGTGTTGGTCCTGATATTTTACTGTAGTTTCTATCGCTTTTTTAACTTGGTTATACATTATTCATTTATATACTTTTTGTGATCATACGTTAAAATTTGGATTTCAGATTATAAAAAATACAAGATTATTTTATGTTACAACTTTGAAACAAGATACCTGGTATGTTATAACTTTAATACAAGGTACCTGGTATGTTACAACTTTGGGAAAATTGATACAGCCTTGCTGTATTTCTTATTGGTGCAGCCAAAGCTGAACCTTGATCCCATTAGAGAAGGGCATGTTGTTTACCTTTGGTCTGGATGAAAAATTGGTTTCTCATTTCATGACTCCCACACATATGTATTTAAAAATTGATAAATCTCTGGGACGTAACTTTGTGGCTCCACCATTTCGTGATGTAGCAGAATAAAATCTAGATGTATCATCAATATCCAGTGTTCTGGTTTCAAATGGATGCACCGAGGATCAGCAGAAAAAAAAAAGCGCTGTTAATTCATGTGCTAAATATTGAAACACTGGTTTCAGATTGTTAGATGTGAGGATTTCACTTAATCTAGAATTGAGATTTTTATAGACAGATAGAGCTGTCAAAAGAGAAGTTTGATTTTTACAGACTTTGATTTTTGCATACATACATACATACATACATACATACATACATACATACATACATACATACATACATACATACATACATACATACATATCACTAAGCTGTTCCCTGATATTCAAAGGTTAGCTTCTCACAGGAAGAACTTACTGTTGCTGTGTCAAACGTCTCTGTTTACTGCGATCTTGACGCACAGCTTGAGCTTCATTAACATCCATCACACGCCTCACACAAGACCTTTTGTACTTCATACTCATTATCTTTTTCTCATGCAGACATTCCTGAATCTGGTCCTCCCATGATTTCCTTAGCCTTCCTCTACCTTTCTTTCCTGCCACTTGGGCTGAATAAGTTTTCTTAGTAAGCATCTCATCACTAATCTTTCAGCATGGGGAAACCACCTAAGAATATAACTCTCCACCTTGCTAACAATGTTCTTCTTCACATTGCATAACTGCAACACATCTTCATTCCTCATATGAGCAAAACGTGTCTTCCCACCAACCCCCTGTAAGTAACGCATCTCTCCAGCATACAGACAACTCCTATGTCTCTTCTGTAGCACCCAGGTTTACATACATCAGAGACAACTCCTATGTCTCTTCTGTAGTACCCAGCCATACATCAGAGTAGGAACAATTACACTTTCATACCCAGCCATTCGGGACTTTCTTGAGAACCCATCATTCCTGTGAAATCCTCCTAAAGCAGCTATGACTTTCAATGAAGAGTTCACTTGCCTACTGATTTCACCATCTAATTTGTTCTCTCTGTCAAGCATGCTTCCCAAATATACAAACTCGTTTACCTGGTCAATAACTTTGCCATTTAGACATCCTGCATTCAGTACTAACAGTTCCTCTCTCAAAAACCACAACTTTGGTTTTTCTTTTGCTTATGCTCAGTTTGAATTTCATGCAAACTTTGTACGTTCAGGCCAACATACTCTGCAACTCACTTTCGCTCTCTGTCAACAGGACTATGTCATCAGCATATAGCAATCTGCATACACGGACATTACTAAGATATAAACCAGTATCCATTTTGGCATCACGTGTGCATGCATGCATAAAAATATTAAACAGCCATGGGGACATTACACAGCCTTGTCTGACTCCTGCTCCAATAGAAAACCATTTTGACACACCATTGACTCGTACATTGCAATGCGATAAAATATATTATAATTTGTAACACATTTTTTTCTTTCGCCACGAGTTTAACTTTAAATAAGTCATTATTAAGGAATATCTCGTACTCCTTTCAAAGCATAAATTTAGCTGTAGTATTTTACAGTTTGAAATTTCTTTTATACATTTTTAAGTCCATCCCCTAGAAAAACGTATAACTGAGTTCCACTGTACATTTTGAAGAGAAGGTGGTTTTTTTCTTTCATTTCATTATCTCCACAAGAACTATCAAACAATAAGAAAATCATTGGAAACTAATAAGGATGTGTTTCAGAAATATTTGTGTGAATGTCATTGGTGGCACAAAGGTGCCACATTTTCACTGTTTTCCTATGGCTACGTGATAGCACGCTTGAACAGAAATCAGGATATTTGGGTTTGGTACTGCCTCCGGAGCGATGTAATTTCAAGTTCTCTGAAATGACGGGTACACAGAAAACAGTAAAAATATGGTACCTTGTGCTGATACTATTTGTATATGCTTCCCATGTATTTGTGATGAATTATTTCTTCAGGGAAATTTGTTTCCCATTGACTTTTAAGATATTTGTGTGAAAATTTGGGAAATGTTGCTTCTGCAAAGTATTCAAGAAATTTTATGTGTGGTATCCACAGAATTCACGTAGCATATTGCAAAGCACTGGCCTCGCAGAACATGCTAAGCATACACTGTTATATTTGCCGAATAATGTTAATTGGTTGAAGCAAATTGCAACATGAAAAAAAGCCTTGTGTAATGAAAATTTTAATGATTATTAATTAAGTGAAGTGTTCCAATTTATTTGTTAATTCCATCCAGGTTGTGCAAAGTGAAAGTTAATGTTAAATAAGAGTAGTAATAATGTCTGAGGCCAAGATTTTTAAATACAGAATCTGGAGATGTTAAATTGTAAAATTTTAAACAATTAGTTCTATGGATCAAAAATTGAGATTTCCATAACTACCAATAAGAAATCATTGTAAACCAGTGCAAAACATAGATAGAAAAATAGATACAGATGTGCCAACTCTCTGGTTTTAGGCGGAAGACTCCGGATTTTCAGCCATTCCTCCTGCTATCCGGATAAATCATGTCAAATTCTCCCGATTTTCGCCGATAATTAGCTGTTACGATTGTCGAAATTCCGTCAACCACCGCCTTCGATCGACACAGAAGAAAAAGATTTTGAACCGCTTGTGAAATCTTTTTCTTTCTGCGTCGTGCATGACTGCATTTTGATACGACGTGGTTTGGTTGTTAAGATATTATTCTATTACGATGATGAACTTACTTCTAAAAAAGGCAAATATTACACAATTTTATTTTTAAAAAGAAGAAAATGGCCGGTGATCAATCTAGGGACCCCAATTAAGAATTTTTTTTTTTTATCAACGACTAACACCCCAGGTACGATCCTTAAAAACTCCCAGTAAATGGAAGGTGATTCCACCACCACCGACAAGAGAAATTCACATACGACACAAAATAATTTGATTAAACATATGTTCCAGGTTAACTAAGAATTTATTTTGTGCTCCCAGGCACAGGTTGGAAAAACACTTGATACAAGGAAACTTTAGGTGGCTAGGCCGAATAAAAAAGAATTTAGCTATGAATTTTAGAGTCCAGAGTATGTTGACAGTCCTAAATAATCCTCTCAGAAACCCTGGTCTGCAAACCAAGTAGTTTTCACCTGTGTGGTTTAGAGGATGAAGGAGGTAAGTGGCAAAATTTGGTTACCAGCCTGCCTTACAAAAAAATCTTTAAAGAATGTGATCATTCACTCAAAGAGTGCTAAGAGCTTAATGCTCGATGTGCATATCTGATAACTGGTTGAACCTTGAGCTAAATGCTCTTTACAATTTAGATTTAGATGGTTAAGAGTGACATTTTATTCTTTTTTTTTTTTTTTACAACACACTGATTTTGATCAGTTACCTGGAAAAACCTCTTTCTTACTTTACAGTACAGAAAAACCAAACAAACAAAAATGTCAAGTCACTTTCCTCTCATTTGAGCTAACAAAAAAAAACCCCTGTTCTAACAGGAAACCTAATTAATATATTTCAATCCATTTCTTTGGTCACTGGCATTAACTAGTGCAATGGAAGGAAGAAAAAAAACATTGCATGAAAGAACAACAAAAAAAAACAGCAATATAGCATGATGTCAAACTTCCTTAAATCTACTTCCCAGCTAGTTACACCTCCCTTAACTAGCAACAGACATCACAAGGCTAACTTACCTAGACCTATTCACATAAATTTAACTACATACACAGAGATCAACACTTCACAGAGAAATCAGAAAGAAAATAAAATAAATGAAAAGAATTTACTTGATTTTTCTTGACTCTTAAATCTATTTTTTTTTCTAACTCCCTCCTTGCCAAAGGGATTTGAGATCATCTCATGACAAAAAATCTCACTCTCATTGAGAGTGCGTGGATCTGGTGATGGTTTTTCCGACCCAAAAATATTGGCCCATTAATTCAGAGATCGGAAAAACGTCAACAGATCAATTTACAGTCATTAGTATCGTACTTTTCCTCTCTTCATATCTGCAAAAGAAAGCCACCCTCGGTGGCGCAGTGGTCTATTTTATGTTGGTTACAAACACACTCGCGCGCCAGCTGTGACTTACTTATCGTTTCACGTCTCCCCGCTCTCAGCTGCGAGCTCTGTTTATGTTTTCTTCAGAGTTTTGCGGAGTGCTTTTCAGTTTTGCTTTACAGTGGAGATTTTTATTTCTTGTTTTGCACCATGTTTGTCTCTTTTCCCTTTTTCGTCGCATTTTGTAGAATATTAATGTGCTCCTTTGTTCATCTCTAATTGTGAATCTGTTATTGTCAGCTTTGTTTTATCTTCTATTGTAGCATTTTGTGTACACTTAGTTTGTGAATTTGTTTTTGTTTTTCTCATTCCTTTCGCATACTTTTTGGGAAGATTTTTGCTTTTGCATTACGCCACTTTTGCGGTTTTTAATGGTTTATTTTATGCCATATCTTTGGCAATTTGTTTCTTCTTTACATATTAGCTGTTATCTTTGCTGCATAATAAAGTTGTGAAACTGAGCGATATCAGCAAATGAAAATTTTAATTTAGTATTGAAACACCACAAATCTACAAGGCTAACATTGAACAAAATTAAGATTTTATTTTATGGTTTTTTAAATTATTATTTTAAACACAGATAATACTAGTTTTTATGCATCTGGAGTTTTTCTCGCCACATAAAAGTATGCGTCAGGAACTTTTCCTCGCATAAAAAACGCATCGAGAATTTTTCTCGACGTTTAAAAAATGCATCGTGAATTTTTCTCGGCACGTAAAACTACTCATAGCAGAATTTTACCAATTTGTAAAAATACGAATTGGGATGGTATTTCGTCTTTCAGAGATGGAAGTAAACGAAATAAAGATTTTTTCCGTAATCGTAATTTCTTTTTCCTGTGATGTTGCCTCTGTCCAGTATTGTTGTTATATATCATTTTATTCCGTAAATATTTGTATTTCAGTTTGAAAATGGAGGAAAAATTTCCGAAAACGGAAATTCAAGGGCGAAAAATTTCGCTGCAAACTTTTTAGGAACGAGAGTGCGACGGCTGCGAGGAATTTCTCCTTTTCTGTCATAATTTGGGTTATCCACGTGATTGATGCATAACTGAAAATTTTTTTTTGGGCAATTAGTGGTGGTGAAGGATGTTTTCTGCCTGAAACTTTCTAAACTTTCGAAAGAGGAAGTTGCGTCTTTCAAAACTTTCGGAAACGAAAGTTAGACGCAGTGAAGATTTCTCCCGTAATCGTAATTTTGTTTTTCACGTGATGTTTCCTTTGCCTAGTATTGTTGTTAAATATCATTTTATTTCATAAATATTTGTATTTCAACTTGAAAATGGAGGGAAAATGTCCGAAAACGGAAATCGGACGCAGCAAAGATATCCCCTGTAACTGTAATTTTCCCCCAATGTTGATCAGAACACATGTATCTCGTATTCTTAAATATCTCCCCCCCCCCCAAAAAGTTTTGCCTTTCAGTTTGATAAACGGAGGGGGGGGGGAGTTCCGAAAACGAAAAAAAAAAAGTGACGAAGCTGAAAAATTTGTAAAAAATGATGCATGGTGTTCAAAAGTATTTATATTTTCAAAGTTACACTGTTCATCTTTTGTCTAAAATAGTGAAAGCTGTTATGCATTCAAGATGGATTGTCATCCAAGGGCATTAAAAATAAAGACGATAATAAAGAAATGGGAAGGGAAACAAAGATATCAGCAAATGAAAATTTTAATTTAGTATTGAAACACCACAAATTTGCAAGGCTAACATTGAACAAAATTAAGATTTTATTTTATGGTTTTTAAAATTATTATTTTAAACACAGATAATACTTGTTTAGTTATTGTGGCATATGCAGAGATTTTTACTGCATATTTATTAATATAATTATGTTTTGTTTTGTGGTAAATGGCGTTCACGCAAAAGTTTTACTGATGTACATTTTCCAAAGTTGGCAAGTATGATGTTGTATTTGTCTTACGGCACTGGCTCTCCCTCTTCCCTGGAACCAGTGGCTCTAAATTAGGGATGGGCAACTGCTTATAGCCTACTGAGGTGCTCACTGTGGTCGTTAAACCTTCAACCAAGAAGAAAGCTTGACACTTCCACATTTGTTTTGACAGAAACCTCTGTCTCTCTCTCTCTATTCCAACATTGGAAAAACTGATGACAGTTAAGTCCATAATGAAATAAAAATGCTTTGAACAAAACTTTTGTAGATCTTTGTTAAAGAGAGCTAAATTTGGCTACTGTACATTCACTAAATAAGGATAAAGATTAATTATGATTAAATAATGTATCAAAATTAAGTACATATGTTGTATTAATTATTATTAATACACTGCTGGACAATTGCTAAGGACGGATCATAAACGGCTATATAGCGCATAAAAAAGTAAGTGTGGTTGGATGCCAAGTGAAATAAAATATTGTCAGAATGCCAGGACATTACAAGAAAGACAATTTATTGTGCTCTGAAATCCAGAAGGCTTTGGAACGTGTTCAACGGACAAACAGGCCATTTTGTGCAGAATACGTAAACGTGAAAAAAATGCAATTACCGTCCGCAGGCGTTCCGGCGTAAGATGTCAATACGGGATATGGCCACCATGGAGGGCGATGCAAGATTCCACACGTCGTGTCATGCTTTGCACAACATTATCAAGCAGCTGTTGGGGTAATTTATCCCATTCCTCTGTCAGTTCACGGATGAGGGTGTCCTTGTTTATTGGAGGGCATTGGCGACCAGCAAGATTCCTCCCCAAAGCACCCCACGCATTTTCAATGGGATTCAGATCTGGAGAACGTGCTGGCCATACGAGGCGTTGAATATCCTCGCTCTCAAGACACTCCTGGACAGCGACTGTTCGATGACATGTTGCGTTGTCGTCCATGAAAATGAATCTATCACCGACAGCACCACAGAACATGCGAACATGAGGTAGCAGAATATCATTAATGTATCGTTGGCCAGTCATAGTCTCAGTTGGAAGCACATAGAGGGACGTACGGCCATTGATCATGATGCCAGCCCATACCATGACACTACATGTCGGATATCAGTCCCTTTCCTGTATGTTTGCTGGACAATATGCAGTACCACTATCACGCCAGATCAGTTGTCATCGACAATCAGACGATAGACTGTATCTACTCTCATCTGAGAAGAGGACAGCAGACCAGTCGTTATCAGTCCAATTGCGATGTTGATGGCACCATTGCAAACGGGTAGTACGGTGACGTCTGGACAATGGGATGCACACAACAGGACGGCGGGCGTATAGTCCTCCTTCATGCAAACGTCTGGCGACAGTTTTTCGGGAAATCCGCTTGCTAGTAGCAGCCATAAACTGATTTGCTACCTCACTAGCTGTGCTGCGCCTGTGTCTTTTTGTTGATAGCACTATGTACCGATCTTCTGCAGGTGTCGTACTGCGAACACGACCTCCCCCGTGACGTTTGCTACACTCTCCATTTGTTTGAAATGATTTCCAAAGCCTTGAAACAACACTGTGGCTGACGTCGAACTCCCTGTCAACATCTGTTATTTTTCGCCCTTCTTCAATCTTGCCAATAATACGGCCACGCGTAAAATCATTTAGGTGATGTCGGGAAGACATACTGAAACTTGCAAGTTCGTCAATTGATTCTTTCCCTTTCAACTTTGCGTTTAAACAACAATGGTCAATATGCGTCAAATCCTTTATATCTCTTATCAGCGCTATGACGTCACGAATAAGTTCGGCAATCCAAAATTTGCATACGCACAACACATCTTACTGTATCCCGCACTTATGCTAATTTCCACATTTTCCTGCCTTCCATTTTATGGCTGCTATCGTTGCTATTGTCATCCGACCTTAGCAATTGTCTGGCAGTGTACTATTAATTGTATCTGATTGACAACTATTTTCGCTATGCTTTTTATTTTGCATATAAACATACAGTCTTTATTTAGAATAACTTTTTAAACATTAAAAATGCTATGTACCAGTAATACTACTACTAAAAAATTGCTCCTGCATCTGAAAAATGTCGATAAAAATAGCGATCATGTGATTTTATGAGCTGTAAAAAATCTCCTGATTTTTAGATTTTGAAGGTTGGTATGTCTGTAGATAGCAAAAACTACCAATAAGAAATCGTAAATCAGTGCATAACATAGATAGAAAATGATGTTTGTGATAGCAGAAAGAGGAGTTTACCAAGTTTTGTTGGCTGTACACTGCGATGCTCATTGGTGATAGATGACACTGCTTTTCCCCTGCGCAGCTGGTATGTACAGGGGTTATCCAAAATAATGGAAACACCCTGAAACAATAGGTGTTACACACCTAATATGGTGTGGGAGCACCTTTGGCATTTAAAACTGCTTGAATCCTTCTTGGAATGGACGCATACAAGTCCTGGATGGTGGTAAGGGGTATGTTGTACCATTCTTCCTACAGAAACTGCTCCAATTCCTTGAGAGACGACGGAGGAGGATAACGGGATTGCACTTTGTTTTCCAACACAGAACACAGGAGCTCAATGATGTTTAAGTCCAGTGATTGTGCAGGCCAGGAAAGGTGTGTGCAACTTCATCCTCATGTTCCTCAAACCATGACTGAACAGTTCGACTTCTGTGAATCGGGGCATTATCATCTTGAAAGGCGCAAACCCCTTTTTTTGAATAGTTACGTGCCATTTGTCCTGATGAAGCTAGGTCCAGTACCCAGCGAAACCATGGTTGACTTGAAAAAAAAATTGTGACAAACCATGTTGTATTCTCTTAATGCGAATCATTAAGATGGTTTGTCGGTTCCTTCCACACCATTGGAACTGCAAAATGTGTTGATCATCCTTTTCGATTCAACCAGCAGTTCAGATTCGTTGCACAGGATTGACAACATATGTATGGGGCCCAATACTGGTCCTGGTCACCGATCTCGCAATGAAAATAAAGGCTATAAGCTTTCTTTATCATCAGTGTAATGGGTCGCCTTTGTGATAGCAAAGTAATTTGTCCAAAAATATAACAAAAATTATCTGCACTGTTCACACATTCACGGGGCATCTTGAATGGCACGTCTGCACTCACAGAATCCACAATGAAAATGATGACAAGAAGGAAATGTGGTGATTGCATCATCCAATTAGCGCTCAAGGTTATCCGTCTCATGGGGAATCACATGCTCGACATATCGGACTTTCTGTGCAGATCATCCATTCCCATGTCTTGAAAACTAGAGCTAATTCGTGATTTTTAAGTTCATATTCATGACCAGCATGTTCAAATTAGTTAAAAATAACTAGTTTTGTCTTAGATATATTTTGGCTGTTCTCCAGCGTTATCAACTTTTGTCATTTTCCTGATTTGCGAGCTCCTTTTCCTATCTTCCCTGTTTACTCCAAGCATGCAGCCTCTGTAGATCTCTTTTAGTTAAAGTCCTTGTGTTCCACAAGTAAGAACTGGAATGATGCATTTTGATTAAACACTTTTCTTTTAGAGCATAATTGTAAATTGCTTTTGAAAATTGTCCTTCATCTTATATATACATATACTCAGGGGTAGAAAAATATTCTTAAATCTAGTGGCCAGCTAAATTTTTAGTGACCAGATACGACAACAGTAAGTAAAAATATCGGGTAGTTTGTATTTCTTTTTGGAGCTAACCTCTGAATCTCAGAGAACAGCTTAGTGATATGTATGTATGTATGTACATTGGATAAGTGTGTGTGTGTTATACATAATGTCAAAGTCATGTATACTTATGTCCAAAAATAATGTTTTACCCTCAGCCTTTAGCTTATCTCTCCCTGGAAAAGAAAAAAAGAATGGTGCTCATTTTTTTATTCCGGGGCTTGCAAATTCTTGAATTACAGTAATTTTCGTCGTATTATCCACAGATCCTTGAATTAGCACAATTTTTTTTTCACTTTCGTTTAATCTGCAGACTGTGACATTCAGTAAAAAAAATAATAATAATAATCACTGTATGATCCGCACATCACAAATTTTGATCCGGAAGCGGAATTTTCGACAGAAAAGTCGGTCACACTATTACCCAGGAGCCTGAAGAAGTAAGAAAAAAACGATCTTATTAAATAAAGATTAATTTTAATGGTTACTTTTTTAAATATATTTTTTACCTCTGGACACAAATACAGCTTAATGAATTGACAGAAATACCATATATACTCCCTTGTAAGGCAAAGTTTTTGGAAGAAATACTGCTTTCAAAGTTGGGGATTCGTCTTACACATGGGTCAGTAAAAGAATGGGCTGGACTTCGCCAATTCTCCTGCTGAGTTTACCAAAGGGTTTTTTTTTTTACATTTTACACCACTGTTTTTTTCATGTCACTGCACGCTGGTTTTCTGACCTTTTGAAAACTATTGCTCAGTGACACGATCATATCCTCAGCTGTGTCCCCTACTTAAAGTTTAAATTCGGTAGAGTAACTGAAACATTGCTTTTTTGAAGACATAAATATCAACAAAGGAAACTATCAGCAGCAAGTACGTTGGGCAAAACAGTGAAGGAAGAACCAAACACAAGGCACAGCACACGAAATCCCGAACAAGAAACCTTGAAAGGAGGCATGTAAGTGTACGTTCATGCAGCAAATGCTGTGCTTACATTTTTATTGGTTGGTAGACAAAGAGAGGGCACAAACATTCAGCGTTTTGTCTTCCTCAACGATACAAAGACAAAATGACTCTCATCGTCCCTCCCTATAACTTTCCCGATCTTTCATTATGACGTCCTTTCTCTCTCCTCTCCGCTCCATACAAACTCTTGAACTGAGAAATTTTTTTCGAGGGAGTTCTTTTACGAATTATACCTCCTCTCCTACACAGTTACCAAGCAGATTTTTTTTTAAATCAAAGGACCGCAAATTTATTTTTCTAATTTTAAATTGGCGTATTATCCATATTAGCATACAATCCGCAGAACCTAAATTTAAAAACTTTTTTGGCAGCCAATCCGCAGGATTATACGACGAAAATTACAGTACATGTTTTTCAGTGATGTTTTCCGTGGTGGCCCAAGCAATTTTTTTTTGGTTGTCCCTGGCGACCGCATTTTTCGACCCCTGCATATAGTTATCTTGTGTGTGTGTGTGTGTGTGTGTGTGTGTGTGTGTGTGTGTGTGTGTGTGTACATTCTTTTATATACATATGTACATGTGTATGTATGAATGAATGTATGTGATTGAGCACAAGTTTTAAGAATTGTGTTGGATTTTTCAGGGCGACTGTGCTGAAAGAGTTGCTGAAACTTTTCAGTTTTCTAGAACTGACCAAGATGAGTATGCAGTATCAAGCTATAAAAGATGTACAGCCGCAGTAAATGTAAGAATAACTCCCTGACGATTTTTGAAGAGCCAGATAGTATATGTTTGTATGTAATTACCTGATAAATATGTTTTAAAACAATGGGAAGCATGCAGTTTAAATCACTCCCACATCTAAGACAAAGATTTTGATAGCATTCATTTGATTATAGGAAAAAGTATGTACCCTCTCTCCCCGTAACTTTTTTACCATTGATGTATATCTGAATAGCATTTTCCCATTGAGCTATGTTGATTTCTAATTACATAATGTGCTCCTTAATTCTAACTTAAAAAATTAAATTTTGTGATTATTTTTTTCTATACTAAGTGTACCTCTTGTCCTGTTTTGCTTGAATTTCCACACTCTTTTACACAACACAGTAAGCATACCACTTTAGTGTTTGTTCCTTGGTAGAAAGAGAGCATATGCATTGAAAAATATTCAGATTTTTTTTTTTGTCATTGATCATTCATGGTGCTGATATTACATTGTTAAAATAAGTTGAAAGAACTTTTAATGAATGATTTTTATTTTAAGTCTAAAAAAATGTTTGTTAAAAAAGTCTATTTAATGAATGTTTATTGACAACATAAAAACAAACCTGCACTCCTTTGGTGGCAACTTTTAATATTTTGTTGAGTGATAAATTATAGAATCTGAATATTATCATAGAAAATCTGAATATTTCTTCGATATTGGTGTTCATACCCCACCCAGAAACCAATAGTGAGGCTTAACTTATTGTGTTGTTCAGAAGAGTGTACAGAAAGTGAAGAAGAATGAGACAGTGGGGATATTAGTACAAAAATCATTTTTATTAAATTTCATTTCATAATTTTTCAGTCAGTGTGTTAGAATTCAGGAGAACATTAAGTAATTAAGAATCCATTGAGCTCAACATGAAAATACTACTCAGGTATGCAGTATCTGTCAAGATTAGATTCAAAGGGCAAGAAGCACATTTTTAAAAGATATCTTTTAATAGATAACGAAAATGTATGCAAAACCATAGTGAGAATAATTGGCAGTGAGACACGTAACACACAAAACATTAGAATAATTCTTGATGACGACATATCACACTTCAGTTACGTAAGAATTACAAGTGTTGGGACGACGTTTCGGTAGCTACTTCTACCTTCATCAGCCATGGAATGAAACACGTGGCATTAGCATCAGGTGTTGCCAGATTTCCAAATAGCTTTCCAAATGAAAGGTATATTAAAAGGTGCATCTGTATTACAAGTGTTAAGAGTAAGGAAGATTTCAATGCTTTCGTAGTACCTGAGGGCTTTCTGATTGCTGAACGGAGCGAGGCATTTAACATTTTGCCAATCGAGAATCGCGGACGTATCGCTGATGGTTAAAATTGAAAGCGAGGTGGAAGGGTTTCCTTTCTTAACATCAGCGATATGTTCCACCATTCGTCGGTTGATGTTTTGGCAAGTACTACCAATATTGTGGGTAATGCCTGTGGAAGTGGTGACAGGGATAGAGTAGACCCCTTGTAACTCTAGGGGTTTTTTGGGGTCTCTGTCTTTAAGGATAAGGTTAAGAAGATGTGGATGTGGTTTAACAGCAATCCTGTAGCCAAAAGACTTGAAAATGGAGCAAACTTTGTGAGTGAAGGCCAGGCTGAAGGGCAAAGTGCCCACAAACTGATGAGTGGTGGAAAGTTGAGGCAATAAACTGGTAGATCTATTCTGTGATTCACATTTCTTAGCCTGTGTACTAAGAGGGTGGAAAGTCATGCAATTTACCAATGTTGATGATGTTCTGATATTCGTTTTGAAGAGCAGAAGGGCTGTTGCAAATAAGGTTAGCTCTGTGGATGTATGCCTTTAAAGCAGCCAATTTGTATGTACCAAAGGTGCAGAAATGGTAAGGGATGATGTTATGGGTGGCAGGTTTCCTGTAAACAGAGAGACCAAGTGAGAAGTCTGGGTTGATGTTAACATCCAGAAAACTAATAATAATATTGTTGTCTACCTGTTCTTGAGACGAGAATCTTATATGAGGGAATTTGGAAGTTATAGAGGACATAAGTTTGAACAGAGAGTGTTTCTAGTGTGACCAAATGATGAAGATGTCATCTACATACTATAACCAAATGGATGGTTTAAAGGGGAATGGGGCAATGATTAATTGTTCAATATTCTGCAAATAAATTTCAGCAAGTAAAGGAGAAAGACAAGAGCCCATTGGTATGCCTTGTTTTTGTTGGTAGTAGATACCATTGTATGCAAAACAGGAATACTTATCCAATGAGTCAAAACAGTCATGAAGATCTTTGATGAGTTCCCCAGGAAGTTCTTGGCGTTCCATTAGTTTTTTGACCAGGAGCATGTAAGCGTCAAAGAAAGGAACAGAAGGAAATAATGAATCCACATTAAAAGTGTACAGGAAATCTTGAGGATTGATAGATGAAGGGAGTTTCTGGATGAAGTCCTTGGTCGACTCAACAGAATAAGGATGATTTTTTGTTACAACATTGCAACATATGACCAATTGCCTTTGAAGATTGACTGCTGGAGAAAAGGTATTTTCAATTAAGGGCCTAATAGGATGTCCAACTTTATGTAGCTTGATCTGTAAAAACAACCTGGGAGTACGGTAATAAGTTGGGGGGGGGGGATTTCTCCTAAGAAAGATTTTAGAGAAGATTTTTTTGGAAAGCTTAGTAACATAGTAACAGCTTTACATAGTTTTTCAGTGTTGTCTGCATTGAGTCTTAAGTAATTGTTTTTTTTTTTTTTTCAGGAAGTCTGCTACTTTGTTGTCCAAATAATTCTTATAGATGAACAGGACATCTGGCCTTGTCAGCTTTACAAACAGCAAGATCATTGCATTGGGTGAAGTTTCTAAATTTCCTCAAAATGGCAGAAGAGTTATTTGAGCCTTTGGGTATGAACCTCGGAAATTGCAATGGCCGATTTTGCACGATGGATTGGTTGATGGGTGGGATCAGTGTTTTGGATCGCCGCTTCCAGTAGTGAAATGGTATGTGGTAGGCTAGGATTAGTAGAAAGAGAAAATTTGGGTCCATTTTCAAGCAGTTTATCAATTTCAGCAGGAATAGGCACAGAAGACAAGTTCACATACTTTGAAAAGTGGGTGTCAGCAACCTGCGTGGGAGCTGAACTATGAGTGTTCTTTTGAGTGGACTCTAGGTGTTGAAACTTCTTTTCAAGTCTTGTGGTTTCACAATTGTCAGTCCTGGATATAGTTTCATGAATTCAGATCATAAAATTGTCCGATAATGCTGGATGTTTATGTTACGTGTCTATCTGCCAATTATTCTCACTATAATTCCTATAGTTAACGCAACTTCTAGGCAGATTTTTGACTGGAATGAAGATTGGATCGCTTTCTGTACAGACCGCATCAAAGTTGTTTCTATGTTATGCCAACTTCATTTCCTCATCAAGTGCCAGAGGTCCAGTGTTATCCCCAAAGCTTTTCAGGTGCATAAACCCACTTTTCATGGAAGATGCAAGAAAGTTCTGGACCGTACCACTACCAGCCTCCTCTCTGCTGCCATCTGCGATCTCCGTGCTTTCATCGCGACTTTGGAATTCAAGTGCTATAAGAGGTACCAATTTCTATCTTTTGCCACCCATCCAGCATTACTGGCCAATTTTATGATCCAAATTCTTGAAACTATATCCAGGACTGACAATTGTGAAACCACAAGACTTGAAAACAAGTTTCAACACCTAGCCTCCACTCAAAAGAACACTCATAGTTTGGCTCTCATGCAGGTTGCTGACACCCACTCTCCAATCCAAGGTATGTGAACTTGTCTTCTGTGCCTATTCCTGCTGAAATTGATAGACTGCTTGCAAGCTGTCCCGGTGGCGCAGTGGTCTAAGCGATGGCCTCTGATAATTCGTCCGAAAGGGGTCCGGGTTAAAATTCCGGTGAGGCATGGATGTTGTTTTTATCTTACGGCACTGGCTCAGTCCCTTCCCTGGAACTACTGACCCTAAAATAGGGACGGGCGACTGCTTATAGCCCATTGAGTTGCTCACGATAGTTGCTAAACCTCTAATAATAAAAAAAAAAAATGTTCTCTTTCTGCTAATCCTAGCCTACCACATACCATTTCACTACTGGAAGCGGCGATCCAAAACACTGATCCCACACATCAACCGATCCTTCGTGCAAAATCGGCGGCCATTTCATTTTCCGAGGTTCATACCCAAAGGCTCAAATACCCTTCTGTCTTTTTGAGGAAATTTAGAAACTTCACCCAATGCAATAATCTTGCTGTTTGTAAAGCTGACAAGGCCGGATGTCCTGTTTTCATCCATAAGAATTCTTTGGACAACAAAGTAGCTGACTTCCTGGAAAGAAAACAATTACATAAGACTCAATGCAGACAACACTGAAAAACTATGTAAAGCTGTTACTAAGCTTTCCAAAAAAATCTTCTCTGAAATCTTTCTTAGGAGACATCCCCCCCCCAGCTTATTACTGTACTCCCAGGTTGTTTTTACAGATCAAGCAACATAAAGTTGGACATCCTATTAGGCCCTTAATTGAAAATACCTTTTCTCCAGCAGTCAATCTTCAAAGGCAATTGGTCATATGTTGCAATGTTCTAACAAAAAATCATCCTTATTGTGTTGAGTCGACCAAGGACTTCATCCAGAAACTCCCTTCATCCATCAATCCTCAAGATTTCCTGTACACTTTTGATGTGGATTCATTATTTCCTTCTGTTACTTTTTGACGCCTACATGCTCCTGGTCAAAAAAACAATGGAGCACGAAAAACTTCCTGGGGAACTCATCAAAGATCTTTATGACTGTTTTGCATACAATAGTATCTACTACCAACAAAAACAAGGCATACCAATGGGCTCTCCTCTTTCCCTCTTACTTGCTGAAATTTATTTGCAAAATATTGAAAAATTAATCGTTGCCCCATCCTTCTTAAAACACTCCATTTGGTTACAGTATGTAGATGACATCTTCATCATTTGGTCACACTAGAAACACTCTCTGTTCAAACTTATGTCCTCTATAACTTTCAAATTCCCTCATATAAGATTCTCGTCTCAAGAACAGGTAGACAACAATATTATTATTAGTTTTCTGGATGTTAACATCAACCCAGACTTCTCATTTGGTCTCGCTGTTTACAGGAAACCTTCTGCTACCCATAACATCATCCAGTGGTGCCGGAAGCTCTTGAAAACTGGTACGGCTATTTGCAGCAATATATCCCTGTACCCCTGAAGTCCTGGGGGATGAAGTATGCCCCCCCGTGGTTTTGTTCATTTGCATCCATGTGAAATTTCAGCTTTCCCAACCTAATTTTTACAGTGTAAACACATACTTACCTTTTAGAAATGAAACATTAAATAACAGATGAAGAAAATACAGTTTGAAGTAAATGTGAAATGTGTACATAAAAACAATATTAGAATATCATTTTCAAATATTTTAAAGAAACAAGGCAACTCTTCTTTCGTTTTCATGTTGCGAAACAAAGTTAAAATCGTTGCTTACCTAGAATATATGATTGCGTTTATTTCAGGAAATAAGAAGTACTAAGTATATGTACGCACATTGTTATTACTAATACAAAAGATTGCTATGCCTATGTTATTTATGGTAAAATGTTCCCAAACAGTTTTTTTTATATTTTCATTGCTATTTACAAATATTTCCATGCAATTTTGAATATCAATGTCCTTACACAAGTCTTTATGCACATGCAAAATATACCCATGATTCAGCCGATTGCTAGTCATTGTACTTCTGAGATACGTTTTCAAACGTCTAAGAGCGGAAAAGATCTTTCTGCTGTGGCAGTTGTTGCGGGCATAACTAACAGAAATTTTACAAATGTAGAAACTTCTGTGAACAGAGATTTTTTTAAATGAACTATGTTTAATTCTGCCACTATATCTTCAAGGCTTTTAGAGTCGGAGTCACACAAATATTTAAGCTTTTTTAACTGATCTGTCAGCGCATGTTCTTCTAAATTGTTTATGCACATGTGATGTATGTCTTCTTGCAATAAATCCTCTTTTAATGCTGCAAGCAGAACTGCTTCCATTTTCTTATAAATTTTATAACCTGGTTGATCAAACCTGAAACTAATGGTGCCTGTTATTTTATCCAAAAAATTAAAGTATACATGCTTTAATAAGGCTTTGGGATCTGGGAATTCATACGTTGTGGTTCCGTCGTCTGTACGCCTTGGTGGTCTTCGAAATCAAGGAACAGAAGGCTCATTTAAGTTAAGGTCATTCGAGAGTTTCAGTCCACAATTTCTGAAATGTGCTATCACAACGTAGCTCTTCCAAACTACTTTGCATCATTAAAAATCCTTTTTTTTTTTTTGCTTCGTGAGCCGTCATGGATTGACTCTGCAGAGCCTTACTGAAGTTCTCAGTTTTTTCAAAGATAATTAAACTTATTTTGAGAAAGAATTATGTTTCAAATTTATCTAATTTTCTGCAAAGACTACTTACTTGCAGTGGAACTTGTAGGGTGGCCGCGGTTTTCATGGGCAATTTCGGGTAAAAAGTTTAAGAGAACTTTGTAATTTCCCAATATAGAAGAAATGGCAGCAACACGGACTGTCCACCGGGTTGGGCAAAGTGTTTTAACAGTTCTCAAAGCTTTGGATTTTATTTGCACCTGCAAATTTTGGAATTGTGAATTACGTTTATGATATCTAAAACGTCTCGAATTTCGGGAATAGCTCCGCAATTCCCGAAATGTCTTGAAGCGCCAAATTTAAGGAATGAGCTGCACAATGAATAAAAGTGGCCCTCGGTTCATCGTTTAAAATTCTTTTGGCTACACCCTGCAATCTTCCAGCCATATTAGCAGCTCCATCATAGTTTTGTCCGTGACAGTTTTTTTTAATTTAGGCCGCATCGAACAAGCATTTCTTTTATCACACTTTCGAGAAAAGACGATGTGGTTGTTTCAACTTCTTACAATCCCATGAAGTCCTCATGCACAATAAAATAATTTGTTACATACCGTAAGCACATAGATAATTGTTCCTGTGTTCCAATGTCTGATGTCTCATCCGCTATAAGTGAAAAATATGTAGACTGTTTTACTCTGTCTGTGATGTTACGCACAACATCTAAAGACAAAATTTTTAAAATTTCATTCTGAACCTCATGGGAAGTGAAGTTGTTCCTATGTTTAAGCCATTTTGAAAGTTCTTCACAATCTTCAGAAATCAGTTTCAAAAAGCTTTAAAAATGTCCATCATCTTCGTTATGAACGCGAAAGGCAATGCCGTGCCTGCCTAGGACTAAAAGTACCTTAAAAATCCTTTTCAGCAATTGCTGATATGTTTGTTGTTCCACCCCAAGTGTTTCACTTAATTGTTGGGAAACAGGAATATTTTTCAAATAAGCTGAAATTTTGAGTGATGCCTCCTGGTGAAAGCAAGAACGTTCATGCTTTTTGAACATTCGGGTAGCATCTTTCCAGTTAGTGTAGCCACTTGTCGTGAATGCATTTTCACCATTTCGAGCATGAACATTCGTTTTAAGCTTCAGGGATAATCTGCATGCGTGACAAAAAGCTGCTTTTGTCACTATCCCATTCCAACCATTTCCATGTGTCGAACCATGATTCCTAAAATTTCCTAGTTTGCGATCCAGGTTTTTTAACCACTGGAAAATTGTAGTCTCTAGGTTGATTTCGAGTCAGTGTAACAGTATTAGCACTTTTACCCTCCTTCGATAAGATATCAGGATCTTTAAGGTTGTTGTCTTGTAAACTGTAGGTTGTCCATGCAACGTTACCACCAGAACTGCTGTTTGATGATTCCAATATGTGAAAAGTAAAAAATACCATGTCATAAAACATGCACAAATGATGATAGCAGTCATTGTGCTGTGGAGACATTCAAATTCTAGGCCAGTTAAAAATCAAGCATAAAATTTTGGACCTAGGATTTTCAATATCTTAATATCAAATGATTATATCTTAATAGGAAACAGTTCTGATGCCTTTCATGTACATGGTGTTCTCCAAACTTTAATATTGGTGAAAATTTTTGTAAAATTATCAGTGCAAAGTTATCATGAAAGAAATACGTGATTACACCATATAATACAAATTTTGAAGATCACAATCCGATTGTCGGTGTAAATGTGACAAGAATGGTAAGTCAGATAATATCCGAAAACTTGAAAATTTCATCATCCTGGAGCGGGACTCGAACCCTCATCTCCCAGATAGCGCCTGGGTATGCTAACCACAGAAGCATACTCGGGCGCTACCTGGTATGCTCGGGTTCGAGTCCCGCTCCAGGACGATGAAATTTTCAAGTTTTCGGATATTATCTGACTTACCATCCTTGTCACATTTACACCAAAAATCGGATTGGTGATCTTCAAAATTTGTGCTAAGTTATGTTCATCAGCTAGCATCTTCTAAACTAAATTATGTGTGTTATAGATTAAAATTTTAGATGATTAAGTTATTTACTGTTATAAACTTTGTTATGTATTTCTTAGGCAGGACTGTTTAAGCAGGAAATTATGGCTGTCACAATTAGTGGGAAAAAAGGCCAGCCAGATGTTATTGTTACAGAAGATGAAGAACCTAAACGTGTTAACTTTGAGAAAATACCTACACTCTCTCCAGTATTTAAAAAAGGAGGTAAGTGTGGTAGTCATGCTTGTAAGAAATAACCGAATTTCTCCCTGATTTTCTCAACAGCACAGCTGTCTATTACCTTTTTTTAGGCACATATAAATCATTACCTATTGTAATTTTCATGTATGTAAAATTGTCTAAAATGATAGTCATCTTGTTTTATTCAGTATTTTTCTGTTATTTTGTTTAATATTCTGTTCTTCTGCAGTTATATTTATTTAATTTTTCCTGTGTGGACCTCAATGTAACAATGCTTGATTATAGACTAGAAACCCAACATTATTGAGAGGTATGCTAAGAGCTCCATTTATTGTCAGCAGGACTCATGTTAAGTATTCACCAATTAGCCAAATGCAATTTTTAAAAAAATGTCAAACCAGAAATAAAATTGGCTAAGTTTCTAATGAATCTTTTTCATCTTTATGCCTTTGGAGATATCCAGTAGAAGAAGAAAAGGAAGTTTTCTCCTGAAAACACAAGGAAAGTCTTTTGAGTCACTGAATGCTGGAGCCATGTACCTGAGGATTCCTGCTATTGGCTAGACAACCATTCATTCATCTTTGATAGAGGGATTTGGTTTGTACCACTCCCATACTTGCCAACTTTTGCGGATTATCTGTAAAATTTATGGATTACTGCTTAATTTTACTGATTTACGGATAGAGAGGTCTTTTCTACGGATTTTTTAATATTTCGATTGCTAAATTAAAATATTCCAATCCCCCACAACCGTTCACTTAGATTTTCTACTGGACCTTACGAGCACTGTGTCACATGATGATGACATCATCTTTGATTTGCCAGCTTCGTGACGTTATATGGCAGTACACTCTCTCTTTGCGGGAGTGCTCAAGCGACATGCCAATGCTAGATGCATGCGCAGAGTCTGCAATGGTGGCCATTGCATTTTGTATTTCGGACCCTGTAGACACTAGTTCATCATAGCAGTTGATTGGTCTCCTCTCGGAACGGGAATCACAGACGATGAAAGAAAAGGATAAAATCTGTGTGTACAGTGTTGAGCAATGTTGCTGTTGCAGCAAAAGAATACTTTCTTATGTGTGTTGTTTTTAGTGTGCAGTGTTGTTTCCTTGTTGTACAGTTGAATTACCAGGAGGAACGAGTTGTTAGTTTAGCTTTTATACAAATCTATAAAGATGAGTACTAAAATCAAGCCACCTCAAAGTTATTTTCAAACTTTTAAGGAAGCATACACCACAAAGTTCCAATGTATCAGAAAATCTAATAAAGGTGTAAAATTAGCATTTTGTGACATTTGCCAAAATGATTTTAACATTACCCACAGAGGCAGAAACAATATTTTTCGTCATGTAAATAGTCCCAAACACAAAGGTAATGTGAAGTGTACAGATAGTAACTCCAAACTGACTATGTTTTTTTAAAATCACAGATAATAGTCAAGGAGGTGTAACTTGTGCCGAATTGTTGTTTACGTCTTTTTTGATGGAACACAATGTGCCATTCAGTGCTGCCAGCCATGCTGGTCTACTTTTTCAGCAGATGTTTCCAAAAGATAAAACTGTCAAATGTTATGGTTGTGGAAAGACCAAAGCAATGGTGATTGTCCACGAAATGGCTGTGGATCAAACTTCCGCTGTTGTGAAACTTTTAAAAGAAGGGCCATTATCTGCAGCATGTGATGGAAGTCATAAAAGTGATTACAAACTATATCTGATTTATCATAAGTTATTTTTAGCCCTAATCTAGGGCTTATTGAGAGTACTTTACTTTCTTCAAATCTCAATTTGGTTGGAAATTCTACAGGCAAAATTATCAGTTCTCTCATTATAGTTGAGTTTGAGAAGCTAATGATTTCTTTAGAACATTTCATAGCATTCAGTGCAGATAATGCTGCTGTCATGCAAGGAAAGAAAAATGGTGTAATTTTATTTTTGGTGAGAAAAGAGCAGAATATTATATCTATTGGATGTTGCTGCCATATAATAAACCTTGCTTCAGAAAAGGGTGCAACAACTGTATCTGTCAAAGTGGATGAAGTTCTGATTGACATCTTTTATTACCTCAAAAAGAGTGTCAACCGTAAAAAAGCACTTAAAAGTTTTCAAGAACTGTATGGCAAAGAGGCCCAAAAGATATTAAAGCATATGTATACATGCTGTTTTTCCCTTGGTCAAAGTTTAACACATTTGGTGAACTAATGGGATCCACTAACAAGCTATTTTAGAGAAGCAATCAATTTAAAGTCATCTAGCATGTCTGCTTCTCTGTCTTTCTACAAGATGCCCAAGATTTCTGAGAAGAAAAAGGAAACTGAAAATAAGGGAGAACTATTTGTTTTGAAGAAAAAGCCCACAGCTAAAGTTAATAAAGATAAAAAACAGATAAAGAAAAAAGCAGGCAATTTATCAGTAAGTAAGGAAGATTTCAAAGTATCTAACAAAAGAAAAAATCCATGTGCTGAGATGTATCCACCAAAGAAAAGTATAGCAGAGCAGTGTGCAGTTTTAACTAAAGAAGAAAAGATTTTCATGTTTTTATCATACAGCTTATTCCTTTTGGGTGTGATACCTATATTTGAGAAAACCAATACTCTCTTGCAATCTTTATCACACAAATACAGTGGTAGCCAAAAGTCCGGCACCAATAGCAGGGATCGCATTCCTCCTAAAATTCCTAAAATTCCTAATATTTTGTGACCCTCCTTAAATTCCTAAAATTAGACCTAAAATTTGCTATTCATCCTAAAATTTTCGTAAGCTATTTTTATTAAAAACACAAACGTTATTAACGCCAATAAATTTACCATTACGGTAAGGTAAAAAGACCTGTTATTGTAGAAACACAGCCTATATGCTGTGCTGCTGAAGGGAGGGAAAATGACGCCATCGAGATGCACTTGCTTCGGGGCGGGCGTTCCATTTTTTTGCCTTCGAACAGTTTTCGAGAGTAACAAGAGATCTAAGGGAAAAGGGGAGGGGTCATTTTCACCCTGGTTTTGCTTTGCAGACGAACTCCGTGGCACGCAGAAGATCGTACTTTATTTTTGTACATGCCTTGTGGAACCTCCTCTTTCTGCTGATGTTTGTTATTGTAAACCGCAGGTGGGTGGAAGCAAAGAGGAAACATGTGGTCTCCTTCCGTAACCTCCGGTAATGACGATGGGATGGTAGCTGAGTATTATCTTGGCAGGCAGTAGAGCACGTGATCATTGACCTTCGATCATGCGTCGGCGACAGCGACCTTCGATGCGCAATATATCTCGGCTCCGACTCGCTTTGACTGAACTTGCATGAGATGCGTATGATAGTTTCTGGTTTTACGTCTTTTATGGTGTTCTCTGTGCTGTGTGCAGGTTCAGTTCTCTAGTGGTGACCTGCTTTTTTTTTTTTTTTTTTTCATATCTTCTGACATCCTCATAGCCAAATTTTCGGGAAGTTGTCTGGTTTTGCAATATTGGAACGTGTTTTTGTACTTCCCTTTCATTTTCTGGTTAGTAATACAAGTGTTTAAGATGCCTAAATCCAAAAACGAAATTTCAAGATGCGTGGCTCGCCAAAGAATTGGACGGAGTGAAGTTGAAAGAATGGTGTTCTGCAACTGAAACAATATTTTCTGCTAAGTGTATATTGTGTTCAGAAATTTTCAACATTTCTAATAGTGGCTTTTCACAAGTAAAAGCGCATCATAAAGGAAAAACATTTGCAGAAATTTCAAAGTAAATTTCAAAATAAGTCCATCCTGAAAGCCTTTGGAGGACGGATCTTCAGCCCAAAACAAATATTAGTGAAGTACTGAGTCATGATTTACAGTTGGCTAAAGCCGAAGCATTATGGGCCATGAAAGTTGCTAAGGACAATATGTCTTTTGTTTCATGCACTGAAACAGTTGAACTTTTCAAAGAAATGTTTCCTGATTCTGCTATTGCAGCCAAAATGCAACTTAAAGAAAAAAAAGTTGCTTATGTGATATCACATGGATTGTCAAAATATTTTGAAGAGGATTTGAAAAAAGACATTGCATCTAGTAGCCCAGGAAAGGTTACTATAGCATTTGATGAAACTACAAATACACAAGTGAAACGGCAGTTGGATGTGTATCTCAGGTACTGGTCTTCAGAAATAAATTCAGTTTCTTGCCGATACCTAACAAGCGTTTTTCTGGGTCATGCAACAGCAGATATTTTGCTAAAAGAAATTCTTGATGTGTTATCATCCTTCAATATTTCGTTGAACAGAATTATTTGTGTATCCATGGACAGCCCAAATGTAAATAAGTGCTTTTTACGCAAATTCAATGAAGTTGTAAAACAAGAAACAGGCCAGAAATCTTTGGAACTAGGTTTTTGCAACCTGCATGTTGTTAGTAATGCATTTAAAATTTTTTTGACAAGCTTAAATATAGATTTTGACGAATTTGCTACTGATATGCATTACTTTTTAAAGAGTAGTGCTGCAAGACAAGAGGATTATAAATCTGTCGAGGATATAACATTGGTCACTGCCAAATTTCTTTTGCGTCATGTCAGCAACAGATGGTTAACCGTTGGTTCTGTAGCCCAGAGGCTCTTGGATCAATGGCTAAATATTACAGAATATTTTTTAAACTTCTTGCCATCTCAAAAATATTTGAAAAACAACACTGCGCAATTCGGCAAGGTATAAAAGAATTCACTGTTTCCTGAAAAATGAGCTTACTCCTTGCTATTTAGCATTAATTTCATTTTCACACCAAAATTTTGAAAAGTTTTCATTATGTTATCAGAGTGAAGAACCAAAAATACACCAGTTATATTCTGATTTAAATACTTTAATGAGGAATGTTATGGCTCAGTTTATCCAAGATGATGTTATAGCAGGGAAATTTGGAGAAGACCTAAAGAATGTGGATTTTGAAAACAAAAATTCATGGAAAAAACTAGGGGAGTTAGAAGTTGGTATGAAGACAAAAAATCTCCTCAGGAATGTTCAGGAGACCAGGCAGAAATTATTTCTCTTAGATGTAAGATCATCACTAATTGCAACCACAAAATATTTAAAGTCAAATTTGCCATTCTGCAATCAAAAGCTAAGAGACATAGAAGTTTTAAAGGTAAAAGAACCAAAGAAAGAGTCAACTCAACTTTCAGTCACTGAAGGACTTTTGGAAATAACCAGAATTTCAAGTGTTTTGCATCTTTCTGAGGAACAAATTGATAGAGTAAGAGAAGAGTGGAAACTTTTAAATTGCGATAAGCCAACTCTAGATGAACTAGTGAAATTTTCAGAGGAAGGGCATATTCCAGTGCGGATTGATCATTACTGGCGTAATATATTTAGTATTAAAGACTCTAGCGGAAAAGAAAAATACTCAAATCTTGCTAAACTCATAAAGTCAATTTTAGTTTTACCTCATGGTAATGCTGATGCAGAAAGGGATTTTCGGTTAACACTGCTCTGTTAAGGAAGGACAAGGCTAACTTAAAAAACTCAACTATAACATCATTAAGAATAGTTAAAGGGGCCATTAAACACTATGGATGTGTAAGTAAAGTTCCCATAACAAGAAATTTGTTAAATAGTGTTTGTGATTCACATAAATTTTATAAAGAGTATGTTGATAAGCTGAAGGAAGAAGAATCAAAAAAGGTAAAAGAAAGGAAGCAGAAAGAGAGGAAAATAAGGAAAAGCAGCTAGAGAAAAAAAGAAAAGCTGAGTTTGATGACAAAATAAAAGAAAATGATGCAGAAATAAATAGACTTAAAAACGATAAAGAAGCCTCCTAGCAATAATTCAAGAGGGAACAGAAAGAATGAGAAAAGCTGTAGAAAAACAAAATACTGTTGAAATAGCAGTTGCCTCTAACTTGATCATACAAGGTTCAGCTGAAATAAAGAAAATTGAAAGTAAATTAGTTGTGGTAGAAGCAGAAAAAGATAGGCTAATCAGGAAAAAGGTTAAAACAATAATATGAAAAAAGTAATTCAGTGAACAATTGTACATAGTTCTTGGTTTTCAATTACCTTTTAGGATATTATAATTTAATGTGAAACCTGAAAACTTTACTGTGAAAATCGTGAATTGCTTCTGGTTCAACAGCATATTAATGTTCAAAGTGAAACTTGAATGTGGTAAATATACTTGAATATGATAATAACACGTGAAAAGATAAGAACTGAACATTAGAAGTAAATCATACTTAAACTTTAGACATTAGACGTTATGCAAAAAAATTTGGGTGTTAACTTCGACCATATATACTAATGGACTGCACATTGGCAATAGCTGCATCAAAGTCGCCATGGCTCAAACATTGGGCACATCATCATCAGACTCCAAATTTCGTGTAAAAATGCTGTTATGATTACTAATTTACGCTGCAGAACTTCAGTGTTTTCGGTGTATTATGTGAATGCGCCTCATATATAATGAAAACTCTTCAGGTAAGTTTACTTATGAGCTATATACATGCATGATCGGGTTGTTTACATTTTGTGATTTATAATGTGATGAACATTTGCGAAGAATTTGGAACATGCATTCCATTTTTTTTCTTAAGTTACTATATTTTTATATCAATAGCTGCAAGTTTCTGGTTAAGTAATTGAACTTTATTGACTTAGGTATTTAATTCGTTTCTTACCCATGAAAAATCATAGAACTTTCTTTACTATATCGCTCAGAGCAACCATAAGCACAGCAGGTGTAACCCATCTTTTTGACTGTTGTCATGTGATTTTATGTTGGAGCCAGAAATTTTGATGTCATGCGCAGTCTATCAGTATATATGGTTGAAGGGTGTGAAGCAAACTCTTTACAATGTATACAAAGTTGTTTTACTAGATGTATACAAATATACATCTAGTTTTTATTGAAATACACTCCTAAAATTTTTCTAAAAATTCCTAAAATTCCTACCTAAAATTTTCCAGAAGTATGCTATGATCCCTGCAATAGACCGTAAGTCAATTTTTGAAGTTTGAAGTCAACTTATACAGCGTAATGGTAAAATCAAGAATAAACATTATACATCATTTTAAAAGATTTGGAAATATTCTAGTTGGATAATGCTTACCTAGGCATTCCGTTTCTAGTGATGATTCACTTTTCTCGCACGTTTCGGGTCTTCGTTGAAGCTATTGTCTTATTGTCCGTTGTATGTGCAGCTACCTTTTACATTCAACACACTGCTTACATTGGCTAGATTCAGTAGATCTTCACTTTAGGATTCAACAGCATCAATTCTTTACCGTTATTAATGCTCTAAATTTTTCGCCCAGTCTTTGGGCATCCTCAGGAGCGTGACGACATTTCCACCGATGTTCATGGTTTATTTCTCGTCAATGGAGTCCGATACCCCACGTTGTCGTTCGTCGGATACACTGTATTAGATACTTTTCTAAATTAAACCTAGCCGGCGCCATCTATGTTTCACTCATTCTACCCCCCCCCTCCTCTTCAAATGGCCATTGATGTCGTCTTTCCGTATTCTTCTTCTTTTCATTTCCTATCCCCTTGTCTTTTTTGTCAGTTTTTCTTTTGTTGTTCTTTTTCTTGTCTTATTAGCTCTTTCCAAAGGCTAGATAATGTATTAGGGTCATTCTGCTTACACACTCTTGTTTTATTTTTATAAATTAGGATCGATTCCTCCATTCTCATTTGTTTCTCTGATTTTTTATTCCTTTTTAGCATTTTAATTTCTTCGAATTTTGGGAATGTTCGGTGGTCAATACAGAATTGCACTAATGCAGTTTTCGCTTCTTTTTTGCCAGTTAGATATGTGTTGTTTTAGCCTTTTTTAAACCTGTTTTTGTACTCCCTATGTACGATATTGGGGGTATTTGTGCAATGGGAATTTCGTAAGACCCTGATTCCTCTAATATTTTGCTCTTAGTTTTTTTGTTAATAATCAGATTTTTCAAGGTGTTCACTGAACTTCCTAGTTGTAAGTCAAATTTGGCACATTGCCTATTAATTTCTTTACTGACATTTTCCAAGTAAGGGAATGCACCTATATATTTTAATTTATTTTTTCTCACCTTTCTTTGATTGTAAATTTCTTGGTCTTCATTTCTCTTAGCCATATGTTTTTTTGTTCTCATATATCCATTTTTAATAAGCTTATTAGGGTAACCATAATCTTGTGATATTTTCAAGATAAAATCATCCGTGATATTTTTAAGATAAGCGTATCCGACGAATGGCAATGTGGGATATCGGACTCCATTGACGAGAAATAAACCATGAACATCGGTAGAAAAGTCGTCACGCTCCTGAGGATGCCCAAAGACTGGGCGAAAAATTTAGAGCATTAATAATGGTAAAGAATTGATGTTGTTGAATCCTAAAGTGAAGATCTACTGAATCTAGCCAATGTAAGCAGTGTGTTGGATGTAAAAGGTAGCTGCACATACAACGGACAATAAGACAATAGCTTCAACGAAGACCCGAAACGTGCGAGAATAGGGAATCATCACTAGAAACGGAATGCCTAGGTAAGCATTATCCAACTAGAATATTTCCAAGTTTTTGAAATAATGCACGTAAAAATGAATAGTAGCCTTTTCCGATTGATTTCTAAGTCGGAATATGAACTGCTAATATGAATTCATTTTAAAAGAAATTTTATGCTGAATTCAAATATTTTTACAGAATGTTATTATCAGTAATAGAACTGAAAGTACAAGCAAAAGTACAGCATCTAGTCATAAAAGCAAAAAATAGTGGAATTTGTGAAATCAGTGTACAATGCATTTAATGTAAAATTACTGTACAGTACATTATTGAAACTTGCAGGATACTTGAAATAACTTACCAACAAGCAAAATACGCTTTAATATTTAATTGTATAACCAGTGACAAAGTGCACCTTCCTGGCGTGGAACTAATGAACTTCTCTAGTTGTCCATTGGTGATAACACGGTGCCAAAATTGCTATTAAATGTGGCTGTGATCATTCCACTGTCTTGCGCCTCATTAAAAGAGTTGCAAAAACTGGATGTGTGGGAAACAGAAAAAGAACAGGTCGACCAAGGCTGTGTACTGAATGTGATGATCGCATGTTAATTTGTCGTTCCTTAAAATCAAGGTTTAAAACAGCCACTGTTTTAAGAAATGAGTGGGAGAATGAAGTAGGCATTATTGCATCTGCACATACAGTTTGTCGTAAGCTACAAGAAAATAGACTGACTGCACAAAAAGCTGCATGAAAACCTTTCCTTACTGAACCATAACGGCTCAAAAGAATTGCTTGGGCCAAGGCACACAAGAATTGGACCGTTGATGAATGGAAAAATGTTATTTTCAGCAATGGAACAACTGTTATTATTTTTGCTAATAATGGAAATAATTAGGTACGTCGTCGGGCTGGTGAAAGATATAAGGCATGCTGCACCCAGCCAACAATCAAGCATCCACATTCGGTGATGTTATGGTCCTGTATTTCAGCCAGTAGTGTTGGTCATCTACACATTGTTGATGTCACATTGAATGGATTGGAATATGTGGATTTTTGGAGTCTAAACTGCTACCATCTACACAAGCCATGGGTTTGCGGAATTTTATCTTTCAGGATGATAGCACGCCCTACCATGTCAAAGTTGGTTGAAGAGTGGCTTAACTAAAAGTTGTAAGAAAACTTCAGTGGCCAGCACAATCATCGGATCTTAATCCCATAGAGAATCTGTGGGTGAGATTGAAGAAAAAGATCCGTCAAGAAGGACCCACATCCAAAACAGCATTAATTGGGTCTGTAAGGGCTGTATGGCACCATGTTATCACCAATGGACAACTAGAAAAGCTCATTAGTTCCATACCAAAAAGGTGCACTTTGTTACTAAGAAACTGTAGTTATCCAATTAAATATTAAAGCGTATTTTGCTTGTTGGTAAGTTATTTCAAGTCTCCTGTAAGTTTCAATAATGTACTGTGCAGTAATTTTATGTTAAATGTATTGTACACTAATTTCACAAATTCTACTATTTTTTACTTTTTATGACTAGATGCTATACCTTTGCTTGTAACTTCACTTATGTTACTGGTAATAACATTCTGTAAAAATATTTAAATTCAGCATAAAATTTCCTTTAAAATGATGTATAATATGTATTCCTGACTTTACCATGGCGCTGTATAAGTTGACTTCAAACATCAAAAACTGACTTTTGGTCTACTAATGCAGGACTTTTGGCCATGACTGTATATAGGCTTCAAAATCTTTTGCTAGATTTGTTAAAAGAACTCTTTTCAAAGTTTGTGAAGCCTTTAGAAATTAAAGGAGGGGTGCTTATAGAAGTGAATTTCCACTCCCCTTCTTGTCATAAAGACAATCAAAATTTGGTAATAGAGAGTTCAACAACAAATCTAGTTTCAAAGCTATCACAAGAGGAGTGGCAGATGTTTTATTCTGCTGTTGTGAAGTACTTTATGACAACCTGTGATTATATTATCAAGAAATTTCCAGTAAAGAATGTTGTTTTAAAGAATGCTGAAGTTGCCAATTTTGGAAAAATTGAAGATTCAGTTTTGCAAGCATAAAATATTTTCTGGACTTGTTTCCTTTTATATTGGAAATTGGGAACAAAAAGTGCCAAGATAAAGCACTGGATGAGCTAGAAAAGGAGTTTTCAGCTGTCTTCAGCTGGAAGATCTGTCTAGGATCATGGAAAAACATTAGCAGATTGATGTGCAGTGGGCTGAAGTAGGTAAAATAGGAGGAGCTGATGGGCTTCTGAAATTTGGTAGGTTGGCCAAGATTGTGCTGTCTATCCTGCTCATTCCCCATTCCAATGCAGAGTGTGAGAGAATCTTCAGCCTGATCAGAAAGAACCAAACTGAATACTTTTCTCTCATGTCCAATAAAACTTTGGAAAGTTTGTTGGTGTTGAAGACAAAAAACCCCCAAGCCTCATTTTCAGCAAAAATTCAGTGAACAATTATTGAAGAAGGCCAAAAAAGCTATTGCAGCTTCATTTAATTCTGCTGTAGCTTCCTTTTCTGGTTAAAACACTAAGCAGAACAACTTTGTAAATATTTGTAAATAGAACATTGAATTTTAATTTCATCTGCATTTAAAGAAGATTAATGGTCACTAATATTATATAATCCTGATGTACAAGATGAAGATTAGAAGGTATATAACATATAGCTTTGAATGCAATGTGTAGGTACTCTTAAAGTGAATATTTCCTTTTTACGGAAATGTTTAGTTTAGTATTGAAACACCACAGGTTTGCAAGACTAACATTGAAAATTTTTTTTAATTATTATTTTAAACACAGATAATATTAGTTTTGTTATTGTGGCATATGCAGAGATTTTTACTGCATATTTATTAATATTAGGTGTTTTATTTTGTGGTAAATGGCATTCGCAGAAAAGTTTTACTAATGCACATTTGCCAAAGTTGGCAAGCATTCACTTCCACAAAATAAGATGATAGATACCTTAACATGATTAAAAAATTGCTGTCTTTTCACTTCTTGCCTACCTCTTTCTTAAATCTCTCTGCACATGGTAATACAATTAACAACAAATATCTCAGTTTTCATAAGTAAATGCGCTCATTTGTTCATGCAACACACCTCGTTTTTTATTATTTTTGCATTATGGAAGAAAGGAAAGGGGTATTTGGATGATAAATATTTTCCCCCAACAATCATAATTTCCTTTAAATTTAAAGTGATGCATTAAAATTAGTCAGAAATCAATATTTGTCTTTTAATTAAGTTTGACATAAATATTGCTCATAAAATTCTGACTAATGATTTTTGAATTTGGATATAACCTTGGCTAACACACCAGTTTTCTTAGTGTGGCCCCTCTCTGATAGTCCATGCTTCTGATTTGACTATATGCAGGAATGTACATTAAATGCCCACCAGAGTTCACCGAAATGCGTAATTACGTGTCTAGTACGCATCAAAATTTTACCAACGCATAAAAATATGCGTCAGGAATTTTCTCGGAGCTTAAAAATATGCATCGACAATTTTTCTCGCCATGTAAAAATACGCATCAGGAATTTTTCTCGGCATGTAACACTACGCATCGAAGAATTTTACTAATTCGTAAAAATATGCATCGGGATGGTATTTCGTCTTTCAGAAATGGAAGTAAACGAAATAAAGATTTTTTTTTCCTTAATTTTTCCTGTGATGTTGCCTCTGCCCAGTATTGTTGTTATATATGATTTTATTCCATAAATATTTGTATTTCAGTTCGAAAATGGAGGAGAAATTTTTGAAAAGGGAAATTAGACTGCAGTAAAATTTTGCCGTAATCTTTTGGCATGAGAGTGCGACGGCTTCGAGGAATTTTTCCTCCTTTTCCGTCATAATTTGGGTTATCCTCGAGATCGATGCATAACTGAACAGAAATTTTGAGGCAATTAGTTGTGGTGGAGGATGTTTTCCGCCTGAAACTTTCTAAACTTTTGAAAGAAGAAGTTTCATCTTTCAATCAAAACTTGCGAAAACAGAAGTTAGATGCAGTGAAGATATCTCCCGTAATCGTAATTTTATTTTTCACACGATGTTTCCTCTGCCTAGTATTGTTGTTAAACATTATTTTATTTCATAAATATTTGTATTTCAACTTGAAAATGGAGGGAAAATGTCCGAAAATGGAAATCGGACATAGCAAAGATGTCTCCCGTAACTGTAACCCCCCCCAATGATGATCAGAACATGTATCCTGTATTCTTAAATATTCTCCCCAAAAAAGTTTTGCATTTCAGCTTGATAAAGGGTAGGGTCCAAAAACGAAAGTGACGAAGCTGAAAAATTTGTAAAAATTGATGCATGGTGTTCAAAAGTATTTATATTTTCAAAGTTACACTATTCATCTTTTATCTAAAATAGTGAAAGCTATCATGCATTCATAATGGATAAAATTGTCATCCAAGAGCGTTGAAAAAAAAAAAAACGACAATAAAGAAGTGGGAAGGGAAACAAAGATATCAGCAAAATGAAAATTTAAGCACTGGATGCTGTGCAGCAGCAGAAAAACAAATGTGGCTGTGGAACTTGCTGAGAAGTTTATTAGATATATTTAGATGCCTATAAGAACCTCAAAATTGCAATCTTTTAACTTCTTGAAAACATTGCTGTTCCATGTGGTCATTACAAAACATGATAAATTTAATGTTATTGTTTTAAAATACAAATGTTATATTTATTTCTAAAAGAAGGAACAAAATGGATCCAAATTCTAAATACATTGAGCAGTAGTGAAATATTTTTATATGAAAAAATCTGTATTGAATTTTCATAATTGCCTAGCATTTTCGTAAGTATTTTATTTCATCTGTTAATTTTTCTAAAATACTCCCGACTTTTGAAAATTACTCCCTAAATTTTTCCAGAGGAGTAAAAATATTCCTTTAAATTTTTTTTTATGGCAAACTCTGGTGCCCACTGTATTAGATACACTTTCTTAATACTCAGCAAACTCCCCTTTTGTCCTTAGAGAAGCCTGAATTCATTGAGATGTGGATTCTATGAGATGTTGAAAGCATGGTACAGAGTTCCTGGTTCATGTTGATCCCTTGATTTTCCATTATTGATGCTAATTGGTTAGTCATCTGGCTCTGTTGTAAAAGCTGTTCCATGTCATCCCACAAGAACGTCATGGCATTAATTTTGCATGACTAAAAAGACCACTGCATGAAGAAAAAAAAAAAAAAAAGCAGTTAGTGTCACAGGCCCAGAATCTATGCTGGCTAGTGTTATAATTAATGCATGCACCATTATCCTACTGAAGGGATGCTGCTACATGAAGAGATGCACCTGTAATATCTAGTGGGATTCAGAGTGTGTGGCATACAAAAATTGCTCAGCTGGTATCAGAAAGCTTAAGACATTCTGCAAAATAATATCTCACACTATTGCACTGACACTATGACCCTTTGTACATCGTGGAACAAAGGGTCATAGTGTCAATGCAATTTGAGCTTTAATATGTCAAAATCGCTGCTAATGAGAGCCAAAAGTGATTCTCATTAGCAGTGAATTTGGCATGTAAAAGCTTAATTTGCATTGAGATTTCCAGTTTTGAATCTCATAACCAGTGACTTTAAAAAACAGCAGTCACTGTATCATAAAATTTACATTTAAAGTACATAATCTGAATTTAATTTTCATTGGATAAGAATTTGCTTACAAGCATCCAGAATGACATGCTCTCATATAGCAAGGGTGGAGTATGTTTATAATTAGAGCATGAAAACATTTGTTAGAAATCTGTTTATTTTATAAGCATTTTAAAACCATGAAAAATTGCAAACAGATTATATAATTTTATAACAAGATATTTTGTATATAACATTTGCTTTGTGTTGTGTGTGTGTGTGTTATATTAAAGAAAAAATTCTGTGTATTCTTTTTAACTGTTTCAGTAGTGTAATTAACTGATTAAATCATTTTTGTATTCTTTAATGCAACAAAAATTTCCTGAACCCTACAAAAATGAGAATTTAAAATGTGTTGTTTCTAAAGAAATTTCAAGTTCATTTTGATCTTTTCAGGCACTATAACAGCAGCAAATGCAAGCAGCTTAAGTGATGGTGCAGCAGCTTGTGTTATTACCAGTGAAAGTTTTGCTCAAACATTAGCAGCGAAACCACTTGCTAAAATATTAGGTATTATAATGTTTTCCTTTTTATTTTATATTAAGTATGTTTTCAAAATGTTTGTATTGTCACCAAGTTTTTATACTGGTGTGATAACAATATTTCTTTTTATTTTGCTGATTATAAAATGGTGATAATATTCAAGAAACTAAAGTGTTGGAAGTCTACACTGTACAGAAAAGGTTATCAAAAGATTATAAAAACATTTATAGGAATTGAATGCAATCACTGAATGCATTGCTAATGAGCTTATTTATAATCAACAAATTAATAAACTCAGTCCACTACATTGGTCATTAGAATTTTTCAGAATGCTACTGATGTGTCAGGCACTAATTTATTAATTCATATAATGTTTAATTTACTGCTGGGCATAAATGGAATTCTCATGTATGAGATGCAGTTGATGCCACTTAATGTGGTCACTGTAGGGTCGGAGGTATTGGAAAACAGTAACCAGCTAATAACACTGACTGATGAAATAAAAATTCAGCATTTTCAGTAAGGTGTGCTGAAATTGGATTGCAAACATATTGCCTTAAAAGTTTGAAATCCAGATTTTTATATTTGAAACATTTTTTTGTAAAAATAGTGTTAGATTAGGTGAATGAGTTTGTTTATTGAGGCAGCAAGATTGACAGAAAGAACAAATTACATGGTAAAATTAGAAGGTGAGTGAATTCTTCATTGAAAGTCATAGTTGCTTTAGGAGGATTTCACAGGAATAATGAGTTCTCAAGTAAATCCTGAATAGCTGAATATGAAAGTGTAAGGATTTCACAGGAATAATGAGTTCTCAAGTAAATCCTGAATAGCTGAATATGAAAGTGTAATTGTTTCTACTCTGACGTATGGCAGTGAAACCTGGATACTGCAGAAGAGACAGGTATATAATAAATCAGAGCAAAAAGTGCTAATGGCATTTAATTGTGCTTAGATCGTTTTTGAATCAAAGATGATACTTATTGAAATGCCAGTAAAGGAATTCAAAATGGAACCATGGTTTCAGCATTTCTTCAGCCATCAAATTCAAATTGCTGTGTTCCCGATCAGCTTTTGAATCTTTTATCCAAGGATTGTGGTCATGTGCTGTCATCTGCTGGCTAGAATCTGTTGAATTTTCTAAAGACTTCAATTGGTCATTACAATTTTGTTAAAAAGATGTGAGAAAATTATCCCATATTTTGTTAATTTTGGGGGATGGGTCCTTGTTATAAGCTTGAAGAAAGATGGATCTATTGAAAAAATCATGTGAATCTATCAAATGGTTCCATTTTGAATTCCTTTACTGGCATTTTAATAAGTATCATCTTTGATTCAAAAATGATCTAAGAGACACAGGTGCTGTTTGTATGCCAGAGAGATGCATTACACATGGTGGGTCTGTTGCAAGATGTGTTCTGATAGTATGCAGAAGAAAAGATGCCTTGCAGATGTGAAATGTGAAGCAGAATGCTATTAGTAAGATAGAAACAGCTATTTTGAAGCAGTTTGGCCATGTTGAGAGAATGAATGAAGAAAAGCTAATCCAAATTTTTTATTCAACCCAAGTGGTAGGAAAGAAAGATACAATGAAGACAAGAAAATCTTGGGAGGACCAGATTCAGGAATGCCTGCAAGAGAAAGAGATAGTGTGTTTGAAATACAAAACATTTTGTGTGAAATTTATGACCAGTGTTGATGAAACTGGAGTTGTATGTCAAGATCGCTGTAAACTGAAACACTTGAATTTGATCCATCAGCAATAAGCAAAATCTTACACTGTCGATTACTTTGTTTAGCAGATGATCTTACTTTGAGGAGCTAACCTCTAAAAATCATGAGAACAGCTTAGTGATACCTTCACATGCACTCAGTAGACAAAACATTAGAGATGGGGGGGCAGTTAATATAGGCATCCCTCGCACAGACCCAAACCGAATGTAAGTGATAAATAGGTGGACACCAGGGCTTCACAATCAACAAACATGGGTAAATGTGGTGATCTGAGCAACTTTGATTGTGGATGCACTGTCGGCCCAAGACAAATGGCTCATTTTCTCGCCCAAATGCGAAGAACCCTAGGGTTCCTGAAGACAATCGTATCAAGGGTGTGCCACGAGTATACCATCCATGGGTGAATCACCACCCAGAGAGCAAGCGGTGGCCAGCCACATGCAATGGATGACCAGGTTCGTGCAGAAAACCATGTCCAGGTTAAATGTCGGAGACCCAAGCAGCATCAGCGAGTGAACGGTATGGCACACACAGCATATCCTGGGCTACGGGAGCCTATACCCTACTCGTATGCCACTGTTGACTGCTCGTCATCGGACATTATGCATCACTTGGTGCCGGGAACATCAAAACTGGACCTCTACAGTGTGGCGTTGCATCATGTGGCCAGATAAATCCTGTTTTCAGATGCACTGAGCTGACAGGGGGATGCGGGTGTGGCATTGCATCATGTGGTCAGATAAATCCTGTTTTCAGATGCACTGAGCTGACAGGAGGATGTGGGTGTGACGTCAACAGCATGAGGCCATGGTCCTGTTGTGCCAGGTCAGCTCTGTTCAGAGTGGTGGTGGCTCTGTGATGGTTTGGGAAGCCTTTTCATGGGACACATTAGGTCCCTCAGTGTGTCTGGAGAGGTTCTTAACCACTGCACGCTACCAGCATGTGCTGACTGATCACCTACACACTTTCATGGCCTTCACGCATCCTGCAGCCGATGGTCTGTTTCAGCAGGACACTGGGCTGCAACCACCCTGACATGGCTCTAGGAGCACATATCTGAGTTGGGAACCATACAGTAGCCAGCTCCCAAGGTCCCCAGATTTAAACCCTGTGGAAGCTCTCTGGGATGCCGTGGAGCAGGACATCAGATCCATGAATCCTGGACTGACATCTCAGGTGGATTTGTGGACAATGCAGCAAAAGGCATGACTGACATTACTTCTGGGAACCGTCTGGCATCTGGTGGAGTCGATGCCTGGGTATGTACAGGCTGTTATTTGTGTTAGTGGATGACCAACATGCTATTAGCATACCTGCCAACTTTTACGGATCATCCATAAAATCTATGGATTTTGATACTGTTTTACAGATGTACAAAAGACTCAAACGATTTTACAGATTTTTGGCGATTTTAATGTCCAGAGATTTTTATTTACTTCTGCGTAATTTTGCCTTCGCCTCCTCGCTCAATGCACTGAGGAGTGAGTCAGATTTGATCTCTCTCTACTGTACTCCCGCTTTAGGTCATGTGATAATCGGCGCTTCTCATAATGCCGTCAAGGCTGCGCGCGCACATTGCAGCAAATCGAGCGCTTCAGCTTTGGTACTTTCTGCGTAGCAGGGGAAGATAATTCATGGAAAGTTACGCACGTGCTTGCTTGCTTGCTGTTTTTTGTATTATCATTACTTGTCTCTTAACCATGCAATGGCCTTGAGTAAGGCAAATAAATATTTTCAAGCGTTTAAGGACAGTTATACTAAAGAATTTCGCTGCATGAAACAATCGAAAAAGGTGCGAAGTTTGGGTTTTGTGTAGTGTGTCGATCTGACTTCAACATTTCCCATGCTGGGAAAAACAATATTTCTCGGCACGTGAAAGGGCCCAAGCACATAAGCAATGCACAATGTGTCGAAAAAAGTGTGAAAGTGGATTCTTATTTCAAGGCCAGCAACAGTCAGTCAGACGTGCTACGTGCTGAATTGGTATTTACGTCATTTTTAATTTTACTGATGTGCACATATAATTTTACTGATGCACATTTTCCCAGGTTGGCAGGTATGTATTAGGTAGGTATCTCTAATGTTTTGTCCATTGAGTGTATATGTCACTGAACTGGGAAAAACAAGGAGATAAAGATTAACGGAGATACTTAACTCACCTTCATTTTGCTCATGATGTAATCATTTTTGCAACTACCACTTCAGAGGTGCAGAGTATTATCGAGGAAATTGCTGACAAGGGTAAAGTGGGATTAGAAATAAACTTTCAGAAAACAAAATTGATGTAAAATGTTTTTACAAGAAACAAAGATTTATCAGTTGATGGAGAAAGCTGCAGATAATTGATACCTACATTTACCTCGGGCAAGAGATATTAAGCAAAGGTCATATTGATAAAGAAATTAATTGGCATATAAAACTTGGTTGGAGAGCTTTTGGGAAAAACAGTACAATTTTCAAGAGCAATATACCACTATGTCTTAAAAGAAAGGTGTTTAATCATTGCATCCTTCCACTTCTTACATATGAAGCACAGACATGGACCTTAACTGAGAAAGACATACAAAACTGCAGACAACTGAAAGAAGCATGGAGAGAACCAGGGCAGATAAGAAAAGGAACTCATGGATAAGGAAAATGACAAGAGTGGAAAACATCATAATCAGAGTCAAATCCTTAAAATGTCACTATACTGGACACAGTGGCAGAAGAATGTACAATTGAAAATTTTAAACTAGGCAATTTAAAACTATCTAAATTTTAAACCAAAGGACATCAAAAGACCCAGAAGAAGACCACATGGGATATGGTTGTTCAAAAACATGCAAGAGTGGCATATAGAAGACTGGCTCAAGACAGACTGTTGTGGAAGAAACTTCGGGAAATCTTCATCCAGCAGTGGGCTGATAATGATTGACAATGATGATGATGATGATGGTATATATATGTATATAATTTATTTACACTAAAACAATTAAGTAAGAATAAGAAAAATTCATGTATATGTAGTTCACTGTTCATAATTTTTTCATTCTGTTTATGCAGCTTACTTGATAAGTACTATATTTTCAAGTTTCAAAATTCAAAGTGCTTCTCACATTTGAGCATTTGTCAGATATTTTTTGGGGTTTATAAGCTTCTACATCACATTTAGCTTTCTATGCATATTTTAATTCTTGGTCTGTCAGTGTAACAGTGTGACAGATGTTTACTTCTGCTAGCTTAGTAGTAACATGGATATTTTCATTCATTTTCACCTAAGCTTCAAAATCGTTTTTAGTCATATCAGATGGTTTGTTCACAATATCTTTTGTTCTTTGCTTTATGAAAAGCTGTGACTGAAAAATTCTGAATTTCTTTAATTAGACACCTGATTCCAAGGACATATTTAAAGGGTTGGTGGAAGCAAAAGCCCTTGCCCCCCTGAAAGTGTTCCATTTTTTTAAACGTTTTTTGTTGAAGTGACTTACATTAGAAAAATTATTTAATTTAATAAAAATGCATCAACTTACATTAGAAATAAATGCTTTATGTTTTATTTTATGATTCTTTCACTTTTTATTTTGTCCTGGTGGATTTCAAAAACTTCCATTTTTTGTCCCCCTTCCCCCTCCCCTAGAAAAAAATTCTATATATGCCTTAGCCTGATTCTGTGTCATAGCTAACAGATAAGGAGTATCTGGGAAAATAGTTTGTTTGGTTGGATTATCTAACATGCATTCGCAGGTATTCAGTCGTGGTCATGTGACCTACTTTTCCATGATGATAGAATGAAATGAGAAAACTCACCGTCTATGTACGATATTTAATAAAATACGAAAGATATTTACAGTTAAAATACCCTACTAGCACTTTTGGGGTAACATTTACCCCATCATCAGGTGGAACAGAGGCAACGTAGTACTCCTATATATAGTAGTGCAACAATGCATTATGGGTATATAAGTCATCAAATGTCACATGGGTTGTGACCGTTGCCATTATAACAGTATGAAGAGTATAATTTCACAAGTTATTAGTTTAGCATATCAATACAAGGATTCATTACAAATACAAAGTTATGATCAATTTTATATATTCTTGGAATTTGTAAATATATATTACTATAATTTAAAGTTCAGGTTAGTAATACGCTCTTTCCAAATTCTTGATATGTCCACAGGCCAGTAGTCATTACAACATTTGTCTCCTAAAGCTTTAGTGACGTTTGATGACTTATACCCATAATGCATCATTGCACTACTATATATAGGAGTACTGCATTGCCTCTGTTCCACCTGATGATGGGGTAAATGTTACCCCGAAAGTGCTAGTGGGGTATTTTAACTGTAAATATCTTTCGTATTTTATTAAATACTGTACATAGACGGTGAGTTTTCTCATTTCATTTGACGTATTGTGCAAAGTCATCCTTTTATTGTTATGATGATAGAAGTTGAGTTTTTTGTATCACACACAGAGAGTCTATGTCTACTGGTCAGAAGAAGCATTAAGCTAAATTCAGAATGAGTGTGTGTCACCTGTGAGTAACAGAAAATACTTTTCGTAAAACAGGAAGAAAAATTTAATGTAATGTGCACCAATTTATTTTGCAGTAATTGTTTTTGAAGCCATTTCTAAGTATTAATTAAACCAAAGCATGGTGTACAAGAATGATGGTGATGAAGGCACCTGACAACATCCCATTGTCTAGCTGTTTTGTCCAGCCAGTTGATCATTTGTGTATTGATACATAATCTTAACTAGCAGCTCTGAAAGAAATTGTAAGTACTTTGAACATTTGTCACCTTTTGAGTGTTTAAGGAGAGAGAAATAATGGAATTAACTGGATTATTCTGAAGTTGTAGGGATGAATTTTGCCTGCTTTTTAATGCATTTGAATGATTGGAATAATTTAGTACAAAAGATAAGTATATGATATGGTAAGTAAATCAATAACAGAAGTGTTAATTACAATAAACCTGTTCTTGTTATGTATTTTTATACACACACTTGGTCAGGACAATAATTCTAAAGACGTTATTCTTGATCACAGCATCCACAGTGTCATGTTAAGTTCTGTATGTCACCAAAACTGCATGTTTTGAAAGTGGCTCACAAATGATGGGAGCAACATAATGAGGTGGGAAAATACTGCAGATGCAAGAGTAATTTGTCTGGGAGCATTCATGAATATTGTGTCCTTGCACCATCCAATTTATTCTAGATGTGAATTTGGTGTTGGTGATTTTTTTTTTTTCATTTTTATTAACACTTTTATTTCTCTCTATGTGTTTTTGATTGTGTTTCACCACAGTAATGCACTTGAAACAGCAGTGAATCTTGAGACAAATGAAACCTTCATTCACATGATATGTTGTTTTACTTGTCTTTATTAATCATAACAGGCAAAAAAAAAAAAAAAAGAGTAATACAGGGTGCAAGTGTCACTAAATGCCAATAAACTAAAATTTCATGTCTATAAAATAAGAGCAGATGCTATATATATATATATATATATATATACACTGGCGGAAAGTGAAAAAAAACACCAAGAAAGAATTTTCGGATGATCATGAAATTTACATATGTTAATGGGGTCGAGTTTACGTAGGTGTGATGTTAATTTTGGGACCAACCGGTGAGTGCTTACGCCCCAGCACGGCATAATATGCAAATTATCATTGGTGGTATTTAAGGAGTATGGTGCAGTGAATGTAATCAGTCGTCAGCGTACGGACACGTGCGAAGACCCTGAAGAAGCTGCAATACCTGGACATGGAAGACGTGTACAATTTCAGCAGTTATCTGACTTTGAGCGAGGTCATCTAGTCGGACTCCGCGAGGCTGGGTGGTCGTAATGTCGTATTGCGGAGCGAATTGGACGGGAAGTATCGGTGGTGGTACGATGGTGGCGTAGATGGTCCGAGGGAACATTCCCACACAAGAAGACGTGGAACTGGGAGTCACAGACGGACTGATGAGCGGACCGATCGACGCATAAGAAGAGCGGCGTTGTCAAGCAGAACATCCACTGCGATGCAAATCCGAGCTGCAGTTGCACCTGAGGTGACTGTGCAAACAATCCGCAACCGTCTACTGGATGCAGGACTACGTGCACGTGTGCCTCTGGCATGTGTACCTCTGACTCCAGCCCACCGTCAGAAACGTCTGCACTGGAGAACGCAATGGCGATCTGTCGTGTTCACCGATAAAAGCAGATTCTGCTTGGGAGCCTCCGATGGCCGTATGCATGTTCGCAGACGCACAGGGGAGCATCTCCACCCTTCTTGCATCTGCCAGCGACACACAGGGCCTACACCTGGTCTCCTGGTGTGGGGAGCGATCAGCTATCACTCCCGTACACAACTAGTGTATGTACCGGGTACGTTAAACAGCACCTCCTACATCAACAACATCATTCAGCCCGTTGTTGTGCCATTTGTAAGGTCAGTCCATCGTGGTGTTTTCCAGCAAGATAACGCATGCCCACACACGGACGTGCAACGCAACATGCATTTCAGGGTGTGAGACAACTTCCATGGCCTGCACGTTCACCGGATTTGTCCCCCATTGAGCACGTGTGGGATTTTGTGGAACAACGACTTATCCGGTCTCCACGGCCAGCCATGACCATCCCCGATTTACATGTCCAGGTTGAGGATGCTTGGAACTCAATACCCCAAACTTACATCCAACATCTGTACGACAGACTCCATGCCAGAATTGCACAGTGTGACGCAGTTCATGGCGGTTCAACCTCGTACTAACCATGTTACATGGAAATGTTATTTTTCAGTTTACCAGCAAATACAGCTGTATTTTGCCCATAATGTTTTGATCATGTTATCCTCTGTATTCCGTTATTATGCTGTATAAATTTTGTTGGTATCAGACGTCTCCTTCTTGGTGTTCTTTTTTCACTTTCCGCCAGTGTTTATCATCATCATCATTGCCAACCATTATCAATCCACTGCTGGATGGTCTCCCCAAGTTTCTTCCACAACTGTCTGTCTTGAGCCACTCTCCTCCATGTGTTACTCCGGCATGTTTCTGAATTTTGTCCATCCATCTCCCATGTGGTCTTCTTCTGGGTCTTTTTCTGTCCCTTGAAATCCAGTCTAAAATTTCACTTGTCCATCTGTGGTCTGTTCTCCTGGCAACATGTCCAGCCCATTGCCATTTTAGGAATTTTGATTTCATCATGATGTCTTCCACTCTTGTCATTTTCCTTGTCCACGAGTTCCTCTTCTTATCTTTTCTGGTTACAGCATGTATGCATCTCTCCATGCTTTTTTCAGTTGTCTGCAGTCTTTGTATGTATTTTTTAGTTAAAGTCCATGTCTTTCCTCCATATGTAAGAACTGGAAGAATGTACTGATTAAACACTTTTCTTTTAAGACATACTGACATATTGCTCTTGAAAATTGTACTGTTTCTTCCAAAAGCTGTCCACCCAAGTTCTATACACTGATTAATTTCTTCATCATTGTGATCCCCACTTGATATCTGCTGTCCAAGGTAAATGTATGTATTGGTTATCTCCAACTTTTCCCCATCAATTGATAAATCTTTCTTGTAAAAGCATTGTACATCACTTTTGTCTGCTGAAAGTTAATTTTTAGTCCCACTTCTTAACTCTTGTCAGCAAGTTCCTGGATCATATTCTGCAGCTCTGAAGGGGTAGTTGCAAAAATGACTATGTCATCAGCAAAACGAAGGTGAGTTAAGTAATCTCCATTAATCTTTATCCCCTTGTTTTCCCAGTTCAACGATTGAAAGACATTTTTCAATGTGGCATTGAAGAGTTTGGGAGAAATGGAGTCCCTTTGTCTAACTCCCTTTCCAATTTTTATTAATGCTGTATACTCAAATAGCCGAACCTTTGTACTAGCATTTTCATAGATGTTATTAATAATGCTAATGTAGGCATCTTCAATACCGCAGGATTTCAACGCCATTGTAACTGCTGATGGTTTCACGGAATCAAAGGCCTTTTCATAATCAATAAAAGCAATGCATAATGGGAGTTCATATTCCCTCGTTCTCTCAGTTAGTTCTCTCAGTACATGAATATGATCTATGGTGTTGTAGCCACTCCTGAATCCAGCTTGTTCTTTCAGTTGAGCTATGTCCAGTGTTACCTTCAAGCGATGTGAAAGAACCTTAGTGTAGATTTTATAAACCACTGAAAGAATGCTGATGGGCCTGTAGTTCCTGAGACTCTCAATGTCACTTTTTTTATGGAGCAGGATCATTGTAGCATTGTTCCAATCCCAAGGAATCTTTCCTTCATTGAGACATCTAGTGAAAACTTGGGCGAGTGTAGTTTCTATTTCTCCACTTGCTTCTTGTACAATGTCCACAGTAATTCCATCTTCTCCTGGAACTCTTCCCCGTTCCATGTTCTTAAGTGCATGTGCAACTTCTGCCAAGAGGACATGAGGAACTTTGGTACTGGTACCTTTCTTAATGACTGAAATAGGTGTATCATCTCTTTCATATAATTTTGTGTAGAAACCTTTAGCTCTTGTCAAAATTTTACCTCTATTTCTTGTTACAGAGCCAATTTCTTTTCTCAATGCCATAATCTGTTTTCTTCCCTTACTGAGATGTCCCTTTGCTTTCTTCAGGCTTTGATTATTTTCAATTGCTTTTCTTATTAGTTCACAATAGAATTTCCTTATGTCTTCAGTGATATTTTTCCGAATTGTCTTGCATAACACTGTATATTCTACTTTGGAAGTTAAATTTTCTTTATTTGTCCTCATCTTCCTTCTCTTTTGCATTAGCATTTTTGTTTTTCCTGATATTTTCTTCATATGCAACTTGTTCTTAGTTCCACCTATTTTTGTTGCTGTTTCCATAAAAGCCTTGGTTAGTTTCCTGTTAACTTCAGTGATGTCCATTTCTTCCGATGATAGACCTTCTAGAGCAGAGAAACGGTTCCTCAGTTCCGACTTGAAGGTATTATGGTGTTTTTTAAGGTTGGCCATGTCAATACATTTTGTTTGATTTATGAGCTTGCCACGTTCCAGTTTAGTGTTGAGGTGCATCTTAAATCTCACCATTCTATGGTCACTACCTGTGTTGGAATTGTTAAGAACACTGCAGTCTTTGATGACAAATTTCTTTTTACACATAATAAAATCAATTTCACTTGTCATTTTATTGGGATGTCTCCATGTCCATTCCCTATGTGGCTTTTTCTTGAAAAAGGAGTTCATGATGAAAAATCTTTCTGCTTGTGCAAACTCTACGAGAGTATTTCCCACACTGGTTTCTGTTGCCATGACCAAAGTTTCATTCTGATGCTGTTACCCTATTTTAACATTGAAATCTCCCATAACGATCTTTAAGTACTGTTTGCCCTTGTTACACTGCTGGACAATTGCTAAGGACGGATCATAAACGGCTATATAGCACATAAAAAGTAAGTGTGGTTGGATGCCAAGTGAAATAAAATAATGTCAGACTGCCAGGACATTACAAGAAAGACAATTTATTGTGCTCTGAAATCCAGAAGGCTTTGGAACGTGTTCAAGGGACAAACAGGCCATTTTGTGCAGAATACGTAAACGTGAAAAATGCAATTACCATCCGCAGGCGTTCCGGCGTAAGATGTCAATATGGGATATGGCCACCATGGAGGGCGATGCAAGATTCCACATGTCGTGTCATGCTTTGCACAACATTATCAAGCAGCTGTTGGGGTAATTTATCCCATTCCTCTGTCAGTGCACGGATGAGGGTGTCCTTGTTTATTGGAGGGCATTGGCGACCAGCAAGACTCCTCCCCAAAGCATCCCACACATTTTCAATGGGATTCAGATCTGGAGAACGTGCTGGCCATACGAGGCGTTGAATATCCTCGCTCTCAAGACACTCCTGGACAGCGACTGTTCGATGACATGTTGCGTTGTCGTCCATGAAAATGAATCTATCACCGACAGCACCATGGAACATGCAAGCATGAGGTAGCAGAACATCATTAATGTATCGTTGGCTAGTCATAGTCCCAGTTGGAAGCACATAGAGGGACGTACGGCCATTGATCATGATGCCAGCCCATACCATGACACTACATGTCGGATATTGGTCCCTTTCCTGTATGTTTGCTGGACAATATGCAGTACCACTATCACGCCAGATCAGTTGTCGTCGACAATCAGACGATAGACTGTATCTACTCTCATCTGAGAAGAGGACAGCAGACCAGTCGTTATCAGTCCAATTGCGATTTTGATGGCACCATTGCAAACGGGTGGTACGGTGACGTCTGGACAATGGGATGCACACAACAGGACGGCGGGCGTATAGTCCTCCTTCATGCAAACGTCTGGCGACAGTTTTTCGGGAGATCCGCTTGCCAGTAGCAGCCATAAACTGATTTGCTACCTCACTAGCTGTGCTGCGCCGGTGTCTTTTTGTTGATAGCACTATGTACCAATTTTCTGCAGGTGTCGTACTGCGAAAACAACCTCTCCCGTGACGTTTGCTACACTCTCCATTTGTTTGAAATGATTTCCAAAGCCTTGAAACAACACTGTGGCTAACGTCGAACTCCCTGGCAACATCTGTTATTTTTCGCCCTTCTTCAATCTTGCCAATAATACGGCCACGCGTAAAATCATCTAGGTGATGTCGGGAAGACATACTGAAAATTGCAAGTTCATCAATCTTTCCCTTTCAACTTTGCGTTTGAACAACAACGGTCAATACGCGTCAAATCCTTTATATCTCTTATCAGCACTATGACGTCACGAACAAGTTCGGCAATCCAAAATTTGCATACGCACAACACGTCTTACTGTATCTCGCACTTATGCTAATTTCCACATTTTCCTGCCTTCCATTTTATGGTTGCTATTGTTGCTATTGTCATCCGTCCTTAGCAATTGTCCGGCAGTGTATTTAGATGCCGAATTTCCTCGTAAAATTCATTAATTTCTTCCTCAGGATGACTTGTGGTGGGTGTGTAAGCTTGAATAATCTGAGTCTGGTATCTTTTTAAAAGTTGGATAACGAGTTGCGTAGCTCTGTCCGAGGAACTTTCAACTTCTAGAACTTTATCCTTCAGTTTCTTGTTTATTGTAAATCCAACACCACTAGTTTTGCCAGCATCTGTCCCACGATAGTAGAAGAGATGTTCACTTTTCAGTTCAATGAGATCTTCTCCTTTCCTTCTTACCTCACTTAGCCCGACAATGTCCCACTTGATTCTTTGTAGTTACTTCCTCTAATTCAAGGAGCCTTGATTCAGAAGATAGGGAATATCTGTTAAACGCAGCCAAGGTCAGCATCAGATGGCAGCCTAGTCCGGTCCTCCAGAGATTCTTAGCACCCTCTGCCTTCATGTCGTACTGGCTGCTGCCTTGGCCAGGTACATTCCAGCTGCCAGGGATTGAAGGCCAAGTGTTCAGTTTCAAAATACTCTTGGTGGGTTTGGTCATAACTCACCATGCTGGCCAAGTGGGTTGGTGAGTGTGGGCTAGCATTTCCTCTACCCAGTGTTATAATTTATACCGCTATGTGTTGGACGTCAGAGCTTCCTTTAGTGGGAATAGGATGCACCACAAGAAGGCGGGGTAGACATTTGTCAAGGAGAGGCTATGTTATGTTACAAATCACCTGACCTTGCATCCCATATACAGTAACACACGGCTTACGTAAATTTGCAGTTACATAACAATTGCCGCCTCTTTATCTACACTTGCTGCCCTACCCGTGACCTTCATCCTGATGTAAAAAAATAAAAATTATGAGAACTACTTACTAGCGCATATGAGCACATTTGCGGTTTTGGCAGCTGCGTCTTTGACAGCCTTATTGCAGTAAGCTCATTTCAGTTTCACTTGATATCTTGCCTTACACAGTTAGCTTAGTCACTTGTTTATCACTGCTAGTGTTCGTTGTTTATTTACCATTAGAATGCAATTGAAACGGAAAACCAAATGTGCTGGTAATAAATCTAAAAAACAAAGGTCTGCCATTACTTTAGAAAAAAGTAGAAAATAATTTGTATGTATGAAGACAGGAAAATTCTACCAATGATAGATCGGGAAATAAATCGACCTATTTCGACAGTCAGTACAATAGTGAAGGATAAAGTTCACATTGTTGAAAGCATGAAAGGTGAGGTAATGTTGAAGGGCACAATCATTACCAAGAAGAGGCTGGGCCCAATTTCAGAGATGGAGAAATGGTTGTCCCACTGGATCGAGGATCTGACACAGAAGCAGATACTGTTGAATTTAGTAGTTATCCAGGAGGAGGCTAGGTTTTTACATAAGGATTTACAAGAGAAAGCCGGCATCATGGACACGGAGAGTACATTTAAAGCTAGTGCTGGATGGTTCAAACGATTCAAGAAGCATTCAAATCTGCACAGCATCAAAGTCATGGGTGATGCAGCAAGTGCAGATACAGAGGCAGCAAGTTCTTTTCCTGAACTTCTGGCAGAAATAATTGAGTAGGGGGAATATTTGCCTGAGCAAATATTTAATGTCGATGAAACAGCTCTATTTTGGAAGAGGATGACAGCATGGATATTTATTGCAAAAGAGGAAAAATTTATGCCTGGATTCAAGGTCTCAAAAGATCGGATCACTGTTATGGTTGGCGGCAACACTTTGGGGGACTTGAAATTTAAACCGCTTACAGTGTACCATTCCCAGAGACTGCGCACCTTTAAGAGCATTGATCTTTGTATGCTGCCCATAATCTAGAAACCCAACACCAAGGCTTGTGTTACAGGTGAGCTTTTCTTAGACTGGTTCAATAACCACTTTGTTCCCCAGGTGAAGGAATATTGTGCCGAGAAAAAAATCCTGTTTAAAGTGTTTCTACTTCTAAACAATGCCCCTGGCTACCCGGAAGAGTTGGATTACTTTCATCCTGACGTAAAAGTTGTTTACCTGCCTCCTAGAACTGCCTCACTGTTGCAACCAATGGATCTCAAGGCGCTATTGGGACTTTCAAAGCCCACTATCTGCGGTGTACGTTTTCCCAAGCAAACAAGGCCATTGATAGTGGTAAGGGCATTATCCTACCTGATTTCTAGAAGAACTATAATATTCTTGACGCTATCAAAAACATCAGGGTGGCATGGGATGAAGTCAAGCAGACAACAATAAACACTGTGTGAAAGAAACTCTGCCTAGAAATGGTCTATAATTTTAAGTGTTTTACGGAAGGAGAGCAGACAATAACTGCTACGGGTGCTGAGTTGACACAATTACAGCAAGTGACGGAGACCTGTGTGCAACTGGCACAGAAATTAGAGCTGGAAGTGGATAACGGTGACATTAACGAGCTTCTTTTGAGGCACAATGAAGAGCTTACTAATGCTAACCTTATTCAGTTGGAGGCATTCCGAAATTTCAAAGAAAATACTAAGCCGATTGAACCACCAACTCCAGACATTAAGAAATTTACAATGAAAGGACTAGCCAAGGCTTTTAACCTGATAGACATGGCATTAGTAAAATTAGAATCGATGGATCCTAACACCGAGCAGTTAAAGAATGTTAGTTGTCATATCTACTCCGATATGTCTAGCTACAAGGCCATCTACAATGACAAGAAGCGTGTGACCACACAATCTACTCTAGACATGTTTGTGAGATGCCGCTCACAACAAAGTCAACATGATAACTCAAATGACCTTGACTATCCTCAGCCTTCAACATCGAGAGGGTAGAAGTTGACGCAGAACAGCATTCCTCTTCACAACCATCCACCCCCCAAGCGCCGGTTCTCCCCCTACAGAGCCAACTTAGCTGTCACAAGACATTTTTTTTACCTATTTGGAAATTGAATGTGCATGTACAGTATTTCAGTTTGTTTTTATACTCTTTTACATATGTATATATTTTTCATACTGTTATAGTTTACGTATACCAGAGTAAATATTGCTACATGATGTCTTTTTTATAAAATGATAATAAATAATATACATGTATATACATATAATAATAAATATTGCTGTTTCTTATGAACATAATTTACAAATTCGACTTGCATAAAATGTCAGTTACGAAACAGTTTACAGAACGCATTACTTTTGTAACTTGGGGTGTTATTATTGTATATATATATGTTTTATGTCATTTTATTTTATGTGGCAAGTTTCCAAGTTTTTTTCCAGCAAGTTCAAGGTTGTATGCATATAGGAAGCAGAAAGTCTGCAATGTAGCATTTTGTTCAGTCATAGAGATCTCTGTATGAGACAGAAGATGGCTTACAGAGTTAAAATTGTATGTGTTTGGTAAATATAAGTTTAATCGGGTGTACCAGGAACTAACAGCACATACTGACAGATTTATGTCACACTGGAACAAGCATCTGTTGGAAAGAGAAAGTATGTTGCTGCAACACAGCCCTTTATACCGCATAATAGCAGTAGAAATCAGAAATGAATGTGTGAAACATTTTAGAAGAAGCTCCTGTTGATTAGGGTGGGCTGACAAAAAAAAAAAAACAAAAAAAAAAACTATGTAGCTGATGAAGACTCACAACTTTTGTACATTTCCACCAATCATTTCTTGTGAATTCAGTTTTTCAGCCCATCCTAGTGAACGGAAGACTGGCATATTTTCTTTGGAATTATGGGGTTTTTTTTTCTCAAGATTTAACAATTACTTGAGCTTCTAAAGCTATAAGCAATTGCCCATCCCTAATTTGGGGCCAGTGGTTCCAGGAAAGGAAAGAGATCCAGAATCTTACATCAAACACACCACCCATACCTTGCTCAGAACTTGAACCCAGGGCCCACTCAAACAATTTGGTCAGAAACACACACCTCTGACAACTCATCCACTAGGGCAATGTAGAATTAATGTAATTTTAATAAATAAAGTATAAAAACATTGGTGCATTTTTAAGTACTTATAGCTGGAGAATTTTTTTCAGATGACTGATCAAAAAACTCCTGAATTGTCACTGTCCATTAAGATTTTACATGCATTTATATGATCTCTGTGGCCATTTGGTTTAATTTAATTCTGTGCTGTATACCATTTTTAATTCATAATAGATATTGTTTTACATTTTCATATAGGGTTCAGTGATGCAGCTGTTAGACCTGCAGACTTCCCTCTAGCACCAGCATATGCTATACCTAAGGTAATCCCTAATGAGATGCAATAATTATATTGTGAGAAAAAAAAATATATGAAATGCAGTTTTGAAAACAGGTTGAAGGTATTTTTTGAAAAAAAAAGGAGGAATTAGTCTTTTTTTTTTTTTTTAGTGCAGTGTTTCTGTAAAGTAATCTGAATAAAAGGACAGATAAGAGTTTGGGTAGAAAAATTAGTTTTGAAATGTCACGATACTGTGCTAATTAATGTGAGGAGAACATAAAACATGTAGAATATTTTCATGTATAGTTGTTCTTGCACCAAAACACTTATGAAGAAAACTGTTTTGTGATACCGTAAACAACTGATTATCTTGATTGCATGGGTAAGGCTTTTCTTTGAATAATCAGTGAAAGAAGTTTGTTAATAACTAGGGAATTAAAATTTACAAAGTGATACATACTCTTACAATAGGTGTGAAACACAAAATGATACATGCATACTCTTATAATAAGCATGAAACAGTAGAGGCACAATTATAGTTACAATCTTTAATTAATACAAAAAGTTGGAACATGTCTAATATTATCTCTAACAAAGAACTTTATATTTCATTTTTCTTTTTTAACCCTGCTCCAATGCTATCTGTAGAAACATGTCTATAGCTTTTAAGAAGTACCTGCAGCACTCCTGCACACTAAGATGAAAACAAGCCTTCATGTTTTCATGTATTTTTGAAATATGTCCTTTACTTTGAACTTTTTCTTTTCTAAATAATACAGTGCAGCTTCCATTAACAAACACCTCCAAACAGCAGTGACCTCCCATCAATGGCAAGTTTTGGTTGGTACAGAGCAGCTGCTGTAGGATCAACATTAAAGGAACAGTAAACTAATTTCGGGCATTTTGTTTTCTCCGCGCGAAAATGTAATGTCGAAAGAGACATGAAAACTGATGCAATCAGAAATGCTTTATCATGAGTAGTTCTTCCGCTACAATGCTTTTTAAAATCAGCAGTAACGTCACACTAGACATGAGACCGGACGCCCAGCTTGCCTAGAGCTCCAGTCGGTGCTCTTTACCATTCTGCGCAGCGCAGTCGATCCCATCAATCTGTAAAATGGCTAGTGTAAATCCTTATTCATTTGAACCACGATATTCTGCCAGTACAGTACAAATATTTAACAAGAAATGTGAAAACAAATTCAAGGGTAGAAAAGGTAATCTTGACTTGTGACAATGTTATAACTGTGAGAGAATGTCAGTAGACGCTGAGTGTTTATGTTGAAACGAGAGTGATCAGTTGCTGAAAATAGAAGGTAGTGCCCAATGTATAATAAACCACGAATCATTCGACAGTCTTGTTTTAAACATCCACACCTTACAGACAAGTCGTTATCAAATGATTCTTCGGGCTGAAAAAAACGAGAAAACAAATATGAACTTGTATGTAGCAAACTATGGAGACACGTTGCGTACAAACAATTCGTATATTGGGTGAATGCCTGGATACCTGTAGGGCGAAAAATCAGAAAAGTAATCTCTTCTTGTGTTGTTAGAATGTTTTCCTGAATCTAATGAGCAACAGTATTCGGGTTTTGTTTGTTGCCCTGGAAATGACACAGACTATTTCGATTAACTCCCACTGTCACTAAAGATTTGTCAGCTACTGTCTATATACGAGTATATAAAGGTATTTTTCATTGAACTAAGTGCATATATTTTTTTAAGTTTCTCCTATTGTCATGCGAGAAACAGCTTTATGAGTATTTCTCGTAGCCCAAGCGCAAAGTCATTAATGACCCTTAATACAGACATTTAACGTGGACCAGGAACATCAAACAAAGATCTTCGCTCTTTCCACATTTATAAGTGAGTCACGGAAAAATTCTCATAGTGGCGGAAATTCTCCCGGTGGCGGCCAATGAGAATTTTTCCGTGACTCACTTATAAACGTGGAAAGAGCGAAGATCTTTGTTTGATATTAATGACCCCCACTCTACGAAAATAAAAATACTGCAATAGTTGAACATGATATGGAAAACAAGAAAAATATGAACTAGAAGTAACAGTTAGATGAAAAGGCAGTTTATCTAACTGTTATTTCCACTGTTATTACTGTATGGCAGGTTAGTCAGAGATGGAAAATTTTCTACCAGCAGTTCATCATCTCCATTACACGTTTGAACTGACCACCATAAATGGTTGGTTATACGAGACTGCCATGCTTCTAGTAAAGGAGCTTTCCTTTTCAGCAGCGTTTAGATTTTTAGTCAAACTTTTGGCCATGTGATGATCAATTTGGGATATTTTTTTCTTCATGAGGGCACGAATGCTTCTATGTCTATCTGATAAAAAAAACTGATATCTTTATTTCTTCACACAGGCCTGAGAGTAATAAATCGCACGCATTATTTTCTAAGTCACCGTCAAAAACACCTTTTTGGATGACAATAAAATCTACATTTCCCTTGCGAATATCCATAAGGGAATACATACAGTATTTGGCGCAAAAACCTGGCGAATCAAACTGTCCATCTCCACTCACCCAAATTTTGGAAACGCATAATTTTAAATCATCAGTAATTTGTTTTTTCATACTGTGCCACGTAAGTTTGATTATTGGTCCAACTAAAAATTTCACCACTTTGAAAAATGTAGTTACTGAGTGCTTGTATACCAAGGGTTTCAGCGACATCCATAAACTGCTTAAAATTCATTCCAGTTGTGTAAATTGCAGCAGAAAGTTTTATGACTAAAGAACAGGACACGTGCAGCACAAGGAGAGAAATTCCTGACACTAATTACCTTGTACTTTTCCTGATAACCCCTACCGCACCAAGTACACAGATGCCGTTGGTGCAAGAAGTGGTCTGACTGACCGCTTGTCTTGTGTGACATCATCACCAGAAACCTTGTCAGCTGTTTACTCAGCTCCCAATGGCTGTAGGGAAACAAATTTTGGCTCTATGAGCATCACCCTGTCATCCACATAACATGACAGCAAAAATTCATATTTTCAAGGACCTCGTAACAGTGGTCAATGGACACTTCTGTCAGTCCCAAAGGAAATGTAACGGACATGTCATCTCTTGGTATTTTATGCAGTTTCTTTGGTACTTCAACAAGAGGAGTAAGATGGGTACAAAAAATATTGTTGAGGGAACTACGCCTTGGGCAGGATTGGTTGGGTTTCCATGCTTAGAACAGTGTCCTCGTATGAAAATAAAGGAGTTAAGGCTTAGTTCTATGTTAGGTAAGCTCCAGCTTTTATGTATGATTGTATCGCACCCCGAGGACTGCAGGGTTAGTTGCAGGTGCCTAGAATGTTGCTCTTTGGTGGGAACCCCATAGCAGAAAGTTCCTGGTCAGTCTGCGACAGTTATCATTGTGCCACAAAATAATCTGCAGATGGTCACTGCGCAACATAACTACTAAATGTGAAAAACAATAAAAATTACGCAGACATATTTTTGTACCTAAAAAAATGTCTAACCTAGGTACAACAGCAATTGCAATGTTAATTAGAATCAAGAACATTCTGGTCCTCTGTATCTGGAATTTTACCAATATTTTCAAGCTGAAACACAAAGATTTAGGGAATAAAATGATATTTAACAACAATAAAGCACAGAAGCATCACTAGGAAAAAATTGTCATAGAGGAGTAATCTTCGTTCTGTTCTACTTCTGTTTTCGGAACATTTTTCTTCATTTCCGATCTCAAGTGCAAACATTTATGTAATTAAATGATGATTAAACAATAATACAGAAGCACAGCGGGTGGAGGGTTATTAGAAGGAGAAATTTTTGCTCTGTACAACTTTAGTTATCAGAAAATTTTCCTCCATTTTCTATTATTAGAGAGATAAATTTTTGCTCCGTACGACTTTGGTTTTCACAAAATTTTTTTCCATTTTCAATCTTAAATACAAACATCTAATAAAATGATATTTAATGACCATATAGGGCTGAGAGAATATCGCAAGAAAAAGAATTCAAAACCAAACCACAAATATGTATGCAATAAAATTATATTTAACAACAATATCGGATAATTCCCTCTTCAAGCATCGAGGGAATGTCGGGAGAAAAAAATTACGATTACAGGAGAAATCCTTACTCTGCCTAACTTTCGTTTTCGGAAATTTTGAAAGACGGAAAACTTGCATCTGTGATAGAGTCTGCAAGATGGTTTAATAGGGTTCTGGGAATGTCATTTTTGTCTGCAGGACCAAAATAAATCTGCGACGTACATCGCCCGTCGCCGTGATTCTGCTATGGGGGGTGGGAATATCTTTTAGTTTGGTTTCTGTTCCTGGTTTTCACAGCTGTGCTATTACACTTTACTTTCACCCCCCCCCCCCACCTTTCCAATGGCTTACCCTGACCCTTATCTCCTAGCTTGCTATTTCTAAGGGTTGTTTAAGACCAAATGTCACACACTTTTCCTAAAATCATCTACACCATAATTGGTTTATTTCATTATTATATACGGACTTTTATTTTGCATTTAAAGATAGCACTGCTAGGGTCTCTATGCACCTAAGTTTTTTTACACTTATTTTGCTTTTGTACAAATGCAAAAGTCTAGCAGTGTTAACTTAAGCCTAACTTCCGAACAACAAGCACCTCCCAACAATGGTCAGTTTTTTCCGGTCCGGGCAATGAATATTATTCAGACGTTTTACTGTATTAGGTTGTTGCAGGTAAAGTATTGGAATATTGCTATAATGTTCAAAGATCCAAGATACTGTGCAAAATAAGCTTTGCCAAAATAATCGCTTCTAATGGTAACACACTTTTGCAAGTGAGATACAAGCTCTTGTATGCCATCGTGAATGTTGAGTTTCAGAACGTGAAACACTTGTGGAATGTGGTTTCAACTGATGTCTGATTGGAAAACAATTTACCCTGTAGAAAGGTGTTCAGGAGCTTAAAGAACTGTGTATTGTTAATGGTTGATAGAAGACAGTTGTGGTGAATAAGGTGGATGAGGTAAAGTTTTGTACCTTAACTGGTGCATCTTCTGGATCATCTGGCATGCAGTGTGAGGTCTCACATTGTTATGGAGAAGTTTGGAAACCTGGCAATTGACTAATGTTAACTCTTTGGTGGACATTTTTTCATGCATAATGGCAAGTTCTTGACAGTACCTGTCCATCATGATGGTTTGAGAACAGTTGTATGAAGGAGGAGTGAATCACATCAGTGGTGAACCACCAAACACTGACCATCATCTCCCTGGGATGGAGTACCAGCTTTTGGGTGTGTTGGGGGTTCACCACAACCAAGTCATTGTGCTGAACATTGATCATTATCATACAGCATCCATTTCTGGTGCCTCAAAATTTCATTCATTTTGTTACAGATGAGTAGAGAATAGGAGTCATCAAATTGTGTTTTGTGCTGTTCTGTCAACTCGTGTGGCACCCATTTATCCATCTTCTTCACTTTGCTTATGGCTATTAAATGTTTCGAAACAGTTGCATAGTGTACTCTTAGTTTCTCTGCAAATTCATGTACCGTTTAACCCGGATCTTATTTAAAGCCTCCAAATCAGCATCATCAATAGCTCTTCCTGATCTACCGCATGGTTCATTTTCAAGGCTCATATCGCTGAACCAGAACTTAGCAAACCAATGTTGTGTATTGAGTTCATTAACATTGCCTTCCTCAAGTGCAGTATGGATGTTGCAAGCTGCCTCCGATGCACAGTGTCCAAGTTTAAACACATGTAAGTGAATGATGTGAATTTGGCTCTGATCCATCATCCTTTTCAGTGTAGCACAATCCCCTTAGAACTGATGCCACTGACAAAATGGCCAGTGCTTTATAGGACTTTTGATATGTAAATTTAAAGCCTCGACACTTTAAATTTACATGCCACAAGTCACATCGTGCGATGTGTTAATCCTAAATTAATACATGATGGATAATCTAAAAGTTGACCCTGATATAACTGTGTGTGTGTGTGTGTGTGTGTGTGTGTGTGTGTGTGTGTTTGTTTGTTTGTTTGTTTGTTTGTTGTTAAATAGATTGAACATCCTATACCTGAAATCCTTGGAGCCAAACATTCAGACTTTGGAATACCTGTCAGCATCTTCTATTCCTTACCATAATTCATCAACTCCACCTGTGATGCTATGTTTTGATTGAAAGGTATGTTTTATGGTTTTATGTAGCTTTTACATACAGAATAGGGAAAACAGAGCATCACATTTAATTATGGTTGAACGTAAGAAAAAGTAATTATAAAAAATGTGCCAAGGAGAAGGAACAACTTTTGAGGAACCAGGAAGTGGATGCTGTTGGAATATTCTGTGTGGCTTTTTTAATGCTTTCTTTAGAGACATAGGCCTTATTAATGGTTTTTGTTGTAGAAGTTGTTCTTTGATTTTATTAATTATTCTCTTGATTTCTTGTTCTGCCATGAATGTGTACTGTCCTAATCTTTCAATATGTCTGCCACACATACTTTCAGGAAATCATATATGGACAATTTTTTTTTCTGTATTAACAACACAATCTCTCTCTTCACTATTATTATAAGGATTCTCTTCATTCAGAAACATTTTAGCTATTTTTACCAGAGGTGGGCTTAACAGTGATTTCCCTGTCATAGTGATGACAGTGACAGTTCCACGGAATAATGGTGACTTTAAATGGTGGCAAAATCACTGTTTATGACAGTGGTGATGGAGTAAAGAAGCTGGAACTGCAAGTCACAATCTTACTTGTATCAGTGACCAAATCACCATTTGTGAGGAACAGAGTGGAGAATCACAATGGCAGAAGCTTAACATTAAATGGAAGAAGAAAAAAATGAAAAGGTATTGTTCCCATATTTGGCAAAACAAGATTAGCATTTTCACTGCCCCATGTCCTTGCCATTTATACTAATGGGATTAGCATGATAATGATCTTGCTTAACTCATCTTGAGTGGCCAATAGCCCTTAGGGTAAAACCCCCTGCAGGGAAGAGATTTATCTTAGAGCATGATGGTCACCAAAGCCTAAACTGTGACACCTGAAAAGTGATTTTGGACTGTTACTTCTAGTCACTAGTTATAATAGTGATAGCGATTTTTCAGCAATGGTGATGTAATTTCCGACCAACTCTAATTTTTACAATGCTACTTAGCGAAATTGTCCACTTGTGGTGGTGTGTCAATGCTTGGAAAGTGTTGATTTCAGTGCTTTCCAGATAAGGGATGTTGAACCTGTAATACCAATGTCAGCTTCCAGATTCAGTGTTTTGAGTCCGAATTAATTTTTCATATTGATTCACTTTCAAAGGTGAAGTTGTTTCTTAAAAAGTTGGTAGTATTTTTATTTATCCAAACCAAATGCATGATTTCAGTGTATTGCCATTGTTTCAAAAAGCAGTTGTAAAATAAAGTAACCTGCAAGTTTTTACATATATTGCTATTTTTCTAGATACTGGAAAAATTAAAAATCAAGAAAAACGATATTGCTCTGTGGGAGATTAATGAAGCCTTTAGTGTAGCTGCTTTGGCTAATATTAAAATGCTTGAACTAGATCCATCAAAAGTGAACATCCATGGTGGTGCCGTAAGTCTAGGACATCCTCTTGGGTAAGTCTCTGTTTTATAAAACATGTAAATCTGAGACTTCTATATTTAGTTGCATTGTATTATGTACACTTTTAATGGCATCAAGTTTACTTCAATGACATTTAGGTTATTTGTATCAATTTTACATTATGTTGTATTTTCCACACTTCATAATAAAATCTTGCATAAAGGAACAAACTGTGGCTCTGCAGCAGGCCTAGATAACTACAACATTTTAGATATAAAATTATATGTACAGGTATTACCTGATTACCACACAGCCTAATATTTCAGTTGTCCATCGGTTGTCTGTTCTTGTAGCAATATATCCAGCCTATTGCCTTTACTTTGATCACGATGTCTTCTACACTTATCATTTTTCTAATCCACAAGTTGTTATCTTTCCTGGTTACACCAAGTATGCACCACCCTTACATTTCTTTCAGTTGTCTGCAGCCTCTGTATCTCTTTTAGTTAAGGTCTATATCTCTGTTGCATTATGTAAGAGCTGGAAGGTTTATTATATACACTGAAGTGCCAGAAAAACTGGTACACCAGTCTAATACTTGGTAGGTCCCCCACGGGAGCACAGGACTGCAGAAATACGACGGGCATGGACTCCACTAGCTTCTGGAAATATGCTGTAGGCAATGCACATCATACTTCCTGCAGAGTGTTCCACAATTCGGGTGTATTCCGAGGTCTCGGATTCCTGTGTTCGATAGCGCATTGCATGGCATCCCAAATGTGTCCTATCACGTTCAGGTCTGGGGACTTGGGTGGGAATGGCAACACCCCAAACTCAGATGAATGCTCCTCTAACCATAATGTGGGGTCCCGACACTTGTGTGGAGGTGCATTGTCCGGTTTGAACAGGGCCCAACCCATCAGCATGAATGCAGGACATAAACAGGTGTATCTCGTCAGAAAGGATGCGCACATAGCGTTGGTCGGTCACAGACGTTTGTAGACGTGCCACAGGTCCCAGTGAAATCCAGCTAAACACACCCCATACCATTACGGACCCCCCACCAGCCGGTACAGTTCTCTGCTGACAGGCGGGATCCATGGCTTCATGGGGTTTGTGCCACACACGAACCCTTCCATCTGCATGATACAGTTAGAAACGCAACTCGTCAGACCAGGCTACTTGTTTCCAGTCATCAAGTGTCCAGTGGCGGTGTTGCTGTGCCCAAACGAGGTGCATAGCTGTGTGTCGTGCATTCATCAAGGGGACTCGAGTTGGGCGTTGGCTCCCAAAGCCCATATCGTGCAGGGTACATTGCACAGTCCGGATGCTGATGCTTGTTGAGGCTCCAGCATTGAATTCCAATGATCCTGCGAGAGTGTTGCACGTCTATTGCGTGAAACGATTCTTGACAGCCGACGATGATCATGTTCACCCAATGTCTTTTTTCGGCCACACTGGTTATCATAGGTTGGAGGTTTTGCTGGAATTCTTGTAGTTACGGTGCACCCTTGCAATGGTCGTCCGTGAATTTCTAAACTTCGTTTCTACCTCCGAAATACTATGGCGCATCTCACGAGCGCCAACTATGACACCAGGTTGAAAATCGCTTAAATCGTTATTACTGGTCATTCTCATGCTGAAAACAGCTCTGACAGCTGACAAGGATGTCTATCGCTTTATATACGCACTGGCGGACGCAACCGAATATGCACATAGGTGATGTTGCTATGTATTTTGCATTAGCTCGTCTGTACCAGTTTTTCTGGCACTTCAGTGTATGTATATACACTATCTACTAACAAGTAATTGACACCCCTGCAATCGACGATATCTGCGGTCCTGATACACGTCACGGCCGCTGCCATTAAATATTGTGTGGGAAACAACAACGTAACCAGTTGCATGCAAGATGCCACGCAGTTCGGAGCTCTCTGATTTTGAGAAAGGTGTAATCCTCAGGTATCAAAGAAATGGCTGATCCATACATGACATATCCAGCGAGTTGAAGTACCCAAAATCGACAGTGGCCTACGTGATTGGCAAGTGGAAGATGAGAGGTGACTGTCAGAATGTGCCCCGACCCGGCAGACCCACAAAACTGGGAGTTAGAGACCAACGGGTGCTGGCCAGAGAAATTCGGAAGAACCGCACCAAATCAATGGGCCACATCCGCGAGGAGTTTCAACAGGCATCCGGGAGTGTTCTTTTGATGAATACCATCCGTAAGGAAGCCCATCTGTTCAGTTATCATGGACGTGCTACCGCCCACAAATCTTTGATCACCAAGTCCAATAGCGCTGCTCGGCTAACGTGGTGCAAAGAACGTCGACAGTGGACCGTTAAACAGTGGAAACAGGTTCTCTGGAGCGCCGAATCAAGGTTCACCCTCTACCGTTCGGATGGCAGGGTCTGGGTTTGGCGTCTGCCTGGAGAATGCCTCCTGCCGGAATGTATTGTGCCAACTGTAAAGTTCGGTGGCGGTGGAATTATGCTATTGGGGTGTTTCTGCTGGTATGGCACGGGACCCTTGGTCGCAATTCCTGGTAGACTCAACGCCGAAACCTACTGCACCATTTTGGATGACCATGCGCTTCCTACGTTGTGGCAGTTTTACGGGGTGGACCCATGTTACTTTCAGAATAACAATGCCACCTGTCATGTTGCGAGGTCCACCATGGCTTGGTATGGTGACAATGGGGTTAATCAAATGGACTGGCCTGCGCAGAGCCCGGACCTTAACCCTATCGAGCACCTCTGGGACGAGTTGGAGCGTCGACTTAAGGGGTGCCCCCACCGTCCGAAATCAGTATAGGAACTGACCTGTCTTCTCCAAGCCGAGTGGAAGAAAATACCGCTAGCCGTCGTACAACGCCTGGTTGAGAATATGCCCCGGGGGTCGCAGCTGTAATCGCCGCTCGTGGAAGCTCCACCAACTATTGAAGGTGAATAAACTTCGTTTTCCTTTGCTATCACAGGTGTCCAACTACTTGTTGGTAGAAAGTGTAATAAGCACATCAGACAAAAAATTAGTTGCCCCTAACAGAAATGACTGTAAGAAGTTACTGGTTGTGCAGAGGGTGCCATGATAGCATTTTATGGAGATAAATAGCACTGACGTGGTCTACAGCATCATTCATTTCTGTCTCGTGCAGTGGTGAAGAGCAACGTGTTAAATTTAGTCTACTATATATGTCGTAAGACAGACCTTACCAAGTGGCAAAAAGGAGCCATCGTGTATGGCCGTGCCCAGGGACACATAGTGAATGAAGTTGCCCAATTTGTTGGTATGTCGAAGCATACTGACCAGCGGGTCTACAAACAGTAGTGTAGTTCGCAGTCAACTGAAAATCAGTGACATAACTGTGGCCAAAAAATGATTCTCACCAACAGGGACCGCCACCATGCTTCACGCTTAGTAACTGCAAATCAGTATCAAACCAGGCAACAATTCCTCCAAATAGTTAATTAAAGTCCACTCCAACCAATTTCCAAAAGGACATTTCGAGGAGAACTGCATGCAATGGACATGTGGAGCAAAGTACCACGGAAGAGGCTTCTTTTAACAAGTCACACATTACCAATGGGAAAGCCTTTATCAAAATACAGATCTTCAACATATTCACAAAATATTGCCCATCCCCCCCCCTCTTTTTTTTTTTTTTTTTTTTTTTTTTTTTGTTGTTGTTGTTGCCATGAACAATTATTGAAGTAATGTAAAGACCAAAGAAATCATCACGGTGAAGAATTTTTTTCTTTAACCATTAAACAACTGAGACAAAAAAAAAATAATAATAAATCAAATCAAATGTATTTTGAAATCTATACTGAAACTATCTATCACCTTTGTGAATTTTTCTAAAAATATTTCCAAATGAATTTTTCATGTAGGATTTTCTTTCTAGCATGTCTGGAGCCCGCATTGTAAATCACCTTGTTACATCCTTACAGCCAGGCGAGCTGGGCATGGCAGGAATATGCAACGGTGGAGGTGGAGCTTCTGCAATGCTGATCAAGAAGTTGTGAAATAGTTTTTACTTAAATTCTGAATTCTAAAGTACCTGCTCAGTTTCAGCTGAGGAAGAATTTGAATTTACCTCGAGTTCCTGTGGTTTTTGCTTATAGGAACAGAATCTCATGCTGGTTGCTGACTAGATGTATGTATGTCTACACACAAACTGCTGTGATGGACATAATGTAAATAGCATTGTTATTATTTCATTCACTATATTATTGAAGAACAAGTTATCGTGATAAGTATTTTATTAGAATCAGGGAAAAGTTTTTGTTTCCTTTTTTTTGTAAACCAACTTTTACAGAACATATATTTTTCAGGGAAGTTTTTCTCCCTGTAGTTAACATATCTTTTAAGGGAGTGGGATTTTAACTACAAAAGGGTGTAAAATTATTTTGTTTTTCTGTACAGTTTTATTACTTACAGTACTTTATTAGTGATATGCAATTGTATGCTGGCATCCAAGAGTGTATGCATTTTTGTGAAGATGAAAAAAAGTACTGAATTCAGTAAAAACAATGTTATGATATTTATGTACACTGTGTGTAATGGGATAGCTAAAATGATGAACTTTGTGTGAAATGGTGGCATTATTTTAATAGGGATAATTTTGTTTAATAATTGCAAGTTTTGGTTTGTCAGTATGTAGAATTATAATTTTCCTGTGAATGGGGTAAAATACCATGAACATCATGGTTATGTAATGGCATTTTTGAAAATCTGGAATTATAAAAGGTTGTTCCATCCTGACAAAATTATGTATACTAAGTTATTTTGACAATTACAAATTTTATGAATACTTTTGAAATGATGTTATCATTTGGAGCATTGTTGTGATTTGCTTTTCATTTCTACTGTGGAATGTTAACTGAGCATGTTCTGTTGGGCTAAACTGAATTAATAGAAAGTTAAACTGTTACTGTATTCACTGACAGTTGTCTTTTGGAAATTATTATTTGATTCACTTGTGCAAATATCTCAAATTTTCTTTAGGAAATAGTAGTTCAAGAGTATATACTTTTGTAGCAATAATTTGCCTCCCCCCCAATATTAATGAAATCTGATCTGCTGATCACCCCCTCCCCTAGTCTGTTGAATAAACTTTATCAAATTTTTCAAGTCTGTATATCTCCTTCTTACATATGAAAAATTATAATCTATTGCATCACTTAATAAATTTATTATGTGATAATTTCCAGATTACTGCTAACATTCTTAATTCTTTAATGTGACTTTTTAAAAAAACAAAGGATATACTGTATTTTATTGACTTATGTAATGTAATTTTTTTGGTAAACAGACAAAAATTATAATGTATTGCATCACTAAATAAACTAGGACAAGCCACTAATGGAAACCCATAACTCGGGTAAAGTTGGCAAATTTTGAACGAAGCTGTTGCAAAATCTAAGCTCATTAAGGCGTCTATTATAACAAATTCTAAAAAATGAACACGTAAAATTTATGACTTCCAGAACAAAACATTCTAAAAAGAAATGCATAAAATTTATCAAGTACTTTCCTTCACTTTGGTTGTGATCAGGTTGCATGTAAACAAAGCGGAAAGACACTCAGATTGGGAACCATGTTTTTCATTTTACACACAAACTTTCTGTTGAGCTAACAGACAGTCTTTCCATTTCTTCGGTTGTTAATTCAGACGATTTTTTAAAATTAATATTAGTGATCCGACTTTCATGAAACGGTTCAAGTAAAAGGCCATCTAGTTTTAATTGAAATTCCTCAATGACACAGAAATTCGGGAATCGGAAGGCGTCTACATCGTCAGCCATGGACAATGTCCAATCGCATGCCAAAAATCACGGTGATCGAATGCGTCATGTTGCTATGCCGAACAACTAATTGTCCCGAGTCTCGTATAGAGAGCGGATTTTTCAATTATTATTAAAATTGGTCAGTTTTTTTTATGGTCGTTATTTTTATACGACACGGCCAATCACCATGTCCTTCCCTTTCTCTGTGGCAAGTGTCACCGCGATCGGCTGAAGAACTTTGGTAACAAACGACCCCTTCTCAAAAAACCCTAGAAATGCAAGTTTTTGGATGATTATACCTCAATGACACGGAATTTCAGGAATTGGTAGGCGTCAAAACCTGGCCACGGATGATGTCCAATCGCATGCAAAAAATCATGGTGATAGGATGTGTCATCTCGTACCTATGCCCAAACAACTAATTGTCTCGTAAAGAGAGCTCTGCTCAGCCTCGTTTCGCTCAATTATGTGATAATTTCCAGATTACTGCTAACATTGTTAATTATTTAAAGTAATTTTTTTTTTTTTTTTTTTTTTTAAAGGAGATATACTGTGTATGACCAAAATATCAAGAATGAGCAGTTGGCTTTCTTCCATTTTTCTGATTGAGGTTTGCGTACATGTCCATTGTTTAAAATTAAAATATGAGTGTCTGGAGGATCATTAAAGTGCAGGATCCTAGAATGCCACTGCCAGTTTAACAGAAATGTTCTTCAAGTGCCATGATTCAGTTTTTGCACGAATGAGACATTTAAGTTGATTAAGCGCTTTTTGTTCAACTGGACTAAATTAATAGAAAGTCCAACTATTTTAGTTTTACATATTCTGGAGTTTACAGGGCTCCCACGGTCCTTATATAAATCCTTAAAAAGTGCTTAATTTTTTTAGGGTGCTTAAAAAAAAGTCCTTAATTTTTGCCAGAAATTCCCCCAAGTGCTTAAAAAGTACTTATTTTTTTCCCTAACTGCCTGAATAAAATGCAGAAATTACAATGTACTGCTACAACTTCTGCTGCTGGTTGGCTATGTTGAAGACCACACTGTGCGATGTTGGCAGAGCAGCACATGAAGCAGGAGGAGCTCTCATCAGTGACTCACGATGAACATAACTTTTTACAATTCAAACCATGAAGTAATTATGTGCAATAACCAAATCTACATCTCGTAACTTTAACTAGTTTTATGATTTATATTCTTTTTGTGGCATGTGATTATTCTCTCATGTAAAAACTGATTTGACCTGCAGAACTGTCTTTTAAATTGCATAAATTCGAATTTGTTATATCCACAAACTTGAATTATATGCAACAATATTACAAGCTTCATCAACATACTTTAGTTTGTATAGTTAAGTCATGTGTAAAAGTATATTTGTATATCTGTTGTTTTCGCGTGTGCAATTTGTAACATCCTTAAATTGTTTTTATAGGGTGCTTAAAAGCCCTTAAAAAGTACTTATATTTTTTGGGGGGAAATGAGTGGGAACCCTGGTTTAAATCGTTTTTTTCTTTTTTTTTTTTTAATTACATTCTAGTGAATTTGGTGGTTTTTCACATCAGCATTTTGCAAGGGATAGTTTCCTGGTGTGAACAATCATTCTGAAACACCCTTATTAATGCCATAGTGAGTTCTTCCAGTTGTAGTTCCTGTCAACTGTTAAATCCCTGTCCAAATTTTTTATGGACCCCATGTGGAAAAGCTCTTCTGAACCAGGTACATATCTCCTAGATTTTGGTATGTGCACTCAGTAAATATCTCTGTGATATAATGACTGCCCTTTCAATGTTGTTGGCTTATGTAAAGTAATTTTTTTTTTGGTAAACAGGCAATGTATCATCTACCCAAGCATTTGCTGTTCCAACACCTCCATCTTTAGCTTCCTCAGAGACCTTTTCAGAAGATATTTCATGTCAGTTTCCATCTGCAGAACAGACCATTCATAGCTTTAAAATCTGGAGCATAATTTCTGTGCCAATTCTTCAGCTTTTTTGGCTTAATATTAATCCACTGATTGGAACAATGCAATACCTTTTATCTGTAAACCACACAGAAAAAGCCTTTTCTATGAGGGGCGTCCCACAAGTTCTATTATTCTCTATAGTCTCCACATTTTTTCCAGCAGTGCTTCTAAAGCTCTCAAAAAAATAAAAAAATAAAATGCTTTCCTCTGCATTTATTCTTCAAATGCTGTCAAAGTTTCCATAGTATGCTGCAGTAATGGTTTGGCCCTTTCTAAGGTAATCCATCATTGCCATCCCTCCAGATCCCATAAAACTGTTGCCATCACCTTTCTAGCAGAAGTGACAGTCTTCACTTTCTTTGGAGTAGGTGAACCACCATGCTTCCATTATTTTGACTCTGGAAAAGTGGCATACCCATGTTTCATCCACTGTTACAAATTGTTCCATAGATTCTTCTGGATTGAATTCAAACAGTGCAAGATTGTCACCTAGCATTTTCTTGGATCAGATGTCATGAGTTTGGGGACCCAAAGGGCAGAAAACTTTGTGATTAAGAGCTGTTCTCTAAGAATAAGACCAGCTGTTATTTTTGGTATGTACAATGTCTTTCTACTCTGTCTAACCATTAAACCTCTATCTAGCAGTATTCTTTGAGAACCTTGTTTACATTTTCTTGAGCAATGGCCACAGAGAATCTGTATGAGCAAGAGTCATCCTTCCACAGTTGAATTCTGCTGCCCACTATTGTATGAAGGGGCATCAACACCAACCCCAATTTTTCATTTAATTCAGAAAACATTTATGAATGCAATATTTATAACTTAAAAGTCTTCTATTGTTTCACTGGAAACTATAGGAGACTTTTAAGGTGCATTAATAAATGTTGTTTTCTGAATTAAATGAAATATAATTATGCAACACCTGTAGTTCAACTACTTCAATCAACCCCAATGTTGCCATCATACTTTTATTGATGTGATTTTGATTCCAACCCTTTATTTTTTCATGCTGATACTTTATAACAGCTGTCTTTGAAGAACTGTATGAAGGGGTGTTTTCACCATACCTTCATGGATGTGCTTTGACTCAAACCTTTTTGTTATGCTGATACTTTATCACAGCTGTCTTTGCAGTACTGTATGAAGGGGTGTTTCAACCATACCTTCAAGGATGTGCTTTGACTCTAACCCTTTTTTTATGCTGATACTTTATCACAGCTGAGCTCTTGCATCTCCATTTGAAGCTGAAAACTGGTCTCTAGACATGTATAAAAACTTTCATTATTACCTGAAAAAAGAAAAAAATATTCCAAGCTTATGACTATTGTCTCATGGTTGGGCTGAGAACTTTTGGGACAGCAATGTACTTTGGCTTTTTTACCATTGTGACTTTTTTTCAGATTGGATTTAGTATTAGGTTGCCAACTTATCAAAACACTTTTCACTTTAACAGCTTAATACTGACTTATTTTTTTGATTTAGTCATTGCATCTGGAATACATAATTATGAACAACATTGTAAAACTGAAATTGGGACTAGCTGAAGATGTGTTAGTATATAATCTATTGATCATGTTGAACTCTAAACATTTGACCCTTTCAAAATGTGTTGAGATATGAAAATTCCACCATTTGGGAGTGGTAACAGCCAAACAAACATAGGTGAGGAGCAGGAATTTTTGCCTTTCAAATCACACCTGCCCTTATCCCAATTCTATTGCCAATAGTCTTGGAACTTTAAAGGATGACAATGTGTTGTTTTAACATAAATGCACACTTTTATTTTAAAAGTTGATATAATGTATTGTACAGAATTTCCTCCTTGCTCAAGTAGAATTTATATTGCATATTATTTCAGCTGAAATACTATGTATGTTCATTGTAAGCCAATATGTGTTGTATTAAATTTTGCCTGAACTGAGAAAGGTAAGAAAGGAAAATTCCTGTTGAATGTCTTACATACATGTTCCAGCTTCTTAATTGTGAAAGTGCCTTAAGAGAGAAATAATAGGGGAGATGGGGATATTAAACAATATTTTCATTCAGTGCATTAAAGATATAGCAGTGCCTATTGTTAGATATATTACCCAAACTGTTGTGCCTTGATGCTTTGTGATATTTTTTCATGGTATGCAATATATTAACATAATTCCTGGATTGTAAATTTAAGGTGTGTGCATGACTATAGTTTTATTCTTTCAAAAATAGAATATTTTTAAGGAATGATGCCTTTTTATTATATAGAAAAACTGTTTATTTTTGTTGTAATTGTCCAGAAAAACCAATAAAGGTACAAGAACCTTACAGCTGTTATGTAATTAAATGATGCATCAATAAAACAAGTGATTCATCACTCCAGATTACTCATTTCTATTAATTTTCATAAATTCTGGATGGTGACTACTATTGTTCATTCAAGTTAGAGCAGTATGAAGTTTTCACAAGTACTGTTGCAGTTATCTTGTGCAATCTCACCTTGATGACTTACTTTGTTGTTAGTCTCTGTACTAATTTTTGTAAATTCTAGATGGTCACTATCCTTTATAAATCTCATACTGCTCCAACTTGAATAAAATGATAGTTTCCACAAATACTCTGTATTCTTGTTGAACTTATCTTGTGCATTTGTACAAAAACTAGCGGATAATGCTTACCTTGGCATTCCTTTCTAGCGACGGGAACATTTCACGCACGTGTTTTCCGGTCCTTTGTTGATGTTATTGTCCTAAAGTCCGTTGTATGCGATGACTGGCTTTACTTCTCACACTTTTCGCTGGGTATACTCATTGGATCTTTGCCTTAGGATTCAAACATCAATTTTTACCGTTCTTTATACTCGAAATTTTCGCCCATACTCTGGGCATCTTCAGGAGCGTGGAGACTTTACCACCGACATTCGTGGTTAACTTCGCGCTAATGGAGTCCGATACTCCTTGTTGCCATTCGTCGGAAAAACTTTCCTGGATATATTTCGTTATCAAGCCCGGCTGGCGCCATCTATGTTTCGTTAAGAACACTTTTTTTTTCCGTATTTTTTTTTATTTTTTATTATTATTTTTTTAATTTTCTTCTCCTATCCTGGTTTTCTTGTCTTTTTTTGCCTGTTTTTCTTTTGTTGTTGTTTTTCTTGTCTTATTAGTTCTTTCCACAGGCCCGATAATGTGCTGGGGTCGTTCTGGTTACATACCCTTGCTTTATTTTTGTAGATTAATATTGCTTCTTCCCTCCTCATTTGCCTTTCCGATTTTTTATTCTTTTTTAGCATTTTAATTTCATCGAACTTTGGGAATGTCCGGTTTTCCAAGCAGAATTGCACTAAAGCAGTTTTGGCTTCTTTTTTTTGCCAGTTAGATATGTGTTGTTTTAGTCTTTTTTTTTAATCTGTTTTTCGTACTTCCAATGTACGATATTGGGGGTATGTGTGCTATTGGAATTTCGTAGGTTCCCGATTCTTCTAGCTTTTTTCCCTCTGTTTTTTTGTTGACAGTCATACTTTTCACAGTGTGCACTGAGCTTCCTAGTTGTAAGTCATATTTAGCACAGTGCCTATTGATTTCTTTACTCACTCCTTCCAGGTATGGGAAAGCTCCAATGTATTTCAATTTTTTATTTCTTATCTTCCTTTGGTTGTGCACTTCTTGGCCTTCTTTACTCTGAGTCATATGCTTTTTACTCTCATGTATCCATTTATTAATTAGCTTGCTCGGGTACCCATACTCTTGTGATATTTTCTAGATAAACTCTAGCTCTTGATTTTTTAGCCTGTTGTTAGATGTGTGTGTGTACGCTCGCCGTATCAAGTTTACTATGCTGTTTTTTTTATGTATCACTGGATGGTGCGACGAGTATGGTATCAGTACAGGTATGTAAGTTGCTTTTCTGAACACAGAGTATTCAAAACTGTTTTTGTTTTTTCTTTAGTTGAATGTCCAGGAAGGATAGGCAATTATCCTCTTCAAACTCAATAGTTAGCTCTATGGTGTTACAGATTTTGCTAAACTGCTGTGCTAGATCTTGTAGCTCGGCTTTGTTAAGTTTAGACATTATAATAATGTCGTCTACATATCGAGCATAAAGTATTGGTTTTTCAGGTAAATTTTGAATAATTTCTTTTTCGAGGTATGCCATAATCACTTCTGCGTATATTTTTTGTTGACAGTCATACTTTTCACAGTGCACACTGTGAAAAGTATGACTGTCAACAAAAAAACAGAGGAAAAAAAGCTAGAAGAATCAGGAACCTACGAAATTCCAATAGCACACATACCCCCAATATCGTACATTGGAAGTACGAAAAACAGATTAAAAAAAAGACTAAAACAACACATATCTAACTGGCAAAAAAAAGAAGCCAAAACTGCTTTAGTGCAATTCTGCTTGGAAAACCGGACATTCCCAAAGTTCGATGAAATTAAAATGCTAAAAAAGAATAAAAAATCGGAAAGGCAAATGAGGAGGGAAGAAGCAATATTAATCTACAAAAATAAAGCAAGGGTATGTAACCAGAACGACCCCAGCACATTATCGGGCCTGTGGAAAGAACTAATAAGACAAGAAAAACAACAACAAAAGAAAAACAGGCAAAAAAAGACAAGAAAACCAGGATAGGAGAAGAAAATTAAAAAAAAAATAATAATAAAAAAAAAAAATACGGGAAAAAAAAAGTGTTCTTAACGAAACATAGATGGCGCCAGCCGGGCTTGATAACGAAATATATCCAGGAAAGTTTTTCCGACGAATGGCAACAAGGAGTATCGGACTCCATTAGCGCGAAGTTAACCACGAACATCGGTGGTAAAGTCGCCACGCTCCTGAAGATGCCCAGAGTATGGGCGAAAATTTCGAGTATAAAGAACGGTAAAAATTGATGTTTGAATCCTAAGGCAAAGATCCAATGAGTATACCCAGCGAAAAGTGTGAGAAGTAAAGCCAGTCATCGCATACAACGGACTTAGGACAATAACATCAACAAAGGACCGGAAAACAAGTGCGTGAAATGTTCCCGTCGCTAGAAAGGAATGCCAAGGTAAGCATTATCCGCTAGTTTTTGTACAAGTTACTTTGAAATATCGCACGTAAAAGAGAATAGTACAATAATTAGAGCTATATAATAGTCAGAATTAGAACTACTAAGTGGAATTATCTTGTGCAATCTTACACTTTGATGACCTTTTGTGTTATTCTCTGTACTCATTTTCCATTAATTTTTATAATTCTGGATGTTGCCTACCATTATTTTATTCAAGTTGGAGCAGAATGAAATCTATAAAGGATAAATTTTTTTCAAAACTAATCTGTACTCTGTTGTGGTTATGACATCTTGGGCAGTTCTATACCTTGAAATGTTTTAGGTGTGTTAGTCTGTGTATACTCTATTTTTTAATAAGTCATGGTTTTTGCACGACCAAATATATGGTGGCTTTAATCTATGTATGCACTAAAAGTTTTTGCTTTCTTATCAGATTGATGGCTGCAACATTATTTTAAAATCTCTGTGTAAACCAGAATTGTCCTTTAAAATACAGCTTTCCAGAGTCATTCCAAGCTCAGAAATGTTTCTTCATCGATATGATGTCAGGAATGCAATCATTGCCTGACTTGTGTACCTCACTGTCTTGCAATGATTATGCGAGTTTTATTACTATGAACCAGAAAGTTAACCATATGCAAATGTAAATTCAGTTTATTCTATTTGATTGAATAAACCACTAGGACAATTCTTATGGCAAGAAAACTACATGAAAATTAACATATACCTATATCCAGCATACACAAATTACAATGCCCTAGATAGCAAGATTGTCTTTTTAAATATGACTAGTACTGTTGCAAACTTTTGTGCTCCTCAGGCAATTAAGTAAATCAAGGGGTTATGTGGCATCAGTGGTGCAATATATATAAAATTTTACTTGAAGATAAAGGTTGAGCATCCATCTGAAAATCCCCAATTTCCAAAACTTTATATATATATATATATAACTGTGCTCTGAACATCTCAAGGAATACTCAACCTGCAAGTTGATTTTTTTTTTTGCCATTCAGTGAAAATTATAAATGTGGGATAAGAAGTCACTGTTGAGTAGTACTATCAGTTACAATATGTTTGGAACATAGATCCACCCATCCTGTTAGCAACAAAACAGTGTAAGATTAGCAGGTAGAGTACTCTTGTTCACACACAATATTTCTTGAGCATTCTGAATTGTGGGATCTTGCCCACTCAAAAATAATTTTGATGCACGATTAGTTAAGAGAGCACAATATATTTTAACAAAGTAACTTCTATCGCAAAATTGACCTCTACGCAGCAGTGGCTCACCTATAGGAGCACATATTCATGTGCTCTTCCATTTTTCAGGAATTTTTTTACTGGATTAATGAACTTATGATAAAAAATTCTTAGTGTGAAGATTATGTTGTGTGTTCTGAAAATCACTACAGTAGTGAAATCCTCTTGCACTTCCGTGCAGTTAAACTTTCAAGGTTTTCCATCCACAATTCATATACAACCTTGAATTCTACTTCTTGTGAGCACAATTTTCTGCTGCTCTGGCTCAGGGGTATTTGAACATTAGCACCGAGCAGTTAAACACTCTGTTGGAAGCTAGCTGTTGCTTGGTAGAAAAGCACCAGAGCACACTTCCACAGTGCCCATTTCAGTTTTGTTACCAGGAAAATCACAATCACTCTCTCTTGCATTAGTTACTGGATTATTTTGGAGCCATTCTTGTTTCATCGGTGGAATGGAGTCAGTGATAGCGGAATATCCTTATATAAATAATGAAATGCGAGATGTTTGTCTACTTAATCATGAATACTGCCGATTATTTGTTGGAACAGAAATTGGAAACAAAAAGACTGGATCTGTATGCCAGATCTTAAATTACAGCAAACATTTAGGGAGAAAAACACCAAGTGAATCAGGAAGTTCAGTTACGAAAAATATAATAGGAAAGAATGAATATGCAGCTGTGACATAAAATTGCTGTGCTCAAAATTCATGAGTATGATGTGTCCTCTGCACACACGAATGATATATCGATTTTAGCTGTATTCGGTAGGAAAAACATAAGATTGCAACTAGATTCTAGTTACAGGTGGCAAATTTAACAGTATAACAAAGAAGAATCCAATGTCACATTTGAACTAGTGCTACGAGAACATGATCAGACTATGTACAATTCTGGATTTATTATTATTTTTTTGTATCATTTCTGGATACCTTTAATATTATTGTGAAGAATATGAAAACTCATTATGTGTGCTGTACCTTCTTGCTATACCACAGCTTCTAAAGTAATTGTAGTATTTACCCAAGTGAATATCATGTTTCACATAAAAATTGCTTACGTGTGACAAAATGTTACTTTAAATCTTTAAGTATTGCGTGTGGTTGGTTCATGGCTCATTACTGAAGAAAAAAGCTCTCATGTGAGCATATGATTTTTGAATTCCCTCATGGACCAAGATTAAAAACTAGAACCAGCATACAAATGTAACAACCATGTCTGAGAATCTGAACTCAAGAAAAGCCAGTATCCAAACCACTCTGCCACCAGGACTTAACGAGTGAAATGTAAACTTTTTGTTACCAATTTGATATGAACATAGAATGTTATGGCAGTGCTACAATTATTTATCTGAAATTTAATTTATATTCACCTAATGCATTGAGTAAAACACAGTATAATAAAGTCTTTATTTTGTCTACTACTGGTTTTTACTTTTAGACTAAATGTGTATTAATTTGGTTGTGTGTAGAAAAAAGTTAGTGCTATTACGTTTTTCAAAAATGAATGTTATTTTATATTTTTATACTTATAAGAACTTTAAATGGAAGTTATTGGTTTTCGGTGTCTGTTAGCAATTATTTATACTTTTAAGTTTCATTGTGTGTGTGTTGTTTACTTACTTTATCTATGGTTATTATATTGGTAAAAAAAATGCAATTTACAGGTAGGTATTTATATAAATGGTCATAAAAAATTATTTTTATATAGGTTTATGGTGCAAGGGCCAGGTTTGGCCAAAGAGCACAAGACATAGGTTTATGTGCCAAAAATATAAAAAACTAAGGGTTAGTTGTCTTTTAATTATTGCAAATTTATATATAATAACTACTAAAGTTATTATTTTAGTACAGTCTCTTATGAATACTATTTTCCATTTGACAGATCACACAAGAATTTCCTAGAACCAACCTACCTATGTTGAATAAGATTTAACTGATATAAAAAATGCATAAAAGTATACTATCAATTGTTGTGCTTTACAGGTATTTTTGTCAGAACAGAATTTTATTTTTACTAGCTTAAAAACTTTAGTATTTCATTTTTCGGTGGCAATTGTTTAAAACTTAGTTGTGAATACTCTGAAATTATTAGCTGATAAAGTTACAGTACTGACCAAGTATGAACTATATAATAATTAATTTCAATTTTCAGGCTCATTTTGACATATTTCTGACACTTCGCTCCACATTGCTAGGATGTGAAGCTTCATTTTAGTATTTGTTAGGTAGACTCAAATATATTTTTGAAAGGGGGTGGAAATAGAGATCTGTGCAAGTTTTTATAAATTTGAAATTACATAAAGTTATACATAATGTGCTTTATTAATCTTAGGAGAAAAACTGACTTGATGGTCTTCTAAAGGCCATATTATGAAATTGTAAGATTGAATAGTTTTACAAATTATATTTGAGCACCTGTAGTAGGATGACTCAGACTAAAAGTTCCACTGCATTATTAGCAAATAATTAATAAGGAAAATAAATGCCATTTCAACATGTGTATAATATAAAGAAAATGGAATATGGTGTCTCAAAATAAACAAGTGCTGTTCATTACATTGACTTCACATAATAGTGGAAAGTACAGTTCTGTATTTCAGCCACTTTCAAATAATGTTATACACATGATACATTTTGTTATTGTATTTTAATATTATTTATTCACACAGAAATCTTTGTCAAATATTGATTTCAACATTACTGAATAAATAAATTCATTTTGTTATAATGAAAAGTACAGCTTTCAGTTTGATTTTTAGCATTCTCAAATGAAATGCCATTTTTTTAAAAATACAAATGTTAAGAGAAATCTAAATTAGTTAAAAATTATGTTTACAGACATAACAATGCCTATACCATATATAATTTTACCTTCCATAAGGTATGCAGGAATACTGGTGGCAACTGACTGTAGCCCTGTGAATGTTCTACATATTGTGAACCAGAGACAGAAAAAACATATACTAAGATATGATGATGAATTTATTAATCCAAATAAAACATACTGCAAATCATAACATGAACTGATTTAGAACTGTACATTGTTATGGAATTTTCTTGGACATTCTCGATAATGGGAACTAACTCATGACGCTGAAGCTTCCAGCTCGGATGCGGGAGTTTCTGGCTCTTCATCATTATAGATGTTTTCAGCCTATGAAAATAAAGTAGATAAAAACTAAATTTTGCACAATGCTTAAACATTTTTATAATTACACATAGACATGCACGCCTTTCCACCAGAAAGTTTTAGGAATATAACTAACTATTGAATTATGCCACTAGAAATCCCTCCCTATCCCACAAACTAGTCTCCCCATGTTATCAAAGTACAACAATGTGCAAATGAATCAATATGTAGGACAAAACTTTTTTTTTCTCCTGCAGTACTCAATTTTACAGACTGGACTTCAACTATTTATTGAAACACTGTTTTTGTTTGAAAATTTTTTTCTACATAGTTCCCACTCTTTTTCCACCAAACAAAATCAAGGACTTTCGATTTTGTTTCGTGCCCAATAAGAACTCGCATGAAACAGTAAAATAAGTTGTAACAAACAGTCAAAAAGTTCAATTAAAATTATAGTTATATCTAAACACAGGGGCACACATTGGTGAGGTATTATTGTTTTACAAGCATATTTAGAAGCAAATGTATGGAATAAAATGTATTTTGAATTCCATATCATCTGCATTTACTCCCTCCAGAGGCGAAACCACATCGTAAAAAAAAAAAAAAAAAAAAAAAAAGTGCATATTTCAAGCTTCCCGATGCAAAAAGAATTTTTCAAGTCGGACTAATAGCTGCAGAGATATGGTGTCCACGGATGGGCAAACTGATATAATAAGCACGATTTTTTTTTTTTTTTTTTTTACATAAACAAGCTTTTAAAAACTTCAAAATATTAATTACTGACATGAATGGCTGACACACACTTAAAAAAAAACCCCTCTGATGCAGGGCAATGACTCTCACTTTCGGCACCAAATAATTTTCAAGAGCCGTGCGCAAGCGCATTCAGATCACTGTGGTCTGACCCAAACTTTGCCGACGTCCACCAAAGCGAGCTGCACTCAACGTCCCCAGAATGTTGCATGCTGGGGAGGGTTTTCACTTAGAATGACTCAGCGCAAGGCCACACTCATCGAGTGCCAGTCGCACTAAGATCTGAGCAACCCTGAAAGGCAGAACTGGAGGTGTAGGCAGCATCACAAGCAAGATGAATGACGGATCGTCAAAGTGCTTGCCGTCGAGTTGGGGTGGGGTGGGGGCAAGCAAAATAACAAATCATAACTTCTGTTAATTTTCCGTAGAGAAATCACGGTTTTGCATAGTACAAGAGCTATTTCCGTAGTAGTTGGCATGTCTGCAACATATCATGCAGCACTTTCACCAAATAAATTGTCATGATAAACATGGAATTTGACTTTAAAAGAATTCTTGAAATAGTCATCAGACGCGTAAGTTACGTTGAAAAATTATGAGCGGGACATTTCGATAGCGACTTCTACCCTCATCAGCCATGGAATGAGACATGTGGTAAAAGCGTCAGTTGTTGCCAGATTTCAAAATCGCTTTCCAAATAGTAGGGATGTTAAAAGGTGCGTCAGTATTGCAGGTACACTGCCGGACAATTGCTAAGGATGGATGACAATAGCAATGATAGCAACCATAAAATGGAAGGCAGAAAATGTGGAAATTAGCATAAGTGCGGGATACAGTAAGATGTGTTGTGCGTATGCAAATTTTGTATTGCCGAACTTGTTCGTGACGTCATAGCGCTGATAAGAGATATAAAGGATTTGACGCGTATTGACCGTTGTTGTTCAAACGCAAAGTTGAAAGGGAAAGAATCAATTAAGGAACTTGCAATTTTCAGTATGTCTTCCCGACATCACCTAGATGATTTTACGCGTGGCCGTATTATTGGCAAGATTGAAGAAGGGCGAAAAATAACAGATGTTGCCAGGGAGTTCGACGTCAGCCACAGTGTTGTTTCAAGGCTTTGGAAATCATTTCAAACAAATGGAGAGTGTAGCAAACGTCACGGGGAGGTCATGTTCGCAGTATGACACCAGCAGAAGATTGGTACATAGTGCTATCAACAAAAAGACACAGGCGCAGCACAGCTAGTGAGGTAGCAAATCAGTTTATGGCTGCTACTGGCAAGCGGATCTCCCAAAAAACTGTCGCCAGACGTTTGCATGAAGAAGGACTATATGCCCGCCGTCCTGTTGTGTGCATCCCATTGTCCAGAAGTCACCGTACCGCCCGTTTGCAATGGTGCCATCAACATCGCAATTGGACTGATAACGACTAGTCTGCTGTCCTCTTCTCAGATGAGAGTAGATACAGTCTATCGTCTGATTGTCGACGACAACTGATCTGGCGTGATAGTGGTACTGCATATTGTCCAGCAAACATACAGGAAAGGGACCGATATCCGACATGTAGTGTCATGGTTATGGGCTGGCATCATGATCAATGGCCGTACGTCCTTCTATGTGCTTCCAATGCTTCCAACTGGGACTATGACTGGCCAACGATACATTAATGATGTTCTGCTACCTCATGTTTCGTGATGCTGTCGGTGATAGATTCATTTTCATGGACGACAACGCAACATGTCATTGAACAGTCGCTGCCCAGGAGTGTCTTGAGAGCGAAGATATTCAACGCCTCGTATGGCCAGCACGTTCTCCAGATCTGAATCCCATTGAAAATGTGTGGGATGCTTTGGGGAGGAGTCTTGCTGGTCGCCAATGCCCTCCAGTAAACAAGGACACCCTCATCCGTGCACTGACAGAGGAATGGGATAAATTACCCAAACAGCTGCTTGATAATGTTGTGCAAAGCATGACACGACGTGTGGAATCTTACATCGCCCTCCATGGTGGCCACATCCCGTATTGACATCTTACGCCGAAACGCCTGCGGACGGCAATTGCATTTTTTCACGTTTACGTATTCTGCACAAAATGGCCTGTTTGTCCCTTGAACATGTTCCAAAGCCTGCTGGATTTCAGAGCACAATAAATTGTCTTTCTTGTTATGTCCTGGCATTCTGACATTTTATTTCACTTGGCATCCAACCACACTTACTTTTTTAAGCGCTATATAGCCGTTTATGATCCGTCCTTAGCAATGTCCAGCAGTGTATTAGGGGTAAGGTAGATTTCAATGCTTTCGTGGTATCTGAGGGCATGCCGATTGCTGAATGGGGCGATTCGCTTAACATTGTGCCAATCGGTAGCCGCGGACATGTCGCTGATGGTTAAAATTGAAAGGGAGGTGGAAGGGCTACCTTTCTTAACATCAGCGATATGCTCCACCAAACACTGGTTTATGCTGTGGTAAGTACTACCAATATAGTGGGTAACGTCTGTGGAAATGTTGATAGGGATAGAGTAGACACCTTATAAATCTAGGGGTTTATTGAGATCTCTGTCCTTCAGGATGAGTTTAGGACAGAGATCTCAATAAACCCCTAGATTTACAAGGGGTCTACTCTATCACTATCAACACTTCCACAGGCGTTACCCACTATATTGGTAGTACTTACCACAACATAAACCGGCGTATGATGGAGCATATCGCTGATGTTAAGAAAGGTAGCCCTTCCACCTCCCTTTCAATTTTAACCATCAGCGACACGTCCGTGGCTACCGATTGGCACAATGTTAAGCAAATCGCCCCGTTCAGCAATCGGCATGCCCTCAGATACCGCGAAAGCATTGAAATCTACCTTACCCCTAACACATGCAATACTGACACACCTTTTAACATCCCTATTATTTGGAAAGCGATTTTGAAATCTGGCAACAACTGACGCTTTTACCACGTGTCTCATTTCATGGCTGATGAAGGTAGAAGTCGCTACCGAAACGTCCCGCTCATAATTTTTCAACAAAACTTACGCATGTGATGACGATTTTAAGAATTCTTTTAATGTTTTGTGAGTTACGTGTTTTCCTGCCAATTCTTCTCACTATGGAATGACTTTAGATACTTATATCTTAAAGATCATTTAAACCTGAAAAAGTTTAGAAACCATCATTTGAAAGCTCAATTTATTATCTTTCCAAGTAAATCATTGATATCATCATTAACATCACTGTCACAGAAGAAATGAAAAAAACATCCATGCTGTCAGCGAGTTCCACAAATTCTCTTTGTCCACAAGATGTCATTGTGACTTTTGCAAGGTCAACAACACAGAGGATCCCAATGACATCTTTACAAAGTGTAAGAACCATGACCACCTCACTCTGACACCATCAGGACACCCAAGTTTGTCACTAAGGTGCAAGAGATAATGAATAACGATCCCAGGAAATCAATGAAAACATTATCCCAGGAGGTGGGCGCTTCTTATCGTATCAACCACGATCTCTGCTACAGCTCCTACGTTTTTAAGAGGGATTAGTTAGCTCATGGACCAAATCACGCAAAAAAGGCATCTGGTGAAAGCAAAGAAACTGCACAAGTCAAGCTTTCCGAGGACAACTTGCTGAGATTATTCTCAGACAAGAAGAATTTTCACCAGGACCAGAAGGCCAATAGGAGGAATGACAGTGGTTGTGCAAGAACCCTGACAACATGCCCACGGTCATGTACACAAAATTTCCTGCCACTGTCATGGTCCTTGGGGCTCTAGTGAGGGAGACCTCATGCCTCCTCACTTCTTTGGGAAGAGTTTAAGGGTCAATGCAGGCATGTACATTAAGGTGCCAAGAGATGTGAAGCTCTGGATGGAAGCCATTGCTGATGGGAGGCCTTACACCTTCCAACAGGACTCTGCCCCAGCCCACAAAAGCAAAGTGACTTGGAAATAGCTTGAAGAGAACGTGCCATACCACTGGTCTCCATACATTTGGCCCTCCCAGTTCTACGGACTTCAATCCCTTGAATAACCATATGTGGGGTGTAGTTGAAACAGCAACCAACAAGCAACCCTATAACACCTTTGACTCCATCAGGCATGCCACTAACAACAAGACCCACATGAACAGGTCACCAAGACCTGCCACTGATTCTACTCAAGGATTGAAGCTACCATCGCCGCCAATGACGAATTCATTGAATAATTACGAGGTGTGTTTGTGCAACAACCACTGTACAAGATTTTGCTTCAATAAAATGTATATGCTGAAATGCCCCCCCCCCCAAAAAAAACCCAAAAAAAAACAACAACAGGGATACCTCTAAAATACCGTGTTGGTACTCACAATCAGATAACAGCAGCAACATGATGGGGCATGGACTCCACGAGCTGTCCGTAGTACTGTGCAGACAGTGCACATCATGCTTCTTGAAGAGCATCCCACAATTCTGTAATATTCGCGGCACTGACTGCATGTTGAATAACATCCCAAATGTGTTTGATGGCATTTAAATTCAGTTAGCAAGAGGGCGAATAAGATGTTTCTCCAGCCAAAATTCAGCAACTGTGGATGTGTGCCGTGGTGCCTTGTCGTTGAAAGAGGTAGCACCTGTCGGGTGCAAATGATCTCCAAGGTTGGTTATGCAGCCTGCAGATGTATGGGGGTCCTAATGTGTGCCAGCTGAAAACAATTTACACCACAACAGAGCCACTGTCCCTTGCAGGCATATGGTATCCATTGCCTCAGGTGGTTGTTGTTGTCACACCAGGAGTCTGCCATCTGCCCAAAACAGTTGATACCTGATTCGTCAAACCAGGCTACACATTTCCAGTTATCTTGCATCTAATAGAGGTGTTCCCAAGCCCAGGCGAGGCGCACAACTTTGTGTCGTCGGATCAGCAATGGCATTAGCTTATGTAAATATTCTGCCAACTGGTAAGTTCAATTGAGACAGACTACAGAAAAGCATTGTAGGAAGGGACAATGAGTTAGACAACATCTCCACGATAACCTTTCAGTGTACACAGCTGCTGCTGTTTTTCTTCCCCTCAAATCCTATCCAGAAAATTTTCACCAGCTTCACCTTATACCATATATGCTCTGCCCACTGTTTTAGAGACCAATGGAAGATCAAGGAAAGATCAGGTGCAATCTGGAGGACATACGCATAGATGCCAACCTCTAAAAGTAGTTTTCACAACCAAATTTTTTTTTTTACTCTGTAATCCAGTTCACAGCAATGAATTTGGGTATTTAACACTGCAACAAATTCTACTTTGCAACAATTAAAAAAAAAAAGGGGGGGGGGGAGAGAATTGATATAATAAACAATTTTTCCGCTAGCAATTGTTTTTTTATTATTAGCAATTTTGTCATTAACTAAGCAGTTGCTATTATTTCTTGTCGTTGAATTTCCTTTTGTAGATAAATAGCTCATGGGATTACCAATTAAGATACAGAGATCTATATTATGCAGAATGCTACTTTACCCCCCCAGATAAACTTGGAACAATTTTTCCCCACCCCCAGATAAACTTGAACAATTTTTTTTAATTTATGAGAAAATTGCTTTCCACATCAGAAAAATCAAACGATTTTCCATAAATTTTATCGGTATGTCCGCAATTCTGTAACAGCAACCAAAAATCCTGTAACAGCAACCAAAAATCTGTAAAATAACAGAAAATCTGTGTTAGTTGGTATCTATGCATACTAAACTTAAACACAGTTGGGGGAGGAGGGGCAGCCTCTTAACAGCACTTAACTTACTGAAGACTACACAGACCTATACATTAAATACATGCAACACACACCTACAGGATTGTACTGAACTTGTTAATAAGCCCTTTTTATAACAATGATTAAATTTATGTTCATGTTTTTTTTTTCCTTTCAGAAGAGTTTTAAATTATTACCAGTAAAATATATCAAAAGTAATACATACCATCTGCCAAACTTGCATTATATTGTCTTCAGAGACAGAGCAAATCACCCATGGCTCGTTAGGGTTCCAAGAGAAATCTGATATCTTTGCGGTGTGGCCACCATGAATAAACTAAAAAGAAAAAAGAGGGGGAGGTGAAGGATCAAAACATCTGTTTGTACAAAAAGCATAATTCATAAAAGCAGAAGTTATGTAAATTTTTAAATTTTGTTAACATTTCAGTTATGTGTCAGTGGTATGAATGAATTCAAACTGATGAGGTACACACCCAAGGCATTGCTACAAATATTAAGATCACACCCAAAACTATTGGAGAAATGAAAATTAATAGTACAAATGTTTTAACACATAAAAATCATATGAATTAGCATGGCTTCTGAAATGGAACTGTTTAAAAATACTAACTATGTGCACAATTCAGAATGTCACATCAATGTAATAGCATTATTAACACTTTCATTGACGCTAGACGCCGAACGGGGTCGTAATTATGCCTTCGTATTTTGCTTCCTAAAACCTTCGGCACTTGAAGAGAGTTATCTATTTTGTTACTGAGAATGAGTCTCCAACTGTCTTAAAGTGACCGCAGTTTTGGGATAGCCAATTTTCCCCCACATGGTTTAGGGAAGGGAAAGTAAGTTGGCTTCCCATAGACTTTACCACAGCACACGCTTTTCACTGCAATGTTTATTTTCCTTTGAACGGCACTGGTTTTGCGGTGAAGGCAGATATCAATAAATAAATGCTTGAGTGGCAATAAAAAGCATTTGCTACTTATAGTTTTATATGTCACAGGGAGGCTTATTGAGGAGGCTAAAGGGATTTCAAAGAAACCCATATTCACTTCAATACTTACTTTTGCAGAAATAATGGATATATTCAGACACGCTATCGCCGGTCCCTCTCAACCAAAAGTTCCTCGGCAGGCACATTTTTCCATGAAAATAGGAGATGCCAATAATCTGTCATCAAGTACAGAAACATTCTTTTTCTAGCTGTAGTACAACCAGCAGTGAAAGTGAGAATGAAGAATGCAGTGTTCTTTCTCATACTCCACCTAGACCGATTTTGGCTACACATTGGTGTGATGATCCCGACATCATGAGAAGAATTCCATTCACTGGTGTACCAGGACTGAAAATTAATATGATAGGAACTGAGCCAATCAATTTTTTTAATCTTTTAGCAAATGAGGAATTTTACGATCTATTAGTTAGGGAAAGTAATGCATATGCTCTAGAAGTGTTTATCTCGGGAGTTACTGAAGGTTCACGAATAAATGAATGGAAGGATGTGTCTGTAGATGAGATGAAAGTTTTTCTGGGCCTTCTGTTTCATATGGACATTGCACAAATGCCCCATCTCCAAGATTACTGGAAAACAGATCCATTATTAAAAATGGACTGTTTTCTTCAAATATGAGCAGGAATCGTTTCCTTCCGATCGTGCGATGCCTTCATTTTGCAAGAAATCCTCAACCTGGCAAAGCGATTACAACCAACCGCCTTGCAAAAATAATGCCTTTACTGGATTTATTTAATGATACCATAAAAAGCATATACTACCCTGGAAAAGAACTTACAATTGATGAATGTTTTTATGGAGAGGTCGTTTGATTTTCAAACAGTAAATGAAAGGAAAACGTCATAAATAAATATGGGGTGAAACTTTATATGCTAACGGAACCAAATGGTATGATTCTAAAAGCTTTGGTTTACACAAAGCAACTGGACTTTGGGAAGGGGGGGGTCATGCTGCTAATGTAGTTTTAAAATTGATGGAAGGGAAGCTAAATGTTGTTCATGCTATTTATCTGGATATTTTTTATAATAGTTACAATCTTGCATTGCAGTTGTTTGCACTGGAACTATCCGTGCAGACCGGATAGATCTTCCTAAGGATATCACGAAAGCTAAACTTTTGAAGGGGGAATGGAAATGCCAATATTCCAGTGCTGTTGCAGTGTGCAAATGGAAAGATAAAAGGGATGTTCTCTTCATTACCACGGAGTTTGAGGACAATTTAGTTCAAACTGTAAATAAAAGGGGAGAGGCAAAAGAAAAACCAAAGGCTATTATCAACTATAATAAATTTATGTCAGGGGTTGATCATCAAGATCAAATGCTAGCGTATTATCCTTGTGAAAGGAAAACCTTAAGATGGTACAAGAAGCTATGAATACATGTATTTCATATGATGATAATCACTTCCCACAACTTGTATAATAAATTATCAGGGAAGAAGATAAGCCTCTATGATTTTCGGCTATCCATTGACGTACATCAACTTCTGAATCAAGAGCCATCAACTTCCTGTGCGAAGACATCTAAATCATTAAAAGTATGTGGCCATCTTCCAGTTAAAACAAAAAAAAAAGGGACGTTTTTTGAAGAGACGATGCAAAATGTGTTCTGCCAAAGGGATTCGCAGGGACACTATTACTGTGCCCAGAAAATCCTGCACTGTGCTTTCAAGCCATGCTTCGAATTGTATCATCGTAGATAAAGAAATATTTTGTCTTTCCTATTTTGCTAAAAAAGTATGTTCCAAGTCGAACTGCATGTTTGTGTGTGTGGGATTTTTACCCTACCCAAATCAAAATATGGATTTTGTATTTATCCAGTTATGCATCATGGCACTATTATTGGAATTCTTTGGCATTTGTAAGTATTATTTCTCTTATTTTACATGCACCAATGTTTGAAATATGTATCCAGTAAATGTCTACTTCAGTATCAGAATAATATTTTATTGCTGGCAGAATTATAATTACGAATATCAATTATGGCTAAATGTTCTCGTTTTTTAGAATTGCTAAGTCATGCAAAGCTATGAGATGCGAACACACGACTGGTTGGTCCAAACGCATAAAAGCTCAATCGTGGTGCCGCTCGCCGTCTTGTGGCGTCGTGGGAGATTTGCACGGGTTTCATACCGGCACTGCGTGCTTGCCGCTGATATAGTACGGCGGCAGCAAACGTGCTAAAGAGTTTTTTGTTTGTTGTTTGTTTGCGGGTTTAACAACCACTGTGAGTAACGCAATGGGCTATAAGCAGTTGCCTGCCGCTAATTTAGGGCCAGTGCGCAAGACAACCACAACATACATGACTCACTGGGATTCAAACCTGAACCCAACTCTGACGAATGATCATAAGCCAGTGCTTAGATCGCTGCGTCACGAGGGCGGCGGCATGTGCATTACCATAAATTTTATTTGGAATTCTTATTTTATCAGCACGGATTTATATAACACGCAAGTGTTGAATAGTAATGTAATGGCCAACATTTTTGCAAGTTATGTGACAAAGCACAGTAAGAATAATTTTAAATATATAATAGTTTCAAAGTCATTTTATGTGTATGAACCAGTCAAGTGAAAAGAAGGGACATGTTCACCAGCAAAGTGGATTTCTAAAAAAAATTCCTTACCAGATGATGGCCCAGGAAGAGAGGAAGCAAAGTCATCATTTGTTTTAAAATGTTGTCAATAATAATAATCATACTTAAAAAAAAAAAAAAAAAAAAAAAAAATCCCTGACTATGCTTTGTTTTGTAGGGATGACTCTGGTATAATATAATCACATGCTTGTTATACCTCCAGCTGGCATTTAATTGAAGTTTTGGGTGTGAGGACCACATATCCCCTTCCTAATTCAACAACTAAAAATTGGTTAACAAACAGGACCCATACGTAAGCTGAAAATAAATCAAGAGTTTGGAAAACCTATTTATTGAAATAAAATTGTGCAAATTTCAAAAATTCTCTTCTTTAAAAACCATCAAAAATTCAACTTGCTATCAAAGTTTCTAAAATAGTGCCTACACGTCCATTTTAGTTAGAGTTGCATCATCAATGCAAAGATCATTGTCAGTGAAACTGTTGCAGCTGTTTTGTTTATCTGAACCATAAACCAAACCTTCTGTACTATCCATACCATTTCTTATGAAGTAATAATTATTGTAGAAATAACTATTTTACAGGTCTTATAGAGGTAATTATTTAAAAGAGTTAGTTGGTGGTCAAATTTTCAAATTAGAACCTAGTTCATCATCAGGACTACGATATATAATTATATTTTTGGAAAAGATCACAACTTCGCACTTTTGTAACAACACTGCAGGCCAAGAAGACACTCACTTTTGCTGTGAAAACACAGGTCATGAATGTTTGTTGCACCCCTCCCCAAAAATGGGGCGACATGCTCAAAGTCTTGCAGGGAAGTAAGGAGAGAATTACTTCCTTTGTGGGAGCAAGAAATTACGTATTCTCACTTTTAAACAGGATTAGGTATCTGGCAACTATTCCCATAGGACTGCAGACGTGTTGCTTCTTGAAATCATGCGTTGGGTACAAAAATGTTCCATTATTTATATTTTTAACTAGCTCATGTACAAGCTGAACTCTGCACTTAGAAAAATTATTTCATAAACTTTTGAAAGCTTACACACATATATACACAGTACTTTTTTTTTTTAACATATCTTGAGAGTTAAGTTGTTTCATATAGTTTGGTCTCTGATGAGTTAATCTTGCACCATGTAAATGTTTTATTATTTATTGTTCAGCTACATAACTACATGTCACCTTTAATTATGAGTGGGGCTAAATAAGAGCAAAACAATAAGTGCACGAGAACACCTGATGCTATTCGTGGTACCATAAAAATGCAGCAGCAGCATGCATACAGCAAGTTGATGTGGCAGCAAACTGAGAAATTTCAAATACCAGATTAGCAATGGTGAACCTGTACTAAACTTTATCACAGGAATGTTCAGTTACATCATGACAACAAAGTCTACAGTCATTTCTTAGTGTCTACATGAGTATTTGCTGACAGCTGTTAATACTCCACTAACATGTCCACACAGAAACAACAGGTTGGTCTTCACATACCAAAATGATTTCACAATTTGAAGGTCCACTATAATGGACAGAGGTAAGGAAATTCCTGGAAAATCTTACCAGCCAGTGATTTTTTACCATTAGCCTGGAAGATGTGACATATTCACATAATTTATGTTACAACAAGAGTGCGCAGGGGCAGGACATGGCACAAATTTTAAAATTTCTGCCCTGATGTAATACGAATATCTATACATGCTACACCAAATTTTAAAAAATCCCCATGGAACCTTTGATTTATAACGGAGATGCATGACACCAATTTAGTAATTAATTTACTCATAGTTAAATATTACGTACCTAATGAATAATGATTGTCCAGCTTTTCTTCCTTTTCAATTTTTACATCAATTATTCAGCATCACAAAATTCTCTTTTATGTCCTTGTATACATGTTTTGTTCCAGCTCCAAAGTACCACTTAGATGTATAGTCTGCAAGATCAAAATTTTCTAATGATGTACCATTAATGTGTATATTTAGGAGATTGTTCAGACTTCTGTTGACTAAGTGATTTTGGATAAGATTCATCTGGCTCAAGCTACGTTCACAGGTTGATGTTGATGCTGGTATTACACAAAGAAGTGAAAACAACTGGCTTATTAAAAAATAAAAAACTAATATTAAAAAGTAGTTCTACTTTCAAGTTATTTTGAAGTCGAACTACTCGTCTACCACACTTTTTCCAATATCTTCCTCATTGCTTTTATGTTTGATAACTTCCTTAAAATGATGCAAGATAACTTTTATTTCATTATCTTCAAAGTCACTCAAATCTTTTCCAGTGGGCTAAGTGAATATGTCAAAACATATGTTGAAGTGATTACAGAAGAATTTATGTCAAAAAAATCTTTCTGTTAAACATTTCTTTTTCCAAATTATGTAGTATTTCTGTCAGATCTGAAGAACTTATTTGCAACATTTGTCAGAATAACATCTTTGTAAGTTTCTTCATTACAGAAGCTAAAAAACTGTTTATATTTTCTTCTTTCTTTGAATTTTCTAATTTCTTTTTTGCTTTTGAAACTGTTGTTGACTTGATATAAAAGCATATGCTGTTTTTGGAAAACAAGAGACAAGTCATTGAACATTTGAAGAAAATCTAGGAGAAAACTGAGAGTTGCCACAAATCAGAAATCTTATTTTCTTTACTATGCCTTTTGCATTTTTGTTACCTTGTTTATCATTAGTTTCATTTCCTAAATCTTACACAACTGGCTGGTAGTTGTGAAAAATTGCTCTAAAAGGTCCTATAGCTTTAAATGCCACCCAACTACTTAGGTGCAATTTCTAAACCTTTAAAAAAAAATGTGTGCTTATTAATAAGTTGGCTATTTTTTTCACTATAATGTTGCAAATGAGAAGTAATTAAAATAAGAACAAAGTCAAACATTACTAAATACAATATATTCTTCAGAGCATAAAATACTCTTAACTGCAACCAGTGAGCAACACAATGCACAGATAATATATGTGGTAAAAGTCCTTTAAATTTGACGCAGAAACTATATATTTCACCAACCATGTTGTCTGCCCTATCTGTTGCTAAACCACTAATTTTTCATGAATGGAATATGGGAATCTGTTTTTTGGTGTAAATATGACAAGGATGGTAAGCCAGATAATATCCGAAAACTTGAAAATTTTGTCGTCCTGGAGCGGGAATTGAACCTGCGTCTCCTGGATAGCGCCTGAGTATTAAGTCATTCTTTTGCAGCATTACGACAAAATAAGAAATGAACGTTATCAGAAAACAATTAAAAATGAGGAATACAAAAAAACCATAACTTCATCAAAAAAATTAAAAACATGGAACATTTTCATTCCCACTATAATGGGCACAAAATTTCAGCTTGCGGACAAATAACTCACAAACATCCAGAAATGTAACAAAATCCGATAAACTTTTTCCGACAGAAATACAACAGCAAAATCTGGGAAACTGGGCAAGTATAAAATTGTCTATATTTTTAAAAAACTGGCGCAACTCCACAATATCGGTGAGTACAGAAATACGATTTTGCATACTTTTCAGGGGTAAAAGGGGAACAGTTTTAAAATAATCTGACAATGACAGGTTTTCAAAATTTTCAGAAGATGGAAATCTGTCCCCAGGACTGAAGAATGGCAACCATGTTGTTAGAAAGTCCTTTTTATACACAGTGTCTACTTACTAATATGAAGATATGATGAATTGCACAAAAGTGATTTAAAAAAACTCCTCAATGAAACTTTCCCTTTATCCTCAATGAAACTTTCCCTTGTTTATACATATACTGCCATTTTCATCCATTTTATGAAAAAACAATAAACCAAACAAAACCTATTGTGCAATAGACACAGAGGGTGGAAAACTAAGTGCAATAAGACATGCTAGTTTGCTATACAGCCTGAGCTAGGGAACACAGTGCACCAAATAATTCCTATGATTAGCAAAATGGGCAAAGTTCCAAGAGGAGACATACCAGAAGCTCTGGTGGTCCATCTTCTGCATCCTCTGCAGACTGTTCTTCACCAATTTTGCTGAGGTCCCACACATGAAGTCTTCTGTCAGTCCCACTGGATGCCAAGATGGTTTCATTATGGGGGGACCACTGCACTTGGAAGATTTCGTCCTTATGTGATTCAAACGAGTGAAGCTTCAGTTTCAAGTTCCTCAGATCCCAAAGAGCAACAGTCTGGAAAAAAAGAAAAAAAAAGAAAATGCAAATTTATCAGTAACTATACGTATTAATCTAAATGATAACAAATAATTAAGCCAAAAAAAAAAAAAAAAAAAAAACCGGCAGCAAATTCTTGGATGTAATTCAGCACACACATCCTTTGTAATCCCTCTTTGAATGCCGATAATTTTTAAACCACACTTTTAAAAACAGAGAAAATCACCCAACCGGAAAATACATTTATGCCCCATGCAGAGTTCTTCTTCATAGTGAATGGAACCAATTACAAAAAGATATTTTTTTTTCAACTGAGGCAAAACTTTTTCCAATGAAGTGGTGAAATATCATTCTTGTACCAACAAGGAAATACGTAATAGAAAATTTATAGCCAAAGTTGCCAGGAGATATGGAAATACAATATGCACTGATTCAATCATCTCTGAAATTTTTAATGATGCAGCTAATTACCGGTCAACACTATTTATGGCACATGGAACAACGAAGGTGTTTCTAACATAACTTTCCATGCTGGATTAAATATGCAATCAGAAGTTTTCTATCACTACAGTTTTTCTGCAATGCTTTATATTAATAAATATATTAGAAGATTTTACCTATATTTTGTCACAATTGGTTATGTAATTTTTATCAATTTTTATATGTAGTATATACAGGCAGATGGAAGACAGACTAACTGGCACATGCACTGAGAGACTGAGTTCTCTTTTGTCTAGTGATTAGATTGCTGTGCAAATGTGTTGTGGTTGATACTGTGTCATTATGCCAAAGAAATGTTTAAATCATCCGCATACCTCCTGTTAAGTGTGTGTGGGGGAGATGGACATTTAAAACCTAACAGTGAAATTTCACTCTACTTGTTAAAAAATGTTGGTTGTAAAGTAGGTGACCAAGATAAGAACTGGAGCCCTCATACCCGCTGTTCAACCTGTGTAAAGTATCTGACAGAATGGGTAAAGGGTTTCCAGCATATGTGCTTTGCAGTTCCTTTGGTTTGGAGAGAGCCTAAAAATCATTCATCAGACTGTTATTTTTGTTTAACAGACATAAAAAGGTATAACAAGAAAATCCAAACACACAGTAATATACCCAAATTTTTCATCTGCTATCAGGCCAGTTCCTTACAGTGGGCACTTACCTATACCACTGCCTCCAATAAATGTAACTGTAAAAGACTAAGACTCTGAAAAAGATGCAGCTAGTAGCCTAATTCAACATGAGGAGCAATAGGACTCTACTTTTGAAGCAAGTACCTCTTCTTCTGAGCCACATCCGTTAACTCAATACAACCTTGTTTGGGAATGGAATTTGTTTAAAACGAGACACTAAACATTTTTATTCTTAAGAAAATTATTTAGTTTATTGTAACAATATCTGATTTGTGATGGATGCTCTTGGTCATGAACATAAAACAACAGTGGCAACTGTTAATCGACTCCTCTAAAACTAGTCTGAAAGGTGTCTTTTTGCACAATGGAAACAAATTTCCTTCTGTGCCGCTAGCTTATGCTGCTAATATGGAAGTCTGACGAAAATATGAAATTCCTTTAGGAAAAAATTCGGTATGACAAGTACAATTAGAACATCTGTAGCAAAGTAAAAGTCATTGTGCTGTTACTTGGTTTGCAGCTCGGCTATATTTAATTTTCTTGTGCTTGTGGGACAGTTGAGAAAAATTCATTGCATCAAGAAGGAATGCAGATTCCAACCTTCCCAGAAGGTTTTCAGTAGTAACTGCTAAAAATTCAGTAGGGTTTTTTTTCAGTAATTAACGCTAGAAAAATCAGTAGTTTTTTTAGTAGTAATGAATAAAATTGTACTAGTACGTTCAAAAAGTTCCAGAACTTTTTGAATATTTGCCAAATGTCAGTGAATTACGCCATTCCCCACTAAGCAATCAAAGAGCAACATGTGACGAACCAGCCAGAACCGGTTTGATCCAGACACAACACGTACAGCGTATGTGCGTAGTTCATGATTACAGGCATTCGAGGCTCTCAGTCATGAGGACAACGATGTCGAATTTTGAACAGCGTTCAAGTGTAAAATTTTGTGTTCTGCTCGGAAAATCTTTTGCCGAGACTTTTCAAATGATTAAGTCAGCGTACAGTGAGAGTGCAATGAGTTGAACTAGAGTTTATGAGTGGCATTGATGATTCGAAAATGGGTGACAAGAGTATCGAGGATGACGAGAGGTCAGAACGACCTTCAACATCCACAACGGATGAACAAATCGCAATTGTCAAAGAAATTGTGAAAAATGACCGTCGAAAAATTGTTGCAGCAATTGCAAAAGTTGGCAGCATCTCAGTTGGAAGTTGCCATGCTATTTTAACAAAGAAACTGGGCATGCATCATGTGTGCCAACAAATTGTTCAAAACCCAAAAACCTGACACAAGAAAAAATGGATGAGCGCATGCAAGTTTGCAGGGATAACATCGATGCAGCGGATTCAGATCCCCATCTCTTGAATCGATTGATCACTGGCGATAAGACTTGGTGCTTTCTGTACGACCCCAATCCAACCGACAGTCAAAACTGTGGAAATCACCGTCGTCACCAAAACCAAAAAAATTCAAGGCCGACAGCTCCAAAGGAAACGTCTTGTCAACAGCTTTCTTCGATTGCAAAGGGGTCCTAGACAAGGAATTCCTTCAACACGGTCCTACAAAAATTGAACAAGAGTACGTCAATGTCCTGAAATGTCTCCGAGAATCAGTGAGACACAAGCGACCCGATCTTTGGAAGACCAACTCGTGGGTGCTCCATCACGATAATGCGCCAGCTCACAGATCCCTCCTAGTGTCCGATTACCTGTCCAAACATCACATTCCCATTCTTCCACAACCAGCTTATTCCCCTAATCTCGTCCCGTGCAACTTTTCCCTTTTTTCCAAGGATGAAGAATTTGCTTAAGGGGCGACGCTTCTCAAGCTCTGAAGAAGCGCAATGAGCTGCAACAGAGGCACTTAAGGATGTGGCAAAAGAAGGCTTGCAATCTGCATTTAAATCTTTCTATGAGCGCTGGCAAAAATGCATAGTTGCACAGTTCCGGAACTTTTTTAATGTACTAATATAACGTACTCTGCAACAAACACAATGTGAGTAAAGGCAAAATAAAAGTGTTGATTCATAGAACAGTGAATTTTTGCTTAAGAACTGTTGAAAAAATTGAAGACATTCTGTGGAGAACAAGTGGCACCACCATTTGTTTTGCTTTGGTTTTCCTCAAAGAAAAAACAATTTATGTTTCAAAGAGAATCCTGCAACACAGTAAGCATCTCAGCTTGTTTGAACTACTTCCAACCTGTGAAGGCACTATGTTGTCTGTAAGATAACGGAACATATACTCTTTTTTTTTTTTTTTTTTTTTTTTTTTGAGAAAGAAGGTAGGTTGGTTGGTTAGTTGATTTTAGTGGCGCAAGGGCCAGGTTTGGCCAAAGAGCGCCAGACAAAGAACTATCAGCAACAGATATTTAAAAGCGAGGAAAATGATTAAGAGCAGACAGGCTCGGTAAAAGTTGGAAAAGAGGATGATGAAAGCTGTGAAGACAAGGTAGTTAATTAGGTTTATAGAAAAATTTATTAATTTACCATTATAATTATCATCATCATTTTTTTTTTAACACAACTACACAAAGGATGAGTCACCAGGAAGGGGACGAACCGTCACTCTCCTCCCCCCACTCCTCAGCAATGCTGGCCGAGGGCGGGGACGAACTGTCACTCTCCTCCCCCCATGTTCCTCTGCAATGTTGGTTGAGGCTGGGGACGAACTGTCACTCTCCTCCCCCTATGTTCCTCTATAATGTTGGTTGAGGGTGGGGACCTCGCTGAGTCCGAGACAGTTGCAATGTTGGTCAGGTGGACCGCGACATTTGGATGGACACTGCACACCTTTGCGGATTGAGGGCCGGGTCTCCAGCACGCGCAGGCTTTCTGCTGGGAACTGGAAGAGTCGGTCGTCTTCAAAAGAGAAGGCGCAGACTCAGCTATTCGAAAAATCTGGAGCTCGGGGAAATCCACCTGTGTCACTTGTTCAGCTGTAGATCGCTTGGCAAGTGCGGCGAGAGCTACAGGGCGCGGAACAAAGGGCTGCACGGGTTGTGGCAGAGACTGAACTACTGCGGCAAAAGTACGCTGTCGGTTGGTGGGTATACCCAACTTGGCCTTGGCAGCAGGGTACGAGAGGCCTTCCAGGGTCTTGAGGCTCTGGATCGCCATCTCGTCCTTCCATTTCATACAGTTGCGGGAGTAAGCTGCATGGGCCTCACCACAGTTAACACAGCAGGCCGCAGAAGTGCAACCTTCCCCGTCATGTTCACTGGAGCCACAATTTGCGCAACGAGCGGAACTCTTACAGAAACGTTGTGAATGTCCGTACCTCTGGCACCTGAAACAGCGCAGAGGACTGGGAATGTACGGGCGAACTCCACAGACCAAGTAGCCAGCCTTGATTTCGGTCGGAACTTTCGGGGAGTTAAAAGTCAAGATTACATTTTTAGACTTAATCAAAGAGCCATCACGCCGGAACATCATACGACGTGCAGCAAGAACACCCTGATCCGCAAGTTCAGTCACCAATTCGTCCTCACTGCATGGCAAGAGATCAAACTCCGAAATAACACCCCGAGAGGTGTTAAGAAACGGGTGAGGTGTCACTTTGACAGGAATGCCTTGAAGACTAGTGAGGTGCATAAGAGTGTTACTCTGAGAAACACTGCAAGTTTGAACAATCAGGTCCCCAGAGCGAAGCTTCCGCACAGACTTCAAGGGGCCAACCGCAGCGTCCAAAGCTTTAGAAATGAAAAAGGGAGATCTGGTGGACAGTCTCTCATTCGGATCGATGGATTCTACAACTAAGTGTGTAGCATGCGTATTCACAGCAATCGAGGGGAGACGACGCTTCGGAGCGACTGGTACAGCTGCCGAAGAAGAGGTTCCACATTCTTGGTCCAGGTCATGGTCTAAAGATCGTTTAAGGTTATGAGACTTGGCAGGTTGAGAAGACGAAGGAGAGTCGTTGGCAACTATCATTTTCTCAGGTGACTTAAATTTGGAGTTTTTGTTTTTGGTTTTACCCATCGAAAAAAAGAATAAAGATTCGTCTGCAGACTACTCCACCCAGCACCGAGCCCTACAAGGGAGAACTGGAGGTCCGCAAGCCCAGAAAATGACGCTGGACACAGTTCTGGAGCTTATACGTTGCAGATATAGTCCGTTGGCTGTGATCACACGCACTCGGCGGACACTTCGGCCTCCTGGTACCGTCATGCCAACGCCTTTGGCATGATCCCACAGCCCCCGGGCTTACCCTGCCGTGCTATACGACAAAAGCCGCTAAAGCCCTGTACACAACTTGGTACATGACTTCTGACTAGAGGTGGGTTAGTCTCTAGCCTCCCGTTTACAGCGAAGCCGGGGTCGAAGAGGAGTGTTGGTGCACAGGAGGCACTGCTCCGATCTCCTGCGACCTCAGCCGCCAGACATCCCATTTCCGCCTCACGGGTCTCCGCACGCGGCAAACATGCAGGTAGGTCTAGCACCCAAACCAGCTAAAAGGAAAAAAGAAATCCAAAGAAGACAAATCCTGGAAGGGGACCTAAACGGAATCTCAGCAACCTACGAACTGAGCGGTTAATATAATACAGTTAGTGGTGGAGGGTAACAAAGCCACAAGACCGGGGTGTTAGTACATAACGTGGTAGCGATTAGGTAGAGAATACAACACGGGCAACTAGCCAGTGGAGAAAATAAATAAAAACAAAAAAGCGAGACACAAGACCAGCTCGGGATCGTGGGGCCGCGACTTCCCAACAGCTGGATGAACAGCCGTCCCTGCAAACACCAACAGCACCAAAACAAAAAACAGGCGGTGGCATGACATCAGATGTTGACCAGTCACAAGGTCAGCTCGGGCCGTGGGGGCGCCGCTCCCCAAATAACTGGAAAACCAGTTATCCCCGTGCGGGGTTGAGAAAGAAGGTGAAGGGGGTTGGGGGCTTGTTGCTTTCCAAAATGCCACAACACCTTTGAATTTGCCAAACATTGAGCTGGCATTATCAGATCCAAATGCAATACAATTATGCCACTGCAACCCTTTTTTGGCAAATTCATCACTTATAGCTTTAAAAATTCCTTCACCGGTGCTCTTATTTGCATGCCAACAGAGAAACAAAGTAATTATTTTCCCACTCACCTTCTCAAAACATGTGATTATCAGTGGATACAGTTTCATAACATCACAGCCATTGCTTCCATCAGTACTAACTGCAAAGGGTGAATATAAGGAAGAAATAATTTCTTACATAGTTGTTTGACCCATACTTGTGATGATTGCTGTGGTTTTCGTATGGCGGCTACTATAATTTTGCGCTACTTTGGAATTGAGGAACATTGCCATAAACAACGATCTAGCGTGATCGGCAGATCGTGTTCAATCAAAATACGAACAATTTCAGCCTTTATGACACTTAAGGCTTCATCCTATTTAGTGATGAAAAATGATGCAACATCTTTTGAATTCACTTTTACTTGGGCATATTCTTGGCGGGTGTTTTTTAAACACATGACGATGACAATCATCTTGCCCTCTGTGGGCAATATTTATGTCCTTTGAACAATAAGTACAAAACACCATATTGGCTGAAATTGTTGGTGGTGAAGACATGGAAATTAATTACTATATACATCTTTAAATTTTTGATTGCTTTTGCACTTTTTTAACTTTTTGTGTCACGGGAAAAGATGAACTTCGTTTTCCGGAATTGATTGTTTGAAGAACGAATAACACTAACCTCCAAACTAAATGAAACAAGAAACCTGCTGCATGCCAACAGAGAAACAGTCCGAAACCGAAAGCACGATAAATATCTGCTGACATCTAGAAAAGCCAGCAGCACGTGGTTATCGGTTAGCACAAATGAAACAAACCAAAAACAGCATCCTACTCAGTTATGCTACAATCATGTGAGCAGAAACTTCTAAGACTTCTACAAAACGTAAAAAAATGTTAAAGAAATGTCATGATATTGAATTAACATTTAATAAATGTTAGAATCTCTACATATTGATACAAACCTCACACAGATGCTTTTAATAACATTTTATTGAGATTTCAATTTCTGTAATACATTCCATGCTTCCCGTAATCTGTAGGTAGACGGAAAATTTCTGCAAAAACTACGGAGAATCTGTAGTAGTTGGAGTATCTGGGAATCGCCATAGTGTGCATAACTTACTCCTGAAAAAAAAAAAAAAATGTTGCACACCCCCTATTGGCCAACCCAGAATATTTTTTCTATTTTTATTTTTTACATCCATTTCACATAAAATAAGGGCTTTTTAAAAACTGTTAAGGGCATGGGTTAAAAATACTGCTGGGTTTGCTTATTTGAAAAAGAAGTTTCCTTGAATAAGTGATGCTAAAAAATTAAAGAAGGCATTTTTGTGGGTCCCTCAAATAAGAGCTTTGATTCAAGATATAAAATTCTAGTATCTACACTGCTGGCCACCCAAAATGCAACACCAAGAAGGACACGAGATAGCAAAGCCAGATTTACTAGACACATAACAACAGATACAAAGATGAAACGATTGAGCTTACAGGCCCGTGCGACTTGCGGAACATGCAGACATCAACAGTTCATGTGGCCCCAATGGCTGGCAATAACGGCCGCTACACGCCGCAGCGTTGAACGAAAAGAGGTTTTAGATGTGGGCTTGGGGTATCTCGGTCCAGGCTGCTTCCACACGTTGCCACAGTTCATCAGGCGTAGCCGCAGGTGGTGCTTGCCGGGCCACTCGGTTGCCGATCAGCAACCAGACGTATCCGATGGGCGACATATCGGGAGAACAAGCGGGCCACGGCAGCAGTGACACCTGGTGGGCCGTGAAGAATTATTGCATGATGCGTGCCACGTGCGGATGCGCATTGTCCTGTTGAAACGTCGCCACTGGCAGGTCCTGCAGGTAAGGGAGGACTACAGGCTCCAAAACGTCGGAGATGTAGCGGTGGCTGTTGAGTGTGCCAGCGATGCGCACCAGAGGGGTGCGGGTGTCATATCCAATTGCGCCCCAAACCATAACGGCAGGCGATGGACCGTTATGGCGATGCATAATGCAGGCGTCATAGTCTCTCACCGTGGTGCCGCCCACACGCGGATCCGACCATCGTGGTGTTGCAGGCAGAAGCGGGATTCGTTGGAGAAGACAAAGTCGTGCCATTCCGTAGTCCAGGTGCGGTGTTCAATGGCCCACTGCCTCCGCACTCGCTGGTGGTGTAACGTCAATGGTAATCGGAGCAATGGGTGCCATGTGACAAGTCCCCGCTCCTGCAGACGATGTCGAATGGTACGTGCTGACACAGGTTGTTGCGCAACATGCCCGAATTCCTGCGCTAACGTTCGTGATGTGGCAGTGCGAGCCGTTAACATGGCGGTCCTCTTGTTCGGTTGTGTGCTGCGGCAATCGCTCACGTCGGTCCGTCCCTCCTGCACCCACCAAATCCATACTTGCCTCACTGGCGCACATGATTTGCATACGCCCTGCAATGCTAATTGTTTGCATGTCCTCTCGCGGGCTATGCATGCTGTGAATTTCAGGCCAATCGGATGTTTCCTTCTTGGTGTTGCATTTTGGGTGGCCAGTAGTGTATTAAGCCAATATGAAAAAAAAACATCAGGGAAATTGTTCAAAAGTGTTATGGAAAAATTTTTTTTGGGGGGGGGGGGGGGATTTTAAAGCACAAAACACTACCATGACACTGTGGGCAAACTCTTACATTCACTCAAAGATATGGGGTGTAATATATCTCTTAAAATTCATTTCTTGGACTCCTACTTCGATTTTTTCCCCCTGAGAATCTCATTGCCATCAGAGACAAACATGGCGAGCGATATCACCAGTCGTTCATGCAAAAGAGGTACCAGGGAAAGTGGAGTTCTAACGTGCTTGCTGACTATTGTTGGACACTTACTATAGATGTTCCAGATACTAAATACAGAACAAAACCAACTGACACTTTTTTAGGTAATATGAATAGTGTTTGTATGTAAATACACAATTTTTTTAGATTTAACCTGTGTGTCACCAAAAACCACATACGCCCTGCAATGCTAATTTGTTTGCATGTCCTCTCGCGGGCTATGCATGCTGCGAATTTCAGGCCAATCGGATGTTTCCTTCTTGGTGTTGCATTTTGGGTGGCCAGCAGTGTATTAAGCAAATATGAAAAAAACATCAGGGAAATTGTTCAAAAGTGTTATGGAAATTTTGGGGGAAATTTTAAAGAACAAAACACTACAGTGACACTGTGGGCAAACTTAAATTCACTCAAAGATATGGGGTGTAATATATCTCTTAAAATTCATTTCTTGCACTCCTACTTGGATTTTTTTCCCCTGAGAATCTCACTGCCTTCAGAGACAAACATGGCGAGCGATATCACCAGTCGTTCATGCAAAAGAGGTAACAGGGAAAGTGGAGTTCTAACGTGCTTGCTGACTATTGTTGGACACTTACTATAGATGTTCCAGATACTAAATACAGAACAAAACCAACTGACACTTTTTTAGGTAATATGAATAGTGTTTTATAAATATATGTAAATACACAATTTTTTTAGATTTAACCTGTGTGTCACCAAAAACCACTGTGTGACAGAGAAAAACTAGTAACATATTTGATTTCATCATAAAATGTACAATGGTAAAATTCTGAAAATCCGCGCTCCTAAAATCTGCAATTGCCTAAAATCCGTGTGGATTCAAACACCGGTCACAGTTACCATACGGGTAAAAAAAAAAAAAGTTTTCAGAAATCGAAATTTTTTACTTTTCAACTGACATAAACAAAGTTTTTTTTTTTTTTTTTTTTTTTTTTGTGTTTTCGCTATTTGAAAAATATTACTAATGATATACGTAATAGTGTTCTCACTAGAGACTTTTTGGTGACCCGCCCTGCTAATTTGCTGAACCGCACAGCCGACAGTGTTTAAACTACCTACCACTTTTTCGCCAAATCGCAACAAACACAATGCGAAAAAAAGTTCACCTGAAGCGTTAAAAAATGAATGCTAAAAATTGCTTTTTTTTTTTTTTTTTTAATCCTTGTTACCATTAAGAAATTTGCTCATTTTTATTTTAATGTGGATAAAAATCAAACATTTAATCTTACACCTCCCAGGCAGTCTCCGTACTGAGGATCCACGACTCAGTTCTGTTAACTGCTAGGAGTTCGACATGAGGGGGTTGGCGGCTTTCAAGTGTTTTAGTGAACTGGGGGAGATGGGTGGGGCCAGCAGAATGTAACAAGGGCAAGAGGGGAAAACTTCCTCTTCCGCTCATGTGATTGCTGACCTTAAATGAAAAACGCATTTTTGCAAATTTTTCAGACGGCTGTCTGAATTTTTTTTATAAGCACCACAAATCTTTTTTACAAATGGATCTGCAAAATTTCACCTGAATTGTTTAATAACTTTTTTAACTAGCCACGAAAATGTTTATTAAGCATTCCTGTGTGACTGTCTCTCGTAAATCCCTTAATAAAAATGTTCATGGCTAATAATTTTTTTTTAACCAATTCAAGCAAAATTTTGACGGTTGGCTACTCTTAGCTGATTATGGAGTGTGTAAAAATTTCAGCCAGTTTCGTAAAGAATTGACAAAGAAGAGTTTTTTAATCCAGTCTACTGGCAAAACCTTTGCAGCAAAGCAGAGGAACCCTGCTCTTACAATGCAGTTACAGGAGATGGGGAACCCTCCTGCTTTCCCAACATCCACTTGTTGAATTTAGTAGACAATGACAAGTTTTGTTTAAAAGATAAACTGCTCTTTCCTTTATATGCTACACTGTGGACATTTGTTGAATACTGTATAAATAAAATATGCCTTTTTAATGTGAAACATTTGAGTATGATACAGTATTTTGTCATTTACAGTAATATAGAAATTGTGATAGTTCAAAAGAAAAATGTACAGCGTGTGAACGATGGATAGAATGTCTTACACATGGACGGGGTGCCACGTGATGAATGTCAAACAACTCCCGGACTTCAAACTCCAGTGCTGCACGCTGGTGAAATTAAAAAGGGGAAAGTTCAGATACGTACGTATGATGTTCGCGATGCGATTACTTTACTGTAATGCCAAAACAATGATAAAATTAATTCAGTTAGAAAGAAATGTGCCATCTGCTAGATTTAACAAGCAATCGGCACTTTTAATGTGCAATTGTGTTCATTACTTCAAGCTTACTTAGCATTCGTTTTTTTGGGGGGGGGGGGCATTACCCAGCTAAAATTTTTAGCCACCCAACTGCCAAAAAAATCTGGGGAGAACACAAAATACGTATAATTAATTAATTTTTTTGGTCAAAAACGATGGTACAGTATTGAGAGATTGGAGATCAAATAAAGCACATACCAAGCGGGCAATCTGGCAACTAAGCATTGCATGTTTACATTTTTTTCCTGGTACATATGCTGTGAGATTTTTTTAAATAATTGTTTGGAAATTTGAGAAAATGGCAGGAGTGAAGAGAAAGCACAGCTTTTTAACGATTCAGCAGAAAGTGGACTTGTTGCAAAAACTTGATAATGGCAGTGCACCAAAGCATGTTGCGGAGATTTTTGGTATTGCTGTTCAAACTGTGTACGACATTAAGAAAAACCAAGACAAGATATTGCGATTCTATGCAATGAGTAACAGCAATTCAGGAATTGATGATCGCAAAACGATGCATGAAGCCACGAACTCCACTCTGGACGCTGTTTTTTACAAGTGATTTCGGCAAAGGTGTAACACGATAGCATGCCAGTTACAGGTCCACTTTTATGCGAAAAAGCCCAGCTATTTTATCAGTAACTGAAGATTGATGAGCCTTGTAATTTTTCAGTTGGATGGCTATCCAGCTTCAAACAAAGACATGAAATTTGTTATTGAAATCCTTTGGGAGCAAGAATCGGCAGATAAGGTAGCTGCAGAAGAGTTTCTGGATGTGTTTTGCCAAATTTGCCCAGGAGGAAGCACTTTCTCCTGATCAAATTTATAACACGGATGAAACTGGACTTGTCTGGCGTTGTCTACCAAGATATACTCTAGTGTGTGCTGATGAAGCATGACCTTCCAGTGTTAAGGAAAGCAAAGAAAGAGTAAAATATGAAAAATTAAGGACTTTTCAAGTTCTGAAAAAAGGGGAAAACTTCAGGACTTTTTGAGGGGCCCTACAAACCCTGTTATTGACCAGATGCTCCAGACATCCAAAAAATATTGAAAAAATGCCACAATACTGTAAACATTCACCTAACACTCCCAAAAATGTTTTTATAAATGTTAGAATCTAGAAAATGTGGATAAAACTTTACACAGACGTTTAATAACACTATTTCACTGAGAATTTCTTAGACTACTTGGAGCCTCTACAGTGTTCAGGTTAGTGAAAAAGTTTCAATGAAAGAAAAGTGTTTCCTATGAAAGAAAAGAATAATGGTCATGCAAGTTACTGCCTGTATATAAAAAAAAAGCAACAAAGGATAAGTAAAACTAGGCATATCTTGCTGTGATGCTTAAAAAAGACTTCCACAATTGCAAAACAAAACAATGTTCTTACAGCATATCAAAAGTGAACTATGAGACCACCTTTAGAAGAAGAAAGCTCAGCCAGAACCTGACACCAAATGGGAAATAGTGGAGGCCTTAGTTTGCTATGAATTAAATTTTTATGGGAGTTCTAACAAAATATCTGCACACTATCCATTTTAGAGAAGTGTAAGAAGTAATGGAATACCTGATCACCGTTCAGTGTACTCTCCTCCGCTGCTAATGACAGCTTGCCAGCGGTGAGGTAGGTCCTGGATGCCATGTAGTGCACTATCTTTGTTCAGCTGCTGCATTACTCGAGTCACGTCCAACGACAGTTCGTCCAGTGATTCATAGCAGATGCCACAGAGCTGATTTTTTAACTTTGGGAAAAGATCAATGTATCATGTCAAGTTGAGACTCTCAGAGCGACACACTATCATTTGCTGTGTGGACGTGGGAAAGTTTGGAAACGGAAGCGTGCAGCTCCTCAGGTTGAGTCACAGTTTTAGACCAGTGGTCATATGTGAAAATAGAAACTCTGCCGGAGGGGAGTAGGACTCCAACACACATCCACACTGCCTTGGAAGGAGCTTGTGGGGAAGCAACTTTTGATCGAAGCAGCATCAAAGATGACCACCACTCAGGCCGACCTCAAACGGCGACAGACAAAACATCTGTCACCATTGTTGCAATGTTTCTTGAAGATAATTGTCATTTGAAAGTAGAGGAGGTTGCTCATCAGGCAAATTTGTCCGTCATGTCTGTTCACCGGATTTTGACCATCTCACTGGGAAAATAAAAAATCGCCTCAGTCACAATCAATGGAATGAAGGCATCCAAGTTCCCCACGCTCCTCGAAGTGTCATCAGCAACAATCCAAAGTGAAGCAAATGGTTTTTGCGTACGATGTCCAGGGTATTGTGGTCTCTGATAGAGTGCCAGTAGGGCAAAACGTCAACACCCAATATTATAGTGACTTTCTGAGGACAAAGTTAAGACTGAAAATTCATCAAAATCACCCGAACTTGTTGGAAGCAGGAGTGATCTTGCTGAATGACAAAGCATCGTGTCATGGTGCAGCATCGGTAAGGGGCTTTTGTTAAAATATGGCCAGGAAACTTTATTCCACCCACCATACAGCCCTGATCTCAGTCCACCTGAGCAATCATTTTCCTGATTGCCTCATTCGCTTTCATTTCAGATTAATGTGTGCAGAACTTTTTGTCGTGACCCTCATAAAACAAAAAAAAAAAAAAAAACTGACAGAATCAAAAAGATTTGGCTTTTTGAAGTGTGCTTTCACTTAAATGGTTAAATAAATAAGCAAAAAGCTACCCCTGTGGCTGAGTAGTCAGTTATTGGCTTAACGTTTGAGTCTCACACGAGGAATGGGTGGTGTGTTTGTCTTACAGTGATGGATCTTTTACTTTCCTGGATTCAGTGGCCTGAAATTAAGACGGCTTATAAGCTTAGCAAGCTGCTCATATTGGTCAATCCCCCTCCAAGATTATATAAGCTCTAGAAAGTCCACACATCATTTATAGTCCATTCCACACGTGAAGGGTGACAGTGTGGCATAATCTTTCTCTACATATGTTTTGGGACAGCATTTTATTGATTTAAACTTGCCAAGTGCCATTCATTTTGTCCCCAGGGAAAATTATGATTTCCTTTTTCTAAACCTATGGTACTGCCTTCAGGTGACTAGACCTGTCGTCGAAGCTTCAATGCACTCCACGTTTGTTATTGATATAGAATGCAATTTCAAGATTGTTACCAAAACCAAATCAGCAGATTCATGTTATGGGCATCTTTTAAATAAAATATATCTAAATGTTCTTGGACTTTATTTGTTGACACTATACCTTTAATATAAAGTCAATACTATTAATCAAAGCATTAAAGGTTTAATGACAATAAGATTTAAGATATACACTCACAGACAATGAAATTTGTGCACCAAGAAGGAAGCATCAGATGAAACTGAAATTTTACGGACGTAATGATACAGATGAATGATACACATGCAGGGATGCCAACCTCTTACAGCATTCATGTTGTAGTCCAAGCCATAAAAATGCGTAGTTTTGAGCTTTCATGTGTAGACACAAGAAATATTACGAAAAAGTATTTTAAGATGTTTTAAATTTACTACAGACCACAAAAAAATCAATATTGAGAACTGTATGTGCGGATTTGAGATTTTGATTTAAACAATTAGCGACTTATACACAAACGAATAACATCAGAATTTTATTTTCATGAAAGAGAAGAGCAGCTTAAAAAGGACCAACAGGCATGTGCCATTTGTCACTCGCATCCGAGACCTAAGGGGGTGGGGGGTTGCATTGCGTGGGCGAGACTCTCATAATCTATTATGTGGGTTTCGGTAACGTCTTCCCTTTCATTCACAGCAACCTGCTGAGTTACTCCTTCCCTAACTAAGAATAAAAGTGCAAAAGAAAAAAAAAATTCCAAATTTTCACTTAATAGAGCTGAATTTTTGACAGATGCCATAACTTGGTTTTATAAGATTACCCTGCAAATTTCGCTTTAATCCATTGGAAACTTTTAAAATTACGCACTTTTCTTTTTTATTATTAAGACGTTCAGAGAAAGAAAGATCAACTTCACGGGAAAGCGCAGATCACCAAGAAGTATGAGCTTGCAACATTCATTTATCTCCTCCCTTTTACTCTGAGCCCATTTGCCACCTGCTGTTGTTGTATTGCGTCTTTGCTTAACTGAGGATTAAAATGTGGAAAATTAATTTTCCGAATTTTCATTTTAAAAAGCTGATTTTTTTTATAGATGTCCTAACTTGGTCAAACAAAGTTACCCTGAAAATCTCGCCTAAATCCGGTGAAAACTTTTTAAATTACATACACACAAAAAAAAAAAAAAAAAAAAAAAAAAAAATTGGACACTTAGAGAAAGAGGGATTAATAAGAAAATTGCATTTCTAACTCAAAAAGTTTTTAAGTTATCGAAGTGAAATTTCCAGGATCACTTTGTTTTAATAAATGACGGCATCTGTAAACAGTTCTGTACATTTAACTGAAAATTCGGGAAAAAGATAATCCACAATTTTGTTTCCCAGTATGTAAAAACATCACACTGCTTGCACTCGGCGGGGATCCCTCACTTCAGTACTTATCTTGAGTCATTCACCTACTATGGACATTGCAGTGTGCTGTCAACAGCTTAAGCCGGCCCAGTGACGTAACTTAAACAAAACCCATTACAAAGAATGTCCGCATGTAAAGCGCGATTTCCTTCTTTCTTTCCTTCTGGCCTTTTTTGTTTTGTTTTTCCGGATTTTAACAGTTTCGGAGAAAAATGGTTGTGCCAACCCTTGAATTTTTTAACAATACAGAGCAATTATGAAATAAAATGCAGTAAACATTTTTTTTTTATTTTATCATATCTACACCAAGATTGGTCATTTTGTCCGAGGTAGGGAGTGGGGTTGTGACATCGCCGAGGATCAGCGTAGAATCTCCAGCCTCGGCGGCGAAGCACTACCTATCGGCAGTTGCTTTGTTGTAGCAGACGACGCAGGCCAGATACCGAAGTATAGCTGGCAAAACATTGATGGAGATTCTGCATTGCGCTTTTTGATTATTCTTATATGCAACCTGTTATTGAGTTATCTGAATACACTAAAGCACTTGGGTCCATGACAAACGCTAAGGGGGTCCGCAAATAACACAAAAATTATGCTAAATAAAATTAGTGTGTGTGTGTGTGGGGGGGGATGCGGCGTCATAGCAACAAACGCGTAGTATTAGGCATATGATGCGTAGTAAAGCTAAAGAAATGCGTAGTTTCTACGCCAAATGCGTAGGGGTTGGCATCCCTGCACATGATGGCAAAAACAGAGCGGCAGGACAATTACAGAGGGATCTGTGGCACGCAGTCTGGCCATCTTCAATAGCACGGCAATACATGCTGCAATACAATCAGGCATGGGAGCGAACAGACACCTGATGTTGTCCTCAGGGTTCGTACTCTTTTTGGGGGAAAAAATTCAAGGACTTTCCAGGCCTTTTCCAGGCCATATACAAAAAAATTCCAGGATGATTACTACGCTTTACAGTATCATGCTCAAATTAGTTTTTAAAAGCAATTTCAGTTTTAAGTAATAAAAATGATGAAAGATGCAAATGGATTAGGGATGATAGGGGGGAAGGGAATAGAACTGTCCATAATTAGCATGTTCTCGTTGCGCTAGGCGCTTAAGCACTGCTGAATTCCGTCAGACCCCCAATGGTCAAATGATTGAAATGTGCTGATGTTCATGGAATGAAATGGTTGATCAGCTATGATAACCGCATAAAAGTTCGAAGGGGGGCGATTTCTTTTTTACGTTATGCAACATTCTACATTACTCCAGTATTTATCTTGTCATCATCAACAATAGCAATGTAACTACCACTTACGATCGCGGATATCGGCCAACTGAAAATCTGTCATACAACTAAGGGATACAACACACAGGTATCATGTTACAGTGTATTGTAATTGAAAAAAAAAAAAAGATTTCAGAAATTAATATCAAGTCATGGTGTTTCAAAAATCCGCTTTCCTTTATAATGTTTAAAAACATGTAATGTTTTTTCTTTTTTACCTGTCGTGTATAATAAAATGGGTTGATTTTTTTATGGAATCAGACGTCCATATGTCCAATTGTCTTCGTCTGAGTTCACACGTTAGCTACTGTGTACAAGTGGACATATTTTTTCAGCTCAAAAATATGTAGTTTTGTATGTATTCACAGTATAACTCATTCCGTATTCCCACAGAACAAAATTCAGCAGATACAAATGAAGAACATCAAGACCCACCCAACACCATGTTTCCGATTGTCTGCTGTTTATATTCAAGAAATGCGAATATGGATCAATGGTGAATGCAGCAACTATGGTTTTTATTTATTACCAAGAAAAAAAGGAGCCTGAAAGCTGTAAAGCTGAAACGGATATTTCTCCCCCTCCCGAAAACATTCCGATTAAGTTCAAACAGCAGGAGCACGCGTCCACGCACACTCAACCTCTGGAATGTCCTGATGGAACGGCTTCTTTTCATTTGGCACATCGCCATAAATCACCACCTGCAGCTCACTGAAGTGTCTTCCTCCTTCACATTAACTATAGGAGAAAACGCAAAAAAAAAATGCTGCCCAATTTTCGACAAAATGACCAAATTTACGTCATAACGTTGCAATTTACTAAAATACGTTTATCTGCTGAATTTCGCCTAAATCCATTGAAAACTTTTTAATTATAGATTTTTTATTAAAACAGTAACTCAGACATCTGAATAAAAATGTATGTTTGTAATTAAAATAGAGTCCATATCATCACAGAAACAAAATTTAAGGATCACTCTGTTTAAATAAACCATGGCATCTAAAAAAAAATAATTTGCTTGCTTTTCCCGTAATTTATAATTGCCGTTTCTTTTTTTGAATCCGATTTTTTGCAACGGAAGATTTTTTTTTTTTTTTTTTTTTTTTGCATCTGCTAAAGTTTCAAACGGAATTCGGCGAAATTTGCACTAGAACTTTATTGTGATGTATTTTAACCACTGTAAAAATTTTACTGAGTTATTTTCAAAATTCCGGAAAATGGATTTCTGAAAATATCTCTTAGTCCTTTTGAGCCGTGGAAGTGATAAACAGGTGTGCTTTCTTCCCAACCAAGGGCTTCGGATCAGCGCTCCCAGCTGTCAATCAACCGTTGCTATGGTAACACACTTTCTGCTCAAGGCTCACTGTCTAAAGAGGCACACATAATAAAAATTTCCAATGCTAACTTTTTAAGTTTTAAACCGATTCAAATGGAATTTTGGGAGTGAGCTTCTGTAATCCAATTATAGTAAATGTAAAAATTTCAGCCACTTTTGTGAAAAATTCGCAAAGATAGTTTTCTTATTTTTTATCATAAGTAGCCGAAGTCTCTTGAGTGGTGGGCCGGAAGCAAGCGTCTTAATGCAATAAACAAGGAGCAGATGAATGTGTTGTTCAGGCATACTCTTCACTGGTGGATGCCAGCTGACTTGGTAAACACGCGACCCCCTTGAAAATGCTAAATGTCTCTTCTTTCCCGTTCTGTTGTTCTCAGTAGTTGTCGGACGGACATCAAGCTCAGGGCTAGAGAATGCATCAAGCTCCCCTTCCCTAACAGACCTGCTAGTAATCATCCAATTTTATTGCCCTGGAAGTAGTGCTCCCCCCCCCCCCTTCCAGCCAAATTAGGATTTGGGCACATCCGAAACACCACTGTAGCCGGCGGTTTCTTTGAGAACAGAGGAGAGGAACTTAAAAAATTAAGGGGTAACAGTCAGTAACACGATTTCCTAAAAGGGCATTTTTTTTAAGCACTAAATTCAAATTTCAAGGCTTTTCAAGACAGCATTAAAAAAATACCGTTTTTCCAGGATATTCCAGGCCTTGAAAACGTAATCATGATTTTCCAGGACTTTCCAGGTTTTCAAGCACGCGTGCGCACCCTGTGTCCTGCAACAGACTGGCCCAAACATGTTGGACGGTGTGCTCCAAATCCCGGATAGTGTGGCACAGCAGCAGCCAGCATTTCAACTGGTCCCGCACATGCTCGATAAGGGACATGTCCGGGGAGCATGCAGGCCGTGGAAGTGTCTGGACATGATGTAGGCAGTTCCTGGGCAACCAGAGCTGTGTGCAGGCGGGCATTATCCTGCTGGTACAGCGCACTTGGAATCCCGGCCAGAAATGGGAGCACATGTGGCTGTAGGATCTTATCCACATGCCGCTGGCTCATCAATGATCCACGTATTGCTACTAGAGCTGATCAGCTATTGTAGACAATGACTCCCCAGACCATAATGCCTGCAGTGGGGGAGGTGTGCAGTGATGGAAAGTTGCAAAATCATTTTTGGAGCAACAAAATGCATTTTGGAAGCAGGTAAAATACATTTTTGGTGTAAGGAAACATTTTTTCAAAGCAGGTAAAGGGGGCTAGTCAATATTTCTCTTAAGCATCGTGTATAATTAAGATGCCGGAGACAAATTCTACGCCAGACCTTGTCAAGGATAGTGAACCTCAGGAGAAAGGACGTCATGTCATTAGAGATCCGATGCTATCACCTATATATGAACTTGCATAGTCTTTGCGACCCTATTACCTTCAACAAACTTACCCTCCGGGTGGACATGTTAGTCGAAAGACTCCAGTCTTTCTTTTCATTGAGACATATCAAGAAACTGGATTACCTGAAGTATTCCCAGACTCCTAAACCTAAAGATTTCACCATTCCCTTTGTCAATATTTCTAACCGAAAGCTCACCCGAGAGGAAACTAAAGTTTTGGAACTTGGACCAAAGTTCTGCTTCCGATCGAGACCGAACCGAAAAACAGTTTCTGAGTTTGAGGCCATAATATCGCGAATTCCAGAAGACAACAAAGATGCACTACGTCAACTGTGTTGCTCTAGGTTAAAATTGTGGTACAATCAGAAGCAATCGTTTAGTAATTTCAAAATTCCAAGGACGATTTCCAACCTTAGAAATGACCACTCCATAATACTGATGCTAACGGACAAATCTGGCGAGATAGCGATAATGGACGCAGCGGATTTTAATAAAAAACTAGAAGAATTTATATCCGATTCTGGATCTATAATCTTAAGGAGGAATCCTCTAAATTCTTGGATTACACGGGTAAAAAGAACTGCAAGGTCAACTGATATTCCAGATGATCTCAAGAAATCCGCCAAATTACCGCCTGGCCCTCAGATCCCAAAACTCTTCCACAAACCCGGGAATCCATTGAGATCAATCGTGTCCAGAAGATCCGCACCGACGTACCACTTAGAGAAAGCGTTAACCAAATTCTTAACTAATCATCTACCAGAGTCGGACTTTATAATAACCTCCATTCTAGATTTTATCACGAAAATCAAGCAGCTCACCGTTCAACAACGCGACATTATCGACGTAGTTTCTCTTTATCCACCGATCCCCATACTGGAAGCCATCAGAACATTGAAAGACGCTATATCTAATTCATTGGCTTATTCTCAGGAGTCTTGCCTCAGCATCTTCAAAATAATGGACTTAGTCTCAAATTCCAGCTACTTCAATTTTCGAGGGCAAATTTATAAGCAAGTAAATGGCGCTCCGGTGGGATCTTCGCTTTCAGCCATCCATGTGGAAGCAATACTTCGCCCCATTGAGCAACATATATTCACCAACATCACCCCAAGACCTACCACCTGGCTACGATATGCAGACGACGTATTTTTCATATGGCCACACGGAAAGGAGACTCCCGTTTTTCCTCGATAAAATAAATTATATACACCCTACAATCAATTTCACCATGGAGCTTGAACACAATGGTTCCTTACCTTATCTCGACGTCCGCAAATCGCATGACAACCATTTTCATACGGAAGTCTATTATAAACCCACCTCCGTTCCCAACCTGATGTTCTGCAGTTCATTCTGCCTTGATGTGTACAAGACCGCCTTATTCCGTTCTCGAATTAGAAGAGCCTTCGCTGTCTCATCCGATGTTCATTCTAAACAATCCGAACTAAGAAACATCGTCGAATTGGCCACTGAGGCAGGATATACTTCGAACCAGATGCATAACGTTATCGAGAAGGCCAGAACCAGCAGTGCTAATAACATTTCTATGCCGCACTTTGCTACCTGGGCTCTATTCCCTGCATACCAAATATTTCCTATCAACTCAAAAATGTGCTCGGGAGGATGAACTTCTATGTCTGCATAAGGTCTTTGGCATCTTTACACACAATGCTTTTTGGCATCTTTATACACAATGCTTAATAGGAATATTGACAAGCCCCATCTTCTCAATGAAGCAGGTGTTTATGCCATCCCAATAAAATACCCAGACGGCTCCAGGTGATACTACATCAGAACGACCAAACGTTCGTTTGAAATTAGAATCAGCAAGCATAAAAGGGATACAAGAGACGGGAAAATAACCACTGCCCTATCAAGAGAAGTCAAGTTAAATACCGCCAATCCTATATGGAGTGATGTAAAGAAATTAGCTTCATACATCGTCATATATCACTAAGCTGTTCTCTGAGATTCAGAGGTTAGCTCCAAAAAGAAATACAAACTTCCAGATATTTTTACTTATTGTTGTCGTATCAAACTTCTCCATTTACAGCGATCTTGACATACAACTCGTGCTTCACTAATATCCATTACACGCCGTACACAAGATCTTTTATACTTCATACTCATAATCTTTTTCCCATGCAGACGCTCCTGAATCTGATCCACCCATGTCTTCCTTGGCCTTCCTCTGCCTTTCCTTCCTGCCACTTGGGCTGAAAAGATTTTCTTAGTAAGCATTTCATCACTCATTCTTTCAACATGGCCAAACCATCAAAGCATATTGGTCTCCACCTTGCTAACAACATTTTGCTTCACATCACACAACTGCAACACATCTTCATTTCTCACACAATTATATCGTGTCTTGCCACAAACCCCACGTAAGTAATGCATTTTTCCAGCACACAAACGACTTATGTTTCTTCTGCAGTACCCAGGTTTCACTACCATAGATCAGAGTAGGAACAATTACACTTTCAAACACAGCCATGCGGGACTCTCTAGAGAACCCATCATTCCTGTGAAAACCTCCCAGAGCAGCTATGACTTTCAAAGAAGAATTCACTCGCCTACTGATTTCACCATCCAACTTGTTCTCTCTGTCAAACATGCTTCCTAAATACACAAACTCACTCACCTGGTCAATCACAGTGCCATTTATACTTACATTACATTCAGTGCTACCCGTTCCTCTCTCAAACACCATAACTTTGGTTTTTCCCTTATTTATACTCAGTTTGAATTTCATGCAAACTTCTTGCATCCGAGTCAACATACTCTGCAACTCACTTTTGCTATCTGCCAACAGGACAGTGTCATCAGCATACAGCAATCTGCACACACGGATATCACCAAGACATAAACCACTATTATCTATTTTGGCATCACGCATGCATGTGTCCATAAATATATTAAACAGCCATGGTGACATTACACAACCTTGTCTAACTCCTGCACCAATGGAAAACATTTTGATAAAACACCATTCACTCGTACACAAGCTCTACTACCAGCATACATGGCTTTTACACTATTAAGTAGATTCCCAGTAACACCATATTCATTCAATACCTTCCACAAAAGTGTCCTATTGACTCGGTCGTAAGCTTTCTCTAAATCTATGAAGGCAGTAAAAACTTTCTTCCCAACAGCCAGATACTTTTCAATCATCATGCGTAATGCAAAAATCTGGTTAGTGCTGCCTTTACCAGGCATAAAACCACTCAGAACATCCCACACTTTCAATGATGTAAGACCCCGTACTTTTTCAATAACAACCTTACCAAACACTATCCCTCGTACTCCACACCCAAATCTACCGCTATTCGCGAAACCTTGGAAATTGACCAGCTGCGAGGCTTGCAATGATAGCGTTTCTCTGGAGTTGCCACGTATTTGGAATCAGTTCTTCAAATAATGCTGAGTTCTCTACCATTATATCGCGTGCCGGATGTAAGGTCAGGTGATGCGTAACATCACAGCCTCTCCTTGACAAATGTCAACCCCGCCTTCTCGTGGTGCATCCTGTTCCTACTAAAGGGGCTCCGACGACCACCCATAGCGGTATAACTATACCATCGGGATTAGAGGAAATTCTATCCCACACTCACCAACCCGCTTGGCCAGCGTGGTGAGTTATGGCCAAACCCTCCAAAATGACTCCACAACTTAAATCTTGGCCCTCAGTCTCCGGCAGCTGGAATGTACCTGGCCAAGGCAGCGGCCAGTGCGACATGAAGGCAGAGGGTGCTAAGAATCCCCGGAGGACCGGACTAGGCTGCCATCTGATGCTGACCTTGGCAACGTACAATGGACGCTCCCTATCTTCTGATTCAAGGCTTCTTGAATTGGAAGAGGAACTACAAAGGATCAAGTGGGACATCGTGGGGCTAAGTGAGGTAAGGAGAAAAGGAGAAGATCTCATCGAACTGAAAAGTGGACATCTCTTCTGCTATCGTGGGACAGATACTGGCAGAACTAGTGGTGTTGGATTTATAATAAACAAGAAAACTTAAGGATAAAGTTGTAGAAGTTGAAAGTTCCTCTGACAGAGCTGCACGGCTTGTTATCCAACTCTCGAAAAGATACCAGGCTCAGATTATTCAAACTTATGCACCCACCACAAGTCATCCTGAAGAAGAAATTGAAGAATTTTATGAGGAAATTTGTCATCTAAATAATAAAGGTAAGCAGCACTTGAAAATAATTATGGGAGATTTCAATGCAAAAATTGGGCAACGGCAACAGAATGAAACTTCAGTAAGTAAATTTGGTCACTGCAACAGAAACCAGCGTGGAAATACTCGTTGAGTTTGCAGAGGCAGAAGGGTTTTTTCATCTTGAACTCCTTTTTCAAGAAAAAGCCACACAGGAAATGGACATGGAGACATCCAAATGGGATGACAAGTGAAATTGATTTTATTATGTGTAACAAAAAATTCGTCATAGAAGACTGCAGTGTGCTAAACAAGTTCAACACAGGTAGTGACCATAGATTGGTGAGATGTAAGATGCACCTCAACACTAAACTTGAACGTGGCAAGCTCATAAGACAAACAAAATCTATTGACATAACCAACCTTAAAAAACACCATAATACCTTCAAGTTGGAACTGAAGAACAGGTTCTCTGCTTTAGAAGGCCTAACATCGGAAGAAGTGGACATCTCTGAAGTTAACAGAAAAAGTAACCAAAGCTCTTATGGAAACAGCAACAAAATTAGCTGGGTCTAAGAACAAGTTGCATGTAAATAAATTATCAGGAAAAACGAAAATGTTGATGCAAAAAAGAAGAGAGATGAGGACAACTAAAGAAGATGTGACTTCCAAAGTGGAATATATAGAGCTATGCAAGACAGTACGAAAAGTATCACTGAAGACGTAAGAAAATTCAACTGTGAACTAGTGAGGAAAGCAATTGAAAACAACCAAAGCCTAAAGATAGCAAAGGGACATCTCAGTAAGGGAAAAAAACAGATTATGGCACTGAGAAAAGAAGATGGTTCTGTAACAAGAAATAGAGGCGAAATTTTGACAAGAGTGAAAGATTTCTACTCCAAATTATATGAAAGGGATGATACATGCACTCCAGACATCATGAAAGATACCAGTACCAGAGTTTCTCCAGTCCTTCCAGCAGAAGTTGCACATGCAATCAAGAACATGAAGCGGGGAAAAGCTCCAGGAGAAGATGGAATTACTGTAGACATCATACAAGAAGCAAGTGGAGAAATCGAAACAGTACTCGCCCAAATTTTCACTCGATGCCTTAATGAAGGAAAGATTCCTGAGGATTGGAACACCGCTACAATGATCCTGCTACATAAGAAAGGTGACATTGAGGATCTCGGAAACTACAGACCTATCAGCCTCCTATCAGTAGTTTATAAAATCTTCACTAAAGTTCTTTCACGCCGCTTGAAGGTAACACTGGACATGGCTCAACTGAGAGAACAAGCTGGATTCAGGAGTGGCTACAGCACAATAGATCATATCCATGTGCTGAGGGAACTAATTGAAAGAGCGAGGGAATATGAACTTCCATTGTGCATGGCTTTTATCGATTATGAAAAAGCCTTTGATTCGGTGAAACCATCAGCAGTTACAATGGCTCTGAAAACCTGCAGTATTGAAGATGCATACATTAATATTATTAATAACATCTATGAAAATGCAAGTGCAAAGATTAGGCTGTTTGAAAATACAACACACATAAAAATTGGAAAGGGAGTGAGACAAGGTGACACCATATCTCCGAAGCTCTTCAATGCCACATTGGAGGGTGTTTTTCAGTCACTGAGCTGGGAAAACAAGGGGATAAAGATTAATGGAGATTATCTAACCCACCTTCGTTTTGCTGATGACGTAGTCATTTTTGCAACTAGCCCATCAGAGCTGCAGAGTATGATCCAGGAACTTGCTGACAAGAGTAAAGAAGTGGGATTAAAAATGAACTTTCAGAAGACAAAAGTGATGTTCAATGCTTTTACAAGAAATGAAGATTTATCGATTGATGGAGAAAAGCTGGAGATAACAAACAAGTACGTTTATCTTGGACAGCAGATATCAAGTGAGGGTCACATTGATGAAGAAATTAATCGGCGTACAAAACTTGCCTGGAGAGCTTTTGGAAGAAACAGCATAATTTTCAAGAGCAATATGCCATTATGTCTTAAAAGAAAAGTGTTTGATCAATGCATCCTTCCAGTGCTTACGTATGGTGCAGAGATGTGGACCTTAACTAAAAGAGACATACAAAGGCTGCAGACAACTCAAAAAAGCATGCAGAGGTGCATGCTTGGTGTAACCAGGAGAGATAAGAAGAGGAACTCGTGGATCCGAAAAATGACAAGAGTGGAAGACATCATGATCAGAGTTAAATCCCTGAAATGGCAATGGGCTGGACATACTGCCAGAAGGACAGATCATCGATGGACAGCCGAAATTTTAGATTGGATTCCAAGGGACAGGAAAAGACCCAGAAGAAGACCACATGGGAGATGGGTGGATGAAATTCGAAAGTATGCAGGGGTGACATGGAGGAGACTGGCACAAGACAGACCGTTGTGGAGGAAACTTGGGGAGACCTTCATCCAGCAGTGGATTGATAATGGTTGACGATGATGATGATGATGATACCGCGTGCCCAACCAACGTGACCTCGTTTCTTCGAAATATCACGTTTGCTCCTAAGCATTTATTGTCTAGTCAAGTCACCGCGTTCAAAGTGTTAAAACGTTCTATTATCCAGTTTGCAGTTAGCTGTCTACCTTCCTTGAGAAAGCCATCTGGTTGATGTGCGAAAGCTTGGAAACTTTTATTTCTATTCTACGCCAAGAATTTTCGGATTTTTAGTATAGTTATACTATTTTGAGTATTCAATTTCTTCTTTTTTTCACTTATTTTGCTGCATTTTTCCAGCACTAATCCGCTAGATACTTTTTTTCAGGAATATTTATAAGCTGTCTGAAGTTTTTTGGTTGCATTAATTTTACTCATCTCCATTTAGTCTCTTGACATGATCTTTGTGCATCTTGCTCTCCACATGACACCTACAATCATCCCAGCAGCCATGCGCTACACTAAAATCGCAGCCACATGGCCTTACAAAATGTAATTCGGCAAAACTTTAGATGCCTCATAAAAAGGCCATTCTTTCCTATACATATATTGCGATACACTTGAATCTGACTTCATTCTTTTTGTTGTCACAGCTGTTTTACTGCTACGTTTTCATTTGATTTTAATCAAAATTAACCCTTTCCACTAGAATAACTTTTCACCCATATACACTAGGGTGGGCTGAAATTTTTTTTTTTTTTTAATTTGCATATCGCCTAGTGCGGAAAAGTTGCCATTTGGGCCAACAAAAATAACAAAAGATTTTTTTTTTAAAATCTACCAATATCTTATTTCTCTGCACCGCACACTAATAAGTTTGCATTTTTCCGACATTGAGTCGTAAGCAAAAAAGGATGGAATTTTTTTGTAATTGAAATCTAGTAGCCACTAGTGCTAAAAAGTGCCCTTTAGTGTTCCCAATAAGTGAAAAAAAAAAAGTTTTGAAGTTGATCAATATGCTATGTCTCCACACTGCACGCAAAGTTCACCATTTTCTTACTGCGTTGGACCAGTGCCAGTAGACAACCCTGGAGAGAAAGTCCAAATACTCTGGATAATTCATGCTCTTGTGAATGTTCACAGAAAATACCTAGTCAAGAAGTTCCTTTTTTGATAGATCAAAGAACTGAAAGGAAAATGGCAATTGGAAAAGTAGACAAGATAGTGACAGAAAAATTCAGGAAAAGAGAGGAAAGGAAAAATAAGTGGAAAACGGAAAGTGGTGCATTAGATTCTGATGAGACGAAGGCACCTTTGGACGATTCTGACACATCCTCTTATTCATCTCCTAAAAACATAACCGTAGACGTGTTGAAGACTAAACTTTTGATCCAGCAAGACCCTTGACATCACGTTCAGAGTCTCAAATGAGAGTAGCTCTCCCTAGCTTAGCATCAGTAGTCTACCGTACTGCAGTCCCAACGAGGAAAGCTGCTCTTATTGCAACATCTGTTCTAGAAGACATGGGCATCATTACAGTTTAGTCTCGGGGTCATTGATAAAAACAAAATTATTCGTGAAAAAATTAAGCTATCTAAGGATGTAAAGGAAAAAGCCCAGACAGACAGAAAAGTCATTCACTGACTCTATTTTGATGGAAGGAATAACTCAACTCCGTTCCTAGATAAGAAAGATGATAAATACTATCGTTCTGAGAAGAAAAAAGAGCACATTTTTCTCTTGGAGGAGCCTGGATCGAAGTGCTTTGGCCATGTGACACTTTTAAAGCTACCTTAGCTTTATCTGATGATGAAGCTAAGGTAGCTTTAAAAGTACTTGCCATTATGGGTGATTTTATTTGTATTTTTAACTTTTAAACAAATGTCACTTTTAATTGCAAGTTCTTCATAAAAAAAATTTTAATCGTTCATCCGACAGCTGTGGATTCTTGACTAAGCAATGATTTGCATGGAAAGACAAAAAGGATGCAGAAACAAATGTACCGCAAACTGAAGTTCATTACTTAAGTGGATAACAAATAGATTCTTCACTAATAAATGAGCTAAATCAATAAAAATTAAACCTGTAGCACACAGCTCAGAAATTAATACTTACTTTATCAGCTGATCCAGTAGCCAGAATAAATTCACTGTATGGATTAAATGACAGACAATTAACTTCTGCTGTATGTGCATCAACTGTGTGACTAGGCTTGCTAGTGTTGTTGGATCGTGTGTCCCAACTGAAAAATATTTTAAGAGCAGGAATTCCCATATTATACATTCATGCACATCATTTCACATCTAGTTTACAAAGAATAAAGTGGCACACAAAATTAATAATAATCTTCATAAAAATAAAGTCATACAAGAGAGTCTAATGATGCCTTCAGTTATTAGGTTTAGAATAGCAGAATAAAGCTTGATGTGGGCGATCTGTAATCTTAATTATTGAAGAATCTTAGCTAGTACGTAACAGCTGGGTAGAAGGGAACTGATATTAAGAATAAACAGGAATGGAAGAAGTTAATCAAACTATTATATGTACGTATTTCTCGACGTATCGAGATGGAAAAACATGTTTTATTTACGTTATGCTTGTTTAGTTAAATCCACTCAAATGATGGTTCAACTGTTGTAACTTTTTACATGTTATAGTTCTTTTGTGTGAAATGCAATCTCTTAGTTGGAAGTTATTAGTATTCACTGCGAACAAATATCTCGGTAATCAAATATAATTCAAAGAAAACTTACTTTTTATGTACCTCTCAGCTGCAAGCAGGATTTGAAAAAAATCTTGATTTTAAAAAAATCAAATTTATTTGATTTTAATCACTTTTTTATTTAAATCAGATTTATTTGATTTAAATTACTGTTGTGTTTCAGTTCAACTTTAAAATACCTTTTTATTCTTCAGTGTAAACATGAAACATAGCATTCTTCTCCATGATTGACTTGATGGTATATATTTATAAAATTTAAGTGACACTGTAAAACAGATAATGAATGAGAATGTAATAAGGAGAGAATGGTGTTTCTTAATGATGTGCATTATCTTTAATGTACTGATGTGTCTACTAAACTTCTTAATAATTACTGAAATGCAAATCATATTTAGTATTCAAAAACATTTATTTTTCATACATTTAAAAATTAAATCTGAATCACCTGAGAGAGAGAGAGAGAGAGAGAGAGAGAGAGAGAGAGAGAGAGAGAGAGAGAGAGAGAGAGAGAGAGAGAGAGAGAGAGAGAGAGAGAGAGAGATTCTCAAGTGAATTCTGTGGAAGCAATATTCTCATAACACATGGAAATAGGTCTGTGTGGAAGAAATATTCTCATAATATGTGGAAACAGGTCTTCAGGTGATGTAATTTTAAAGTTTTCTGATGTGATTAATGTTATGCGATTAACAGTTAATGCAGGCAAATCAGAGATGTCTGATTGCTGTGTTAATAATTCTGATAAATCTGAATGTGCACAACGTGCATAAAACAGAAAAACTAAGTCATTATATTACTGGTGGAGTTTAAAAAAATCTACAACTTACCCATTAACAAATTTTAATTGAATTAAAAAAAAAGCATGATTTGATAGAAAGCAGTTTGAACAAAGATGCTAGTTTTGGTGCTTTTTGAATTACTAGCCTATTTCTTAACTAGAATGCACAATGTTAAATGTTGAGGAAATTCTTTCAATTCCAGCTGCAGCAGATGTTTGTTAGTAATTGCCAAATACTGTACTTTGCAGTTCTTTTTTTTTTTTTTCTCTCCTGTTGATTCCATTATGGAAAAGGAATTTCACCAGTCTAAATAATTTACTGCAAGCTGCACTTTTTCTTCCATCATCGTTCCAGTGAATGGTGCAGATTTTGTCAGAAGCTTAATGAGAATAGTCAGGAAGGTGTCTCCATATTTTTTGCTGACAAATTGTAAAGCAACTTCTTTTTCTTCAGGCATAATAGTATCACATCCATGTTTTTTGCTTGAAAGTGAAGATCAACGAGAAAGGCCAAAAATGAGCTGAAGATAAAGCTTGACCGTATCTTTTATGAAACAACTCAAATTACTTTTCATCTACGGTGTCATTTAATACAATTTCCAACTTTTTCCACAGTACAACTGCCTCAAAAATTTTGCAATCGTTCCTCTGGACTCTATCAAGAGCATTGGCTATTGGTTGATAGTATTGCCAATAAATCCTTGCTGGTTGATATATTGCCAATAAATCCTTGTTGGTTGATATATCGCCAATAAATCCTTGTTGGTTGATATATCGCCAATAAATCCTTGTTGGTTGATATATCGCCAATAAATCCTTGTTGGTTGATATATCGCCAATAAATCCTTGTTGGTTGATATCTTGCCAATATACCCAAATTCGTTACTTTTTCTTTGATTTTAGATTCAATATTGACATCTTTATTGTTAACCACTATTGCCATGAGTATTGGCCAGTTATTGATGTAACTAAACAGTCACACATGGAATTCCAGCATACATCTTGGGGCAAAACAAGAGCTAATCCACCAGCTATGTATGCTGATCTAACAAAATCATGATTTCTAAAATACTTCACAATTTGTGTACTCTGCTCTTTGATGTTTGAAATCTATAGATCTTTTGCAAGAAGGTTTAAAAAATGTGAGCTGTGCAACCATATGTGATAACATCAACATTTTTCTCCACTTTTCTTATCTTCGTCATATTTGAAGCATTGTCTGTTACAAAACTCGTAACTTCATAATGGAATTTCTTTTTCTGCAGATTTCAAACTGCATAGAAATTTCTTCCAGGTAATCACCTGTAGAGGGGATACCAGTGTTAAAACTGTACACTAAATAGACATCACCATCTGAAGTTGTTACACAAGAACAAACTAGTTCATTATGGACATTGGACCAGCCATCTATACTCATGCTATCTATCTTACCTTTTAAAGACTGAGAACATTTCTCTATTTCATTATCAAAACCTCATCTAACAAACACCCTGCTATATCCTGTTTTGTTGGTGGCTTTATAGCCAGGCAGACTTGCCAACCTTAAGAGAAAAATCCTGCAATTTTCAATGAAAATCCTGCAAGCATACTTTTGTATGTTTGAAATATCAATGGACATAATTTGAAGCACTAATGTTACATTAATGCATATAAAAAATGTAAAAAAATCTTAAAAAATATAAGAAAAAAATTCTGTTCAGTTATGCATCGATCTTTAGGATAACCCAAATTATGACTGAAAAGGAGAAATTCTTTGAAGCCGTCGCACTCTCATGCCTAAAGATCACAGCCAAATTTTTTCCACGTTGAATTTTAGTTTGCAGAAATTTACCTTCCATTTTCAAAGTGAAATACAAATATTTATGGAATAAAATGATATGTAACAATACTGGACAGATGCAACATCACAGGAAAAAGAAATTATGATTATGGAAAATATCTTTATTTCGTTTACTTCTGTTTCTGAAAGACGAAGTACCGTCCCAATGAGTACTTTTACGAATTTTTAAAATTATTCGATGCATAGTTTTGCGTGTGGAGAAAAATTCCTGATGCGTATTTTTATGCGTTGGTAAAATTTCGAAGTGTACTAGACGCATAATTACGCATTTTGGCGAACTCTGGTCGGTACATCATTTGAGCACTCCTGTGGAGAGAGAGCTACCGTACAACATCACGAACTCCGATCCCCCCCCATTTCTGTTCACTTGGGTGTTGATCGCGTCAATGAGCAAAATAACGATAATGGCGAAATTCCTCGAATTCGCGAAAGAATCTTATGATTGAAGATTACAGGAAAATTTTCACGCCGTCCAACTTCCATTTTCACAAATTGCTGCCTACAGTTTCAAGCTGAAATACCAACATTTATACAATAAAATGATATTTAACATGAATACTGGACACAAAGGCACCATCGGGAGAAAAATTTTATGATTACGGCAAATTTTTTTACTCCATTTAACTATTATTTTTGAAAGCTTTGAAACAAGAAATATCGTCCCTAGACGGAAACCGATGCCCCCCCTCCCAAACTGTCTTCAGTTTTACATTGATTTTGAGAATAATCTAAAGGACCCCAAAAAAAAAAAAAAAAAAAAAAGAGCGGAGTTTTGTGGATACGCTTAAGAATCTTATGTATAGCATAAAATAATAGGAAAAGGAAAAAAAAAAAAAACCTTGAAAGATAAAAATTCGTAGAATCTGTAGTTTCGACAGTGAGTTCCGTAGTCAGACAACTAAATCCATAGAAACTACGGGCATTTCGCAGTAGTTGGCAGGTATGTATAAATACATGGAATTTTGATCAATGTAAACGTAAAAATATATTACCATTTTTAAGACTTACATCCAGTTGATTATAAGGTACATAATCTGTTATGTAGCTGAAGTTAAATTTTCTTAAAGATATTTTTTTCAATTAGAAACTAACAAATGTCAGGTGGAGAAAATGAAAAAACAGAAAGATGGAAAACACTTAACTTCAGAAGAAATAAACAATGAACACTACCCTCTCCAACAATTCTTTACCAAATAACCTCACCACGAGAAAGCTATCTCTACTCTGTTCATAGTTTTCTTATAATTACTGCACCCCAATTCTGCTTCTTCAACATATATGAAATAACACAGACATCACATTTCTGGTAACTCCAGAACTTCATTATTTTCTGTCAAATGCTTTGAATTTTTGAACTGTTCTTTAGATAAATGGCACACAGAACAGAAACAAGGGCCTCTGTGAATCCTGGAGAGGTGCCAGCTAGTTCTGTTAGACATTGGCAAAAAGACCCCAACTCACTGAGTTGTGTTCCAGAATCCTTAGGTTGAATGACTAACTGGAACCATCAGCTGTGTGCTAATCCCCCCACACTGATGTACTTATCTGATTAAAAAACACAAACATACAATTATATGGACTTTAGTGTGGGATATGGTGGACCTACCACACTTGAGAAGGATGTTCCACCATGAAATCGACCTGGAACTGGAAAAATGAAAATCAGAAAGAGATCTCGGCTGAGTGAGTGTAAGGTTGATGTATGAAATACTAGAGGTATAAATGGCAACATGAACGAGGTGATCGAAGAGATGAATAAGTATAGATTGAATGTGCTGTGTGTAAGTGAAACCAAAAAGAAGGAAATTGGGATAGAAGTGAATGGAACAGTGAGTGTGTGGTCTGGCATATTGGATAATGTGAGAGGACAGGCTGGTGTAGGTGTGATTTTAAATGAAAACATGAACAACTTGATTCACTATAGCTGCATAAGTGAGAGAATTCTTTGGATTCTTTTGAAAGTGAAACTTCAGAAAGTAGCAATTGTTGTACTGTATGCTCCTTGTGACTCGGAACCTTCTGATAAGAAGGAAGATTTCTGGAATGAGCTAAACTGTCTTGAGCCAGTTTGGTGTTAAAGAGAAAGTTATAATAGCAGGGGACTTCAATGCTAGAGAAGGGTGTGCAGAATGCAATTTCTGACAATGTTCTGGGTATTTCTGGGTAAGTTTAATGATCCTTGTTTGAATTATAATGGTGAAAGATTAATTGAACTCTGCATTCAGAATGGGTTGTGTGTATCTAATATGTTTTTCAACCACAAGTATATCTACACATATATTTGAGAAAATTATACTCTTGGTCAACAGAGTGTGATAAATTTTGTTGTCTGACACACTTAATTGTTGACATTCGTGTGATGAGGGGTGCAGATGTTGGTTCTGGTCAATACTTGGTAGTGTCACGAGTGAAACGTGATGTTGGTTGAAAGAATAGGAAGAGGCTCAGGATGGAAAGAATAAAGGTTGAAAGGCTCCCTGAAGATCATCAGTGTTGCTCTGACTTACTCAGAGAACAAGGCTTATGAGAGGGATGTAGAAAAGAAGTGGGAATGTTTTAAGAACTGTGTTGTCACTGCTGCTAAAGAGGTCTGTGGCGCCACAATAGTGAGTAGTAATAGAGGTGATGCTTAGTGGAATAGTGAGATTGAAGAGGCAGTAAAGAGAAAGAAGGAAGCAAATTTGGGGACGTTGCAAGGTAGAGTTTCTGTGGATGAATATCGCTGTAAGAAGCGTGAAGCCGCCAGGCTAGTTCGCCAGAGTAAGGCAAAAGATAGGAAAGAGAAGGTGGAAAGGCGTGAATTGGCGTTTTGCAAAGATAGAAAGACTTTCTGAAAGTAGATGAGAATCAAGAAAAATAGGGGAAACAAAGTTGTAAGCTGTGTAAAGAATAGGATCGGGGAAATGACATGGGAGCCTAATGAGTTAAGTGAAAGATGGGGTGAATACTTCTGTGAGTTATTAGATCAGAAAAGCAAAGGTGATTCAGAGGCATAAGCAGATGATGTCACAGTGAAGGATGGAAGCACAGGAAGGATCTCAAGAGAGGAGGTGTGTAAAGCTCTAAAACCTCTTCAGAATGGTAAGGCTCTGGAAGCTGATGGCACAGCTGTTCAGATGTTAAAATATGGTGGTGACTCTGTAATTGACTGGTTAACTAAAATTTGCCAATTGTGCTGGGAGTTAGGAATGGTCCCTCGAGATTGGAAGGATGCTAACACAGGGATCATAGCATACTTCTGGAAAATTTTAGGTAGGAATTTTAGGACTTTTTAGAAAAATTTTAGGAGTGTATTTCAATAAAAACTAGATGTAAATTTGTATACATCTAGTAAAACAACTTCGTATACATTGTAAAGAGTTTGCTTCACACCCTTCAACCATATATACTGATACACTGCGCATGACATCAAAATTTCTGGCTCCAACATAAAATCACATGACAACAGTCAAAAAGATGGGTTACACCTGCTGTGCTTATGGTTGCTCTGAGCGATATAGTAAAGGAAGTTCTATGATTTTTCATGGGTAAGAAACAAATTAAATACCTAAGTCAATAAAGTTCAATTACTTAACCAGAAAACTTGCAGTTATTGATATAAAAATATAGTAACTTAAGAAAAAAAATGGAATGCATGTTCTAAATTCTTCGCAAATGTTCATCACATTATAAATCACAAAATGTAAACAAACCGATCATGCATGTATATAGCTCATAAGTAAACTTACCTGAAGAGTTTTCATTATATATGAGGCGCATTCACATAATACACCGAAAACACTGAAGTTCTGCAGCGTAAATTAGTAATCATAACAGCATTTTTACACAAAATTTGGAGTCTGATGATGACGTGCCCAATGTTTGAGCCATGGCGGCTTTGATGCAGCTATTGCCAATGCGCAGTCCATTAGTATATATGGTCGAAGTTCACACCCAAATTTTTTGCATAACGTCTAATGTCTAAAGTTTAAGTATGATTTACTTCTAATGTTCAGTTCTTATCTTTTCACGTGTTATTATCATATTCAAGTATATTTACCACATTCAAGTTTCACTTTGAACATTAATATGCTGTTGAACCAGAAGCAATTCACGATTTTCACAGTAAAGTTTTCAGGTTTCACATTAAATTATAGTATCCTAAAAAGGTAATTGAAAACCAAGAACTATGTACAATTGTTCACTGAATTACTTTTTTCATATTATTGTTTTAACCTTTTCCCTGATTAGCCTATCTTTTTCTGCTTCCAGCACAACTAATTTACTTTCAGTTTTCTTTATTTCAGCTGAACCTTGTATGATCAAGTTAGAGGCAACTGCTATTTCAACAGTATTTTGTTTTTCTACAGCTTTTCTCATTCTTTCTGTTTCCTCTTGAATTACTGCTAGGGAGGCTTATTTATCTTTTTAAGCCTATTTATTTCTGCATCATTTTCTGTTATTTTGTCATCAAACTCAGCTTTTCTTTTTTTCTCTAGCTGCTTTTCCTTATTTTCCCTCTCTTCTGCTTCCTTTCTTTTACCTTTTTTGATTCTTCTTCCTTCAGCTTATCAACATACTCTTTATAAAATTTATGTGAATCACGAACACTATTTAACAAATTTCTTGTTATGGGAAAGTCCTTCAGTGACTGAAAGTTGAGTTGACTCTTTCTTTGGGTTTTTACCTTTAAAACTTCTATGCCTCTTAGCTTTTGATTGCAGAATGGCAAATTTGACTTTAAATATTTTGTGGTTGCAATTAGTGATGATCTTACATCTAAGAGAAATAATTTCTGCCTGGTCTCCTGAACATTCCTGAGGAGATTTTTTGTCTTCATAGCAACTTCTAACTCCCCTAGTTTTTTCCATGAATTTTTGTTTTCAAAATCTACATTCTTTAGGTCTTCTCCAAATTTCCCTGCAATAACATCATCTTGGATAAACTGAGCCATAACATTCCTCATTAAAGTATTTAAATCAGAATATAACTGGTGTATTTTTGGTTCTTCACTCTGATAACATAATGAAAACTTTTCAAAATTTTGGTGTGGAAATGAAATTAATGCTAAATAGCAAGGAGTTAGCTCATTTTTCAGGAAACAGTGAATTCTTTTATACCTTGCCGAATTGCGTAGTTGTTTTTCAAATATTTTTTGAGATGTCAAGAAGTTTAAAAAATATTCTGTAATATTTAGCCATTGATCCAAGAGCCTCTGGGCTACAGAACCAATGGTTAACCATCTGTTGCTGACATGACGCAAAAGAAATTTGGCTGTGACCAATGTTATATATCCTGGACAGATTTATAATCCTCTCGTCTTGCAGCACTACTCTTTAAAAAGTAATGCATATCAGTAGCAAATTCGTCAAAATCTATATTTAAGCTTGTCAAAAAAATTTAAATGCATTACTAACAACATGCAGGTTGCAAAAACCTAGTTCCAAAGATTTCTGGCCTGTTTCTTGTTTTACAACTTCATTGAATTTGCGTAAAAGCACTTATTTACAATTGGGCTGTCTATGGATACACAAATAATTCTGTTCAACGAAATATTGAAGGATGATAACACATCAAGAATTTCTTTTAGCAAAATATCTGCTGTTGCATGACCCAGAAAAACGCTTGTTAGGTATCGGCAAGAAACTGAATTTATTTCTGAAGACCAGTACCTGAGATACACATCCAACTGCTGTTTCACTTGTGTATTTGTAGTTTCATCAAATGCTATAGTAACCTTTCCTGGGCTACTAGATGCAATGTCTTTTTTCAAATCCTCTTCAAAATATTTTGACAATCCATGTGATATCACATAAGCAACTTTTTTTCTTTAAGTTGCATTTTGGCTGCAATAGCAGAATCAGGAAACATTTCTTTGAAAAGTTCAACTGTTTCAGTGCATGAAACAAAAGACATATTGTCCTTAGCAACTTTCATGGCCCATAATGCTTCGGCTTTAGCCAACTGTAAATCATGACTCAGTACTTCACTAATATTTGTTTTGGGCTGAAGATCCCGTCCTCTAAAGGCTTTCAGGATGGACTTATTTTGAAATTTACTTTGAAATTTCTGCAAATGTTTTTTTCCTTTATGATGCGCTTTTACTTGTGAAAAGCCACTATTAGAAATGTTGAAAATTTCTGAACACAATATACACTTAGCAGAAAATATTGTTTCAGTTGCAGAACACCATTCTTTCAACTTCACTCCGTCCAATTCTTTGGCGAGCCACGCATCTTGAAATTTCGTTTTGGATTTAGGCATCTTAAACACTTGTATTACTAACCAGAAAATGAAAGGGAAGTACAAAAACACGTTTCAATATTGCAAAACCAGACAACTTCCCGAAATTTGGCTGCGAGGATGTCAGAAGATGGAAAAAAAAAAAGCAGGTCACCACTAGAGAACTGAACCTGCACACAGCACAGAGAACAAACACCATAAAAGACTCAAAACCAGAAACTATCATACACATCTCACGCAAGTTCAGTCAAAGCGAGTCGGAGCAGAGATATATTGCGCATAGAAGGTCGCTGTCGCCGACGCACGATCGAAGGTCAATGATCACGTGCTCTACTGCCTGCCACGATAACACTCAGCTACCATCCCATCGTCATTACCGGAGGTTACGGAAGGAGACCACATGTTTCCTTTTTGCTTCCACCCACCTGCGGTTTACAATAACAAAACATCAGCAGAAAGAGGAGGTTCCACAAGGCATGTACAAAAATAAAGTACGATCTTCTGCATGCCACGGAGTCTCGTCTGCAAAGCGCAAACCAGGGGTGAAAATGACCCCTCCCCTTTTCCCTTAGATCTCTCGTTACTTCGAAAACTGTCCGAAGGCAAAAAGTGGAGCGCCCGCCCCGAAGCAAGTGCATCTCGGTGGAGTCATTTTTCCCTCCCTTCAGCAGCACAGCATATAGGCTGTGTTTCTACAATAACAGGTCTTTTTACCTTACCGTAATGGTAAATTTATTGGCGTTAATAACGGTTGTGTTTGTAATAAATAAGCTTATGAAAATTTTAGGATGAATAGCAAATTTTAGGTATAATTTTAGGAATTTAAGGAGGGTCACAAAATATTAGGAATTTTAGGAGGAATGCGATCCCTGCTAACATTGTTCCCTTGTATAAAGGAAAGGGTGATCAGATTGACTGCAAGAACTATTGTGGTATTAGCCTACTGAGTGTGCCAGGAAAAGTGTTTGGTAAGGTCGTTATTTAAAAAGTACAGGGCCTTACATCAGAGAAAGTGTGGGATGTTCAGAGTGGTTTTATGCCTGGTAAATGCTGCACTAACCAAATTTTTGCATTACACATGATTGAAAAGTGTCTGACTGTTAGGAAGAAAGTTTTTGCTGCCTTTACAGATTTAGAGAATGCTTATTACCAAGTAAATAGGACACTTTTGTGGAAGGTATTGAATGAATATGGTGTTACTGGGAATCTACTTAACAGTGTAAAAGCCATATATGCTGGCAGTAGATCTTGTGTGCGAGTGAATGGTGTTTCATCAAAATAGTTTCTATTGGTGCAGGAGTCAGACAAGGCTGTGTAATGTCACCATGGCTGTTTAATATATTTATGGATGTGTGCATGCATGATGCCAAAATAGATAATAGTGGTTTATATCTTGGTGATATCAGTGTGTGCAGATTGCTGTATACTGATGATACTGTCCTGTTGGCAGAGTATGTAGTCTAGGATGTACGAAGTTTGCATGAAACTCAAACAGTATTAATAAGGGAAAAACCAAAGTTATAGTTTTTGAAAGAGGAACTGGTAAGTACTGAATATAATATAAGTCTAAATGGCACAGTGAATGAGTTTGTGTATTTAGGAAGCATGTTTGACAGAGAGAACAAATTGAATAATGAAATTAGTAGGAGAGTGAATTCTTCATTGAAAATCATGGCTGCTTTGGGAGGTTTTCACAGGAATGATAGGTTTTTAAGAGAGTCCTGCATGGCTGTGTATGAAAGTTTAATTGTTCCTACTCTGATGTATGGCAGTGAAACCTGGGTACTACAGAAAAAACATTGGAGTTCTTTGTGAGCTGGAGAAATGAGTTACTTACGGGGGGTTTGTGGCAAGAACATGTTCTGATTGTGTGAGAAATGAAGATGTGTTGCAGTTGTGTAATGTGGATGTGTTGCAGTTGTGTAATGTGAAGCAAAATGCTGTTAGCAAGGTGGAGACTAATATGCTTCCGTGGTTTGGCCATGTTGAAAGAATGAGTAACAAGATGCTTACTAAGAAAATCTTTTAAGCCCAAGTGGCAGGAAGGAAAGCAGAGAAAGGCCAAGGAAGTCATGGGAGGATCAGATTCAGGAGTGTCTGCATGAGAAAAAGATTATGAGTTATGAAAGTATAGAAGATCTTGTGATGGATGTCAGTGAAGCCTGAGTTTTACGTCAAGATTGCTGTAAATGGGGAAGTTTGATAAGGCAACAGTAAGTAAAAATTATCTGGTAGTTTGTATATCTTTGTGGAGATAACCTCCGAATTTCAGAGAACAGCTTAGTGATGATGATTCTCTAGATCATCAGTGACAAAAGCTAATTCACTAGATCAAGTTAATGAACAGTTCCTTGTTATTAACAAGTTAATGATGTTCATGGATGCCTAAGGAACATACACACAACAATATATTAAAATAATTTTAAATTAAAAACTGAAGTGGCTGCACATGCTCAAAGAAAATTGACAAAGCTAAAGCAATAGATCAACTTTGATGCCAAATAATTCTTTGGATAGCACATGTCATGTTATGCACATAAAATAATGTATGTTTCTTTCAAAATAAAATGCTATTAAAAATGTGAAGATATTTCCAAATAGTCCTGAGATTATACATGTTTTGATACATTTCACAAACATTCAGCAGTGGCAAAATGTATGCACAAATAAATTATTAGAACTTATTCATCATCATCATCATTGTCAACCATTATCAATCCACTGCTGGACGAAGGTCTCCCCAAGTTTCCTCCACAACGGTCTGTCTTGTGCCAGTCTCCTCCATGTCACCCCTGCATACTTTCGAATTTCATCCACCCATCTCCCATGTGGTCTTCTTCTGGGTCTTTTCCTGTCCCTTGGAATCCAATCTAAAATTTCGGCTGTCCATCGATGATCTGTCCTTCTGGCAGTATGTCCAGCCCATTGCCATTTCAGGGATTTAACTCTGATCATGATGTCTTCCACTCTTGTCATTTTTCGGATCCACGAGTTCCTCTTCTTATCTCTCCTGGTTACACCAAGTATGCACCTTTCCATGCTTCTTTGAGTTGTCTGCAGCCTTTGTATGTCTCTTTTAGTTAAGGTCCACGTCTCTGCACCATACGTAAGCACTGGAAGGATGCATTGATCAAACACTTTTCTTTTAAGACATAATGGCATATTGCTCTTGAAAATTATGCTGTTTCTTTCAAAAGCTCTCCAGGCAAGTTTTGTACGCCGATTAATTTCTTCATTAATGTGACCCTCACTTGATATCTGCTGTCCAAGATAAACGTACGCGTCTGTTATCTCCAGCTTTTCTCCATCAATCGATAAATCTTCATTTCTTGTAAAAGCATTGAACATGACTTTTGTCTTCTGAAAGTTCATTTTTAATCCCACTTCTTTACTCTTGTCAGCAAGTTCCTGGATCATACTCTGCAGCTCTGATGGGCTAGTTGCAAAAATGACTACGTCATCAGCAAAACGAAGGTGGGTTAGATAATCTCCATTAATCTTTATCCCCTTGTTTTCCCAGCTGAGCGACTGAAAAACACCCTCCAATGTGGCATTAAAGAGCTTCGGAGATATGGTGTCACCTTGTCTCACTCCCTTTCCAATTTTTACGTGTGTTGTATTTTCAAACAGCCTAATCTTTGCACTTGCCTTTTCATAGATGTTATTAATAATATTAATGTATGCATCTTCAATACCGCAGGTTTTCAGAGCCATTGTAACTGCTGATGGTTTCACTGAATCAAAGGCTTTTTCATAATCGATAAAAGCCATGCACAATGGAAGTTCATATTCCCTCGCTCTTTCAATTAGTTCTCTCAGCACGTGGATATGATCTATTGTGCTGTAGCCACTCCTGAATCCAGCTTGTTCTCTCGGTTGAGCCATGTCCAGTGTTACCTTCAAGCGGTGTGAAAGAACTTTAGTGAAGATTTTATAAACTACTGAGAGGAGGCTGATAAGTCTGTAGTTTCCGAGATCCTCAATGTCACCTTTCTTATGTAGCAGGATCATTGTAGCGGTGTTCCAATCCTCAGGAATCTTTCCTTCATTAAGGCATCGAGTGAAAATTTGGGCGAGTACTGTTTCGATTTCTCCACTTGCTTCTTGTATGATGTCTACAGTAATTCCATCTTCTCCTGGAGCTTTTCCCCGCTTCATGTTCTTGATTGCATGTGCAACTTCTGCTGGAAGGACTGGAGGAACTCTGGTACTGGTATCTTTCATGATGTCTGGAGTGCATGTATCATCTCTTTCATATAATTTGGAGTAGAAATCTTTCACTCTGGTCAAAATTTCGCCTCTATTTCTTGTTACAGAACCATCTTCTTTTCTCAGTGCCATAATCTGTTTTCTTCCCTTACTGAGATGTCCCTTTGCTATCTTTAGGCTTTGGTTGTTTTCAATTGCTTTCCTCACTAGTTCACAGTTGAATTTTCTTACGTCTTCAGTGATACTTTTTCTTACTGTCTTGCATAGCTCTATATATTCCACTTTGGAAGTCACATCTTCTTTAGTTGTCCTCATCTCTCTTCTTTTTTGCATCAACATTTTCGTTTTTCCTGATAATTTATTTACATGCAACTTGTTCTTAGACCCAGCTAATTTTGTTGCTGTTTCCATAAGAGCTTTGGTTACTTTTCTGTTAACTTCAGAGATGTCCACTTCTTCCGATGTTAGGATTTCTAAAGCAGAGAACCTGTTCTTCAGTTCCAACTTGAAGGTATTATGGTGTTTTTTAAGGTTGGTTATGTCAATAGATTTTGTTTGTCTTATGAGCTTGCCACGTTCAAGTTTAGTGTTGAGGTGCATCTTACATCTCACCAATCTATGGTCACTACCTGTGTTGAACTTGTTTAGCACACTGCAGTCTTCTATGACGAATTTTTTGTTACACATAATAAAATCAATTTCACTTGTCGTCCCATTTGGATGTCTCCATGTCCATTTCCTGTGTGGCTTTTTCTTGAAGAAGGAGTTCAAGATGAAAAACCCTTCTGCCTCTGCAAACTCAACGAGAGTATTTCCACGCTGGTTTCTGTTGCCGTGACCGAATTTACCTACTGAAGTTTCATTCTGTTGCCGTTGCCCTATTTTTGCATTGAAATCTCCCATAATTATTTTCAAGTGCTGCTTACCTTTATTATTTAGATGACAAATTTCCTCATAAAATTTCCTCATAGAACTTATTATTTTAGTCTAAATAAACTGTGTGTGTGTGTTAACTATTAACTGATAAAAGACAAGACATAAGAAAAAGCTAAAGCATATTAAAAAAATTAAGAAGAATATTAGCACATACAGGCAACTTAATCTTATTAAAAATATGCAATTAAATGACTCTCACAAGAAATTAAATTGCCAAAGAGAAGAAAAAAGTATCTTCAAGAAATGAGGATGTAAAGCCATTTTCATGTAACATAAATAACAAAGCTGAATGGTAAAACTTATCAAAATGGCAGTTGCACATAAACCCACAGGAAAAATGATATGCTGTTTAAAGACAGTCAGTTGGCCCAAATGAGAGTTGTATGTAATGGAGTGAGTTAAGAGCTTTACAAGTGCAAGATCCCATATGCATGATAAAATTAAAAAAAAAAAATCCAACTGTACTCCTGTTGAATGATGTTAAAGTACAAAATACACACATGCAGAACATGGAGCCACAACTGCTGAAAACACAGAAATCGTGAGCTGAAAGGCTTACAAAGTAAGGATCACACTATAACATAAAAGTCATTCATGCTAATTTCTAGAAAAATAGCACAGACCCTTTTCATAAAAACAGGATCCTGCTGTACATGCTGAAGGTTTTTCCAAATGCAGGTGTACATGGGAAGAACACCAACACAGCACAGTACTTAGCAGTAATCAAAAATTCTTAATGCATATAAAAACGTAACTTACATCATCAATTTTTGGTCATCTGCAACAGATCCAAACAAACTTTCGTGCAAAAGATGCCATGCGACATCCTGTAAAATAAAATGAAAAATAAAATTCATACACTGAAATTTATATTTCCTTCTCCACCTCTACAAACTATTCAAATGAATCATGAATTTATATCCATAAACAGAAAACTTGGAGGGTAAACAAATGCACCCATTTTTTTAATTGCATATGCAAAATTTCAACTGCATACAATAAAAATTTAGCATTCTGCTATGCACACTGAAATACAGAAGCTATGATAACATTTTTAGCTAATATAGGCTTTAAATTGAAAGTCCAGTGAAGTTTTACAGCAAGAGTACTATGCATTACTAAACAGTGTGCAAATATCCAGGAATAACAGATCTGAGTTAACTATGCAGTCATCTCTGGGTATACTCTGCAAATTTGAATTTCAATAATATGCAACTTAATCATCATCTACTAAAATTAGGAAGTAAAATTCCTTCTTCCTCAAAAAATTAATCTATAACAAAATACCATGTATCAAACAATGATCTTGACAAACAATTTGAGCTTCACTGACATCGATCAAACACCTCGCACAAAACATTTTGCACTTCACACTCATTACCTTTTCCTCTAGCAGACATTCTTGAATCTGATCTTTCCATCATTTCTTTGGCTTTCCTCTACCTTATTCTCCTGCCACTTGGCTGAATAAATTCTCTTAGTTAGCACCTCATCATTCATTCTTTTAACATGGCCAAAACACTGTAAAATATTTGTCACTACCCTACAAAAATATTGCTTCACATTACAAACTTTGTTCCTCACACGATCAGAAAACACCTTGCCACAAACTCTATAGCCGAGTAAGTAATGCGTCTGACCTGCACACAAATAACTCCTGTCTCTCGTCTACAGTATTCAAGCTTCACCTTACATCAGAGAAGGAACAATTTTACTTCCATACACAGTCATTTGGAAACATTCTAACAACCCATCAGTCCTGTGAAATTCTCCTGAAGTTATGTCTATCAAAGACAAATTTACTTGTCTACTGATTTCCCCTTTAATCTGCTTTTACTGTTAAGCATGCATTCAATATACAAAATTTATTTGTCTGGTTTAAACTCTGTGCCATTTAGACTGATCCTGCATTCAGTACTTAACAAGTCCTCATTCAAAAACATAACTTCGGTTTCCTCTTATTATACCCAGTTTGAATTTCATACAAATTCTGTACATCTGGGAAAACATACTCTACAGCAACCTACACAAATGGAAATTTCTAATACATAAACCAACACTATTTTGGCATTATGCATGTAAGCATCCATAAATATACTGAACAACCATTGTGACATCACACAATTTTGACTCCTGCACCAACAATAGATAACCATTTTGATATTAAATCATTCAATCATACGCATGCTCCACCGCTAGCATACATAGCTTTCACATATTCAAGCAAATCTACAGTTACACCATAATTATTTAAGATCTTTCACACAAGCACCCTGTTACTGTCATAAGCTTTCTCCAAATCTAGAAAGGCAGCAAAAACTTTACCATCACACAGATTCTTTCCAATCATCATCTGTACTTTTTTCTAATTTTTAAGACTAGCAGAGATGAAAGAAAGATGCTCTCGGCCAACTGAAAGTAACTTTTCTATTATTAGGACAATAGCAGAATTAAAAAACTGAATGGATTTAAGTGGTATTTGGTGATAGCAATGAAACACACCAGGGTTTCTTTTTTTCATTTTTACACAAGACTTAGTAGGCTGGTCAAAGCTCCTTAAATGGTATCACCTGCTGGTTGCAATCTCTTTGCTTCTGACAACCCACCTTCACAACACAAACAGTTGCTACAGTGAAAGGCCCCGGGGGGGGGGGGGGGGGGACAAAAGAAACTAGCAATGAAGACTTCTTTGAGCAATTTTTAACGAGAAATGAAGACAATGAAGCAAGGCTTGAAAATTATATTGCCCAACATGCATGTAAAAATTCTGTCTGGACATTTTTTTTTTAAATTTACATGCTCCATCAGGCATATTAATAATCTTAACTCTTTATAGAATAAAAAAGTCAAAAAAAGTACTGTTTTTTTTTTATTCCCAGTCAATTTTCTTACTACTCTCAAGAGTTTTTTTTATTTCCCAGTCAATTTTCTTACTACTCTCAAGAGTTTTTTTTTTATTTCCCAATCAATTTTCTTACTACTCTTAAAAAATTAATGGGGTGTGTTTTGAGAAATTAAGGGTCAAAACAGATGACCTAAAAACTAAATTACCCACAAAATGATTGTGTGATATCTAAAAAGAAAGCTCATGTAATAAGCTTTTAAATGGGCCCAATGAACTTTGTTGACCAGTTAAGTCTAGTTGTTTTCATTTGCAATAGGGCATGATGATAAAAAAAAAAATGCCCTTTCTGTAAAAACTTCAAAATCTTATAATTATAGAAGTATTGTATCTAGGAAGCTGAAATTTTCCACTGATTTGTTTCTTCATGAAGCTTGAAAACCGAAAGGGTTCAGTTAAAAATGCTACTTTTTCGGGCTGATTTGACATGGAACAATGAAAGATCTACGAGTTAGTTCAAACTCCACTGCTGTGAGACAATTTATGAAATGCAGTAAAAAGTAATTTGTTTCCTATAATATTGTTTATGAAATGTTTAGAAAAAATAGAACACTGTATATGTGTGTAATTCAAGCACACAAAATTTTGGTTTAGGATTTTTTTTTTTTTTTGAAGTACAGTAGTGGTAATGTTTCTACGTTAATTTAATCGTACCTTATGCCACGTAATAAATACATGCAATATAGCGTAGTTAATACACATAATTAAATGTTGTTGAACTTTTTTTTTGGACAATATGCTTTACTGGATATGTTATAATATTGAAATTTTTCTGGTCTTTGAGAGCTGGGGAATTGGAATATATTTAGGTTACATAAGTTTAGGACATGAAATGAGCAGAAAACCTGTAAATGACATTGGGAAATTTTACATTTGTGGAACCAAACAAACAATATTAAAAATAAAGTGTAGAGCAGCTTTCACCCAAACTCTTATAAAATACCTTAAAAAATGCATAACATGGTCACCACACTACTTAGAAACACAGTTTTTTGCAACTTACTATCAAGAAGGCAGTGAAACCAAACCCGCAGGATACAGAAACTATACATGCAGTGCACTCTGTCAGTAGCATAACACCAGATACAAATAATGCGTGCTAGCCAACTGTTAAAATATACACCTACTATGAAGGAAGCAGTCTCTCAAACAGATGACAGTTGAGTAGAAGCTTGAACTTTCAGTAACTTCAGCATATCACATAAAAACAAACTTAACACATTACTTTTATTATTGTGAGATTGTATGGGTACCCCCCCAATCAGATAAGCACGGCTATAGCACAAGTAAATTCGAAGTATTTGGAAGTATTTCAAGCTCACAGTTTGTAACAGATGAAAATTTTAATATAGCATACATATAAATGATCAAAATAATTCAGATAAATGAAAAATTGAACTTACTTCAACAACAGCAGTATGCCCAGTGAAAATTGTTTTTGCATCAACAATTTTATTATCTCTAGGTGTTGCATTAATATCCCACAAGCATATTGTCTGTAAAGAAAAGGATTGAATAATTTTGCAGTAAAAAAATAAAATTCAAGCACAAACACAAATCCACATGAGTGGCATAATTTTTATTTGGTAACATTACATTGTTTCAATGGATATGAATACACAGGGTCTTGAAATATTTGGTTGGTGCAAATGAAATGTCCGGCAAGGGACAAGCACACGCAGACGGTGAGAACAAAAAAGTAGGACAACTTACCTAGGCAAAATAATCCCCCTCAACATCGACTAATAGTTGCCATCTGTCTGGCAAGGCATGATCCTGGAACGAAAAAGTCTTGTGGCTGGGACCAGAAGAAATCATCAACTGCACATTGAACCTCCTCGTCTGTCGTGAACTGTTTCACAGACAGGAAGTGATCAAGACAACAAAATAAATGACAGTCTCTCGGAGACAAGTCCAGGAAATGGGCAGGATAAGGCAGTGCTTCATAGCCCAAGGCATTTAGTGTCAACATTGTTCGTTGTGCGACATGAGGGCGGGCATTGTCCTGGAGCAATTTCCGGTGCATCTGATGTAATTTAGCACAATAATGTTCCTGCAGTGATGGTTTGGCCTCTTGCCAAGAAACTCAGATGAATTATCCTGGCTATGGACCACCAGACAAGGAGCATCATCTTCTTGGTGTAATGCAGTCCAGCAGGCTGTGCCTTGCTTAACCATTGTGCAGATCACTTCCGATAATCATAAATGACCCACTTCTCGTCGCAGGGGACGATTCCATGCAATAGAGGTTCCTGTTTATACCTGGCAAGCAGAGATATGCAGACTTCTAAACGCCTAGTCTTGTTGGCAGTTGTCAACTCATGCGGCAGCCACATGTCCCGCTTTTTGACCTTACCCAGCGCAGCCAGATGCCAAACAACTGCCATGTGGTGGGCACCTATCTCTGCCGCTATCTCACGACACGTTTTTCGGGGGTCAGCTTCAACCACGCATAACAAAACATCATCAGAAACAGCAACAGGCCGGTGACCACATCTTCGTTTTGCAGGTCCGTATCTCCGCTTCGAAACTTCACAAACCCATCGCCGAATGGTTCGTTTGTTGGCTGTATTCTCCCCATATGCTTTGTTTCAGCAATTCCTGCAGAATGGCCCAATTTAAGACATACAAGGAAGATGACTCTCAAATCTAGAGTTTGCAAGTTTCCTTTACAAGCTTTGTTATGTCCAAACAAACCATACCTGAATCTTGTTCTTCACACATGTGCTAGTTAATTATAGTAACTGTGACGTAATAGCTGCAACACCTGTGGGCGTTTCCATTCCACTGTGGTGGAGGCCTGTCTCCACTGCTCGTTCGTGCCGGATATTTCATTTGCACCAACCCAATATTTCTGAAATCTATAGTAAGATAGTTTCCTTTTTTTTTTTTTTTTTTTTTTTTGGTTTCAGGTTGTTGACTTAAGTTTGGAGTTTAAATGCGGAACAAATAAAAAATGCGTTGCCACTGTCGAACTGCACATCAAATGACACTACCAAGTTCAGCAGGCATACAAATAAGATTTTCTATTCATGTTGTTCCCTCAAAGCATGTGACTCCCTCTCCCCTCAAAATAACCTGTTATTTTCAACATGATGGGGGCTCCACCACACTACGGAGCAACTGTTAATTAATGGCTGGATGTTCAATCCCCTGGTCATTGGATTGGCTGGCGTGGTCCTGTGGAATGGCCACACAGATCGCCTGACCTCACACCACTAGACTTTCTGTAGGGTCATCTGAAACATCTGGTGTATGATGAGAAAATCCACGACAACCACCACCACCTTCAGCGATGCATCCTGGAGACCTGTAACCGCATTTCTCTGGATATTCTCGTGCTGGTGCATTACGACTGGATCAAGTACCTTCAGCTCTGTGTTCAGCAACAGAGACAACACACTGAACACATCAAACAGCTGCACATCGCATGGTACTTGAAAGGTTGTTATTTCAACTTCCTGTGTTGATAATTTGTGAACCACAACACATGTCAAATCTGATTACAGCAATCAATTTGAGAAAATTCTAATCTTGTTTGATATGCAACATGACCCCCTTACCATTTGAAAAATGTGACCTTGATCCAATATGGCAGATTTCAAAATGGCAGTCCTGTTCTGGAAACAGCCTAAAAGATAGCCCCCCCCTCCCCCCAACCTATTCTTTGCTGGGATATTCAGATATTTCATTTTCCCTCCCGTTTCTGAAATACAAGGGTGTTCTGCATCTTTTGGCTCTCCCTGTATATGGATGGATATGCTTGTTAAAATAACTTTGTTATGGATGTTGAAGTGGAGAATCCTGGTTGGAAGCAATTTACTGTATGTTGGTTATTTGGCATTGGCCTCAATGTTCACAGCTTACACTATAATCCTAGTTAATTGAATAACAGTGGGAAATTTGGAATGAGGTTAGATTTTGAGAAATATTAATCGTCAAACTGATAGAGATATTAAGTTATTAATTTTACATGAGATTGATGCTTGAGCAGGTAAAAAATATTTAACCTATTTGAATGTAGCAACTGGCGAGCCAAGAAAGTTTTATAAAGAATCCAACAACAGAATTAGCAAAGCAGGGCAAGTCTCATATATTAGCTAGTACTTTCACTAAGAAAAAGCTAGGCAAAGAACAAAGATTTTCGTAACATGATGATTACAGCTATCCTCTTCTACAGTAGGGAGAGTTTGGAGTATAAGGTAAGAATCTCGTCAGGTAGCTACATTCGGCTGATACATGAGAGTGGTATGAGGGATACTAGGAAAAAATGATATCTTAATATAAGGGGAACGATAGCTGGATTCAATGGCATAACAGAAACAGCATAAAATAATATGGATTCTTATGAATTCAATGGCATAACAGAACATATTAAATCTGAATTGGACATTACTACAGTAAACTAAGTAACTGAAAACATGTGATTTAGGCATGTGTATCATGTGGTAGATTAAAGACTACCACAACAGGTGCATTCTAATGCAGCTAATAGTTTGTCAGAAGCAGGAAACAATGAACCAAGAGAGACCCAAAAGTTTAGTCAGTATTAATTATTATTTTGTATTTTAATTATCCACTCTTAAAGTTCTTATTGGTTTGCATTGTGCATTATGCTTACCAATTTGAACATCTTACAGCATTTAAAATAATAGAACTATACTAGTAATCTAAATTTATTGGTGTAAAATAGCATTTCCCAGCTTTTGCACATTAACTTTTCAAGGAAGGTAGACAGCAAACTGCAATCTTAGGGTTTGCAGGTGTAATACATTAATAATATTATTACTTTTATGTTCCAGGTCTTTTGACCTTCACATATTTTTTTTCCCTCTCCCACATTGCACCTTACATGCTGGTATGTAGAAACTTGCTTTCCATTTTATGTGATAATTCAATACGCTATCTTCCCCTAGAAGTCTGTGCCTGATCATGAATCATAGGCTCCCAACAGAATCTGCTCCTTTAAACTTCCCATTTACTTTTTATCTCTATTACTACTATTTTGGATTTATTTGTCTTGGCAACAGCAGTTTTCACAGCTGAAGATTTCTTGTCTGCCTTTTATTGTTACTTTTTCATGGTAAAACAGAAATATCAAAATACACTTTTGTAGAAGTGAAGATAAGCAAAATGAGATATTTTTGTGGTGCTATACCTTATGAAACTCCTCAGGTAAAATTGCTCTCTGCTACGTGGTTCTGAAATATGACAAATGTGCATCTCTCACCCACACATACACGTATGTGAGATGCCATTTTTATTAAGCATGCCTGTTCTCATCACATAAATGGCACACTCCAGCACATAAGATGGCACTTGTGTGCAGTATAAATTAAATCAGGCAGACCAATTCAAGCATCAGTGTTCAATTCCCACAGAATAACAGCTGAACGACTTTGAATGTGGCGAGATAGGTGTGCCAGTTCAAGCATCATGGCCAACCCTTTGGATTTTTCATGCACAACCATAGAATATTTAAAGCAAACGGTGCGACACACGAAAAAACTTGTAGCGACTGGCAATGCTGAGGATGAATACAGCTGCTAGATCAGATGTTAAAGAAGACTGGAGGCACGGTAGTAAACTTTTATAGCCCATTTGCAACATGGTCCAATACATGGTGCATTCTGAGATGACTCTCGTCATCACACTAATGTTGAATTCTGCAGTGAGCTGCTGGGTTGTAGCCCTGTCTGTCTGCTTGCCCAATTTTGGCTGGTCTCCTTTTAACCCCTCTGATCTACCAGCAGTTTTCACCCACGGGATCACAGATTATTTTCTTATTTAAAGTACAGGGTAATTCAAGAAGATTGCCCCGATTACAAATGACAATACCTCGTTTATGAAAACAGATACAGAGATCACATTGTTGCACAATAAAGAAGGAAGTTTAGAATTTTGTTTCCAAACCTTACAAATGTTCTATGTGACTCCCCTGGGTCATATCTAAATGGTAATCTTTTTTTTTTTTTTTTTTTTTTTTGATTGGAGGTTTAACGACCACCGTGAGCAACTCAATGGGCTATAAGCAGTCGCCCGTCCCTAATTTAGGGTCACTGGTTCCAGGGAAGGGAGAGAGCCAGTGCCGTAAGACAAACACAACATCCATGCCTGATTGGGATTCGAACCCAGACCCCTTACGGACGAATGATCAGAGGCCAGCGCCTTAGACCACTGCGCCACCGGGGCGGCCGGTAATCTGTTTCATGCCAATACATTGTGAAGCATGTGTGTAGTCACCGATGCCATGGTGCATGCTGAATGCGCATCTTTAGTTCTTGACAAAGGTGGCACATACACATGGTCTTCGACATAACCCCACAAAAAGAAGTCGCAAGGAGTAAGGTCTGGAGACCTAGGGGGCCACTTGCAGAAAATTCTGTCGTCCGGTCCACAACGACCAATCTAACGGTTTAGAAGAATTAGCAAGACCATACCATTTCAGAAGACCATAGTAACACAGCAGTAGGTTCCAATAAAATTCTAAACTTCTTTCTTGTGTAGGGATATCAGTTGTCTATTTATCTTCATTAACACATTACTGTCATTTGTAATTGGGGCAATCATTTTGAATTATCCTGTATATATGTATCTTAGTGAGAAAAGTGTTAAATACACCACAATAAATTACAAAAAGAGAAAGAATGTAATTGGTGTAAATAAATTATGAAGTGCCTAGCTTTCACACATGCACAAGCAATTTTACCAAGGCATACAAATGATAAACTGATCTTTGTTCGCTTCAAGAACTTAAAATTAGCAGGACTAGACAATATTAAAATCTGAAGCACGATGCACTGTTATTTCATGCAAAAATGATATGATATTCACAAGGAGTGATGTTTATAATCTTACATGATTTCACAGCAATGGCAATTTAGTTTGAACATTATTTACTTTATGCAAGTTGAAGCAAAGAATGGTAACATTTTAACCAAATTACCATCACATCCACATGAAGTAACAGTACATCACATTTCGAGTTTAAATTTTCTCTTTTTATTGTCCAGTACAGTATTTCCGATTTTAAATAATTGGAATGAACTTTGCTGAGATTGAATGCCCTGGTCAAACCTTTTGTGTATGTTTAAAAAGCTAGGCACTCCACAATTTACCTTCGCCAATAAAACACATTTTACAAATTACTACAGAAACATGCACATGATAAAACCAAAAGCAAGGCAGCAAAATGGCATATGACATTTGGCATTAATACTAACATGGTCATCAGAAGCACTAAGCAAATGGCCATTTAAATTTGGATTCCATGAAAGTCCATATCTAAAGAAAATAAAAAAATAAAATAAAAAATCAATGATTTTCTACAATTTTGGTTAGAACATCCTGCTAATAAACACATCTTCATAAAATTTTCATATGTTGTAAATTAATAAGTGCTCAATGAAAATTTACCTCATGGTTAAACCCATTAACATCATCCATCCTGTCAATAATGCTAATTATTTTAGTCTACTATGCTAAAATTTCAATGATATGAATTCAAAAGAGTTGGATTATTTTATTCTTTATGCTAATGAAAAACAAATGTTAGAATGCAATATTGGTCAAACCAAAATAAATAAACCTGTATTTCACCAACACTAAAACTTGTTATACAAATACAAGCATTCAAATTATGGAATTACATAAATGCCTTTAGATGTCCTTATCAACTATGATTTCACATAATACTGTGTTAAAATTGCATTAGTGGCCACTGCATACTTCAGTGCAGTTGTTGTAAAAGCAGGAAGGCTTCGTTTACAAGAAGTTAACATAATTTTCAATACTGAAACTTAAGCACTTATGTTTCATCAAATGAACTACTTTACCTATACAATTAGGCATCTATACATTTTTCTTACAATTTACATAATATCAAGTATTCTAATTATTACAAAGAAAATTATGTTAAAAATAATATCTTTTCAGCTTTTCTAGCATAACTCAAATCTTAAAAAATTGAGTTATGGTAGAAAATAAAGGGGTAATTTGACTATTTTGTGGAACACAAAGAGGTAATGTAAATACAGTGGAAGCTGGATATAATGAGGTCAGTTATAATAAAACAAGATTTTCGTGCCACAAAGACTACTCAGGGTAAGAGACTTGCTTGTTAATGCATGATGTTCAAACTTGCCGAATAGTTCCAGTTATAGGCAAACTTTAATAACTAAAAACACACACAAGTTAAAATATATCCACATGGTTAAAATAACATGAGTACTTTCGTGCTCAATACGAGCACATCATCAGATGAAAGAACAAGTTGGAGTTCAAGAAACACATTTTTATATGGGTGCCATTGCCAAACGTTCTCAATGACTAAAGAAATTCAAGAACGTTCACGTGCCTCAACATAATATAAGAAAATAGAGGCCTGTAGAGTCCCATTAATAACGAACTTTTGTCAGGTTTCACCTTTATTATACCTTCGGTATGTTGACGGTGTCTTGGTCTTTTGACCTTCGTCAGTTGAAAATTTGTTCTCTTTTGCAACTATGTTGTCGTCTGTTTATCCTTCTATATCCTTTCCCGTGGAGGTTGAATGTGACAATTCACTTCTGTTTTTAGACTTCCAACTTCGTAGGAGCCACACCTCCCAGCACCTGAGTTATTCGGTTTACAGAAAGCCTTCCTCTATACCTATCTTGATACCACGTGTTTCCGCCCACCCGACTAGATATAAGGTTTCACCCTTATACTTTCTTATTCGTCGAGCATTTACCCACTCCTCTTCTGTAGCCTTCCGTGAGGAGGAACTTCAAAAGATATATACCATTGCTTATGAGCATGGATTTTCATATTCAGATGTCCATAGAATCTACCGTAAAATCCGGAATTCAACATTTTTTACCCTGACATGTGAACGAAGGGATGTCAAATATGCTGGATCGATGACTTAATTCCCTCATGTGAATGATAATTTAGCGAACATCTGTCACAGTCACTGTGTCGGTTTAAAACATCGAACATTTATTCCCTGATTAAAAATGGTTGGGACCGTGTTGAATTGTTGGACAAATGCGGCATCTATTCCATTACTATAAAATTTGTCGATCCTCAAGACAAGGACCTTATATATATCGGCTAACCCTACAGAGACTGCAAACAAGAATTAAGGAACACTAATATAGTGTAAAAAATGGCTCGTTATCGACTGCTTTAGCAAGGCTTTCTTTAGCTGGTACACATTACCCATCTTGGACAGACGTCTCCATTCTATCTACCTCTACAATGAGGGAAACGGTGCTCTTTACAGAGAGTCTCCACATTTTGCATCGAGTGGACACTTGTTGCAATGATGAAGTAACCAGCTATATTTCCCAGGAATGGAAAACTTTACTGTCCTCGATTCCGGTTCCTACTTCTAACATCGCAGACTCCGTCCATTATTAATGGAACTCTACAGGCCTCCATTTTCTTATATTATGTTGAGGCAAGTGAACGTTCTTGAATTTCTTCCCTCATTGAGAACGTTTGGCAACGGCATCCATATAAAAATGTGTTTCTGGAACTCCAACTTGGTTTTTCAACTGATGATGTGCTCGTAGTGAGCACGAAAGTACTCATGTTATTTTAACCATGTAAATATATTTTAACTTGTGTGTGTTTTTAGTTATTAAAGTTTGCCTATAACTGGAACCATTCAGCAAGTTCGAACATCGTGCATTAACAGCAAGTCTCTTACCCTGAGGTCAGTTATACCACGGAATCGGATATACCACGGGTCCGATTGCATTCCCCAAACAAAACACATAAAAATACATACTCATATTTGGATATACCACGAGTATCTTTATAACATGGTTACCACCTTGTCCCTATATACCAGCATTGTAACAGACTTCCACTGCATCACAAACGCAGAACCTTTTGATCATGTAATTTAAGTTTAAATCTCAGAAGTCATGGCAAAAAACTTATTAAAAATATTGCAACAGTGAAATATATAGTGTCCCATAAATTCGTAAACAGTTCAAAAATTCATAAAAATTGAAGGAGATGGAATATTGGAATGAGGTTTGCAACAAACTAATGCTTGTGAAGGGGGGGTTGGTAGAGAAAAAAAGTTTAGTTCACATTTTTGTCGATAGAGGGCACTTCATGCATTGAAAACAAAATTCCGTGGAAACCTAGATTTATTTGCATGCAGGCAAATGTTTACAAGCATATCACAGCAGTAAATGTTCTGTGTGTCTGCCAGCAGATGAAGATACATTTTGCAAGCGAGTTAGAAAACCGTTAACTGCAGCACCTAGCACATCCGGATGGATACAGGAGATTTCGTGGTGAATGGCGTCCTTTAACTCCGCTAAAGACGACTGGCTACTGCGGTACACCCGGGACTTAACGTAACCAAAAAATCAACTGGTGTCAAGTCCGGTGAGCAAGGGGGGCCATTCATTTGTACAGCAACGGCTGATTAGACTTTCCTCACTAAATGTGCTTATCAGGAACTGCTTCACTGGAGATGCAATATGAGGAGGTGCCCTGTCTTGTATTCATGAATGTTACTGTGTGAAGGAGATTACGTTCCACTAAGCACAGTGTCACTATCTCCTGTAGCATTTTCAAGTTACGTTCTGCAGTCACTGAGCAAGTCTTCCAGCCTGCTTTTGCACAGGGCTCCTAAAAAAAAAAAAGGACCCACAATAATGGACGAAGTGAAGCCACACCAAACAGTCACGCTTGGGGAATGTAGCTGCTCTTCAGTGCAGGCATGTGGGTTCGCCTATGCCCAGATTCGACAGTTATGGGTATGGACTGTCCCGTGCAATGAAAAATGAGCCTCACCTGTACAGAAGATGTTGAGCAGCCATTGTGGATTTTCTGCGATTTTCGCAAAAGCCCACCTTGCAAATTCCTCCCGCTTAGCTGTCACTTGGCAAGAGCTGGTGGAGTGATTGCAACTTGTAGGGGTACAAGTTTAACACTCCATGAAGGATACGGAATACCAATGACTAGTGTACACTTCTCGTGCGCTACTTACCCCACTCGTGGACTGTTGTTCCCTTAGTGTGTCCATTTGTGAAACCATGGCGGAGGTACGGGCCTCTAATAAATGTGCTGCACCGCTGCGAAGGTGACCACACAAACTACCCATTTTTTCTAAACTTCGTACAAAGGAGAGCAGTCCGACATGAGTGATTGGACCCTTACCTTTCATTTTTAGCACGTCTTTTGTAAAAAAAGATTGTGCTTCTGTTATCGGTTTGTCCATCCGTCTGTACCCACGATATCTCAGCAACTATTAGTCCAATTTGAAAAATTCTTTTTGCATTGGGAAGCTTGAAATGTGCAAATGATGATCCTTTATTTCATTGTTTTTTTTACGATGTACAATTTTGCCGGTAGAGGGCGTAAATACAGATGATGTCGAATTCAAAAATACGTTTTATTTCACATTTGCTTCTAAACATCAGATTGAAAAAAATTTTTATATCTTTAGATTCCATTTATGTCGAAGAGTATTTTAGATATAGTTACTTTTTCAAATTACGCATAGATTTTCTGCTAGGGGCGTAAAAGTAAATTACATTTCCCCCGATAACTCTTCTTCTAAAACTCCGATTTGAAATTTTTTTTCTTCAGCGGATACATCTTCTGATGGAAAATCTTTTGCATATAATTTAAAATGTTGGGTAAAGAACACTTTGGCCACCGGGTGGCGTAAGGGTTAATTTTTGCTTCTGATGTATTTGCCATAAAATCGTAGCTTCTAAAATATCGATTAAAAAATTCTTTCGTGGACTGATGCCACTCACATCGATAAACCTTTTCGGAATATTTTCTTCTTAAAATATTCCCCAGTTTCTCTGCCAAGGGGCGTAGATGTACATCTTATTTTTGTCAATATCTCTACTTCTAGGAGCCCGATTTGAAAAATTTCTTTTTTGTTGGATAGCGATTTTTGTGCAACATGTTTTTCATATAATTTCAAAATTTTCAAGTAATTCCTACTTTCCGCTAGGGGGCGTAAAGGTAAATTGTGTTTCCCCCTGTATCTCTGCTTCTAAATCTCCGATTTGAAAAATTCCTTCTGCACCGGATACAGCTCCTGATGGGAAATCGTTTGCACATAATTTCTAATTTTTGTAAAAAAATAGTTTGGCCACCAGGAGGCGTAAATCATCTTAATTTCCGCTTCTGTTGTATTTGCAGCAAAATATGAGCTTCTAAATTCTCAATTGGAAAAAAAAAACTCCGTTTGTTGACCGATACTACTTATGTCGACAAACCTTTTAGGAAAATTTTCTTCTTGAAAAAATGCATGGTTTCTATGCCAGGAGGCGTAGATGTATATCTTATTTTTGTCAATATCTCTAATTCTAAGAGTACGATTTGAAAAATTCCTTCTTTGTTGGATAGTGTTTCCGATGCGAAATGTTTTCCCTAAAAATTCAAAATTTTCAAGTAAATCATACACTTTCCGCTATGGGGCACAAAGGTAAATTGTGTTTTCTGCGTTATTTCTGCTCCTAAAGCTCTGACTTGAAAAATTCTTCCTGTATCGCATACAAGACCTGATGGAAAATATTTTTCACATAATTTCTAATGTTTGGTAAAGAATGGTTTAGCCACCAGGGGTCATATGTGTTAATTTCTGCTTCTGAAGTATTTGTTGTAAAATCTGGGCTCCTGAAACCTCGACTAATTTTTTTTTTTTTTTTTTTTTTTTTGACCGATACCGCTTATACCTATAAACCTTTTGAGAATACTTTCTTCCTAAAATAATGCATGGTTTTCTCACCAGGGAACGTAAAGTCACATCTTATTTTTGTCGATATCTCATCTCCGTTTCTTAGAGTTCGTAAGCTCACGATTCTATTTACAGCAATATCCGAGGGATTAAAAACCTGATTGAAAATCTTTTTCTTTGGTCAGATCTATTGTTTTCCATACCGGGTTCCATTCACTTTGAATAGCTTTGATAAATTTAATTTGTGTCAGAACGGATTCAAAAGACGTGCTTATTACACCCGAAAATTCGGTGTCAACTTTCTTGTTTTTTTTGTGTGTCCGAAACCATCATAGAGCTTCACATGGCGATTCATGGCTGAGGTAAAAGAGCTTCACCAGTAGTGCTTCCTTCACCAACGTCAACATCCCAGTGCAAAAAGGTACGTCTGCGCCAGTCACGGGAATCCTGAGATATGAGGTGTTAGTCATAGACTTTGCATATTATAGGAATCAGATTTGCACATTGCACATGTTTTCAATGCGTGACGCGCCCTCTATCGACAAAAATGTGAACTAAGCTTTTTTTCTCTACCAAAAAAAAAAAAAAAAAAAAATCCCCCTTTGTGAGCATTAGTTTTTGTTGCAAACCACATTCCAATATACCATTTCCTTCAATTTTTATTAATTTTTGGGACACCTGGTACATGTGGAGCAGTTTATAGAAGTTCGCCAAATACTTTTTCGTTGCCGTTTGTATTGGAGTTTAACAACCACGATGAGTAACTCTTAGGGCTATAAGCAATTGTGTTTTTCTAATTTAAGGCCACTGGCTCCCGGAAGGGGGTAAAACAATGCCACAGGACAAATACCCATTTGGTTAAACCAGGGCCCAGCTTGGACAACCAGCCAGAAGAAACTTAATTGCAATGGCTAATCGCTGCTGAAAAATAATTAAAATGTGTTACAAAACATTACAAAATAAACAGATAATCTATTTACATGGAATTTGTGGGGTTTTTTTTTTTAATATCAACTAGATTTACAAATATTCTAGAATCAATTATGCTTTATAAAATTAGTTTAAGATAATCTAATTTTGCAGGACTTTTTGGAAGCCTAACTTGTTTTCTGCATGATTTATTCCAACTGAAGCCTTTAAAATCTTTTCTACACTAAAAGCAATTTTTTTTTAAATTTTAGAATTGTGTTCGAAGGTCACAACCTTTATTTCTCCTGAAGATAACTTTTTTTGTTGCACAGATTTTAAATTAACACATTTAAATAATGCCTTGTCATTTTCCTGTAGTATTTGTTTTGGCTATAGGTTTACTTCTTGTTCACGTGACAGCACATGTTTCTCTTGATGATCTTTCATTTCCCATGGCATAAATATGCTGCTGTGATTCTGAAACAGTTAGTAAGGAGATGCTTAACAGTTAACAATGTTGGACATGGCGGGAACAGGTAGGCAAACATGTTCAAAGGCCAGGGAAAGGACCTGCTACGTATCATTCACAAAAGGCACAACCCCTGTATGGGACAAATGGCTTTGGTAAACAGGTTAGCTACTTTTTCTTAGATTAGTAAAGTTGTTGTGCCCCACAAATCTGTTTGCCTTTCAACTCCTACCCATCTTCAGTGATGTCCATAAAGTAATGCATAGGCCAGTTGATGATGGAATAGCATTTGGTACTGTCATGATAAGACATAGCCTGGATGAGTATAAGATGCAGAAAGCTCATAAGTTTCCCTGGGAGAGAAAGGAACAGCAGAAAATGTACAAGAGAGAAATTCCTGATGTAATGGTTTGGAGAGCTACAGATTTAGCAAGAAAACCAGCCTTGTGCTCGTGGAGGATACCATGGCAACCCATTGTGCTGCAAATTTCTTATAAACCCAGTAGCTATCCTATTTTTTTTTTTTTTTTTTTTTGGCAAGAACAGATAATGAAATGTTCCAACAGTTTAATACCTTTCCTCATGCCACCCACATTATCACAGTGATACCTGAAGATATGAATGCCCTCCCATACATAGCCAACAGATCCCCAGATTCATCCAACTGTGTGTTGGTAACATGTTTTGAAGTTTCCTACCCTAAAATTCATAACCTGCACTTCCACACAATGACTGGGAGCTGAAGAAAAATAAATGTAGTTTATAACAGGTAAACAAGCAATAGTTATGTTAAAGAATTAGAAAAAAATTCAACCTTCAATAAGGTCTTAATCACCTGTAAATACACTGAGAGAAACTGATTGCCAGTTTCTCTCAGTGTATTTATATTTGGAATGTTGCCAATAAGAGACTTCCAAATGATGGGGATAAAACACTGACTGTCAGAAGTGCAGTTTGAAGAGGTATGTATTTCAATATATAAAAGCACTTCTGTGTTTCTAATTCCTTAATGTAACTATTGTGTGTTTACTGCTTATAACCTAAATTTTATTAGTGTAACTGAAAGCATGGAGTTCATTCCTATAATCTCTTTATTGTCTTCTTGTTACATGTATTTCTTCCTTTCTTCATAACTTATTATGTTTATTTCACAGTACAAGGACCATATCTTTTGAAAATACAAACATCACAAATTTAATGGACATCCTTATTTAAGCCACCTTTATTAATCCACACACTTGTTGTTGGTTTACTGTACTACAGAGTCAACATCAAAATTTGCCTGCCTCCACCAATTATTGTGCCGTTGGGTTGCATAATTAAAACAATACAAATAAATTTTTAGTTATTCACTGCCTCAAAGTCATTTTTTAGTCTGCCTTTTATGACTTGTTGCACACATACATTTTTGGAGCAGTGATTTTAATGCTGGAGTAAAGTACTTGCTATACTGGTGTCTTGTTTACTTTCTTGAAAAACTTGCCAAAAGAAAGTCAAAAAAACTTTTTAAAAACAACCTACAGTAATCTGCATTTCCATTAACAACTTTATTTATTTGCAATCTTCTTTTGCATTTGAGATTACATTCAAACCCATTAAATGTTGTTCAAGGTAAAAGAAAACTTCATTTTCTTCACTGTTAAGCTTCTTATATGTCAACTAGATCTTTGCATGACATTTAAATGCAATTACCGAATATACTCGCGTATAAGTCGAGAAATTTGAGACAAAATGAGAGCTTCAAAGTAATGGGGTCGACTTATACGTGGGGTCTAAAAAAATCGTAAGTCCAAAAGTTCTTCCCGTGAGGCAAAAGGCAATCCATCCCAAAAGAAATAAAAATGCCGATGCAGCATTAATTACGAAATCGCAACCCTCCGAAAGAAAAGAAAGAAAGAAAGAAAAACACAGATGTGGTAGAATTACGAAATCGCGACGCTCCGAAAGTCTCCTCTCTCCTGGCTTTGCGTATCCACAGCGCAATCACAGCCGGGCATAGAAAGCTCCGCCCTTCCGACTACCAGTTGACTGCGCTGACCTTCGACGTAACGGAGCCATGCGACAGCCAGTCTTAGGTGTTGCTTGTTCTTAATTGCACGTGTTTTTCTTGTTCTTAATCGCACGTGTCTCGCTTCTCCTATTATGGGTGACACGGATTGTGTAAAGAAACGGATGTCCTATAACGCAGGATTCAAGTTGAAAGTGGTTTCTTTTGCAGAAAATACTAAGAACTGTGCTGCTTCACGTCAATTTGGCATTAACGAAAAACTGATTCGAGATTGGCGTAAAAAAAAAAAAAAACCGGACATGGTGAAAATCCCAAAAGGCGCTGCGCCGTGGAACGACATCTTTCCCAGAGCTGGAAAGTGTCTTCAATGATTGGATTGTGTGCTGCAGACAAAATGGTTACATTGTAAAGCGAACTGGTATACGTTTGCGAGCAATGAAGCTCGCAAAAGGTGAAAAGTTTGCAGCCGCAAATAACACTTTTCGTGCCTCACCAGGTTGGTGCACAAGGTTCATGAACCGCTATGGGTTTTGTCTACGCCAGCACACCAAAATTGCACAAAAGTTACCTCGTGACCTCGAAGCAAAGATAATGGAATTTCAAAAGTATGTAATTCAAAAGAGAAAAGAGACTGCTTTTGAACTTTCCCAAATAGAGAACATCGATGAAACCGCCATGTGTTTCGACCTTCCTGGAAATAAGACGGTGAACCCAAAGGGCGAAAAAAATATCTTGATCAAAACGACTGGCCATGAAAAATCCAGTTTCACGGTTGTTCTTTCCTGTTTGGCCGACGGCAGTAAGCTACCTCCGGTAATTATTTTCAAACGCAAAACTCTGCCGAAAAGCGTTGTCTTTCCGTCTGGTGTGCTCGTTCGTGCCCATGAAAAAGGACGGATGAACGAATCCGGAACAAGTGACTGGTTAAAGAATGTGTGGAACAAAAGGCCAGGTGCACTTTTGAGGAAACCTTCTCTTTTGGTGTGGGATATGTTTGTTGCACACCGTTGTGCAGAAGTGAAAAAAACTGCAGAAAATTCAAAAACAACTCTTGCTGTCATTCCAGGTGGCTTGACATCTGTTCTTCAACCACTAGATGTCTGCCTTAATAAGCCCTACAAGGACAATGTGCGGAGGTATTGGGCAGATTGGATAAGTTCCAATTTGCCGACTGAAACCAAGGGCGGAATTCTAAAGAAGCCGGATATCGTTTTGATTGCGCGATGGGTCAAGGATGCTTGGGATGCGATACCTGCGGAAATGGTCGTGAAATCATTCAAGAAATGTTGCATTAGTAACAAACTTGATGGCACAGAGGAGGATGAGATTTTTATGAGTGATGATGACAGTGTTTCTGATGACACAGGCATAGATGGGAATACTGATGTTTATGATGACGCGCCGATGACGGAGAAAGACTTTTTTGAACTGTTTGGCGAGTCTGACTCGGAATCGGATTTTGAAGGGTTCCGATGAAGTTTTTGGGAATGCAAATTAAATTTAGTATTAGATATATAATTTTTTTCGTTTTCAAATGTTTTTGAATAAATCCATTTAAATTTTATTTCCCTCATTCCGGGATTGACTTATACGCGAGTTTCCAATTTCTTATGATTTTTTCCTCTGAAAGTGGGGGGTCGACTTATACGCGAGTTTCCAATTTCTTATGATTTTTTCCTCTGAAAGTGGGGGTCGACTTATACGCGAGTATATACGGTAGTTCATCCACATTTCTAATGCTGACACCTACATATAAATTCAATCTTAAACTGAATAAATTTCTTTGAAGTTGCATATAAATATTTTCTGATGTTTCAGACTGAGTGATACACCTACAGTGATGGAAAGTTGCAAAATCATTTTTGGAGCAGCAAAATGCATTTTTGGAGCAGGTGCAATACATTTTTAGAGCAGTAAAATGTGTTTGTGGAGCAGGTGAAATACATTTTTGGTGTAAGAAAACATTTTTTCGGAGCAGGTAAAAAATTAGTAGATAGAACGAACTCTTAAGCAAAAAAATGTTTTGGAACTTGATGCACCCTACTCAAATTTAAAACATCTTGCATTGAAATACACACACATATGCAAAGATTTTAATTTTCAAATATATAAAAAAAAATTTTAACCATAGCAGGATTCTATTATTAATCATTTATTTAACAAAAAATGTTTAATTTTTTGCTGCTTTTCTAAATATTTAATTGCTCACTTCTATTTTTTTTTCTAATTTTTAAAGATAGTTAGCAATGCTTTATTTTGCTTCTTTTAATGATACCTGTCCACTTTCTATTGCACTATTTTTTTTTTATTTATGCCACATTTAATGTTCATCTTGGCATTGTTTAACATTTTATGAGAGGAATCCAACTGCTGCAAAAGTTCAGCTTCTTCCCGTTTCAAATCACCTTGTGGACATTCAATTTCTTCTCTTTTCCACTTATTTTGCTGCATTTTTGCAGCACTAATACGCTGTTGATATTTTTTCCAGGATTCTTTATAAGCTGTCAGAAGTTTTTTGGTTGCATTAATTTTACTCACATCTCCATTTAGTCTCTTGTCATGATCTTTGTGCTTCTTGCTCTCCGCATGATACGTACAATCATCATGGCCGCCATGCACTAGGCTAAAATCGCAGCCACATGGTTTACAAAAAGTGATTTGGCAAAACTTTAGATGCTTCATAAAAAGGCCATTCTTTACTACATATGTATCGTGATACACTTGGCGATAAGTTTTACCTGACTTTGTTCTTTTTGTCATCATAGTTGTTTCACTGCTACGTTTCATTTCTTAAGAATTTGCTATAAGTACAATGTACTTGCATATACTGTTTCACATGTTGTATTTATTTATACATCATCTGGTCAACCCTCTATCGTATCTGGCCAAAACTTACTAACTTTCGTGATAAAAAAAATTGTCAACATAAATCTAATAACTACTGAAAAAATAAAAAATAAAGTCATAACTTAAATTGTATCAGGTGTAGATTGTTAAAGAATGCATTGCAACAATCTACACCTTAACAATCTCAACAGCTTCAACAATCTACACCTGATATAATGTAAGTTATGACTTTTTATTTGTTTTATTGTTTCACTAGTTATTAGATTTATGTTGACCATTTCTGTGTTTTTGTTGTTTTTTTTATCATGAAAGTTGGTAAGTTTTGGCCAGATACGATAGAGGGTTGACCAAATGATGTATAAATAAATACAACGTGTAAAACAGTATATGCAAGTACAACAAATTCTTAATATATAGGCTCCGTAATACATGTTTCATGGCTTTACATGAACATACATTCTTCAAAATATGTTTCATTTTGTTTTAATCTAAATTAACCCTTTCCACTCAAACCACTTTTCACCCAGACTCACCCAGGTTTCATATTTTTTTTTCTGCAGTAGAGGCCACAGCTTAGCAGTGAAAGCTCAGCTTTGGCTCGCCAGCCCCGACATACGAGCTATAGAGACATCTGCATGGTAGGCGACACCCGATACGTGAGCTATTTGGTGAAAAAGAAATTTCTCGCGAGTGTCGGCATGCGAGTTATAAAGACATTATCGGCCTGGAGGGTAAACATGCGACACGCACGATGTTCGGTGAAAAAGAAATGTCTCGTAAGCCTCGACACCCGAGCTATAGAGGCGTGGCGGATGACACTCGAGCTATTCGGCGAAAACGAAATATCTCGCGAGCGCCTACATACATGCGAGCTATAGAGGCGTCATCAGCATGGGAGGTGACACCATACATATTCGACGAAAAAGAAATGTCTCGTAAGCCCTGACATACGAACTATGGAGGCGTCGTAGGCATGCCGAATAAAACCCAAGCTATTCGGTGAAAACAAAATTCCTCGTGAGTGCCAACATGCGAGCTATCGAGGCGTCATCGGTGTGGCGAGTGACACCCGATCTATTCGACGAAAAAGAAATGTATATGAGCTATCGAGGCATCGCCGTGGCGAGTGACACCAGACTTATTTGACAAAAAATAAATGTCTCGTGAGCGCCGACACGCGAGCAATCGGGGCGTCATCAGCATGGCAGGTGACACCCGACCTATTCGACGAAAAAGAAATGTCTCGCAAGCTTTGACATATGAGCTATCGGGGCATTGGCGTGACGAGTGACACCTGACCTATTCGACGAAAAAGAAATGTATCGTGAGAGCCGACATGCAAGCTATAGAGGTGGCACAGGTGTGGCGGTAAACACCCAAGCTATTCGGCAAAAACGAAATTCCTCACGAGCGCAGACATGCAAGCTATAGAGGCGCCATCGGCATGGCGGATGACACCCAATACGCCGATGACGTTTCTTCTTCTCTATTCGGTGAAAAATAAATGTCTCGTGAGCTATCGGGGCATTATCGGTGTGGCGAGTGACACCCGACCTATTCGACGAAAAGAAATGTCTCGAGAGCTATTCGCCGATTTCATAATGTCAGATGTCACTCAACGGTCGAGTGGAAAGGGTAAAAACGTTTGCACCGAAATTTTCGCAAGCACAAAGCCACATGTAATCAATGTTAAGAGTTCGCAAAAGGCGCTGAACTGAGCTCCCTCTCGACTTTTGCGCACGGTACTATGAAATGGTTGTACGGCGAATCATGTGAGAAAACTCCGCCTCCGTTGGCAGGTGAAGTCAGAACATCGGAGGCTTATCGGGACTAACTGTAAAGAGTGTTTTTTCGACCAAAAGCCGGTAAAAAAAAACAAAAAAAAAAAAAACCACGCGTGCAGGGATCTTGCGTGAGCTTTTCCGTAGTTTTTTGGATTACTTCCGTAAAACCGCAATATGGAGTGAAAATCTGTACAAACTTCAGAATATCTGTAAAAGTTGGCATCTCTGAATACCTATGAATCTTTTAGAAACAGAACCAACGTATCCTGCCACGGGAGAGCCATTTTCAGTTGTCCTCCGCGCCAACGAAATAACTGTGCCATCCCAAAGAGCAGGGAACAACAACATGTAAACAATCTCAATTGCACAACAGTCCGAAAGACCTCCAAACCATCTGTAAACAATCATCAGGATTTCATAACGTACAGTATAGTTTTTCCTACATACCACGTGATTACAACAAAATCCTCCTCCATGAGCTCCACCTACATCGCAAATCCTATTCGCCACCTATGCTGAAAAAACAACGAATTAGAAGGTAGGTGAAAAACATTCCGAAATGTTGGGATTGGCGGTGCATGTTGATTAAGCATCATTATACGTTTAATCAAATTACGCGTAGACTTTAAATAAAGCGTCATTCGAATCGCCGTTTAAAACGCATTTTTTTGTTGTGAAAACATTTTTTCGCTAGGCAGTTTTTGTTGTGGATTGCCGTTTCGATGCAAATACGAAATTTTTTCGTAATTTGTAGCAGTTTGGCGAAAGATAATGTAATTGGCGCAGTTCGGCGCAAACTTTCCATCACTGCACCTATTACAATTACCTGAGAATTTTTAAATTCCATATCCTTAAAGTGTTTATTACACACAGTAAAAAATTAAATTAATTTTTTAGGTTGCCTAAATAAAAAAAAAAAGAAGAAGAAGAAGAAGAAGAATGCAATATGGGAGCTTTTAAACTATCTTTAGTGTGTTTCAGCAAAAATTTTGAGAGGAAATGTTTGGATTGTTGCTAGAATCATTGCTTTTTTTAGACTTAAGAGTACAATTTCCAGATTATAGGGGTGATTTGAGGGGAGTATGGATTTGCAGTTATAGGAAGAAAGATAAATTTTTAGACTTTCATGGTAACAAAGTGCATGTTGATAACAGAACCAAGCAATATGTTTAGTCTATCTAACAAGGTTTTGCTAAGGTACCTGGCATCGTGAGGGAAACCAAGGCAATGTTTGTTTCCAATTTTTTAAATCTTTTTGGTGCACAGTCAATCTATTTTTGAATTAGTTACTGAAGCATAAAAAGTGACTGAATACCAAAAAGATGTAAAAATTAGAAACTAACGATGCCTTGGTTTTCCTCACTACAGAAAATACCTCAGCAGAGTCCTGTTGGAAAGATTAAAACTATGCTCCTTTCTCAAATTGGTATGCACCTTGTTACAATGAAAGCCTACAAATTTATCTTTCTTCCAATAAAAAAATTAGCAATTTAGACCTTCAAATCATCCTCATTACCTGTTTTTGTTGCTGTTAGGGGTTTAATGAGCATTTTGAGGTAAATAGACGATGCCATCACTCAGTCTACGTTATTTTATAAACAATGCGTAGCTACTGAAAATTGTTGTTCCGGCACCACTGGGAACAGTAGCTATGCATTGTTAATAAAATAACGTGGACTGAGTGATGACATAGTCTATTCACATTATCTCCACATATTTTAAATACATTGACCACCTCTTGAGGAGCAATTTGATAGGCTAAGCAGTCACCCATCCCTAATTTAGGGCAGCTGGTTCCAGGGAAGGGAGAGAACCAGAGCCACAAGACAAACACAACATCCATGCCTCACAGGGATTCAACCACAGATCCATCTTGGACAAATGGTCAGAAGCCAGTGCCCACACCACAGCACTACCAGAATGACCCCCATTACCTGCAAATCTGATCCATTAAAAAAAAATGTTTGTGATTTTGCACCTATCTATTAAGTTCACAAGGATAGTGATCTAGCAACCTAAACATTTCCTTCCATAACCTTGGCTGAAACAGGTAAAAGTTACAGTTCTAAAAAGCTCCCATACATTTTTTTTTTTTAAATAAATAGCGTGAGGTTATGAGTCATAGCACAGTGTATTCTCAATCTTAAGTAGGGGCAGGTGTACGTTACTGAAGACAGAAACAAAAATCAAAACATACCCTTCTTTTTGATGACCTCTCAATCTTAAATCTGGGTTACACTCTCCACTAGGATCTACAAAACAGGGAAGTTCAATAAACACAAATCAATTTAAAACAGTTTTAATTAATTCATATTTTTGCTGA